>JAGTXR010000086.1:0-1440705 GCA_022606575.1 Glossosoma conforme | reverse complement strand
CTGATCTTTCAAATTATCATCAACCACAACGCAAATTGTTTTTCTGCGTAAAATTTAGTACAAGAAAAATGATTCATATGAGTTGCTATGGAGATATAAATAAAATAAAAAATGGCCGACATCGGCACGTCACGAGATCTTCCGCCAAAGATGTTGCGCGTCGATGCTGTTTAACGAGCGATCGCTCAAGATGCATATAAACCATAATGCACGTTTTGTAGAGAATTTGATGACGATTCTGATGGTGTTAGAGAATGTTTATAAGTTTTATTTTTAAGTGCGATTTATTGTTTAAAACAAGAGCGACGGTATAGACGTCTTCACTGCACGGCGTCTATACCTATTATTAATTACCATTAATTAATTATTTTTTGAATATTTTCTACTTAAATTTTTAGGTATTTATTACTTACCGTTTGCTTAATAATAACTGCTCATTAATTAAATTAAATACTTCCAAAAAATAGTTGATTATTTATTTTTATTTATTTTCAAATTTCACTGTATTACTTTAATTTTGTTAATGTACTCCTACATTGTCACAATTTTGCAATATGTACCGTAAGTGTGCTGTGAGTATTTATGTAATATGAATATTATGTAGTGTGAGTGTTATGTCGCACAATTCTTTTTTTTATTATCCATTATGCGACAATTTTTGAGTATTATAATGTGGCAACCCTTCAATGTTATTAAGAGCATTGTTGAGATTCCGGTCCTGAAATGAAACATCGTTTCGGCATTATTGAAATGAGAAATAAACAGTGCTTAGATGTCACACCTTCACATTGTAAAACAACAGGAAGTTAAATGTATTTTGATCGTAATAAGAAATATTACAACACTACTCCTACTTCTCCTTCTTCGTAGTATCAATCCGGTGGATTGGTTTGCAGCAACATAATCTTGCATCTCGATCTCCACTCTTTTCGATCCTCTGCTATCCTCTTTAGATCAGCATAAGAGCTACAACTCATGTCCTCGAACACTTGCTGCAAATACTCCCATCTAGGTCTCCCTCTACAATTTCTATCCTCAACAATCCCTTCCACAATGTCGTGAAGAAGACCATCGTGGCGCATGATGTGACCGATCCATCGGGTTCGCCTCTCTGAGATGGGTTCTTACTAGGAGCCTATCTTCCTTGAATAATCAGCATAAGCTGAGAACCTCATTGTTCGTTACGTCGTCCCTCCAGGAAATTCCGAGAACTCTTCTGTATGACCACATCTCAAAGGCCTCTAGTCATCACTTTCAGATAGGCACCATGTCTCACAGCCGTACATCAAGATGCTCTAAACAAATGTTTTGGCAAGTTGCTTGCGGAGCTTTAAATTAATATTTTTTGACTCAAGAATTTTAGTTTTTTTATTGAACGCTAGCCTTGCCCACTCACCTATAGGCGATCGTACTTCCAAGGCATACAAGTTCTTTTGCATGGTTGCAGGGTTACTCCTAGCATTTATATATTAATGTTCTGCTACTCTTTGCCGCTAACTTTTATGACTTTGGTTTTTGTGCTTTTTATCTTCATATTAAAGTTATTAAGTGATAAAAAAAGACTAGAGGACTTTGAGATGTGGTCATACAAAAGAATTTTTGGAATTTCCTGGAGAGACCACGTCACGAACAATGAGGTTTTCAGCATAATCAAGGAAGATAGACACCTTGTAAGTACCAACTCAGAGAGGCGAGCCCGATGAATCGGTCACATCATGCGTCACGATGGTCTTCTTCACGACATTGTAGAAGTGATGGTTGAGTGTAGAAACTGCAGAGGGCGTCCTAGACGGGAGTATTTGCAGCAAGTGTTCGAGGACATGTGTTGTAGCTCTTATGCTGAGCTAAAGAGGATTGCAAAGGATCGAAAAGAGTGAAGATCGAGATGCAAAATTTTGTTGCTGCAAACCAATCCACCGGATTTATACTACGAAGAAGAATAGTGTAACACCTCCATTGGTGAGTGCCCAATCAGCAATTCTTATTGATATGAACTTACAGAGAAGAAATGAAGGAGACAATCAAAATAATTAAGAAGGGAATTGGGGAAATAATGAAAAATATAGTTTATAAGTTTATTAATTTATTTGATATTGAATACATATGTACATGTCGAGAATACAATATGATGGGAGTAACCATGGCATGTACTTTGATAAAAAATGTTTTTTTTTTTTTGTATGTACAAATGCAATAACAACATAATATATACCTTTATATGGCAAATCAACGCACTGTATATAGTCAAGCAAGGATATGTACCGGCCGCTGGTGTCATTTACCATCTAGATATCCAATAATCTCTAATACATAACCAATGGAACATTACTAATCCGTATATAATAGATACATAATTATGTGGGACCATCGAAAAACGATTCAATTACAACAACAAAAAATGCCGTTAAACCTCTCCATTCAAATCAACAATCTAAGGTTCAATCCCCAACGAAACAAAAAAGCACATATATCTTTAATTTGATACATACTGACATCAGCATGATGTAGTCCTTGCTGACTGCTGAACTGAGACCGAAAACCTCGATATACAATCTTTCGTCTCTTATTCCTGGTCGCTTGTCGTGCATTTATGTGCACCACGTTGTCAGTTTTGACAGGTCCGCTAACGGGTGTGTTAGTTATAAACACCACCGCTCGTGGCGCCGGAGGAAGCCGAGACCGAGCGCGGAGATCGGCAGTCGGTCCCCACCCTTTGCGAGAGAAGGTGGCAATACTGCCACAGCGGCATGTCATCCAGCTTGGCCAGAAGCTTGTAAAGTTTTGAGTAAATATAATGAATATGCTTCTAAAAGAAAGTCTTTGTTTGCTGAGCTGCTCCTCATCCTGCCCTCACGCGACGGAATAACACCCCTTTTGAAAGAGAGGAGGATGTTAATACATACTATTTTACATAAAATTTCTCGCATCAATTTGTGGAGAAAAAGAAACAGTAGATGATGGGATTCGAACCACGAACAATGCACCTCAGTTCTATTCTATACACAGCGCGGTCTACCGGACCAATTTCCAGCATTTGCCGTTTCCTTTTCTTCACAAATTGATGCGAGAAATGTGATATAGAATTGTTTGTATGCATCAAATTAATGAATATTGGTATAGATCAATTATCTATGAAGGATTAGAGTATAGAAAATAATCTGAACATATTAAATTTTTTTATAAGCTTTCAGTTACTAAGAAATTGCTTTCTTACACAGGTAAATGTCTGTTATAGCTTATTTAGTTGGTGATTGAAACTAGTTGTCTCATGTACACTACATATTCACACAACGAATCCATTTAAGCATAGAAACTGTATGAATATCTGTAGTCTACTAACGTCGAAAGATCAATATTTATGATACCTGTACAATGTTTAGACAACATCTTAAAAGTCAACAGTTTATTTAAAAAAATTTAATGATTCATTACAAAAAAATGGCTAATCATCGTACATCATGATTTTGATCTCCCAATGTCATTGAGGCTCATTATCATATTTTCACTTTCAAAACTGAAGTATATGACTACATCAGATATGTCAGCAAACACAAATCTTGTACTAAATACAAGACTAATCTAATAGTTCTGGTATAATTACTTCATAAGAATTATAGTGAATTATTTGATTACAAATATGTTATTTTGTAGACTATGAATATAAAAAAAAAATATGAAATCAACTGCTTTTAAATTACTTAATTCGATGATCCCGTGTATACATATTTGCATAGTTTTATATATGGAGTGCTTTTTTCGTTTTCAAGATATGCCAATTACTTGATATGGATACAGAATGAATTGATATGAAGATACTATTATATTATACAAATATCGGTACTCAATAGTTACTTACCGACAGTCGGTATTGGAAAAAAAAGCACCGCATCACTAGTACAAAATTATTTAAAACATTGAACAAAAAATATATTGTTAATTTATCAAATATAACCTAACTTTTGTAGGCATTCAATTGTCTTTTTGCTAGCGCATTTTTAGTGGCGCAAATATAAGATAAAAGATATACTAATAAGTGAGGTTACGTTGAAATTAGACTATTTTAATAATATGCATATTGCTTTGAATAAATGTAATTATTTGACAATTAGCTTAGAAAATTACTAGCTTTGTTTATCAATTAATTTAGTACTAGGGATTCGACACTGGTTACAACTGAAAACAACTGTCCGGCACGTAACCAACGAGTACGTAAATAACTCTTTAAGTAGCCTTACAATATTAATGTAACATGCATCCTATATATTATACATGTGTAGCTTAGATTGTTATGTTTGGTCATAGATGTCACTATTTGCCATGGAACAACCACACAACTGGAAATGTAAGAAAAGCCTTTTATAATTCATGAAATACAAATAAGTGTGACTACTCTACGTCACATTAACTCGCAATTTGGAGCAATGGGTCATCACAAATCACCACCTATGAATAGCTACTAACCGTATTACAGTTCCATCAAAGAAATTGTTATTGATGGCATTGATTTATGTTCTTTTGTAGGAACAGGCAAGTAGAGATCCGTTGTGAGATATGTGATTTTTTAAGGAGTCCGTGTGATTAATAAGTCGCTCACATAATGAAAAAAACCATCATTATTTTGTTTGCGAACTAATTTTCGAAAATTTTTGAATTCTTCGATGACCATTTTTAAAATTTTGATAAATTAATATTACTATTTTTTTTTATTTCTGTCAGTTGTGCGGTTAACGAGCAGTTGTTATTATTCATCACTGACTTAATTTCTTTGTGTTACTTGTTTTTATTTTTATTCTACGAGTTACATAGAGGATTGGTCATTTTAATTTAAAATATTGTATAAAAATGTGTTAGTAAAATTCTACAGTCTGCGAAGGGTTAAAAAGGTCTTTTAACAGCTAACAAACCGATCATCTAGTCATGGTTCTTAACGCATTTTTGTTTACATTAACCATTTAATGTATTTCAAAATATTAAAATACAAAGCGGACAGGTTTTATTATGAAAACAAAAAAATTAAATCATACATGTCATTATATTTTGAAGGTTAGGTTTTTCATAGAGTCTTCTACAATATTCCTAAGAGTTTCATATTTGAAAATCATGATTTGTTTCATGTTGAGTTGGTAGTTATTCTGTTTAAGAGTATTATAGAGAAATCCATTAATTTATCTACGTAAATAACTACAAAAGTTGAGTTATTCTTACTTCAGAAAATCTTAATAAAACATGAATTTGGTAAACAGAGTGAGTTTAAAAACCCTTCCATAACGTAACAGAGATCTCTAACGACCACTTTTATGTGGTTGTTTTGGGTTGAATCACGTCTTAGGACTAAATGGTGCAGGAGCATCGAATTGATGTTATAAAAATATATAACAAATTTTGACTGCAATAAACAGCATAAATAAATGTGTTATATAGTAGTAAAATTAAAAAAAAATGCATTTGACATACTCAAATGAATAGTACAACAATGTTTCAGTTCTTTGATTCATTTATCTTGTATTTATTCTTGTAAAATTTATTTTAAAATGTCGTTAAGAACCACAGTGTGAATAATCCAACATTACCAATCATCATTTCACAATGTATAATAATATATTATAATAATTAATTAGGCGTAACCGTAACATTGTCTTTTCATTTCTAAACATTACAAAAACAATCCTTATTAATATTACTCGGCTAACCTCTAATGACGAATGACTGTTGACGATATTATATGCAATATTTAAATAATCAGCAGACCGCGGTCACATCATCGTTTCAGTTAATATTATATATATAAAAGTGTTAATTTTATAAATGCCTTAAGATTAATCTTTTTATCATTAATATATAAGAATGTGGAACAATATTTCGATTCTATTACGAACGGGAAACTCGATACAAACAATCATTTCATTTGAAATGTCAAAACGTATGAAAAAAAAAAAAAAAAAATTTTTTGAGGTTAAAAAGAATATTTTTCAAAAAAAAGTTTTTTTTTTTTTATTAATTTATTTAATTAGAATCAATTGTAATGTAACAAATAATGAATTTAAAAACATATAATGGATAACATAATTAGATAATGATTTTTTCTTCACATTTTGTTGATATATTATTTTTAAATGGAAGAAAATAAAATGATTGTTTTATCAATTTCCCATTGTTGAAAAATAGAACAACTTATTCCGATGCGAAAATGCAGGGTTCATTGTACAATGTCGTAAACGAACGGAACAAAGTTATTTCTTGTAAGAGTAAAAAAATGTAAAAAACGTTACACAAGTCGTAAGTCATTACAACAGAAATGCCTGACAGAACAATTTCTACATTGTTACTTTATCAATTTGATTATCAAATAATTTTTTTACATTTCCTTAAATTTTAATGCGACACTCTTCAAAAGTCTATGGAGAAAACATTCCGATAGACGGAGAAATCTTACAGAAATCATAAAATAAAAATAATATATAAAAATTAATAAAAAACAAGTCATAAGCACTGACTTTATTAACATATTAAATATATATTTTTAAAAAATCATTCGAGTTATAATTCGATGAATATATAACGAAATATTTATCATCATAAAAAAACAAAAGAATATTTTAAAAATGGGAAGATTTTTGAATTCAAATTTTCGAAATTAGAAATTTGAATTCATGTTCAATCGCTTTTATAAAACATTTATTTAAACATATTTGATATTTTTTTGGATTGTCAACTATCAGTTGTATAATTTTTTTGCCCATTCCACTAACGAAAGACAACTACACTGACTCTGTTTTATTTATTTTTAGATGTAGCGAACTACATCTGAATAGTGTGTGATGAAGCGTATATTTTTATGAGATTTACCTCTTACAAATCCTTAATGATAAAAAGCATAGTAACGGACCACACAATAAATGTGCAAAATATTAGTCAAATTTCAAAAAAAATATCACGATTTTGTACTACCGCACTATCAATTGTGTGAGCAATCAATTTTTCATACTTTATTTTATTATTTTATCCCTAAAAGACGATTGTATATATTTAGCTAACGTTCATGAATCAAATTGATTTGATAATGCTTTAGAAATATGAATTTATAGAAACATATTTTTTTGAAACACACTAAAACACTCATAATGATTTTATATATATGTCCATAATTGTGAAAGTGGCGATCACAAAATTAAAAAAAAAAGAATTTTTCATTTATTTCAGTTCACATTGTTGCAAACGAATATAATCTTCATCCAATATAAATTTAAAAAACATTAATTAAGCATTTTTGCAAAACATTGTTGTCACTTTCATTGGTTTTCCACCAACATCAAAACGCAAACCATTAAATATCTCTAAAGTCAAAAAGCATGACTTGTGTCACTTTCAAAAGTATGTGCACATATATGCTCATGAGTATGAAAGTGGTGTAAGTCATGTTTAATTCATTTAAAGGTTCATATTTTCATGTTGGTTGATAACCGATAAAAGTGACAGCAACATTCTGCATAAAACGATATATATGTAGATTTTTTAAATTTATGTTCTAATGATGATTACATTAATTCAAAACAATGTGAACTGAAATAAATGAACAACTATTTTTTTTCTCAATTTCTCGACTTCCACCATTATTTATTTATCAAGTGGCCAGTAATTTTGCTATTTATCATATTATTGATTATGTTTTCTATAGTACATTTTGAGGTTCTGTTTTTGCTTGTGTATTATTCCTGGATGTTTCTTGTCTGTCATCCTTCTCGTGGTGAGAAGGAGCGAGTCAGCGGTTGTCCGTGTTGTCAGTGGATGTTGTCGGTGCTCGTCCGTCACCAATGTGGGGCGGTCTACTGATGCGCAGAGCGGCCATTGGTGTACTGCGGGGGCACGGCTGGGCCGTCGTCTGTCATCACCAACACCAAGTCCTCGACGGCACGTCCAAGGTCGTCTGAAAACGAAAACAATAACAAACGTCAATATTTTTTGTGTAAGCACATCCAAGGGAATATCAGAAAACAACACAAACACTTGCTATATTATTGTTTAGCTTAGTGCCCTATGTTGGTGGAGTTTTAAGACATTGCGGAGTTTTCGCTATAAAAATGTCCTTTAGTTTTCCAAATGCTGCCCATCCCAGCTGTATACGCGTGTCGATTTCTTTTGAGAAGTTACTTCGTCCTAGATAGGTATAGTTATTTACAACCTTTATTTGTGTTCATCCAATGGAAACTGTGTATCTTGGGAATAATGCGTTTTGAAAGCAAATGCCTGTATGGAATACTGGGGGTACGATGGTTTGACCTTTTGAGGAATGACGAGGTGAGAGAGCCAATAAGGTAGCCTTTCGCATACTACAGTTGGTCAAGATGCGAGGTGGAGCTGGTTGGGACGTGTATTAAAGATGCCGCAGGAGAGCGTAAGCTACAGTTCCTTTCAATTGACTGTCTTTAACTCTTTAAATAACATGAGGAATCAAAGATAATTTCTGTATATAGTCGTCTCTACGAGTTCTAAAATAAACGTTCTCAACACGTAGTGCCTGTATTGTCCCCATTCTTCTTGATATCAGCTTGAAATAGCTCTTTTAGACTGATGCCGTAAAGCCTCGAAAAAAAAACTTTTGCCTCTTATTTCTGTTCACTCGCCTGACATGCACATCTAATCATTATTAGTTTTAATTATATAATATTACACGGCGTTTGCACACGCCATTTTATTTGTTATGACAGTTGCTCCATTTCATGTTGGTGCAACTGTCATATTTAATTTGATTTTTTGCCGCGACTGTCTTGGCGGTGCTGCATGGCACATGGTGTTCGGCAGTTGTTAGCTTTTCGTCCGGCCGGCGAATGCCATACCGGTCGGACGAAAAATCAAGTCTTTAATAAAAATAAACGCGAATTGTGCTTCAAAAACAAGTTCTTTGTGTTGTTAATCTGCTCCTGCATCTTTCCTCCACGCGGCCACATGACAAACCAACAATATGTCGTCTTTTTAATGACGGGGTTGTCAATATCATTAAACTACAAGCTGTTATTAACGAATTGTCAATTCTTCATTTGACTCACTGGGATTCGATAGTTTTCACAGTATTTTAAGGCTAAATCAGTTTTGTTTTATATATTAGGGATTATTTCACAACAAAGGGGGTATTTTATAATTTTAAAGCATTATAATTCATAAATGTTCTATTTTATTTTAAACATCATTTAGGATATATATTCTCATGGTAAGCAAACATTTTACTAGTAGTATTTTATTAAATTTTGCTCACCTTACGGGATCCTTCCAGTAGCTGCCCAAATAATCAATTCTGATTAATTTACTTTTGTTATATGCGCAAATATTACATAAAGTAATCTAATTCAAAAATAATTAATATTTCCTAAAAGTACGCTCAAAAGGTGTAATGAAATGACGAAGATAAGTTGAGTATGGTTAAGTAGACTAAGGAGCAGTACATTAATCTCGTATAAGATAAGACAAGGTTAGGTAATGTAAGGTTGTGTTCCATTAGGTTATGTTAGGTATGCTCCGAAACAATATAACAGAATGTCTCCTATTGTCTTGGGTGATGCATGATTAAATAATGTAAGGTTAAACCTAACCAGGTTAAGTTTGCAATAAGATCAGTACATTAATCTCGAACAAGGTTGGGTAATGTTAGATTGTGTTCGGTTAGGTTAGGTTACGTTTACTCCGACACGACATCACAGAATATGTCTCCTATTCTCTTGGATTATGCATGATTAGATAAGGTAAGGTTAGGTTAGGTTAAGTTTGCAATAAGATTAGTATAAGTTATCAAATTAAGAAATAATTAACATTTCCTAAAAGTACGCTCAAAAGGTGTAATGAAATGACTAAGAAAAGATAAGTTGAGTATGGTTAGGTAGACTATAAGAGCAGCACATTAATCTCAATTAAGATTATACCATGATATTGTGGCTTTTGGGTTTAGCCGTGTGTGACGAATTACTTCTTTCATCAACCCTGAAGAAGACCCCTGCAATGGCAGTCGAAATATTGGAAAGAAGTAATTCGCCACACTAAACCCAAAAGCCACAATATCAAATCTGGCCGTGAAAACCTAAGAAGTTATTTAAGATTAGACCAGATTATTTAATTGTGTTCGGATAGGTTAGAAAATATATCCTATTCTCTTGGATGATGCATGATTAGATAAGGTAAGGTTAGGTCTGGTTAGGTTAGGTTAAGTTTGCAATAAGATCAGTATATTCATCGCACAATAAGATTAGATAAGGTTAGGTTAGATCTGTCACCTGCGCAATGCATGAGCGCGGCCTGTGGAGGCTGGGACGCGTGCGGAGGAGGCGGAGGTCTCTCCAGAGAGCTCTCCCGCCCTGGCTCGGCCCAGCGACCGTCTGTAACACCACCACCGGGTTAGTCAACCAACGCACCGACACCATTAATAGTTAAAGTGCGCCCAAAACATATAATAGTGCCAGAGAGAAACAATAAATAAAGAAAACAGAAAAGATTTCAATGTTATTGCTTAAACAACTAATGCCTTCACCAAAATAAATCTAATGGTTTGAATTTATTAGTAAATACTACAAGCAACAGGTAAATTAACATATTTCCTATTTACCTACTTTATAGCTTTTACATAGGCTGATGGTTAACTGTGGGTTGTTAATACCTGTGGCAGATTTCTGTTTTATCAATTGTACCAATTTCGGTATGTATGTATGCCTTGTATATTCAATAGATCTTGTTAGAATCACCGTCACCAGAGAGCACTTCAAATACTGTTGCACCTATCAAGGTGGAAATTGAGCTGGCTTTATATTAGGAGACAACCATATGGACCAGTTTCTGTTCCCTCTCGACTGCGATCGTATCAGAAATCTGATCAATTAAGCAGCCGTCCGGTAGAATCATCTTACTCGTTCCTCGCCAAAGACGCACTGTGTTATGTGCCGTTAAAGTTACAACTACCTTTTAGTATTCTAAAAATCACTTCTAGAATTTAATAACAAATAGAATCTTGTTAATCATTCAACTCGAATCTAATGTAAATATTTTCAGCCTTTAAATCTGTTTAAATATTAAGCTTAATTACTGACATTAAATTCCCCGTGACATTATACCGTGTTCTTATTTATTTTCTTTCTATGTTCAGAATGTCTGTGTATTTCAATTGATCTCTTCCTAACACGCATAACAATTCCTTCTCAGCAATCCAGAGATCACAACACTTCCACTACACTCCCACGTTCCGACATACCTGATTGTTTTTCACAAGCATTTGAAATTATCTTACTCTTAACTTTCGATATGTTTTTTTTTACAAAATAGAGTATATAAGTGTATACCTTATGTCCAGGGTGACCAAAAAAATACATGGCAATAATGGAGCACTAGTATGAAGAGTGATAAGAATTCTCTTTTACTTTATAGACGACTCAAATAGTTCATAAAATGGCATGTTTTAAAAGCATATATTTGTTACTACATTGATGAGGAAAGTGAAGCATTATCAAATGGAATATTATTTAAAAAATGAGTTACATTTGTGTGGCATTTAAAGATGAATAATACTGACTTGTGGCGCCATCGTGGTATACTCCATTATGGAGTTTTGCAGGAGAATCGGTGGCTAGTTGTGAAGCTGTCACAGCTCGTGTCTGCAGAGTACCGGTCCTGGCAGGGGAAGCTCCTTGGCCTGGTTGCTGTAATCAACATATATCATATGTTATGATCAAATTTATAGATTAACTTTTATTTAATAGAAACGTATGAGGAAAAGTACAACTGGAGAGCATGATGATGTTCAGTCTATCACTGCTATATACATGTTTTTAAATATGGGACTTTTTTTATAGTTTCTTGGATGTCATGATAGATGATATTACCTCGTCCAAGAGTTGACGCAGTCTCTGCAATTGGGCCTCCAACTGCCTGTTGTGGTCTTCTAAGATCTGCATGCGAGCTTCCAACCGTCCCTTGTGCTGACGCAGCAGCCGGGCTTCAGCCATCATATCCTGAAACAAACATCACATTAACCTTCCACAAATTATTCAGTATTCACAAATAACCCAAACTCTTAAACGAAGAACCTCAAGGACCTAAGTTGTATTCAAACAAATGTGAAATATTTGTGTCCTGGACATTTTGTTTTGTCCTTAACCTTTAAAAGGTCAGTGGTCCCATACGGGACCACAAATTTACGTCGTTCAATGCCCTAGCAGGCCAATGTTTGGTAATGTTTCGTCGCACAATAGATTCTTCGATGAACTTACTTTAATACTAATATTACAAATTAGTGTAATCCGATTGTGAAATGAACCATAAGCACTCCTGTATGGGACCGTAGGGCATTAAACGGCGCAAATCTCTGGTCCCGTAAGGAAACCACTGGGCGTTTTAAGGTTAAGGGGTGGCTCAACCCTACCAAGGCCATGTATACAGCTTACATTTGATTGAATTAATTTAAAAAATATCTGTCGAAGAGACGACGGTCGATGGGGAAGAAAAGTATTGGAATGGCGCCCAAGAACTGGCAAACGAAGCATTGGCCGACCCCCTACAAGATGGACTGACGATATAAGAAGGATAGCGGGAGTGACCTGGATGCGGAAGGCGGAGGATCGAAGAGGATGGAGACTCATGCGGGAGGCCTACGTTCAACAGTGGACGGACACAGGCTGATGATGATGATGAATTTAAAAAAATCAAGTTTAATCAGGTTTTGCAAAGACGACGTCTGAATGACAAACAAACACTCTTACTACTGGACTATGCCGCCCCTGAAAATTCTGACCTGGTCTGGAGCATGGTTATCTCTACCATCTGCATTGTGTTGCTCTTCAGGAGTAGACCCGGGTGTTTGCTTGGCCCGCAGTCTCTCATACTCTGCCTGGAGGTTGGTATTCTCTTCTTCCAGTTCCCTGAAAACCGATTGATAATACAATTAATTAAAATGTTCCCTTTGACACAGGCGAGCATTCTGTCACAGGGTTTTTACAATATATATAATTTTAACAATAACAGCATTCAACTTCTAAAACGTGTTTCCGAAGAATACGTTATGCCTTTATTTGACCGACAAGACATTTAAAAAAATACTGCACAAGCACAAACCTCAAAATGTACCGCGGGAAACATAACCTCCAAATGCATCATGGAAAACATAGTAAAAATATGATAAATAGCAAAATCACTTGCCTTTTTCTAAGAAATAAATAATAATGCCAAATGCACCCATAATTATTGAGTTTTAAATCATTAAAGCGAAAATTCGGCAATGTCTAAAAACTAAGCCGTTTAACCAATGCATCCCCTCCCTGTATTAACTTATGGCACAGAGACATGGAATCTGACAGTAAGTCTTACCCATAAAGTAAAGGTCACCCAGCGTGCTATGGAGAGCCATGCCCGGAGTGTCGCTAAAAGATAGAATCCGAGACGAGGAAATACGCAGAAGAACTCAAGTAGTGGATTCTACCCAACGAATAGGCACACTCAAGTGGCAATGGGCAGGACATATCTGTCGAAGAGACGACGGTTTATGGGGAAGAAAAGTATTGGAATGGTACCCAAGAACTGGCAAACGAAGCATTGGCCGACCCCCTGCAAGATGGACTGATGACATAAGAAGAATAGCGGCAGTGACCTGGATGCGCCTCAAGTTTCATTCCGGAGAATCGTAGGTATGTTCTAAGACTACTTTAGGTGCCTAACGTAGTCTTAGATGAGATGTAAATCAATAACGCTCATAAAAAATATATAATCTGAATAAACCAACTGAAAACTAAATTAATTATCAATCCTGAAGAAGACCCCTGCAATGGCGGTCGAAATATTGGTTGAAAGAAGTTCGCCACACACGGCTTAACCCAAAAGCCGCAATATCAATACCAGGATTATTTACAACAACAAAAAATACAAATAACTCGAGTTTTGCTGTGGGGGTGAATTTAAAATATCTCAATACAATTTTCAAATTAAGTTAAGAAGTACCTTATCATGGCTTCTAGTTCTTCTCGCTGTTCCTGATGGATGATGGTCATGACCTGCACAGGGCTGCGTGGTGGATCGGTGTCCGCAGCTCCGCCAGCTCCATTCAGTGACTGGCAGTATGAAGCAATCAGCTGGTGCTCATCGTCACTGCAAGGAAAACTGACACTTAACATGGTAAACAGAGTTAAACCTATTCATTGAGGAATACTTTTAAATCATAAAAAATAAACATAAATTAAAAATAAATTAAAAGATCAGAATTATAATAATGGAGTTTCAACAAGTATTGTCAGTTGATAACCTTAATGTTGATTAAAAGATAAATATGTATGAATTTAAAGGTTTGCAAAGAAATCTGTATCATAAATAGGAAGGATAAAATGTGAACAATGTATATTTTCACTAATTTATCCTAAAAAAAAAACTAAAAAAAAGAGTGGTGATAGACTAACAACACAATGTAGAACTTCGTGAAACTACAAACATGGTTATAACTCCGTACGGGGTATATTAGGGTACATTAGGTTTAAAACAAGACGGAATGTATGCTAGGTATGCATTTCTTCCATTTGTTATGTGGTGATCCAGAAATCCTGTCATTTTATTGGAAATCGGTTTAATTATCCTCTACAATTATCTGAGGGAAAGGAGGCATAGATTGTTCACTCTCTCAAAGAGTAATACTAACTTGCCAGAGAATATGCCTTGAAGAGAGGGATGAGACTGTTCAACCACATTGCCTCGAATATTGATATATTTCACATAAGAGAGGTCCAGTTCAGACATGAATTTTTTTAAGACATAATTTGTTGAAGTTGTCGCTTTAGAAAGTTCTGGGACTTTCCTGACTATTTAAATAAATAAATTGTATTTTATAGAATCCGAGCTCATTTAAAACTTAAAATACTCAAAATCACTAAAAGTGAGCACAAGCTATTAGTTATTCAGAGCTAACACATGAAAAATAAAAAATCCAAATGAATATCAATTATTTAAGTAAATTCTCACAGATCATCCTATATTGACTCGAGTGTAGACTCTCACTTGAACTGGGTTCATGTAAACATAACATGAGAGAAAGCCTGATATAGTAAATAAGCACCTGTCGGGGGTACAGTCGGAGCGCTGACGTTCTCCCAGCTCCACTTGCGCCAGACGGCTGGCGTACATCTCAAGGCGTGAATGCATGTCGTCCTGTGGCGGGGGCGCCGGGCCCGGGGCACGGCGCTGGGGCGAGGGCGCCGGGGACTCTAGGGCGTCCCCTTCCAGCACAGTCTGCACGGGCAGGTATCCCACGCGAGGGTGCTTCTTGAAGTAGCGCGCCGACTTGAACTTGTTGCGGAGGGCGCGGGTGAAGTCGCGAACGTCCTCGCCCGAAGTTGTCTGAAAAAAAACATCATGACTATTAATCCTTTTATTTTTTAATTTTTTTTATGTAAGCACATACAGGAGAATACCGACAGATGGTGATAGTAATTCCGAAGTCTCATCTGTGGAATTCTATGACGCTTACCATGGTCTTCTTCTTCGTGTCAGCGACGTCAAATTATTTTTTCCCAATATCTGGCAACATCGATAACTCGTGTGTTGCCCAGCATTAGGTCCTGAACTTACCATGGTGTATATGGCTAAGCGCTGCATGTGGAGTGTTGATCCGCCAACGTCATAGACTACAGCCCGAGATTCACGCATCATCCTTTATTATTACAGGAATTTACTATGAATGGGTGGTCTTCACGGGACGACTTTCGTCTACCACCAATTTTAATTAGTAGGCTATGACTGACATTTTACGGGTGATGGATCAAAGTCACACCAACCTATTTTAGAGTTCAGTAATCGATTAAAAATCCTTTTTTATTTTTAATCTCCGACGGGGATCGAACCCATGATCTTTGGCTTGCAAAGCAAACGCTTTAACCATTGAGCTATGACCGCCGGCGGTCATAGCTCAATGGTTCTCATATTACGGCTCGGTGGAATACAAATTATACTGTCAATTATAAAACTAGTATTTGAAGCATAAACGTACTTATCTGGTCTATTTTCATATATCACATTGGTTCTTGTATCCCTTAGCTATCAGATTATGCATAAAAAACTATTGTAAGAAAGTAGCAAAACGATATAGATATATCACGGCTACCGATGTCAACGGTCGGGGAATCTTACATGGAATATATCGGGTACCGATGCGAACAGGTTAAGTGTAATTTAACCAAGTAATCTGTGACCCAGTGTTGGAGCCACAAAGACATTATACTGGGTCGCAAAAATATAGAAAATTTGTCATAAAGCATTTTGTTTAATTTTAATATTAGAGGTCGCCATTTTTTCATCTTTTTTTTATCAGTTCGAAGGTGTAAAAACATACTTTGGTTGCAATAGTGCATATATTGCAAGAATTCTCTAGAAAACTACAAAACCTTCAATGCATCATCTTATTAGCGTCACTACCAATAAGCCCTCTTTAACTTGATAAATACACATCACGAATAATGAGGTTCTCATCTTAATCCAGGAAGATAGGCATCTAGTAAGAACCATTTCAGAGAGGCGAGCCCGATGGATCGGTCACATAATGCGCCACGAGGGTCTTCATCACGACATTACGGAAGGGATGGTTGAGGGTAGAAACTGCAAAGGACACCCTAGACGGGAATATTTGTTATATCTCTTACGCTGAGCTAAAAAGGATTGCAGAGGATCGAGAAGAGTGGAGATCAAGATGCAAGATTCTACTGCTGCAAACCAATCCACCGGATTGATACTACGAAGAAGAAAACTTGATAAAGGGATGGTAAATTATTGGCATTGTACAACGAGAGCCAACCGGCAAATAAAAGACAACCCTAACAGAAAAATAGGTTACGAAAGGTTTCGGATACTAAGAAGACCTAACAAGGATTGTAGTGAGAGAAGCATAGTTTATCAAATTAATAGTTGGGTTAAGTATTGGAGGAAGAGCCTCGTATTACTCACAGCCGTGCAGTACTCTTGCATGGGATGTGTCAGTTTGTGGTTCTTGGCTTTTCGGCCGTTGAAGAAGCACTTCTGGCACATGTCGAAGTTGAAGCACTTCAAGCAGCGATATCTGAAACACACAAACATAATAGAATCAATCATTAATGATGAATAAATGCTGTATCTTAAAGTTCCATCAAATACTAGGTCAGGTGGTATGATAATTAAGGGTCATAAGAATTCTCAAGTTTGAGTATTTACCATTGATGGAAGGTTATAAGAATGTGAAAATGATATGCAGAAAACTATTGTACTCAAAATATAACATCAACATAATGAATGACAATACTTGCTGAAAGCAGAAATATTTTAAAATTATTTATTCGTGAAGTATTTTCAATATTATAAAGTTATTTATAAAATTCTAATATATAGTGTATTGACATACATTCACACACATAAATTCTATAAATCTGTGTGTATTATATGTTCATCCTTTGGTATTACCAACTGTTCTTGTGGAGAAACAATTGAAGTCATAAATATTTGAAACATACATTAAAGTCATCTGGAGAGACAATTAGATTAGCAGATCATAACTTTTAAGGGCTTTCATTGCTTCAATTCAGTTCTAGTGTATTTTTTGTGTATTCGGGGCATCTACGTAATCAGCTGCTAGCAGAAGGATTATTAACAAATGGTGAATTTTCAATAAAATATGCAGTTAATGATCTAAAACGGGGCAACCACTTAAGACAGTTCAAAATATTTGATTCATCATCATCATCAGCCTGTATCCGTCCACTGTTAAACATAAGCCTCGCGCATGAGTCTCCATTCAGGTCAATCCAGCTATTCTTCTTATGTCGTCAGTCCATTTACAGGGGGTCAGCCAATGCTTCGTTTGCCAGTTCTTGGGCGCCATTCCAATACCTTTCTTCCCCATTGACCGTCATCTCTTCTACAGATATGTCCTGCCCATTGCCACTTGAATTTGCCAATTCATTGGGTAGCATCCACTACTTGAGTTCTTCTGCGTATTTCCTCGTTTCGGATTCTATCTTTTAGCGACACTCCGAAAATGTAAAAAAAAACAGCATCAGTGGTTGCCTCCTTTAAGTGTTGAGACTAAATAGTGGTCCATGGTCACCTGAAGCCCACGATGGGGTACTCCTTGCAGATGTTGCACTTGGCCTGATGACGCGCATGTTCAGCTGCGGCTAAGCGGTGCAGCACCGGCAGCCAGACCATGGACTGAGGTTCTCGCTGCAGCCAGTGAAGGAAATGCACAGCTTCAATAGCGGCAGGTTGCTCCACATTCGTTTTATCTCCTTGACCTCCTTCCTTGGACTCTGGAACAGTTCATACAAGGATGTTTAAATATACCACTGACACGATGAGATGAAGAAATCAATAGAATCAACAGCTCAAACTGGACATAAATATCACAAGAATGAGACCAATGGGGATCTTTTGTCGATGGCATTGATTTTCTTGATCTTTGATATTGTAATAGTTTTTGTTATATATTTCTTTAACCTTTATTCGCCCAGTGGTCCTGTACGGGACCAGAGATATGCGTATTCATGAATACCTGGGCATAGTTGGTTTCCAAGGTCCGCGGTTCACATCCCGCTTCTGCCGTTATTTTTGTGCTTGGATTGACGCGTTGAAAAAAGAATTTTATGTATAGTATATGTATATTTAATTAATAATATTTATATAATAGTTTATGGGTTGCGTTAAATTTGCGAGAAAAAATCCTTGGGAAGTGAGCTACCTCTATTGCACATGGAGCATGGGCGTGTAAAGGTTAATCTTAGTTTTGTACAGAGAATCATTTTCTGTCTCCTTTTCTACGGTGATTTAGATATAATATTAGTTGGCTTACCACCGTCTCTGTCCAGCGTGCTGGTCTTGTGCGCCTTCTCGAAGCAGCTGCGCACGGAAGGCTCGATGTTGGAGCCTCCGAAAGCGGCGACCTCCCCGAGCTGGCGAGGAACCTGGATGCAGTCGTGCAGCAGCAGCCCAAGCTTGCGCTGGTCGGCCATGCACGATGGGTCGGCGATCAGACGGAACAGGTATCTGAAAAACAAAATAAATAAGTCCTTGCCGGGAGTGCTCATGGTACGTAACTTTGTACAAACAAACTGCGATGCTTAAATTTTTGGAAAAGTCTCTAATTAGGTCATGGTCCATATTGAACATCATCTTATATTACCACGGTTGCTGCTCTTCGGAACTTAAAGAACTAATTCCTCCTGTGCAGGAGGAATTAGGTGCCCACCCACAACCGACAAACTCGTTTTACACTTGCCGAACATCCATACACGGTTAATATATGTCGACCAAGTACTGGCAGTTTCGAAAGCTCCTTCCTTAATGCCACCGGTAAGCTATGGAATGCTCTTCCAGCGTCTGTGTTTCCTCATTCCTACAATCTGGATCTCTTCAAGGAACAAATAAATATACACTTGCAATCTCCCCAACCCACACACAAACACGAACATAACACACGTTTCCCGCATGCATCGTCCAGCCTCCCTGGCTTAGAGTCATAGAGTGCACTGGTCTTGACCGGGTGTGCTCTCCTGCATTTGTTTATATAAAAAAACATGACATTTCTCAAAAAAATAAATTAGATAAAAAGAATCATCTAAAAAGGTTTAAAAATTAAGCAAGCAACAAAATAAATATATTTTCTTAATTTGAATTATAGTTCATCATCATCATCAGGCTATTCTGTCCACTGTTGAACGTGAGCCTCCCGCATGAGTCTCATGCTCTTCAATCCTCCGCCTTCACAATCCACTTATAGAGAATTCGCATCGAGAATTATAGTTGCCATCATCATCAGTCTGTATCCGTCGTTCGTTGAAAGAGTTACGTAATCTTGATGAATTATACGAAAAAAAGGCTAAAAGTAGATTATAAAAGTAATTTTCAAAGAGATTTAACCCTTTACGTGCGAAATAAGGTTTCATAAAAAGTCACGAAATAAGTGAATTAGTCAATGAAAAATAAAGTTGAATATTTAAGGACGATTTTTTTTTGTGTTTTGATTGGTCAGTGCTGTATTTATATTCACCTTCAGAACTAAATTAAATAAATCCATTATTATTTTATAAAAAGGGCAAATTTGAAAAATGTGTACAATGACTCACAACATATTGTAAAAAAAAAAATTGATGAAGGAATGTCGTAATACTAAACAAAATTATATTCAATATAGTATTCGGATAAATCCGCATCTCGCACTGAAGCGACGTGTTTTTTTCAGGGCGTGGGATAAATCCGCACCTCGCACTTAAGAGCAGTGCAATTTGGTGCGGTAAGGGTTAAGGTAAGTGGTATCTACCTGTATTTCTCTTCAAGATGTCCGCGGCACAACAGCACCAATCCGACTTTGAAGCTGAGTACTCTTATCTGTCCTGTTCGCTGGCTGTCATAAACGTTCAGCAGCCAATTGACAGCCAGATCCAGGCAGAGGGAAACGTTCACCAAGCTGGGGTTGTCGGCAGCTATCAGCTCGTATAGAGAAGTCAGCACAGTTATCATGTCGGGGATGTCAATCAGCTTGTCGTTCTGAGCTCGGAGACCGTGAGAGTCGAATGCTTCCAGGGCCGCAGGCAGCTGAAGCATGTGCACTGAAACATGAAACATGCGTAAGAAACATGTGTGAGAAAACATGACAATGCGCAAAAAAATAATCATAGATTATAAAATAAAAATATGCCACAGGTTTTTTTTTCTCTTAAAAAAATGTAGAAAAAATATAGAGTTGCGAATTGTACCCTGCAAGTTATACACAAGGTTAGAATATACGTCTGAGAAATAGTTGAAAAACGTAGGAGCCTATTCCATGTCAGCCTCGTTAACCGCTCTTGCAGCCCTGACGATTACCCTGATGAAGTTTAACAGCAAGGGACCGTCAGAACTAAGCAGCAATCCAGCAGGTAAATCCTCCCAAGAAATGGTAGAGACTTCCAGGCGACAACACAGAATGCGTCTCCTGTTCTCATGGATGATGCACTCAACGAGAGAGTGTTTCACTGTCTGTTGCATGCCTGGATTGCATGGACATGCGTCGCAAGAAGAGAGGCCAAACCTTTTAAGGAATTCTCTGAAAATTTTGTGTCCGGTAAACGCTTGCGTGAGATGAAAGTCCACGGAGTTCTTCCTTTTCCACGTCAATAAGTGTTTGATGGATGGAAAGAAAGCCTTAGTTATTCCTCCCAAGGTAGATTCTTGATATGCTGTATTCCAGGCAGTAAGCGAATATGCCACAGGTGAGCTCAGTTCCTTTCTCGTCTGTAGTGCTGCTGTTCGGTTTTTTGTTTGCGTTGGATCAGCAATTGATTAATATTAATTAAAATGAATACTTACTGCAAAGTGCCTTCTGCACTGTTCTAAGCTTCATGGCCGTGCGGTAGGCAGAGAAGCGGACTTCGTTGAGGTCGGCCAGGGAGTTCATCAGCTCGATCATCTTGGGATGGTCCCAGTGGGTAGTTTCAAGTTCATGGCTGCAATAATAAAGATAACAGTATAATTGCTTGATCGTACAATGGTTTATGAGTTGAATATTTGAGGCAACGTGGTGTGTTGGGATGTGATGCTGAAACTTTAGCATTGGAGATAAAGTACTGTAGGTGTAGTTTAGCATTGGAGATATAATGTTGCAGATGTAGAGCAGGAATGGAGATATATTGCATCAGATGTAGTACTGGAAACGTAGTATTGCAGATAAAATACTGCAAATGTAGTGCAAGAAATGTAGTGTTGAGTGCTGCAGATGTAGTGCTGGAAATGTAGAATTGGAGATAAAGTGCTGCAGATGTAGTGCTGGAAATGTAGTATTGGAGATAAAATGCTACTTATATAGTGATATAGATATATAAAGATATAGTATTGCAGATGTAGTGCTGTAAATGTAATATTATAGATATGGTACTGCAGATGTTATACTGAAATTGTAATTATTGGAGATTAAGTGCTACAGATATAGTGCTGCAAATGGATTATTGGAGATAAAATGCTTCAGTTAAAGTCTAGTTTTGGTATATACTATTGCAAATGTAGTGCTGGAAATGTCGTATTGGAGATAAATTGTTACAAATGTAGAGCAGGAATCGAAGCATTGGGGATATATTACTTTAGATGTAGTATTGAAAATGTAGTATTGCAGATATAGTGCTACAAATTTAATGCTGGAAATGCACAATAGTATTGGAGATAAAATGCTACAGATGTTGTACTGGAAATGTAGCATTGGAAATTTAGTATTGGACATTTCCTAAGTGTTGAAAATACAATGCAGGAAATGAACCAATTTATATGTGATATTAGAATCGAATATGTAATATTGAACATAAAATATTTAAGATCTGTTTATAGACAGTAGATGAGATGATGTTAAATATCTGTGGAATTAGGGAAATTTCTTATAAGATGTGTGATTTTGCTAACATGGAATCAAAATAAGTGGCGTAAGAAATCTGATATTGAAATACTCAAAAATCTACTACACTATAGCATTGAATATATAAATAAAATATTAAATATATGTGACGTTGGATTATGGTATTAGAGAAGAAGCATTAAAGAGATACATATTTAAAAGGTGGTATTAATTGTATAGATAAAGGAGAAATTGGTTTAGATATATGGTACAAATAATGTTGCCTAAAGACAAATCTTATGAAATATAAATATGTAATTAAAAATAATTTTTCAAGTTTAAACTATTTACGTAGTCTATTTCCAAAAGCCCTGCTCCGATTGTCATATTCACAAACATGTAATATTCACACAATTATATCTACGCAGAGTTGTTAGCAAAGTAATCCCAGTCTAACTGAGCCGGGATATTGAATTTCGAGTCTCATATAAATTAATGTTCCCCAGTTATTAATAACTTCCCAGCGAGAGTAAACCAACTCCTTACCAACTGCATAAAGCAATCCTAACTTATATATGAAAACACTTATTCATGTTATCCTGTTATTTTACATAACCATTTAGTAATATTCTATTTATGAAATTTAATGAAAAAACAATTTTAATAAAGAATACCAAAATTGGCAATATTTTTGTCGTAGTGGCTACATTAATTTTTCAATTGGCAACACTTTTTGTATGGCTACAGTTTTTTGATTCAAGTGTGTACCTTTCCTGAACAATACATGCGTTGGTAATGAGTAAATCTACTTTTTTCTTTTATCTACATTGCAATTTCATCAACAATCGAATATTGAACAAGATAATCCCTAAATCGGTATTGAATTTAAGAGGAATTTCCATTTTAAAGCGTATTCTATGCGATCAGGAAGCGCGAGAATTACCTTCTCAGCTCCCTCTAAAGCCTCCTGGGAGAATGCAAGGAGCCTACTTTGGAAAGCTAAGTTCTAGAAAAGTTTCAAAATTCGGTTTGTTTTTAATTTGAATTTAAATAATATAAATTTATGAAAACTAAACATGCATTTAAAAAAAATCACACTATACTTCATTTCTGTTAGAAATTTGAATCTTTCAAAGTGAGTAGCAGGGGGTCTTCCAAAAATCGAAAAAATGGAGAATCGTCTACCAGAGGAAAAGTTTGGGAACTTTTGGTCTAGATCATAGTCCCAAAGTGGTTCGGACGAACAACCATAGGTCTCTTAGGATTGGTAAGGGGACTCCAGGAGATGTAAATGGGAGTCCACGGGGAAAATAAGTAAAGGGTGTAAGTAATGTTCTAGAACAAAGAAAAATGACTCTTTTCTATTCTCGTTTAGTGTTACTCACTTGATGTAGTAAGGCACTTTGTTGGGGGTCACTGCGCGTTCCCATGGAGCCTCCACGGAGCCGGCAAGGAAGCCCTGCCCGGCTGCGGCGCCCCCATCCTTGCCCAGCTCTTCTAATTGTTTGATGCGCTCTTCGGTGGCCTGTTGCAGCGCCTTCGCCCTAGAAATAGAAAAAAAAAACATCACATACTGACAACATCATATACTGCTGAGGCAGGTTACTGGGTAAGGCCTTCTATCCAGTTTAGCTTCTTACCAAGCAGTGAGGTCTTCTAATACGACTACCAGCTGTGGCGCTACGGGGTCCTTGCACACTACAGGGCTATTAGCTACTGGGGCAGGTTTCTGAGTGACGCTACAGTAAGGCCTTCTAACCCGTTAAGATTCTTACATAGTAGAGGTCCTCTAAGGCAGCTACTAGCTGTGGCGTTACGGGGGCTCTTGCATGATGCAAGGGCAAGCCCTGAGTGAGGCCACATTAAGGCCTTCTATTGAATTGAGTTCTTTACCTTGCAGTGAGGTCTTCTGATGCGGTTACCAGCTGTGGCATTACGGAGGCCTTAGCACATTGTAAGGGCAAATACATGAGTGATTCCATCTATCTAATTTACTGTCTTACCTTGCAGTGAGGTCTTCTAATGCGGCTACCAGTTGTGGCGCTACAGGGGCCCTTGCACGTTGCAAGGCCGCAAGCTGTTGTGGCAGGTCTCTCAGAGAGGGCGGAGGCGTACGTGCTAGGGCCGCAGCCTGCGCAAGGGCATCCCTGGCGTCCCCAGGGGCCGTCCATCTTAGTCTCGCAGCCTCCTCTCCAGCCAGGCGGAGTCCGGCCTCTTCAAGTCCCTGCTGGAATGCACGGATCTTCTGCAAACAAAAATTAAATAATATTTAATAAAATCAGTTTGACTCTGAAAAGACAGCATACTATTTATGACAAATGAGAGGAATGGGGATTTTTGGATTATCAAACTTTATAATATTTATGTCAACGGTCGGGGAATCTTTCACGGCATATGCCGACAATCGATGCGAAAGGGTCAAGACATTTGGACTTCGAAAGCTAAACATCCGATCTGATGAAAACACTAGAAGTTGTGTATATTTCTGAATATTTTGTATCAATAATTTAAGCGAATATATAGGAAATATTCAGTATTTTCTTCAGTATGTACATGAGTTTTTTTAAGAGTGGGAAGAAATGGTATGTCGCGTATAGCTCGGTGGGCGGAGAATATTTCGGAGTAACGAAAAGAAAAATTTGTTGCGTAAAAAAATGTTTTATTACATGACAATTTGTATTCCGCCGCTTAATATCAAGGACCGCGCGAAACGCTCAGACATCAAAAAGGCTTTCCGCTGAAAAGGCTCTGAGAGGAAAACGTCGCAAATAATAAATATTTTATATAACATTACATTATACCAAAGGCAAAGGAGTAACTTTGGTTGTGATGCGATTGCCGAAAATTTTAAAGAGAATAAAATGCAGCAAGTATTCGTGAAAAAAACAATATCCCAAATTTATAATGATATCAGCTTGATAAAGATTTTTCTTCCGTAAAGCCTCGAAAAACGATCTTTTGTCTCTTATTTTTGTTTGCTCGCCCGACATGCACATCTAATCTGAGTTTTAATTGTATAATAATACACGGTGTTTGCATACGCCATTTTATTTGTTGAAACATAGCCCATTTCCTGTTGGTTCAACTGTCATCTTGTCGCTTTTTATGCCGCGACGGTTGGCATCGCAAATGTGACATAACGGCAGTTCAAAGATTTGCGATCCGTGAATTGCGCGACCGTTATGGCGCGACCGTTATGGGTGGACGAAAAAGCATATGATTGACAAACAAACGCGAATCGTGAAACGAAAACAAGTTCTTTGTATTGTAAGTCCGATCCTGCATCCGGTCATTCAGTTATTCGGTACGAAAATTCAGAGAGGAGGATATCAGTAAGAAGAAGAATTATGTTCTTTTCTCTTTCCAAATCCGCTTCATATCATTCCTGATAGGTCATCACAAATTTCGGTCACATGATAATTTGTTTTCCATGGCTTGAATCATGAGATTTCTGCACTAGATCGACCTGAAAGTTTTTCGATTCCCAATAAAACGGTAGTATCCGCGGCATATATTTTTTGTTTTCATATTCGTTCCATATCTGAAATTTTTTTCGTCTTGAATGGTTCAGACAGTTGCGAACGGTGGTGTCGAAGGCATATTTTTCATTCGATAAACATTTTCTTTATTGAACATATGATTATCCTAAACTTATGCTACACAGTTATGTAAGTTGTAATGGCTTAATACAACTTTATGATCTAAAATTCCAGATCAACATATTGTTATAATCAATGAATTAGTAAAATACGTAAATATTTCGGCAAAAAAATTGAAAATTGTGTATACTTTTTTTGAAGGATGCATTTTGTTCAAAAAATATCTACCTTTTAATAAAAGCCGCCCTGAGCGCCCTTAGTTCATTCGGCGCCCTGGGCAACCGACCCACTGCGCCACCACTTCAAACCGGCACTGTATATAATATACGATTCCTGACAACCTATAGAGATGAAGTCCTGGAACTGGACTAGACGGCGGCTGTGGTAACCAAGGCATATTTAAAGCGATTTTAAGAGCGATTACATATTTCAGCACGTCAGATGATTACTTTTAAACGCCTCTTAGCACCAATTGGTTCAAAGGGGCGGCTCCCAAAAGAATATTTAAGTATTTATTAATCAGGATTTTTAGGGAGATAATGTTTCAGGCCTCGAAAGCGTCCGGCTAATCATTCAATATCCTTTATAAAAGCCGATTAACAACCCCCCGAATAAAGAAGGATAGGGAACTACAAATAATATAATATATATTTAGCATGCATATTTCTTTGAGAATCATGGTAATTGAAAAAACTTGACATGTGGTATTTCTTGGCGACCGGAGAATCCTCGAAACCACTAATCAAGCGTGTATGGTGGGATAACATTATTTATTTTATAAAGTAAATGTAGCCCCCGAAAACATAATGCATACGCCACTGTATGTTGTGTGTACGCGGCATATATATACTCGTATATATATATCGCACAATGTACGGAGAGACATGCGCTAAGAGATTTTTAAAATCCTTGTCCCTTTTTTCGTGTATGGAGGACATTATTTTCAACTCATAAAGTGCTGTAATTTTTCGCCCACTTGAGCAGCGCGACCGTTTATGAAATATGTCACCGTTTATCGGGTGAGGCAGGGATCCCCAATCTACGGCTCGGGGACCAAATGTGGTACGTCTATTATAACCACATTCCGATGATTTTAATAGCTGATTCAATCAGGACACAATTGGGAATCCATCGTGAATGGCTGCAGCGCCGACACTGAGCTTGCTAGCGAGGTTTTTTTTTATATAAACACATACAGGAGAATACAAACAGATGTGATGCTGAAGTCTTATCTGTGGATTCTATGACGTTTACCATGTTACATATGGTTAAGCGCTGCATGTGGTGTTGATCCGCCAACGGCATAGACTTCAGCCCGACATTCACGCATCATCCTCAATATAACAGGAATTTACTGTGAATGGGTGGTCTTCACGGGACGACTTTCGTCTACCACAAATTTTAATTGATAGGCTATGACTGGCATTTCTCGGAAAGCTCAGAAATCGATTAAAATTTTAGTTTTTTTTTAATCTTCCTCGGGAATTGAACCTATGACATTTGGCTTGCAAAGCAAACGCTTTGACCATTGAGTTATTCCACTGGCATATGCCCCTGATATTTAATTTACTAGATTTTTCAATCGATAATTCTTGTTGAAATTCCTTTATTTAAATGGTGAAAATTATATACTCTTAGCATTAGACACCTTGACATTATAATTTTAGAATTAATTTAAATTAGAAAATTAATAAATTTAAAATATTTAGTTTTGATTCACAATATATTTTAACGATTACATGTTTCGGCCTTCCTGAAGACCATCTTCAACAATTATGGTCTTCAGGAAGGCCGAAACATGTAACCAATAAATAAACAGTGTTGAATCAAAAACTATATTTTTGCATCGATAATTTTTAATTAAAATTATCTTCGTAGTATTAACCAAGTATTGATCAGTTGATAACCATAATGTTACACCTAGACATATTAAAATTTTAGGTTATTGCTCGGTAACATTAAGGTTATTAAGTGACAATACTTGGTGAAACTGCCACTATAAATTTAAATTAATTAAAATTAAAAAATTAACAAATTAAAAATATTTAGTTTTGTTTCACATTTATTTAAAACGATTTAAGTTTAACAGGTCTGTCTGGAGATTATTGTGGTCTCTAGGGAGGCCGAAACGTGTAATCGTTTGCAATAAATGTGAATCAAAACTATTTTATTTATTTTTAATTAAAAAATATTTTAAATTACAGTTATTGCTTAGGATAAAGGAACCTGTCTGGCACTAAGCATGTATAATCACTCAAAAATATTGAACGTTCTATGAGTTTTTAAATGATTATCCCGTCGTTTCGAAAGTATGAATCTATTGGTCCTAAGGGGTGGTTTGATCTAGTTTAGTTGGAGGGGGTCAAAGATCGGTGAAAATTTGTCGATTATATTAATTATCAGGAAAGTTTTGCAGCTTTCAGTACTGACGAGGCGGCCCGATGCTGAGCACTTTAAAGTAGAAAGAGTGATTATCGTTAACTGCTAAGCGCTAGACAGTAATGGTAAGGGTACAGGCACATCTACACGATGGTCAAGAGACGAAGATGGACCTGGTTGGGCGTTATTATCCGGATGCTACATGAGAGCGTAAATACTGTTGTTTATATAGTATTTTTAGGATTCACTTTGGCATCCATTTCAATATTAAATAGGCAAATATTTCATTTAAAGCGAAAATTCCGCAATGTCTTAAAACTTCAAAAGGCGTTTAACCAATGCATCTTCCCTTGTCTAAATTTATGGTTCAGAGACGTGGAATCTGACAGCAAGTCTTAACGGTATAAACGTTAAGGTTTGCCAGCGTGCTATGGAGAGAATCCATACCCGAGGTCGCTAAAAGATAAAATACGAAACGAATCAATACGCAGAAGAACTCAAGTAGTGGATGCTACCCAACGAATAGGCACACTCAAGTGGTAATGGGCAGGACATATCTGTCGAAGAGACGACGGTCGATGGGGATGAAAATTATTGGAATGGCGCTCAAGAGCTGGCAAACAAAGCATTAGCCGATCGCTTGCAAGATGGACTGACGACATAAGATGAATAAGCGGGAGTGATCTGGATGCGGAAGGCGGAGGATTGAAGTGGATGGTGACTCATGCCGGAGGCTTACGTTCAATAGTGGACGGATACAGGATGATGATGAAATATTTCATACATCGTTTTATCATGGATCACACTAGGCACTGTTTAATCACTTGCTGGAAGACCGCAGTTTCGCACTCAATGAAGGCTTCATCAATTCAGAGCTGTCGACTCGTAAATATTACTTGTTCAGAAAAAGTCTCATTTTGCCAGCAGGTGTGGCTTAGTGGTATAAGCATTAGCGTTTGCTAACCATGTTGGAGGTCGTGAAATCCATCCCTGGCGGAGATTAAAATAAAAATGTTTTTTTAATAAATTTCTAAGCTTTTTAAATACTCCCGGTTGGTGTGAATTTAATCCCTCACCCGTAAAATACCAGGAATAGCCTAGTAAAATGACTGGAAAACAAAAGTCGTCACGTGACGTTATCCATTCATAGTGAATTGCTGTCAAAGATGGATGATGCGTGAATGTCGAATAGTCTATGACGTTGACTGATCAACACTTCATATACGCAGCGCTTATTAGCCATATGAAACATAGTAAGCCTCATATAATCCACATATGAGATTTATGCATCACTATCACCGTCTATCGATAATCTCCTGTATGTATTTACGTAAAAAATTAATATAACCATGTATAGTATGCACATAGTATGGAACAGCCACCTCAAAGATGATATAACAATGTCTGAAGTCTGAAACGATACGTGTCTGAAACGATACGCTGAGTGTCTGTGGATGATGTAGGCGGATCTTAAGTATTTTAAAAGCCGGGGCCGGCACGTCATTACCATCACCTGCAGCGTGATTAAACTGCCGACAGTTTAAAACAAAAAGGACGTAAAAACCTTCAACGACTTCGCGGAAACATTCAAAGGACACCCTCTGGTCCAGTGGCAACGAGCTTCCTTACAACGATAAATATCTTGATAACATTAAGATTATCAACTGACAATACTTGGTGAAACTGCATAATTATAATTTCAAAATTAATTTTAAATAAAAAAATAATTTTAATTAAAAAATAATAATTAAGCGATTACATGTTTCAGCATTCCAAATACACAGAAATTTTATAGTCTATTTTAAATTAAAAACAAAAATTTTTTTATATAATGACTTAATACATTAGAAAAACCACATACCCATTAATTTTATAATGTCTTTTTTCAATTGTTTTACCCGCACACATCTTCTTCTTCGTAGTTTCAATCCGGTGGATTGGTTTGCAGCAACATAATCTTGCATCTCGATCTCCACTCCTCTCGGTCCTCCGCAACCCTTTTCAGCTCAGCATAAGCGCTACAATTCATGTCCTCGAACACTTGCTGCAAATACTCCCGTCTAGGGCACCCTCTACAGTTTCTACCCTCAACCATCTCCTCCACAATATCGTGAAGAAGACCATCGTGGCGCATGATGTGACAAATCCATCGGGCTCGCCTCTCTGAGATGGTTCTTATTAGGTGCCAATTTTCCTTGATATATACAACCTGTAAATATGTGTGTAGGAACTAATTAATTGTCCACACCTATAAAAGCCGCCGCCTGTTTTTAATTTTTTATTATTGAAGACGGTCTTCAGGAAGGCCGAAACATGTAATCGTTTAAAATAAATTGTGAATCGAAACTAAATATTTTTAATTTATTATTTTTTTAATTGAAATTAATTTTAAAATTATAAATATCTTAGGTTCGAATATCGAAAACAAGCCTAATTTTTCATTATTTCCATATCTACTCTCCCAATCACAGCATATAGTCGTCACGAATTACTACCATAAAGCTCTGTTAGCTGCCATGGTCTTCGCGTAATCCCATGTCAGCTCTGCCCACGCGAATAAAATCTAAGAATAATTCTCGACGGTTTACCAGGACAAAGCGACCTTGGGGGCTTCAGTATCTGTTTATGATTATTGTTATAATGTATTATACGGTTGCATTAGATTTTGGTGAGATTTCAAGATTCGCAGGCTGATGATCTACAATGCATCCTCCCTGTATTAACTTATGGCGTAGAGACGTGGAATCTGACAGCAAGTCTTGCCCATAAAATAAAAGTCACCCAGCGTGCTATGGAGAGATCCATGCTCGGAGTGTCGATAAAAGATAAAATACGAAACGAGGAAATACGCAGAAGAACTCAAGTAGTGGATGCTACCCAACGAATAGGCACACTCAAGTGGTAATGGGCAGGACATATCTGTCGAAGAGACGACGGTCGATGGGGAAGAAAAGTATTGGAATGGCGCCCAAGAACTGGCCATCGAAGTATTATGGCCGACTTCCCTACAAGATGGACGACGATATAAGAAGAATAGCAGGAGTGACCTGGATGCGGAAGGCGGACGATCAAAGAGGATGGAGACTCATGCCTACGTTTAACAGTGGACGGACACAGGCTGATGATGATGATGATTATGATGATGATGATCTACAGATTCCTTACCGAATGCATATTTTATCGTTTATTTAACTTCAATTTAAATACATGCAATAATATTAAAGCATCTAATTTAATTAATATTTATAATAAAAAATCGATTTAAATTTTATAAGGACAAAACGTCTATTCTGCCAAAATGTTTTTAGGCCAAATGTCTTTCGGCCAAATGTTCGTCGGCCAATTTTGCTTTCGTTCAAGTGTCCGGATATCTACAGCGAATAACACGGTATTGAAAATTTATTATATCAAATAATAAATTAAGAACCGGAGTTGGTAGAATAAAGGACAACCTCGAGCGGTGAGGAATGCTTCGACAGGGAGAGACACTATTGTGCGACTGTGGAGACCTGCAGACCGCCTCGCACCTAAGATGCTGCTCCATGTGCCCAACAAGTTGCACATCTCAGGACCTAATGCTGGGCAACACACGAGCTATCGATGTTGCCAGATACTGCGAAAAAATAATAATTTGACGTCGGTGAGACGAAGAAGAAGAAGAATTTAAAAACTATTAATATCGACGATTAAGCATCCTTCTTAAAAATATGTTAATATAACATCAAATAGAGAAGAAGAACTTCGTTCAAGAACGTCGAAATAAAAATATCATAAGCTTGTTTTTGAAATTAAAATCAAAGAGTATCATTATTGTATATCATAGACCTGGCTGAATTAAACGAGTAATACAAAATGGCCGGCAAAAGGTTAGGTAGGTACATTGAAAAAAAAAACAACAGCATTCCTAAATTTGAACACAATAATTTGGCGGGAAGCGCCGCCATCATTCATCTGTCAAAACTTAAATGGGCTCATTCGTCTATTAATCCTTAACAGCCAATTAATATCACGATTTAATGTATGTGTATACATACCTAACTAGTATATTATAGGTATATTCACGTACCATAAAAAATATTTAATTCCTCACTTTATACTGTATTGGTTGGAATGATTCAACAATTGACAATTCAAATTGTTTATAAACTGTGTAATTGTAATTTATTTTGTTTGTTGGTAAAGCGAAAGAAAAATAATGTTCTCTTAGTACAAATATTTTTTGTTTTAATCTGATATTTTTGCAGTGTTTACACTAAATGAGTAATAAATTTGCAGTTTAAGAATTTACTTAACTACTTAAACTGCAAATTTATTTATGTAAAGCTATATGGATTTAAAATGGATTAAAAAAAAGAAATACAGTATGGATTTATCGCTTGCACGAACCAAATTCCAGGAATAAAGTAAAAAATGTACATTATAAATTCGTTTGGTATAAATGCATCATATTTTTCAGAATCAGATATAGAAATATTCGAGATAACAGGCGTATGTGAAACGCGTTTTCCCATAACAAAATTTAAAAAAAAATCTATTTTAAAATGTACTAAAATGATTAAAAAAGATAAATTTTTGTTACAGTTTAGATACATCTAAAAACATAATGAAAAAACACACATTTTTTAATTTTAAGAAATAATCGAATCTTGCACATCTTCATCCATTTTCCGCTTTTTGGCCGATGGTGCAGTGAAAAACCTGTCCAAAGTCGTTTGTTTCAACATCTGCCGGAAATAACGGAGTACAGGTCGTTGAAAACCGGATAGTGGGCATTGGTAACTCTGAACTGCTTTCCATTTGACCAGGATGTTCTTGATGTCAGCAGTTGGAATTGGTTGATTGTTTGATTGTTGCTCCTCGTTATCAGATGACGCTTCCCTTTGAGCATTGTCCTGTTGTTGGGCCAGAAGTGCTTGGAGCTCTTCAGTTGTCAGCTCTTCTTTGACCGAATGATCATTCCAAAACCTTTGGGCCACTGTGATGATGTCCTTCACCACTTCTGTGTCATCAACTACTGGGTTCTTCCTGAATCCACGAAGGCACAAGCATCTTCCAAGCAGAAATGGGGGTCCTTTGGTAGAGTTTTAAAGTTCGCAATAACTTGCTGATCCATTGGCTGGAGAATGGATGTGGTGTTTGGTGGCAAATACTGCACCTTGATTTATTATTGCTGCGACACGTGCGTAAGTTAAGCGTACTACTCCCGACTCGACTGCCTGCAAGGATGCAATTCGGGCGACTTCGTTGTGTGAAGCGAAGTTCGTTGTGTGAAGCGAAGTTCGTTGTATGAATCGTGAAATGAACGAAAAGGAAGTTCGTTGTGTGCAGCGTTCGCTGTGCGAGGCGTTCGTTATGCGAGGCACCACTGTATATAAATATTCGAGATAACAGGCGTATTACTTACCTGCAAAATTACAAACTATTTTAATGTACTAAAACGATTACAATATCTGTTAAAATGGCACTGCAGTAGCAAGTTTATGTTACATTAGGTTAGGTAAATATTTTACAATATTTGATAAACTAAAAACAGATTTAAAAAACCGTCAAAAAGGAAAAAAAAGGAAGTCAATATTAGATTAGAATACTTGTATATTAGGTTAGGTTAGGAATAGGGGACCACAGGCACACTAGTTGACCAGAACATATATTTACAATCTATAAATAAGCTAAAAATCAATTGAAAATCTGCCAAAAAGGCAAATATTAACATATTAAAAAAAAAAAAAAAATTTGGAGTTGTTTCACTTGCGGGGTTGCGATTTGTTATAAAGAGAAAACGTTCCATTTTAGGCGAGATGATCCGTGAATTGGTATTAATGATCCAGATCGTTAATAGCGGCATGTCTCACGGTGCTTATCATTAAGTGTGTCAGCTGTCGGGTCGCTAAGGAACCGAGTATTTAGTCAGTGGTCCGCTCGAGTGATATATTGATATGTAAAACGGTCTTACTTTCACGCGACCGGCGCCTCGGATCGTGACTATTCGAGACAAGACATCGAATGCCAATCTGTAGACGGATGTCAGGGCTACCTCATATGTTAAACGTTTACCGGAACATAAGACAAAATCAACCATATATGTGTATATTCTTCTAAAACCGTCAACTAACTGAATGGAGTATACGATCACTAAAGATTGAAGCAGTAAAGTTCTGCCATTTCGTTCCAAGTCATTTCTGCTTCTAAAGCATTGCCATGTACGTATTTTTACAGAATCCGTGGAGGACCAAAATCTTTCGCTAATGTTATCAAAGAGATATCATCATAATAATTTCCACGTCCGTTCCCCTTCTTCTTTAGCCTAGCCATTTCCCATCATCTAGGGTCGGCTCTCCTTGTGAACATTCGCCATGTCTGTCTGTCCTGCGTTGCATTCTCGGTCAAACCCAAAGTTTTCAGATCCTTGTTTACAGTTGCATTCCAGGTTGCCTGTGGTCCTCCAGGTCTTCTTCTCATCGTGGGTATGTTCCATGTCCGTTCCCCTAATTGTGGATAATATGGTCGTCACGAACTGCCGCTTTAATGCTCTGTCAGCCGCCATGGTTTTCGCATAATCCAATGTCAGCTCTACCTGCCAAGTATAAATTATGTAATATATAGTTTCTGACGGCTTTTCAGGGTACCGCGAATCCAGGGGCATGAAGAAAAGACAGCTACAGTTTATTAAATACATATCTATGACAGACCCACCTTCGTCTTTTGACCAATGGTATGGAAGGTTGCCTTGTCCACTAACTTAGCACGTCTTTACTCATAAAGTAAAACGTACGCATATCCACCAGAGTATTCAACGCAGCGATCTGTATTTAAAACCCATTACACGGCTGAATTTGTTTTTAGCGAGATGTCAAGATTAACAGCTGCAAAAAATAATGTTCATGATACAGGCACTGTAGATTCTGCACTTTGTTTTGATCGAGTAAATCTGCGAGTCTCGGATATGGAGCACTTATTAAAACAGACGCTCTAACGTTTTTCCATGGCACGACACGAGATCTTTCTGCAGACCATCGCTTTTAGTGACCTGTACGGCAAGATTTGTAAGACTCTCAACTCTCATAATAGTCGCTGGTGTGTGATAGATTTGCATTTCGTCTTCTTTTCAATAATTCGCATGCCAAGTCGCAAGTTATCTTCTTTGTAGTATCAATCCGGTGGATTGGTTTGCAGCAGCAAAATCTTGCATCTCGATCTCCACTCATCTCGATCCTCTGCAATCCTCTTCAGCTCAGCATAAGAGCTACAACTCATGTCCTCAAAACTTGCTGCAAATACTCCCGTCTAGGGCGCCCTCTACAATTTTATAGCTACTAATATCGAAAATACGAGTGTTACGAAAGCGAAATATGTTCATGCTTGATGAAAGTCCTTAGTGTAATAATATGACGCCTGTATAACATGCCTGTATTACATAGCGAAATTTCCGCAATGTCTTAAAACTAAGGCGTTTAACCAATGCATCCTCCCTGTATTAACTTATGGTGCAGAGACGTGGAATCTGACAGCAAGTCTTACCCATAAAATAAAGGTCACCCAGCGTGCTATGGAGAGATCCATGCTCGGAGTGTCGCTAAAAGATAAAATCCGAAACGAGGAAATACGCAGAAGAACTCAAGTAGTGGATGCTACCCAACGAATAGGCACACTCAAGTGGCAATGGGCAGGACATATCTGTCGAAGAGACGACGGTCGATGGGGAAGAAAAGTATTGGAATGGCGCCCAAGAACTGGCAAACGAAGCATTGGCCGACAAGATGGACTGACTACATAAGAAAAATAGCGGGAGTGACCTGGTTGCAGAAGGCGGAGGATCGAAGAGGATGGAGACTCACGCGGGAGGCTTACGTTCAACAGTGGACGGACACAGGCTAATGATGATGATCACATGCCAAGCCGGTTACTTTCCTTAGAGTTTTGCTCTCTTGTGGCGACCATGTCATCAGAGGTATTGTGTTGCCAGTGGTTGCTCTATCACGATTCATTTGTGCGAGTCTCGCCTCGCGTTTGTATCGCTCGACCCCAGACAACAATGTAACGATAGCGTGGTTGTCCCCACCACAGCAGACACTGACAGATACGCCATACAGTGACACCCGACAGAGAGAATGTTGCTTACGGAAAATGTCAAAAGTCTATGAAATAATTGCTGACACAAGTAAATGTCAAAGCGTGTTAAAAACACATTAAATCTCACCATAAAAATTCAAAGAAAGCAAAAAAGATTTTTATATATATAAAATTTAACAAGCAGAAACAGGCGTGCGTTTCAAATGCATTGTGTTTAATAAAATGCATTTTCATTACCTTTTTTATTGCTTACTACTGCTACAGCTGTTGAAACTTATGAAACCTTATACTTGAATATTCGTATTTACAACATATGCTTAAACGCAACTTAAACGAAACTGACGTCACTCAAATGGCCATGCCTCACGTATACAATACACATAAATTCCTGCAAGTTTTATCGCAATCCGTTGAACGATTAAGGAATGCGTACATGACACACTTGCATGCACACATTGATAGTTACATAAGCAACAGAACGGCGGGTATACCTTAGTTATCAAAGCGTTTGCTTATCAAGTCGAAGGTCGTGGGTTCGATTCCCGACAGAGATTAAAAACAAAACATTCTAACAATTTTTAATCGATTCCTAAGCTCTATCAATACCTCATGTTTGTGTGAATTGATCCCTCACCCGTAAAATGCCAATCATAGTCTATTAATGGAAAATGGTGGCAAACGAAAGTCGTCCTGTGAACACCACCTATTTATAATGAATTCCTGTAGCAATTGGATGATGCGTGAATGTCGTGATATAGTCTATGACGTTGGCGGATCAAAGTTCTACAGACACTTACCATGTTACCATGGTAAGTGTCATAAATTTCACAAATGAGACTTAAGCATTACTATCATCAACTGTGGGTATTCTCTTGTATGTGTTTACATAAAAAAGGACAGTGACCTAGCAGTCGAATCTATTAAAAACCGCGATTAAAATGTGCAATATTTGCTGAAAATATACTAATATTGCACTGAGTTTGGTGTTAATTCATCAACCGCGTAAATCGAGATATATTTGAAAATAGTATCGATGTATCGCTAATATCGATCTAGAGTTGTCCCTTGATATCGGTTAAGGAACCTATTACAGTCCTCAGGTGGGCTGATTAGAGATTCGGCGTTCTGCTATAATTTCATCAAAAAATTCAATAGATTCGGTCGCCGGATTTCTCAAACACCTTCCTTCTTCCGTTACCTAACAAATTGAAATGTGTTCTTTCTATAAACCGAAGGTATACTTCATTCGCATATACTTGTAAGAAGAGATCGGAAAACTTTTGAAAAATACTGGATTTATCGATGCATCACATGTTATATATATATAATCGTGTCGGAAACAACAGGGTCAGATCCTGCCTGCCCAGAAGTGGGCGACTTCGATGGCGTTACTCCCGGCCATCATCAGGTCTTTCTGGGTGCAGGTACTCGGATAAAGCGCACACTACAGAAGGTGTGACAGGGTCTGCTCTACACCGCAGTCACATTCAGTCGGTCCGCAGTAAAATTGCCAGGCTTTCACTTGTGTCCTCGTCTTGCATACTCCGGTCCGAAGTCTGTTAAGGGACCTCCATATATTCCACCAGGGGCTAGGTCCTCTTTCGAGGCAATCCAAGTATTCCAAGTTGCGCTTCTCCACATGTTAACATCATCACAGTTATACCTTGCGTTATTTATGTATCGAATTTGATGTACTTATGATGTGATTTTTATTGTTACAATTTGGACTCTCATAGGGATGCTTGAAAATGGTTCCACAAGTGCTTCTTAGTAAGAAGTGTTACTTTTCGTTATGGGGTTATGCGCCCCTATCCGCCTTCGTAATCCACCACCCTACGGTAGAAAATTCCCATTCCTGAAATCCTGAAATAATGTATCGAGTATCTTCCCTTATACCGAAGACACAAACTGAACGTTTCGTACGAAAATACGTCTATAACAGACGCAATATTATCTAGATACGCGCATAAAATGGAGAATAAAGCCACTATAAACATAAAAAAATCCTCCCTCTTTAAAAAAGGTTATTATTCAGTCACGTGATGGCAGGATTAGGAGCAGATTAATAACACACAGACTTTTTCAGAAGTACATTGACATATATTTACTATAAACTTTACAAACTTATGGCCCGACACAGTCACAGCATTCAGGCCGAGCCACAATACAATATGCTCTCGCCGACGGGCGGCACACGACTGGCGCACCCATGACGGGCTGTCGCACAGCGACACCAGTGGCGATATATGTAACTAGTCCAAAATGCCAATATGGCGGACACATTCATGTACGACAAGCGAACATAAATGAGAGACGAGAGATTGTATTTCGAGGTTTTCGGTACCAGTCAGCGAGGGCTATATCATGCTGATGTCAATAAAAATAGTTTTTATCTTTTGAATTATTTTTGTCATATAATCAAACTACGCAAAAGTTTAAACAAAGATGGTTTCTCTATCGCCGAAGTTAAAAAAACATTGTTCGCGGATCGCATTTGAATGGGTGCCCACCGGTGAACAGCGCGTGTTGTTTAATGGGTACAGCCGCCCTTTAGGGCCAAATGTACTGGAATTGGGAAAGTCAGGCTAATCATCCGATATAGGTAAATATGCCAATGAACATACTGCCTTCTTATTATAAATTATATAGTTTTATTACTTCACGTAAAAAAATAACTAAATAACTGTTATAAGTAAAATAGGCTTGTATTTATAAATAGTTCAGTAACTAATTCAAGGTTTTGACAGAAAATTATATAAATTGACAGTGTCCACTGTGTCAGTACGAATTTTGTCAGTTATAAAATTAAAATCTCAATGATATACTCAATAATGCCATTCATAATTGTAAAATGGTCAATATTTCAATTATATGATAAGTTTTTTAAAATAAATGGTTACTTTTTACTAATGAGCAGGATTACGAATTATTAGCACAAAAAATAAAAACCTAACCTAGTAAACCTAACCATTCATGAATTATTAACTGATTTTTTTCTAATGCCAATTTATATTTTTCTACTGCGAATTAATTATTTACACTGATCTTTTTAATGTATTTATTGCTGATCATTTCAAAAATATTTACTGAAAATTAATTGAATACTGCCATTATAATTTGTTTATCACATACATAATAAAGGATTTACTAAAATACCTAACGTAATACATTATTAATTACCATTCATAAATAATTTAGTTTTTTTTTTCTATTGCTAAATTATAATTTTTACTGACCGTTTTGTACTTATTACTAATTATTTCTTAAATATTTACTGATAATTAATTAAATTAGATACTGACAAAATAATTTGTTGCCCATATAATAAGGGATTTACTAAAATAGTACAAAAGGGCTCAATGTATTTTATGTAATATTGCGCAATTTTAAGAGATAAACACAATTTGTTAGATATCAGGTGTTGGGGATCGGGGTACACTCTCATAAATTGTTTTCTCATTTTTGAAGTGATTCCCAAAATGGACGAAAATGATTTATTCCCAAAAGCGGGGCCACAAATTACCCCCGCGGACGGGGAAAATGTATCGATTACACTTCAACTTTCCAGGGAAAACAATAAATAACCCGGCTACAAAGAGTTAGCTAAAATAAAATATCCCGATATTTATTGCAGGTGAGATCGCCCGGCGTTTTTTTTTTGTATTTTACTCAAAGTTATTTATTTTCCGATGTATTTTCTTGTTTTATTATAGATGAATAAAAATGGGCAGATTGAATAATTTAAGAAAAATTAATGATTAAGTATTAAAATTAATAATAAAACTACTAAAAGACAAATCTAATATGGAATATTATGGTTAATGGGACATTTCACACATTAAATACGACGAAACATTTTGGCATCTTATCACATTTCGCCGGCGGGTATAGCTTAGTCGTAAAATCGTTTGCTTACCAAACCAAAGGTCGTGGGTTCGATCGCCGACAGAGATGAAAAAACTCTTGCATGACCGCAGTTTCGCACTCAATGAAGGCTTCATTAGTTGAGATTAGTTCAGAGCCGTGGACTCGTAAATATTACTTGTTAAGAACAAGTCCAATTTGCCAACAGGTGTGGCTTAATGTTAAAAGCATAAGCGATTGCTTACCATTCCGAAGGTCGTGAAATCTATCCCCGACGGAGATTAAAATGGAAAGGTTTTTTTAATAGATTTTTTAACTCTAACGAAAGTCGTCCCGTGAACACCATCCAATCATAGTGAATTCCTGTAATAATTGGATGATGCGTGAATGTCGTGATGTAGTCTATGACGTTGGCAGATCAACACTACAAATGCAGCGCTTAGCCACGGGTGGCATGATATGGGTCACTCGCTTGGTGAAAACCCTCCTTGTCCCGTCCTGTTTTGGATACCTAAATGGGGACCCGTTACTGGACGCACGCAAAAAGCTACTTGTTAAGAGAGTGGCTGTAGGCTTTACCGTGATTTTAGATGCATCAGTTAGATGTCAAATATACCTCAATCTAAAGCTGCGAAGTTAGTATACTATGGCGGGTGTCGAATTGCCTTCTTTGGTAACACGTTGCTAACCACGAAATACGTCATGATAGGGTTCGTAGAATCCATCGATGAGACTTTAGCATCACTCCATTTGCTGGTATTCTCCTGTTAACGAAAAAAAAACAAGCCAATGCAGCCGTATTATGGATTTCGAAAGCAAATGCTTGCGTAGGATACTGAAAATGATTTCGTCTATGGTTCGACACTAATCTCTAAAATAAATTTAATGGTTCAATATAAATAATCAGGTTTAAAAATTTACTCAAATTTGATCGGCGTTATTAATTGCGATGTTATCATTATCGCGTTGTTTGAACTATAATTGCATGCGTCATAAAGATAGATTATTTATTATACTGGACACAAAGCTTAATCGTTATTAATATAATGTTGTTTTCCCGACTGGTTAGTCAATAGTACGTACTGTTGTTACAGGCCGATAGCGTTCATTATGAACTCGATTGTGATACATATTAGATTTTGTGAACAAAATGTTATTGTGAAAGTTATTCCATTGGCAAACTCGGTTCTATCATTTTCAACACATTAAATACGAGGGTTATCCGTAAAATAAGGTTCCCAGTGATTTTCACAGTGTAAAACATGTTTAATTCCATGAATGCGTATATTTTTGGAAAGTTCAGACTATTACCTATTTTTCTACATAGTCGCCACTGAGGTCAATGAATATTTGCATGCGGTATACGAGCTTTTAAATGCCCGAATCAAAAAAATCTGCCGCCAAGCCACGCAGATACCCGAGAACCGCTTCTATCCAAGGTACACTACAGAATCGCGGGATCCACCATAACAGCGCTATTCAGGACTGTAGCGTCATGGGAACTTTATTGTACGGATAATCTTCGTATATATTATTAGCGTTCATTTTCACTCGAACCAATGAAAATACATTAGAACATTCGTGAGGTTATTACGAGTATTATTCAGCGTTTCACCGCATTTCGTTCTGAGACAATTCGTTCAGCGACTCATCGGTAACGACGTGGGGCGCACTGGACGTCTGGTGCACGGGACATTGGGCGCATGGGACTACTGGAGCATTGAATGTCTTGCTAACGTAACCTAACCTAAGTTATTTCGTTAATTAGACTCTATGATCACTGGGAAAATCCTAAAATTATCTAACTGGAGTACTAATATATGGAATTTACGAACTGCCGCCATAAAACTTTGTCAGCCGCCATTGTCCTCGCCTTATCTCAGTCAGCTCTGCTTTCTGTACCGCTGAGTGCATTCTATAAAATACTTATAGTTCCCGACGGCCTTCCAGGACGGCGCGAGCCAGAAGACTTGAAGATAAGGCTGTTGTAGTTTATGTTGTCCAGCGGCATCCGAAGCGTATGTTCCAACCTGGCCTTTTGAGTCTAGAATCTAGATCGACTGTAGTATGGAAGCCTGCCTTGTCCACTCTCTCAACTCGTCATTCCTCACAAAGTCAAATCATCATACCCTCGGTATTTTACGCAGGCCATTTGCGTTTTAATACAAGGGTTATCCGTAATATAAAGTTCCCATGGCGCTATAGTCCTGAAAAACGCTATGTGTGGTGTGGATCCCGCGATTCTGTAGTGTACCTTGGTTCACCCACTTCAAATCCCCTCCCTAGCGAGCTGCCTGCGGAGCTCAGTCTTGACTTGGCAGCCGTACGTGATGGATCTGAACCTTCCAAAAATGTACGCATTCATGGAATTAAACATGTTTTACACTGTGAAAAATCACTGGGAATCCCATATTACGGATGACTCTCGTATACGACTGAAATAAAGAAAGTTGTGTTAGTTCCGTTAAGGTTTAGGTCACTAGTTTAAGAATCGACGTAAATAAGAGTGATATACATAACATTATCTTTGCATCTGATAGTAGTACCGTCAGTGAATACAGAGTGAATCGATGACTTTCGCAGAGGTCTCCTGCATGCTTAATTTGCATTCAACAAGGTCGTATCCGCGTCCGAAGTAAATATTGAAGGAGGTCGTCAGTGCAAGCGGATCATTTAAGAATTAAACTCTCTCTATCTTTAGCATCGCCATTTCCCATCATCTGGGGTCGATTCTCCTTGTGCACATTCGAAATGTCTGTCTGTCCAGCGTGCATTCTCGGTCCCAAGTTTTCAGATTCTTGTCTACAGTTGCAGTCCAGGTTGCTGTGTTCTTCCAGTTCTTCTTCTCAGCGTGGGTATGGTGAGAGCTTTCTTCACCATGTGGTCCTCATCTCTCCGTGTCACATGCCCATACCACCTTAGGCATATTTAAGAATAAAACTAATGGACTAAAATGCTTTAAAATCGTGCGAGCTGTTACTACCGTTCTCAGTGACCTGTACGCCAAGATAAATATGTTTTCCAAATGTTTATCTTAAATAATGTAACAAAATGGACGTTTTACTCAGTACTTATATAGCTATACAGGTATAAGCAGGCAAACTGTTCACTACATCGTTTTTTTACCATATCCGCATCAATATTTGGAGAACATGGGCACCGCATATTTAAGTTTCTCTATATTCTGTATCACATGGAAATATAGATGGTTACCGGGAGCCTCCAGGGCAAGAGCCCGCGTAATTGCATAGGCTGTAATACCAGAGAAATATTTGGGTGGTTAAATATCATTGCTAAATTTCTTTTTAAGGAAAACGGATAATAAGCTCGACGCTTCCGAGGCCTGGACATTTTTTTGTCCTTGGGGTAGTTCAAACCTACCGGAAGCAAATATAGAGTTTAGATTTGATGAAATATATTTTTAAAAATCAAGCTTGGTCGGGATTTGAACCGTTGAAAGTGACAAACAAACGCTTAAACCACTGGACCATGGTACTTGTCATAATGTTGCAATTAATTCTAGTGAGAATAATTTTCGTTAATTGCTACTTAATTAAAGAAACTGTCGAGATTGCTTTCATTGGAAGATGATTAATTGATACATCTTAATTTATTATTTTTGCAAAATGCTGCTAACAGTTTTGCATCTGATTCTATAAGATCAGTAAAAAGTGATAATACAGACTATTTCTTGTCGGGCGTTGCAGTGGATGCAGCACTCGCTTATGATGCGAGATGTCCTGGGATCGAATACACAAAAAATAATCTTCAAAAAATTTCAATTGTTTTTAGACAGCCTTCTTTCTCTTTAGCACTTCTTTGCAGTGGCACAATTATTTAGAATCGACTCCCACTGAACTTATCATTCGCTAACTGATCATAATTCGAGCGAGCGCATCATCAAGGAGACTTAATTGTCCTCCGGTGTGACGGTGTAAAAACAAGTCAAGTTTTTAAGCTGCTCATAATAATTAATACGATGGTTTGACTTTGTGATGAAATGCGACGTGCGATTCAAAAGAAAGCTCGATAGATTTTTATCCTACTGTTAAATAGTGGAATAAAACCTTCACAAAAAGCCAATGCAGCCATATAATAGGTTTCGAGAAGCGGTGCACGAGTAGAGTATTGTGAAAATGAAGGTTTCCATACTACAGTCGGTTAAGAGACGAAAGTGAATTTCGATTTTCAAATGCCGTAGGAGAGCATAAACTAAAGTAGCCTTTTTATCTTTCATCCTGGAAGGCAATCGGATATCGTATAATGTTTTGTGGCGGCGATTTGTAACGACCATACGCTCTAGTTAGGGAGTGAGAAATGAATGGTGATAAGAATGATGTTTTCTCAATGCTGCCTATTTCAATTGTCTTCGATCAGTAACGCGAATTACACTATATATATATATAGTACATAACTACAGTAATGCGAATTATACTATATATATATATAGTACATAACTATAACTAACTGCTAAATGGATAAGCCCTGATCACAGGTCTACCCAACTAATGACTGGGCACGGCGCTTTTAATGACAGATTATACTCATTTCATTTAGTTTCAAACCCTAGTTGCCCATGTGGTGCCCCCTTCCATACCTCAGAGCACATTCTCTGAGACTGTCAGTTCCTGTCGTTGGAAAGAGGAGTCCTTTTCGATGCAGTTCGAGGGAATCGCCTCGGCCCTATCGGGCATGCAGACTTTGTGGCCACGAAAAAAAATTCCACGCATTTACAATCTTTGCTCGTATTTTCGGTGAGAGAATCTATCTTCCATCTCCATCTCTTTACAACCCATGAATGCGATTCTAATCCCTTTCACGGGTTCTTTCTTTTAGAACTTCTGTGCAGTGACCACAATTGTTCAGAGGGGACTCCCACTGGACTTATCAGTTGCTAATTGATCACAACCTGAATGAGCGCGTCATCAAGGAGACTTAACTGTCCTCCGGTTTGATGCGGATGTGAGGCGGGTAAAGTCCAGTCCAATACATAACTATATAAAAATAATTTGTAACGAAAAATTCGTACAAAATAATATGTGTTTTGAATTAAACTGATGGAATTTATTGCAAATAAGGATATTTTTTGGTTTTCTGCTTGTGTTTGCATAAATAAGACACTAATTTTGTGTAATTAATTCACATTTCGCGTGATATTTAAGGCCGTGCATTTGAAAGAGCGAAAATGTAGAAGATTCGTTAAAAGTTGCCGCCGCCATTCTTTCTTTTGTAAACACATACTTTATTATTTAGTGTAACTCGTAATTACTCTGGTTCTCTCATCCCTATTTAGAGACGGGCCAAGGCTATAGTAAAAACCCAGAAAAAATAATATCCCACAATGAGAACATAAATTGCATCACGAGACTAACATCAGTACGCACAGACATTCCTCAACTTAAGTTAACTAATTTAAAACCCGTTTGCAGAGAAGTCTCTTATGATTTAAGGTGAGTTGAGGGTAGGTTTGTTACCTTAAAAATGTTTCTGTAAACGGGTCTTAAGTTGGTTATCCAAAGCCTAGGAATGATTCTGCATACGCGTGTATGAGAGATTGCGTTACGAAATTGCGTCACGAAACTCTAAGGATTAATATAATAAGGAGATCGCCTAACGAGATCGCCTAGCGAGATCACGAAACAATGTGTATTGCTTTAGTGAGAGATCATTTAACAAGATCGCGTTACGAAATTGCTTCCACAGACCTAAACATTGATATAGTAAGGGGATCGCCTAACGAGATCGCGTTATGAAATTGCGTCACGAGACTATGAGCATTGCAACAATGAGGAGATCGCCTAAAAAGATCGCGTTATGAAATTCCGTCAAGAGACTATGAGCTGTGAGTATATCGCATAACGAGATCGCGTTACGAAGAAATTCGATTGGATGACGAGAGATGTATATCATTTTACATTTAATAGTTGCCCATATTTAATCAATTAAAATGGTAGCCAAAGTTCATAACAAGTATATATATATATAGATTTTTTATTTATTATTGAAAAATAAGAATCGTTTGATATTTGATCTAGGACTGTGTCTGTGACTCTTCGGGGCGTTTTGTCGCCCCTCGTGGGTAGAGCCGGGTACGCCACTGATAAAATTAATTGCCGGCTTACTTTTAATTAACTCGCAGGACTTTGGTCTTTGTGGGTACGCCGCTGTAAACACGACATCACCAACGTTCACATATAAAAATCATTCAACAGAGGGTTACCAAAGTTGAGAGCATCTGCATCCAGCGATGGATCACCATCATCATCATCATTATCATGTCCGCTTCCCTAATTAGAGCATATGGACATCACGAACTGCCACCAATAAGCTCTGTCAGCCGTCATAATTTTCGCCTCATCCCATGTCAGCTCCGCAGAATACATTAGGTGTATAGTTCCCGACGGAATTTCAGAACGACACGAGCCGGGGGGCTTAGTGAAAAGGCAGTTTAACTTTATGCTCTCCTGCAGCATTCGTAAAACGTGTCCCAACCAAGTCCACTTTCGCCTCTTAATCGCCTGTAGTATGGAAGACTACTTTGATCGCTCTATATCATCGTCATTCCTATGAAGACCTTATAAGTTTATTTTTAAATTTGCTTGGAATATACAGCGTATCGAGTTGAGCTGCCCCTTATGACAAAATAGTCCAAGATTCAAAAGCATCGTGCTATCATACGATTTCCTTATAAAAAATTCGATTGACAAACCACCCAAAAATATCCCTCAGATACTACAGCAACCTCCTCCGCAAGCTACGGACTTGCTATGAAAGTCATATATGTTTCCAAGTGGACCTTCAGGTGCAGTTGACGATGGCGGATCAACACTCCGCATGCAGTGCTTAGTCATATGTAAAACATGTTAAGTGTCATAAAATCCACAGATGTGATTTCTGAATCACTATCACCATCTGTCGGTATTCTCCTGTATGTGTTTACGTAAAAAATATCTCAAATCGTTAGCCCTTCTCTTACGAGTATATCAGTCTAACTGTTTTTTCATTCTCACAGATTAACTATAGTATTTGTAGAGTTTTTGTACTTCGTTTACGAGACAAAAGGACCATAAAATCTATGAACCAATTACGCTTCATTGGAGATGTGTTTATATGTGGTTTATGTGTATCCCATGAGACGTTATTAGTGCCCTTAATGACACATCGATTGATGGGACACCATTAGATAAAAAGTAATTACAACAAAGAATATATTGAATCGCCCATAAACTGTTTCCCATATAAACTATATAAAAATACATAAAACTTCATCTAAAAAAATCCGTAGATTAATTTAACTTTTTTAATGTAATTTCTCCCAAGCTTGGTGTAGCCACAAATGAAAAGTTCACTTATACAATTGTCCATCGACAATGGTACATCTTAAGCGCAGTTTTCGTTAGATCACCGAAGTTAAGCGACATTGAGCGCGGACTGGAAATTAGATAAGTCACCGTTAATCGCGATGATGAGCCGCTCTTTATTATGAAATGGTTCAGTCATCGGGAGCATCGGGCTAACCATCTGACCTTTTAAAAGATGGTGGATGGATAAACCACCCAAAATTATTTTTCGGAAACTACAGCTGCCTTCTCTTACAGATGTTATTTCATGAGCTTCTGCCCTGGAGATAGTCGGGAACCATGTAAGTGTATGTTCCCAGGAGGACTTGGTGCAGAGATGTGTAAAAAGAATGCATGGAATATGGCAACTGACAGAACTGGGTGGCGGCAATTTCTGGTGATTACATGTTCCAGATATGGAAATAAAAAAAATGCTGTAAAGTTTTGTTAGCTGCTATGATAATTTCCTGGTCCAAAGTCATCAACGCGAAGAAAAATAATAAAAAAAATATAATAGGATTTTGGTCTTTCGAAGACTCTGTGACGCTCAACATTGTCGTTTATTCGGTAGAATCTTGAGAAGATGAGAATTTTAAGAATGAAGCAAAAAATATCCCATTTGAAGCATAATTAAAGTTGGTAGGATTCGATTGCGAAGTTATATATTGATATTGTGGCTTTTGGGTTATGCCGTGTGTGGCGAATTACTAATTTCCAATATTTCGACCGCCAATGCAGGGGTCTTCTTCAGGGTTGATGACTTAGATCAACCCTGAAGAAGGCCCCTGCAATGGCGTTCGAAATATTGGAAATTAGTAATTCGCCACACACGGCTAAATCGCACAATATCAAATCTGGCCCTGAAAACCAAGAAGCTATTTAAAGTTATATATTGTTTTACATTTGGTTTTTGTGATCTCTGAACGATACATGTAATATAAGTACCATTCGAAGTTTCAGGATGCGGAGCTGACTTGTGACGAAAGTACAATTGTGGCATCTGACAAAACTTTATGACGACAAATTTAAAGTTCAGCCAGTCAGCAGTTTAGAGGAAGAAGATTCGCTTGAAAAGGCAGTTACAAAACATGAATAAAGTTAATGATTGCATTGTTTCGTGAATTTATTGCGGCCCTCGCTTTATCTCACCCTCCCTTCTGTCCGTGATGTGGGGTCACCCTACGCTCCCTATATCGCCGGGCAATTGATCTGTCAATCTAGCTTCATTCGGTACATAAACAATGCGGAGACCACAAGTTGATTAAAAAAAATATTTTTTAAATATAAAATATATGAAAATGGTGCTATTCATAATTCTGAGATTCAATGCTCATCTTTATGTTCTATAATAGATAGGTATACCAGTCTTTTAAGTCATATATCGATTTCAATTACAAATATTATCTGTGGAGCTTTACGTAACTAATTAATTCCAATTTTATTTGCGCTATTAAATGAGCTTCTAAAACACATTCATCCGTTTTTAAACCGATATAATCGCTTATCAACGTTCTTTTTTGTGAAATCGCATGCAAGAGTGCACATCCAGACGAAACTAGTGACCTCTGTGACGCTCAGTCAGGACGGCTGGACGCTGCATGCGGCAAATGTGTGTCGTATTTGTGTGTGTGTTTGAGAGATTGCAAGTGTATATCTATCTTTCAATGAAATCGCATGCATGAGCGCACAACCGATCAAGACCAGTGCTCTGTTCCAATGTTCAACCAGAGCGGCAGGACGCTGCATGCGGGAAGCGTGCGTAGTGTTTGTGTGAGGGCTTGGGAGATTGAAAGTGTATATTTATGTTTTTTGAAAAGATCGATAAATGAATGAACGATAAAACAGACGATGGAAGAGCATTTCTGAGCTTATCAGTGACATTTATGAAGGAATTTTGACAGTTCATGGTCGACACACATTAAAAATATTGAAGAAATCCAGATTATATGAAAAAGGAAACACAGATGCAAGAAGAGCATTCCAGAGCTGACCAGTGAAATTTGAGAACGAATTTTGGAAACGGCCAGATTTCGATCAACATACATTTTTGAACTTACAGTTGTTGATCAACTGATTATAATCTGATTGAGCGCTTCATCAAGGATAATTAATTGTACTTTGACGAGAAGCAGGAAAAGTCGAATCCAAAATGAAATGACCGTAAAAAAACGAATAAACGTCACCCTATGCAGAATTTTGTCTCGGAATTTTATTTCGATTTGTTTTTTGCAGCTATCAACACCATGGGGGAGCTCCAGTGATGTGCCTTGTCGACATCCACATGAAGGATGAACGGTAACGGAGATGTGATACTGAATATGAAGACTCTCGAGCAGAATGTTATATTGTTGCTTCAATAAGCTTATAAATACAGGGTTTGTCCGGAAAGTAATAGGAATCAGTCGATTTAAAAAAATATATTGAGCCAATCGTTACAATTCTTTAAAAACTTTCCAAGTAGGCTCTTTCTGCGTCGATGCAGCGCTGCCAGCGCGATTTCCAAGCATTGAAGGCGTCGCGGAAGGCATTCTCCGGAATAGCCTTTAAAGCCGCGGTGCAAGCTGTTTGGATCCCCTCTGTCGTCTCCAAATGCATGCCTTTCATCGGCCTTTTCAGGCGAGGAAACAAAAAGAAGTCCGGGGGGGCCACATCTGGGCTGTAGGCCGGCTGCGGAATGCCTGCGGTAGCTGGTCACAAGAAAGGCGGTGTGAGCCAGGGCGTTGTCGTGGTGCAACTTCCAGTCGGCTGCGATGTCTTGTCAGACCCGATAGACCCTTCGTTTGAGTCTCTGGAGCACTTCCACGTAAAACTTGGCGTTGACGGTTTATCCAGGAGGAACAAATTCATGGTGAACGATGCCTTTGATGTCAAAAAAGACAATAAGCATAGTTTTCACTTTGGATTTGCTCATTCTTCCCTTTTTTGGGCGAGGAGACGCCGTCGTGTGCCACCCGGAAGATTGCCTCTTTGTCTCGGGATCATACTCACCTGTATATAAAAACCTATGTATTTATTTATAAGTATGTTAACCCTTTCGCATCGGTTGTAGGCATATGCCGTCATAAGATTCCCCGACCGTTGACACCGTTTGATGTGATATATGGTTTTGCTACATTCTTAAAATAGTTAGTAGAAGTGTAGTTATTCCATTTATTAATGTTATTCTTTACAGGAATCTGTAAAGCATGTTAATAAATATCGTTAGGTTTCGTCACAAGAGCGATTTTTCTGTAAACGACATGTGTCAATGCAAAACATGTATAGAGTTATATAATGAACGTTTGTTAAATATAATAGTTTTTTAAGCATCATCTGATAGCTAAAGGATACAAGAACCAATGTGATATATGAAAATAGACCAGATAAGTACATTTATGCTTCATATACTAGTTTAAATTGACAGTGTCATTTATATTCAAACCGAGCCGTAATGAAAGGGTTAATAAGAATGTTAATTTCATATTTAACATTTGATCAAGATATATGCTTATTACAACGCGTTGATTCCAACTAATAACTGTTTTATCTTATATAGCCTCCAAGAAGATGGTTCAAAACCACAAGCTTGACTGGTAGCGAAAGGCCTGATGAATTCAATCCATTGATCTGTCCGAGTTAACTCGTGGACGTATGAAATCCCCATTGAATAGTCATTTATGTTTGCAATCATTTATCCTCTTCATATTTGTGGCATATGGGTACCATAAATTGTCTAAATAATTTAAGTAGTATTGTCAATACATGCGCTTATAAGTCTACTTGAGAACATGTATAGTTTTCAGGGGCCTCTAGGATTTGACTAGCTCAGGTATTTGATAATACGATAGGTGTAGATCTGAGGCATATGTGGGTGTTAGTTACTCAGAATTATTAATTGAAAGCCTGACGCTCCTATATATTAGATAATTTAATTCTAAGAGGCGACTCAATCCTAGTTGTCAGTCACTGTCACTGATAAGTATAATAAGATTTTTTTTAATTATTGCACTATTATTTTTAACTACTGCATAGAATCACTATAGTAAAATATTTTTAAAATGAGATAATTATCGTAATCATAGACTAAAATGTGGTGGAAAAAAATATTTATTGATTCCCTAAAATACGAGTAAAGTTAGTTAAAAAAGGAAAGTCAAAATGATCGAACCAGAGAAAAAGAAACACTTGATTTGGCATTCGAATTTCTAAGTTTACTTGTTTTCATAAAATTGTATCATTAGCCCTTTCCGAGAATTGGACAGAAAAACAAAAATATACGTTACAGAAAGAACCGTAATACGAAAAACCGCCGCAAACTCTTAAGGAAAAAAACGTGTTTAAACTACATTGAAGAAGAATTGACTGTATTAGTATCATCATCATCATCACCCTGTATCCGTCCACTGTTGAACGTAAGCCACCCGTATGAGTCTCGATCCTCCGCCTTCCGCATCCAGGTCACTCCTGCTATTCGTCTTATGTCGCGATCTTGCAGAGCCTCGACCAATGCTTCGTTTGCCAGTTCTTGGGCTCTTTTCTTCCCCATCGACCGTCGTCTTTTCGACAGATATGTCCTGCCCATTGCCACTTTAGTGTGCCTATTCGTTGGGTAGCCTCCACTACTTGAGCTCTTCTGCGTATTTCCTCGTTTCGGATTCTTAGCCACTTTAGCGACACTCCGAGCATGGATCTCTCGTATTAGTATGTAATATATTATTTACTTTAATAAACATTTTCACACATCCTGTATATGTATTTAGTTCTGTTGATATGCAGAACACTGGTGTTATTGAAACTGCACCGTGCCGAATGCAGCACGCATTATACACTCTGCATGTTGGATGTGGCCGAGCACGTATATAGACACAATTACGGTCGGTCACGCTGGGAGCGCCGCCGCCATTGTTCGCAGCTCCAATCACCATTACTGTTGATCCAACATTTGCACAAACTTCTTCGTCTAGGAATATGTGCATATTGAGCTACTAATGCATCTCATCTGAGAAAGCAATAAATGCACGACATTATATGGCAGCGCCGTTCAAGCTTTTAGCATCCGCGTACCGGTGAAAATATTTGAAATATGTCAAAAAACTTCACTTTTCTTAAATTTCGCAATGTTTTAACCAATGCATCCTCCTTGTATTCACTTATGGCGCAGAGACGTGGAATTTAACAGCAAGTCTTACCCATAAAATAAAGGTCACCCAGCGTGCTATGGAGAGGTCCATGCTCGGAGTGTCGCTAAAAGATAGAATCCGAAACGAGGATATCCGCAGAAGGACTCAAGTAGTGGAGGCTACCCAATGAATAGGCACACTATAGTGGCAATGGGCAGGACGCTGGACGTCGAACTGCGAATTTTTGCATATTATTAAAAATATATATATATTGAATATATTTATAATGGAGTATTTAATTTTTTTATTTATTGCTAATAAATAGAATAGCGTAAAAAGTATACTTATATAGAGCAGCCATAACAATACATGGACCATTATTTAACCAATCCACATACCCGTATATTGTTGTATAATTTATACGTTTATAGGGCAGTTTGTAGCTGGTATCGCTGAAGGCGTAGATAATAGTGCCACTAAGTGGAAACAGTTGTTCGGAACAGCCTGTGCTGCATACAAGCAGCGCGGTTCGGTGCAGCAAGCTCTACAGGGTGCGGCAGAACAATCGCACGCATTAATAAAAAAATAATATAATGGTCTTATTGTACTTAAAACGTGGGAATAAAAGTCATCGACAATTGCACTTCACTCACAAAAACTATCAATTGATAAATTTATAATTATATTTTAAAATTTACTGAATTTCTCTACGTCGTAGTCACAATTATCTTCCCGCATTCCATATCTGGAGCATATGGCTACCATAAATTGCTTACACTCAGTTCGGTCAGATGCCATTGTTCATGGCTCGTCACAAAACATCTCTGCACTCGAAAGTCCATCTCCGAGGCAGAATTCCATGGATTTAAAAATACAGCATGTGTAAATATTCGTGGTATATTTTGTAGCATTTGTTAATCGTTTTTTTACTGATGATCAGTCCAATCAGTCACAATCAATAAGCTAAAAATCTTCATCTTCCGTTAAAAAATGTTTTATCCCTCGGTATGAATCTCTTCCCGATAGATCGGTCACATCATGCGCCACGGTGGTCTTCTTCGCGACATTGTGGAAGGGAAGGTTGAGAGTAGAAACTGTAGAGGGCGCCCTAGACGGGAGTATTTGCAGCAAGTGTTCGAGGACATGGTTGTAGCTCTTATGCTGAGCTGAAGTGGATTGCAGAGGTTCCAGAGGAGTGGAGATCGAGATGCAAGATTTTGTTTCTGCAAACTAATCCACCGGATTGATACTACAAAGAAGGAAGAAGAATCTCTTCAAGAAACAGATAAATACTCGTATGCATTTGCAATTAGATGGCTTAAAAATAATTATTGGTCCTTAAAATGTATTAAAAAAGTAGTGTTTGTCTTACTAGAGAACTCGTTCGAATTACTTTAGAAATCTCTGCACGTTATGCAGTAAGACCGGATATGTAAATATTATTTTCCTTACCTGTAACAAAGAAAAAAACATTTATTAAAATCATTTTTTACATACATAAAAAAATTCTAAAAAGTTTTATAAAAGATTTCCGGAATACTCTCGTTAAATTTGTTTTTTCGTCGTGTTTTCAGTGAAACGATGTTCAATTTTTTAAATTCCTGGAAATCTGCTGTAAAGTATCTTCATAAATAGTTTCACCGTGTACCGATTTTAAGCTGGATTTGTTCTTTTTACAGGAAATGTGCAAATTCAGGAAAAAATTGTATCCGCTTTTGAAAAACAACATCACTTTGCCTGGGGATAAGCCTTTTTTTGTAACCTGGACCTGTAAAATATTTTATTTTATTCGAATTCTGTAAAACTATAAAATGTTTAATTTTTTGTACAGTTTTGTACGTTTCTCGAAGAGGGTCAAAATAAGTGACGTATACTCGTATAGTACGAATAATTCTGGGAATGCCTTTCGTTGAAAACCACAACCGAGTAACTAGGAAAATTTAAACTTTTGAAATTAAAGCTTTATGGCTTTGACAGTTGCATTGCTTTGTTGTAAAGAGATGGGGAAAATTATTTGATTCAAATTTCTCGGCAATAATTATCATTTTTTTTTGCTTTTACTTTAATTGATACTCACAACATAATTGGATTATTAAAATTTTAAAAAGCGAATATTTTTTAAATTAAAGTAAATGTGATTGAGTACATAAACGTTATCTAAGACTTAAAATTAAAAAGGGTTTTTTGGGTATGTAAAAAAACCTTTGTAAAAAAATCAAATATAATATTCCATTCTTGTAGACAATTATTATTAGATTTTAATAATTGACATATTTATAGTATATTAAAATGTTATTATTGTTAGTTTCATGAGATGTATTTACCTAAATAACTTATTTATTCGAAGCGAGGTTTACATGGTAAAAACCGATAAAACAAATAAGATTACTAAACATCCATACAGTGTTGTTGTACAACATTGTGTTGTACAATTTTTTTAAGCTTTTATAAGAAATGTGATTATTTTTTAAATATAATAAAGTGCAAAATCGTATAAAAAAATCATCTACTAAATTATGCTATCTTATTTTAAAATTCTTTCACGTAATCATATACAGATCAACACTACTAGGCGGTAATTTACATATCTCATCTATAAATTCTACTACGCTTTCTTTTTTCGGGATGGCTAAGCACTATACATGGCGTGTTGATCCACCAACATCGCAAGAAAAATCATTTTAAAGAGTTGATTATCGTTTACCACTAATTATTCTTCAAAGGTTTCGTTTCTAGAAACTGAAGGGTGCCCTTATAGCTAACTCGGAAAAGGTGAGATTTCAGCGAATTTTGAAATCAAATATGTCTCCGTTGCATTATTTAGCAGTAGGGGTCGACAGCTTGCAACTATTGGCGGACATGGTTTATCCGGAAGTGCATTCTGCCGGCTTCCGGTGCATAAATCACATTGTCATTCGACGTCACATCCTTCAATAAAATATTTTTTCAAAACCCAATTAACCAACATCAAATCACTTTTAATGTAACTATCCTAATATACCTTCAAAACAAGTTTTTTATGTTGGTAACACAGTCAATAATGATTATATTGAAACCAAAAAAGTATTTTGCGTACAGGTTCGAGTAAATTGAGTTTAATATTAACCGAACTATTGTTTTAAGTAAACAAAATTAGTTGCTGTTTGGCATATTCTCTTGCTTAGATGAAAACCGGTCGAGACCAGTGTACCTGACCGGTATAGATTGAGGAGATTGCAAGTGCATATTTATCTTAAATAGATATATTTTTTTATGCAAACACATACAGGAGAATACCGACTGATTTCGATAGTAATTCTGAAGTCTCATTTCTGGAATTCTATGACGCTTACCATGGTGAATATGGCTAAGCGCTGCATGTGCAGTGTTGATTCGCCAACGTCATAGACTACAGCCCGAGATTCACGCGTCATCTTTATTATTACAGGAATTTACTAATGGGTGGTTTTCACGGGACGACTTTCGTCTACCACCAATTTTAATTAATAGGCTATGGCTGGTATTTTACGGGTGAGGGATCAAATTCACACCAACCGAGGTATTTTAGAAATCAGAAATCGATTAAAAATCTTTTTGTTTTTAATCTCCGTCGTTGATTGAACCCATGACCTTTGGCTTGTAAAATAATCGCTTTGACCATTGAGCTATACCCACCGGCAAGATTGTATGAAAGAGGGAACATAGATACTGCAAGAGTATTTCAGAGCTTACAGGTGGCATCTAGGAAGAAACTGGAAACTGCCAGTTTTTCGTCGATGTACTCGTATTGACATCAGCATGATATAGCCCTTGCTGACTGGTACGAAAAACCTCGTTATACAATCTTTCGTCTCTTATTTGTATTCGCTTGTCATACATTTATGTGTCCGCCATAGTCGTGAACCGCCTGTCGGCGAAATCATATTATATTGTGGCTCGGCCTAATGCTTGTGACTAGGTGGAACCCTAAGCTTGTAAAGTTTATCCTAAATATATGTCAATGTGCTACTGAAAAAGTCTGTGTTATCAATCTGCTCCTGTCCTGCCATCACGCGACGGAATAACACCTTTTTGAGAGAGAAGAGGATGTTAGTATATTAACATGAATACAGCAGACCGACTGAATGTGACTGCGGCGTGGAGCAGACCCTGTCACACCTTCTGGAGTGTGCGCTGTGTCCGAATAGCTCCAACCAGGAAGACCTGATGATGGCCGGGAGTAACGCCATCGATGTCGCCCACTTCTGGGCAGACAGGATCTGCCCTGTTGTTTCCGACACGACTATATATAACATGAATGGATGTTCGGCAAGTGTAAGACGAGTTTGTCGGTTGTGAGTGAGTGCAGGATGAATAAATTCAATAAGTTTAGAAGAGGAACGACCGTGGTAATAACGATAGAAAAGACTAAGTGAACTAATCTTACGTCTGTGTTCCAAGAATCTCAGTTGAGATGTAAATGTAAGTAGGGCAAGACATCTCATTGCTACATTTATTGTAGTTGATTGTTATCTGCAGTGGTAAGAGGATTAAGCGCGACAAGTATATTACTGTAAATAATAGTTTTATGAGGTACATTTTTCGCGTTGCAAGCTTATCGCATTTTTCCTTGATTGTCGGCCATGTTTTATCCGGAAATGCGCCCGGCTGCATCCGGCGCGCGGCTGGACCATAGAGCACGGAGCGCTGACACACATATTGTTTATGGCCCGGCGGAGGCCATTTTAGTTTATGGCGATCTGTTACCGGAAGGTGTACCCCTCCATACATACCTATCGACGATCAAATCGACACGGTCACACATAAAGTTCCTTTTACACTCATCAGATAATTTTATTGTGAATATTATTGTGTATTTTTTAATTCATAATAATGAAAATAGAGAATAAAGACATTAATTTGTAATTACATAATTGCATACTATGTATAAAAATATCATTATATTAATATATTTAAGAGTTTATTTTTTTAAAGAGCAACCCAAAGCTTACCGGTAGCGTATACCTTAAAGTCTAATACATAATAATGGTGTCACGACGTATCGTTCACAGACGATTCTTTCGGCGACTCATCGGTAACGACGTGTGGCGCACTGGATGTCTAGTGCACGGAACATTTGACGCACGGGACAACTGGTGCACTGGATGTCTCGCTAACCTAACCTAAGAATTTGTCAAGTGATCGTAGAGTACGGAGATTCATATATCTCGTTAACGAAATAACTTAGGTTAGGTTGGGTTAGGTAAGCGAGACATTTAGTACACCAGTTGTCCCGTGCACCAAATGCCCCGTACACCAGACGTCCAGTGCTCCCCACGTCGTTACAGATGAGTAGCTGAACGAATTGTTTGTGAACGAAATGCAGCGAAACCATAAATAATATAAGCAGACCTTACCCAGAAGCGCATTAGTGGAACGATTCCCGCTCTTTTCGGTTGTTCTATTTTCGAATTTGACAAATAAAAGAGCGGCATCTGTCGGTGGATCTGTGGCACTATTTGTTATTTTTTGAGGTTAAACCTTTTGTTATTCCACGGATGTAAAAAACTTTTAACTGGCAGTTACCGATGATTTATTTGCATCGGACACATTCCACTGACAGCCATATATAATATAGCATATAGACAATGATCGAGTGAGGAATAAATTGTTAAGGAATGCATTGGTTCGTAAGTGTTATTACATCATAATTGTTGCGAATCAGGCATACGGAATAGTTGAAAATAATGTGACTGGTACAACGATTGAAATAATTTCATCGCTTGTCTAATTAAATGTAATTATTTCAATCACAAATTAAGGGCAATTAAATTGAAGTGGCGGGTGAAATTAATGAATCATTCGACATTCATATTAACTTTATACTGTACATTTTATACACTTAGTACATACATGAAAACCAACATGTCATGTTTTTGATTAAAGAAAATGTATTTACAAGATAATATACATTCCATCTAACACTGTCAAATGATGAAAGATTTTTTCTGTGAATTATATGACTCTTGCCATTTTGAAGATGTGTAAGCGCTGTATGTATCGTGTTGATCCGGTAATGCCTGAAGATTAAAGCATTCACGCATCATCAACAAATGATAAAAAAAAGCAAGTCTTTCTTTCACTGAAAATACCAGTACTTATCATGCAATTTTAAACGACTGGAAACTAATAAACAAGAGCTTTACTAACATACTAAAAGTTTCAATTTCAGAAAATGATTTATATTTCGCGTGTAAGACGTTTATTACATACAAGTATCTGAAACATATATTTACCACATAGATTACATACCATTCACTACTGTTAGATTCTATTATTCATTCTCGTCCTAAAATATATTTGGAATAGAAGCTACATTTACGAACGTAATGGCCCCCGACAACCTCTAAGGTAAAAGTCCAACGACATGAAGAGCTTACGACTAGATAACTGGAAAACCTTTTTTATTTTAATCTACCTAGAACAGTGTTTACGATAGTAATGATAAAAAGTATTAGTGTACCGATTGAATGTCTGTGTTACTTGAATTGAGTTTAGATATTCATGCAATAATTTGTAAAAGGTGTAAAACTGGTAGGATAATGTAAAATGTTATCATTAAAGGATGTAAGAACTTTTTTTCTTTTGGTAACATAGCAGGTACGAGTATACATGTGTTATATTCCTTTATTTGCTTATAAAATGGAATGTTTTACTTTTATTCTGTAAACTGTAAAGGCTATAAATATATATCGGTTTACAAGAATAGCATTCTAGAATGCGGCCACAGGAAGTATTTCCTGTGGTCCAGCATCTCTGGAGAGTACAGTGGAGATAGCAGCGAGAAAGCAGTCGAGCCGAATGTGTTTTCAGGAGTTGAGAAAGCGGAAGAAAGCAATTGGAAGATTACTGGACCGTGTGAAGCTCACTGCAGTGTGGCACCTCATTTGGGGTGAGGATTTGCAGTGGTGAAGCAAACAGAACTGAAGCCTTTGAAGCAAAACGTTCCAGGTTTGAATACTTTATCTTCATATTATAAAAATATTTTATATTGAGTTAATGTCGCGTTTCGTCTTCCTAATGAAACATTTTCATAAAATCATTGACGAAACGAAACGCGTTAAAGTTGGTTGTGTATTATATTTAATTATATTTTTCTTCTTTTTTTCTGTAAACACATACACATACATGTACGCCATGATATTTAAAACTCTCAATCCTTTCAATCCTCTCAATAGTCTAACCACTACTGGTGATTACTCATGACTTGTACTGGATAAGGATTAATACAATTTTCAGGATGGTCAAAGCTTATACCAAAATTATAATGTGTTCTTTATGAATCATTGCATGTTATTTCAGGCGAAAGTTAATTCCAGGAGGTCTTCAAGTACACAAGACGTAAACAAGGAACATGCTTCGCAGAATAAGTCAATCGTGATTATTTGTATGTAGTACGTGTGGGCAGAGGGATGCCTTGGTTTCCATTACCAAAGACATGAAAAAATGTTCATTTTGGTCACTGAATCACTTATTATCAGAAATGGGCTTACAATGGCGATCTCTTTCTTTGTTGTTTAAATTTGTGTGAATTGATCGCTTTTCTCAATGTGTAAATGAATGAAATATTTACAATTATTTATTACGCAGATTATTTGATCCATCTAAATATATAAATGAATATCTGTATGTATGTGTGTCTTTTATAAATTCCCACACTGTTGTTCATCCGGTCGACAAAGGGAAATATTCCTGTTAGGACTGTGAAGAGAATAGGATACTGAAATTTTTATTTAATTACAAAAAATGATAGAATATTGATAAATATAGTGTTTTTATACAAGATTTAAACAGAGTAAAACAAGAGTAATGCAGAACGGCCATTTTGAAATTTTTCAAGTATTCGAATTTTATTCATATTTGATGTCACTGTTCTTTTATTTTTTTCATCCTCACCTCATTTTGACAACCGTGCTTCACTATCTGTATGTTTTCGTTTCTTAAATGAAATTCAGTTTTATCAAGCAAAAAAAACAGTTTGTAAATATAATACATCAAATAGTTAGTTTTAAGAACCAATAAAAGGTGAAATAACCCAATGAGATTGAACAATCCATTTGCATTACATTTTTACTTAAATCATACTCTAATATTAAATTAAAAAAAATATTTAGTGAAAAATAAATATCTTTTTGTAGTAGTTAACTTGAAATATATTTTCCTTTATTTAACTTTGCATTTATTAAAAAATTTTTTATTTACATTGATTGATTTTTAATATTAAAAAATATATTTCAATCAAGAATCTACAATACACTGGTTACACATAATCTGTTTACCCATAATGTGTATTAACATTAAATATAATATTTTGTATATAATAATTAAGATGTTGATGCGATTGTACTCTATTGTTGAACACGTCTCAGCGAGTAGCTGGTGATTATCATTTTGACACCCGAATTCTGTAATCTTGGATGCGCAGCATCTGTAGTCTCATCCCTACCTCCTTCTACTCTCCTGGACCATTGTTCCCTACAATGTAACAAACAGTACCACTAGAGATGCACTTGCTGCAGCGATATTACGTAATATTATATAGCCGCACGGCATGCGACGATATTATTGCCTCAGGACGTATATTTTTACAGCCAACATGAAATTGTTTGAAAAGGTTAAAAACACAATACAGCTTATTGCGTGAGACCTTTTAAGCACATCGCAAGCTGTATGGATTCATTATTAAATAAACTTTACAATCTAAGCACACTTAGTTTACAGATTGCAGAGAAATCACTATTATTATTATTTTATCAGTATTTATTAGTAAATAGCATTTTTTTATGATCAAACGGTCATTAAAAAGCGCTTCTTTGCCTCTCTAAATATAAAGGTGAGTCTGGAATCTGCTTTTGAAGAATGCCTCCGTTTTCAGCTCTCTTATAATTTCCCCAGGTGCCGCGAAACTGAAAGCACGATTGCCAAAGACCGTGTTATGACAGCAACTGAACAACTGAAAGTTGTCTGTCAGTTGTCATTAAACCAATACATCTCTGCATTCGAAGCTCCACCTAGGAAGATATATGGTTCCTGACAATTTCCACTGGGACTTAATGAGACAGCAGCTGTAGTATTGATTTGTGGATCGGTATTTTTAAAGCAGATCGGATGATTAGCATGACGCTATCGAGCAATGGGTACAAGGTGTTCAATTTTATTTGGCTTACAATGTGTCTCTTATAAGAGGAATAATTATTTTAAAATTATTTTTTCCATTTTCCTTCCATAGTAAGGAGCATATGGTGATTACAAATTACGTCGCTACACATTTGTCAGCTGCCATTGTGCATGCATTCTACCAAGACATCTCTGCATTCGAATGTCTATCTAGGAAAATATAAAGTTCATGACGACCTCCGGGACTTGAACATTTATATTAGCTGTAGTCGTTTAATAGTAGGTCTATTTAATCGTTATTAGGAGAATTTAAAACATATACTCATATAATCTTCTCTCTTATCAAAAATAAAGTTTACGGTGATTTAAGCCCGTGAGTTATTGCTTACAAGTGAGCATGTTAACCACTGCGCCATCCACCAAATGCTGATTTGGTTAGGTCACAAATTTCCCAGTGGAAATACGATAACCGTCGCACTGCATTTGGTGTCATTGCGGCTTATCACTTGGCGCAGACGTGACTTCTACTCTATCGTCAATATTCCCCGATGATGAGAAACGCTGTCCATATCACTTGGTGCAGAGACGTGACTTCTAGGCCATCGTCAATATTCCACCATGATAAGAAATGCTGGAGAGTAGCAAGGTGGGGTATAGGAGTAGATATAATCCAGACTCAATATATAAAAACATACACCAACGACTCTATTTTTATATGTACATATTGTAACTATTCATACGATTCAGTAAACAACGAGATTTTTATTTATTTAAAAAAATATATAAATTGATATTGGTGGATTTTTAGAATATATTTTGGTACTCTAAAAGAAGATTTTTAATCGATTTATGAGCTCTATAATACCCCCGGTTGGTGTGAATTTGATCCCTCGCCGGTAAAATGCCAGACATAGCCTATTAATCAAATTTGGTGGAAGACAGATGTCGTCCCGTGAAGACCACCCATTCATAGTAGATTTCTGTAATAATTAAGGATGATGCGTGAATCTCGGGCTGTAGTCTATGACGTTGGCGGATCAACACTCCACATGCAATGCTTATCCATTTGTAAAAAGGTAAGCGTCATTGAATTCCACAGATGAGACTCCAGAATTACTATCACCATCTGTCGTTATTATCCTGTATTTGTTTACATAGAAAAATTATTTTAAAAGTTCCATGGAATCATAAAGCTTTGACACCCGCAATGGTCCTCGCCTATGTTAGCCCATCCAAGTTACGGTCCGCGCCGCGTTCACTTCACTTCGGTAGTATAACAAGAACCGCGCTTGTGATGTGCTATTGTTGCTGAACATATACAACAGCATTACAACAGATAATTTGTGTGTCAAACATGATATACTTATGACATGGTTTTTGTTATCACAAATCCTAACTATTTGCGCTGCGTATTCCGACACTTGTTCTGAGTGTGAGGTCATTGACACTAAATATGTCAATACATTTACATCATCACATTTACGTTAGTACTTCAACAACGAATTAAAATGGTATATTTTGTAATGACATTGAAGGAAAATAAATTTAATAATACTAAAGAAGACATCTCATCATGGGATTGAATGACGCTTGCCATTTTAGTTTGTCGATCTTTAGACCAATGCTCTAGTACGACTATTTGTTACAAGAGGCGGCTTAACCCAACCAATGACACGTGGTAAGCAACAGCCATTAACCCATCAATGTTTTGATCCGAGAACTTCAAAGATGTAACGAAAACTGCGCTTATGTCGTTGGTGAGTATTTAGAATTATATTATTTGATGTATAATATATTAGTAACGTAGCGAAATCCGAAACGGTGTGTTCCTCAAAGGTTGTGCGTAGGAGATGCAAAACAGGTTGGGAAGGCCGGGTCCGGTCTCGTTTTCAGGACAGATGTCCGCACAACTGGTCCGCGGACCGCAGGGAACAGTTAGCAGCTCCCGCAAGGCAGGGCTGCTCAACCTATACACGTGAAACTACTAATAACAAACAAGCGAAACTTGCCGCAGGAGAGCATAATAAGCAACTGCCGCCTTTTCTTCAAGCCCTCGGAATCGCGCCGTCCTGGAAGGCTATCGGTAACTGTACACACAATGTAGTCAGTAGAGCAGCGGGAGGCAGAGCTGACATGATATCCTCGTAAGGCGAAGATTTTGGCGGCTGACAGAGCTTTGTGGCGGCGGTTCTCCAGTTAAGGGAGTGGAGATGGTAATGATGATGATGATAGCTTAGTGGTAAAATCGATTGCTTGACAAACCACAGGTCGTGGGTTCGATCCCCGGGCGGAGATTAAAAAATAAATTTATTTTTAATCGATTTATAAGCTCTACACAAGTAAATACCCCCAGTTAGTGTGAATTTAATACATTATTAGTAAAATGCACGTCATATCCTTTAAATAAAAATTGGTGGCAAACGAAAGCCGTCTCGTGTTCACCACCCATTCACAGTGAATTCTTGTTATAAATGTGTAAATGCGTGAATGTCGGTGAATACAGCGCTTAATGTGTAACAGTTGTGAGTGGCCTATAATCCAAATTTGAGATTTATGCATCACTATCACCATCTGTCAGTATTCTTCTGTATTCGTTTAGGTAAAAAAAAACCCCGTGAATCGATCTATTTCTGCAGGCCATCGTTGTCAGCGGTTCTCAAAGGACTGTTACGCAATTAAATTAAATATCACACCGGTAAATATTAATGGAGGGACCCGAGGCCTCGGCAAACGGCCGCAAAGCCTTCATTTATAATAATTATTATCGCTTGAAATTCCCGGTCCTGACCCGACTAATGCGCGGATTCCACGTCGCATTCCTCGCTCGCCCTCGCATGGTTGCGGGGCAGCCATATCTGGTCTGGAAAGTTCCACAGAATTCCACAATTTCTTGGCGAAACAATGCGCAATAGAAGTACACTTGGAATAATATGTAAACATGTCCTGCTGAGGTTCTTCCCTTACACGCAAGTTGCTATACAATGTTCAACAACGCGTGGATTAGTGGATAACATGTAAGCTTGTAATGGAAGAGATTGCAAGTGAAAATTTTCCTTATTACAAAAAATGCTAGAAAAAAAAATCTTGTCTAGAAAGTTTCACAGAATTCCACAATTTCTTGGCGAAACAATGCACAAGATAAGTAGACTTGGAATACTGTGTCAATATGTCCTACTGAGGTTCTTCCTTTACACGCAAGTTGCCATATAATGTTTACCAACGCGTGGATTAGTGGATAACATGTAAACTTGTAATGGAAGAGATTGCAAGTGAACATGCTTATTATAACAAAAAGTGCTAGAAAAAAACTTCTGGTCTAGAAAGTTTCACAGAATTCCACAATTTCTTGGCGAAACAATGCACAATATAAGTAGACTTGGAATAACTGTGTCAATATGAGATTCTTCCCTTATACGCAAGTTGCGATACAATGTTCACCAACAAGTGGAGTAGTGGGTAGCGCGCCAGCTTGTAAAGAAAGAGATTGCGAGTGAAAATGCCGATGAGGCACAAAAATGCTAGAACAATTTATTCTGGTCTAGAAAGTTTCCGCGAATTCAACGATTTCTTGCCAAAACAATGCGCAGCAGCTTGTAATACATGTAAACATGTCCTATTACGGTGCTGCTCTTACACACAAGTAGCGATATACAGTTTATCAAAATGTAGAGTAGTAAGTAGCGTGTTCGTATCTGAAGAAAGAGTTTGCGAGTAAAAATCCAGATGAGGTAAGTAAAAAGCCAGAACAATTTATTCAGAACTAATATCTGGTCTGGAAAGTTTCCATGAATTCAACGTTTTCTTGTGAAAACAATTCGCAGTAGCAGTAGTCTTGTAATATATGTAAGCATGTCCAATTTAGGTTCTGACCTTACACAAAAGTTGTGGTCTAATGTTTATTAAAATGTGGAATAGTGGATAGCGTACTGATTTGTGAAGAAAGAGATCGTGAGTGCAAATGCAGATGAGGCATAAAAAATGCAATAAAACTATTCTAGAATAACGTAATTAATGCTGTACGAAGTTTGATTACATAAAGATTGAATAATTTTAAGTTTGGATTAATTGGATGACTAAAATATCAAGAATATTCAATCTAGTAATAATTCAATGAAATATTTATAGAACATTAATTGGGTGCTTATTATTTAACATTAAAACATTGACTTATGTTTAACTTCGGAGAACGCTATTTACTTGAAAAATAAAGAGGAAGACTCTCAAAGCTGATCTAAACGTGGACTGTAAAATATCTAGTTGAATTGACAGTTTAATTGACAGTTAAATGGACAGTTAAAGGAGAGTTAAATAGACTGTAAAAACAAACAGTTGGACTTCAACAAAAATCTGTAATAACTCTCTATAACTCAGTATAGACTTATTTATATATGTTTTTGCCATTTAAAAGAAATTAAATTTCTTAAACGCACGAATTATATATATAAAGACAGTGCTAACTAACAAAAGTGTGTTGTTTCCGTAGTAGAAGAATTGACCGGCATTGTAAATAACCGTTTTCAGGGGGCACCACGCGGAGGTTCCTTGTTTGCTCCCCATTGGATTGCCCCGAAAGAGGACCTAGGCTCTGGACACGACCAGGGGTGGAATATATGGAGGTCCACTAACATACGAGTGCACAAATCAAAGCATGGCAGTTTTACATCGGACCGACTGAATGTGACTGCGGCGTGGAGCAGACCCTACCACACCTTCTGGAGTGTGCGCTGTGTCCGAGTAGATGAACCCAGGAACACCTGATGATGGCCGGGAGAAACGCCATCGACGTCACCCACTTCTGGGCATACAGAATATGACCCTGTTGTTTCCGACACGATTATATATATACTAACAATAGTAATCACACCAGTGTATTTTAGGGTGCGCTGTATTTACATAACCTGTAGTTACAACAGATTTTTGTAGAAATACAACTGTTTTTTTCACCAACTATCTATTTAACTATTATTATTATTAAATAAGTATTTGTATAGCGCTCTTTTATAACCGAATGATCATTCCAAAAGCGCTTCTTTGCCTCTCTGAGTAAAAAGGTGGGTCTTTAGTCTGCTTCTGAAGGATGCCTCCACTTTAAGCTCTCTTATGCTTTCCGGTAGTGAGTTCCAGGCCATTGGTGCAGCGTAGCTGAAAGCCCGATTGCCAAAGACAGTGCTAGGACTACCTCCCATCAGCTGCAGGGTGCTTCTATTTGCTCTAGCCGATCTGAGTGTCTCTCCACGCGCGCTTATTTATGAAGGCTTGATAAGTTCTGTCAGATAGCCCGGTGCAGTTCCGTTGAGTGCCTTGTAAGCTAAGAGGCATAATTTGTACTGGATTCTATCCGAAACTCTCAACCAGTGCAGTCGGTGTAGTATTGGAGTAATGTGACAGAATTTGGGCGCGTTGTAGACTAGTCGTGCCGCTGCGTTTTGTAACGACTGCAATCGATTTAATTGTTTGGCTGGCTGGCCTGCGTGCAGTGCGTTGCAGTAGTCCATTTTGGAGACTATAAACGCAATTACCAAACTCTTTGTAGCATCTCTGGGTAAGCATCTTTTTAGCGACCGTATCTGCCGGAGGTTAAAAAATCCAGATTTCACCATTTTTGTGATATTACCGCTAAGGTTGAGGAACTGGTCAATTTCTACTCCCAGCAGCTTGACGCTTGTAGAAGGGATGACATCATTACCACATATGGCCAAGGGTTGTAAGTCCAATAGATGTTGTCTTCGAGCTGTGGCCATAAAGAGTATTTCCGTCTTTTCCGGATTAAGAGCGAGCCTATTTGCTGACATCCACTGTCCGATCTCCTCTATACAGCCGACCATCCTTTCTTTCATGTTGCCAATGTCCTCGGGTCCACAAGAAGAATAAAGCTGGCAGTCATCTGACGCAGATGTAGCAGTGTACTTTTATTTCCCATCTCTCAGCAATCTCCTCAATTTCTTTGGTGTATAGAATGAAGAATAATGGGCCGAGAACTGAGCCTTGTGGGACACCACATGATAGAGTAGATGGTCTCGACATTTTATTCTGTAGACAGATAGTTTGCTTACGGTTTTCTAGGTATGACTGAAACCAGTCTAGGGTCTTTCCAGATATACCGTAATGTATTCTGGAACTATCTTTTTAACTGACCATTAAACTGTCTTCTAGAATGCCTATTTTACGGTGCACGTTTGAAGCTTTGAAAGCCTTTCCCTTTATTTTTCAATCGAACAGCGTGTTCCACATTTTTTTTATGTAATCACATACAGGTGAATACCGACAGATGGTGATAGTAATTCTGATGTCTCATCTGTGGAATTCTTTGACGCTTTCCATGCTGCATATGGTTAAGCGCTGCATGCGCCGAGTGTTGATCCGCCAACGTCATAGACCACAGCCCGAGATTCACGCATCATCCTTAATTATCACAGGAATTTACTATGAATGGGTGGTCTTCGTGGGACGATTTTCGTCTACCACCAATTTTGATTAATTTACTATGACTGGAATTTTACGGATGAGTGATCAAACTCACACAAGCCAGAGTATTTTAGAGCTAAGAAATCGAATAAAAATCTTTATTTTTTTAATCTCCGTCGGCGATCGAACCCACGATCTTTGGCTTGCAAAACAAACGCTTTGACCATTGAGCTATACCTGCCGGCATATTTATATGTTTTCAATGTCTTTGCGCAGTTCTCACCATCAACAGCTCTAAATGGCTGAACTTATTAAGTTAATTTTTATTTTACCTTTTCACTGTTTCTTTAATTTCTCTGTGTTTTTTAAATTGTCTAGTGTTAAGTATGTAAACTAGGTTTAAGTTTTGCTCATGTAAAAAATAGAATGTTTTAAAGGATTCTATAGAATATATATCTTAGTGTTTAAGGAAATTATATATATATATATACATAATAGCAATATTAACCAATAAAATAATGTAGCTTAAGTAAAAGATAACTGTCTGAAAACTTAATACTTAAACTCAATTTATAATTGTATGTACATGTATCTCAAGTTAAATAAAGATTTAAAAAAAATATATATATATCTATGTTTTCATGTTTATTTATAACACAATTTTTTATAAAAAAATTAAATCATGTGTATAACTTGACACCCTATTCGTATACTTTAAATATTTTATTAAATTATAACTAGTTTCAAGAAGTTGAATACAATATCTTGTCGACCTCAGTGCCAGGAGTCTGTGAGAGGCAAGGCTTGAACTGCTAGCGGCGGTGTCAAGTGTCCCACAGTTTTTATGTTCTCGGATTACGCAACTTCATACAGACACTGCTATTCAAGGTCCACGTCTTCCTGGAACAGATGGAAGACGCACAGCATCTGGAAATTCACACCGGAAGACGAGAAAGACTACTTGATGATGCTATTTTTGCAACAATTAATAATAAATACAGCAGTTTATAAGAATATTTTTTTCCTTCAGTTGTTTCTTCAATCAGTAAGTCACTTGGTAATCCCAAAGTGCCTGAAACGATCGCTTCCTACTATCCCATATCCTCTCAAAGCAGTGTTCTCCTATCGTCAACCTGTATTCCATTTCCTGCGTATGAGATTTTTTTTATGTAAACGCATGCAGGAGAGCACAGCCGGTCAAGACCAGTGCACTCTATGACGCTCAGCCAGGGAGGCTAGACGTTGCATGCGGGAAACGTGTGTTGTGTTCGTGTTTGTGTGTAGGTCGGGGAGGTCGCAAGTGTATATTTATCTGTTTCTTGAAGAGATCCAGATTGTAGGAAGGAGGAAACACAGACGCTGGAAGAGCATTCCATAGCTTACCAGTGGCATTAAGGAAGGAACTTTGGAAGCTGCCAGTTCTTGGTCGACATACATTAACCGTGTATGGATGTTCGGCAAGTGCAAGAAGAGTTTGTCGACTGTGAGTGGGTGCAGGAGGAATTAGTTCTTTAAGTTCCGAAGAGCAGCGAGCATGGTAATAACGGTAGAAAATACTAAGAGAACCAATCTTACGCCTGTGTTCCACTGATTGTAGATAAGACGTAAGGGTGTCATTGTTTATCAAACGAATTGCTCTTCTTTGAACTGAGTCAATTAAGTTTGATGGTAAAAGTCTGAAGTAACATCTAGTAATCTTGGATATTAAAGATATCGAGTGGTTAGCCTGATGCTCCCGAGTCTTGGACCTCCCACGAGCCCTGGAGATCCCAAAGGAGTGGATAAACCCGGCCATATGGGCCAAGTGAGGGATAGATGAAAATGTTCATAAGACTTTAATATGATATAGATAAGACAGTACAAATATTAATATTGTTGTTTTTTTTTTTGCCATGTGAAATGTGTACACGAGATTACTCGTCCCCAAACAATGCGAAAATTTGGGTTTCGGACCTATTGCCGGGGTCTTTGGTTGTTGCTCAATTTGGTTTGTTATGTCGGGGATGGAATCTGTTTGTTTTCCTCTCCTGGGCAGCGTGGTATGGCGGGTGTGGCGTGACTATGATGAATGGCGCTCCCAACAAGTGAGCCCGGCAAACTAATAACCGAGTTAACTCGGGCGAAGTGACTGCCAATGGGGCGGTTCAAAACGCGCCACTAATTATTTAATATTTTTTGTTACGCAAGCACATACGTCCAAGAACCAGCAAACAGGGCGGTGGTCAACCCTTCAAGATGGACTGACGTCATCAAGAATAGCTTGAATGCTAGACGTTCAACAGTGGATAGACACAAGCTAACGATGAAACACATCCAGAAGTAATCGAAAGATGGTGGTAGATAATCTCATGTGATTATTTTATGACGCTTACCATTTTACATATGGCTTAAGCTGCAAATTAATATTGATCCGCCACTTTCATAAACTACAACCCTGTATTCATGCATCATCTATTTTCAAATCAAATTCACTATAAATAAGTGGCGTTTACGGGAAGACTGTCTCTTCTTCTTTTGACTTTTATTGATAGGATATGACTGTCATTTAACGGGTGAGGAATCAATGTTACACCAACCTGGGGTTTTTATAGAGATTAGATAGCGATTAAAAAAATCTCAGTCTGCGTCATATCACTCGCCGGCAGATAAATGAATTGTGCAAAATTAGTCTGATACGTATTGTATAATTAGTTGTACACTGTACATATAGTGTACTCGGCGGGGCAAGATAGCCCAGATGAGACAAGAACCATAGCGGCTGACGCAGCTTTGTGCCGGCAGTCTGTGACGACCGTACTCTCCAGTTAAGGGAACGGTCATGGTACGATCAAGATGGTGATAGATGGAGATTGAAGGATATCATCGAAAGCAGGCAAACTCCCTGTAACCAGGCATAACCAGGCAATTTTGACTAACTTTGGTGATCTATGAACTGAAAATGTTTTATTTTTATACCATACTCTATATAAAAGGACGTAAATCGGTCGCGTGGAGGCAAGACGAAGAGGAGATTAAACAAACAAAGACTTTTTTCTGAACCACTTGACATTTATATTTTTCGATAACTTTACAAATTTATTATATTTATTATATACATTGACATTTATGTATTTCGATGACTTTACAAACTTCTGGCCCGGACCTACTCACAGCATTCAGGCCGGGCCAACAACAATGCGATCTCGCCGATGTCGGCACACGACTGGGCGTGCTCGTGATGGGCTGTCGCCCAGCGCCGTGGCGATCTACGTGACTAGTCCACCTAACGGCATTACAAAATTACGTCACATATATGTACGACAAGCGAACGAAAATAAGAGACGAAAGATTGTATATAGAGGTTTTCGGTACCAGTCAGCAAGGGCTACATCATGCTGATATCACTATGAAGTTATATATCCAATGAGTAAGAGAGTAGCAGTGAATGTATGTATGTGTTATCACTGTACATATTTAATTTAAAAAATATGTCAATCAAAAAACCATATTAGTTGAACTGCCTTTTTTGGGTACAGTGCGTACTGTCCAGTATTGGAAGGTTGTTCATCAAATTACATATAGAGGCTCAAGCACTGGACTCTACGTGGCTATTGTAGCTCAGATAATGTGGTCCACTTCACAGCCAAGTACACCACTGTACACACAGCTGAAGTATACACCCGACCGCAGCATTCAAATTATGTATATAACTTATGTAACTTACTTTAAACATATATATATGTACAGTTTAGTTTTGAAACCGTTAAACTGATATGGAAATAGTTCAAGTATTGTTCCCATTGACCCGTGATAGACAAAACTACGTTATCCCTATCAGACCCTATTTATTACTCGTACGTAAATATATAAGCAATATTACAATATTTTACTACAAAATTAATCAAATGTGCCATTGTCCAACAACGCCATAGTGTAAGCATCACTGAAGTTAATTATTTTTTTTTATCCTAAAAAAATATAGAAAAAAAAATACAAGGTTAGATTATACGTTTGATAAATAGTTGAAGAACGTAGGAGCCTATTCCATGTCAGCCTCGTTAACCGCGCGTGTAGCCCCTGCGATTTCCTTGATGAAGTTTAACAGCAAGGGACCGTCAGAACTAGGCAGCAATTCAGGAAAATCATCCCAAGAAATGATAGAGATTCCCAGGCAACAACACAGAATGCGTCTCCTGTTCTGCATATATGGATGATGCACTCCACGAGTGTCTCACTGCCTGTTGTTTTGGATCACATGGACACGCGTCGCAAGAAGAGAGGTCGAATCTTTTAAGGAATTCTCTGATAATTCCGTGTCAGATAACGCTTGCGTGAGATGAAAGTCCACGGAGTTCGTATTTTTTTAGATGAACTTGGATGGGTCACCAACCGTTGTTAATTGCGTGTAGTTGGTGGAGTTTAGATACTCCTTAGAATCAAATAATTAAGGCCTCGAGATCGTCGAGCTAGTCGGCAGATCTTCTTAAAAATTATTTTTCGTATACTACAGCTACGCTCTTTTAAGTACTCAGATTTTTACTTCGGAGGTTGTCGGGAACCATGTATGTTTTCAAGTGGAACTTAGGGTGTGGATCTAGGCATGAGTCAAAGATTATAGCAAGTTTGAGAAAACCTTCCCCGTCTGTTTTTTGAGACCCAGATGGGGACCCGTTACTGGCCCGTGATGCTAGGTGCATCGGTTAGATGTCAAATAAACCTCAGTCTAAGGGCTGCAAAGGTAGTATCCTGCAGCGTGTCTCGAATTGCCTTCTCTGGTAACCCGTTGCTAACCACGAATTACGTGGGAAAACCTACGTGGGACCTTCAGGTGTAGATATATCCTAGAACGAAGAATGGACAATAGCAACTGACATAACTTGAAGTGGTGGTAATTTGTGGTGACTATATATTCCAGATATGGCACGGATATGAAAAGAAAAAAATTATTGTTGTCGCTGTAGAAACTAGAGAAAAAATATATAAGCAACGTTCAAATTATAACGACATAAACATTTATGCTACGAACCATCAAAATACTCTAATATAAACACGAACGAAAGGAAGGGTTATAAAAAAATATAATTAAGATACTATGCGTTTCTTGGCTCTCTTAAAATTTAGGTTATTTACTTGCAGATGTATATAAAACTCGTAGGTTAATAAAACTATGCTCCTATATAAATAAACAAGTGGTGGTCGTTTGGAAATAACCTATGGGTTTGTTGAACCCGTCTCCAAAAGGCGATCATCAACGAGTCAGCGATGAAGTGCTTCCCCTTTGAAAGGCCGCTCTTCACTTGCAACAAAGACATACATTGATGATGCTCGTGCATACTTTCTTGGTTGATTATCTTATCCTGATTATATCCAGCCACTACATTTTGTACATATTGTAGATATAGATACTGTTTTTTTTCCAGATGTATCCCTTAATGGACGCTTCATCATATGTGTCATTCTTTTGAAGTCTCACCTAATGGTCACTAAAAATTGTCACCATTCAGCACTGTTGTCATCGTCCATGGATAGTCCCACCCGAACATCCGAGGCAGAAGTCCGAGGACTTAAAGAAACTTCAGCATTAGTATCCGAGGTAGTCAGTTGTAGTATCGCACCACCAAATATAAGTCATATGCGCCGAAGAAATGTGTAAGGCAATCAACTAACCATCCCACTGCTTGTATAGCTAACACCATATATATATAAAGATACCCCCAACATCCAGACTGAAGTCGCGAAGCAGCTTTCCGAGATCCATACAACTTCTCACTTCCGGCCCTGAAAATGAGAAAATCCAGCTCTGGTAACAAGTCGCATCTGAGGACTTCACTACTCCCAAGGAAGGCCTCCCAACTGGCAAGAACCTTGACTAGCGGACCTGGAAATCCCTGAACGGATTAAGAACTCGAGTTAGTAGAACAAAGGACAACCTCAAGCGGTGGAGAATTCTTCGGCAGGGAGAGCCACTATTGTGCGACTGCGGAGACCTGCAGACCGCCTCACACCTAAGATTCTGCTCCATGTGCCCAACAAGCTGCACACCTGAACACCTAATGCTAGGTAACACACGGGCTATCGATGTTGCCAGATACTGGACAGAAATAATTTGGTTGGCCCACCATTCACATATTGTCCATTTTTAAAGGGGACTTTACTATGCACGGGACGTTTCACGTGAACAAAAACCTTGTGATAGAATAAAGACGTTTCTTCTATCTCAAATTTTAAATTATTGGGTATAACTGACATTTCCTAGGTAAGAGTTAAATTTCACACCAGACCTTTAAAAAGCTAATGAATTGATAAATATATTGATATAGTGCCCATGATTATGAAAGTGGCGTAAGTCATGTTTCATTCGTTTTCAGACATTTAAAGGATTGTGTTTAGATGTTGGTTGAAAACCGATGAAAGTGACAACTTCATGTTGCATAAAATGCTACATTTAGATTTTTTAAATTCATGTTGGATGAAGAGTATATTAATTCACAACAATGTGAATTGACATAAATGAATAACTATTTTTTTTTCAATTTCTTGACTTAACACCACTTTCATAATTATGGCCACATACCTGTATATACTTTATCTTCATGCGCACATTTATGTATTGAGATATTTGCACGTTTTAATATATTTCGTTGTATAATACGATGATTGCAGGCATTATATATTAGTAATTAAATATACACATACAATTATACATCATTTTTTTATACGCATCAATTCATTCAGAAAAATATCGGCTGACGCGGGATTCGAACCACGAGCTTTGGAACCAACCTTTGCTCTGTTCTTTTACACCGCCCAGTCTACTCGACTATTTCTCCGCCTGTACGGACCCGCGAAAGATGATGTATTTATACCATTGTTACTATCGTATAACGATAGATGTCTCTATAGTATATATTAAGAGTATGTATATTTTTATTTTTTATTATTTAATTAGTCAACATTTATTCACAAGCTTTTGTATAATTACTTTCCGACAGTCTATTTATATAGTAAGTACCACTCGGGTCTTGATTTTATAATATATATTATTGGTGTATTTTATTATATACTCATAGCTTACAATAAATTAATGTAATTTATTTTTAGAACGTCAGAAAAATTTGTAATCAGTATTTCCTACCACGCCCAAGCATCGTCTTAAACACTTATCCATTGCGTTTTTTTTTTGCGCAGTGAAAATAAATAATATCACTCGACAATGTCCTTTTGATAATAATCGAATCAATTGTAAATTGTTTGCGATTCCGAAAATAAGCAAGTGTCGTCAGCGAATTTCTCGTCTGTTTTTCGATTTTTGTATTCACGCGAACTCCTCTCCGGGCGGTTATCAAAGAAAATGAAAAATAATCGAATCAAAAAAAAATGTATATACGGACGTCAGTAATGGACTCCGAAGCGGATGATAAAAAACGCGATTCCGGATTACAATGGACAGGAGAAAAATGAGATTCTCTGGAATATAATAATAGTAAATACAAGAAAAGAGAAAAACGGAGTAGTAATGTTTTGCTTTGGAAAGGTTTCAAAGTAAGCAGTGACGCCTTTAGAAGCAATACACTATGATAAATATTTATAACACTCTATTAAGGCTGAGAATAATCATGGTCGACTGCGCTATGCATAGAACAGAACTGAGGATGCATAGTTCGTGGTTCGAATCCCAGTGTCTGCCGATTGGTGAGAGAAATTTAATGTATTTAGATTTGTATGTGTGTATCAATTTATAAAATATTTATTTCTTTAACTTGTTTTTATATGGATCACGTCGAGATTGAACTCTGTTTAGACTAACTCGTAGCCTTCTTAAATTCATCACTGTCAAGAGACAACTGAGTTGCACGTATATTTCGGAAGTAATCGAACACATTTAGGGGCGTGTGTCTATCAGGAAATAATAAGAGAGGGAGATAGATAGTGGTGCAAGGATGACGATGAGGATGATTTAAGTATTCTTTTTATTAACTATTATTTGTATAAAATATTAATTTTATTAGTTAAGTTGTCTCTTGACAGTGACGGATCGAAGAAGACTACGAGTACAACGAAGCTGCAGTTTCTTAAGCAGAGGTCATATTCAACGCGATCCATGTAAAATCAAGGTAAAGAAATATACTTTAGTTTTAAAGTTACGTGCAAAATACACCCAGCCATATAATCTCTTTGGCCATTGCAACAGATTCATCTTAGATGAAAGATATTGCAAAAGACTTTCGGGGGTTCCTGAAATACTTTCAGGATATCTTGAAGAGAAGTTGTGCCGCTTTCTAGTCTACCCTTTGGAATTTCTTGGCTTTACTTTGGAATACGGCAACTATTCAAAATAGTTGGACCACCAAAGATGTTCAGTATTAACAATGTACGTAACAATACTCGTAAGTTGCATTTACTAGTGTAATCAAATGTCGATTATTATACACTTAATGTACCTGAAGTTCAAAATTAGAAAAGTATGTAAAATTATACAGGAGAATACAAACGATTGGTGATAGTGATGCTGAAGTCTCATCTGTGGATTCTATGACGCATGCCATGTTACATATAGAGGCTAAGTGCACTGCATTTGGAGTGTTGGTCCCCCAACGTCATAGACTACAGCCTTACATTCACGAGATCATCTAATTATTACAGATATTCACTGTGAATGTATAATATTTACGGGACGACTTTCGACTACAACCAATTTTTAGTAATAGGCTATGACTGGCATATTACGGATGAGGGTTCAAATTCACACCAACCAAGGGTGTTTATAGAGCTACAAAATCGATTACCAAAACACTTTTATTTTAATCTCCGTTGGGGATCGAACCCACGACCTTCGGTTTGGTAAGCAAAATCAAATCTTAATAACGTTTCTACGTACGGGTGCTAATATTATCGTAACTGTAGATTAAAAATATATATGTTTTCAAGCATTTTTACTGTTTGAAACCATGCCTTTACAACTACATCGTGGAGCTCTTTTTCCAAGGTTCTCGTACCATCATTTTCCATCTTACTCATACCCATAACCTAGATACAAAAAAAACATGGTTAAGAATTAGATTTGAAAATTTCTGCGGGCGAGAAACCTACCAAATCAAGCTTTCAAAACTCGATTATGAAAACGTCAATTTTTTTTCGAACCTCTGTTATATTTTCATAATTAATATCTTTATCTACCATTCAAGTTTTAATTAAAGATAAAAGTTTGGCCAAAGCAAGACAAGAGAGGGCTTTATTAGTTATGTCACTTATAGAACTTTCGAATAAAACCAATTTAAACAAACTCTCCGAAAGCAATCGATAAGACGAAACAATAACCAATATACTCGTAAACAATAATAATTTTAATAAAATAAAATAATATCAGATATAAATAAAGTATTTTTTAGAATTTATCCCACAGTATATTTGTAGACGACATGTTACGGCCACGTCGAATGGCCATTTTCAAGTCAATTAGTAAAGTGAGCGTTGGCTCTATATAAAGCAGAGAAAGAATATTTTTATGTTCTAAAAGCAAAATGGGTTGGGTTGAGCCGCATTTTAGAACAAAATAGTCCATGTCACATGCAGTGCCGGGTTACTAATCCCATTTTCTTAAAAAATATGATTAACAAATCAATCAAAAATATGCATTGGATACTAAACTAAAGCCACTTCTAATGTAATCGAGAACCATATGTTTCCAAGTCAATCTTCAGGTGCAGGTCCTAGAATAAAGAATAGATAGAGGCAGCCAGTTGGTAGAACAAAGGACAACCTCAAGCGGTGGGGAATGCTTCGGCAGGGAGAGACACTATTGTGCGACTGTGGAGACCTGCAGACCTCCTCACACCTAAGATGCTGCTCCATGTGCCCAAAAAGTTGCACATCTTAGGACCTAATGCTGGACAACACACGAGCTACGGATGTTGCCAGATATTGGGAAAAAATAATTTGATGTCGCTGGCACGAAGAAGAAGAAGAAAAAAGGCAGCCAACAGAACTAAGTAGTGCCCATAAGTTTCAGATATGAAACGGATATGTGATGAAAAAAAGCTAAGCATTCGTACATTTTTTTTTAAATCATTTTTTAAATGACAAGACACATATAATTCGTTTTTTTAAATTTTGATAATAAAATCATCCATTTGTAATCAACGAAACTATTATATTCTGCATTGAAAAAAATGACATAAAAAGTAAAAAATTTCAGCTTAATTTCACAATTAAACGATGTGAAACTTTTGTAAAAATATTTTAATTAATAAATTCCCGTGAAAATTTCATAGCCGTTTTCGAACAATTTCGACGAGTTTTATTATTACAGTCCAAACACGCGCAAAAACTATAAAATTATTACACAATAACATTTTGTGTAATAATTTCTCTTTACTTGAATTTTTCACAGTGTTGCAAACTATTCCAAGTGAAAAATTAAAATTCAAAGCCCAGACAAAGGAAAAAGGATTCCCGCCATTTTCCATTATTCGTTTATATTTCAAAACCAGCGATTCCAATCTTATTGGAATAAAGCTTCTTCTACATTAAAAAATAATAAATTTAATTCAACGAGTATAAAGTAAAAATAAATCGTGAAAAATGTTACTAATTAAATCGTAAAAATAATAATTGTTGTAACATTATAGATTGTACAATCTCTATACGTTGCTTTGTTTTTGTCATTCTAGTTGGATCATATTGCCATTGCAATCTACAGAAAGCGTATCTCAAACAGTTTCATGTGTCCCGACCAGGTCCACCTTCGCTTCTTAAGCTGGAGTATGCAAGGCTACCTTGTCGCAAGCTCACCTAGTCATTGCTCACAAAATAAATGTCAGAACAATACTCCACATGCAACGCTTAGTCATATGCAGCATGGTAAGCGTCATAGAATTTCACAGATGAGACTTCAGGATTACTATCACCATCTGTCGGTATTCTCCTGTACGTGCTTACATTAGAAAACATACGAGTACATATGTATTCGATAGTATCTGGTAACTGTGCTATAAAGATTAATTTTAACGAGGCCATATGGTCCAAAATGTCATATTATTATGCATGAATAATGCGACAACACTTTCCGTTTACAGGCAGCAACAATTACGACTGAATAAATAAACACTAATTTAAAATCAACAGCTGAATCGAAGAATGCTTGTTTTCCAAACCATGGTGACGATTAACTATGTCACCTGTTTTATGTCAACTTCGGTACATGAAATTTACTAAAAAACTGGTTCAAACTTTTTTAATGTAAACACATATAGGAGAATACCGACAGATGGTGATAGTAATTCTGAAGTCTCATCTGTGGAATTCTATGACGCTTAGCATGCTGCAAATGGCTGAGCGCTCAACGTGGAGTGTTGAGCATATACAGGAGAATACCAACATATAGTAATTCTGAGGTATCATCTGTGGAATTCTATGACGCTTACCATGGTACATATGGCTAAGGGCTGCATGTAGAGTGTTGATCCGCCAACGTCATAGATTACAGCCCGAGATTCCCGCATCATCCTCAATTATTACAGGAATTTACTATAAATGGGTGGTCTTCAAGAAACGACTTTCGTCTACCATCAATTTTGATTAATAGGCTATGACTGGAATTTAACGGATGAGGGAACAAATTCACACCAACCGGGGGGGGGTATTTTACAGCTCAGATATGTCTTCTTTTTTTTAATCTCAGTCGGGGAGCGTACCCACGACCTTTGGCTTGCAAACCCGCCGGCAAATACTAAAAATATTAAACATGTTTTTCCATTTTTTAGATACGTGTTGATTTTTCGACTCCACAGGAGGAGCTAATGGCTGGGCCGCTATCATCGGATGATTAAATGAACTTGGTTGCAAAGGTTCGTGAATCGAATTCCAGCGTTTGCCGTTTATTTTTCTCCGATTGAAGATGATGTTTGCTGTGCGTGTGTATCAGTTATATAACACTAGCTATTGCTTGTATTTAATATAAAAAACGATTTATTGAAATTGAAATGGTATATTACGAGGTTAAGGCGAAAATTCCGCAATGTCTTAAAACCAAGGCGTTTAACCAATGCATCCTCCCTGTATTAACTTATGGCGCAGAGACGTGGAATCTGACAGCAAGTCTTACCAATAAAATAAAGGTCACCCAGCGTGCTATGGAGAGACCCATGCTCGAAGTGTCGCTAAAAGATAGAATCCGAAACGAGGAAATACGCAGAAGAACTCAAGTAGTGAATGCTTCCTAACGAAAAGGCACACTCAAGTGGCAATGGGCAGGACATATCTGTCGAAGAGACGACGGTCGATAGAGAAGAAAAGTATTACCCAAGAACTGGCAAACTAAGAATTGGCCGATCCCTGCAAGATGGACTGACGACTTAAGAAGAATAGCGGAAGTGACCTGGATGCGGAAGGCGGAGGATCGAAGAGGATGGAGACTCAAGCGGGAGGCTTACGTTCAACAGTGGACAGATACAGGCTGATGATGATGATGATTACGAGGTTCTGTGAATTTTATGACGCTTGTCTCTTAATGAGATGGCTTAACACTGAATAGAACAGACTTCCAACGAAAATGGCTTAAGAGACGCCCGAATAGTTGAACGTATTAGTCATTAAACCAGACATGTTTGTTAGAAAATGCACTTTTGATGACTGCATGCTGTGGCTGCTGCATGTTAAGTAGCTTTATATTTAAGCCGTGAATCACGACGCCATGTTTGATGTTTATGTAAGCATCACAATAAGAATGCCGCCAGAATTATAAATATATATAATACATACATCTAATCAGAGCATTGACCAACCAAAATGGAGTATTTAGTTGATATCAGCAGATGGTAAAAGTAATTCTAAAGTCTCATTTGTGGAATTCTATGACGCTTACCATAGTGGATATGGGTAAGCGCTGCATGTGGAGTGTTGATCCGCCAACGTCATAGACTACAACCCGAGATTCACGCATCATCCTTTATTATTACAGGAATTTACTATGAATAGGTGGTTTTCACGGGACGACTTTTCGTTTGCCACCAATTTTAATTAATATGCTATGACTGACATTTTACGGGTGAGGGATCAAATTCAAACAAAGCGGGGTACTTTAGAGCTCAGAAATCGGTTAAAAAAACCTTTTTTTTTAACCTACGTCAGGGATCGAACCCACGGCCTTCGACTTGCAAAGCAAACGCTTTGACCATTGAGCTATACCCGCCGGCAAATGTTTGTAAGAAATGTATAGAGACATGTGTAGAAAATAAATAAAATAGGAGTATGGATCCTTTATTAGTTTATATGCTACAAAAAGTGATGCTAACTTGTCAAGGACAATGCATCTAAGGAGTGCGATCGTTTTGTTCAACTTGACGGTATACTGACCAATTCCATGTGAGTGAAGCCCAATTCAGGAAGAATATTTTCAACATTTTATCGATGGCATTTCTGTCTACTAGCAAGAAGAAACGAACGTTCTTTAATTTTTTAAATATAATCCTTTACATGTGAATAACTTCACATATTACATTTATTTCAATGAATTAAATTAACTTAAATCTTAGATTGTAATTTTGTATAATGTAATTGTATGCTGATTTTTAATGTTTTAAGACGAGGCGTAGTAACTTGCGGAACTCAGTGGCGGCAATTTGTGGTGACCATATGTTTCAGATATTGCGCGAATATAGAAATAAAATAAGAAATACAATGTTCCTTTTTTCTTTTAAAATCAATTAAGTAAACGATTTGTTATTTACAATTGCTAATAAAAAAAAAAAATAAAAAATCAGTAAAAAGATAAAAAATATTACGACGTTTGCCATTGTGGCTTAAAAAATCGACACATTACACTTTCGTGCTTTCTTTAAGTTAAGTCCTTAGTCAAAGAGTTCATAAAGAACCAAGCTCCTTTGCGAAACTGAAGATAATATGAATGAGTGCATCATCAAGGAGACTTCATTGTTCGCTTATGTGATGCGGGTGTGAGGCACTCACTTCGGATGAAATTTTTCCAATACTTTTCTATCTTTTACATGTTTATTAAAATATATTTATATATAAATTTGACAAGTGTGCAGTATTCTCCGTTGTAGGGCTCACCTCGTCTTCGTCCTCGATGGCCCGCATGAGCTCGTAGTAGAGCAGCTCCGCCTCCGACAGTTCGGCCTCCGGTTTCTCAGGCAGCCTCAAAGACTCCGCCGGGGCCACGATGTACATGTCCAGGTCGCTCTTCATCAGGACGATTATTAAACTACAACACTTCACTTGGAAGAACTGAACTTTCTCACTTTCACCAACAAACTTCTTGCGATCACTTGCACAATAACAATGAGCGCATCATCGAGGAGACTTTGCAGTTATCTTATATGATGCGGGCGTATTATATAACTATGTGTACTTCATGGCGAATATATTACATTTTACCTAACAAAAAATTACACAAAATAAATAAAATTATGAAGTAAACGATAATGTAACGATATCGTGCAAAAGTGAATTTTGAAAATAATTAAAACGATACGAACGACGAATTATTTTCCATAACATTAAGGTTATCAACTGACAATACTTGGTGAAACTGCATAATTATAATTATATAACATATAATAAAAAATTAACAAATTAAAAATATTTAGTTTTGATTCACATTTATTTTAAGCGATTACATGTTTCTCCCTGGAGACCATCTTCAATACCTTCAATACCAGATAATTATTGAAGATGGTCTCCAAGGAGGCCGAAACATGTAATCATTTCAAATATATGTGAATCAAAACTAAATATTTTTAATTTGTTAATTTTTTTATTTAAATTAATTTAAAATTGTAATAATTTTCCGTACAAAATGTAATAATACAGTCAAATACGTAACGAAAAACGCTTCGTTTAGACATTTTTGTTTAAAATGGTGAGCTTTCGTATGACTGTAATTTAGATCTTGCAGCTGACAGAACACATTTCGAGGTAAAAATATACAGTGACATCCTCCTCTCATATTTAGATATCGATTAACTGGATGAAGGATGCAGGGTCAGGTTCACAATATAAAGAACTTGTGTTTGTTTCATTATAAGCGTTTATTTGTCAAAAACGTCACCCGTCATAGCGAACGCCCTAGGCGATGACGGTCGTGAGTCAAACGAGATATCTCGGCGGTGCCAACTGTTGCAGCCGAAAAAAGCGAATTCAAGATGGAAAACACTATTTAACATTCTACAATTACAAACATTAGATGTGCATGTCAGGCGAGCGAACAAAATAAGACACAAAATATCGTTTTTAGAGGCTTTACGGGATCAGCTTAAAGGCGTTATATCAAGCTGTATCAACAGATATAATAAACGATATAATTATTTGCGTTTAAGTCTGCTTTACTGTCAAAAGTCTGAAAGTGATAAAAAAAGACTAGAGGCCTTTGAGATGTGGTCGTACAGAAGAATTCTCGGCATTTCCTGGAGAGACCACGTCACGAACAATGAGGTTCTCAGAATAATCAAGGAAGATAGGCAACTTATAAGAACCATCTCAGAGAGGCGAGCCCGATGGATTGGTCACATTATGCGCCATGATGGTCTTCCTCACGATATTGTGGAGGGGATGGTTGAGGGTAGAAACTGTAGAGGGCGCCCTAGACGGGAGTATTTGCAGCAAGTATTCGAGGACATGAACTGTAGCGCTTATGCTGAGCTGAAAAGGGTTGCGGAGGACCGAGAGGAATGAAGATCGAGATGCAAGATTCTGTTGCTGCAAACCAATCCACCGGATTGATACTACGAAGAAGACTGTCAAAAAAACATTTTTTTACCGAGTTCGAGTGATAACACCTACGCTCTATAATACTTGTAGATTCAGGGTAATGCCAGTTAAGACTTAGTAAACTATTTCTCAACGTTATTTGCATTCGGTCTATTAAATTAATTTATTAAGTATTATGGCTACTCAGATAAATAGATTTAGTGGCCATAAAGTGATCCAAATCCTAACAATTAAATCGGGAGATGGCAATTCCACTAGTTGGTCGTAACAGTAGTGAGGTTAACTACTTGGCACTAATAACTATTAAATAATAACTGATTATGATCTGAATCTTAGTTGTACATGGGTCAACTTTATTGTACAATAAAATAATTATGTTGTTATTATATGTAAATTACAAAATGACATTTTGAGTAATATGTAATGTATGTGTTTCCATACCAGAGTTAAACTCTATACAGTTTGAGTCATGGTTAAAACAATACATAATATAAATAAATAATTTGAAAAAAATATATATAAATAAACGAACAAACGCCATTTAACCCGACGATCGCCGTAAGCACACATGTGCGCTCTACGTAGACGATCGCCATAAGCGAAGCTGTGCGCGCTTCGCTATATTCGAAAGATGTATTTCAAAATTAATTCCGATTTTCTCATGATAACATCTATGAATATTTAAAAATATTAACAAATCAAAAAAGATCGATATTTTTCGATAGTTTGGGAGATATTCAAGAGATGGTTGTTGCGCTGTTTCTACAAACATTTGGCGATGAAGTGGTTAAATATATTTTTTATTCTTAACATTTATTTTGAGATCCATTTTAATATTTAAATTGATATTTAATTTGTAATATTTATGGTGTCGCGACCTATCGTCCCCAGACAATTCGTTCAGCGACTCATCGGTAACGACGTGGGGCACACTGGACGTCTGGTGCACGGGACATTTGGCGCACGGGACAACGGTGCACTGGCTATCTCGCTAACCTAACCTAACCTTACCTAACCTAATTTTGTTAAGTTTATCGAAATATATATGTCAATGTGCTTCAGAAAAAGGTCTGTGTATTATTAATCTGCTCCTCATCCTGCTACCACGCGACTGAATAACTCATTTTAAAGAGAGGAGGATGTTAACATATTTCTCCCCAATAACTAAAACCTTGTACCTACTTTTACTAATTTAAATTATTGTAACTTTATCATTATTAAATTTTATAAAGGAACGAATTCTAGTAAATGTTAATTAATCAGTTAATTAGCCAAGGATCATGTCAAATGTTCTTAAGAAGATTATACTTTTTAGATAAGATGTTCCCACGGAATGTACCATATGGTATTAAGGGGGAGATTAAGCCAAAAATACTAAAATAGCGTGACGTAATGTCTTGTACGAATCCGAGCGATTTAGAGGCCGACTGCGATGGGCATCACAAAAGATCGTTTGTTTACGCACTGAAGAAGATTTCGTGGTACTTGGAGTGCAGCTCGTCCCAGTTTGGGAGTGGTGACGACACGTTGCAGCGAGAAGTAAGTTCAAGACAAAGAAGTGAGTCATCGAGGCGGCATCCGTCAGGCGCCACGAAGACATGCAGCACCACGCCAGAGATCGACAAACTAAACTTAAATGGCAAGCGTCGTACAATCCAAAGATGAGATACCTTCAAGATACCATAATTTGGTGGTAATCTTGAATATGTCCAGCAACATAGCACACCGTAAGCGCGGTTATCGATCACCAAAAATAATAATCATTGGGCGTGGAACAAAACATGGATGGTGATTATCGCCTGTTGCTTACCACGTGTCGTCAGATGATTGAGCATCTCTTTAATGCATTTTTTTATGTTAATATATTTTTAACACAAAAAATGGTTGAGCGTGGTACCCTGCAAGTTACACACAAGCGTAAATAGATTTTGTGAAGTCACAAACAATTAAAGAACAAAATAATTTTATTCTATGTCAGCCTCGTTAACTACACGCGTAATTCTAACGATTTATTTGATTTAGTTTAACAAGAAGGGACCATCAGAACTACGCAGCAGTTCAGGAAGGTTCTCCTAAGAAATGGCAGAGACTCCCAGGCGACAACACAGAACACGTCTCCTGTTCTCATAGATGATGAACTCCATCAAAGAATGATTCACTGTCTGTTGTATGCTAGGATCACATGGACAGGCGTCGCAAGAAGAGAGGCCAAACCATTTTAAGAACTCTTTAAATTTCAGTGTCCAGTAAAGTCTGCGTGAGATGAAAATCAATGGAGTATTTATTTTAAAAGACCAAATGGTCTCGAGAGTTTCATGCTAAACACAAAAACGAATCACAAAAATACAAAAATATGCCTCGGTTACTATGGTTCCCAACGACGACAAAGGAAGAAGCCCAGGTACTTGAAGAGACGGCAGCTATAGTATCTATAAGAGGTATATTTTTGTGGCGGTGGTCATTATTCTAGATTTGATCTTCATCTAATAATGTCGCTTAGCTACGGTAATCTAATGAGAATCGCATTTACGATGTGTTATTGGCGCTGTCGCTGAACGTATTTCGTGGTTAGCAACGTGTTGCCAAAGAAGGCAATTCGAGACTCGCTGTATTATACCAACTTCGCAGCCTAACACTGAGGTCTATTTGACATCTAACTGATGCACCAAGAATCACAGGAAGGCCTTCAGCCACTCTCTAACAAGTAGCTTTTTGCGTGCGTCCAGTAACGGGTGTCCAAAAACAGGACGGCACAGGGAGTGTTTTCACCAAGCGAGTGTCGCTGAACGACTCATGTTCATTGTTTCTTTTTATCTGAACGATTGACAAAATAAATGTTCAGTAATGACATGTGTCGCTGATTCGTAACTAAGTACAAATATCATTGGTTTTTAACATTTTCTATGCCAAGCGGTTTTTGTATGGGGAGACTCCAAAGCCGTCAATTTGTCAATTTGGCTGTTTTTCGAGAAATCTAAAGCTATTTTTAAAATCGATGTATTATCAATAATTCTTAACAATACGTAGTAGCTAATTATTTCAACATGGCAGCAAGAGATGTCACTGTTCGCTCAAAATATTGAATTATTAAAAATAGTCAAAATTGGTTAGATATTAAGTGTTAAAGTGGAGCGTCTTTAGAAGCGATTTTTGTATGGGCGGCCCCCCGTACACGGGATTGTGGAGCGTGTACAGACGCTTGTGGCATATAACTGGTTAAGTTTAATAATATATCACTATTTTTTTAAATTGAATGCAATCCAGTTTGCGCACTCCTGTTTGTAATAGCGTGATGGGTCTTACGCGCACGTTTCCCACGTTCCGCCGAATGTTTCGGTGATCGGTTGTGCGTGAACGCGGAATGCTTCTATGACAAAACTAACAAACGAAATTTGAAAGCAACTCAAAATCATTTAAACAATTACAAAAAAAAACTAGTTAAATTCTTGCGATACGATATTTTGATTTGACAGCAATGCTTTTATTTAGATTTGATAAGAATTATTGACAGCAAGACAAATATTTTACGGTTTATTTATTACATTTATGACATATAATTAACATGGCACTGTACTCAATAAAATATTCCACGATCCTTGATTGTTTACGTAAATAATTAATATTAATATAGTAAGATTTTTTAATATTTCACGTATTTGCGGCAAATAAGTAATAAATAGCTTTTATCCTCATTCAGTGAATTCAAACATTTTAACTGTTATATACGTAACTATTCTGATATACATACTTTTTGCTTTTTTTTATGTAATCGTATGCAGGAGAGCACAGCCGGTCAAGACCAGTGCACTTTATGACGCTCAGCCAGGGAAGCTGGACGCTGCATTCAGGAAACGTGTGTTGTGTTCGTGTTAATATGTGAGTTGGGGAGATTGCAAGTGTATATTTATCTGTTTCTTGAAGAGATCCAGATTGTAGGAAGGAGTTTTATTATTATATATATATAATTATTTTTTTAACCCTTTCGTTAAGGCTCGATGGAATACAAATTATACTGTCATGCGGCGTGAATTTTTCAAACGTTTTTTTTTGCCTAAAACTAGTATTTGAAGCATACATGTACTTATTTGACCTATTTTCATATATCACATTGGTTTTTCTATCCTTTAGCTATCAGATGATGCACAAAAAACTTTTATATTAAACAAACGTTCATTATGTAACTCCATACACGTGGTGGCATTGACACATGTGGTTTACAGAAAAATCGCTCCTGTAACGAAACCTAACGATATTTATTTACATGCTTTACAGATTCCTGTAAAGAATACACGTAGGCTGATAAAGGGAATGACTGCAGTTCCAAGTTCCTACCGTAGATGTCACAATGAGTACTGAAAGTAGCAAAACGATATATTTCGTCAACCGATGTCAACGGTCGGGGAATCTTTGACAGCATATGCCAACAACCGATGCGAAAAGGTTTAATAGTAAAAGCTTAGTGTTATGTCATTTATTTCATATTACTAGTATCATGCTAAATAATCTTTTTATTCCAATAAATAAACATATTTCATTTAATAAATTCTAGAATATTCCTTTCTTAGTGGTCTTGGATGAGACAAGATTTTTTTACATTTATAAGTAGACTAAAATAATAAAATTATTACCTATCAGTATAATATTGAGAATGAATTTAAAGGTTGAAAAAATATTTATTATTTAAATGTTTTCTTAGGTGTTAATATGTAAAAAAATAAAATCAAATCCTTGCTATGCCACAGTATATAGGTAACCTAAAAATAATAATGAACTACCTACCAGTGGTATGAAAAATAATTAAAAAGGGTTGATTGATATTGCTTCGCTTGCGTGATCAATCTTACCCTCATAAAAGCAAACACAATGCAGCCATAAAAATAATTAAAAACAATATTCACTACCCCATTACGAAAACCAAATGATACAGAAAATATGCAACGTCACTGCTGTAAAAGAAAATATTTAATTCTTTTATGTCATTTAATTAAGTCATTTAAAAAAAAACTATTTATAAAGATAGCAAGTTTTCTTAAAACATAAAAACGTATGAAAATTTCTGATTTAATAGATCGAAAATGTATTTTGCTCTAAAATAAAAAAGTTTTTAACGTTTGAATAAAATACAGCTTATTATTGTGCTCTTTTGCCGCCATCTAGTCGGAGCATATGTTAACTAGAATGTGGATAGTATATATATATCATTAAGTTACAGTAAAATACATGGTGTCTGAGGCTGTTGTGGTGGGAGGATAAAAGAAACTTAAATGAGACCGTTGCTTGGATAGTAAATAGTGAAAAAATATAATAAAATGAATAAAATAAATTGAGCATGATCCCTGACTGATTAACTCAATAAATGAAATTATACCAACTATTGTGGAATCAAAGCCTTTATAAAACATAAAATGCTAAAAATAGGAACAAGCTATTTAGTTATTTAGGGCAAAAATGGGTAAAATTAAACATTTTAATAAATATAAACTATTTAGGCAAATGAATACAAAAATATCATACTATATTTTCTTCATTAAAACTAATTTAATCTATATATATAAAAATGAATGTCTGTCTGTCTGTCTGTCCTTTATGCATTCCTATACCATTAATCCGACTGCGATAAAACTTTGCCGAATTATTGCTTAGACGAGCGGGAAGAAGATAGGATACTCAAAATTTGATTTGATTACAAAAATTAATTAAATATTTACGTAAAACATGTTTTCATACAAGACTATTGTAATACAGAACGGCCATTTTAAGACATTGTATCCATAGCAACGCTGGAAACAAAAATGACGCAAATCTGTCCTGTAGGTATTTTAAGTAGGTATTTTAAATAGGTACTTACGTAAGGTTTTTTGAGTGGCATTGCAACGCATGCCGGGTACACGCTAGTATATATATTATAAATGTATTCGAGTAACTCGTAAGTTACGATACCAAAAATTTCAATTAGATTATAAAAAAAATATGCAATTTGTACCTACTTTAACATCTAACAGTATACATACTTGTATTATCAAATTTGTGCAGTTTCGCTTTGACTATTTTGAATTAACAATTTAAATACTGTTACGTGTAAGTAGCAAAACATTTATTCGAATTCAAAACATTCTGCAGCGAGATGAACAGTTATAAGGTGTCGCATTTTGTCAACATGGCGGTAAAACGACACCAACGCCTTTTTCTCACAACACAGAACCACAATAAAAAATTGATATATCAATATATGCTCGTATATATTTTTTACAGTGATAATATACGTGGCTTTATACGCTGGTGTCAGAAATACAATCGCTCTGATAAGTCTATTTGAACGTCAGTGACCTGACAATTTCTTGGTAAAAGGAATGCGTTTTTTATCAGTTTCTAACATAATAAAATATCATAAATAATGATATCTACCTTGACTGGAGTGTATTTTTATGAAATAACAGTTATTTTTCTTTGGCTAGTATTTTAGTGCTTAGTATTTACAGTCTTCTTTTGTCAGTATTTGAATTTGAAGAATCAGAATTGAACATAATACATGTATTTAAAATGATGTTTTTTCTGCAATATATTATCAGTTTATTAATTCTATACGCACCACAATAACCTAAACTAACCTAACCTTAATATATATATATTTATTTTACAAAACAATAAATTGATAATGATAATAAAAATGAAGAAGATAACGTCTAAGCTTCTTCAAGCTCTACCCACTAAGCCCCCCCTTCCTTTAATTGGCATCTAATGGATTATTTACCAGCTTTACCCATCAGTATATTTATACATTTGATGAACTAAAGAAGCTCTCATTGAAAGCGAAACCGCGGTCTTCCAAATAACAAACTATTAAAAGCTTTGCAATCGAGGAATAAGGATTGCATTATTGTTCAACTTTTAAAGATTGACAGAGCTATACAAACATGTTAATTTGTTTAAATCTCTAAATCTTTCCAAGAATGTCATGAAAACAAACAATACAATTAAATAAATCGCAACGTGGGGCGAGTTTTAACGTTTCTTATAAATCTGTATCTTTTTAAAAATTAAGCAACAAGGCTATAAATATCGCTGGTGTGAGTAGTTCTTTATCTTCTAAAAGCTTATGAAAAAAGGTCATGCTTAAAAATTTAAAATAGGTATTCCATTATTCGAATAAATATTTGAAAAATTTAGGTAGATATTTTATGACACTGCATTATGATTTTATTAATCACGATGATTCAACATATTAGGCTGTACGTGATACAAATACTAAAGAGGCATTACAAAACGATAAATAATTATTTAAATTTCACTAATATTATTATGACAAATTTACATTTCGGTCACGCAACAATATTTAAATTTGAAGGGACGTTCGATTATAATTCCGGCGACTATAGACAACGATTAAAAAATGCATTTGCAAGCATGTATTTAAAAAAAAAATACAAAAAAAATTGAATACAATCACGGGACTGTTTAATTTTAGGTGCATATTTTTGGCATGTAGTTTAAAAATACCTAAAAGTTGCATTTATGGATATTTCAAATAAAATATCCTAATTGCTGCATGAAGAATTTTATTATTTATTTTCGTTAGGAGTACTTAATGAAATTATTCAAACCAATAGTAGATAAAAATATTTATAATATATTCCGCTGAGTAAAGTAAAATCAAGACATTTGACAATAAATTACTGAATTAATTCGATATAGATGTTTTATTTACTTGGGTACACATAAAATGTTAATTATTTATTGTTTTCACTACACAAACATCAAAAAATAAATAGTTCGAAACAAATATATTTTCAAAATATTCCAATTTTTAAGTGACGTTTAAAGATCGTACACACAAAACATTCACAGATTCGAACGAAATTCTCAATTTGGCGTTAATTTATTTTTAATATATTTTAAATAATTGACGATCTTTTTAATGTGTGATTTGTGTTAGTCATCAAAATATTTTAAACTGCCTTTACAACACAATGTATTTAATCACTTTTCGTGCGCAACGAATTTATTTAAAAAATGTTCCAAATTTCAAAAGTGACGTTTAATACTACACATTCGAATCGAGAGGTTCGAATAAAACTCACCGCGTTCGATTTGGCGCTATTGTATTTTTGAAATTGTGTTTAATTATTATTTGAAGATATGTTTTTAATATTATATTAATTTAGTCGTGTTTGGCGTTAGTTGTCGTGTATCGCGCACGCGCGCTACAGCCGGGCTGCCGGCCGCGTGGCTGGGAATGCAAAAACTGACGGCCAGACCAAGTTGCTTTGCCTGGCAGCTAAGGAAGGGACAGGGCCCAACCCGGGACTATCTATGCTATAATGTATTTATGATACATATAAAAAAACGCACAGCTTGCTGTTTACCAGGATAACATGGACAGGCTCATCAGAAGGCATATTTTTCCGTTTGAAGATAAAAGTATAGAAGGACTGGGTGATTCTATCCGAAGACAGGCCTTTATAATAAGACTACTGATAGAAGATACATATCTTCCCATATCCTTTCCATATCTAGAAAATATGGTCACCTCGAATTGCCGGCACTTAGTTCTGTCAGCTCACATTGTCCATTCCTCCTTCTAGGATACATCTGGACTTGAGAAAATATATAACGGCAACTTTCAGAGCAGAAGTCAGAGTGCTTAAAGAGTACTATATATAGTATCCGAGGCATATTTTGTTAATCAGATTTTTGAACGAAATAAGATGATAGGCCCGATGCTCCCAAGTTCTGAACCATTTTGTCGCAAGGAGCGGCTTAACATGAATGCTCAAGATATTTTTTAAGGTTAAATTCGTCATGTTTAGCGTCGTTAACCGTGCAGACTGCTCATACGGTACCTATTTGCAGGACGTTGAACCGTTCTGTGGCATTGCCAAATATTTCCTTCATGTAGAAAAATACTATTCAGCGTTATTCAACAACAAAGGCATGGGCAGGTTGGATACGTAGATCTCATCTCACTACAGACAAAAACAATCATGCCTTGTCAATATACGCTGCGATTTTTGGCGATAAAGCCAAAAATGAAAAAAATAAAGGTCTAATTATATTGCTTTAAGACCCGTGTATGGTGTTGCTTAATAAAGCCCGTTACTCATGTAATAAGAAAGTGGTCTGTAAATAATGCTTTGGTAAATGTTCCTAAGAAGTGCACGTATAAGATTATCGGCCAAAGAAAGACAAAATAGGACCTCGTGTGAGAAATATTTACGATATATGTTACCAACTGTTTATAACTTCTATACTTACAATATTGTTGGTAATATATTGACAGAGAGTTGTTTTTTTATATTCAAAGAAAATACATTTAAAAATTACTTTATAATGAATAATGCTGGTGGTCATAGCTCAATGGTAAAGCATTTGCTTTGCAAACCAAAGGTCGTGGGTTCGATCCCCGACGGAGATTAAAATAAAAAGGATTTTTAATCGATTTATGTGCTCTAAAATACCTCCGGTTGGTGTGAATTTGATCCATCACCCGTAAAATGCCAGTTATAGCCTATCAATTAAAATTGGTGGTAGACGAAAGTCGTCCCGTGAAGACCACCCATTCATAGTAGATTCCTGTAATAATAAAGGATGATGCGTGAATCTCGGGCTGTAGTCTATGACGTTGGCGGATCAACACTCCGCATGCAGCGTTTAGCCATATACAGCATGGTAAGCGTCATAGAATTCCACGGATGAAACTTCAAAATTACTATCACCATCTGTCGGTATTCTCCTGTATGTGTTCACATAAAAAAAGAGAAAAAGAATTGCTATTAAAAAACTGTTCGTCGAGTTCGTCTCTGTACAGTGTGCAGGCGCATCTGTGTGGGTGTTCATGAGAATGTACAAGAAGAGACAAAAAAGTACAAAAAAAAAACAACAAACGTTGATAAAAAGATTGCTGAAGGGTACGGCACAGTGGAAAAGCGCGCAACTATCATTCAAACAAACTGGGTTCAACTAAAAATAAATAATAAATAATAAATAAGGCTAACTACTAACATAGAGTAAGTTATCAGTATGTATAGAGTCAAACCTACAGTGAGCCGGTACAAGCTAGAAATAAGCAATATAGAAGACAGTTATATAAAAATCGCCCCAAAAGCTGTAGAAAAATCTGTTCCCAATAAAAATTCGTACGTTATAAAGGATTGACTCTGTATGACAATTGCAGGGAGTTTTCTTTGAATGTAATGACACTAGTCTATGAATTAATGTTATGTGTCTATGGTCTTGAACGTCACTTTTAAAATATAGAATTTTTGAAATAAATTCGTTTCGTTCGAAAAATGTACTGTGTTGTAAAAACAGTTTATAATTACATATTATTTTATGAGAAAATTTAGTAGAATTTATTTCACTACATATTTTATTGCTTGCTTCATCATTGAAAAGTAGTCACTATCAAGTAGTGTTAAAGACAAAAATATCGTAAGTTGTCAGTGTAATACATTATATATATAGCTTTCAAAAAAGGTTTATTTACTATTGAATTGAAACAGTTAATGAATTGTCTTATTTAATGAATTTAATGTCGAATTTAATGAAAAAAGTAATACAGATCGGATGATCAACGTGACGCTTCAGAGGCCTGAACCATTAGGTCCTAAATGGCGACCCCTTTTAATACGTGATTCTTATTATCATGTATTTGTATTATTGTTTAGAGAAGACTGCACTTATGTAAACTGAATCTTCTTCGTCGTATCAATCCGGTGGATTGGTTTGCAGCAACAAAATCTTGCATCTCGATCTCCACTCCTCTAGATTCTCTACAATCCTCTTCAGCTCAGCATAAGAGCTACAACCCATGTCCTCGAACACTTGCCGCAAATACTCCCGTCTAGGAGGCCACTATTGTTTCTTCCCTCAACTATCACAATGTCTTGAAGAAGACCATCATGGCGCATGATGTGACCGATCCATCGAGCTCGCCTCTCTGAGATGGTTCTTACTAGGTGCCTATCCTCCTTGAATATGCTGAGAACCTCATTCTTCGTGACGTGGTCTCTCCAGGAAATTTCGAGAATATAGAAACTGAATATTTATATATAAAAAAACACGTATCACGAAGAAGACTCTTCTCATGTGATGCAAAAAATATTCGCCTTCTTTCATTATTCCCCGGCGAGTATTCGAAAAATAAAATAATTAAAAAAAAATTTCACGCAAGGCGCGCGAAAGTCTTCCAGCAGCTGTCAACTTGAGCTGAATTGACTTGATAATTAAGAGTAATCGATACAGATTATTGACAAAGCATTTATAATAATAATGCCGGTAATGAATGCAGCCATTTTGTTTGCATATCTGTATTTGTGCGAGTTCGCAATGACGTGACATTTTTTTAATACTCGTAAATTGAATCAACGAAAACGATTCTCACTTCATGTATTAATCGTATTCTTTAGTTAGGTCGGCAGGTATAGCTCAATTGCTTTGAAAGCCAAAGGTCATGGGTTCGATCCCGGGCAAAGATTAAAAAAAAAGAGGATTTTTAATCAATTTCTGAGCTCTACAATTAAGTACTAAGATTAAGTACTAAGAACAAAGAAATAAAGACAAGCAACAGAAGGTCCCAATGCTCATCAAACAGACGACTCCAACAAATCATTAGTCCAAAGAAACTCGTGGAGTTCATGCCTGAATTGGGCCTCCTTTACGTGAAATATATCAACATCTGAGACGATTTGTTTGAACAGTCTAGATGTAACAACGGTCTAAGAGATGACAATTATAGATGACAATATTTTGTAGTGAGCATTTGTGACAACTATATTCTTACACTAGAGAGTGGATAGAGAATGATTAGATGAAAAATTGATAAATAATCAGTATTATATAGTAATTAATCATTCAAAATTGATAAATACAAACGGTAAATGTCGATTCTGACGTTGATTTATCTAGCTTTGATGAAAATATCCTAAAAACTCGTTATAAACACCGTAGATTTGTTAAAAAAAATTGTTAACTGAATACGTTTGATTTAAATTGACATCAGCATGATATATCTCTTGCTGACTTGTATCGAAAACCTCGATATACAATCTTTCGTCTCTTATTTCTGTTCGCCCGTCAGACATGAATGTGTCCGCCATATTAGTATTTTTGCCGGTGTGACAGCCCATCACGGGCCCGCCAGTCGAGAGCATATTGTATTGTGGCTCGGCCTGAATGCTGGAAAAAATCGGGCCATAAGTTTGTAAGGTTTATCGTAAATATATGTAAATGTGCTTTTGAAAAAGTCTTTGTGTTGTTAATCTGCTCCTCATCCTGCACACCACGCGACTGAATAACTACCTTTTTAGAGAGGAGGATATTAAAATGTTTCCATATCTATCCAACTAAAGATAATTTGTGACAGCCGATGACTGGTGAAAATAATGTAATTGGAGGAAATTTTGGATTCGTATCGAGGACGAAGTTATTTCGTAGACAAAAAGTCCTTTATATATGTTTGAGATGGAAATATGATTCAAATTAGGAGCGGATACCGTTAATAATAACAAGCAATAATAATCCAAGGGTGGAATATATGGAGGTCCCTTAACAGACTTCGGACCGGAGTATGCAAGACGAGGACACAAATGAGGACCTGGCAGTTTTACAGCGGACCGACTGAATGTGACTGCAGCGTGGAGCAGACCCTGTCACACCTTCTGGAGTGTGCGCTGTGCCCGAATAGCTGCACCCAGGAAGACCTGATGATGGCCAGAAGTAACGCCATCGACGTCGCCCACTTCTGGACAGACAGGATCTGACCCTGTTGTTTCCGACACGATTATATATATATAATAATAATACATTTAGCGTTTAAGCATTTGCTAGTGCTTTTGCTATTTTCATCACAGTAAAGTAATTGATCTTTGTCAATTTTAAGTTTTTTCTTATTAGATTCTCAAAAGAATCAAGTTAGAACAACATACAAAAAATAAAATAAATAATGTAATATAAAATGTTGATCGACTCTGGTAATCATAAAGCTCCACACTCACACAGTCATAACAGCCTGATAAATTCATAAGAATACCATACACATAAGCGAAACGCATGCTTAATGATACGAGGGCGTAACGGGTTTCGAGTTCGGAACAAGATACGCCCTTATGTGATCGAGTATAAGACATCATAAGCGTGCTGTGATTGTGTGAGTGATATCTTATACCGTACGTGAATTGATTTTTAAGGTGTGAGTGAAGAAAGGAAATTAAATTTGAATACACAAACAGTGTTGCCAATAGCGAAAATGCATATATGCAATGTATGAATTTAACGAAAACATTTTTTTTTTCGAAATGTCATTTCAGATATTTGGAGTTCGAATAAGTTTTTGTAATTAAGCTTATTAACTAAATATAATAGTTTTTTATAATGTAAATACATACAGGAGAATACCGACAGATGGTGATAGTGATGCTGAAGTCTCATCTGTGGATTCTATGACGCTTATCATGTTACATATAGTTAAGCGCTGCATGTGAAATGTTGATCCGTCAACGTCATAGACTGCAGTCCGACATTCACGCATCTTCCTTATTATTACAGGAATTCACTATAAATGGGTTGTCTTAGCGGGACGAATTTCGTCTACCACTAATTTTGATTAATAGGCTATGACTGCAATTTTACGGATGAGGGATCGAATTCACACCAACCGCATACTTTAGAGCTCAGTTTTTTTTTTCAATATCCGTCGGGGATCGAACCCACATCCTTTAGCTTGCCAAGCAAACGCTTAGACCATTGAGCAATACCCGCCAGTTAAAAGTTGGTATCGTTTTGAACAAATATTGCATTAAAATAATGCTTAGTGAAATTTTGTATCAAATTATTAACACACAAACGAATGTAAAATAAAAACAATAATATTGAACATTTATTTTTAAAATAATAATAATACCCTAATGCCTGTTCTTCAGTCCCTTGAACGCAACGTTGAGGTCAATCCATTAAGTATACACTACAGTCAACCCTCGTATAACGTTTTCATAATATCCAATGATTATCCCGATGCTCCCAAGACTTGGAACATTTAGGCATACGACGCGGATCAATCCAAAATAACAACACAGAAGGGATCGTTATAAGATCAATCGCCGCAAACACTGTAGGAAAGTTCTTAAAGAAAAAATCGAACGTTAAAGAAGAGATCGGTATACGTATTTGGATGGTTCTTTTTACCGTAGCTATCTTAGTTGATTCGTCTGCGCAAATAATCAATTCATGTGTCAAATATCGTTTGAAATTCACTTACCTTATATGGAGTGCAGGTACGAATTTTGCAATTCGATACGAGAATCGTGATAAAGGCATTAAAGACTTACCTGCAAAAAAGAAAGTAAATATTACTGAATGTTATGATTTGAAAAAAATATGCACTTTAGAGGACAATAGTGTTAACTGAATTTATAAATTTTGTTAGCATTTGATTGAAACATTATTTTTTTCGTAAATTTTAGTCATATTTAGTGTCTCAAATGTAAGTTTGTTTTATATTTATGTAAGCATATACAGGAGAATACCGATAACATATAGTAATTCTGATGTCTCATCTGTGGAATTCTATGACGCTTATCATGGTACATATGGCTGAGCGCTGCATGAAGAGTGTTGATCCGACAACGTCATAGACTCCAGCCCGAGATTCATGCATCATCCTTATTATATACAGGAATTTTCTATAAATGGGTGCTCTTCACGGGACAACTTTCGTCTACAACAAATTTTAATAAATAGGCTATGACTGGCATTTTACGGATGAGGAATCAAATTCACACCAACCGAGTTATTTAAGAGCTGAGAAATCAATTACAATTCCTTTTTTATCTCCATCGGGGATCGAACCCACGACCTTTGGCTTACAAAGCAAACGCTTTGATCATTGAGCTATACCCGCCGACTAAAGTAGAAGTTATTGTAAAAAATTGCGTTATCTAACGCCTAAACAGTTAATTTAATGACAATTTTAAGTAAGCTAAAAATGAAGATTTTTTTTTGTTTAAAAGTAAAAATAACTCTCGAAAAAAAAATATTATTTGGTTAATGTTTTTTTTTGTTGTTTTGAAATGATGAAAATCGAACAATTATATTAAAATTTACTACGATTTCTGCATTAAGAGTTCGTTAATTTAGTTATGTAAAATGATAAGGCGCTAAAGAACGTTAAACGTATATTTTTAAAGATTTTTGAAACCAAAACAATAGAAAATTACGTAAATATATAATAATACATGTTATAATATTAATAACACATAGTCATCCTTAATGAAAGATAAATCTACAATAAAAATTGCGTAGTTTGCATAAATGCTGCCAGGGCGTCAAAAAGTTAATCACTTACTTTTTATTTTTGTGAAATACCTACTGGCTGTCGTGTGAATTCCTATGTAGCCATGTGGCCGATCAATTAGGCGCGATGGCAGCCTTGTTTATTATACTGGGGGGCAGTGTAATTATTATACCTACTCGAGCTAAACGATGCAATATCAGTTTTTAGTTTATGTGTTAAATTATGATCGCGGTTAGGGCACGAACTAACAGTCTTTCATCCTTCAGTGGATTGAGAGACGAATACGGAATTAGTTAGATGCTAGAGAAGATATTGACATCAGCACGATGTAGCCTTTGCTGACTGGTACCGAAAACCTCGATATACAATCTTTCATCTCGTATTTCTGATCGCTTGTCATACATTTATGTGTCCGCCATATTGTCATTTTGGACACCTCCGCTCACAAGTGTGTTAGTTATAGACATGGCCACTGGAGCGCTGGGCGAGAGCCGCAGCGCCGGTGAGAGCCCGATCACGAGCGCGTCAGTTATGTGTTGACGATCGAGAAGGTCGCATTGCGGCCAGCGGCATGTCATTCCGCTTGGCTGGAAGCTTGTAAAGTTTTAACGTAAATATAATCAATGTGCTTCTAAAAGAAAGTCTTTGTTTGCTGACCTGCTCCTCATCCTGCCCTCACGCGACGAAATAACACCCCTTTTCAGAGAGAGGAGGATGTTAATATAAAATACTGTCATATTTGGCAGTTTTTGACGACCACATTCTTCCAATTAGATGATTGGTGATTATATGACAACAATAGGGAAAAAACATAATCTTGCTATAACAATGGTATAAATACAAGTTCTAATGCGTGTCAGCTCAGACAAAGAAATAGCCGAGGTGGCTAAGCGGTATATGAAGACCTGGGCAAAGGTTGGTTCCAAGGCCCGCGGTTCGCATCCCGCTTCTGCCGATATTTTTCTGAATGAATTGATGCGTATAAAGAATTTTATGTATAGTATGTGTATATTTAATTACTGAACAATCTTGCATTCAAAAAATAATGACCCAGACACATTTCCGTGCATTTCCTTACTCTACCAGCAAAATAATATGATAACACTTACATGAATGAAATAACATGAGACACGTCTAAGGTTATAAATATATTTAATTATTTAAGTACTTGCCTTGAAATAGCGGCCATCAAAGAAGCATGAAGACCTTTTGTAAGCATGCTCGTATGTACCGACAGTGCTAAATTCCTTTGAAATCTGATATCCCTGCTAAGGTTAGACGCATTAGAGTGGTTTACTACTAGGCGGTATAGAATCATATAATAAGCATTAAAATTATACAATACTGTCATGTGAATAGATCTATAATGAAGCGATCTTGAAATTAAATTTATTAATTTGCTTATTTATATTTTCAAAAATAATTTTAGAATTAATTGATACACTTACAAATACCATTAAATATGTAATTTATTAAAAAAAAACATAGACATGAAGATAATATTTTGTAATGATTTTACGACTTGATGAAGTAGAGAAACATATAAGTGGTCAGCGTCGAGTGAAACGAGTAAACTGTCTGCGTTTCGAAACCTCACGTCTATCGATTATTTTTCTCTGATAAACTGAGATGATATTTGCCGTATTTTTATAAACATATTACTTGTTAAATAAGTTTATAATTAACAAGTTTCTGAGAAGAATATTCAGGGTACGTCTTTGTGAGAAATGGCGAGGTACGGTAATGAACATTTTTTAAACCATTTTGCTCTTTATTTGGAGCATTCGCTAATTGCCGTTTCTACAGTTCTGTAAGCTTAGATTGTATATACGTTGTCCCAGAACTCCTGTATACCCGGAGGTCTACATGTGAACATAAATGGTTTCCGGAAGCTTCCAGGGTATGAGCCCACGAAATTGCATAGACTGCGGCTGTAGTAGAGAAATATGTGGGTGTTCGATGTTTTTTTTTAAGGAGATCAGATGATCAGTCAAGGCTCTAACCACTGGAGTATGCCGCCCGGAAAGACCATAGCAGCCTTCTATCTTGCCGAGCACAGTTAATGTATGTCGACCAAGAACTATAAGTATCTAAAATTCCTTCTTAAATGCCACCGGTAAGCTCTCAAATCCCCTTCCAGTATCAGTGTTTCCTTTGATATCAGCTTGATATAGCTCTTTTAGGCCTATGCCGTAAAGCCTCGAAAAACGATCTTTGGTCTCTTACTTTTGTTCGCTCGCCTGACATGCACATCTAATAATGTAAGTTTTAGTTATATAACATATCGCAGGCGTTCGCATACGCCATTTGATTTGTTTTGACAGTTGCTCCATTTCATGTTGGTGCAACTGTCATCTTCAATTTGCTTTTTTGCCACGATCATTGACGGCGCGGCATGACACAGTGTTCCGCAGTTGTCAATTGACTGGCGCCCGGCCGGCGAAACGCCATACCGGTCGGGCGTAGAAATCAATTCTTTATTTCAAATAAACGCGTATTGTGCTTCGAAAACAAGTTCTTTGTGTTATTAATATGCTCCTACGTCTTGTCTTCCAGTAATTCGATATTCCACAATAGAGAAGAGGATATCACCTTATTTATACAATCTAGATCTCTTCAAGAATCAGATAAATGCGAGCATACACATTTAATCTCCCTAACCTACAAACACAAACATAACAAACACTTCCCGTTTGAAGCATCCAGCGTTTTTAGCCGAGTGTCTTAGAGTACATTGGTCTCGATTGGTTGTTCTCCTGTATGCAATTGCATACAGGAGAACAACCAATTTCAATTCAGGCCGAGATCAATACATTGATCTCGGCCTGGCGCCCAACGGCGACGGTCGCCTCTCGAGTGAACTCCGGGTTTTTGTCATAATTTTCTTCATTCTCTAGATTCAAAAGTGAAGGAGTCTATCCTGATGGTGTCTGAAACATGTGCTCTCAACTTGTAGTGCTCTCAATCTCCGTTCGGAACTCTGTGTGCTGCGTTTTGTGGTTTTGTGTTTTGTGACAGTTGCGTTTTCTGTCGAAGTGTCCGCTGAGTAGTGGAATCGCTTGAACGTGACATTTGGGAGGGAAGGCCGCGGACAGCACCCGTGTTTTGAACTTTGATAACAGATGGACTCGTGAATCCTGTCCGCTATCTTGCTCTATTTATTTTTCCAGTTGTTCTTAACCTCTGTGTATTGTCTTTCAACAAAGTCTGACGTTTAGCAGTGTCTGCCATTTTCTGACGCGTTACGTGACCAAAGTGCATAGACAAAACACCATCTGTGTGATCACTTTGAAAGTACTTAACTGTCATTTTTGTAATTGATATCTGTCTTCGAATCTGACGTTTAAAGTACTTTTATTGTGTTGTTTACGTGTGAACTGTCATTGTTGGACTTGTGTTAAAGCCGAGGCATCCTTCAGAAGCAGACTCAAGACCCACCTTTTTACTCAGAGAGGCAAAGAAGCGCTTTTGGAATGATCATTCGGTCATAAAAAAGCGCTATACAAATACTAATATAATAATAATATAATAATACAAAAAATATATTGTTATTTTTCATAAGTCTGACCTTTACGGTTCTTTATTGGCAGATATCATAAATGTGAATTGCCAACACTGAATTTTAAATAAAACTCCATAAAGCAGCCATTATAAAGTGACACATTAATAAAAGCGAAAAAGCACTCGGCCCGCAATCTCCACCGGGAGATTTATCGCTTAATAAATATTTGCGATTTGATTTCGATGCCCGCGTTTATTCGACCCTTTCGATTTAATTCATCCAGTTGGCAACACTGCATTTTGAAAAAATTCGAATACATTCTAGTGCCAATTGATTTTTTCAACGAAAAATTGCAATAAAAATGTCTATATATAACGTGTTTTTTTTTATGACTCCAACAACATCATTGATGCATTGATGCTATTATACTACATTGCCTGTGGGTAAAGATCGATGGTCAAAGCGTTTGTTTTGCAAGCAAAAGGTCGTGGGTTCGATCCCCGATGGAGATTACAAAAAAAAAACTTTTTAATCGATTTCTGAGCTCTAAAAATACCCCCGGTTGGTGTGAATATGATCCCTTATTCGTAAAACGCAAGTCATAGCGTATTAATTAAAATTTGTGGTAGACGAAAGTCGTTCCGTTAAGACCACCCATTCATAGTAAATTCCTGTAATAATAAGGATGATGCGTGAATCTCGGGCTGTAGTCTATGACGTTGGCGAATCAACACTCCACATGCAGCGCTTAGCCATATGCAATATGGTAAGCGTCATAGAATTCCACAGATGAGACTTTTACAGAATTACTATCACCATCCGTCGGTATTCTTCTGTATGTGCTTATATAAAATAATAATAATAAATATGGTTAAGATTAATACAAATTATTAAGTAAACAACCAAACACTAAAATAATATTGAACAATGACATTAATTATTCTAAGAAACCAATGCTATCGACAAAAGAAAGAATGATATTACAAAAAATGACAGAGATTTGCTTGTAACCCATTACAGATGGGCTGGATTGTGTGCGAAAAGCTGTCCATACAAGTATATCAAATGGAATGAAAAACTATGTACAACTACGAGAACAGGAACATCATCAATATAAGTTAGTAAAGAAGATTATTTTCAATAGTAGGACAAAGCGTTTAAAAAATCGAATATTCGCCGTGAAAAGTAACATGGCGGCCTGCTATTGTGCGACAATGCAATCTTATTAGTCGACGATGTAACAGACACGCATCACATTCAAAACCAGTGTATTGATGATACACGAGAGCGTGAAACCAAGCCATTCGTCACGCCATTTGCCAAAGCAGCGTGGGAAAAAACATCAGCATTAAGTGAAAAATAAAAAATGTTTAATGTTGACATGTTGTGAAACATGATTATAATACGATCAATCCATAAAACGAAACTAGCTTGGTGAAAACCCTCTCTTTCCCGTCCTGTTTTTGGAGACCGACATGGGACCCGTTACTGGACGCACGCAAAAAGCTACTTGTTAGAGAGTGGCTAAAGGCCTTCCCGTGATTCTAAGTACATATATATATTATTCTTTTTTTGGGGGCCTTAGGCCCCCATGCCGGTCGCCTTGTACCTGCGCTCCTTGGGAGCACTTACCAAGGCATTGTTTTCAGAGTACATTCTCGTTATACAAGTAACTGGTTTTGGTGAGCAACACCACACATGGGTGTAAAAGTTAGTAGTTGAGACGTTAAAATTTGGACTTTTAGACTTCAAGTACATCAGTTAGATGTTAAAGTACATCAGTTAGATGTCAAATAGACCTCAGTCTAAGGCTGCAAAGTTAGTGTACTTCACTGAGTCTCGAATTGCCTTCTTTGGTAACACGTTGCTAACCACGAAATACGTGGGAATCATTTAGGAGTCATTACTTGCGTCTGCACTCTTGCAGACGGACGCACAGAAGCGCTCACGAAACGAAAACTAAAAATATTGAGATCCATATTTAGGTCTTTCTACCATGCCCGTTCTATATCTGAAAAATATGGTTACCACAAATTTTCGCCACTCATCTAAAGGTCCGAAATTGGGAACATGGGATTTCTGACAACCTCCAGCGCAGAAGTCCGAGGACTTAAATATAGCGACGATGTAAATTTTATTTGGCGGAGCTCAGTTAAACACAGCTAATTAAAAAATTGTTATTTTACAATATTTTTTATGATTTTGGTAAAAAAAATGGACATCCATTCAAAACAGCTTCGGCGTAATCTCGCTCAGTCTGCAAACTATTCCGGACGAGCAGCAATAACAATACACAAGCGCCTTGAATACATTATGTTGTGAGTTGTGGTGATGGCGCAGATTTCTCTAAAACTTGGTCTTGAACTAACGGGATTCCCGGGATTCGCCGGGAGTCGTCGGGATCCAGAGACGGGAGTGCGTAAACAATGCTGTGAGATGTTTCTGGAAGTTTCAGACTTATTTTCAGTTTCGGGAAGTCCGATGAAGTTCCCGACCGTTGTTGGGATAACGTTAACTCTACGCTTATATTAACTACTGATAAAGTAATACTCGGTACGGTTACTGCGTTTGTCTGCATACTGTTAAGTACTTTGTATTGTGCAAATAATGCAACTCAACATTGGTAATCAGAAGGCAAAGAAGCGTCCAAAATTAAAATAATTTCCTCAATGCCTTTTTCATATTGATACAATAGATAAACAAAGAAACATGCATTTTAAAATTGTTGAAATTGATGGATTAAAAATAATATTTTTAGTTAGTGTGAACTAACAAAAAATTATTATCGAAAATATATTTCAAAGTGAACTATATTAATATGAATAATACAAAATAAAGTTCGCATCGGTACCCGATATACGCCGTGTAAGATTCCCGTAACGTTGACATCGGTAGCCATGATATATCGTTTTCCGACTTTCTTAGAATAGTTTTTATGCATCATCTGATAGCTAAAGGATACAAGAACCAATATGATATATGAAAATAGACCAGATAAGTAAATATATGCTTCAAATACTAGTTTTCAATTTTACAGTATAATTTATATTCCACCGAGCCGAAATGAAAGGGTTAATAATATTTTTTTATTAACGCTTCTTGCTGTCTTGAATGTTTAAATATTTATGCATCTATATAATATAAACGAAGAAGGGTGAAATGGTTTAGTATACATATAATGAAAATCGTGTTATTTAGAGCATGAGTGTGATCGGAACTGAGATGCATTCATTGCATGTGTTGTATCCTGCTACTGCCCGTGCATTAATTTAACCATTCATATCATTCGTGACCAGATGGATAACAAGCAGGAAGCTTAGTAATATTGAAATTATCAATTCTATAGTGGATTCAACGCATCTGGGCTAGTCAATAATCGCAAACGTAAGAGCAAGAAGAACACGCAAAAAATATGCATGTTTAACTTCCAATTCTTGGAACTCGTAAAGTTGACTCATTTAGATACGAGTATTACAGTGGGTATAAAATCGCATATCAAAGTATGATACAGCTCGATGGTCAAAGCGTTTGCTTTGCAAGCCAAAGGTCATGGGTCCGATCCCCGACGGAGATTAAAAAAAAAAGGATTTTCAATCGATTTCTGAGCTCTAAGATACCTTCGGTTGGTGTGAATTTGATCCCTCACCCGTAAAATTCCAGACATAGCCTACTAATTGAAATTGGTGGTAGACGAAAGTCGTCCCGTGAAGACCACCCATTTATAGTAAATTTCTGTAATAATAAGGACGATGCGTGAATCTTGGGCTGTAGTCTATGACGTTGGCGGATCAACATTACACATGCAGCGCTTATCTATATGCACCATGGTAAGCGGCATAGAATTCCACAGATGAGATTTCATAATTACTATCACCATCTGTCGGGATTCTCCTGTATGTGTTTACATAAAAAAAGATAAAATTAATTCACTGGTAAGGTGAGCTCTTCGAAGATCTGTTTCCTAAAATTTTTATTTATTATTATTATTAAACAAGTAATAGGTCAAGAAAGCTAGTTTCTTATTTACGGTAGTTTTAAAATAAAAAAACTGGTATGATTTTCAAATTGAACATTCTCTAACGTCTAAGACGTTTACCTGACGGCATAGCCTAAAATTAATAAATTCTAGTAAAATTATCAACGTTAATATATGTCTTATGCTTTAAATACTAGTTTTATAATTGACAGTATAATTTGTATTCAAACCGAGACGTAATGAAAGGGTTAAGCAACAAAAATAATTACAAATAAATTTGTCTCTTATATATGTGAATAATCAATCCACCAATTTAAATAGTAAATATCATGCACCCAATGTGCACTAGATATTTGAGAACCATTACGAGTATTATGTGCGACAGTATTTTTAAAGAATACTCATTTATATTTTGATATAAATACTTGGGGATCGAACCTACGACTTCTCGCATCATAAATGATAGCTTTAACACAAAGCCATATCAATGGTTTTCTCAGTGTACGTCAGTGATATGAAAGCATGTGTGTAGGAGAATTAAATGCATCGGCTGAATCGGTTGCATCGGTTGCATCGGTTGCATTCTCACATTGAATCAATGAGCAGACATTAATTTGAGCATTCATCTCATGACCGGATTGAACTAAGCAGGAAGCGCAGTGATTGTTGAACGATCATCGCAGCATCAGTAGCTTTCATGCATCTGCTGCATCCAACTGGATGCAGAGAAACTTCTACTGTGGAGGCGCATTATTATAGGCTATAATAAATATGAATAGGAACAATTGCCCAAACATATCTACCAATAAATAAATAATTGAGAGTATTTCGTGCCTTGTTTTAACATGGATCACACTGAGCACTCTTAAATAGCTTGCTGTAAGACTGCAGTTTTGCCTTCAATGAAGGCTTTATCAGTTCACAGCGTGGGTAGGTATACTGATTCATTAAAAATACATTTCGGGTGTGTAGCGGAGTAGAGAGGTATGAGAGATGAAGCTTAAGAGAGGAAAGAGTTTAGACCTGTTTAAGTAAATTAAGAGTAGAGTAAGGCCCCGCTTAACCCGGGGGATACGTTCCATCAAAGTAGACCGTAATGAGAAACAGCGCTAAACGAGGCTATCTTAACATGTAAATAATGGGGTTAGGTATTAAATTTGAAAGTAATATTTTTTTTAATAAAAATAAAATCAAACATTTATTTCTTACAAAAATAAAAACAATATAAACGAATATACTTATAAAAACAAATAAAATTCTAAGTCAGTTAGATCATTCACTATATTCTGTGTTTCCAATTTTATGCCTTTTTGTCAAGAAGGCATCTAATGTAGTTTGCGTTTTCCTTTTGCGTACGGTTAGAAGCTGTTGATAAGTGGATAAAGCATCTATAACACCCCGTCTTGCTTTTGAACTGCTGTCAAAATTGCATCATTGATCATTTTCAACAAATTGGTCTATAATTTCAGTTATAGAGGTCAAACTCTTTTTTACAAACGCCAAGGAGAGTTCTTTTTGCTCTTCATCAAAAATCACTAATATCAATATTTTTGTTTTCTTCTTGCTCAGTTAATTCCTTGAGCTCATCATTAGAAAGACTAGCTGCCGTTTCTTGAACTATTTTTTCGACGTCTTCCACATTTACCTCATCTAAACCGGTTTGTTTCGCGAATTCCACTATTTTTTTCACTATTCATGCACGATTTCGGGGAATGAATTAAGGTTGAAATATAAGAGCTCCAAACCGAAACAGCGCTAAACGAGAAAGCGTTAAGCGGGGCCTCACCGTACAAACGACAGAAATAATGATGTGATCCATGTGAAAAGATTAGATTGAGCTAATTTTTACGACCAAATCCAGATCTCGGGACTGTCGCGCTAAAAATGCGATTGCTTATTGAAAATCCGACGAAAAATGTGAAATCATACGAAATATGCCTCGGATACTACCGCTGCCATCTCTTCGAATTCCGAGGTTTCTGCCCAGGAAAGTCGATAAGTAAAGTAAAGTAAAAAATAAATAATAATAATAGGTGTAAAATAAAATTTAGATAATAGACATGAAGTTGGCGCCGTTTTGAGTCTCCCGCGCATTTGCTCTCAGTTGCGGGAAATGTCACAGTCTGGGTCGTCCATCACGCCTTAAGCCGGCCTATGGTGAATATACAGTTATGGTATTGAGCGCTTGTAATAACTGTGGAGTATGAAACTCGCAAGGCAGATAGGCATGAGAGATGAAGAGACTTGGAACCGTTTGGGTGTAGTGCGAGAGTAAAGCCAGTGCTGCATAAGGAAAATAAACTGTAAAGCAAACTAATTTTTAAGAGTAATTAAATATACACATACGATTATATTTCAAATTTTATACGCATTAATTCATTCGGAAAAAATATCGGCAAACGTGGGATTCAAACCACGAGCCTTGCAACCTTTGCTCTATTCTTTTACACCGCGCAGTCAACTCGACAATTTCTCTGCCTGAATGCGAAAGACGATGTGTTTATACCATTGTTACCATCGTATAACGATAGAAGTCTCTATGGTATACATTCAGAGTATGTATATTATTATTTTGTATTATTCAATCAGTCAGCATTTATTCACAAGCTTTTAAGTTTGAAAGACAAAAATACTACACATGCACCATATGCCAAAGGTCATGGGTTCGATCTCCGGACGAGATTAAAAATAAATAATTAATCGATTTCTGAGCTCTAAAATACTTCCGGTTAGTGTGAATTTAATCCCTCACCCGTGAAATGCCAATCATAGCCTTTTAATCTAAATTGATGGTAGACGAAAGTCGTCCCGTGAAGACCACCGATTCGTAGCGAATTCCTGTATCCATAAGGATGATTCGCGAATGTCGGGCTATAGTCTACGACGTTGGGGGATCAACACTTCACATGCAGCGCTTAGCCATATGCAGCATGATAAACGTCATAGAATTCCACAGATGAGACTTCAGAATCATCATCACCATCTATCGGTATTCTCCTGTTTACATAAAAAAATACCTACCACCTAATTTGATAGCTTCTAACCATATCTAATCAAGGAAGATAGGCGCCTAGTAAGAAACATCTCAGAGAGGCGATCGGTCACATCATGCGCTACGATGGTCTTCTTCGCGACATTGTGGCAGGGATGGTTGAGGGTAGAAACTGCAGACGGCGCCCTAGACATTATTAGTATTTGCAGCAAGTGTTCGAAGACATGAGTTGTAGCTCTTATGCTGAGCTAAAGAAGATTGGAGAGGATCTAGAAGAGTGGAGATCGAGATGCAAGATTTTGTTGCTGCAAACCAAACCATCGGATTGATACTACAAAGAAGAACCATATCAAGCACTGGTTACGAACTAAATAATAATCTTTATTGATTAAAGTTTATGTTTAGAGCATGGTTTAAGAATTATTTGCATTGTAATCCTAATATTATTGGTTTGCCATTACTAGGGACTTATGACGTCCGTTGTTGCATGTCCATAACCTCTTCCTAACGCCATTAACGAAGAAGTTCCGTTAACACAACTAGTGATAACGCTACACCCACAGATGAATAATATATATATTTGTTTAAGATAGTTTTTTTATTGTTATGTAATCACATGCAGAAGAGCACAGCCGGTGAAGACCAGTGTACTCTATGCCGCTCAGCCAGGGAGGCTTGACGCCGCATGCGGGAAACGTGTGATGTGTTCGTGTTTGTGTGTGGGTTGGGGAAGATTGCAAGTGTATATTTATCTGTTTCTTGAAGAGATCCAGAGTGTAAGAAAGAGGAAACGCAGACGCTGGAAGAGCATTCCAAAGCTTACTGCTAGCATTAAGGAAGGAACTTTGGAAACTGCCAGTGCTTGGTCGACACACATTAACCGTGTATTGATGTTCGGCAAGTGTAAGACTAGTTTGTCGGTTGTGTGTGGGTGCAGGAGGAATTAGTTCTTCTAGTTCCGAAGAGTATCAAACCGTGGTCCTGGCAAACACCCATAAGAAACAATGTCCAGATTTATTATTTTCTTCGTTACATCGCCCAAATAGCATGGTCCCCGCACAAATATTATCCCGATTAACCGTTGGCTAGGCAGTCACGCCAGCATGTTTGCACTAAGCGTGCTACCAACGTTTTTGACCTATATTGTCTGTCGTTGGGGGATCCTCGTATGACGTCAGCGTATGTTGTGTGTATTATGCGAGTGTGATAAGGCATCGTCTCAATAGACTGAATGAAGCAAAGAAGCAAATTAGCATTACGGTTTTTTTTCTATGTTTGATATATAAATGTGTAAACGTATTTGAAGGGTTCTAGCTTTTTTCGTTTCCTGAACTTATCGTTTCTTAGGATCCCATAAAAAACGAAACAACGAGGTTTCACTGTAGCCTCTAAAGCAAGTATTATACGAGTATACTATACATAGTATAAATGTATAAATTACAGTTCTCTTATGTCTGTTGCGGCATTTAATTTATGTGTTTACAAAAGAAACACAGTTTTTAAACATGCAGGAAACGAAATGAAATTCGCAATTAACAACCAATTGAACGATATTTATGCATTGTGAAAAGGCAATAAAAAACATAACAATAGAAATTTAACAACCCATTAAGTTTCATACAAAAGGTGCCTCAGACATATTTATGACCAAGTCCATTATATTTCGATCACTTTTGTAAAATTATACCTGAATTTGTCTAAACCAGGAGTTTTCAATCACAGTCTCACAAAATATGTATTTTATTCATCATCAGCCTGTATCCGTTCACTGCTGAACGTAAGTCTCCATCCTCTTCGATCCACCGCCTTCCGCATCCAGGTCACTTCTGCTATTCTTCTTACGTCGTCAGTCCATCTTGCAGGGGGTCGGCCAATGCTTCGTTTGCCAGTTTGTGGGTGCCATTCCAATACTTTTCTTCCCCATCGACCGTCGTCTCTTCGACAGATATGTCCTGCCCATTGCCACTTGAGTGTGCCTATTCGTTGGGTAGCATCCACTACTTGAGTTCTTCTGCGTATTTCCTCGTTTCGGATTCTATATTTTACCGACACTCCGAGCATGGATCTCTTCATAGCACGCTGGGTGATCTTTATTTTATGGGTAAGACTTGCTGTCAGATTCCACGTTTCTGCGCCATAAGTTAATACAAAGGAGGATGCATTGGTTAAGCTTCTTAGTTTTTAGACATTGCAAAATTTTCGCTTTAAAAATGTACTTTACTTTTCCAAATGCTGCCCTATCCCAGTTGTATACGCCTGTCGATTTCTTTTGAGATGTTACTTCGTCCTAGTTGTATTTTATTATTGTATATATAAAACCGTATCCCCTCATACTTGAAGAAAGAATGCCATCACAAAATTGTACTAGTGACATCTTTTAACGGAACATCTGCTTAGCTACGTACCTTGATTACTATAGCTTAGAGACCTTAAGATAAGGCAAGTACAGTATTTGAATCCTATTTACGATTTTGAAAATCATAGTGTTCAAAAATACAATGAAAAATTGAAACATAATTGTAATAAGTACATAATTTTTCCCATTTTCTGTACAACAGAGATATTTCTAAAGATAATAATAATGCAATATAATTTTTGTGTACTAATACTGTCAGTCACTCTCATTCTTACAAACTCTCCCAATAATGACGTAGTATATTTGAATCGTTAAATTTTTTCATTGTCACGATTTGAATGGGCAATAAATCTTACCGCGACATGAACTGAAGCATTGCTCACTCCTCCGCGACTAATGATCCACTCAAACGCACGTAATTAGATGTAAAGTATATATTTATATAACATAACGTAGATCAGCGGATTGCAACCGGTTCATATTAGTTAATTGATAATCCGCGGAAGCAATCGAAGATCGGCAATAATTACAAAATATGTATTGACATCAGCACGATGTAGCCGTTGCTAACTGGTACCGCAAACACCTCGATAAACAATCTTTCGTCTTGTAGTTTTGTCGCTTGCCATACCTTTCTGTATGTGGCCACATTGGGGCTAGTTACATAGTTTTGCTACCGGCGGAGCTGGTCACTACCCTTTGGCTTGGCAAGGTCGCATTGTGGCCACGCGGCATGTCAACCCGCGTGGTCGAAAGCTCGTAATGTTTTTTTAAAGTAAATTTAATCTGTGCTTCTAAAAGAAAGTGTTTGTCTGCTGTCCTGCTCCTCATCCTGCCTCACGCGATTTAATAGCGCCCCTCTTTTTGAGAGAGGAGGATGTATATTTACATTTTTTTTACAAGCGACAAAATCATATTGTAAGCGCAGTTATCGTTAGATGACCAAAGTTCAGAAATATTTTACGCGAATAAAAACATGATTTGTTACTTGACGCGTGTCGTTTGATGAGTTAAGCTGCTCATTAGGATCAAATGTACCAGGCTTCAAGAGGGTCGAGCTTATTACACGTTTTCCTTAAAAAAACATTAACAAATAATACGAAATAGGCCTCGGATACTATAGCGGCCGTTTCGTTAAGTCTCAGAGCTTTTGCCTTTAAAGTCGTTAGGAATCATATAGGTTCCATTAAGACCTTCACAGTGCAAATATATCTAGGGACAATGCATAGACAATGGCAACTGACTGAGTAGCGGGAATTTGTGGTGACCATATGCTCTAGCTACGGAACGGAAACGGGGAGAAAAAAATAGGTTGGAATAGTATGATATATAAAAAAAAAATGATTTTACTATGTACAAAATAAAATGTGTAAACTGTCAACCCCGTCGTGAGCTTAGCGTATTATAACTTAAATACTGATTGTTATTTTAAAAAATATTTAATCTGACTGGACGAGTTTTATCTCTCTAAGGATATATTGTCGACAATAGTTGTCAGTCAAATTACATAAATCTTCTATAATAATTAGAACAAATGTGTGGATGTGTGTTAGTACGTTAGTATGTTATTTATGGAAAATTTAAGTCTTTATAAAACCGCGATGAAATTTTATATATGTGTTAATTGCGCAGAGTGGAAGGTTTCTGCATCATTTAAATTGTATCACATTTCGATAAGCCTGTTATAAGATGACAAAAAAACAGTACTAATGATCGAAAATTTATCTATGTTGATTTTAGTCGCCTTGATACGCAAGCAATTCATAAAAGCATACTCGATGTACATACTTAGTCTAATTAAACCTTATTTAAACTCAATCTATCCATGTTAAAAGATAAAAACACGTCCACTACTAGAGTCGAAACTTTGTCATTTGTTGATTTAAGTCGCCTTAGTTACGCAAGCAACTCATAGAAACATACTCGATCGACATAACTAATCTAATTAAAACCATTTTAATACTTGATCTTATCCTATAATTAAGATGAAAAATAAAACCCAGGACTAAGAGTCAAAAATTTGTCGTTTGTTGATTTTAGTCGCCTTTGTTACGTAAGCAACTCATAGAAGCATACTAGGTGTAAAAACTTAGTCTAATTGTAGGGAACGACGATCTTTTGGTGTAATGAAGTTAAATTAATAATAATTTTAATGATAATAAAAAATATGATTAAAAATCAAACTCATTCATTCATTGAATGACATTGTAACACTACACAAGTGCTAAGCAACGCCATAAAGCGATAGTGTGAAATTGAAAAAAAAAACATCACAAAGAGAGTTGTCAGTTGATACCATTCATAAATAAAATAAATAAATGAACTAAACATTTCAATAAACAAGTAACACGCATTAGTTAGTCAAACAATCAATATCCATAGAGACGAAAATAGAGATGACTGACTTTTAGTTCACACAGATGTTATTTATACCCCGACGAGCGATACGCGACCCGAGAGGGTAAAAATACGCCGCCTGCCGAGCAGGCTATACATTTTTAATAAATCCGCCATTGTACGGGACAAGCGGAGGCGCTGAATGGGTTAAAACTGGGTCGCCGGGCGCTAGAGGGTTAACTGCGACTAACCTTTTGAATACGACTCTTTTGAAAGACTCGTTTTTTTTATTTCAAAAAGATACATCAGCGCATGGCTTTTTTTAATCCACATCGATCCTATGCAGCTAGAGAATACGTACATAGTGCATATAAGCTATCTAGTTGGAGCAAATGGTCGTCACAAAATGCTGCCACAAATTTCTGACCACCGCTATGGTCCTCGCTTCATACCATGCAGGCTCTGTATAATTTACTAATAGTTTCCTACGGCCTTCCAGTTCGGCGAGTACTATCTAACGCATATTTTCGGGTTATTTGTTAATCAAAGTATTTAAGATTTTATATGATTATACCTATCTGGGACAAGTAATACAACTAGGGCGAAATAACTTCTCAAAAGAAATCGACAGGCGCATACAACTGGGATGGGCAGCATTTGGAAAACTGAAGTACATTTTTAAAGCGAAAATTCCGCAATGTCTTAAAACTAAGGCGTTTAACCAATGCATCCTCCCTGTATTAACTTATGGCGCAGAGACGTGGAATCTGACAGCAAGTCTTACCCATAAAATAAAAGACACCCAGCGTGCTATGGAGAGATCCATGCTCGGAGTGTCGCTAAAAGATAGAATCCGAAACGAGGAAATACGTAGAAGAACTCAAGTAGTGGATGCTACCCAACGAATAGGCACACTCAAGTGGCAATGGGCAGGTCATATCTGTCGAAGAGACGACGGTTGATGGGGAAGAAAGTATTGAAATGGCGCCCAAGAACTGGCAAACGAAGCATTGGCCGACCCCCTACAAGATGGACTGACGATATAAGAAGAATAGCGGGAGTGACCTGGATGCGGAAGGCGGTGGATCGAAGAGGATGGAGACTCATGCGGGAGGCCTACGTTCAACAGTGGACGGATACAGGCTGATGATGATGATGGTGATTAGTTCGAAGCTTCTAAGGTCTGGACCATTTGGTTGTAAGTGGCAGATCAACCCTCATATCCATAGATTACTAAGATTTATAATTCCTGACAACCTTCCAAGTCAGCGAGAGATCGAGGGCCCGAAGAATGGTAGCAGTAATATTCTAGACATATTTTTGGGTGATTTTTTAATTAGAATATTTAAGAAAATCGGAAGATTAGCCCGATGCTTTTGAGGTCTGAAACATTTGGTTTTAAGGAGCGGTTCAACTAAAGATATAAACTAAGACTAATATAATCTAAAATTTAACTGATACACTTACCAGATAAGGTGAGAAGAACGCGTAAATTTGTATATAGAGAAAAAATCTTACGTGTAAACAATAGATAAATTTTTATTAAAAATATGCATTTTAAGTAAATTTATGTATAATATTCAATCAGAAAGTCCTAAAAATAAAAGCACGCTTACGTATAAACTTCAATCCTTGAAACACAGAAGTAAGATTTGTTTACTAGGTAGTCTTTTCAACTGTTATAACTCAAATACACTCAAATAATACATTCCTCTTGCGCCCGCCCACAACATACAGACTCTCTTCTTACACTTGCTGAACAACCACGCACTATTAGTGTATGTCTATCAAGAACTGGCGGTATCCAAAATTCATTCCTAAATGCAATAGGTAAGCTTTAGAATGTTATTCCTCTATCATTGTTTCCTCTTTCATACAATCTAGATATTTTAAAAAACAGGTCAATATACGCTTGCTATCTCTGAAACCCATAGAAAAACACAACACACGTACCACGCATGCATTGCTCAGTCGTCCTGATAGTCTCGACAGGTTGTGCTCTCCTGCATGCGATATCATCAAAAAAATGTGAAAAAAAATACATTACAAATAAAATGTCCCTACAATACAGTGAATTAACCCTTTCGCATCGGTTGTCGGCATATGCCGTCATAAGATTCCCCGACCGTTGACATTGATTGACGTGATATATCGTTTTGCTACTTTCTTAGAATAGTATTTTATGCATCATCTGATAGCTAAATGATACAAAAACCAATGTGATATATGAAAATAGACCAGATAAGTACATTTATGTATCAAATACTGGTTTTATAATTGATAGTATAAATTGTATTCGAACCGAGCCGTAATGAAAGGGTTAAGGATAAAATACAAGCATACGTAGATATAACCAGGTTTAATAAGTATAATGAGGAATCGTCGAGCCTATATTTTTATATACCACTGCGTTCTTTAAACAAACTATTTTCTCCAGATACAGTATGTTCCAGATTAAAAACGTTCCAGATAGAGTACGTTTCAGCTAGAGTACGTTCCAGATAGGTACAGTAAGGTTCACATACAATGTGTGGCAGTCGAGCCCATATTCTAGATTGTATATTGTCTGGTCGCAATCATAAATCCGGCGGGAAATTTATCGCGGCGACATTTTAAATTCAAATTCAAATCACCGAACGCGTCATTCGAATAAAGAGGGAACGTTCCATTTGTGATTCATTGCATTTCCGAACGGTTATTGTTGCGTTTTATTAGAGACTAAATAAAATACACACGGCTTACAAAAGATTTTTTTTCGGTTGTTGTTTAAAGTCTACTCGCATGTGCGATACGAATTGCAAGATTGTTCAAATTTTATAAAGTTACATAGTTACACAAACATGACCTTCTGTATAGCACATAAAATAAAATACTGACTTGGATAAACTGTTCGTTTTAGGTCAACATATTAACCGATGGTTAGACGTATTTTATTGGGTGTGATATGAGTATGTTTTTAGTGAAGGACTGTTCAAAATAGTAACCTCGACAGTGTTTAGTATCTCTTTCGCGCGTTCTTCCTTTTTAGAACCTCTGCGCAGTGGCCACAATTCTTCAGAGGGGACTCCCATTGGACTTATCAGTTGCTAATTGAGCATAATCTGAATGAGCTCATTATCAAGGAGACTTAACTGTCCTCCGGTGTGATGCGGGTATGAGGCGGGTTAAGTCCTGTGTATAAGTATATTACCATATATGTCGGCGTGTGTGACTTGATGGTAAAGCGTTTGCTTACCAAGTCAAAGATTGTAAGTGCGATCACCGACAAAACATAAAAAATGTTTTTCATCAATGTATAAGCTTTATAAATACCTCCAGTTGTTGTGAAATTGAGACTTAATACGTAAAAAAAAACGGCCATAGCCTATTAATCGACATTGTAGGGAGACGAAAAAAATCCTGTGTACATCATTCATTCGTTGCGCATTATTGTAAAAATAGATGATGAGTGAATAGTAGGATATACACTAAAAAAAGTAACCATGATTTCTAAACAGTCACTTAACAAAATAAATTGTATTCAATATAATGTAGGCTTAAAGAAAATGTAATATATTAGAAATTACAGAAAGTAGGTACCGCCTATTAGTTATTTGGGGCAAACATGTAAATTGTAAAGCATTAAAAATTGTTATGAATATTAATTATTTTAAGTAAATGAAAAGAGATTATTTGCAGCAAGTATTCGAGGACATGAGTTCTAGCTCTTATGCTGAGCTAAAGGGGATTGCAGAGGATCGAGAAGAGTAGAGAACGAGTTGCAAGATTTTGTTGCTGCAAAGCAATCCACCGGATTGATACAACGATGAAGAATAGATCATGCCTTATATTATTGAGTAAAGTATAATTATGCAGCGTTAAGCAGTCCTGAAAAATTGCAAGCAACTTCGCATCAATAATGAGATTTATCAATCATCATCTGCAGGTATTCCCCTGTATGCGATTATATAAATAATAAAAAATGATGTGTTTTACTCCAATTTTTTTCATTATTAAAAATGGGCGCTACTACCAAAGACAATCGATTCCGATCAAAGGCGATTTCGAATGTTCCATTTCGAAAAGAGCCCACACCCTTCGATCCCTTTTATTTTTACGAAATTAATAGCGAGGGTCTGCTTTTCACTTTGCCACTATTTATCAAGAACCCCACCCCTGATTGAAACGGAGGGTCGCGAACCTTTTTGCGAACCTTACAAAATGCGCTAAAAGCTTAGCCCAAAAAATATTGTGTAAAAGTCCTAACGAATTACGTGTTTTCAAATGTGTGATTTCAAGTAAATTAGGTATAAATTTAGATCTTGATTTTCTATAAAAAGAACCGTAAATTCCGGAATAAATTCATACTTAGTAAGTATGTAAATAATGTTTGTTTACAAAGAGCTGTTTTCCCAAAAAAATAAATGTCGCATTCCTTGGAACATAAACGTGATATCCATTTACTTTTTTATTTTAGCTACCAGCGACAAAGGCACATTGTTACCGCGTTTTTTGTTAGATCACCGAAGTTAAGCAACATTGGAAACATACCACAATTTGAATGGGTCGCCGCCTATTGATAAACCACGTGTCGTTCGTCAGGTTTAGCCGTTTTGAAGCACCAAATTGCCCAGGCTTTGGAAGCGTCTGGTAATTCATCCGAATACCTAGAAAACTGCGATCAACAAATCACTCGAAATATGCTTTGAATACTACAGCTACTGACTTTTCAAGTTTCTGGGCTTTTGTTTTGGGGTTGAGGCTAATTTAAGGGTATAAAAAAGTCTAGGAATGAGTGGCAACTGATACAAAGTAGCGGAAAATCGTGGTTACCTACTGTTGCAGATATGAAACGAATAAATGATGAAAGTACATGAATCACGTCGAGAATTTAAAAATGTCTTACTGTCTTGTATTGTCAGTCCTGCAACAGTTCGGAAAGTTTTCATCACAAATGGTACTGTACGAGTATGTTTTCAGTTTTTGTGGAGTCATCTTTAGTGTCAATGACGTATCTCGAAATTGCTCAAAGACAAGTGTATATAATTAGTAAATATATTATTTTTCATGTAACATCCATGTACAATGGCAGCTTAATTTGCTTGTTCTCTTCGTGTTATAAGTGAACTTAATGCTTATTTATTGTTTAAGTCCGTAGTTTTCCATCCCTGATCTAAGGGCTTAAGTCATTTTTCACCACGCCCTCTCGTAACACCCTTTAGCATTAATAATTCATTTGAAAAATTCCCCAAAAGCCGATGTATTTATTTTATATTGCCCCCTCTAAGAAACCTTATTTTTTCATACCCTTGATAATTAAACATTTTTTTCCAATACAGAAATCAGTTAAATGAATTAAGATTTGATTGTATTACCTTATTTAGAATGTTTTTCATCATCAAATGTTCAGATAAAATATAACCATGGTATCGTGCACACTGTAAACTTCTTCAACCTAATACTAATATCTAATTCTGTATTTAGAACAAAAGATTTGTAAAGGTCTGATATAGAAAATAATATTGATTGTTTTTAGGCCTTAGAAGTGTCAGGAGCGAAGCCTTTTTTTATGTAAACCACACAAAAATTATATACCAACAGATGGAGGTGTATAAATTGTTTGATGCTTACCATTTTATATACGACTTAACGCTATATGTGAAATATTCATACGCCAACGTCATAGACTACAGCCCAGCATTCAGAAATTATTAATTTTTAACAAGAATCCACTATGAATGAGTGGTTTTTACGAAAGGACTGTCATCTGCCGCTATTTTTATCCAATAGGGTAAGATGGGCATTTTACGAAATAGCAATTAATTCAATACACACATAAAATTATTTTAATCTCGTTTGGAGATCGAACCCACGATTTTCTGCAGAGTAAGCCGACGGGTATAGCTCAATGGTAAAAGCGTTTGCTTTGCAAGCCAAAGGTCGTGGGTTCGATTCTCGACGAAGATTAAAAAAAAAACACGATTTCCGAACTCCAAAATACCCCTTGGTTGGTGTGAATTTGATCCCTTACCCGTAAAATGCCAGTCAAAGCCTATTACTTAAATTTGGAGGTGGACGAAAAGCGTCTCGTGAAGACCACCCATTCATAGTAAATTCTTGTAATAATAAGGATGATGCGTGAATCTATGACGATGGCGGATCAACACTCCAAATGCAGCGCTTAGTCATGTGCACCATGGTAAACGTCATAGAATTCCACAGATGAGACTTCAGAATTACTATCACCATCTGTCGGTTTTATCCTGTATGTGTTTACATAAAAAAATTACAATACATTTCGCCGTAACCGCATAATTGTACTGTTATTTGAAAATATCTTAATTTATGAAATAAAATTGAAGATGTAAATTGTTTATTATTGAAAAGGTGTTCATTCAAATATACATTGAAATGAAATTGTATGAAAAGTTTATTTCGATGATAACCTTCTACTCACAGTATTCACTATGTGTCGTAAAAAAATATTGAAAGGCATCTGCATATTTTTGAATACTTTGTTCCTAACGACTCTCATCTCCTTCTTCAGTAGATCGTCAATCAAAGATTACAGACTCCATAAAACGGTTTGAAATCAGACTGTATACTTTTTAGTATCAATCATTATGGAATAATGTATAGAAGCGAACAGAAACGAATTACTCTTGGATTTTGTATACCCGAAATGTATTGCATGAAATTATTACAACAGATGTTAAATTTCAATGCTTAAATTTGGAATGTAAGCAAAACGATTTTATCACATCATATTATGACTGCGAGGGTATGGCTTAGTGATAAAGACGATTGCTTGCTTACCGTACTATTGTGAGTTTGATTCTATACATAAAAATGATTTGTAATAGTTTTCTCTAAGCTCTTTAAGCATTTGTTGTTGTGAATTTTATCCCTCACCCGTGCAATTCCACTTACAACACATTCACAGTGAATTTCTGTTTAACCCGACGATCGCCGTAATCACATATGTGCGCTCTACGTAGACGATCGCTATGAGCGCAGCTGTGCGCGCTTCGCAATATTCGAAAGATGTATTTCAAAATTAATTCCGAATATCTCACAAGGATATATGAATATTTTAAGATATTAAGAAACCAAAAAGGATCGATATTTTTCGATAGTTTGGGAGACATTCAAGAGATGGTTGTTGGGCTGTTTCTACAAGCATGTGGCGATGAAGTGGTTAAAATGGATGATGCGTTAATGCGACGATGTAGTGATGTTTTTGGAATCGACATTCCACATACAGCGTTTAGACATGTATTAAATGTTTAGCGTCATATTTCATCACAGTTATGATTTCTCCAACACCATCGTTGTATTCTCCTAATGATCGGCCAGACACTGCGTCTGTTAATGGTTTCCAATGGTTGTGTGCGTGTAGGCATCGAAGTTGAATTAGCTTCTTATAGAGATTCACATTCGAAATTGGTGGAATTATATAGCAGTTATTAAAACAGCATAACAAACAATGTTTATGCTCTAAAATAAAAAGATGGAAAAGCTGTTCGTTCTCAGTCGACATATTTCAATCGTGTAACGTAGCTCGAGTGGTGTCCACGATACGACTTTTGTCAATCGTCTATTTTGATGAATATCCTTTATTACGGAAACTATGCAGTTAATGGATTAGTCATATTTCGATCAAGGGTTTTTTAAAAATATATTTACATATCTTTTTAATTCTTAGCTGCGTCTGGGGATCGAACTCGTTATTCCTTAGATGTTAAGCGAGCGCTTTACCTATTACGCTATAACCCTCAAAAATGTAATATAAGACAATTGCAATAATAAAAGTCTTCGATTGCAGAAAAACATAAGTTTCGTTTGCGATTAATTTTATTACGTTTTTTTTTGCACATCATGGAATGTATTTTTCAATTTAAGCATTCGTTTTTTGAATTTTGTGGAATGTTCCATATTTACGATGGATCAATCAATCCTACAAGAGTGCTTTCAAATTGTATTATTTTTCACATAAATATGTGATGTGTGTGTTATATTTTATTGCATTAAATTATTATGCGAATGTCTATAACAAACGAACAAAGAAATATCAAATATTAATTTATTTAACTTGTTTTTGCATGGATCACGGTGAGTATGATCTCTGTTTATGAGACTGCAGTTTCGACTAACTAATAGCCTTCGTCAAACGTTAGGTCAATTTTGCGTTAACATTAAAAAATCCGAAAATACTGTTATTATTTACTCTAATTTCGCAGAACAAATCGCGAAACAACACACAGGGTGGGACTCGGTATAATGTACTTTGGCAAATTTTAATTATATTTTTGTTTTATTTAATTTTCTTTGATATTTGTCCGGAGTTTGCTTTCAAAGGATGGCGTGTTTGCACAAAACGGCTGAAAAAATCGCAACCCCTTGACATTTAAATTATTTTCAGTACTTGTGACAACACGTTCAGACATTTTTCGGAGTAAGGTAAAACAACGTCAAAGCCAAAAATTTCACCAGTTATACTAACTACAAGTTAATATTATAGCATGTGCAAAATTATGTCAAAAATCAAAAAAATATATTTAAAAATGGTCATGTACTTTCTTATGAGTAGGTAAATTCAGAGATTTCCATCGAAACAATGCATAAATAATATTTTTATTTTATCCACTTATGGAGTCGAAAAATTATAAATATTATAATTATGCCTTATATATAATATCATAGATGACACTTCTTATGATTATATGCATATTTCAAAGAAAAGTTAAATTCATACATTTTTTCACGTTTTTATATCGATAGTTTATAGTGAATTTCTGTAAAAATGGATGAAACGTGAATACCAGGCTGTAGTCTATCTATGACGTTTGCGGAGCAACATTCCATATGGAACATAAAGAATCCACATATGCTATTTCTCCACCACAATCTATCAATGTCTGCCATTCTGCAGAATACATTTCCCAAACTTATCACTTCCTTATCCATTCCTACGTATTTTGTGTTTAGCAACGGGTTACCAAAGAAGGCAATTCGACACACGGTGTGGCATACTATCTTCGTAGCCTTCAGACTGAGGTGTATGTGACATCTAATTGATGCACTTAGAATCACGGGAAGGCCTTCAGCCACTCTCTAACAAGTAGCTTTTTTACATGCGTACAGTAATGAGTCTCCATCTGGGCCTCCAAATTCACGACGGGAAAGGGAGAGTTTTTACAAAGCGTGTCGGTATTCTCCTGTGTGAGTTTACGTAAAAAAAAACACGGAGTTGAACGTCAAATTTCGGCATCAAAGTTGATATTTTTTTCCACTGCTGTATGTCCACCGTATTCATGGACGTGTCGCCCCGAGCCATTTTCAAAAATGAAAAAGTTTTCATACATAAAAAATGGTGAAAATGTCAAAGAATGAAATGTATAGCCGGGTGTTGGGCCGGCGTGATTGATACGGGCCTAAAAAGTTTCCTTTGTCGAATGACTCGTTGATAATTTATATATATTTTTTGCGTGGGCTAGTCGAAACAAAGACAGCAATAAATAATTAATTATGTGAAATATTATATTTTTTCGATCCCACCAATATCGGATATAACGTCACTGCCCTTACCTTAAATTGCGTCTCAATGTGCCAAAAAAAAAAACCGAGCGCTACAAGATATCCACTTAATTTATATTTCATAGGAAAAAACAATTTTAAATGATAGTTTTATTGATTTTGATATACATTAATTTCAGTTTATATAATACATTAGTTCCTAATATTATATAGTTAAGTAGAGAAAGGTTCTTTATTGTAATTCATCAGAGGCTCTGACCGGTTGCATATGTCGATCTCATATCTATGGACTCTAAGTAAGACAACCTTTGGCAAATACAGTGGAACTTCTCTTAACGAGCACCTCTCATAACGAGTAATTCGCATAACGAGCAAAAAAATATGTGAAAAAATTGCTCCCTTAATAAGCGACATTTCGCATAACGAGTGACGTAGAAAGGGTAAGTCACATAACGTATGATGCACTCGTGAGCCGGGTCTTCCTCTTCATTGCGTCAGTCTGCGGCTAGAGAACTTCGATGTATTTAAAAAATAAAAAAAACTACTAAACTCAAAATAACTGTAATTAAACATTACCCATAATCTCATCAAGTAACAGATATATACAATAATATATATGAATATATATATGTGGATATCTTCCTTATATAAAAATCAAACAAATATTTTCCACATCACCGTCTTGATTAAACGTAATAAAGCTCCCTTATGTGCATTGATGTATATTTTAATATAACATAAAAATGTGAAATGAAAATCATATCTTTCAATATGTCTCTAAGTCATGCAACGTTGCAGTTATTTAATTTCGCTATTGCGGAGAGTTTTCCATAAAATGAACATTTAATGTAAAAGGAGCACACAGAACGAATTCCGAGCTCCCCCGGCGTATATTCGTTTTGGGTGAATGTGTCATTCGTTCTCTTCCTTGAAGCCAAATAAGCAAAAAAATGAACATAAAAATCCGCGGGAAATATGCACTAGTTCAGATTTGGAACGGGCGCCATTTTGAGTTGATGTGTTCCTTTTTTTGAATTGCACTGGCTCTTTGAGAGTACGAAATGTATAGGATGCGCCTTTACTAATTTTAATACGTTAATAATATTGAATACATACCAAGAAATGAAAAATAATGAGATCTGTAATAAATTTATGCAATGTGTGTGTAAAATTGTTAAAAATATTGTAATAGAAATTTAATTATTGATAAAATATTAAAATATTGAAATATATTAAAAAAATAAAATTAAAGTAGTATTTTATTATTACTGGATCACGTAAGATTTTACGTGTATGTAAGATTTTACGTGTACGTAAGATCTTACGTGATCCATGTAAAAACAAGGTAAATACATAATAAAATATATATTTATAATGGATCTCAAAGTGAATGCTGAAAACATTAAAAAAAATGGTAAGCAAAAGTAAGTAAGATTACTTTAAAACCAAATGCATTGCAACGCATGCTGGGTTCACCTAGTGATCTATACATTAACGTTAGATACTAATGAGGAAATCATTCGCCACGATGGTCTTCTTCACGACATTGTGGAGGGGATGGTTCAGGGTAGAAACTGTTAAGGGCGCCCAAGACTATAATATTTGCAGCTAGTGTTCGAGGACATGAGTTGTAGCTCTTATGCTGAGCAGAAGAGGTTTGTGGAGGACCGAGAGGAATGGAGATCGAGATGCAAGATTTTGTTGCTGCAAACCAATCCAACGGATTGATACTACGAAGGAGAAGACGAACGAGGTAATAAGATAACAGTAGTTTTACCGTTAACTGGTGACAATTTTTTACTGGTTTTATTCGCCGCGAAATTTTTTCCAAGAAATTCTAATATGGACCAAGGCACAAAGGTTGTATGTAGATGCTAAAAATATATTTAAAAAATATAGCGGCTTGCTGCATATCTACAATAAAGTCCAAATAGTAAAGAAAAGTAAGAATAATATAAATATATTTTTCGTGATGGCATCTCCTTTTACGGTAAATTAACGTTCTGCAAACGTTGAGAGTTGAAACAAAAACAGGATTCGGAAATGGATCAGAACGAAATGGCTGACTTTCAACAGCTGATATCAATCAAAACGGCGTCACGTGACCCAGCGTTGGCATCGCAGTGTAAAAATATGCATTACCCATCGCTAAAATCCACGAAATAATGTAAATAAATCATACAAACACCTCAAGGAGTTAAAATGACAAATTAATGTTTATGCAGTGTTTAAGAGAATTTTATTTATGATGAGGAAAAGTGGGCGTATGTTTTTTTTATGAAAATACGTGCAATCAAATAATCGTCATCGGTAGTATGAGGCTTGGTTTTTTAACCCTTTCGCATCGGTTGTCGGCATAAGCCGTCATAAGATTCCCCGACCGTTGACATCGATTGACGTGATATATTGTTTTGCTACTTTAAGTACTCATTGTGACATCTACGGTAAGAAATTGGAAGTGCAGTCATTCCCATTATGAACATTTACATGTATTCTTTACAGGAATCTGTAAATAATGTAAATAAATATCGTTAGGTTTCGTCACAGGAGCGATTTTTCTGCAAACCACATGTGTCAATGCCACCACACGTATGGAGTTACATAATGAACGTTTGTTAAATATAATAGTTTTTTATGCATCATTTGATAGCTATAGGATTGAAGAACCAATGTGATATACGAAAATAGGTCTGATAAGTACATTTGTTTTAAATACCAGTTTTAAGCAAAAATAAATGGTTTGAAAAATTCACGCCGTATTGACAGGGTATAAGAACCAATGTGATGCTTCGAATACTAGTTTTACAATTGACAGTATAATTTGTATTCAAACCACGCAGTAATGAAAGGGTTAAAAAATGACTATCCGAAAAAATAGACTTAATACTATAGACCACATGAATTTCTTGTACATTCAATACAAAAGTAGAATTTCAATATTATTTCGTATCGGAATTAAACGTCATTAGCAAAAAAAACTGCTCCCCAAATATTTGGAAAGTAGTTGGCAAGGATATGCTGACAGGTCCTGATTGGCTGCCACAGGACACGAGGGTGAATCCAGTGGTTGCTAACCTGAGAAACACATTTATTTTATATTTATGTAAGCACACACGAAAATACTAGGTTTACGTTCCTGTGGTAGGAAAGGATATTAATTTAGTGGTGGTGTTCTTAGTGGGATTAAAGATACATTTTTAGAATTTTCGCAAGATCGTCTAATTAACTATTATTGAGAATTTTAATGTTGAGGTATACGATATTCGAAAAGGAATTCAACGGTAGATATCTCTGATGTGCTATTCAGTTTTTCAAATATATATATGGCTCAAATATAGGGAAGTATGAGGGTTATCCGTAAAATAAGATTCCCACGGCGCTGTGACAGAATTTTATATATTCTCTAGCATCTAACATCAAAAATTCTAAACACTCGTAATTCTGTATTCGTCTCTTAATCCACTGAAGGATGAAAGACTGTTAGTTCATTGCCCAACCACGATCATACTCGTAATATGAATAAGATTTTTACAACTGGAAACATTAAAGGTTGACCAAGTAGAGAAAGATCTTCTAGAACAAAAAATATTAATAAAAAGTGTTACAGGACTGTCCTACATTATCATATCACGTTAAGCACTTTATTCACATACTACAGTCAAAGTCTACTACAACGTTTATGTATAATCGAATTATTAGCCAGATGCTCTCGAAGCTTGGACCATTTAGTGCGGCTTGAGCCAGTTTAACCAACAATAACAACAAAAAAGACACAATTCTATGATGGTGATAGTAACTCTAATCTGTGGAATTCTATGACGCTTACCATGGTACATATGGCTAAGCGCTGCATATGAAGTGTTGATCCGCAAACGTCTTAGACTACAGCCCGAGATTCACGCATCAACTTTATTATTTACAGGAATTTACTATGAATGGGTGGTCTTCACGGGACGACTTTTGTATGCAACAAATTTTAATTAATAGGCTATGTTTGGCATTTTATAAGTGAGGGATCAAATTCAAACCAAACGGGGTATTTTAGAGTTCAGAAATCATTAAAAATCTTCTTTTTTTTTTAATCTCCGTCGGGGATCGAACCCACGACCTTTGGCTTTCAAAGCAAACGCTTTGATCATTAAGCTATACCCGCCAAATGAGTATAGCTCACGAGTATAATACTAATTTGAAATAAAACAATAGTAAAAGTTGTATTGAATGGTTTAGTACTGCTGTTAAGTCTAATTGGGAAAGAGAAGAGAATTTCCTTGGATATCTGAGACCCCGTTAACAGAAAGAAAAAAAGGGGAAAAATCACGAGAGACCGAGGAAATTGCAGAAATAATTGAGAAACTTTTCTATAATGTAATACATCATTATGTTTTGGGAGAAAACTGTGCTTTCTCTCTCAAAGGGGTGCTTTCTCCGCGACTAATTGATATGTCTTCTTCGCGCTGACTCTTTGACACGGAGATTGATATGAAGGCTTTTTATAGAGAGCAATTAACGAGCAACGTCGAGAAAACATACCTAATGGATTCTGTAACGCACTTTATTATCAGCCTAACTGTATATAGTGCAAGATTTTAGTGCAGATTTACTTGCAAGATAAAACATTCGAATTTTTTTATGCAATCGCATGTAAGAGAGTAAAACCGGTACTCTGCGTTTCTTGAAGAGATTCACTTTGTATAAAGAAGGAAACACAGATACTGGAAGAACGTTCAGGAGCATTAAATAAAATGTATAAGCATAATTAATATTGCATGATTTTTTTCTTGGTTGAGTAAACATATGTTGCTTAGCGCGTGACGCTGGTAGGGTTAGACAAACTAAGGATCAAATAGCCAAGGCCATGAGAGCATCCAGCTAATCATCCGATCTTATTTAAAAAAAACCTAGAGTTCCAGAGTATAAGGCTGATGGGAAGCATATGTGTTCAAACGTGTACCTTCGGTGCTGTTAGAACTGAGTGGTGGCAATTTTTGTTGACCATATATTCCATATATAGAATGGATTTGTGAAGATATTTATATTTTTATGTTTTATTACTACATAACAATGCCATCGATGGGTCACGTGAAGGCATTTTGATTGATATCAGCTGCTGAAAGTCCGCTATCCTTATATTGTGGCTTTTGGGTTTAGCCGTGTGTGGCGAATTTCTTCTATCCGATATTTCGACCGCCATTGGAGGGGTCTTCATCAGGGTTGATGACTTTAAAGAAGAACCCTGAAGAATACTTCTGCAACGGCGGTCGATATATCGAATATAATAAATTCGCCACACACGGCTAAGCCCAAAAGCCACAATATCAAATCTCGCCGTGAAAACCTAAGAAGTTATTTTCCGCTATCATTGATTTATATTTCAAACATTAAATAAATACGTTTCATTCCAATAGTGACATATTTATAACCTCATTATAATAAAGACGAAAATTAATTATATATTTACAAGAAAATAGAACAAAAGCTTAAGGTGATTTTATAATCGACATTAAAACAATATCTAAGCTATTAAATAAAAAAAAATAAAAATATAATAATAAAAAAAAAACCTTTATATCCTGGGTGACTTATAATATACCTGAATAAACATAATTTACAAGAAATTTTTCACAAAAAGGTTAACATTGAACTGGGACATAACAATACGGTCGATTATCCTTTGTACTAATAAATAGTTTTCCCCGGGCGGCTATTATCGCGATTCATTGGATTGCGCACGCGAACGTAGACTCTATGCAGTATGCAGAGCGACGGCCCATACAAGTCGGTCTGGGGGTTTTAATAATGGACGAAAGATAAATGCATTTCCTACTAGAAATAAAAAAGTTTACAAGCTCTCAAACTGTTATGTGATTGACTCGGTTCAAAAAGAGTTGTTTTCCTAATAAATAATGGCACTATTACATGTAATCCCCAATCCTTGTACAACATACGTAATATAAAAGCACACCTTGCTTTACTGAAAATAAAAAATCTAAAGCTATGGCAATAACCATTAAAAAAATAGCAATTCGTTTGGTAAATAATGACGCACTTATATCTTCCCTCAGATCTTTAAGACAGACGTAAGGTAAGTCTTTTTTGCCTCCATAAAATAATTAATCCTATCTGCACCCATCCATAGCCTACAGACTCGTCTCATACTTGCTGAACATGATAAAGGTCACCCAGCGTACTATGGAGAGATCCATGCCTGGGGTGTCGCTAAAAGATAGAATTTGAAACGAGGATATTCGCGCTACTCAAGTTGTGGAGGCTACCCAACGAATAAGCATACTCAAGTGGCAATGGGCAGGACATATCTGTCGAAGAAAAGACGGTCGATGGAGGAGAAATTTTTTGGAGTGGGGTCCAAGAAGTGGCAAACGAAGCATTGGCCGACGCCCTGCAAGATGGATTGACGACGTAAGAAGAATAGCGGGAGTGGGCTGGATGAGGAAGGCATGGGATCGAAGAGGATGGAGACTCATGCGTGAGGCTTACGTTCAACAGCGAACGGACAGAGGCTGATGATGATGATGAATGAGAATAATAATTTTATCCACGTGATTCCCTCAATCCCCATGCATATAAATAAACGCAGTCAAAAGAGTATAAGTAAAGGCCAAAACCTAGTTTGTGGTACTTTCTCCTATGTGTGATTCTATAAAACGATTCAATAAATTACTCGTAAGCAAAGAACATTGAAAGAGTAACATTAAAATATATATAAAATAAATAAAGTGGTGATTGGGAAGTAGTGAAATGAAGAGGGACTATGGATAAAAGAGGTATAGAGATAGAGTGGCAATAGTCGCTAAATGGAGACTGGAGGAGCTGGAAGAAATCCAAATTGTTTATTCAAAACCCCAAATAAGACATCGTAAGTGTCTCTTAGGAATACACGTACAGCATACATGTATGAGACTGTGCTAGTGTGCTGTGTAAAAGACACAGTGATGAGAAACATTTTTGAAGTAAAGCTTTCTTAGGATCTTTGCGCGATCGGCCGCCGGAGGGTAAAACTAATATAACATTACCTTCACTATAAATTACTCTTCTATTAGCACGCGGTTACATAGTTACTAAGCAACAGCGGTCCTTTCTTCAAACGCCTAGGTTTTAGGACGATAACTATACTTAGAATGTTCTCAGCGAAGTTATGGGAGGCATAGCTGATATGAGATGACCATGGTGGCTGACATAACTTCGTGCTGACAGTTCACGGCAACCATGTGCTCCAATTAGAGGGCGGATAAATTGAAATTATACGATTCGTTCTCATACACGTACAGTTGAATTTGCGCATGCTCTATCCGTGCTGGCATATATAGTAAAGATAGCAATTTATCTTTTAATAAAGAAAAAATATAAATATTTTGTAATTATAATTCCAAGAAATTTTCAAACAAAAAAAAAAATCCATCGTCAAAACTAATAAGACAAAAATTTAAATTTTTAACACGAATTTCTATTAATTTTACATGCAAGATAGTATTGCTCACCAAAGCAAGTTACTCATTTAGCGCAAAAGTTCATTATAAGCAATGCATTTTTTTTATGTAAACGCATGCTGGAGAGCACAGCCGGTCAAGACCAGTGCACTCAATGACGCTCAGCCAGGGACGCTGGACGCTGCATGCGGGAAACGTGTGTTGTGTTCATGTTTGTGTGGGGGTTGGGGAGAATGCAAGTGTATATTTATCTGTTTCTTGAAGACATCCAGATTGTAGTAAGGAGGAAACACAGACGCTGGAAGAGCATTCCATAGCTTAACGGTGGCATTAAGGAAGGAGCTTTGGAAATTGCCAGTTCTTGATCGACATATATTAACCGTGTATGGATGTTAGACGACGGTCGGTGGGGAAGAAAAGTATTGGAATGGCGCCCAAGAACTGGCAAACGAAGCATCGGCTGAGCCCCTACAAGATGGACTGACGATATAAGAAGAATAGCGGGAGTAACCTGGATGCGGAAGGCGGAGCAGCGAAGAGGATGGAGACTCATACGGGAGGCCTACGTTCAACAGTGGACGGACACAGGCTGATGATGATGATGATGATGATGATGATGGATGTTCAGCAAGTGTAAGACGAGTTTGTCGGTTGTGGGTGGGTGCAGTTTATTATTTTATTACAAACCTTTTGTGGTATTTCATGGTACGTAAACAAAATACGTAAGAATGCATATTTCATAAATAAGAAATATTTCTAAGGAGCACAGGTACAAGACGAACTGCTAGTGAGGCATAAAGGCCTTCTAAAAAGAAGCCCAAAATACCGGATCTTACGGTTGAAAAGTTGTCATTTGATAGGTATATTTCTGGCGAATGGCACGCGTGCCTTAGGTCCCTGATGGCCGCTGGAGACACTTCAGTTTATGCACTGCTTGTCTGCCGGCAAATAAACTTAAGATTCACTAAAATAAACATGAAACAGGAAATAAGGATTTTAAAAATGAATGGCTCGTTCATAAAATAGAGTGGCGCTATAAAGGACGTTAAGCTGTTAGTTTTAGAAGCAACCTGATGAATTAAAAAAGGTCCTCTAGCAATTGCATATGGCCGCCAAATATTGATGCGACAGATTACTATCAGCTAACATTAGCCACGCGCCACCCAACCGTTATGCTGCCTTCGTACGCTCCCTAGCTAGAGTATACGGAAGTATTACCGGTAAAAATATGTCAGCAGCCAATACATGTTAGCTCTACCTGCCAAAGCTCCATCGAGTACATTCTGAATATAGTTTCCTACGCATTTCTAAGACGACGAGAGCTCGGGGGCCTGAAGAAGAAATAACATGTTTTTCGCCAGGTCCACACACCTGTGGGTGTGAATTTGATTCCTCACCCATAAAATGCCAGTCATAGCCTATTAATCAAAATAGATAGAGAAAATAGACGAAAATCGTCCCGTAAACACCACCCATTAATAGAGCATTTCTGTAATAAATGGATGATCCATGAACGTCGGGCTGTAGTCTGTGACATTGACGGATCAACTCTCCACATGTAGCGCTTAGACACGTAAGTGTCATAAAATCGACTTGTGATATTTCTGCATTACTATCACCAACTAACTGTATTTTCTCTCATTTGTTGACATCAGCAAGCCCTCGATGACTGGTACCGAAAACCTCAATATACAATATTTCGTCTCTTATTTGTTTGCTTGTCGTAAATGAATGCGTCCGCCATATTGACCTTTTGGACTGGTTACGGAGATCGTCACTTGTAACGCTGTACTACAGCCCATCACGGGCGCGCCAGTCGTGTGCCGTCCATCGGCGAGAGTATATTGTATTTTGGCCCGGCCGAATGCTGTGACTAGGTCGGGCCCTAAGTTTGTAAAGCTATCGTTAATATATATTAATGTGGTTCTGAAAACGTCTGTATTATCAATCTGATCCTAATCCTGCCATCACGCTACTGAATAACAACCTTTTGAGAGAAAGGAGGATGATAGTGTTTACATAAAAAACTTTGAGTTTGTTAACTGATTCTATGATGGGAGGCTGCTGTATGTGCGTGCTCCCTTACCTCGTGATTCCTTACATAGTAAAAGCACTATTCAATGCACTACTTTTAAAACGTAACTATTTAAAATGTACTATAAAAATATTTTAATAAATTTTAGCAAATGCTATTTTGATTTTTGCAAATGCTAAGTTGATATGCATGATTACATTGTACAGTGCAAATACATTTTTTTCAATGCGTAAATAAATCTTAGTATTTAAGTGGATCGGTGTAAATATAAAAGCAGAGGAGTAGCTTCCATTCCACGACTTTACAGAACCACCTTGGGACCACTACGGCCTCCACACACACCCTCACTTCAAAATAAATAAATAATAGATAAATGACCCAAAAATAAATACATACGAATAGCCAATGGATGGCCCAAACTAAAATATATTACTGTAGTGAACAATCTACGATACTTTATTAATCTTCTTCGTAGTATCAATCCAGTGGATTGGTTTGCAGCAACAAAATCTTGAATCTCGATCCTCTGCAATCATTTTTAGCTCAGCATAAGAGCAACATTTCATGTACTCAAACACTTGCTGCAAATACTCCCTTTGCAGTTTCTACCCTCAACCATTTTATTATTATAAAATCGAAAGGTAATGTTTTTTTTGGTTAAAATGCGGCCTTTAGTGAAACATAAATATTATTATGCATCGACGTATGACTTTAATTATTATTTGATGATTGAGAACCGCTGAGCTTTCATTATTAATGCAGACGAATGCCGTGCATTGACGTGATCTCTAATCTCGATTCCAGTGATTCTCAACATTGCACCTCGTTGGCCCATTTCAATTCCGTTGCAAGTCTTGTGGGTGTGGCGCAGAAAGCTGTCGAGCGGCTAATTGCTTGCGGCGCATTTGAAAGCAAACTCAGCACATCGACATGCCGACGAATACACTATTTTCTTTTTCTTCTAGTTTTATAAACTAGAAGAAAAAGAAAATAGAAGGAGTATTCTAGTTTTGCCAGAATCTTGGTGTGGAGTAGACAATAACGTGGTCGAATATGAAACGAGAACAATTTTATTCTTTTTATAAATATATTAAGACAAGTAAACATCATGTTTTTTTATGATACCAGAAAGTGGACCGTCAAAAAACCTCAACTTTAGTATGATTCACTGAATCGGTTTCAACAATCAAAATATCTCTTTAAAAAGTAACCACGAGCAAATCGCGTAAAAACAGTACAGATACCGTCCAAAAAAACGCATAAAAGCGATATCGCGTAAAAAAAAGTCGCGTAAAAAGAACTAGGTGTATGCACTGTTTCATTTCACTTTCATGCTATATGTTCAATTTCAACATTACACATTTAAAAAAAAATCAAATCGTTACTGAAGTACAATCAAGATTATTATACAAACATAGGAACTTATGATTGAGTACTAAGAACAAAGCAATAAAAACAAGCAACAGAAGGTCATTCCTAACAAATCATTCCTCCAAAGAAACTCGTGGAGTTCATGTCTGAATTGGGCCTCCTGTACGTGAAATATATCAACATCCGAGGCGATTTGGTTGAACAGTCTGATCCCTCTCCCAAGAGGCATAGTATCTAGCAGGTTAGTGTTACTCTTTGGGAGAGCTAACAATGTGCCTCCTTATTCTCACATATTTATCAGAAACATGTATACATAAAAGGGTTTCAAAAGAGAAAGAGAGTAATAGGGAAAGGGAGTAAAGCCACAGAATATTCCCTAAGCTGGTCTGATGACTAACAATGCTTCGTAATCAGCTTTAATGGTATATTACTAGCTATTAACTAATTTGCGTGTGAGCGATCGAAATGTTACACTCTTGTTTGCCTAATACTTAGCCAAAACAGAATAAAGTGTTTTGTACGAAACTGAACCTTCAATAAAGATTCAAAAGCAGATGCTTTTACCACTCGGCCATGGTCGTTAAGAAAATCCTTATTGCATTCTCTCTCCATCGGAGTGTGGTGCTTTGACCCCGCATTCCTCGTACCGACGGAAGGCGAAGTTTGCTTTAAATAAACTTGACTAAACTATTGAGTGTGCAGAACTATTATTAGATCTGCCAGGGGTGATGGCTCTAGAGCAAATAGAGACGCGTTCGCGCCAACTGTCGGCATAAATCATAATTAATTATTTTACGGGCAAAAGGAAAACAAAGCCTCGTTCACGGGCTACTCGGAATCATGATTATAATGTTATTTTGTAGTCCCTTCTTAGAAGTAATAAAACATTAAGAGAAGTCAAATATTACGAGTCAATTAAGTAAAAAGCCGGTCACGCTTCCAAAAAACTACGTGTATTTTTATATAGATCTTATATAGACCTTCTAAACTTAATTGACTCAGTTCAAAGAAGAGCAATTCGTTTGATAAACAATGACACCCTTACGTCTAATCTACAATTAATGGAACACAGACGTAAGGTTGGTTCTCTTAGTCTTTTCTACCGTTATTACCACGGTCGCTGCTCTTCGGAACTTAAAGAACTAATTCCTCCTGCACCCACTCACAGCCGACAAACTCGTCTTACACTTGCCGAACATCCATACACGGTTAATATATGTCGACCAAGAACTGGCAGCTTCCAAAGTTCCTTCCTTAATGCCACCGGTAAGCTATGGAATGCTCTTCCAGCGTCTGTGTTTCCTCCTTCCTACAATCTGGATCTCTTCAAGAAACAGATAAATATACACTTGCAATCTCCCCAACCCACACACAAACACGAACACAACACACGTTTCCCGCATGCAGCGTCCAGCCTCCCTGGCTGAGCGTCATAGAGTGCACTGGTCTTGACCGGTTGTGCTCTCCTGCATGCGTTTACATAAAAAAAAAATATCACGTCGGCATTTCAACAATAAACCACTTCTTGTTCTATATAAAGGACAAATCCGACATATTCTTGAATACGACAGTCACCTTTGGATTGGAGCCCAAAAATGCTTTCTGAACTTTATTGACTCAGTTCAAAGAAGAGCAATTCGTTTGATAAACAATGACACTCTTACGCCTAACCTGCGATCAATGGAACACAAGCATAGGATTGGTTTACTTAGTCTTTTCTATCGTTATTACCACGGTCGCTGCTCTTCGGAACTTAAAGAACTTTTTATTTTTATTTTTTATTAGTGTGAAACTGCGGTATTCATTTCTGAGATAAACAGTGTTCAACGTCATACATGTAAAAACAAGATACAAAATATATTATATTTCATACGTAATTTTACAACTGTTTACAGTGATTTAGTTGCAGTTTATTTATTTTTTTTGTTACCAGCAACATGGTCATATTATCTTGGCAATAACGGTTGCCATGCGACAGAGATGTTGCTCCTCCACAAAGGTTTTAATAAACATTATTGAAGCTTCTCGATTGAGGTTATCTTAGGCTTCACTGAACCGGGAAATAAAATGGAAGATGTATTTATTTCAGATGCGTTTAGAGCAGTGCAATACTGTTCATCCTCAATGGAAGAATATTCTAGAAAAGTTATGAAATTGCAATTGTCCTTGCATCATCCCAAGTCATATTTTCAACGTATATCATTAGATGCAAATACGAGACATAAGAGGTGTAAATCTTCTTCAAGAATGGCTCATTATTATTTTAATTTTTTTATGTAAGCACATACAGGAGAATACCGACAGATGGTGATAGTAATTCTAAAGTCTCATCTGTGAAATTCTATGACGCATACCATGGTGTATATGGCTAAACGTTGCATATGGAGTGTTGATCCGCCAACGTCATAGACTGTAGCCCGAGATTCACGCATCATCCTTTATTATTACAGGATTTTACTATGAATGGGTGGTCTTCAAGGGACGACTTTCGTCTACCAGCAATTTTAATTAATAGGGTATGACTGACATTTAACGGGTGATAGATCAAATGCACACCAACCAGGGGTATTTTAGAGCTCAGAAATCGATTAAAAATCCTTTTTTTTAATCTCCGTCGGGGATCGAACCCACGACCTTTGGTTTGCAAAGCAAACGCTTTAACCATTGAGCTATGACCGCCGGCTAATCAAGACAGCTACAGTGCTTTGGAACATCAAATTATGTGGATTTTTTTATATAAAATGGTCTAGAAAAAATAACTGGAAACTGCATGTATGTTAACATCCCCAATCTTTAAAAAGACGATAACAAGGCGCTAGGTCGTCATTTGGCCGCGTGGAGGAAGGATGCGAGAGCAGGTCGCAAAGCAAAAACGTTTTCAGAAGCAGAATTCGCGTTTATTTTCAATAGAAGATTTCGATTTCCCCGCCCAACCGTAATATGTTGTATCGTCGGCCTCGGTCGGGCAAGAACTGCGGGCACTAGCTGACAGTCGGGCAATGTAACATGTATCGCCCCAAAGATAATCGCGGCTAAGTCAGAAACTTAAGTTGACAGTTGAACATGAAGTGGAGCAACTGTCAAAACAAATAAATTCGCGAATGCAAACGCCGTGTTTTTTTTTTTAATAAAATTAAGACTAACATTATCATATAAGTATGTAATTTTTCGTAAATATTCACAGTGAGAAAGAAAATCATTGTGCTTTGTCACCAATATTTTAATATATTGCAGATTTTCATTCGCAATAAAAAAATTCCAGTATTTTTTTGATTTCAAAAAAGCATTTCAAAAATAAAAAAATATACTTTTACAGGTAATTATTGCAATAAAATAACGGATTCCATACTCTCCTATGAATAAAATTACCCTTCAAAGCCTCTTGGGGGTCCAAAGAGCACACTTTGAGAACTTAAGAATTAAAAAGATCGGACATGATATGAAGATTATTACTACATATATATTGTTTATTGTTACTTAAAATTTAAAGTGGCTTGACATGCACTGAAGCTCACAACTGTGATATTATCTGTGGCAGAATTTGCATTTCCTCTCATAGCCAATTATACCTGAACGTGATCGATCGCAGCCACACCTGGGCTAGGCTCACTCCAGACCCTCGGGAGGAGCAGCATCCGAAGGTATCGTCTGCAGCGTGACTGACTCTCTCTCTTGGGCTGTCCTTTGTTCATTGTTAAATGGCTGGTGACACATCACATTGCAGTCATTTGGAGATGGCGCTTGTGAGAGTCATTGACTCGTTGCCAGAGCTTGTTTAATATCATTGAAATTAATATTGATTTATTGAATACTAGCTGACCTGGCGAATTTTGTACAGCTTCAGAATAATGAAATGCTGTGTTCACTTATTTTATCTGAATAATATCTAGTATTTCACTTATTTATGTACACACATACAATAGAATACCGACAGATGGTGATAGTGATTATAATGTTTCATCTGTGGATTACGCTTACCACTCTACATATGGCTAAGCGCTGTATGTCGATGTTGATCCACCAATATCATAGACTACAGTCCGACATTCACGCATCACCCTTATAATTATAGGAATTTACTATGAATGGGTGGTCTTCATAAGACGACTTTAGGCATTTTACTGACGAGGGATCAAATTCACACAGACCGAGGGTATTCATAGTGCTTAGAAATCAATTAAAAATCTATCTTTTTTAACCTCTGTCGGGGATCGAACCCACGTACTTCGGTTTAGGACACATGCTATGCCATTCTCTGCATTGAATCTGCGTGATTAACTCAAATTTCCACTGTGATAACAAAGTATGTCATTCCTAGGTTACAGATTATTCTTAAATTACACTGTAGTTACTAATAAAGTTGTTTAATTTAATTAGGAGCGTTTAACCTTCAAACATTCAAAAAGCACCATTTTAAACCTTCTGATCAGTATGATGTAATGTGTCATCATTTATCAAGAGATCTGCATTTCTTTTGATTGACTCTTCGTGATTGATTCGCAGTTACATTTCAGCTTCATACGACGTTACAATTTGTGAATATTTAAACCTTGATAAAGCACTATTTTGAACCTTCTTATCAGTAAGATTTTAATCTGACATCATTAATAAGGAAATCTGCCTTACTTTGGATCGACTCTTAGTGATTATAACGATATTCCAGTTCAGCTATACATTAGGTTACATGTTTTGAATGTTTGAACCTCGGAGACTTGATATTGCACACGTGGCATTCAGGATTGACTCCCGCCTGCGGTCGCAGACAATGTTAATTAAAGACAATGTAATCGCGAGGGGCCGACTAACGCATTGGTGACCGCAGGGGGCAGACAGCTGACTTAATTAGACATCATCATTGATTATAACCTAACATGAAAACGCGATGATAGTAGTTATGTACGGGTCTTCTTCGTAGTATCGATCTGGTGGATTGGTTTGCAACAACAAAATCTTGCATTTCGATCTCCACTCTTCTCGATCCTCTGCAATCGTCTATAGGTGATCATAAGAGCTACAACTCACGTCCTTGAACAATTGCTGCAAATACTTCCGTCTAGAGCACCCTCTGCAGTTTCTATCCTCAACCATCCCTTCCACAATGTCGTGAAGAAAACCATCGTGGCGCATGATGTTACCGATCCATCGGGCTCGCCTCTCTGAGATGGTTCTAACTAGGTGCCTATCTTCCTTGATTATGCTGAGAACTTCATTGCTCTTGACGCGATCTCTGCAAGAAATTCTGAGAATTCTTCTGTATGACCATATATCAAAGGCGTCTAGTCTTTTTTTTATTACTTTCAGATAAGCACCATGTCTCACAGCCGTACAAGGGTGTCAATAGACAAACACGGACATGGCCAAGACATGTTCTCTGGATGTCAAAGAGAAACATTAACTGCATTGCGAGCTTTGATGCAGATATTGCTTGAAAAAATGCAAGGATTGTAGCAGTTGAAAGAACTTTAAAGCAGAAATTTGTGGTAACATCTATGAAACGGATATTAAAGAAAAAATATACGAATAAAATACTTAGTTATATGAAGATGAATGATTTGTGCTAATGCATATGCTAATGATAATGCTAATGCTTAACGATCATTGTAATACAACTTTATTTGCATAATAATATAGTAATAAACTTTATAAGAGGAGTAATTGAAGCGGTTCTCAAAGTGTAACGGACTCGTTCTGATTCAATGGGCTTGAGGAATGACACCTGGGAGCGGGCAAAGATTTGTTGATAGATATCGATATAACATACCAGTGTTTGTGAACCAGTGGCACGTTTCACAATGATAACGCATTTTCTTGCATATGCATTACATACAAGAGAAAACTCTTAGACAATAATGAAAAAAACTCATATAAGGATTTTATGACGTTTCCCATTTTTTCTTGACTGTTAATCCTCTAACGTTGTACTGTATTAGACTACAGCCAGGCATTCACTGAATGATAATTAATTTTTACAGGGATTTATAATGAACGACTGATGTTTTTTGGGGAAGATTTTTGTCTACTGGTATAATGGATTAATAGGCTGTTGTAACGTTTCACAATGATAACGCATTTACTTTCACATACATTATATACAAGAGAATACCGTCTATATATAGTCAGACAATAATAAAAAACTCATATATTCATTTACTGACGCTTGCCATTCTTTTTTGAATTTGACTACAGCCAGGCTCAATAATTATTATTTTTACAGGGATTTACAATGAATGGGTGATGTTTTCGGTACAACATTTGTCTATCACCATTGTGGATTAATAGGCTATGACTGATATTATATGAGAGATCAAATTTACACCAATCGGATGTTTGATTACAAAGCTTAGTAATTAATTAAAATATGTATATTTAATCTTCGTCACACATTTAAACATGGACTCTATGAATGGTAGTGTACATGTAATTATATTGATCTATAAGGGATCTCTCCATGAAGGCTGTTGAGTACTAATATAATATACTCGTATTCCCAGGTGGAAATCTGGTTGAAGAAAAGTTTTGGAACAAGACACACAAAGAATGGCAAATGAAATTATAACTGTGTGGCAGCAAATTATGGTGACCATATGATTCAGATATGTAACGCATGTATGAAAATTAAATAAAAAAGAAAGATATGAAAAAAAAAGTAAGAGTAATGCAGTACGCTTGATAAGGTTGAAAACGATTTAAGATTACTAAATACGACAGAAAAAAATACTGAAATGAAAAATTATGTGGTAAAGGTCCACAATGAAGATTTACTTACTTATTTAAACATAAAATTAAATAAGACAAACGGTAATGCAGTCGTGTTGATTGGTTTCACAAAAAAATCTCTAAATAAATTAATTAAATGTGTATTTATGGAAATGGTTTTCTATCACTGCTTCAGGTCCAATAATGTATTTACTATATTTGTACATACTAGGTGAGTGCGGGACTAGTTTGGCACATACTAATGTGTTGTTATACATTATGTATAATATGTTTACACATTCATAATGGATGTTGGAGGGAATCAAAGGAGACAATGCTTCTTATCAATCCCACGCACCGATGGATTATTGGAACAAAACCATGTACTGTGTTATGTGCTACCGATTGTCCTGGATGTGCTTGCTGACTCTCACCGCCTAACCAGATATCGCGACACAAGTAGATACATGTAAATTAACTATCACTATCACCTCGATATACGTGCCCATACTTATGAAAGTTGCGATAGTTAAGAAATTAAGAAAAAAAAAGTTTTCGTTTGTACCCGAAATCGTGGCTCGAACACAAGGAAAATATGCACGCCTTGTAAGGGAAGCCATTGATATCAAAAGACATCCCATCAACATCAACAGGGATGACGGCTTGATTCTCAAAACAGCATGGCTTCCACTTCTAGCACATACTCTAAAACCTGTACAGACAAGCAAGGATGACATGACGTTCGTGGAGGTACATTTCTTAGAACATATCGACGATTCTCCGGAATGAAACTTGAGTATGCAGTTGCCATGGAGATATGAATCAAAAACGCTCGTAAAAAGATAATCTGAATAAACCAACTCCCAACTAAATCAATCCTGATGAAGACCCCTGCAATGGCGGTCGAAATATTGGTTGAAGGAAGTTCACCACACGGCTACACCCAAAAGCCACAATATCAAATCTGGCCGTGAAAACATAAAAAGTTATTTAAAGCATCGCTATGTTTATTGAATCCAGTGGTTTAAGACTAGAATGTTTATTTTGGGGCTCCAACGTGTCAATGTTTGACATATAAGAGTACGTGTATCAATATACGACAGCAAGTGCATTTATTTTTATTTTATGTATGCAAGCACCCTATCTAGAGGAGCCGTCTGTTGACAAGTTGCATGATAGTCTTCGTCTGTCGGATGCATCAGAAAACCCTCAGATCCACCTGCCGGAGACACTCCTGACAGCCTTCCTACTGGTGAGCACCATCCACTGCAGTCAGGTACCAGAATGGAGCACAGACTGACATCAACGAAAGAAAATTAAATGTTGAAATTCTGTATAAAACACCATGTTATAAAGTTTATTTAAAAAAAATAGTGTTCTTAAAAAATTAAGGTAGAAAAATAGAAAATATTAACATCAGCATGATGTAACCCTTGCTGACTGGTACCAAAAACCTCGATATACAATCTTTCGTCTCTTATTTCTGTTAGCTTGGAATACATTTATGTGTCCGCCATATTGGCACTAGTTATATAGACCACCGCTTGTGTCGCCAGTGCGACAGCCCATCAGGCCAGTCGTGTCCCGCCCGTCGGCGAAAGCATATTGTATTGTGGCTCGGCATAATGCTCTGACTAGGTCGAGCCGTATATTTGTAATGTTTTATCGTAAATATATGTCAATATGCTTCTGAAAAAAGTCTTTGTCTTGCTGACCTGCTCCTCATCATGCCCTCACGCGACGAAATAACACCTTTTTCAAAGATAGGAGGATGTTAGTATCATAAAGTACATGTCTCTCACCTGTAAAATGACAGTCATAGTCCATTAATTTAAATTTGTTTTAGACGAAAGTGGTCCCGCGAACATCACCCATTCATAGGATTCCACGTAGAAATGGATGAGGCGTGAAAGCTGGGCAGTATTCTATGAAGTTGGCGGATTGACACTCTGCTGTTGTTCTCTTCCGAAAGCAAGCTCCATCAACATGCTTGGATTATCAATATCGAATAATGTCAAATATTACGAGTCAATTAAGTGTAAAGCCGGTCTCGCTTCCAAAAAACTAGGTGTATTATATAGATCACGTCGGTATTTCAACGATAAACAACTTCTTCTTCTATATAAAGGACAAATCCGACCTATCCTTGAATACGGCAGTCACCTTTGGATTGGAGCCCCAAAATACCTTCTAAACTTAATTGACTCAGTTCAAAGAAGAGCAATTCGTTTGATAAACAATGACACCCTTACGTCTAATCTACAATCAATGGAACACAGACGTAAGGTTGGTTCTCTTAGTCTTTTCTACCGTTATTACCACGGTCGCTGCTCTTCGGAACTTAAAGAACTAATTCCTCCTGCACCCACTCACAACCGACAAACTCGTCTTACACTTGCCGAACATCCATACACGGTTTAAATATGTCGACCAAGAACTGGCAGCTTCCAAAGTTCCCTCCTTAATGCCACCGGTAAGCTATGGAATGCTCTTCCAGCGTCTGTGTTTCCTCCTTCCTACAATCTGGATCTCTTCAAGAAACAGATAAATATACACTTGCAATCTCCCCAACCCACACACAAACACGAACACAACACACGTTTCCCGCATGCAGCGTCCAGCCTCCCTGGCTGAGCGTCATAGAGTGCACTGGTCTTGACCGGTTGTGCTCTCCTGCATGCGTTTACATAAAAAAAAAAAAAACTCCACCAGAGAAGTGAACATTATATGAAAAATCGGCGTGTACAATATAGGAAAAACTCATTTATTTATAAAGAATATGTTATAGGAGGGTTCAATGTAATCGATAACTAAATTTTTTGATAATGAGACTGTAATTTTGAAAAATAAATTCTTTAAAAAATCCATTCCGAGCAATGGCAGTTTTATGCACTGCATTCGATCATTTTCCTATCGAATGTTATTTTTTATTTTATTCCTGTTGCGGCTGTCATAATATTCTTATTCCTTGTACACATCTGATTTACTGAATAAATAAACGTTGCACATATTTGACAGCTGTGGGGAGTAAAACTCCGGTGCGATAATAAAGTGCTGCGTTGCTTTGAGGCGTCCAGTTAATATGGAATTTCCAGTAGAGGGAAATATTTCACCACTTTCAGATATAATGGAATATTTCATAACATTGTTCATATTTTCAGTCGTATTACTTTCAGAGACAGATGCTCCCAACTGTAATGCATAATTATATTTTTCATTTCGGTTCCGTATAAAGAGCAAATAATATTTAAAAATTACTGCAACACAGTGATGTTAGCTGCCATTATCCATGCTTCGTTCTCAATCATATCTTAACCATGAGCTCCATTAGGACACAGTTGCAAATAGCTTCCACGATGTAAAGGCGGAAGTGTAAAAAGAAGACAACTGTAGTATTTATGTAAGAAGAACTCAAGTAGTGGATGATAACCAACGAATTGGCACATTCAAGTGGCAATGGGCAGGACATATCTGTCGAAGAGGAAGAAAAGTATTTTAATGGTGCAAAAGAACTGGCAAACGAAGCATTGACGACTCCTGCAAGATGGACTGACGACATAAGAAGAATAGCGGGAGTAACCTGGATGCGGAAGGCGGAGGATCGAATAGGATGGAGACCCATGTTGGAGGCTTACGTTCAACAGTGGACGGATACAGACTGATGATGATGATTTACGCAAAGATTACCCAAATATGAGACGGATACAGCAGTCGTCTCTTTATTTCCGTAGGTTCTTGTTCACCGTGAATCATAAGTTCCCAAAAGGACCTTTAGGTACAGAGATGTCTTGAGACGAGGCATGGATAGTGGTAGATGATAGAACTACGAGGCAGCGATTTGTAGATATACAACGGATATTTTTGCTATACAACCTGAACAGTAAGTTTTTAAATATGATAAATGGTAATCAATTTAAATACGGTCCCGCTTTACATTATTATTCCTCTTGCACCCACCCATAACCAACAAACTCGACTTACAATTGCTGAACATCCATACACGGTGTATATCTACCAAAAACTGGGATATTCCAAATTCCCTTCCTAAATGCCACCGGTAAGCTCTGAGATTCTCTACTAGTAGATGTGCTTCATCTCTTATACAATATGGATCTCTTCAAGGAACAAATCAATATACATTTACAATTTACTAAAAATAAAAATAAAATGGTTACTACAACGAAATTCGTGGGTTTGATTACAGACAGATAATTAAAAAAAAAAGATTTTTAATTGACCTCTAATTCTATAAATGTTGGTACTGTGAATTCGATCCATCAACTGTTAAATGCCAGTCATAGTATATTAATCAAAATCGGTGGACGACAAAGTTCGTCACGTTGCTCCACCCATTAAAAATCAATTCATTTTAAAAATGGATGATGATCTACATTCCACATGCAGAGTTTAGCCATGTGTTAAATATTTAAGTGTCATATAATTCACGGAGGAGATTTCTCTACCACTATGTGTATTTACGTAAAAAAAAACAAGCACAAAACAATGTTTCCCGCACGTAGCATACTTTCGTCATATATCCAACTCGGTCTTAATCGCTTATAATATTAAAAAATTAAAACCCTAGCTTGGACAACTGTCCCATATTCACCGGATCTTGCTCCATCGGATTACCATTTGTTCCGGTCAACGCAACACTTTTTCAACGGAAAAAAATACAACAGTTATGAGGACGTCACAAAAGGCATATCTGAGTATTTTACATCGAAACCAGCTAAATTTTACGAACGTGGTATTAAAAAATTGACTGAAAGGTGGAAGGAGGTTATATCAAATTACGGCAATTATATTTTGAACTATAAATATATTAAATGCACCAAATTGTTTTATTAAAAAAACGACATTCTTTTCCGGTACACCTTATATACCGTTTATTTATGGTACAAGAGAATTACAAAAAATACTTCACTTAAACGTGGTTTTCACAGTGAAGGTGTTACGATGCATATTTACAGCTTCCAGGTTGTTAGCTCCTGGCAGGTCTAGCTCCTCGCATGCATGTTTCGTCCGTCGTTGCGGGGGTCTGAGTGCTAAAGCTTGTTCCCCCACCACTCCTCTGCCGCTCCTTCGCTTGAGAAATGCGATGCTCCATCATAACCGGGACCTACGGCGTTAACGGTTACCTTAGCTGTCCATTCATCACACCCACGAGTGGTGTAGCTCACCAGCCGTACATACGTCACCATAGATAGCCTGTCTATTAAATTAAATGAATTATATAACAAATAATACAAAATACTCATTAAGCTGCTAAAAAAAACATTCTAAAGTACGTAGTTCAGACACCCGCTTGGTGAAAACCCTCCCTATCCCGTCCTGTTTTTGGAGACCCAGATGGGGACCCGTTACTGGTCGCACGCAAAAAGCTACTTGTTATAAAGTGGCTGAAGGCCTTCCCGTGATTCTAGGTACGTCAGTTAGATGTCAAATAGACCTCTTTGGTAACACGTAGCTGACCACGAAATACGTGGGAATGAATAAGGAAATGGTAAGGTTGGGAAATGGATTCTACGAATAGCAGAAATTAGCTAGAAACATGGTTCAGGCAATGGCACATCGTTAGCTATATTTTTTTATGGAAGCACATACAGGAGAATGTCAACAGATGGTGATAAGATGGCGAAAAATTAATCACCCTATCGGATGATGTTATAACTTTTGCAAATGGTCAAAAATATCGCGGCTATGGCTGCCTATATCGCTGAGAACGAAGAAACATCGAACAGACGATTAGAAATATGGAGTAATGGTGAAGTTTAATGTGTGGATTCTACGACGCTTACATATGAAAAGAATGATGAAATGATAAAAACAAGGCCATATGCCGTCATAAGATTCCCCGACCGTTGACATCGTTTGACGTGAAATATCGTTTTGCTACTTTCCTAGAATTGTTTTTTATGCATCATCTTCTAGCTAAAGGATACAAGAACCAATGTGATATATGGAAATAGACCAGATAAGTACATTTATGCTTTAAATACTAGTTTTATAATTGACAGTATAATTTGTATTCAAAGCGATCCATAATGAAAGGGTAAACCGACTTTAGTATAAAAAAATCATTTTTTATACTTAATCGCTAATTCACAAAAATAATACTTAACACAGTAAACTAAAACCCAACTTCATTAAAAAAAAATAGTTATAAATGTAAAAGACACCTAAAAATCCTTTTATATACGCGCGACAATAACCTATTACATCACCTGCGTGTCACAGAGTAATAACGAAGATTATAATTATAACCTTTATGCCCAAGAGCATTAAAGGGTTAAAATCTCAGCAGCTCGAAAACTGAAACGTCACAAGTCTTAAGAAGATAAAGTAGGATGGGTGACGTTCTAGGAGTGGAGGGTGGACGTTTTATTTCATGTCTTTATATATATATATATAGGTAAACGCTTCCAGTTAAAATGACCCTTTTTAAACTCATTTCGGTATATTTAAACCGTAAAACAGTTTATTACCATATCTTCCAGTTATATTACAAGCTTTACGACCTAACTCTAAAATATGAAGAGCTATCTCCAATCTCGACACGGTCGCTGACCGGGGAAGGATTAAAGCTTTGAGGTGCACTTAAACCAACAGCTTTTTAAAAATAGTTTATCACTGTATCTTTAACCACATTGACATCCCCCGTCTTTAAAAAGACGACAAGTCGCGGGTTCGTCACGTGGCTGCGTGGAGGAAAGATGCAGGGGCAGATTAGTAAGCAAAATAACTTGTTTTTGAAGGACAATTCGCATTAATTTCCGATAAAGACTTGACTTCCCCGTTCGATCGTAACATGACGTTAATTCCGTCTCGATTGAACGGGGCTTGACTAACGACTGCCCGGAACACTGTGATTCGCAGCGCCGCCAAGGCAATCATGTATCAATATCGTAACAGTATTTAATGTGTTGAGGGCAGTTTTGTACAGAGGTAAAAAAATCATGAGATGACAGTTGCACAAACATGAAATGGAGCAACTATCATAACAAATAAAATGGCGTATGCAAACGCGGTGTAATTTTATATAATTTAAACTAATATTATTAGGTGTGCATGTCAGGTGAGCGAACAAAAATAAGAGACAAAAGATCGTTTTTCGATGGTTTTCGGCATCGACCTAAAAGAGCTATATCAAGTTGATATCAACATGTACTCCTATAAATATTTGAAGCTACTTGCAATATGTATAGCTATGTCTACAGAATAATTTTCAGTAATTTATAAAGATATCAGATTGATTTTGACTTTTATAGAAATGGTGGTAGAGAATCTGATCCGTGGATCCAATGATGCATGCATGTGAAATGTTGATCCGCCAACGTAATATACGCATTCACGCATCATTCACTTTTAACAGGAGTACACTATGAATGGACAATGTTTATGGGACGACTTTTGCCTACCACCGATATCAAATTAAATGGCTATTAGTGGAACTTTACGGGCAAGGTATCAAAGTCACACCAACTGGGTTTTTAAAGAGCTTAGATTATTTTAATTTACAGTAATCCAAAGTGGTAATGACTTTCTAGGACATTACACGTGCAAATAATGATATTATTAATTTTACCGCGATTCTACGAGATCGAAATTATTCATTGTACAACGGTCCAGATTAAAATACTAGTATCAGAATATATATATAAAAACTGCCACTTTTTCTTTGAGATAAATTTCCTTCGTATCCACTCTGTAGACAAGTAACATTATACGATATTTCACTGACACTCGATTATTATAATTAATCGATGCGCTGCCTGTGCAAGCCCACCTTTCGATGGGTATATAAAAGAAAGGGTATCGTTATTATATGCGAAGATAACACTGGCAATATATTTTTAATGCAAAAGGTCCAGGAGGAATAATGCAAAAATAAATTATTGTCAGTGTTTTTAATTTAAAATTATTGATTATTTCAGAAAAAATAAAAAACTCTCAAAAGGTGTTTTTCAGTCGTGTGATGGCAGGATTAGGAGCAGATTGACATATATTTATGAGAAGCTTTACAAGCTTCCGGCCTAGGCGGAATGACAAGCCGGCCGGCCGTACTGCGACCTTCTCGGCTGTCAGCACACCATTCACCCGTGCGGCCCGTGGTCGGTCACCAGAGCCGTAAGTGACGATGTATATAACTAACACACAAGTGAGCGGACTTGTCCAAGATGCCAATATGGCGACACACAAATGTATGACAAGCGCACAGAAATAAGTACAAAAAAGATTTAAAGCACATAGTAAGAAAAGTGAGCATCGTGGTCACTCACCGTGAGGCTCTCGTCGAGTTTGCGGCGCCACAAGTCGCTCCTGTCGATCAGCGCGTTCCACTTGTCGCTCAGCTTTCCGACCTCCCGACGAATAGAGCGCGTCAGCTCGCGGGCTTGCTCTTCAGCGCTGCGGTAGCCACGAGAGTCACCATCCAATTCGCGTCCAGCTGAAAAAAATATATTCAAAAAATGAACTTTCGTAACGGTATTTAATGTGCTAAGGGCAATTTTGTATAGAGCTAAAAAATATTACAATAATCATGTAATACATTAGATATTTTTAAAAACAGGTATACCTTACATTTATTAGGCGTAAAACTCTTGCTTATCATACTATAAGTCATGGGTTCGATTCTTGATGAAGTTAAAAAAAAGTATTTTTTTTAAGTTTTATATATTATAGCCCCCCGATTGGTGTCAACTATATGAAATTGAAATCAACCTAATTGTAGGGCTTAGACGTAAGCGCTTGTTATCAACCTGTAAGTCGTGGGTTCAATCTCTTATAATGATTATATTTTGTCAAATTTTGTGCTTTGTAACTACAACCTGCATGGTTTAAATCTGATGTCATAAAACGACAATAATAGCATATCAATGAAAAAATGTTGTATACGAAAGTCATCCAGTGAGCATCACCTATTCATATCGAGTCCTCTTAAGAATGTTTTACTTCCTTAACTCCCTTAAGCTCCTGTCTTCCCACATACCTAGATTACCTTCTTATAAGTTTCTTGATTTTAAAATTTGTTTTGAATTTGTATCAATGGTGGTATTTATAATATTACATACGAGTATATCGACGATATGTTGTTAAGATGCGAGGTGCGAATATATCCGCACCAACTTGCACTGCTCTTAAGTGCGAGGTGCGGATTTATCCCACGCCCTGAAAAAAACACGTCGCTTCAGTGCGATATGCTGATTTATTCGAATATTATATTGAATTTAATTTTGTTTTATATTACGAAATTCCTTCGTCAATTTTTTTTACGATATGTATTCAGTTGTGGGTAATTCTATACATATTTCAAATTGGCCCTTTTTTTTAAATAATAATGGATTTAGTTAATTTAGTTCTGAAGGTGAATATAAATGAGCATATAAAAGCACTGACCAATCAAAACACTTCTTTTTTTCAACTTTATTTTTCATTGACTAATTGACTTATTTCGTGACTTTTTAAGAAAACTTATTTCGCACGTAAAGGGTTAAAAAAGATTTAAATCATAACCATTATCTTGCTTCAAAATGTCGATTTGTTTGCGATATTTTTAAACAATATCGATTTGTTCTTTCCATCTCTTTATAGCTAAAAATTACGAGTGTATCTTTTAAAAAATCCAATATGACGTCATTTCTTTCGCGCGATATATTGCGGTTGAAGTATCGTCTTTTATGGGAGAAGTTACTGCCTCTGGGGAGGTTTTTAAGGGCTGTATCGAACGTATACCCATAACCGCAAAAAGCGCACATCTGACGATGTTTTTAAGTCTTCCAAGCAAGAAGGCAGTAAATGAGTATTTTTATTAAACTACTACATACATTTAGACTTGAGGCCTTTGAGATATGCTAAGATTGCCATTTTACACCAATCAGGGGATTGTATATCTTGGAAATACGATCACCTGGGATGGCAGAACAAAAAGAGAAGTCAACAGTCGCATACATCAAGCAAGGCTAGCTCTTTCAATAAAAAAGCAAAAATTCTTGTGTCAAAGAATATTAATTTATGGCTCCGCAAAAAACTTGCCAAAACATTTGTTTGGAGCATCTTGATGTACGTCTGTGAGACATGGTGCTTATCTGAAAGTGATAAAAAAAGACTAGAGGCCTTTGAGATGTGGTCATACAGAAGAATTCTCGGAATTTCCTGGAGAGACCACGTCATGAACAATAAGGTTCTCAGAATAATCAAGGAAGATAGGCATCTAGTAAGAACTATCTCAGAGAGGCGAGCCCGATGGATCGGTCACATCATGGGCCACGATGGTCTTCTTTACGACATTGTGGAGGGGATGGTTGAGGCTAGAAACTATAGAAGGCGCCCAGACGGGAGTATTTGCAGCAAGTGTTCGAGGACATGCGTTGTAGCTCTTATGTTGAGGTGAAGAGGGTTGCAGAGGACCGAGAGGAGTGGAGATCGAGATGCAAGATTCTGTTGCTGCAAACCAATCCACCGGATTGATACTACGAAGAAGACTACATTAAGCACTAAAATAATTTTTACACAAGTACAACAATAATAGCTTATAGTTCACTGGATTTTAAAACACTTTTTTTTAAATCAGATTACTTTAACATTTGATATGTTCCGGAGCCGAGATCGCGGTGCCAAAATTACAGCGTCAGCTAAATGGTGACGCCGGAATACCAAGGTTTCGGAACTGAGGATAAGTCCAAAGACCGGAGTTGAATTGGTACTGATTTATTTGATAACATATCCCTTTTTATATCTAAGTGTACAACATGAGTAAGTATTCTGTATTTTATAAAATTAATATTAATAAATTAATTTTCATACACCGCAAATTCCTAGATACCTGTTGTTTTGTACCTTGATCCCTTCAATTTACATAGAGTGGCAAAATATTGTGATGGTCAATGTCGTGAGTCGTACCCGACTTTATGAATCGACAAATTCGAGCTGAGATAGAGAATTTGATTATAATTTGACAATTAATACTTTAAAGACTTTTGGATGTTTAATATAAAATAATTATGTCCAAATAACGGCTCGAACGTACAAATTCACAGCAAACATCATAATATATGACATTTATCTAAGCAATTAATGAAAGAAAAACCAACAGAGAACGCTAATCTTGACGCTTGAACCCTCACCCGTAAAATGTCAGTCGTAACCTATTAATTAAAATATGTGGTAGATGATAAGTTGTCCCGTATATATACACCACCCATTCATAGTGAATTACAGTAAAAATGTATAATGGATGGTAAATGCTGGGATGTAGTCTTTGTCGTTGATCATTTGATATCAATATTCAATATACAGCGCATTACAATATAGCCACATATATGAGGTTTATTCACCACCATCTATCAGTATTCTCCTGTATGTGTTTACATAAAATATAACCAAGAGATTTTTTCTTCGTGTCATTTTGTGGTCAATTGTAATATTTTTTGCTTTGAATTTTCAACTTCCATACAGTTCCTCAAGGGATACAAGATTTAAGCTATGAAACTACTTCAACGCCTGATTAAATCGTATGATACAATTCTCTATACATTAAATTTCTCTAAGTAAAATTTAGTATTCGTTTGATCATAAAAAAATCCCTTCTTATGTTGGGCATATATGCAACATATAACCCATGACGAGAAACCTCTACATGCTGTGTGATCGAAATTATAGTTCCATGTCAGCTCAGTATACTAAGGGCCCTTTCCCACGGACGTCCAGTTTTGCGTGATCAGTTTTTTATTGGATACCGCAAAAATCATACCTGTGTTCATACTCAGAAGTTTGCATCCTGATTTTTACGGGATAGCATTGGCAGTCGGAGAAGAACATTCAGACGCAATGGACGTGAATACATTTCTGATATCATACCGGTACCTTCGCCGCCGAAAGCAATGCAAAAAAAGAAGATTTTGGGTTCACCCGGTTGGCTGGGACATGTACTACGAATGCTGCAGGAGAGCATAAGCTATAGCCGCCTATTCTTCAAATTCGCGAGCTCGTATCATCAAACTAAACATTCTATAAATAGTTAGTTCTTCACAGCTTTGAAAGGCCGTCGGGAACTACGTATATAATGTACCCGGCGGAGCTTTTGAAGGTAGAGCTGAAATGCGATTAGGCGATGACCGTGGTAGCTTACAAAGCTTTATGGCAGTAGTTGCGTGACGACCATATGTTCCAGTTAGGGGTGCGGATATGGAAACAGATAATAAACTTTTGATAAAAGCGTAATTCTTTACATGATGAATATTTGGATTATTTAAATTGTTACGAACAAAATATATTTATAATTTAAAATAAATTTAAATTTAAAAATATATAAATTTATAATAATAAGTTTTTGATTCACATTTATTTTAACTGATTATATGTTTCGGCCTCCCTGGAGAACATCTTGGATAACTATTGAAGAAGGTCTCCAGGGAGGCCGAAACATGTAATCAGTTAAAATAAATGTGAATCAAAACTAAATATTTTTAATATATTATTTTTATAATTAAAATGAATTTAAAATTATGATTATACAGTTTCACCAAGTATTGTCAGTTGATAACCTTAATGTTAACAAAATATGTGTATATTTTTTATGTTTAATGAAGGGTTTTTAAAAAGATGTAACTTTTTTCAAAGCAAAAGATAAAATAAATAGAGATTGAACAAATCAATTTTGTGGCGACATGCAGGGATATTCAATATCGAAATAAATATTAATTCAAGATTGTCGGGGTCCTTTTCTTGTGTGCTAGAGGTTGGGGGTTCAGATTTAAGGGTCTCGTCGCGGATCCCATTACGGGCCACGTGAGTGATGGGGGCGCATGAATCTGGGGCCCGCGGCCGCGCGGGGGTCCGTAAAAAGATTGATTGCCGCCGATTTATAACCGCTGGTCCGCGAGCGTAAACATGAGATTCAATATCTAAAACGGTCGGCTATTGACGTGGGTCAAGCCATGTAAGGTCACATATACAGTCGATGTACAACATGAAAAAGTGAAAATAATTCCATTTTCCTAATATTCAACAATAATTTTCACAAACAAATAAATCTGAAGTAAAAAACATGTAAAATGGCATTTTATTTAAAAAATAATCCAAGAAAAAAATAGTAAAATGTAGATTCGAACCGTAGTTCATTGGACTCGACGTTGACTACTTAGCCAATTTTAAAATATTCAAAAGGTGAGAATTTCGGCAAAGTAATCAAATTTTAATCTTTAAAAATGAAACATTTTTTGATTCTGAATTTATAATTTTTGAACATTTTAAGTGAAGTGAATATGTTCTTATTTAAATGTTTTCAGCATTCAATTTGTTTCTTGACTAACAGTTGTCTCTGGCCAGTGATGGATTGAGGAAGGCTACGAGTTAGTCTGAACTGCAGTCTCATAAACAGAGGTTATATCTTACGTGATCCACGTAAAAACAAGGTAAATAAATACATATTTAATATTGATATGTTCTTTAAATAAATTTCATTACAAATTTTTTATAAACATGATTCATTAATTCTTCTTTATCTTTATTTTCTTTCATAAATTAATTTCATATGATTATATTTCAATTTTAGGAGTATCACTCAAAAACAATATAATTTTTAAAAGTTGGTTCATGTCGTACTCTCGTATATATAAAATATTTTCTTCAAATTACGGTATTTGCTGCAAAAATAAAACCCAAAAAACGGGAAAACAAGAATGAGAGGCATTGCAGAGTATCCATCATGCAGGGCAATTGGAATGACATCAGCCCAGCTGTCAGTTTCGTTTAAGATACGTTCATGTATCTACTGAAAATGTAAAGTTTCAAAAGCAAGTAGTAAGAAAAAGTATTCAAATGCACTTTTAAACATACTGACATCAGCATGATCAGTAGCGCTTGCTGACCTGTACCAAAAACCTCGATATACAATCTTTCGCCTCTTATTTATGTTCGCTTGTCATACATTTATGTGTCCGCCATATTGGGACTAGTTATATAGACCGCCGCTCGTGGCGCCGGTGCGACAGCCCATCACGCGAGTCGTGTACCGCCCTTCGGCGAGAGTATATTGTATTGTGGCTCGGCCTAGTGCTGTGACTAGGTCCGGGCTACAAGTTTGTAAAGTTTTATCGTAAATATATGTCAATGTGCTTCTGAAAAAGTCTGTGTTATCAATCTGCTCCTAATCCTGCCATCACGCGACTGAATAACAACCTTTTGATAGAGAGGAGGAAGTTAATACATTCCAATGTATGGCACATTCAGGTAGTAAATACAATTGATAAATATTGACTGTGAGAATTGATTGTTTGTGTAACGACAACTGTGTGTGTCGCCTTTTTACGCATATAAAATAAGGTCCGATTTCAGAAAAGGTTTAGTGAGGAGAATACTGTGTATCCGTTTGCGAGGACCTGGAGAGGGATGGGAGATGGAATCAATGGATTTCAGTTGCTGCAACAATAAAGGCAAATACAGCCAGGTCAGCTGTCCTGAAAGGGCTGGGAAGGGAAAATCAGAAGAAATCAGACCACAGAAAGTATAATGGGACAAATGTGCTGGAATTAGGGTACTTTGCATCTTTAATATTACGAATGAAAAGTATTAACTGAAGTATTTGGACATTTGTAAATAATACATTAATAATAATTGCGGTATTTTATAAGTAAAAATAACTTTTGCCGGCGGTCATAGCTCAATGGTAAAGCGTTTGCTTTGCAAGCCAAAGGTCATGGGTTCGATCCCCGACGGAGATTAAAAAAAAAAAGATTTTTAATCGATTTCTGAGCTCTAAAATTCCCCGGTTGGTGTGAATTTGATCCTTCACCCGTAAAATGTCAGTCATAGCCTCTTAATTAAAATTGGTGGTAGACGAAAGTCGTCCCATGAAGACCAACCATTCATAGTAAATTCCTGTAATAATAAAGGATGATGCGTTAATCTCGGGCTGTAGTCTATGACGTAGGCGGATCAACACTCCACATGCAGCGTTTAGCCATATACACCATGGTAAGCGTCATAGAATTCCACAGATGTGACTTCAGAATTACTATCATCATCTGTCGGTATTCTCCTGTATGTGTTTACAAAAAAAATAAATAATAATAATTGCAATGACTGTAAGTTCGTGTACAACGACTGAAACATATAAACAAATTCACGGTAAACATCATTAACGAATTTGGAACGGTTGGAGGGGCACTGGATGCGCCTTCACGTAGCCACCCAGCGGTGATCCGGTGCTCCACTCACTGACAGTCAGTAGTTGCAAAAATTTTTTTTTTTTAAATGTTATAAACTTGTTTTATCTTTTTTCGTTTGTATATGTAAAATTTTAATTCTGGCTCTGGTGGCTGAATAAATAAAATTTAAGAACTTCCATAGTCTTGAATAAGCCAATGATATATATATAAAAAAGTTTTGACTTTGAATATATTTTCTGACGCGTTAGAACGCACTCGGAAAATTCAGCGGAACATTTTTTTTTTTCATAATTCTGAGGAATATAAATCTTGAAACAAAACTTTTAAAAAAGTTGAGAGGCCGCTTATTGAATTAATTAAATAAAATAATACGATTTCAGAAAGTTGGGAAAGTTTAAACGTTCAATTTTGCGTCATAATTAAATATTATTTACATAATTAAAGTATTAAATAAAACAGGGAATTTATATGCAATATTAAGAAAGCGTTACATCACGAAAAAATCTTAGAGGTTTCAGCACAAATTTGAAGTTTACTGAAAAAAGCGTAAAAATATATAACAATTGAATAAAATATAAATATAATGTGGGTAAGTAAGCATTATTCCACAGGGAATTAAATAAATAAAGCTATGAATACGCGGCATACATTAAAACGAAATTTGCATTCCAAGGCTAATTCAGGCTAAATATTTATGAATGCAGTATACCGCGGAGCTTGTTAGAGGGAGACGGCCAGCTTCCGACTATGCGAAGAGCGAGTCGGACGCTGGAGGTGTCGAGCGCTCTCGAAGCGGTATATTTGATTTAATGAACAGTCTGTATGGAAGTATAGTACTCGACAAACATTGCGATACCAATTAGGAATTTTAATTATTTATAATGATTATTGTCGCGGCAATAAATATTAATTATTTACAAGCGTTTTGGTGTCTGCGAACTCGCGATAAGGAACATACTATTGCGGAAATATGCACACGTGAAATTAAATATACAATTATATAATATTAGTAGATTTTAAAGTGATACACAAAAACTAAGTAAAAGTGGTATTCTGCATGTATCAAAATTTAAAATATTTTTATTCATCGCCGTTATGAAAGGCTGTCGGGAACTATACACAGAATGTACTCGGCGGAACTCCAGGAGAAATAGTTTACATGTGATGAGGCGAAGACCACAGCGGCTGAAAAAGCTTTGAGGGGCAGTTCATGACGACCATACGCTCCAGTTAGGAGGAAAGTAATAAACATTAATTTACCCGAATTGAGATAAACACACCATAATTATCATTCCATATTATATGGAGGTCCCTTGACAGACTTCGGACCGGAGTATGAAAGACGAGGACATAAATGAAAGTCAGGCAGTTTTAAAGCGACTGCGGCACGGAGCAGACCCTGTCACACCTTTTGGAGTGTGCGCTGTGTCCGAGTAGCTGCACCCAGGAAGACCTGATGATGGCCGGGAGTAACGACATTGACGTCGCCCATTTCTGGGCAGACAGGATCTGACCCTGTGGTTTCCAACACGATTATATATAAATTCCATATTTGGTCCCTAGTTGGAGCTTATGGACGTCAGAACTCGACGAAACTTCACTGAATACATTATATTTATAGTTTCATAACTGCGAAAATCCGGAGGCCTGAAAAAAGGATGCTGTACTTAATACTCCTCTGCGACCATTTGTAAGTATCTACGCAGAAAGATCTCCGCGTGTAGATACGTCATGACACAAGGCATGAATAATGTCAGCTGACAAAACTGTGTGACGACAATTCGTGGTGATTATATGCCTTAAATATGGAAAAGATACGTAAAAAATTAAGGTATTTTAGTTTTTACAACTAAATTATATTCGTCATGATTTATTATCACATAGAATGAAACATTTTTTTTATTACGATAAATTACAAATAACAGTTCAAAACATATCAGATTTTTCAAATTTTGAATACCTAAAATTTATATTCTATTTTACGCCGCCTGGAAACACAAGCCCATCGAGTTTATACGAACGAGCGGGTGTGGTAAAAATGTTAATTCACTTACACTGTGGTAGTTTGTTGAAAGTGATCCAACGACAATATGAATATCATTTTGAACACATTTTACACCCGCTTACATGTCGGCGCATAATATTTCACGGTTCAGACTACTCATGCGGAGATTTGCATGGCGGAGTACAGAGCGTCTACTACATTGTCAAACATGAAATAATGAGAAGAAAAAAAGAGAAAGAATACGTCAACCGTAACACGTTTGGAATAGCTTACACACCAAAAAATTCTAAGCAAATATTGTCTTATATGAAATTTCTTTCATCAAATAATTGGAGAAAAATAATCGCTGCGATTCGAACCACGAACTTGTTACACCGTATCCTACTCTTTATCCAACGCAATGACTATTCATGGCTAACGCATACTATATGATTATTATGTATTGTTTATGGTTCTGCCACTTTTCGTTACCAGACAAATCGTTCAACGACTCATCAGTAACGACGTGGGGCGCACTGGACATCTGCTGCATGGGACATTTAGTGCACGGGACAACTGATGAATGTTTTGCTAACCTCACCTAACCTAACCTTAAGATTTTTCAAGTAATTGAAGAGTCAAGAGGTCCATAGGTCTCGTTAGCGAAATAACTTAGGTTAGGTTAGTGAAACATACAGTGCACTAATTGTTCCGTGCGCCCATTGTCGTTACCGATGAGTCGATAAACGAATTGTCTGAAAACGATGGTCGTGACACCATTATTTATATATGCCGCTTGTAAAACAATGTTTAACTTTCCAAGGTTATACCAATCAGTTTTGTCACAAATATTATAATAAGCCACAATGTATTTATTTAAATAGCACGTAGTCATATTTTAAAGAAAAAGAACCAGTTTCATTTTGAAATATGATGTATTTATAGAAAAATATATATATTTTTCATTGTTTATACTTGTCGGTTATTTATATTACAAATTAAGCAGTAATAACCCAAAGAATCACAAGAAATTAAAAATGTTTTACTAAATTTTAATTCCAGATTAGACACTAAAGAATGTTTATGCTATGTACGAATACACTCTTTGGAATTCGTTTCATGCACTTTTGAGTTTAGGCGAGCGGAGATGAAATATGAATTCAATTTATCGATTTAAACCGTCAATATTTATGTCACTGTTGCCACTGGACCAAGAACCAGAGGGTATTGCAGTAGCATCTATGGAAAAATCTGTTTATCCGTGGTCAGAAAAAACTGAGAGTTCCAAAGATATTCTATTAAGGAGTTTCATCTAAATGGAAATAGATGGCACTGGGCCATCGCTCACTTTGTTCTTTAAATTGCTTTTCTTTGAATATTTTAATCTGTTGAAAACTTTGCAGTGTTCGCCCCATCTAGCGGAAAAGCAGAAAAACTTATAAAATAACTTTATAGAACTATAATAATTATAATTCGTCTCACTTCCTTGAAGCAAGTGTTTTAAAATAGGCTTCTATATAAAGGCCGGTAGAGAAGAAAAGAGCAAATTCAAATTATATCCTAACTCATTCGAATTCGATAGAAGCGATTACATTGACGCAAATAAACAAATATAAAATATTTAGGTTTATTCCACATTTAGGTCGTGTTGTTGTTCGAAATATGTACAATCAATAAATAATAAATGTGGAATAAAACTTTATATTTCTAATTTAAATTGTTAATCAACATAAACTTTTATTCATTAAACGAAAGTTTGAATTTAATACAAATCGGAATAATTTTAGAAAAAAAAACGGCTACGAAAAACATAGTGTATGTATTTGATAACATTAAGGTTATCAACTGATAATATTTGGTGAAACTGCAAAATTATAATTTTTAATTAATTTCAATTAAAAAATTAACAAATTAAAAATATTTAGTTTTGATTCACACTTATTTTAAACGGTTACATTTTTCGGCCTCCCTGGAGACCATCTTCAAAAATATATTTTTTTAAATTTAATGAGTTAATTTTTTAATTAAAATGAATTTTAAATTATAATAGTGTGTTTGGTGTCAATTTTGTTCGTTCATCTAAATCATAGATGGGCAACCGCCGGCCCGCGGGCCGGATCCGGCCCGCGGAGCTATTTTGTCCGGCCCTGATTCATCTCGGCGAAGTAATTGAGAAATACATTAGTTAAAATAATGCAGATGACACGGGCGCTTGCAGTGATTCGGGGAAGCTCGTATACGCACCGAAGGATTACGAGCGGGGCCCACCCCCTCCGCGCTACATAATATAATAATATATATTATTATCGCAATGCATCCGATGGTTTGTGTTTCGGCAAAGTTCGTAGGCACGAAATATCCCGAGTGCAGCACACTAATTCCGTCCCCCTCCGCGCCGCATTCCCCTTATTTAGTGTTCACGCGACTTCTGGTCTGGTTTGTTCTGTTTACTGGTGCGTTCTGGCGTAGAAGACAGTTTTGTTTGTCAGTTCTGAATATTGTTTTTAAATTTGTGACAATGTCGAAAAAAAGAAAAGTTGATGCAGAGTGTCGAAAATTTCAAGACAAGTGGACGGAGGATTATTTCTTTATCCTGAATAAAGGAATGCCCGTATGTTTGCTGTGTAAGGAGTCCGTATCCGTCAACAAAGAATTCAACTTAAAGAGACATTTTACTTCGAGGCATGCGGATCACCAACAAATAAATGAACAAATTCGAAAAGATATGATACAGAAGTTGAAGAAGAACTTGGATACCCAGCAACAAATGTTCAAAAAGCAAATAACGCAGCACGATAGCGTTGTTAAAGCCAGCTTTGTTGTAAGCGAAAAAATTGCAAAGCATTCTAAGTCATTTGGTGAAGGAGAATTTATTAAAGAGTGTCTGCTCGACGTTTCAAGTATAATCTGTCCTGAAAAGAAAAAAGACTTTGAGAGAATATCTTTGTCGAGACGTACTGTTGTCCGACGTATAGAAATGATGGCTGATGATATCAAAAAAAGTTTGAAATAGGTGATTACTGGATTCGAAGCATTTTCAATTGCTTTGGATGAGAGCACAGATGCCTCTGATACAGCACAATTAGCAATATTTATCAGAGGAGTTGACGTGTACTTCAAAATCACAGAAGAATTATTAGCTCTTCAGCCGTTAAAAGGAACGACTACCGGTGAAGATATATTTGAAGCAGTCAACATAGTCTTCGAAAGCTTTGGGATTAAATGGAGTGCACTATCTGGCATATGTACTGATGGTGCCCCTGCAATGGTTGGCTTACGGAAAGGATTTATTGGAGTTGTTAATGAAAGAGCAATAGAATTACAGATCCAGCCGGAAAATTTAACAAATTTTCATTGTATTATCCACCAGCAAAATTTGTGCGCAAAATCGATGAAATTCAAGAATGTTATGGATGTAGTAGTATAGCAAGCATTAATTTTATTAAGTCACGTGCACTTAATCACCGCCAGTTTAAGGTGTTTTTGGAAGACCTATTTTCAGACTATGAAGATGTGTCTTATTACTGTGAAGTAAGGTGGTTGAGTAAAGGAAACATGTTGAAACGATTCTATGATTTGAGACAAGACATTGCAGATTTTATGGACATAAAAGGAAACACAATCAACCAAATAAAAGATAATCAATGGGTGTGTGATTTAGCATTCCTTGTAGATGTCACAGGATACCTAAATGATCTTAATTTAAAACTACAAAAACAGGGAAAATTGGTTCATGAACTGCATAGCCATGTCAAAGTTTTTTGTAATAAGCTTAGATTTTTGAAAAATCAGATAAGAGGTAAAAATTGTTACCATTTTCCTAATCTATCAAGGCATACAAACATCACATATAATTCTTATGGAGATGAACTGAAGGCACTAATAGAGCAATTTGATACGAGGTTTGCCGACTTCCAAAACAAAGACTCAACATTCGCTATATTTGCTCGTCCGATGGATGCTGATGTAAATAATGTGCCAGCAAATTTACAGATGGAACTTATTGAGCTTCAGGGGGATTTAGCGCTAAAATCACAATTTGACAAAGTTACTTTGACGGATTTTTATAAATTATATTTGGTGGAAGAAAATTATACAAACTTACGTAGATTTGCAAGAAACATCATTTGTCTTTTTGGCAGCACGTATACATGCGAACATTTTTTTTCGAGGATGAAGTACACCAAATCGAAAATTCGAACGAGGATAACAGATGAAAATCTCGAAAATTCGATGAGATTATCATTAAGCAATATCAACGCCAATATTGATAGTCTCGTAATTCAAGTACAAAGTCAATCGTCACATTAAATTTTATAAGCAATTAATGTCGTTCATTATATAAATAAATAAAATATGCAAGAAGTAGCAATGTGTTTTATTTAATTTAATATTACATTAATATAGTTAATAATTTGGTCCGGCCCTTGACACGGAGACAGAATGATAATGTGGCCCCAGACCTAGGAAAGGTTGCCCATGCCTGATCTAAATGAAGAAAAAGCTTCATAATTTAAGTTTATGATGAATATATGCTCCATTTAAAAAGTACATTCGTCAAAAATAATGACAAAGTTTGGAATGAATAGAAGGCTTACAAATATATTTCTCAAATACTGAAACAATGCAGTGTGGCCGAACGTAATTTGTTACAGTTTGACACATTTTCAGGGAGATTAGAGGAGCAGTTAGCAGTACTGGCGTGTCTAAGGGCACAGTGGTACCAACGCAAGGCAGTAAATCATATATTGCCTCATTAAGGCTCACGTCAAACAACTTGAGTACCTCTGCACCACCCTGTGAGGGAATCGAGAACCTTTTGCGATGACGAGCAACTTTTAAATGCCATATTTTGTTATTTTGAAAATACATGATACATACGAGTTTATAGCAAACGGATTTTTTAAAGAAAACTAATACTGACATAAATTATAAATATTTATTTATTTATTAACCTTGTTTTCACATGGATCACGTAACAAAAGTTCTCTATTAAGAGAATGCAGTTTCGACTAACTCGTAGTCTTTCTCAATCCTTCTCTAGTTAAGAGATTACTTATCTCTTAAAGTTATCTCTTAACTAGAGAAGGATTGAGAAAGACTACGAGTTAGTCGAAACTGCAGTCTCCTAATAGAGAACTTTTGTTACGTGATCCATGTGAAAACAAGGTAAATAAATAAATAAATATATATAATTTATTATGGATCTCAAAGTGAATGCTCAAAACAATGAAAATATTGACATAAATATTTGAATAAAATATTTATTATGGTATAATTTATATGATGTTATGACGGAGACTGAATATGACCATAAATAGCTGTAAATAAAATCATTCAAGCCCATTTAGTTTAAGTTTGTTTGAAATCTCATTACAAGTGACTAGTATGCTCCTAGGTAGTAAGCTCGTAAGTGTCGCCAAGGCTTGATTATGGGATTGAAAGATTATTATAGGAACTATATATATCCACTATTCAATAAAGAATTCGTTAGTTACGGCGGATATATCTCAATGGTCAAAGCGCTTTCTTTGCAAGCCAAAGGTCATGGGTTCAATACCCGACGGAGATTAAAAAAAAATGATTTTTAATCGATTCATGAGCTCTTAAATACCACCGGTTGGTGTGAATTTGATGCTTTACAAGTAAAATGCCAGTCAAAGCCTATTAATTAAAATTGGTGGTAGATGAAAGTCATCCCGTGAAGACCACCCATTCATAATAATTAAGGATGATGCGTGAATCTCGGGCTGTAGTCTATAACGTTGGCGGATCAACACATGCAGCGCTTAGCTACATGCAGCATGGTAAGCATCATAGAATTCCACAGATGAGACTTCAGAACTACTATCTCCATCTGACGGTATTCTCCTGCATGTGTTTATATAAAAAAAAATTGCGGGATATAAACTGCCCTCCTGCTACCGGTCAACCTAGTGGTTTCAAACATCTCAAAATATTACAATAATATAACTAAAAATAATTGAAATATTTATGCATTATTTTAATTATATAATAACGTGAAATTTGTTATGTTTCTTTATCACTGATATAGCTGTCATTAATACTTGCGTTGTTTTATGTTTGTGTACCATAAACTGAAAGCCGATACTAACAGCGAATTTACAAGAGATGCTCGGGCCGTGAGATTTATTTCAGTAAGTGAACAATAATTCATTCCCTTCCAGCCGGAGACATCACCTTAATTTAAGGATGATTTTAAAATTTAATATATTTTAGGCAAATTTGTACCGTTAACTGCAGACGAAATAATTGTAAAACTCTATATCTTATTAGTAACTCAACAAAAGATGTTGCCATTGGATATGGAAATAATTAAGAAATAAGCATCATCCAACCATGTGTCAAAATATCTTAATATATATTGTTTGTATGCCATTCGAATTAAGAATCGAAAAGATAATAGTACCTTATATAATGAACCTAACATAATAAACAGTTGATAAATATTACTTATTTCCATATCCGTTCTATAAATCGCTACTAATTAACTTATGGCGCAGAGACGTGGAATCTGACAGCAAATCTTCGACGACGGTCGATGGGAAAGCAAAGTATTGGAACGGCGCCCAAGAACTGGCAAACGAAGCATTGGCCGATCAACTGCAAGATGGACTGACGACATAAGAAGAATAGCTGGAGTGACCTGGAAGGCGGAGATCGAAGAGGATAGAGACTCATGCGGGAGGCTTACGTTCAACAGTGGACGGATACAGGCTGATGATGATGAAACTTTCATCACTAAGTTTTGTCGGTTGCCTTTGGCCTTTTTTCCAAGACATAACCACACGTAAGTGTCCACCTGGGAACATATATTTTTACTAATGACGGAACCTGGAGGTTTGAAAAGATAGCAGCTGTAGCATGAGACATACTTGGATGATTTTTAATCACTGATTTTAAGAGATCTGATGATTTATCTAGACCTAGACCAATTGGTTCTAATAGACAGCTTAACCCAACTAAAAACACGTAGTGAGCAAGATGCGTAGATCCATGCTTTGGTCTTCATTTAATGTTGTCTTAAATTCGGCCATTGGACGAAAACCATTATTTGAGCGTTTATTTTATTTTGAGGATATCAGCAAACGGACACTGTTTATGCTTGGACCTTTTGATTTAAAGAAGTGGATCAACGCACGAGTATTTAGAAATTTATTTTTTATGCTGTAATGTGATTATTTTTTACAAAGAAACCTTAAAAATAATGCACAAAATAATAAAAATAAGCATGTTTTAATTTTAAGAGCGCTTATTAATAACTGAAAAACATTACAAAATTAGTACAAGAAGCTACTTGCAAAAGTAAATAATAAAAGAGCTTGCAAAGTAGTTCGCTGAAAACATCTTCATAATGCAGGAGATACTGAAAAATACTCTATCCCCCCTGAAAGAATATAATTGTATTATTTATTATGAAATCCGATCAAAGGATGCACTTTCCAAAGGATCCGAACGCAAAAAGCCAAAGTTCAAAAAAAAACTCTGAATAAGCTCGAAATAATTAGCTCGGCAGTTCCCGAGGGAGGAATTGAAAACTTCTAAATGAATTTTTCACTTTATGAGTTTCAAAACAAATATAAAAGTATGGGCCGCCTTTATATGACCCAGTGCCCGGTCTTACATCAAGGGAGTTCTATTGAAAGAAATTTTCCGCTAGCTTTTTGTATTTTTTTATAAAAGAGATTTCGAACATGCAAAAAACATTATTCATACTTTAACAGCTGTATTAATTAGCTATTTTTTTAAATTAAAATATGCAGATATATAGTTTCGTATTTCATATTCATCTGCTCATAACATAGTTTATTTGGTCACTACAAATTACTGCCATACAACTTATCGTAATGATCCTTTTCCTTGTTCCAAGTCGTCTACATACTCGAAAATCTGCTAAAGATATACTTAACCATTTTAAGATTTTTTTTTAAACTTATGCTAAAAGATAAATAAGAAAAGAAAGCTGTAATACCAGAGGAAAATTACGTCGTTTTTGAACATTTATTCAAGAATAATTGTGTTTTTCACTTTTTTTCTGAAGCCTTGTAGCTAGTATCTAAAGACCGATTTACTCAAAATAAAGTACGAGTATTAAGTGCATAAGGATCTATGACGTTTATAATTTAAAGGAATAAATATCTACTGCAAACAGAGTGTCGATCCGCTAACACCATTAGACTATAGCCCGAAATTCGCGTATCATCTTTTTTTACGGTAACGCATTATAAATAGGTATTGTTTCTTTATTTTTCAAATTTTCGTCTATCACCAATTTAAAATTAAATGCTATTATTGCCATTTTACAGCAATCAGGGGATATTGATATATATATTACAAATTGATTACAAAATATTTTTATTTTAAGCCAAACAAAGTTTGAACTCAACATTTATAGGATTATAAGCAAGCGCTTTGAATTTAACCCTATCCGCTATAATATATTTTTATTATATTATCGAAAAAAAAATCAACGTTGGATTTTACTTAGCATCCATTTACGTTGACTTCAATCCCGAATCGCAATTTTTGGGACCGCTTCAAGGTCAACCGAGCGAGAATTGTGGCGCTCGCGAGGGTGTAATCCCGCGATAACACCCACAATCCTATACTCCAATAACCACAAAAAACTCTACAACGACCCAAGTGCCCCCAAAAGCTCTCAATAATAAACAAACCTCAACAAAACGACCACCGATATTCGCAGTCTATGTATTTTTTTACGTGTAAAAGATTGCGATGTATTTCAGTATTGAATGGTTATTCGCAGATCTTTATAGGTCATGTTAAGAATAAGAATGATGCGTAAATGTCAGGCTGTAGTCAAATGGCATTGGCGGATCAACACTCCACATACAGCGCTTAACCATACGTAACATGGTAAGCGTCATAGAATCCAAAGATGAGATTTCAGCATCACAATCGCCATCTGTCGGTTTTATTTTATGTGTGTTTAAATAAACAAATATACAGGTACACTCAAAAGCTTTTTTTTTCAAGTATGACATTCAAGAACTTTAAGATAAATATACTAAAGAACTACTTTCATTACATTATACTATTCTAGCAAGAACAATATTATAATGATTCGTCTATAGTACTGTGGCATTTTGGTAAATCAAATGATATGGTTTCCTTCGTCCCATGGGAGGTCCCGTGAGCCCTGAGGCTATCGGCATGCGATAGATAGACGGTGCGATATAGGCAAAAACCAAAGATGTTTGTTTTTGGAACTCATACTACCAGTTACCCATTCCTTTTAACCCCATCCACTCCAAAAGAAAAGGCGTGAAATCTAACGACGTCAAAGAAAGACCACATCAATATTTTTGCAACTTGTAGTAAATTTATGATTAAATTTATAAATTGCTCGAAATGTATGATGTATTTAATTTTTTTATTTAATTTCCCTTCTTTCCCATGTATATAAAATATTCTCCAGAATTTTAACAAACAGTCTGATGGGTCGATTTGATGAATTCCAAGCCTCGAGAGCAAGCTGGGTTTAGGAAAGGCTTTGATACTATTGATCATATCCACACGCTAAAACAGATCATTCAGAAAACCGAAGAATATAATCAGCCACTCTGCCTCGCCTTTGTAGACTACGAAAAGGCATTTGACTCAATCGAGACATGGGCAGTACTAAATTCACTACAACGCTGCAAAATAGACTATCGGTATACAGAGATAATAAAATATCTATACAAATCTGTAACAATGATGGTCCAGCTCCATGATAGCACTAACAATATAACTATAAACAAAGGTGTTAGACAAGGAGATGTTATATCTCCAAAACTCTTCACAAACGCCCTAGAAGATATTTTTAAACTGCTATCCTGGAAAAATTGTTTTTGTAATGATTAGGTTATAATTTTAAATTAATTTTAATTAAAAATATTTAGTTTTGATTCACATTTATTTTAAACGTTTTTTTTTTTAATTAATATAAAGTAATTAAATTTGTTTTTATATTAATGATAATATTAAAATAAAGTACGTATTTTTATTGATAATGAAATCAATAATAAAATTTTAAATAATAAATCATTTTAAATTTATATTTAATTTTAACGTATACCCTGGTTGTTAAGACGAGTATGTTTCCTGTAAATTCGCTAAATTACGTAAACTGTTCTGTCAATAGATATCTCTAACACTTCTCCTCTCCCTTCCACTTTCTTGTAACCTATGTAACCTTGAATAATTTTTATGTATTAAGGATTAGTCTTTATTATGTAGCTTCTGAGGAAGGTGTGGTACCATCGAAACCGCTGTAGTGATTTTTAAAAACTCAGTGGTCTCATACAAAGTTTAACTTGTTTTATTATTTCAATAATATCCATCCACAAGAACAAGCGTAGAAGTAAAAATGGAGCTTTTTTGATGAATAAATATATATTTTTTTGAGTTTCTTTTACGATGTTGAATTTTCAGCTGTCAATATAGTGACGGCTACTCGGCAAAAACAGCCTTACAGAACGAGAGAGACGGGGTTCTTCGGTGCTTAAAGTTTGGGGACCGCAGCCTCCTCGGAGATAAATCCCTCAAAGACGAATCCGCCGGATGGAGGCTCGCGGCGTGTTTTTGCGAGGCTTTTTCAGGAGGAGAGGGGGATTTCAGGATCCGGAAGTGAGCGTGCGCAGTGGCTAAGCCGACACTACTGCGCAGTGAAGTATCTATCTTTGGTACTTTAAAAAAATGTAGTGATATTTTACTTAAATTTTACAATGATGACAATAATAAGAACACAGTTTGCGAATTACGAGTATATAAGTATGTGAATTACGAGTATAAATTGCAAGGTGTGAATGAGAAAGTGAGTGTTATCTAAGTTGATGTAATTTTTTTAAAAAGTGTTAGTGCGTAATTAAATCTACAAAACTGCTGTAAGATCAGCAATGCTACGGATCGGAGTGTTGGACCCCGCTGAAACGTGACTTGGATAGGATTCATGTGGAAGAGATGAAGATGCTGAGATGGGCGGGCGGTGTGACTAAAGTGGACAGAGTTCAAAATGAGCATATTCGGGGCTCATTTTGGGTGGCCCCTATACCTGAAAAGATAAGGGAATACCGCTTAAGCAGGTATGGGCATTTGACAGGGAGAGATGAGGACCACCTGTTGAAGAAAGCCCTCAACATACCCACACTGAGAAGAAGACCTGGAAGACCACAGGCAACCTGGACTGCAACTGTAGACAAGGATCTGAAAACTCTGGGCTTGACCTAGAATGCAACGTAGGATAGACAGGCATGGCCAAGGAGAGCTGACCCCAGACACCCCACATCTGGGGTCGGCTCTCCTTGTGCACAATGGAAAATGGCGAAGCTAAAGAGAGATTTACGACTGTTATTTGATTAAGAGTTATTTGATGATCGCTTGGATGACATTCATTTAGATGAAAACAAATCAGGAAACATTTTCGTGTAGAGATAGTATGTAATATATTGTAAAATGCGGACTCGCTAGCTTTTTCTGTCTATATACATTGCACATGGTCACGCCACTGTGTAGGTGGACTGTTTGTTATGGAATTAGGGGTGTTTTTCAGGCCCGCCATTAGCGGAGAGGAGTCCTGAAAGCGGCGCTGAAAAAACGAATCGCGTAGTTTTGTTTTGTTTCGTATGGAGAGGGACCAACAGCCTTCACTGAGATACACAAGCTCTAATGTGTTTCCACGTTATATATATATTTGCCGGTCGAGAGCTTTAACGCTCGATTGTTATGCATCAATAAATGGGTTTTATCCCGACGAAATATTAATTTAAAAAATAAGAGTCGAGAGCATTGAGAGAGTTTCAGATATTCGTATATTGGCGTAAAGGTCACTGAGAACGGTAGCCTGTAGAAGGAGTTCGTTTCCCGCCATGAGAATGTTGGAGCGTCTTTTTACTCTATGCGCAATATCAGGGCATCGTATCTTACTCGATCAAAAGGAAGTACCGTATATACAGCGACTGTATCTTCCCTATTATTCTTTTTGGCAATGAATCTTGGCATCTCATCAAGAGCCAACGCAGCCACATAATGGGTTTCGAGAGCAGATGCCTGCGAAGAATACTAGAAGTACGATGATTTGACTTGTAAGGAATGGCGAAGTGAGAGAGCGGACAAGCCTGCCTTTTATACTACGAGGACAGTTGGTAAAGAGGCAACCTGGTTGAGACATGTACTAAGGATGCCGCAGGAGAGCATAAACCGTTTATTTTTGTTCAAGCTCCAAAGCTCACGCTGGTCTGTGAAGCCGTCGGGAACTATACATAGAATACACTCGGTATGTATTTACATATAATGAGGCAAAGACAATAGCGGCTGACAGCTTAATGGTGGCAGTTCAAGACAGCCATTTGCTCTAGTTAGAGAGCAGACATTGTAAACTTATACACTAACAACATTTTCATACGCGTAACATAAGTACTATAATTTATAAATGTAAACACTCCTCAATTCACACATAAAATGCTTATAAAAGCGTTTCAACCAAAATATCTTCTAAACAAAAGTCATCATGTGAACAACACCCATTCACGCGAACGAAATCTCTTTGAAATTGTCGGACTGTGGTCTATTGACGTCGGCGGATCAATGATACAGAATACGCCTTTCATTCCTTCTCAAAATAGACAGTGTCATAGAATCTACATGTGAGATATATGCATCAGCGTTTGGCGGTATTCTCCTTTTTGTGTTTACATCAAAATAGTGGACTCGCAGCCTCACCACAGATTCAAACACTTTGCTATGTTTTACCTTTATGTTTTGCCCGCATGAAGTGCTTAATGTGATCGCACTGAAATATATTTTAGGTGGGGAAGCAAAATGAAAGGCTGTAGTACGAATGTGTTTTACAGGTTGATTCACCGTATTTAAAAAAAATATACTTTAAAAAAAAACCCGTGTAATAATACCGTTACAAATCGTCTCCAAGCAGTTATTTCAATTTTATTTATTTCTTTCAGAAACTTCTCTCAAGTAGAATATATCAATATTCCACTTGATAAATAAGAAATATAACAGTTTGATTGCTCTCCTAAAAGGCATAGTCTCTGGCAGGTTAGTATTACGTCTAGCAACAACAAACAATATGTGCCTCCTTATCCTTAAATAATTATCAGAGACAATTGCTGCCATCCCATATACCATGTCAAATATGCATCTGCAGCCCCATCAAGTTTATACTATGCTAGTCGAGATAATAATGCAGTTGTTGTATTGATATATACCTGTATTTATGTTGATCAGTATTTTGTTGATCAGCATTTTTAAAGAGATATCTAATCACGTTAGCCTGACGCTAATGAGGCCTCGACCATTTGTTCCTTAGAGACAGCTCAACTCAGCCAATTAGATGCGGTGCTACCAAGCGGTAACCGACACATGAACGTTTTATGTCAAATATGACAAAAAATATGAAAATATTACATGAAGATTTTCATTGAATCGCCCTGTTAGATTAAATGGTTCAGGTGTCGGGAGCGTCAGACTAATCACTCGAACTCCTCCTAAAAATATGTCTCGGATGCTATATCGGAAACCGTGCATAAGTACATACGGACAAGGCATGAATAATGGCAGCTTACGACCGTATGGAAGCAATTTGTAGAAAACGCAGAAACTGCAGTAGCAGAATGTGTTGTCCAGCAACAATAGGTCATCATGAGTGCGGTTTTCGTTAGATTGTCGAAGATAAGCAACATTGAGCGCGGACCAAAATTTGGATGGGTTACCGTCTATATCATATTGCGTATTGCCGGTGCAGTTGGACCGCTCTTTATGACTTAATGGTCAACGAATATCTGGCTAAATGTCAAATATCTTTACAAAAAAAAATTACCTACAAAGAAATGTAAGCATCTGTCGTCTCTTCGAGTCCTAGCGATTTAGCCCTGGAGGTAATCGAGAACCATATACGTTTCATAGGAGTATGTTCCCAGTTGGACTTTCTTGGGACAAGGGATGGACAGTGGCAACTGACACAACTTAGTTAATGCAATTTGTGATTTATTTATTAATTTATTTCATAGAACCGAAGTTCCAAGGAACAAAATATTAAGAAACAGAGTATACATAAATATACAATACAAACAAAAAATAAAAAAAATAACATATTAGATGAAGAAGATGACACGTGTCAAAGATCACATAGATCGAGGAGAACAATACCATCGACAAAAGAGGAAAAGGATGGAGGTGTGCTGGTAGGCCATTTAGGAGCACCATTGCCGTTGTATTAAATTGAGTGCTCGAAGCTCCACAAGTATCAACTGGGATCAAAAGCAATGGATGAATTGTGATGAGCATATGTCCCAGATATGGAACGGATATGGAACGGATATGGAACGGATATGGAAAGAAAAGACAATGTATTCGATAAAGCTTCGAAATGCGAATCTATCGAAAAACAGTGTTAAAAATTCCTCAGAGTAAATTTTATTTATAAATGATCGCTTGGTGTCTAGAACGAATTTAAAGAGAAGCGTTAGAAGGCACGGGGAAACGACCACGTTGGGGTGGAAAGTAAAAATATTTAGCCAAGAAGCGAACCGTGTTGTTATTGTTTGGGCGGAAAATAAAAGAAATATTGCTTTTGTGGGCGAAGAGGGGGCGTCAAGTAGGCGTATGGGAGGCATCAAAAGTAGGCGGCAGAAGAACCCGCCTGTGGCAAAGGAAGAAGTTGTTCTTAGATTATTTTATTTGAGCCTACATATATATTTTTTGCATTTTGAGTTTATAGCTGCAACAGTGAAGATACATCCCTGGCGACATGGCTAAGAGTCGTCATAATATTTTACTATACTCGTATATTGACGACTTTTGTTCGTAAATGTTGGAATATACTCACATATCATTGCCGTACTAAAAACACTTGTGTGTAGCGATAATTCCCATATATATACATATAAAACGCCGAGCGGTATACCTGTAGTCCATTGGTTAAAGCGGTCGCTTCTCACTCAGACGCCATCGGTTCGCATTGCGACCAAGCTTGATTTTCTTAAAATCGATTAAATTAAATCTAAGCTCTATACATGCCACCGGTAGGGTCGAGCCGCCCCTTAAGGACAAAAAAAAATGTCTAGGCCACGGGAGCGTTGGGCTGATCATCGGATCACCTCAAAAACCCTGATCATTGAACACCCAAATATTTATTTGATACTACAGCCGCAGTCTATGCAAGTTTGCGGGCTCTTGCCCTGGGGGCTCCCGGGAACCAGCTATGTACCTATATGGACCTCCGGAGATACAGGTGTTCTGGGACAAGGCATGGACAATCTCCTCTTTCCGACACGATTATATATACATATACCATATAGGCGACGATGTCATTAGCCATTTCAAGTATGTTGCTAAACGGCAATTTATGGCTACTATGTACTTCAGCTAAGAAGCAGGTATGAAAAATTATTGCATGCAATTTATGTTATATGGCAATTTAAACATTAAAAGTATATGATTTCGAATCATTGTATTTATTAAAATTTAGTATTTAAAGTAATGCTTGAAATCACTACAATAAAATAGGTAGTGATTGACATAACATCATGTGAAGTAATACACAATGTAAATGATAGTAAAATAAATAAAAATATGGGTAAGTTTTACAGGTCACCAAAAAAATATTGAACAAATATTTATAAAGAAGAAAAAATGAGTGAATTGGATCGCAGAAAAGCTTATCAAAAGATATATCATATCTATACTTTCATTGAGATTGTTAAGGTAAATAGATGTAAGTTCTGGCTGTAAATCGGTCGAAGCGTTAAAAAATTACCGTCGCTTTATGCAAATTTATATAAAATGCAAAAATATTCAGTGGGGGAAGATGCCAGATTTTTTGCAAAATTTATAAGTCCTTCGTTCTCGTTCCCGAACGTTCGATTTAAGAAATGTATTTCTCGTCGTATAGGCGAGCTAACGCAAATGTATAACGCCAAAGGAAAAGATTACAAAAAAAAAACCGGTGAAAATTTCCCTTAAGGTCGAGAGCATTGTTAGGAAAAATTCAACTTGACGTTAAAACGTTCTAAATGGCATTTAAGAATCAATTGATTTTTGATAGGCGGTCTTAAGTCAAACGTAATATTAGCTAGAACATATTCCAATCTTTCTTTGTAGTATCAATCCGGTGGATTGGTTTGCTTTCAAATTAAAATTTTTTGACTCAAGAATTTTTACCTTGCTTGATGTATGCCTCTGTTGACTTCTCTTTTTGTTCTGTCATCCCAGGTGATCGTACATTCAAGGTTTTTCAAGGTACAAATTCTTTTGCATCTTTTAAGGTTACTCCTAGCATTGATATATGAATGTTCTGCTGCTCATTGCGGCTTATTCTCATGACTTTGTTTTTTGTGCTGTTTATCTTTATATTAAAGTTAGAATTAAATATATTTTCCACGGATATCAGCGCTTCAGTGATTTCGTCTTCAGTTTCAGCAATCAGAGCAATGTCGTCAGCAAACCTTATCATATCAATCTTTCGGCCGTGTATTTTAACCCCCTTTCCATGGAAATATCCCAAAAAAAAACCCGAAAAATAAAATAAACTACAACTGCGTTTTTTTTTAAGTTGTTGTTATGTGTTAAATCTCCGTCAGGGATCGAACCCACGACCTTTGGCTTGCAAAGCAAACGCTTTAACCATCAAGCTGTACCTACCGGTATTGCAAGAAGCAATCATGACAACACGAAGGTGATATTTAAAAGATGAATTGAAAATAAAAAATCGCACTATTACCTTATATAAAGAAGTAGTGTTTTGGATTTCAATTAAACTATAAAACTCAGATGAATTTTAAGCAACATAGGTAGGAGTAATATATTTTCAGGAAAAGTGAAATTATCGACAGAGTTATCAATATCACCAGTTACTTTATTAAGCAATGTGTAAAGGTGTTGAGTTAGTTTGGAGGTGTGTAAGTAACGATTCGTCTTTAAAAACTATGTTTCAATTAGAACATTTCAAAAGCGACGCGACCAAATGTAAATTATTCAAGATACGATGTTATTTAAATTCGGAGTCCTCTCGACAGAGGGCGGGACTTCTCAATTTAAATGACAATAATACCCACTTTTAGGGAAAATCATTTCAGTGGAACAAAATAATACAAAACGAACGTTTTTCCCTTTTCTGATACTCGACTTTTGCCCCCATTTCGAATATGTATCTATCATCAGTAAAAAAGAGACGTAGACCTCAACCATGTTTTCAAAGCCTTTCTAGAAACCAACGATTTTTTCAGTTATTTTTGGAAACACGATCTAGTGTTAAATTAACTTGTAAACATTTTTTATGGAAGCATATTTAAGAAAAAAAAATGTACTCCAGTAAGTTTTGAGTTGTGGTGATGCGGGATTCACTAAGTAAAACTAAATTGACTGAAGGTTGTTGCAATTAAAAAGGTCTTTACGTATGGTTTAAGGAGATTCTATGTATACATTGACTTGTTTTAAAATTGTATTATAATCGTAAATAATAAAAGTAAAGGAATAATTAAATAATACATATTGGAAGAGAAATTGATAAAAATTTGAACATGAATCGTTTTTTTGACAATATAAATTAAGGTATTCCGAAAAAATCTAAAAAACCTTTACACACCTACTTAACACGTGTGTTTTAAGGCTTAAAGTAATAAATAAGTCTGTTTTTATTTACAAATACTTTTTTGTTGATTTAGCATGGCATTGAAAAGATGCAACGACTCTGACAGTAATAATTGTGTTAAAGAAGTATCAATAGCATGAATTTAAAGAAAACTATAATTTTAATAGTACGTTAAAATGCTACAAGTTTCATCTTACATTTGGTAATTAGACTAAGTGTTATTTAAAAGTTGTTATTATTATAAAAGTTAAAAAAAGATGTATGTCATAAATAAGTCTAATGCTTCAAATAAAAACTAATGCCCATATTTATTTTGTTAATCTATTTTAAATTTCATTGTTTTGTATCAGGATCGCAGATATCAAAAGAGGTGTTTGTTTCCGTTGAACCAGCAGTTAAAAATAACCGGCCATTGGTATGCAAATGCTTGAGGTCCGGGTTAAGGTTTCAATAAAAAGTCACAAATTAAATTCAGTTGGTCAGGTACATACATCAACTACCGGGACGGGTACACACTATAGAGAGTGAAATGACAAGGAGATGTTATTAGAAGTATAAACAGTATTAAGTGTGTAATTAAAAAAAACATATTTTTCAGATTAAGGAGCCTATAGGACCCAACTGTCCAAGCCTCGATCGTGGCAGGCTAATTATAGTTACTATCCTTTTCAGATCTTCATTAACGTCTACGAAAATACTACCAGATATTCCTAGTGATAATAACATTTTTTTAAGTTTCTTCGGGGATCGAATGCGCGAGTTCTAGGTTAACACCTCGTTTAAAAATGGTTGAAAATGCTTTAATTGGTTTGATGATGATGTAAAGGTGCTGGTAGAAACAGTAAAAGTGGTTCAAAATAGCTGTGTTCTATGATATTGGCAGGCTTATAAAAACGACTGAATATCTGTAGTACTATTTTTTACAATATTGTATTATAAATAATATATAGCTTTGATAACAACTATATCGACTCTCGGGCATCGCCCCACCAAATATACGGCGAGAAGTCACCACCAAGAAGGAGCTCTCCAAAGCAACCTACGACACACTCCACCCTATGTTTGGGTATCAAAAGATGACCACACGGCTCAAATCAAGAAGAAGTTTCCTACAGTCGAAAACGGAACTGGTGATACCTGAGGCCACCCTGCGGCTGAACATGTGGAGAAGCGCAACTAAGGGGAATACTTGGATTGCCCCGAAAGAGGACACGACCAGGGGTGGAATATATGGAGGTCACTTAACAGACTTCGCACTGGAGTATGCAAGACGAGGACACAAATGAAAGCCTGGTAGTTTTACAGTTTTTTTAGTATAGAAGCAATAGATGAGCATATAAAATATAGATGCTAGATAAGCACTCCAAATAAAGGCAATTACAATAACAAATAAATTGTCTAATTAACTGTTTACTCTTAAGTATGTACTGAAAAAGTTCCCCGGGTATCAGGAGTGCAGAGGAAATCGGTAGATAGAGTTCGCAGAATAAATCTTTGGCAATAAAGGCTAAAGCTGGCGATTGTATTGGTTTTGCAGACGGCGAGAGAGAAAGGGACGAAGCTATGCGGTGCGGAGTGACAGAGAGGGACAAGAGAGTCCCGCGGGAATTAGCCAATCACGGCCAATTAATCGGGAATGACGTCAGGAATAATTGATGGTGCACAGTGTTGCCAGCAAGACAAAATATTCAATTAGTATTTACACAACTATATACAGATGCCTGCGTAGAATACTGGATGTACGATGGTTTGGCTTTATGAGGAATGACGTGGTGAGAGACCTACAAGGAAGTCTTCCGTACTGCAGTAGATCAAGAGACGAAGGTCGATAATTGCCGATTCTTATATAATACTCCGAGGATATATTTTTTATGTAAGCACATAGTAAAGAATACCGACAGATGGTGATAGTGATTCTGTGAAATTATATGACGCTTGCCATGCTGCATATGGCAAAGCGCTGCATGTGGAGTGTTGATCCGCCAACATAATAAACTACAGCCCGACATTCACGCATAATCCTTAGTATTACAAAAATCCACTATGAATGGGTGGTCTTCACGTGACGACTTTCGTCAACCAACAATTTTGATTAATAGGCTATGACTGGCATTTTACGGGGGAGGGATCAGATTCACACCAACCGGGGGTATTTATAGAGCTCAGAATTCGATTAAAAATCTTTGTTATTTTTATTATGCGTCATAGATCGAACCCACGACCTTCTGTTTGACAAAGCAAATGTTTTAAGAGCCGAGCTATACTCGCTGGCAAATATATATTTTTTTAATATAGCACCTTCGATTTACTAAGACAGGCTCCTCCCTTAACCCATACTACAAAACTCCACCTATACTTTAACCTACTAGCTAGTGAAACTCTTGCCTTATTAGTAAATATTCATTCACACGTCAGTACGTTTGTGCACGTTGGAACTGATGAAAACATCATAGATCGTGAAACTGCAGTCTTTCAGCAAGTGTAATAGTGCTCAGTGTGATGCATGTTAAATCAAGGTTTACAATATTTATCTATTTTATTCTAAAATAAATCTCAAAGTGAATGCTAAAAATATATATAAAGCAAAATAATATCAAATTAAGTTGGCAGCACCGAATTGATGGCGTCGCTAAGCCGATAAGCTGACGACGATGAGAGGCGCCATTTTTAATTAAAATAAATTAACTAACTAGCGGTTAAATATACTCTTGATGAACTGTCAGTCCCCGCTCCAGTTAGTGGAATAATAACAGTTGGAGCTTGATACAGGAAATTAAACGTCGGCCACGGATCAGGCTGTCAATGTTGATTATTTTGGGATACAGTTTACAACAACTCTATCCCAAATAACCGACATTTTACTAAGTGTTTTACGTGTACTTTGAAACCATCAAAACAATGTGTCTAAATATATTTCACGTATTAAACTAATACAATATTTAAAAATGAAATAAGACACTTTGTTATAATTGTATTAGTCTATCGGTTACGAAGGCATCCCTCTTTTTCAGGACTGAACTTAATATAAAGCAACCAAATGATAATGCATTCTACAAATATGAGTATGACACAATATTTTTCAAAAATGGATAAAATTATATGTATTTATAAAACGTTAATACGCCATGAGCCCAAAATATGGATCCGGTACGGGAAACCTGCCAGTGCCTTGAGCACAAAGGTGTGTTATACAACTATATATTTTCGGTCAATGTTGTAGCTTGGGTCTATAGTGACATCTATTGTCTGCCCAAGAAAATGGTTAAAATTGGACACCTTTAAGGGGTTCAAATCGTCGATAATCCACGAGGCGTTGCATAGATCTATTCAAGGTCATGGCATCTAAAAGATTAATAAAAACAATATCTGACGGAGTACATTTCGGACATTAAATTATCTTGTATATGAAAATCAACATGTGTTTGTATTTTATACACTGTCATACCGTTTATCTGATTGCAATGAAACTAACATCAGTTCTTGCTTGAATTTCCGCGATATTTAAAAAAAATAGAAACGGAAAAACAGGATTGAGTGACGTGTACATATTTGCGTATCCCTACTTCTTCGTAGTATCAATGCGGTGGATTGGTTTGCAGCAACGGAATTTTGCATCTCGCTCTCAACTCTTTTCGATCTTCTTCAACCCTCTTTAGCTCAGCAGAAACTGCAACTCACGTCCTCGAACACTTGCTCCAAATGATCCCGTCCAGGGCGCCCTCTACAGTTTTTACCTTCAACCATCCATATTGCAGCAGTAACAAAGATTTTTAATATTTTATAATTTGTGGATTACTACAGCAAAACTGCTCGACCGATCTTCATGACATTATAACTACGCATTAAGAAAATAATTTCGATTTAAAATAGTGATGATATATGCTACACTGGCAAACGAAGCATTGGTCGACCCCCTGCAAGATGGACTGACGACATAAAAAGAATAGCGGGAGTGATCTGGATGCGGAAGACGGAGGATCGAAGAGGATGGAGACTCATGCGGAAGGCTTACGTTAAGCAGTGGACGGACACAGGCTGATGATGATGATGCTACATTGATAATAAATATGTACGTTAAGAATTATAAATAAACATTTTCTTAATTTTGTAATTTTACTTAAATAAACATCAAAACTGTATACTTTTGAATGGATGAATTTTTTGATGAATTCCGAACAATGGCGTTTATTTTGGAGTCGCAGAATAATGAGACCCGCCACGACTTTGGAGTTTGGAGTTCGTAGTTTCGTGTCCCGGTACTCGGTTCAGGGATTGTCAGAGACTTTCCCAAACTTTCGCAAGCTCCTGAAGGAGGACAAAAGGCGCGACACACAACAGCGAACAGTAATGACAAAAATATATACATCTTATGGAAACTGCGACTATTAAAACGAAGGTTTGAAAACTTGTGTACGCAAGTAGTTTTTATTTTGTATTTTACGTCAGCTAAAACAACCATCGCTGTAACGATTGACATAAATACTCGTAACTTATGTTTTGATTTTGCACAGCATTCGGAAAACAAAAGTACATTTTTAAAGCAAAAATTCCACAATGTCTTAAAACTAAGGCGTTTAACGAATGCATCCTCCCTGTGTAAACTTATGGCGCAGAGACGTGTAATCTAACCCCAGGTCTTACCCATAAAATAAATGTCACGGAGAGATCCATGCTCGGAGTGTCGCTAAAAGATAGAATCCGAAACAAGGATATACGCAGAAGAACTCAAGTAGTGGAGGCTACCCAACGAATAGGCACACTCAAGTGGCAATGGGAGAGGACATATCTGTCGAAGAGACGACGGTCGATGGGGATGAAAAGTATTGGAATGGAGCCCAAAAAGTGGCAAATGAAGCATTGGCCGACCTCCTGCAAGATTGACGACATAAAAAGAATAGCGGGGGCGACCTGGATGCGGAAGGCGGAGGATCAAAGAGGATGGAGACTCATGCGGGAGGCTTACGTTCAACAGCGGATGGATACAGGCTGATGATGATGATGTTTTGATTGCTGTTTAAACGAACGATAATTTATATGGTCCATTATGAAAAATTTATTTATTAATCGGATGTGTAATAACTGAAAAAAAACGTTTTAAATTATTTTTTAAATAAAAATGTAAGACAGGCAGACCCACACCACATTTAATAATCGGTTTTAACGCGCTGTCATGGATAATCGTGTTGCGATAATATCATACGCACTACTTTTATAAAATTCCGTGTATACTCGTATTAAAATACTCGTATATAATCGAGATATCTTCTGACGATCTATCGTAGTATATGTGAATACTATGTAATGAATAATAAGAAAGCTTATTAGGTATTAGAGTCTGTATTATTTGATAATAATAATAAAGTTTTTATTCCAGCAGGATTGGGTGGGTTGTGCAATACCCAATCTGCCATATTTTTAAATACATAGCATTGAACAAAGTTTTAATTAAGTGAAGGTAAAATAAAAATTAAAATAAAATAAAATAGTATTTCATGGTGGTTGGTGCACCATCTCCATCCATCGATGGCTCAGGGAGGAGTTGAGCCATTCAGAAGCAGCCAGGATGATGATGTTGTTGGACCTCCTTATAAGAAAAAACTAAAATATATACGGAATTAAAGAATACTTCCCAATAGCAGGTTCAGCCGCATTTCGTTCTCAGACAATTCGTTCAACGACTCATCGGTAACAATGTGGGACGCACTGGATGTCGGGTGCACTCGTCATTTGGCGAACGAGATGACTGGTGCACTGGATGTCTCGCTAACCTAACCTTACATAACCTAATCTAAGTTATATCGTTAACGAGACTTATGGATCTCTGGAGTCTTCGATCACTGGACAAATCCTTAGGTAAGGTTAGGTTAGCGAGACAGCCAGTGCACCAGTTGTCTCGTGCGCTAAAAGACCCGTACACCAGACCTCCAGTGCGCCCCATATTGTTACCGATGAGTCGTTGAATGAATCGTCTGGAAACGATATGTTGTGACACCTCACCGGCATATCTTTCTTGAGACGATTATATATGGAGATGTTGCAGCGACCACCATGAATAATAATTTTGTATGTACTAAATAAATATATATGTATCTAAAAATATGGCAGATTGGGTATTGCACAATCCACCAAATCCTGCTGGAGTAAAATCTTTATTATTATTATTATATACTGTTCACTAGGTAGCGGAAAATAAAAAATGAAGTAAAACATGTTAAAACGAAATTACAATATTCGTTAAGGAATGTTCTTGAATAAAAATATAACTACAGCTTTGTTGAGACTTGTGTGCAAAAATTAGCGTGCTTTTAAAAGCTTGAACATTGAAAGTTCTGGCTGAAGAATCACCAGTCCTGACAAAGGTGCACCGGCTGCATGCAACGCTCCTGAAAACTGGCTGTTTGTTTAAGAGGGGACGTGTAAATTCATAACTGCTTCAAGTATGACAAAGACAGCTCTTCGAGGCCAACACCTTGCTTACAGCTAAGACAAAAATATCTCATCACATCATTCATATTTTCAGCAATCTGTTTGTAAGTAATTGTAAGCCTGAGTAAGTGATCAGTGTGCAATTGACCGTTGTTGCAATTCAATTGAAAAATCAATGCGACACATATTAAATGAATGAAACAACAATCATAATAATGCTATAAAGGTTTAAGCGCCGTTTAAAACGAAACATAATATTACCAACTAACAGAAACATTGTAAAATCAAATGAATCTGCTTAAAATTTATACTCCATTGTAGTTTAATAGCCTTGTCTTCTTTACGAGTAATACGAGTATCATATATAGTATTTGAATGTCAAATTGTATTCGGTGGTGCCTCGTTAATGATGAGGAGCTAACTTTGAGGTGGATTTTCTTACAAATGTAATTGAATTTTAAAGAACGTGTAGAGAAATTAAATTTTTGATTAGAAAAAAATACCAGTCGAAATCATTCTTAAATTTATATTACAACGACAAGATACTACAATATAAAATGCAAATATATGCGTTGAAATGTTAAAAGCACGTTCTAAAATATATTTTTTTTTTGTGAAAACATGTGAAAAACACCCAGTTAAATTTATTTGGGGGAAATAAATTATTCATTTATGTCAAAAGATAACATATAAAGCGAACGTAGAAACTATAAAATGATTATGTAAAGTGAATGAAAACTAAGTTACCTTGTGTATATTTTATATTTAATGGGAAATAATGTTAACATCGGGGACTTAAAACTTTAGAACTGCAAAAATAAAAGTTTTAAAAATGTTTTCAAAATAAAATAAACTGTAGAGTTATGGATTACAAGAGTGTTTGCGATAGAGGCGTCTATAGTGTTGTTTAGTTGACGCAAACTGCTCGGGAAAGTTTTCAGGGTTCAGGGGAGCAAAGCACCGGGGAAGTAGGAGGTTGAAGGAGCAGGTGGGGAAAGGGAAACGTCTGGAGACGGGCGATGAGCTTCCTGAATGCTGCAGAGATTCGAGGTACAGGAAATGCCAAAAATTTAGATGTGCAAGTAGAGCAAAAGTGCGCGAAAACGTAGCAACACAAATCAAAGAAAACTAACATATACTTCAACCTATTTTTTAAAATTGTGCACTTACGTTTTATCTTCAATAATTGTAAGAAAGACACAATGTGGATTAATTTATTAAGTATTTTATCAAAGTAGTAGATTTTGTTAAATTTTATATTTAATTTAACTTCCTACAAACGACAATCGAACGAATTCAAAGAAATTTTGAAAATTACGTTTAGTCGAAGAATATTTGGCAAAACGGATATTTACCTTTTGTAATTATTATATGTAATTATTAAAAAACTGGTCAGAAAATAATCTCGGATAAAACAAAAGCCATGATAAATAGTCATATTTCCCAGACCTTTGACCCTATTTCCATTGCAGGAACAGATAGAAGTTGTAAACGACTATACCTATCTGGGACAAGTAATACAACTAGGACAAAGTAACGAAGAGACGACGGTCGATGGGGAAGAAAAGTATTGGAATGGCGCCAAAGAACTGGCAAACAAAGTATTGGACGACCCCCTGCAAGATGGACTTACGACATAAGAAGAATAGCGGGAGTGAACTGGATGCGGAAGGCGGAGGATCGAAGAGGATGGAGACTCAAGTGGGAGGCTTACGTTCAACAGTGTACGGATATAGGCTGCTGATGATGATATGTTATGGTATTATAAAGTAATTTGAATCTTTTTCAGCTTAGTCGTATTCCATCTCATAATATTATAATAGTGGCATTCAAAGGAACAATGCGGTACAGTGGATAATGTGAATAAAATTACGTGTGAAGAGGATTGTATGAAACGCGGTGTTTTGTTTGAGCCGCCGTGCGACGCTTGAGACTGCATATCTAAAGTACGAGAGCCGAAGAAGAAACAGGCGGGCGTTTATGATACAAGCTAGTGGGAGAGGAGACTCTACTAACAAGTGTTAACCTGAACAACGAAACCTACTAATATTATTAAATTACATTTTTTACCTATGAAACAATAAATAAATTTATTATATTTCTTAAATATGGATGAAGTAGAGTAACTTTAGTCAAGATTATTGTACGACAGTTTCACGTAAACTATGTATTTTGTAGGGTAAAATAATTCTCTGTTAACTCGTATGAAAGATTTTGAGTGTAATTGGATGTTCTAAACGTTTTGAATATAATCATTTGATCTCGATATCCAAAAGTAAAATATGAATAGTTAAATTATAATAAAAACTCAAATCAAAGATCTCAAAGTTTATTTCAAATCTGTTGAGGATGGCAGTTTGAAGATGTCATGAAGACATTTCAGGCCAAGATGTGTTACATACATTATTAGTTGTATTATTAAAAGGTCAGTATTTATTTGTTCAGTAACTAATTCAAGATTTTGGCAGTAAGTAAAATCAATTGGCAGTAAATAAAATTAATCGGTAGCAGACTGAATAAATTGACAGTATCCACTGTATCAGTATGAATGTGTCTCAGTTAGAAAATTAAAATGGCAGTAATATATTCAGTATTGGTAAAAATTAATGTAAAATTAGTGAATAATTAACCCATAAAATGAAAACCTTACCTAAGCTATTATTAATAACCGTTCATTAAATATTTCCTGCCAATTATTTATTGATTTTTTTCTACTGTTAAATGATAGTTTTTTACTTTCCTTTTAAGGTATTTATTACTGATCGTTTGCTAAATAATAACTGATACTTAATTCAATTAACTACTGCCAAAAAAATATGCCATTATGAAAATACACAACATTTAAAAAATGATTTATTATAAAAAGTGATTACAGAATATTTACTATATTTAAATGCAGTGTTTTATGGAATTGAAATGCAGTGTAAAGACGACCGTCTACCAAGAGTGTTGCACTGTAGTGTGGGCTTGCGGTGCATATTTAAGATAACTCTAAACTCGCAAGTGCTGCTTTAATATTTCACAGACTCCCTGAATGCGGAAGCAAAAATTTGACTTTCAACTTTTGCATCTGAGACCGGAAGCGTCGTTCGTAGCGTTTAATATTTCGTTCTTATATCATGTAAAGCGCATGCGGGATAATAAAGACGGAAAAAGAACCAGTCTCTATTCACATTTATTTTTTAAATTATATTACTAAATTCGCTTTATTCATACAAGAGTATGCGAAGCAGAGTGTGGCTATTACACTCATGAAAATGTGGTAATTTAAACTGAAAATTTAGCGATATAATCTGCTATAAACTAAAAGCTCGGCTTAACCCTTTGGCATCGGTTGTCGGCATATTCCGTCATAAGATTCCCCGACCGTTGACATCGGTAGCCGTGATATATCGTTTTGCTTCTTTCTTGTAATAGTTTTTTATGCATCATCTGATAGCTAAAGGATAGAAGAACCATTGTGATATATGAAAATAGACCAGATAAGTACATCTATGATTCAAATACTAGTTTTATAATTGACAGTATTATTTGTATTCCACCACGCCATAATGAAAAGGTTAAAGAAAAGTTGATGAAATATTGATAAGCATTTATCGTCTTAACAAGTTTGTTTTTATAATAGAAAATGTGAAACATTACAAATAGAGATGTGTAGATTCAATTCACGGCTAATTCTTGTATAAAAAATACAAAGTTAATTTTTAACAAGTTTGCGATATTTGATTGAACTAAATAAACAATGCTCAATGTGATCTATGCTAATGCAAAATAAATAAATATTTATCTTATAATTTTAAATTAATTTTAATAAAAAAATTAATAAATTAAAAATATTTAGTTTTGATTCACAATTTATTTAAAATGATTACATGTTTCGGCCTCCCTGGAGACCATCTTCAAATATTTATCTATTTAATACATATATACGAGTAGAAAAATTATATTAACTACTCGTATAACATGGGAAACATGGGATTGATCAAATCAAATTGTTCAAGATGATAGAGACGAATTTTTCAGTTAAAATTTGTTTGAAATGTTATTATAAGAGCTCTGGTGTTGAGTAATTTACACGGTCTTCAAGGTCTGAAAATGTGAAAAAAGTAATGCGATTACCGGAGTAAAGGCTCTTTTGATTTGTCTTTGTAAATGCTAAGTATATATTCAATTTACATGATTAAACAAGATCGATCTTACTTTTGTATTCAATTGTAATCGAATATGTATATGAATACCAAATTTCAGCTCAATCAAGCATCAAAAAATAGGTCAAAATAATCTCAATACGTTTTGGACAGTAAACAACGTAAAGTCTATTTATACTCGTAGTGATCAAAATATGTACAGACAAAATGCCATAAGCTGAGTATATACTGGCTGAGTGTTTCAGTGTAACAACAGAATGGTGGTATGCAGGTGTAATGTAACTATGATACTAGTCTAGTAAGTGAGGTTGTGTAACTGTAACTCTCTCGGTAAGGTTGCGACGCATTTCAGTTACAGGTCGTGTTAACAATGGACGTCCGTGTTGGGCGTTCTTTCAGCTGGAACTGAAATTTCAGGACCAGCCAGGGTATTTTAATAATATATAATAATTAATAAACATTCATGTGACCTCTAAATAAAACATCTTTTACGTATTTTTCCTTTTCATACATTAGAGACTTGAATATTTAGTTTTTAGAATATTGCACCACAATTGTATTTTTTGGATTATATGATTTTGTTATCATTTCGCTTTTAAAGGTTTTTTAATTGAAAAAATAAAAGTTAAGCAATGCAAACATGAGAGCATTTTAACAAGTGTAGAGTATGTCGTTTCATAAGTGCCAAATCAAACTCTGCGTTAATTATTGCAAATTATTTAATTAAATAGCAACATTATTTGCATTGCCTTAATAAAATATGTAATACAATTGTAGTTCCCTATCTAATTTTTATTGTATTTGCTGTTACTGTTAATATATTATAAACTTGTATTTGCGAGTATTTTTGTATTTCATTTTATTATGTCCATTTAATTTAATTTTATTTGTGTATTTTTGTGAATTTATGTATGTAGCCAGTATTATTGGTAAATCTTTTTTGTAAGTACAAAAGTCTTATCATTTAGCTAGTATTAAGCTCAGCCTTGTAGTGGAGGAATGAGTATACTTTAAATATTTTTTGGAGGCCCTAGGAATATAATTCAATATAATACATAATGAATACTATATTATACGTGTTAATTTCTGGATCTAATAAGCGTTTCAAGCAACCGAGAATATTGAGCAATGAAATAAACATTGTCTTTACAAGATTAGTGGTTTAAATCCCCGCATTTGCCATTTATTTTTCTCCAGTTTATTGTCCAAAGAAATGTCATATAATAAAGCGTTAGCTATAAATTTGAATATGTATCAGTTGTTGAAAATTTATATATAATATATATAATTTATAATTTAATGCTATTTAACAAAAGATAATTCTGGCTTCACAAGCAAAAAGCATTGCTCTTTCTGTTACTTATACTGTCCTAAATCCTCTCCTGGGGATGCCTCCACATGTTCCAGACACAGAGACAATGTACCAGGAGCGCAGATAAAGCAGGAGGTAGCTGCATTAGTAGTAGCGCCTGATAAGAGAGTGGTTTTGTTAATGATTTAACACACAATCGCGGCGGGACGGGCGCCCGCCCCGCACGGAACTGGCCGAGTAGGGGAGCCGCGCAGTGTGTGCAGTGCATTTACATTTATCATGGGATTCCCCGCGCTTTGTGTTTTTGCTACTATGGAAAACACCCGGCACAGTCGTTAACGTTATTCAGCTTGTTTTCCCACAACTAATTAATCTTGAATCATTTGTATTGTAAGGCTTGACTTTGATACACGTTATATATTATTTTTCGAATGTAAAATAACAAAACAAAACGTATTTTTTATTTAACACAAAACGTTTCAAACGATTCTACAGCTTCGCAAGCTTGATTACATTAAATGTTAGTCATTAAATGAATAATGAAAGATTTAATACGTTGAAATCAGTAGAAAAAATATTTATTTGTATTTATTTTCAAAGTTTTCAGCATTAACTTTGAGATCCATTATAAATAAGTAAGTATTTATTTACATTATTTTTACATGGATTACGTTAGATATAGGCTCTGTTTAGGAGACTTCATTTACGACTAACTCATAGCCTTCCTCAATCCATCACTGTCAAGAGACAACTGAGCTGCATAACCCTATATGTCTCCCTCTCTTATCATTCCCTGATAGACACACCTTCTAAGCCCCTCTCCTACGTAAATGGGTTTGACCATTTACGAAGTATTATAAAGCTCATTTGTCTCTTGACAGTCATGGATTGAGGAAGGCTACGAGTAAGTTGAAACTGCAGCAATTATCTTATAAATTCAAAGCTTAGATATACAAAAGCCAATTAGAAGCTATTAAAGGGAGATAAACATTGTTTGATTAAGTACATGTATAATAATATATAGTCTTATTTAATGTTTTTTTTATATATACATGAGAACAAATATAAAATCTGTTGTTGAAGTGGTTAATTTTACAACAAGTTAAAAAATAAAAATATTGAGGCACAAGTAATTATTGTATTTCAAAGGTTTTTTGGATCTCAAAGAAAAACTCGTAGTTGAATAGTCTAATTGAATTGCATAACAATGTAACAGTGAAGCGAAGTCGTTCGGTATGTATAAGATACCAAAGTTTTCCCGTGTAGTACAAAACGAAATGAAGTCCCCAAAGATTGGTCGGAGGACTTGGAGAGGCTCTGGATGTCCTCCAGGATTAGCTGGGCACTTAATTGGACAATGGAGTATCCTCAACAGCCTGCGACAATAATATAGTCCAAGTTTACCTATTATCTTGCAATGTGGACATTTCCGGAAAAGAAAAATTAACCAACCAAGATGAACTTAATTATGCAATGACTGTGTTTCTACGTTGTGAATTAGCCATTATTATAGGGTTAATTTTATAACAAATTGAAGTTAATTATTTGTACAATTATGTAATTTATAATTTTTTATTACATTTTCAATGATTAAAAAAAAAATTTATAAACTTACGTTTTCAACGATCACTGGAGCAATGGCTTCAGCATTCGTTTACAAATAAATAACTGCTGAGGTTCTCATTGAGAGCCAAGCCGTGGTCTTTATTTTTATGAAAAAAAAAGTACTCAACGTGATCCATGTTAAATCAATGTAAAACTAGTTAGAAAATTGATAAGTCATTGTTCGTTACTCTTCAATAGTTTTATTTCAATTTTATCGCTGCTATGGTAACCGGCACACGTATAATTTATTAATACAGCCTTTAGTTACCTAACGTTTAAAGCTAGAAATTTTGTAAAGACAATGTATTAAACTTATTGATTTTTAGGTTAATAGGTACTTAGATACTATTGAAAAAGTAATGGAACATTTTATTGTTGAAATATTCGAATCATATATTGATATATATATAATCGTGTCGGAAACAACAGGGTCAGATCCTGCCCAGAAGTGGGCGACGTCGATGGCGTTACTCCCGGCCATCATCAGGTCTTCCTGGATGCAGCTACTCGGAAACAGCGCACACTCCAGAAGGTATGACAGGGTCTGCTCTATGCCGCAGTCACATTCAGTCGGTCCGCTGTAAAACTGCCAGGCTTACATTTGCGTCCTCGTCTTGCATACTCCGGTCCGAGGTCTGTTAAGGGACCTCCATATATTCCACCCCTGGTCGTGTCCAGGTATATATTATATATTGATGATCTATTTCATTACAAATATAAATAATTTCAATGAAAATTATGTATTTAGGTTTAATTATTTGTTATTACATAGCGCGCTGCTACAAATAAATATATAAACGTTGATATTTATATAGAAGACCTACATTTAAATAATACAACATATAAATTTGTCCAGTGCATGCCAGCTTATTGCTTAAATGAAGTTTTATCGCAATCGAATGAACGGTATGGCAATACATAAAATATGAACAAAATTTACTTTTTAAATTAAGAAATGACCTAAGTAGGTGTTTCGTGTTTTACAATATCCTTTTAAAAGAACTTGATATTGCTTAGGTGAGTAAACGTTATTAAATTTAAACACTAGAAAGATTATTCGACAAGCAAGTGGTTAATGGTTGCGGCGGGACAATGGGGGTCCCAGGTTTGTTTTCCGGAACGCAATTGGCACCCCTGATTGAATTAGGCAGACGCATTGCCAACATTACAATTAATTTTGGTCCGCAGAGCCTAACGAGGTTAGCCCCTACTATATCTACCTACCTACCCATCAAACCCATAGACAACAACATGCTAATGATTCCGAGATAGTGTTGTGTAGCCATCAATTAAAAAAAAGTAAAAGCTTACTTAATTATTTAATTAATTTGAGTGATCAATTATTATGGTACACAAATTATAAAAACATATATGTTCTATGGCATATAATTTAATTGAAAATATTCAGTTCAAGAAAATCATTCAGAGGAGTATTTTAAAATATTTTTATATGTATAAAAAATCATTATCAAATCTAACACTGTCAAGAGACAACTCTTGTAGTCTCTTGACGGTGATGTATTGAGGAAGGCTGCGAGTTAGTCGAAACTGCCGTCTCCTAAGCAGAGGCCATATCTTACGTGATCCATGTAAACAAAAGGTAAATAAATAAAAAAAAAAAATATATATTTGTTATTTATAATGGATATCAAAGTGAATGCTGAAAACAATGAAAAAAATCAGCTGAGTACAGTTTACGAAATATACTTGTAGCTTGGTAGCGTATACGCCGAATAAATAATTAACAAAAGGGTCCGCCAAATAACTTTTTTTTTTTGAAAATGGTGCGCAAAACATCGAGTGTAGCTTCGGCTGTGTGGCACGTAGCGCCGTCCTATTGAAACCAAATGTTGCCAATATCCTCCTCTTCAATTTTTGTGCACAAAATTGGCCCGATAACGATCGCCATTGACTGTAACGGCCACTCCTTGCTCATTTTCGAAGAAAAATGGCCTGATTTTCAAAGTAATGTCGCAATATTTCCCAGCGTTGTTCAAGCGTATACACAACCATATTCGTTCAGCGGAAGGATAAAACTAATTATCTGTCAAATCAGACATGAGCTAAATGTTACCATTCACGAAATAAGCACTAGTTGAAAAAAAAAACGTTAGATGGCGGACCCTTTATATGACAAAGAACCAAAGACTACATAATGGAAATAAGTCAAATGAAGAGATTGCATGATGAAGAGATGTTGGATATAAAAGAGTAGTATTTACCTTCGCTGTCACTTGTGTCAGAGAGTGGAGGTTCATTGGCTATGTACTGCCTTCCACTCAGTAGGTTGCTCTCCACCACTGGTCTCTTGTCTTCCAGTTGGCGGCGGAAGGCGCGATGGTCATCCTGAGAAAAGAGAAAAAAATGCTTAGAAATATCCAAGACGTTGTAATTTTATTATATATATACAAATTAAAACTATTTACATTGTGAAGTGATTGTATACGTTTCGGATCTAAGTCGATATCATAGATTCAACTATAATATGTATGATCCTTAATGTTACCATTTATTTTTGTCGTCAAAACGGGACACCTATCAATAATATATGTATTCAGAAAATGACATGATTCATGCTATGATTTCGTATCCTCGATATAGCCCTTGCAGCCTGGTGCCGAAAAGCCTAGATATAAGATTTTTCGCCTTTTATTTTTGTTCGTTCATCTGACACGCATATATAGAGTGTAGATTTAAGAAGTCATAAGAGAAAGCCTTGCGTTGCTATTTCGTTTCTTTTGATTTATCACGTAGCCGCTACTTGTCATGTGAAAGCAGATAGTTCGTCAAATGGCCGTCATGTGATCTTTGGGCGCTACTACTATTACTGCGCGATCCAAGTCATTTTCTGCCAGGGCATCGTCAGGTAAAGATCATTCATCATTTGGGCCCGGGCAGACTACCGAAGTGTGTCAGTTCTTTATTTAAAATAAACGTCAATGTACTTCTCGACAATTTTTTTTATTTGAGACTGCAACTCATCCATTCACCACGCGTCCCGATGATACCAGCGAAGCGGAGTCGCTTTAGTAAACGAAAGATGATTGATGGGGCTCTCTTCAAAATTTCTTTCGTATTCGACGTTAGCGCGAGAGTTGATATAATGACCGCAAAATGAAAGAGAAAATTAAATGACAACGAAGTACAAAGTGCAATATTTCAGGAGTATGTGAAACAATGTGCACGTTATAACAATTCAATTTGCTAGATGCATTTCAATTCTAGGCGCGGCGTTGATACAGAGCGCTCGGTAACCAAAAACAATAAATTCCCATTTGCCACGGTGTAACGTGAGAACTATGAAAGATTCAAGTTATGAAGAAAATATATCAAATTTATTGCCACTGCATTACATTATGCACAGTGAAATTATTAATGGATTCGCACATACAACGCTGAGAACCAAAGATTTATAAAAAAAAAAATTATGAAAATATTATATAATATATAAAATAATATACTCGGAATTTCCTGGAGAGATCACGTCACGAACAATGAGGTTGTCAGGATAATCAAGGAAGATGGGCACCTAATAAGAACCATCTCAGACAGGCGAGCCCGATGGATCGGTCACATCATGCGCCACGATGGTCTTCTTCACGACATTGTGGAGGGGATGGTTGAGGGTAGAAACCGTAGAGGGCGCCCTAGATGAGAGTATTTGTAGCAAGTGTTCGAGGACATGAATTGTTGCTCTTATGCTGAGCTGAAGAGGGTTGCGGAGGACCGAGAGGAATGGAGATCGAGATGAAAGATTCTGTTGCTGCAAACAAATTCACCGGATTGATACTACGAAGAAGAATATTTTATTATTACATATAGTTTGGCTTTATGAATGAACTGAAATTACGTTGTGGAACAGTATTTTGATAATTAATTTGCAAGTAAATCCAGTAGTTTTATACAGGCTTGTATTTCTTTCTTCAGTAACTAATTCAAGGTTTCATCATCATCATCATCAGCCTGTGTCCATCCACTGTTGAACGTAGGCCTCCCGCATGAGTCTCCATCCTCTTCGATCCTCCGCCTTCCGCATCCAGGTCACTCCCGCTATTCTTCTTATGTCGTCAGTCCACCTTGCAGGGGGTCGGCCAATGCTTCGTTTGCCAGTTCTTGGGCGCCATTCCAATACTTTTCTTCCCCATCGACCGTCGTCTCTTCGACAGATATGTCCTGGCCCATTGCCACTTGAGTGTGCCTATTCGTTGGGTGGCATCCACTACTTGAGTTCTTCTGCGTATTTCCTCGTTTCGGATTCTATCTTTTAGCGACACTCCGAGCATGGATCTCTCCATAGCACGCTGGGTGACTTTTATTTTATGGGTAAGACTTGCTGTCAGATTCCACGTCTCTGCGCCATAAGTTAATACAGGGAGGACGCATTGGTTAAACGCCTTAGTTTTAAGGCATTGCGGAATTTTCGCTTTAAAAATGTACTTTAGTTTTCCAAATGCTGCCCATCCCAGTTGTATGCGCCTGTCGATTTCTTTTGAGAAGTTATTTCGCCCTAGTTGTATTATTATTATTATATTCAAGGCTTTGGCAGCAAGTTAAATCAATTTGCAGTAAATAAAATCAATCGGCATTACCCACTGTGTCAGTATGAATGTGATCAGTTTTAAAATTAAAATCGCATAGAATGGAAACCTAACTTAACCTGTTATTAATTACCATTCATTAATTACTTCCTGCCAATTGATATTTTTCTATTGCCTATAGATTAATTTTACATACATTGTTAGGTTTTTATTATTGACCGTTTGCTAAATAATTGCTGCCCATAATTGGAATTAAATACTCCCAATCAGATTAAACCATTCAAATTATAAGGAATATACAAGATTTTTTTATATTACTACGAGTATGTTTATACATGCTGCGTTCTGTCGTTCTGAATGAGCGACATAGAACCCAATGGTCATGATTGTGGGTTGTGCTCTGCTACATACTTTTACATTTTTTTTATGTAAACACATACAGGAGAATACCGACAGATGGTGATAGTAATTCTGAAATCTCATATGTGGAATTCTATGACGTTTACCATGCTGCATATGCTATATTGACTGACTAAGTTTAGATGTCGACCAGTTTCAATATTAAATAATATTAAGCTGCATATCTGAACCTGAAAATATAGTTTTACTTACGTTAGTAAGGTGTAGTTATGTAACTCGTATATTAGTGTGCGGTTAAAATCAAGTATCGGTTACTTCAAGGTTTACTTGAAAAACAAGTAGAAAAGCTAAAGTAGAAACTGAAAAACGGCTTCGGTTTCGACTGAAAATTAAGTTTCGTTAGGTCGGTAACAGACTCTTCACTATATTATACACCTCGGTGCCATATAACGTGGCGAGGAATAATTTCAACGTAATTCAAACCTCGAGTCACAGTCTGCGAAAGCGCATCCTGCTTTACCGACGTGTGGTCTCCGTACAAACTTATTATTACCGAGCTGCCGAGTAGAGCTCCAGACACAAGATTGAATTACGTATCCACAATTATAATTACGGTACACGCGTTGCATAAAATTTTAAATCTGTGCTGAAACATAATAATTATTTAAGTAGTGTGTGCAATATTAATTATTTGCGCAATATCTGGGACTTGCAGCTTTACTTGAACAAAACAAAATGCCGTCTATACAGCGCCTGTATCGTCGTCAGTCTGTTTTGCGCCTGTGAATCTTGGCATCTCACCAAAGACAATGCAGCCGTATAATTATATAAGCACATCCGTCGGGGATCGAACCCACGACCTTCGGCTTGCCAACCAAACGCTTTAACCACTGAACTATACTCGACGGCATAATGGGTTTCGAGAGCAAATGCCTGCGTAGAATACTACAGAGCAGAAAAGGCAGCCTTTCATACTACAATCGGCCAAGAAGCGAAGGTGGACCTGGTTGGGACATGTATAAAAGTTGCAACAGTAGAGAATAAGCTACGGATGCCTTTTATTCAAGCCACGGGGCTTGTGCCGTCTTAGAAGGCCGTCGGGAACTATATAAAGAAAAACGTTTTACACTTGTGTATGCATGTTTTTCTTGTACATCTTTTAAAATAATGATAATAGTGTTAATACAATCTAAGCGAATTAAGTTCTTAACACAAAAATGAAATACTCACGAATAAGTATAAATTTATAAAACTCGTTACACAATGTGTTACATTTGTGTTTAATGCTTTAACAGAGGAATAATTTTCAAAAGCTGGAATAATATAACCAAGTCGGCGAGTAAAGTTCGCAACACAAACGAATCTTGCCAAGAAATTATTTCACTCATAAGTTACCTTCGATTCATACAGTGCAGTATTATGTTCGGAGCTTTTATTATGCAAGGCTAATTAATAAAATTATATGATAGGGAAGCAAAGAGCTGCTACCCAAGCGATGCGAATTGCGTGATTGTTTAACACTTAGTGCTTAAATAGGCAGATATAATATCTGAAGTAAGTGAACGTGTGTTGATCACATATTTATAATTGATCATTATCACAGGAATTCACTATGAATGGGTAGTCTTCACCAATTGTGATTAATAGGCTAAGAATGGCATTTTACGGATGAAGGGTCAAATTCACAACAACCGGGGGTATTAATAGAGCTTAGAAATCGATTAAAAATATTTGTTTTTTTAATCCATCCGCGATCGATCCCTAGACCTTCAGTTTGGCAAGCAAATGCTATAATCATTAAGCTTTGCCCGATGGCAATTCTGAATTATTTATAAAGTATTTCATTATATACTCTAATTTAGCATTATCTGTCTATTTTACTATATAAAATATATTTATTTATTGTAGAATCCAGGCTTATACAAAACTTAAAAAACTCGCAACTAACAACGCATATTGTATTATTTTCAAGAATTACTAAAATGCACCGTTCATAGAGTGGATTCACATGTAAATATTTTTAATTAAATAAGACATATTTCATATCGCATAAAGTTTGTGTTGGAAGCTTTTCTCTCGGAATTGAATAATGCGAGGCGGGAAAGCGCCGCCACGCGGCGGTCAGGTGAATTAATTAAACATTTCGCATTTCAAATTTGGAATGTAAGTGGATGAGAGATTTGAATTTGAAACGGCGTTCTTAATTCGAATGTTGGTTTATTTAAGCGAATTAAACAAATTTAAATACGGTAGATTATCTTAAATTTAGCAGAAAATATTAGACTAAAATATAATGCCATTTTAAAATATTCATTAATTAGGTCAATTTAATTTAGTAATATTAAACATTATTTTTATATCTAAATCAAGTGTTCTTGCTATGATAACACGATTTGTATGAAATACGTTGGTGGTGACCATATGCATATGCTATTATCGTCTATATATGAAATTGGAATGGAGGTTGTTTGCTACCTTATTTGTTTATGTGCAATCGTGCCAGATATAACAGGTAGGTATAATAGGTAGTTATGTATGATAGGTAGGTAAGATATGTAGGTATGATAGGTAGTTATGTATGATAGGTAAGTATGATAGGTATAAAAGATAGGTAGGTATTATAGGTAAGTATGATAGGTAGGCATCATAGGTAGGTAAGATAGGTAAAGATAGGTAGGTGAGAAAGGTAGGTATGATAGGTAGGTATGATAGGTAGGTAAGATAGGTATATAGGATAGGTAGGTAAGATAGGTAGGTAAGATATGTAGGTATGATAGGTAGTTATGTATGATAGGTAAGTATGATAGGTAGGCATCATAGGTAGGTAAGATAGGTAGGTAAGATAGCTAGGTGAGATAGGTAGGTATGATAGGTAGGTATGATAGGTAGGTATGATAGGTAGGTATGATAGGTAGTTATGATAGGTAAGTATGAGAGGTAGGTATGATAGGAAAATATTTTTGAAAGCATACTAATTATTGTTTACTTTTGTCGCAATGGAAATAAAAGCGGTATTATTTTAGATAAATGGATTTTATGGTTATAATGTTTGTTTTTATTTTTAATTGATTAAATGTTTAAAGTGTAATTTGAACAATTATATCTACCAATCGAGCGCATTGTAAAAATGGAATATTTTAAATTCGAAAGATCAAATTGAATCCGACAGAAGCCGGGTAGTAATATGTATGATACAAGTTAACGGATCTTTTGTGGGTATGAAATATAGAGAATATTTATATGTATATATTGTTGATGTGAGAGTGTGCGGTCTGTAGTGTGTGCATGTACACGTGTGTGAGAGAATATTGGGGTGGGGTGGTAGAGTAGAGAGTGGGAGGTATTGAAAATGACGCCACACCAGCGACATCTGCGATCGAGGAAATGAAACAATCGGAGCATATACACATTTTTATGCCCGAGTAAAATTTAAAATATTATTACGGTAGGGCGACACGCACCATTGCAGGCCACTTATACAGTATTTAAAAAATTACAAATTCATAATCTTAGATAATAAAACGTTAAGAGACGAAGAAATAAAAATAATGTACAATATATAAGTAAAATAAGTAAATATGTAATTGAATTCACACAGACTCATGATTCAATTTATTAATTTAAAAACTGCATTGGAAGCACAGATAAAGACGAAAAAATCATTAAATAGATAAGAATTTCGTATCTTGTTTTAACATGGATAACACTGAGCACTGTTTCACTCGCTTGAAGACTGCAGTTTCGCGATCTATGAAGGCTTCACCAGTTCCAACGTGTACAAACATACTACTGAAGTCGTCCAGCAAGTGAAAACAGTGTGATCCATGTTAAAATAAGGTATGGATTACTTAAAAATATATTTAGTATTGAAATGGATCTTGAAGTGAATGCTAAAAATATAAATACGAAAAAAAACGTATTCATATCGTCTATGCAGAGCTTGTATTATACCAATTAATTCGTGGTAAATAAAATCTAATAAGTTTTATTAATTTAGTAAGACCCGAGTGGTACTTACTAAATAAATAGACTGTCGAAAAGTAATAATATAAAAAGCTTGTGAATAAATTTTGAATGATTGAACAATAAAAAGAATATAATATACATACTCTGAATATATACTATAGAGACATCTATCGTTATCCGATGGTAATAATGGTATAAATACAACCTCTTGTGCGTGTCCATTCAGGCGGAGAAATAGTCGGTGGACTGGGCGGTGTAAAAAAAACTGAGCATAGGTTGGTTTCAAGGCTCGTGGTTCGAATCCCGCGTCTGCCGATATTTTTCTGAATGAATTGATGCGTATAAAAATTTGATTTATAATTGTATGTGTATATTTAATTACAAATAAGAATTACACTAATTGTGTTATTGACCCTGGCTTCTTATCGATTTCAGTATTAAAATGCTACCAGATGAAAAAATAATAATTTCGGTTCTCTTTTAAAATGCAAAGATGTTATTCCTCGCATAGATTATTTAAATTGGGGATGCTTCTTTTTCTTCTAGGGACGCGGCAGCTGTTGTTTTATTAAAATCAAGGGATTCATGTTTTTTATTAACATTAATAAGATCGAAGTAAGTGCTCAGCACAAATATTATCGTAGAATAATACAAACAAAAAAGAAATAAAAAAATACTGTTCGTATTGAAAAAATAAATATATTTAGGTAGTTATCTAAACGTATATATTATATTTTTGTAATGTGACATATATTTAAATTATTTAAAAATATTTATGAATATTTCATTACACGTGGAATATTTTAAAGCAGTGAATTGTAACATACCCTTTATGTTACATTCTGATATCACCTTGATATAGCTCCTTTAGGCTGATGCCGTAAAGCCTCGAAAAACGATCTTTTGTCTTTTATTTTTGATCGCTCGCCTGACATGCACATCTAATGTTAGTGTTAATTGTATAATGTTAGACGGTGTTTGCACACGCCAAAATATTTGTTATGACAGTGGGCCCATTTCCTGCTGGTACCACTGTCTTCTTGAATTCGCTTTTTTCTGCAGCGTCGTTTGGCAGCGCGAGATGAGAGCGGGCAGTCAGTTGACAGTTGGAGCTAGCTCGCTACCGTTATGGCGCGCGCCTAATAGCGTGCGCCACAACGGTCTCTTTGTTGCAAGTGTTTGACAAATAAACCGTGATAATGTGTGAAACGAAAACAGGTTATTTGTATTGTGAACTTGATCCTGCATCCTGTCATCCAGTATATCGATATCAATAAGAGAGGACGATATCAATTCATATAGACTGTTCTAGAATAATTGGTTTGGATACATAATGATATAATGAAGTCGAAAAGGCCACATAACTAAGGTGTGATCTATTATTTATTTCAAATCAAAATGAACAACAATATAACCAATTAACCTAAAACATAATCGTGATACTTCAGAACCACGAAATTGGTAAATGAAACGCTCTTGAGGCTATCTCACGGTCGGGAAGAGCATTCGTTAGATGAACCTACTCAATCCCGACCACTTACGAGTGAGGTTGCCGTATTACTGACTGCTTCAATAGCAGTACTGATGCTTATAAGGCCAAAAGAGAGTTGTTAGCAATGTTCTTGTTTGGAGAATACGCTACATAACGTCATACATCGCTTGATACCGCCATTAGATGATATTACTTACATATTTACCCTTTTATTATTATTATTATATTAGTATTTGTATGGCGCTTTTTTATGACCGAATGATCATTCCAAAAACGTTTCTTTGCCTCTCTGACTAAAAAGGTGGGTCTTGAGTCTGCTTCTGAAGGATGCCTCCGATTTAAGCTCTCTTATGCTTTCCGGCAGCGAGTTCCAGGCCATTGGTGCCGCGTAGCTGAAAGCCCGATTGCCAAAGACCGTGCTAGGAGCATACCCTATATCTTTGGTTGAGCAGTAATCTGTTTCTATGTTCAAGATGACAAGATCTAAAGAAAATTTAACTAGTTTCATTAAGTCGTATTGAAGTAATGTCCTACCTGCTGCTTAAGAAGAGCCGCGCAGTCTCCTGCAGGAGGTCCAAATCCGCTCAACTCGGTGTCCTTCCTGATGACCCACTCTATCAGCTCCCTTAAGGACAGCAAAAGGGCTGACCAGTGTTCTGCATTGCTCTCCAGACGATTCCTGCAACAACGAAAAAACACAACTGTTAAAAATCTATCATTAAAGTTGACATCATTGAAGATTGCCACGAGCGACGTTGTGCGCTTAGTTAGTCCCGTTCGACCGAGGCGGAAGTAACGTCATGTTACGGTCGAGCGGAGAAACCAAGCGTTTTTCGAAAATATTTGTCAATGTGCTTCGGAAAAAGGCTGTGTTGTTATTCTGCTCCTCATACTTCCACCACGCGATAAGTATCCCGGCGACGTGAAGTCATTTCTTCTGTAAAGATGAGGATTTCAAAGTATATCTCTTCTTATAGATATTTATTTATTTATTTACCTTGTTTTCACATGGATCACGTAACAAAAGTTCTCTATTAGGAGACTGCAGTTTCGACTAGTTTCGACTACGAGTTAGTCGAAACTGCAGTCTCCTAATAGAGAACTTTTGTTACGTGATCCATGTGAAAACAAGGTAAATAAATAAATAAATAAATATTTATAATTTATTATGGATCTCAAAGTGAATGCTCAAAACATTAAAAATATTATATCTCTTCTCTTTGTATATCTTTGTCAAGACCTTAATGCTGAAAATATGACTCAATGATAATATCTTCAGATTTGCTTTTTAAATCATTATTTTTAGTGGTATTCAAAAGAGTATATTGCATTACGTAATTATAGTTCAGCAGCATTTTTAACTAAGTTTATCCATTTGTTGGACATATTACACTACATCAACTACGTGGGTTATCCGTAAAATAAGGTTCCCATAGCGCTACAGTCTTGAAAAGCGCTGTTATGGTGGATCCCGCTATTCTGTTGTGTACCTTGGTTCCCCTACTCCAAATCCCTTCCCTAGCAAGCTGCCTGCGGATCTACTTTGAACCACAAACTGAATGTAAAACTACTCGTACATCCATTATTGAATTGATTCGCACTTTCACACCAAAGGGCAAAGACTACGTACTTAAAAATTTCCTCAAAAATTTTCGCCTCTCTTCTTTTGACGCCTGTGTTTGTGATCGTAGCAAACAGTATACTGTAAGAAAACAGTATCATAAAAAACGTTTGCGTTATAGATTCTGGAGAATTGGGTAAATTCTTCTATACTCGTATGTAACAGAACTAATCAAATGTTAATCATAAGCTCCATATTATTTCTTATTATTATCAAACAAGCTTTTGTTCTAACATACAGTCGAGAACTATACATATAATGCATTCTGCGAAGCTTCGGATACAAAAACAAAATAAAAAGAAAATCAAAACTTTATGACGGCCATATACTCCAGATTGAGAAAGGATATATAAAAATATCACAAAAGATAATGTAAAACACTGCACGTCAATATTTATGGTATTCATATTTGCACAGGTTCATACCTATACAGCATCCGCCCGGTGAAAACTTTTCTGCGACTTAAATGAGATTTTTTCCGAACCCGAGGAGCTTTATAGAAAGACTTGTTGTTTTTGTCTTCGGGCAGCGTAATTATTTTTCGATTTCTTTGAATCGGCGGGATTCTTTAAATACTTTTTCTAACTAATTTTTAATTAAAATTGCTTCATAGGATAATTCACATTTCATGCAGACAAGTACCATCCGACTGAGTGTTTTGGCGAGAGTTCAGAACCACTAGGTAAGCTGGTAGCGAGAGGACAGTTGACCGTTTTGGTACTTAATTGAAAACCTCTATCCGTGTTGTAAAGATGTCTAATTATTGTAAGGATTGTCATTGATTTCATGAGGAAACAAGCACATGTGTATTTTTTTTATGTTGTACCATGCAGGAGAGCACAGCCGGTCAATACCAGTGCACTCTATGACGCTCAGCCAGGGAGGCTGGACGCTGCATGCGGGAAACGTGTGTTGTGTTCGTGTTTGTGTGTGGGTTGGGGAGATTGCAGTGCATATTTATCTGTTTCTTAAAGAGATCCAGATTGTAGGAAGGAGGAAACACAGACGCTGGAAGAGCATTCCAAAGCTTACCGGTGGCATTAAGGAAGGAACTTTGGAAACTGCCAGTTCTTGGTCGACACACATTAACCGTGTATGAATGTTTGGCAAGTGTAAGACAAGTTTGTCGGTTGTGGGTGGGTGCAGGAGGAATAATTTCTTTGAGTTTCGAAGAGAAGCGACCGTGGAAATAACGGTAGAAAAGACTAAGTGAACCAATCTTACGCCTGTTCCTTTGATTGCAGGTTAGACGTAAGAGTGTCATTGTTTATCAGACGAATTGTTCTTCTTTGAACTGAGCTGAGAAGCTTGAGTTTTATGGGTCTAAATATGATGCATAAGTGGGATCGTTAGAGAACATTGAGATGAACGTAGTCCGCGATAAATTGTATTTGAAAGCCAACTGTTCGTAAGTGTTCAATAGATTGAAGAAAAGACGTAACATTTCCATTTTTAATAGCTTCTTCGTAGTATCAATCCGGTGGATTAGTTTGCAGCAACAAAATCTTGCATCTCGATCTCCACTCCTCTAGATCCTGCATTCATCTTCAGCTCAGCATAAGAGCTACAACTCATGTCCTCAAACACTTGTTGCAAATACTCCTGTCTAGGGCGCTATCTACAGTTTCTACCCTCAACCATCCCTTCCACAATGTCGTGAAGAAGACCATCGTGGCGCATGATGTGACCGATCCATCGGGCTCACCTCTCTGGTTCTTACTAGATGGTTCTTACTAGGTGCATATACTCCTTGATTATGCTGAGAACCTTATTGTTCGTGACGTGGTCTCTCCAGGAAATTCCGAGAATTCTTCTGTATTACCACATCTCAAAGGCCTCTAGTCCTTTTTTTATCACTTTCAGATAATTTATTAGCTAATCTTATTAAGGTTATCAACTGATAATACTTAGTGAAACTGCATAATTATAATTTTAAAATTAATTTTAATTAAAAAATAATAAATAAATAAATATTTTTTTTAATTAAAATTAATTTTAAAATTATAATCTTATATAAACTCGTATTTTTATAAGTTAACGAGAGAAAAATAAACAAAACAAAAAATAAGCATTTGCAACAGCCTTGTATATCAGTAGTTGAATATATCAATAAATGTTTAAGGGGTGTTTAATTACATATTTTAATATTTTTTGTAACATAAGAAGTCCTATATTTACATTAAACGTTATTAGAACAAAAGAACGATGATTTAATCATTTATTGTATGAATTCAATAAAATTAAATCTCAAGTTCATTGTGTTAGAAGTTCTCAGTAACCTTCAAAACCAAACCAATAAATTAATTATAATTGTCATTAAATTGTTTTTTTTTTCAAGAATTAATACGTTATTGAATTGGTATTGTGTCATCGGATTTCCTGAAATATATCACAAACCGATTAATACGAACTGAGAGGCGCCAATTCGTGGTGACCATACGTTTCAAATATTACCGGATATGAGAAGAAAAAATAAACTTTTGAATTATGTGAAGGTAAAACATATAATACTGCAAAGTATTATAGTGATCCGAATGATTTTGATGTGAAAAGTTGATTTCTGACGGAAGTTGTTGACAAAAAAATCTGGGACACACAGTGTTCGAAAATGCGGGGACAAATAAAAGTTCGAATATGCACTCTCTATTCAAATAATGGAACGCCGGAATGCATTCGGAATTTGAATTGCAAAACAGATTCCAAAAGTTAAACAAGAGTTGTTAGCGAACAGATCAATACTGGGATGAAAAATGGAACACATTTCGGGTTACGTGTTCTTACATTGAAAAACGATTATGTCACTAAGAATGTATTTATACCGTGTACTTTGCTGTTTTTTTTGTATGTTTACTTATATTCACGAACAATGAAATGCTCAGGATAATCAAGGAAGATAGGCACCTAGTAAGTCAGAGAGGGATCGGTCACATCATGCGCCACGATGGTCTTCTTCACGACAAGACGGGAGTATTTGCAGCAAGTGTTCGAGGACATGAGTTGTAGCTCTTATGCTGAGCTGAAGAGGATTGCGGAGGACCGAGAGGAGTTGAGATCGAAATGCAAGATTCTGTTGCTGCAAACCAATCCACCGGATTGATACTACGAAGAAGACTTATATTCAAGACAAATGTTTCTAATGGCTAGGGAATATGGCACATTGAGTGTAGCAGTAAAGCAATGAAAGTAAAGAAGTAAAAGTTATAGATCGTTTTCTTCATGGCAGCTTAAGCGGATGAATTATCTTTTATACTTGCGTGGGTAAATATTGAAATAGGAAAAGATGTGTAAAAAAGAAGAAAAAAAAACCGCGAGTAAACGCGCTCGCTGGGGTGTGATGGGAGGAAGTGGTGGTTAATGAAAAGTGTACCAGGAACAAAGAAGGGAGAAGGAGAACAGAAAGAGGGAGAATCGTCAAGGAAGATCATATACGGAGCTAGAAAAAAATAGATATAAAAAATTGTATGCTTGTGAGAAGAAACGATTTGGATGTAACGAAAGTTTCGTCAGTGTAGCGTCAGATAAATCTGTTTGATATGTGAATAGATCGTTGATAATGCATTGTAAAGGAGGCATTTTTTACGAAAAAGCACGCAGGAGAGCACAACAAGTTGAAACTAGTGGAATCTATGGGACTCAGTCTGGACGGTTGGACACTGCATGCGAGAAACACGTGTTGTGTTTGTGTGCGCGTTTAGGAGAAGGCAAGTATATATTGATATGTTTTAACATCCGCCTCTCTAACAATCCGAGATTTCTCTCGTCGGTTGTTATTCAGTCGCGTGGTGGCAGGATGAAAAGCAGGTTAGAAAAACAAAGACTTTTTCTGAAGCACATTGACATATACATTTCTATAACTTTACAAACTTATGGCCCAGACTTAGTCACAGCATTCAGGCCGGACCACAATACGACCTGTTTCGCGGTCGGTACACGACTCACTGCCGTGCGGTACAGTGGTCGGTCACGCAGCGCCCCAGTGGCAATATATGTAACTAGTCCGCATAACGACATTATACAATGACGACACATACATGTACGACAAGCGAACAGAAATAAGAGACGAAATATTGTATATCGAGGTTTTCGGTACCAGTCAGCAAGGGCTATATCATGTTGATATCAGTTTCTTGAATATATTCAAATTGTATGTGAGAAGGAAACACAGATAAAAGAAGAGCATTACACAGATTAACGGATTTTGGAAGAGATTGGGTGATTACTTCTTCTATTGCATATATTTTTTTTTATTTGCATGCGCAAAATCTAAGACTCACAGCTTTACTCGATCAGAAAAAAAACCTTAGCGCCTGTATATTCCCCATTTTTACGGCTGTGAATATTGGCATCTCACCAAAAGCCAATGCAGCCGTATAATGCTTTTTGAGAACATATGTCTTTGTAGAATATTGGGAGAACGATGGCTTGATTTTGTGAAGAAAAACGAGCTCAGAAAGCGGACAAGGCATCATTCCACAGTACAGTCGGTCGAGTGACGAAGATGGACCTAGTTCGTACATGTGCTACATATAGCGTAGGAGAGCGTTAACTACGGCAGCATTTTTTGAACAGTCCTGAAAAGAACTATATTCTTTAATATACATATACTATACATAAAATTATTTTTTCAACGCGTCAATCCAAGCACAAAAATAACGGCAGAAGCGGGATGCGAACCGCGGACCTTGGAAACCAACTATGCCCAGGTATTCATACCGCTCGGCGAACTGCGCCATTGCTATGCCTAGACTGACTTGCGTTGAAACTAGTATTTATATCATTGTTATCATCGTACGATAGATGTCGCTATAGTATATATTCAAAGTATGTATATTTTTATTATTATTCTATCAGTCTTCATTTATTCACAAGCTTAATATTATTATTACTTTTTTCTACTTAATATTATTATTCTTTATATTATTATTACGAAAAAAGAAAAAAGAATTTTATGTATAGTATATGTATATTTAAGTAATAATAATATTGTAATATAGTCAATGATCTATAAAAGTAGATTAGAATATTGAAATAATAAAATAATATTCTAATAAAAATTAAAAAATTCATAGAACTATATTCGGCGGAGCTGCGAGAGGCAAATTTTAATTGAGATAAGACAAAGACCATGGTAGCAAATAAAAGCTTTGTAGCGGCAGCTAGTGATGTCCATATGTCTAGTTAGGGGAGCTGACATGACGATGATTGCATATGGAGGGTTGTAATAAACAAGTTGCGCCACTGGTTTCGGGGTGTTCCAGGGTTTCCAAGGTCCCGGTGTTCATCAAAAAGCCATTTAATTAAGGGTCCCGGCTAGCTGGCGTGGGTGGGTGCGGGTGGAGTTTTGACAAAATATTGGATTCATGGGAGGGCTGCATTTGCATAAGAAAAGCGTCTTGGAATAATAACATCGACCCGCCGGCGGGACTCACCGTTTATGCGTCTTCATAGATCAAATACAAAAATTATATACATAACAACGTACTTACGAATTCACAGTAAACATCACCTTATATGACATTTGTCTCATCAATGAATTGGACAAATAATTAAAAAAATTGCAGACGCTGAGATACGAACCACGAACTGTTATGTTGACAAAATTTAAGAGTATAAATATTTTTTTAGAATATACTTGTATATCGATTTTTTAAATTTCTTTATAGATATTTTAAAGGTTTTTTTAATCGATTTCTGAGCTCTAAAATACCCCGTAAAATGCTAGTCATAGCCTATTAAATAAAATAGGTGGTAGACGAAAGTCGTCCCATGAAGACCACCTATTCATAGTTAATTCCTGTAATAATAAGGATGATGCGTGAATCTCGGGCTGTAGTCTATGACGTTGGCGGATCAACACTCTACATGCAGCGCTTAGCCATATGCACCATGGTAAGCGTCATAGAATTCCACAGATGAGACTTCAGAATTACTATCACCATCTGTCGGTATTCTCCTGTATGCATTAACATAAAAAAAAATCTACACACAGCGCGCTTAACCAAGACCAATTCTTCCACCTAATGAGATGAGATTTTTAATATTTTTTTTATATGTACAGCGTCTGTCGTTTCTTTTTTCCGAAATGTCATAAAATATGATATTTGATGTAGATTTGTATGAGTGTGTCAATTTATTTAGCAAAAATATCAATCTTGATCGTTGATAATTGAAAATATAAATAATTAGTTAAAAAATGTAAACTTACAATTATTTCTCTAGCATTCGCGTACCACTTCGGTTGACAGAATAAAACCCAAAGCCATTGTGCGGCATCCGTCCTATTCTGTCTCGCAGTACTGGCATTTAATTAAGCAGTGTTGCCTTGTTTATGGGTTAATTAATATCCTTCTCTCACTCACACTCATCACCTCAGAGTAAGCGACTGGAAACGAAGACAATTTATACAGGTATACAAACTTACAAACTACTATCTCTTTCTTACCGCGTCATATTATAAATATAAATTCAAAGAAGAACAATTTGTATAATAATTAATGTAGATCAAACGTATAATGTCCAATCGATACAACACAAACATTTTATTGGTTTTACCGACCAGCCACCATGGTCTTCATCCCATGTCATGTCTGTCTCCCGCAGTTACGTTGAGTACATTCTTTTCATAGTTGCTGACGAATTTCCATGAAGTGGCTTGAATAAAAGGTAGTTGTAGTTTATGCCTTCCAGCAGCATACCTAGTATATGTCCCAATCAGCTTTACTTTTTCGCTTCTTGACCGTCTGTAGTAAAGAATGCTGCTTTGTCTGCTCTCTCATCTTGTCATTCCTCACAAAGTTGAAACGTCAAACCATCGTATGCCCGATGATTATCTAGGAATTATTTATTTATTATATATTACACAAAATAATATAGATGTTACAAATGTAAGATAAAATAAGAGGCAATATAATACAGAATAGAGACAGACAATGGATATATTTATCATATATATTGAGATTTCATTAATTTAATTTCACACCCAGAATCGAAGTTCTAAGGTACAAAAAAATACAAATAGCAGATAATAAAAAAATAAAAGCAACATAAAATAAGAATAAGATGACACGTGTCAGAGATCACATAGATCTAGGAAGACAATATCATCTACAAAAGAGGAAAAGGCCATTTAGGAGCGCCATTGCCGTTATACTAAATTAAGTGCTCGAGGCTCCACAAGTATCATCTGGGATCAAAAACAATGGATGGAATTATCTAGTGTACTGCTCTTTTAAACTGCCAGGATTGATCACGTCCACACTTATTTTGCCATGCTGTAAAGACATCAAAGCACTTGCAACCTTTGCAACCTTTTTTGACTCTATCTACTCGTACTTTGTCAGTGGTTTAAAAAAAGAAACATAGCAGAATCTATTGCACTCAGTCTGTAGGTATGTTTGTGGTTGCGGGCGGCGCCGGCAGAGCGCCACAATTCACTTCCGGCGTAACAAGTTGCAGCTATTTGGCGCTTTTATCGTTTCCCGGAAACAAAATGGCCGACAGATGGATGAGGAGCTTTCACGGCTTTTTATTGAAATGTGTTTATTTTTCAGAAACTTTTTTAACCGAATGAAAACAAGTGCAATTAGTGCGGGATGGACAATTTTGCGCAATGAAACTTAATTACATTACATTTAATGCATTTAAATGAATACTTCATAAAAGCTCGGCACTTGTGGTATATCCTTTCATAGCAAAAGCATTTTTGAACGATTTGTTAATAAGAATTTATAAAGTGAACGGATGATAATCCCGCCGCACGTGTATCATTTAGACCTAAAGGCGAGTCATATATTACACACCCATCATAATCATCATCAACCTGTGTCTGTCCATTGTTGAACGCAATGTAAGTCTACCCCATGAGTCTACATCCTTCTCATTCCCCCGCCTTCCGCATCCAGGCTCCTCTGATTTCGCCAGTTCATCTTGCAGGAGATCGGCTTAAGTATCGTTACATGCGAAACTTCCACACTTTTCTTCACCAACTACCGTCGTCTCTACAACACATACGAGTATATACTGCTCATTGCCACGTGAGTGTGCCTATTCTAACCTATAGTAACCTCCATCAATTGAGTTCTTCTTCGGATATCCTTGTTTCGATTTATATAGTTTAGAGACACTCCGAGCATGGATCTCTCCATGGCACGTTAGTTTACCTTTATTTTTTTAGTACAATCTGCTGTTACTATTAACGTACGTGCGCCATAAATTAAAACAGGAAGGATGCACTTTTAATCGCCTAGTTATATGCCATGACAAAAATGTACTTATGTCTATTTTGTTATATAATGAACATTATACAAAATCATACATTTTTCTCTCTCATTTTGTACCCGAAAATGCCGCGATCACATTTAAATTTGATACGTGTACTAGTATATAGCTGCATAGTATTAAATTAAATAAATCCTATATCTTTACAATATTCATATTTTTAGTATGAAAGTAAACGCCAAGAGTATTTCAGTCTCCAGGCATATTGTTCAGATGTACTTGTACGTTCACTACAAATGATATGAGTTACGATTTGTTTAAAGTTCCAAGCAAAGGAGCAAGAAAGGCCGAGCGGAGACGTTTTATGCAAAGCTCTCCAGTCGAGTCTAATATCAATTGAAACTACGTAATTGTGTGAAGTTTGCTCCGACAATACACAACTTTGCGCCGAGATACCAACTTTATCAAAACGTCAATTTGATAACGTAACAAAACCCGCACGAGAGAACACTACGTTGGGCTTAATGACAAATATATTATTGTTGCGTAAGTGCGTGAAATGCGGGAGAAATGTAGCGCAAAGTGTAGTTATAATAACATTTAAATATGTGTTTTAATTTTTTCCATAGCTGGAACACACAGTCACTATAAATTGCCGCAACTCAGTTATGTCATTGCGATTGATTGTCTATACCTAGTCCCAAAAAATATCAACTCTTGAAGGGCAAGATGGGGACATACAAGTACAGTGAAACTTAGATTGTACGTTTTTCAAGCGACACTAAAAAAATACAATTAATGCTGGAAAACGTATTATGCTAGAAAAAAATAAAATACGTAATAATATAAAGCAAGACAAAACTCACAAAACCAATCAGTTGTCACTGTTCGTGTCTAGAGTCTTTTCTGCGCATAAAGGTCCATTTAGGAACATAAATGGTTTCTCACGTTCTGCATGGCAGGACACCAGTTATTGACGTGAGACGGCAACTGTAGTAGCAATTGAAGCATATTATTGAAGACTTGTTAATCTTAGTATTTTTTAATGAGATCAGGTAGTAAAACGGAAGCTCCCGAAGCTTGGACTATTTGATCCTAATGGGCAGATCAATACAACCGATGACACATCTAAAGTAACAGGCGTTACTTGTTGTAGTTTTGGTTTGCGTTAAATGTTGTTAAACTTCGTTGATTTAACGAAATTAAGAAACATTTATTTCATAACGAAAGCCGCGTTTACAATGTAAATATTTTTAAGTACTTGGAGTCCATGTGAAAACCCGTCACTTCAATATATATTTCGTTTGTAATGAATTATTCTTATCACTGTACGAATAAACTATAAATTTAAGTACTCTTTATCAGATAAAGTATAAAACGACACTAAAAAGTTAGTAATATTAAATATTTCAATTAAAATGTACAATAAAAACAAACGTAATACTCAAAATCACAGTACGAATTGAGCTTAACCGTAAAATTGGAAGCATTATACGCTTAAGAGATATCAAAATGTACTAAAAAGCTAGTAATATAAAACATTATTACTGTATTCGAATTAAAAACAAATATAGAAGCAAAATAAAATTACTATACGGAGAGAACATTATTATTCAATTTAAAACAATAGAGAGATCTCTAAGTCTAATAATGAAACACAAACAACTTATTAATATATAATATAGTTTTACTTTTGGATACAAGAAAAACATTTTTTAAATTAAATTATTCTTATACAATCGACGGTGGGTATAGCTCAGTGGTAAAAGCGTATGCTTGGCAAGCTGAAGGTCGTAGATTCAATTCCTGACAGATAAAAGAAACGATTTCTGAGCTCTTAAATATGGTTGGTGTCTTTATGTTTTTTGTATCTAGGCTATAGTATGAGTAAGATGGAAAATGATGGTACGATAGCAATAAAAAACTTCCAGATGTAGTTTAAAGTCAAGGTGTCAAAGTAAAAAAGCTTTAAAATATTTCATTTTTTTGAACTAGAGGAATATTAACACCCGGATACAGACGTTTCTAAAGATTTACGTTTGTTTACCAAGCCGATAGTTGTGGGTTCGATCTTCGACGGAGATTAAAATAAAATTGTTTTTTTAATCGATTTCTAAGTTCTATAAACACCCCCGGTTGGTGTGAATTAAATCCCTCACCCTTAAACTGCCAGTCATAGCATATTAATCTCAATTGGTGGCAGACGAAAAGCGTCCCGTAAATACCACCTAGCCATAAGCAGCATGGTGAACGTCATAGAATTTCACAGATGAGACTTTAGAATCACTGTCACCATCTGTCGGTATTCTCCTGTATGTGTTTACATAAAAAATATACATATACATTTATTATTATAATTTACTAAAAATAATAATAATATAACGAGGCATGCTAGAAAGGCAACTATGTATATAAAACAAAAAAAAAAGTATTTTACATTATATTAGTATTTAAATATAAAACTAAAAAGAAAAAAAACATCGCAAAAGAAAGTATATTTAAATGCAAAATCACTGCACGGAGAGAGAAAAGCTTTACAGTACAATTGAAAACGTTAAAAAGCTCGCGAGTGTTTTACGCAGATCGCACATCACGTAGCAGTCAGGTTACTTAGAGCCTCCGTAGCGGCTGGTAGTACTAAGGGCGTGACATTCCGAGGTCGAGCCTTTTCCGTAAAGATGCCGTGGAAATCATTTTTCACACCGCGCCGAGCTTTATTTCAGATATTTTTTTCGCACACGATTTATTCACGTATGTGAGGTTTGTTTTTCAGCGTGTATCGCGAGAATGGATGTTTGTTTGTAATTATGTATACGCTGCGTGCGAAAATGTGTTATTTTGTGTGAAGCGGATTTAGGGCAAGTTCGAATGAAATATCATTAAGGCGGACTGAGAATTATAGGTGAGCTTTTAAGCGCCCAGTCTAAAATAAATATAAAGTTTATGTTACATATACAGTCAACGCTCATAAAACACACGCGTTTTATATTTTAAGCAGAGATTTTAATACTTTATTTTAGTCCCTATACAGTTCCTATACATTGTTCTTATTTTGGGTTGAACCAATTCTTAGGACTTAATGTTTCAGGAAATTCTAACTTAAGATAAAAATTGTAACATACGAAGAAGCGGTACTCAGGTACCTGCGTGGCTTGGCGGCAGATTTTTTTGACTCAGGCATTCAAAAGCTTGTATACCGCATGCAAAAATGCATTAACCTCAGTGGCAACTATGTAGAAAAATAGGTAAAAGTATGAACTTTCCAAAAATGTATGCATTCATGGAATCAAACATTTTTTTCCAGAGTTATAATAGTGTACAAAATAATATTTTAATAGTTTACAATATTAGATATTTCAAAAGTTTTAATTCGCCTTATAGGACATATAATACTGATTATAGATATGGTGGCGGGTGAACCGAACTGGCGGTCAACGGCAGCTCTGTAGCTTTGCGAGAAAGCTACTGCCTTCGCGTCTGATGGCAACCGGAAATAAATAAAAAAACTTCCAAAAAAAAAACATGATACACGATAAATGCAGCGCAGGACAGACAGACATGGCGAATGTGCACAAGGAGAGCCGATCCCAGATGTTGGGAAATGGTAAGGCTAAAGAAGAAGAAGAATATCCCTGAGTATTAACCAAAAAAAATATTTATTGCAATTTCTAATATTTGTGTTAGTCCCAGCTAACTTGTAACTACTCACTGTGATTTTAAGTATTTAAGCAATTATATAATTCTAAATTTAAGGAAATATAATTTATGAAGTTAAATGGTCAGCGACCATGCTTAATTTTCTTGTGTTAGACATTTTTATATTGATATTGAAAAAAAATGATATTAAGTATATAATCATTGCTTCCTTACAACATGAATGAATACTCAAAAAATGATGCGATACTTATATAACATTTCACCGTGAATATTGCATGTTACGTCTACGTGATTTACGTAAGCAATCGCTATGCACGTGAACGATGCTCTTGAGCTGCAGACTCTTTGGTAACGAGGCCGAGACTTCTCAAGAGAGGCAGCCAGCCGGCCACTTCCGATACATTATCTGGCATTTGATATTCCAGCCGCTATCCGGGCTATTTGATAGTTGCCGGCCAAAAAACTAACCTAAACCATGCATGTACGTGGCCGATCTACGTGGCCGGTATGCACGAGCTACGTGGCGAGTCTACGCCGCCTACGTGGTGGCAGTCTTCAAAGGAACAGAGGCTATCAATGGGAATGTATCCCAAAGCTCATATCGTCCGTAATTCTATCGGTGGTTCAGGAATATTCAAGAATCTTCCTGTTAAAGCAATATGTTTTTTACAAGCTTTAATGAAAAATATGTGTGAGATGTACAACTAGAGTAATAGTAAAATACACAAAATATTTTATCATTGATGTGTGGCTTGTATTTTACCGGTTAAACCATTATTTTTTTATGATGCTCAGTATACTTGGATATTCTTTATACGTAATTTTCAGTACACAATAAATTAACGATTTAATCGACTTAAAATATACAAAAATCGTTCCCTTAAGTAAAAATAAATTAAAAAGCAATTAACCATACTAATAACGCACCATGTGGGAATATATCAAAATAAATTTACACACAACGATAAAAATATTATTTGTAATGAATCTCAGTTAAAATACTACTACATTAGATGCAAATTTGAAAAGTTTATAAGTACAGTGTTAAACTAGATAAAGATGCATTTAAAAAAAAAAAAAAAAAAATATTTTACATAGTACATGTATATATACATAAATTTATATTAAGTTTACAGATGTCTTTGTATCTTTGTACTTAAAACTAATAACATAAAATTCATAAATATACAATAAATACTTTATGATTTAATGCATAGTGTTTTATTTTTATTTTAACACTATTTATGCTTTGTAAATTTAATTAATAAAATGTTAAATAATAAGAACTTAATAAACAGTACATGAATCGATACTTTTCTTACATCCTTTTCCTCTATTGTCGATGGTATTTTCTCCTAGATCTATGTGATCTTTGACACGTGTCATTTTCTTCTTATTTTATGTTTTTTTCTCTTTTGTATGTATTGTATGTTTATGTATACTCAATGTTTTTTTTATTCTTTGTACCTTGGAACTGCGGTTCTGTATAAATCAAATCAAATGATAATGAAACAGTACATAAAGAAGAAATATGTTTTACTTAATATAAATTTATCTTGTTTTGATATCTATCTATACATAAATGCATAGTATACTGATCATTCGCAATTTCACTTATTACCGTTTATATCTAATAATTACTGTTTTGGTAACAAACACCTGAAAAAAAAACTGATTTATACACTGATCAATAATGGATTGCAATACTGACCATTTGATTGAATGCTTTTCATAAGGCATATGAATTTTATTTTTCTAATCAGAAAGGAAGGAAATTGAATGAGGAAAAGGAATTATTTTGAAATATCATAAAAAATATTCTGAGAGTATTCAATAGTGTTTTTTAATTTTTTTTACACTGGTAACACTATTATTTTAGGGCGCATGTAGTCTGCGTGGCAATATTTATAGTAATAATGCGATGCCATAAAGTATGGAAATTGAAAATGAGCGCTTCCTTTATAAACCAACGCTCCTGCCACCCGCTGCGCTCCTGGTACATGGAAACATGAAAATACGCTACATAATACGAGACGGTCATATCAACTTCACATGCAAGACAAACTCAAGCTAACTATAGTATTGGCAAATTTTGCCTTGGAAATTCCAAAAAATTTTAAATGGTTCAATCGAAAAATAAAAACGTAAGAATATATTTGTTACATACAAAGTTATAGAAGCCAATTGCAATTATTTTTAAAAAATACATAGGCGATAGCAGAAGAGCGTACGGGTATTTCGTCATGTAAAATATTGATATGTGTTCTCGAGTATTTATTTCAATATTTTTAAGCATTGATAGCAATTACTAAATAATATATAGAATAAAAAATATGTTTTAACTCTTCAGTTAAGATTATAAGTGAAAGAAAACTTCGATAAACGCATAGATTAAATTGACATGCGTAATTTAATCTTCGGAAAAATGAAGTAGTTGTATAATGTAGATAATTTTATTTTTTGAAATGATGTTTCGAATCGCTAAAAAACAGATTTTAAGTGCGAAGACATGTTTTAGCTTCTAAAAAGAAACAAAAAATGTTTCAACGAAAGCAAAATAGTGAACTCGTTCGTAAAAAAATTCTTGAAATATAAATAAACTGGAATAAATATGGCATTTTATGTTGAAATATTGATCAAAAATAATTTGATATGTCGAAATAAAATCATTCTTGATAAAATAAATGTTGAGAAAAGCATTAAAACGAATTAAAACAACATAAAAACTAAATGGATATAAATGCATCAAAATTTCAACACAAAAACAACCAGAAAGGAACACAAATGGCGTAATATTTTTCGCTTATTTTAACTTCATCATATTTAATAGCGTGTTCATTGAATAGACCCGCCGTTAGAGTAATCGCATAAATAGCTGAATCCGGCCCCGTGACCGGAAATACGTGTAAAAATTAGTCGATTTCCGGCGCGCAGCCTCCGCCTTTATTCGGAGCGCGAATTTCCCGCCGGCCCCGGACCGGAAGTGCTCCGCCCGGAAGCGCCGGCGATAGCGCCGCGACGCCGGCCGCAACTACTGCCCGGAAACACTGAGAATATGTTTTGTAGAATTGCGGTTTCTTTCAAATATATATTTACCAGCATGTATGTAAACTTCAACATCTTGCAAATATATCTTTGCGCGAGTATGCTTAACATATTTCTTATACAAAATTATGAATTGAGATTTTTTAATGCATATTGTATCGTAATACTGTAAGAAGGCGGGAGTTTAATATTGGTATAGTATACAAGACATTTCCATTTTAAGCAGAATAATTTTGAGATGTAAATAGGTACAAGAGTCCTAATTAGTAATAGGTAGTAAATAGTAATAGTAAATAGGTACAAGTCCTCTCCTTAACTAAAGCATATGGTCGTCACGAATAGCCGCCAAGTTCCGTTAGTTGGCTACAATTCTTGTCTTATCCCATATCAGCTTTGCTTACCGTTTAAGTTCCCAACGAGACGGCAAGAGTCTAAAGGTTAATGAAAAAATATATTTTTCTCTCCTGCAGCATCTGAAGTACATGTGCTACCAGAAACCTTCGCATCTTTAACAACTGTAGTATAAAATACTGCTTAGTCCACTCCTTCCCATCGTCATTTTTCACAATGTCAAATCATTGTACCTCGAGTATTCTACGCAGGCATATGTTTGCACGCACTGTACAATGATAATGCTATGTAATAGTAAAACCCACAGACAAAGTTATATTAGTGTTTATCCTATGAAATGTTTCATTTTATAGGATATGTAAAAAAACATATAATGAAATAACATTGTAATAATTTTACTCACACACGTCTATTCAAGTATTACTAAAATCTCTTGGATGCTAAATATATAGCAACATATTCAAGCGATCGAACATCTTTGTGAAAACTTGCTGCGAAAACTTGTTAGCGATAAGTTAAAATCGACGAATAGAATTTTCGCAAAGTTAACCCTTCGCATACGCCATCATAAAAGGCCTTTACTTTGCGCTGCGATAACATATCAAATGCTTACATATCCTAGTAATACAATAGGTTCATGATGGGTTTACAAACAGGCTTACATTAAAATATTTATTATGTAATGATTCAGCAAGATTGGTATGTGAAACTATGTTGGGTCTTAAAACTAGACTTGAGAAACCTGACCTGTGATCTCAGGTGTAATTTCTGTGATGTACATATACATTTCGAGTGATTAAGGCACAGTTATAAATAGAAACGTAAGTTCATATTAGGGTGTATTAAAACCAAACAGTCATTCGTATTATATCGCCATTGATTCGAATTTTCTTGGTGTCAATGCTGAATACGTAGTATGACGTTGCTTTACCTACTTTTGCTATGAGTTCAAGCATTTTAAAATCGCTATAAACGTAGTAGGTTTAAAAAAATTAAAAATAAACGTTCTCCTTATAGGAACTTCTTGTTCGAAGTTTTGTTGTTATTTTTTTCTAAGTACACTCTTTTACAAATGCTTATTTCATGCTTGATGAATAAGAAGACAAGATTGAAAGACAAGACTCCGCATGTAATAATAAAGAAATAACTTCAAGTATTTATCTATAATTCAATTAATAAATACTTTCTACGATGTATAGATCACACTGAGCACTGTTAGCACTAGCAGAAATCCCGCGGTTTCACCTTCAACGAAACTTTTATCGGTTCTCAACGAGTATAAAGATACCGAAAATAAATTCAGTGAAGTGTTAAACTATGCATTTATTTATATAGGTTAGTTTTACACGCCGCGAAGTTGTCTCGGATCACGTTTGGTTAGCGATAGCAGCTCGACCTTCCCGGAAACCGGAAGTTCCCCCTCCCCTCATCCGTCTGGACACGGTCTTATCTGCGGAGCCTGCTTCCGGTAGCCGAGCAGGCATGTGACGCCATCTTGTCCGAGAACAGACAGCCCACATAAATTACAAAACATTTCAGGTGTTTTCAGATTTACAAATCTTATAATATTAAAAATTAACATTTAAAAAACGGTAATTTTAATTATACAACTTAGCTTACAAGCATATAGAAATTGAAGTTTAAGTTAAATGTAGCGTCTATATTATTTATTTGACGATAAATCTTAATTATGCTTAATTTTTATTCCCGAATTTTTTTCTTGGAACAGGTATTTTCAAACATTTTTTAAACATTTCTAAATTTACTCCGCTTTTTATGGTTTTTTGTCGCCAAATAAACGGTTTATGCAATTTTTTTTTTTTTTTTTTTTTAATTATGTAAACGCATGCAGGAGAGCACAACCGGTCAAGACCAGTGCACTCTATGACGCTCAGCCAGGGAGGCTGGACGCTGCATGCGGGAAACGTGTGTTGTGTTCGTGTTTGTGTGTGGGTTGGGGAGATTGCAAGTGTATATTTATCTGTTTCTTGAAGAGATCCAGATATGTACCGTAAAATATAAAACTTGAGATATTTTATTTGCTCAAGACACTATTTAAAAAAAATATCGAAAATTCTCTTAGATTACTACCATTATCTTCATTCTACTTCAGAACAAGGCTCTTGAAATAGTCTGCATTCCTCTCAAGCCTTGCTATGCCCTGTTATTATATTAAATTAATATGCAACATAATCTGTCTCATATCATTTTATTAAGGATTGTCACTAGTTGGTGTGGTGTGAATGTATTTTTCAATTTAATACCGAGTGATTCATCTAAATGTTTCGAATGTGTAATTGCAATGTTAACAAGTGCGTGATAGTTGTAAAATCAAGATAAAGATGCTTACAAAAAACAATTAAATTCAATGTCTGTGTTTTGATCCGATTCGCCAAAAATATTATAAATTCGCCGAACCGTTACGGGCGAAAGAATTTACGCGTCACGAGTAATTGGACGCGTAAAATATTATTTCGGCCTGAAAATAAAATGCAAAAAAATAAAAACGCAAAAACAAACATCGCTGAAAACACTCGCAGCTTACGAGTGGCGAGCAGGAACAACGGTCGAAACAAAGGGTCTGAAAAAGCCTGAAAGGGGCGTTAAAAAGCGGACCTTAACAAGGCTCGTTACAGAGACAAATAAGGCTATACGTTATCGGGTCCGGCGAGGAAATGGGAGGCTTCGAAGGACTTGACCGGAAACCACTCTAGCGGCGTATATCGCGCACTACTTAGAGGTACTGTGAAAGAATGAGGCGGCTACTTAGAGATTTTCAATTAAGTCAGATAAAGGGAAAGAGCGGTGGATTTTGTTAGTAAAAGCAAATGTAAAACGATTATTCGAATACTTTATCTTCGTGTATTAACTTGTTAATTTTAAAGTAAACAATATATGTTATTTCCTCGTTTATGATAGAAATAAGTATAATATTTATCTACAACTAACAAGCATGTGTGTTAGTATATGGCGTGCGATTTTCTCTTTTTGCGAAAAATGACTATTTTATGGAGCGTACTCTAAATCCTTTGATTCTAGTCCGTCAATAGCCGAAGGTAACGTATATGTTAAATGTAATCCAAGAGCAAGTTTTATACATTGAATAAAATCCACCAAACGTGCCATTGAGCGATCCATGAGAAGTGTGTCTCTTAAAGATAGAATCCGAAACGAGGATTTCTGAAATTGAATTAAAGAAGTGGAGGCTACCCAAGGAAAATAATAGGCACGCTCAAGTGGTGTAAAAATATACAAATGTAATTTAACAACTAACGAAGATTTCATTGAAAGTACTAACTACGGTATTCCAGCAAGTAATAAAAAAGTGCTCAGTGTGATCCTTGTAAAATCAATGTTAATATTTGACTATTAACATTTATTTGAATGTTCAAAAAACTTGCTAAAACTTGCTCTTTTTAAATGAATATGCTTTTATGTGTTTGTGGGCCAAATAAAATTAAATTTGAATTATTGAGTACAATAGAACAAGGGCTTTCTTCTCGGCACAACAGTAATTACCTACCAGGATCGCAGAAGGTCTGAAGGGTCCTCGGCACGATAATGAATTCCCTGAATTCACAATCGGATTTCAGGAGGGTGAGATTCGCGTGCGTTGTTCCGGACTGTTCGCGGATTGTTGGAATTGATGCGTGAACCATTATCCTACGCAAGTAGGTTCTCACTGTGGTGTGCACCACGTTTGTACAACCTCCGTTGTAAAATGAAAATTTTACAATTTCGTTAAGTCAATTTTGAAAAAATATACATCATTATTGCATACGACTATTTTTTTATTGTCTAGATTCTAGAAGTACATGTTAAAAAACTATACAGAAATAGGAGGCTAAATCTAAGATTTTTTAATTAAAATGTTTTTGTGTCAAATGATTTTTTGCGATCTAAGATATTCGTTTCTAATAATATTTTTTTTTAACTATGTAAAAATGGTTGTAACTTTTATAAAATTACGCTCAACTTGTGATAGATTTTCTAGTATGAAACCCCGTAAAAATAATGGTAGGTATTTAATGGGTAATTTCATTTCATAAGAGTCATATTTGAGTGACCAAATAAATTATAGTTGTAATATTTCCACGGATTAAAGTACACTTAAGTAGATACAATAAAATGTTTAAGTGCATATACGAGTACAATAAGTTAATGATTAGAACTATATATAAACATAATAAAAACAATTATATATTAAAAAATACAGACAAAAAGAACTGAACACGGTTTGCAAGGTCATTGGTTCAAATTCCGTTTCTGCTGTTCATTTTCATCGAATCATTTCATTGATGAGAGAAATATCGTATAAGGTAGTGCTTATGGAATTGTATGCATATAAGTTTATGAATACCTGTTTACATGTTCAGTGATTTATAGAGTATTAAGAATATTAAAATTAATTACTACTGTAAGATTTCGAAATATCTTTTTGAGATGAAATTCAGTAGCTTTTCTCACTTTATTTTTATTTAGATTTAGCTCGACAATTTTTCAGCGAATCGTCCAGCGCCTTTAATGAAAGCGTAAATTTGTGCATAAACACCTCCGAACAATGGAGTCCTGAAAGGGTCAGAGCTTTTTCATATGCAAAGCAAATTTGAACAAATCGGTATTACGTTGAATAGCTTTCTCGGTAAGGATGCTATTTGTTACGTTATGTTGTATCACCGACATTTTAAATGTGTTTTTCGACGCTATCCTGTGATTTTTAATAAATTATTACTCTTTGAAGTGTCGTTTTGTGCGGTAAATACTTATAAATTATAAATATTAAAAACATATAATTACTAATACATAAAGTAAAATGCAATTGAGAAATTTGAAAAAATGCAACAGAAGGCTATTCATGTAAAGTAAGATACGTGCAGTTGACAAAACAATGTTTTAATTTGACCCCTTACTGCAAGATAGACTAACGAGATCAGAAGAATAGCTAGAGTAGCCTGAGTGCGGAGGGCGGAGGACCAAAAAGGATAGAGACTCATGCGGGAGGCCTACGTTCAACAGTGGTGTATATATTATATCATCAGCATGTATATAATATAATACATGCTGATGATGATAAATATTTTTTATTCCCACAGATGGTGATGCAGACATATTATCTGTGGATTCTATGACGCTTACCATGTTATAAATGGAAAAGCGCTAAATGAGATTTGTTGATACGCCAATGTCATAGACTATAGAAAAAATACAAAACATGGGGTTGGAACCGAGCCAAAAAAGTGCGAAGTTCGCAGTTTGAATCGCAGCAATCTGCCGTTTTTTTTTCTTCGATATTAACGAGAGAAATTTCAATCGAGATGTTATTGGCTATCGATTTGTATGTGTAAATCAATAAAGGTTAAATATTAAGGTTATATACAAAATTAAGTTAAATAATTAAGGTTATTTCGTATTCTTTCAATGTTCAATGATACAAGTATTTCTGAGATATAAATGCTCAATGAATGAGCACCGCAAAACAACGCTTACAAGCGAATTAAAGCTCAGAAGCACATCTTAAATGCAAATTTAAAGTAGCGGCGAGGCTGTAAGTAAATTCAAATGTTCCAAGATAATTTCTAGCATAAACCATTTCTCTACTCGCACTCTATGTTGTTCGCTAGCGGTAGAGAGTTGCGGAAATGTGCGCAAATTTATATTCAATGGAAGTAACACGGAACATAAAAGTTCACTTTGCCTCGCCGATGTACTGAAACGCTGGAGCACGATTTTCCGCTTCAGCAGTTTATTTCAGCATTTCATGTTGTTTTCTTCAAGAATAATAATCCAGGTACTCTGCGAATCCGATTACTCTCAAGTGCATTTCTTCATCGCTAAAAGTCTATAACCATATAACTATTTAACTTAAATGCAAAGTATTAATTTAAAGCATGCCATATTTTAATCGAAGTGTAATTACTCGGGTTGAGTCGTACCTTAAAATCATTTATCAAGCTTCGAGAGCACCGGACTAATCATTCGATCTGCTTTAAAATAGATTAACAAATGAACTTTATAATGTTTGTACTGTACTCCATAAATTTGGAACAGCTTTTCGGTTGAATAAATAATTTAAAAAAATTAAAATGTATTTGACAGCCATCATAGTCCTAGCCTTATCCTATGTCAGCTTTGCATCCAACAGCTGCGCCGAATACATTATATATATATTTCAACGGCATGCTACTACAGCTGCTACCTCTTCAAAACTTCAGACTTCTGCTTTGGGGCTCGTCGGGAAACATATATATTGCCAGACGGAATTTCGGGTGTAGATATAATTAGGGATGAGGCGTGTTGTATCAATTCATAAAGAGCAGTGCGTTTTTTAAATAGCGCAAACCTTACGTCTAAAAATAAATGAAACATAGGCGTATGAACGGTTTACTAAGTAACTTCTTAGGTTTTAAATAACGATTCGATTTGATATTGTGGCTTTTGGGTTAAGCCGTGTGTGGCGAATTTATTTTTACCAATATTTCGACCGCCATTGCAGGGGTCTACTTCAGGATTTAAGTTGCTTTACTAAGTGTTTTTTTTTCGCTGGTATCATAATCAATACTTTTCCTAAAATTTATAATTTGAACACGCCTGCACCAATTTACTAACATCAAACATCTGTCCGTGTTATTGTTTCCGACCTTCTTACATGGTTAAAATATTTCGACTCAAATAAACAAACCCGGAAAAACTGCTTGTCCAACTTCAACTCATCAACAACCCACGCAAGCTTTGGAAAGATCTTCCAGCATCTGTGTTTCCTCCGACATACAAACTGACTATTTACAAGAAGCAAAACAAAAAACATTTACAATATATTCCAGCCAACTTGGTTGAGTGTCATAGAATGCGTCGAAAAATCTACTGACACAACAGCCCTTGAATTGTATAAAAAAAAAATAAACTAAAAAAGGTGTAAAACAACGTGAATAAACATATTATAAACATGTGCTAATGTTTCTCAAAATAGTCACAAAATAAAATGAGAATTACTCCATAAAAAATATCTTAAAAAAGTAATAAAACCGTATCGTACTCGTAAATTTAAAATTACGATCGTCCCATAAAAAGTTGAAATCATAAAGCGTGTTTAGGTTTATATAAAATATTATTTTTTAAATACAGACGTAGCGCCAGAGATGATGGGTCGGCAGAAGCGCGAAGCTTGACGAGCAATTAAAATTAAATCAGGCAAAAATCTCTTACGGTTCGCGTCTCGGCTAACTTCATATTTCGCCGTAATTACACGGCGCTTAATAAAATGGGGTGAGATTTAATGTTTGATATTTAAATGCTTATTTCGTCACCGGAAGCCCATCGCGCGGTGGTTCAGTCGTCAGCGCGTTTTGTTCGCATTTCAAACGTCGCGAGTTCGAATACTGACGATTTCGATTAATAAAAAAAGTAATACAAGATGTATATAGAATAGAAGAATGGTTACAATAATATAGATAAATCGAATAGGTCCTAATTAAGATTAAGATAAATCTTTATAATATAAGGAGTATATAATTGAAAATGAGCATTTTGTGTTGAGACTCGGAAGGATATATAACCGATCGGGCTGAAATAAATTTTACCTGAAAGCTAAAAACCCTAGGCTGTAAACGTGAGTCAAATATCAACTGCCAGAGTGGAAAGACGTTTTTATCCGAAATTTTAAACATGGCCGAGTTCGTGCCTACAAAACCGTTTTCGCGGGGATTTTTTTACATTACTTTCACCGAAAGACAACAACAGCTGAGGTGCATTGAATATTAGTAGAAACATACGGCAACAGTGCTCTTTCAGAACAAATATGCAGAAGATGGTTTCAACAATTTGAGGGTGGTGATTTTGACCTCGAAGATGAAGAACATCCTGGTGCTAAGCAAAAGTATGAAGATACCGAATTGGAGACATTACTTGATGACGATCCATGTCAGACACAGAAAGAGCTTGCAGAAACATTGGGAGTCGATCAATCAATAGTTTCTAGGCGCTTGAAACAACTAGGAATGATTCAAAAGCAAGGAAAGTGGGTGCTGTATGAGTTCTTCATCGTGTCCGCGACGTCAAATTATTTCTGCCCAGTATCTGGTAACATCGATAGACCGTGTGTTGCCTAGCATTAGGTCTTGAGGTGTGCAGCTTGTTGGGCACATGGAACAGTTCTACCGATTTCGGTTATTAATCTTTTCAGGGATTTCCAGGTCCACCAGTCAAGGTTCTTGCCAGTTGGGAGGCCATCCCTTGAGCCGTATGAGTTAAAATCGAAGGACATCAAAAGACGATTTTTTACCTGCAAACCTTTTTACCTGCTGATATCTAGAAATAAAAATATTAATAATATTTACTATTTCTTCAATTAAGATAAAATATACCTAGTACGAAAAATCATACAAATAGGCCTACAGCTTAGAAATTTATTACAAAATATTTTTATTTCAATCTCCGTCGGTGATTGAACCCACGTTCGGCATGGTATGCAAACGATTTACCTGTAAGCAATACCCACCGGCAGGTTAACAAAGTGTATGCTACGTTCATGTAAAACATAACCTATGTACGTTGTACAAACACAATCCGCAGAGGGAGAATTTTTGTAATTGTCGCAATCAAATCGGCGATTTTCTCTGCGGAGTGTGGTTGTTTGCGTGTCGCATAATCTCTCGTTCTGTTTAATGGTTCCAGGGGGCGTCGGGGTATTGTCGAAATTGTTAAAGTGGCGGGAAAATTTATCAAGCACCCGTGTCTGGTTGATATCCATCGCTCTATCTCGCTTCCCTCTCTTACTCTGGTAATACGATTTTTTAAATTAAAATAAAAATTGTATTATGCGCCCCGTGTGATAAAAACGAAAAATGGCACTCCCGCTGCGATCCGAGATGGATACAGATTTTCTTCACATCTGAGATTGTTTCTATGTAAAAAATACATGTGGGAAAAGTATCAATATTTTGGCTGCTAAATGTATAAAAACATATTTAATTATTCTTCTTCGTAGTATCAATCCGGTGTATTGGTTTGCAGCAACAAAATCTGGCATCTCGATGTCCACGCTTCTCGATCCTATGCAACCCTTTTTAGCTCAGCATAAGAACTACAACTCATGTCCTCGAACACTTGCTGCAAATACTCCCGTTTAGGGCACCCTCTGCAGTTTATACCCAAAACCATCCCTTCCACAATGTCGTGAAGAATACCATCGTGGCGGGTGATGTGACCGATGCATTGGGCTCTCCTCTCTGAGATGGTTCTTACTAGGTGCCTATCTTCCTTGATTATGCCGAGAACTTTGAGTTTTTATACTATTTAGCTTTTAAATAAAAGTCATCAAAATAATGGCAGTAAATCGCTGAGTTTAATAAATAATTAAATAAAGTATGAAATATAACTACTTATGAATACATTAAAGTAAAGAAAAAAAAAATTTTTTTTATTATAGTTTCAACTTTTGAAAGCAATTAGACTTTGTGATTCTAAATTATTTTTTTCCAAGTGTAAATCATTCATGTAACATATTTTTTTTATTTTACATTATAAAAAGAAAATAACATTAAAGTTAGAAACAATGAACTACCAAGAATATAAAACCAATCACAGTTCGAATTTGGGTTGACACAACTGAATATAAATGAGTATGTAAAAATATGTAGATACAGAAAGATGGTATAATTATTTCAGTTTTATCAATCGATAATTCTTGGTGGAATTCCATAATATCAGATATAAATTCTAAAAATTATTCTATTTATATCTGATGGTTTAAGTGTTTATTTCATTACTAACATAATATGTAAATAAATCGGTATTAATAAGACTGATGTGTATTAGAAATTTCCAAGTAGTCACAAATACTAGTGGGCAGTGGCTCAAATACTTAATGTTATAAAATTCCTTCATTTACTTAATAATTGATCATTTTCAATAAAGTTGTATCTATCCAGGGAAGAAACATACAAATTGTAGTATACCAAAATTATATATTAATACGTTTAAACACTACACGCGTTTGGAAGTAATTAGATATCAGGATTCCAGAGGTTCTACAGGGTGTATAAATCATAGAATGGACAGTTTAAGCTCGGGTTCAGCCGGGTCCGACGAGGCCAGCCCGGGGTTCAGGTGGGATCCATTAAGAGCCTTAAAGGCTTCGATTGTTCGGATTGACGGACAGTTAAACCAGGGGGCAGCAGAAGAACGAGGAGGTGGATGAATAACAAGTGGAAAACTCATATTTTATTGAAGGACGCAAGAAATCTATCGACGTAATAATATAATACACACTTATTATCTTCAAACAGCAGTGGCTACTGATATATGGACGGTATTATCAGCATTCTGTTAGCACCCGACTTCTGAACTCTTTGGTTCTAAGGATTGTCTGAAGTCGACCAACGATACGCGGTTAGCAAGAGGGTGGCGATCCATTCATGTTTTGGTCTTCGTCCAATGATGTTTAACTTTGGTGATCTATCAGGAACCGCGCTAACGATGTCCTATTGCCGCTGGACTATTCTAAAAGTATTAAATGAATCCTCACATCAAATGAAATAACGCGACTTCGCTGGAGTCTTCCATGGAGCCTGTAGTGTGGCCTGAAAGGACCATCGTTCAACCCTGGATACGTATAAGACGAAAGAATCCCAGTGCACAATGGTTGAAACCAACTTGAGTGAAGATATTGACATATTTAGTGTGTTATTGCTTCAGATTCAGTGCTGGTATGGACGGATACGAAATGTTGGACGTTTGATTTTGTGACAATAATGCCGTGTTATTTGTGTGTCATGATATACTTATGACAAAGTTTTTGCTGTCACAAATCCTAATTATTTGCGTTGCGTATTCCGACACTTGTTCTGAGTGTGAGGTCATTGACACTAAATATACATTTACATCATCACATTTACGTTAGTTAAAATTGTATATTTTGTAATGTCATTGAGGAAAATTTTGTTTTTAAAAAAAAACACAATACATAAGTGTTATGTTTTTTTTTATAAAAGTTGAATCTGAATTAGTTATTTTCCATTTTTTCGAACTTGACTATCAGTTTTTAAACGTAGTCACTGCAAGTTGTAAAGGACCTTTAATGCCCATTGCAGTTGGAATTGTTATTGTTAAAGAGTTGTTCACTGACCTGATGGCCATGCTCTTGGCCTTGAGATGATGCCATCGCTGGTTCATCTCGTCCAGTCTCCTCTGCAGCATGACCGCATCCTCCTGCGAGGCCAGCGACCCCAACAGTTTGCGTCCCGTGCCATTGAGAGAGGCATACACATCGCGATGAGTCTCGATCTCCGACTGCAGGTCCTGAAACATGAGAAAAAAAGGTAAATTAATATAAAATAAAATTAACAATAAATGGTTGCGCGTGGTATTCTACAAATACACACAAGATTTGATCAAGAGAAGAGACCAAACATAAAAAAAGCATAGGAGTCTATTCCATGGCGGCCTCAGACTAACGTGCGTTATTCAAACGAAATCCTTGATGTAGTTTATCATGCAAGAAATCAGAACCGTCAGAACCAAGCAGCAGCTTAAAATGGTTCTTCCTAGAATCGGCAGACCCCTTAGGCGACAACACAGAAAACGTCTCTTGTTCTCATGGATGATGCGCTCCATTAGAGAATGTCTTTCTGTGTGAGTATGTTGAATGAAAACTGTAATAAAACAACAAAGTCATCAACCCTGAAGAAGACCCCTGCAATGCCGGTCGAAATATCGGATATAAGAAATTCGCCACACACGGCTAAACCCAAAAGCCACAATATCAAATCTGGCTGTGAAAACCTAAGAAGTTATTTATGTAATAAAACAATACTGTAAATAAATGCAAAATAGCAATACAGATTTAATATAAAACGAGGTGAATATTTAAGCAACTGAAAGGGGTTGTATGGTAGATCTCTTTGATAGTTAATATTTATAAAGAATCATCATCATCATCACCATTTCCGTACTTCAAATAAGACCATATGGCTGTAACGAACTGCCGCCACAAAGCTCTGGCAGCCGCCATAGTCTTCGCCTCATCGCATGACGTCTCTGCCTCCTGCAGCTCCGCTGTGTACATTCTACGCTTAGGGCCCGACGGCCTTCCACGGCATCGCCGTCAAAATAAACCAAATTAGTGCATACAATTAATGAATTTAAATGGCTTTGAAACTAGAAGTGTTAAAAAATGTATAAATTACTTTCAAAGAAGATAATTTTTGTGATAGACATTAAATCAATTGGAATAGTTGAGAATTAACTGTTTCAACGCTTGGAATGTACAGACAAATAGTTTAATTGCATAAAATTCAAAGTCTTTTCATTAGCAGCAGTAAATATTACACAATGCCGAATCAGCGCATAAGCTCCGAGCGAAATCCTCGAGCAATTACTACAAAAACGGAATTCAGAATTTAAAAAACGAGATTCGGAAAAAAACGGGATTAAAAAAATAACGCCGGGATAATATTCATTGTATTTGTAATCGCTTTAATCCCAGGCGAAAAATATGATAATCGACATTCGTACTTCGTGCTCTGACTGCAGAATTAGAAATTCAGATACGCCAGTGGAGACCCCACTGCTTTATACCGGCAAATACAATTAGAGTATTTTTTTCCCTTTCTGTGCTCTATGGTAATGATCGAAGTAAACGATCGGTCCGTTTTATTCTACATGTTTTTTGCCACACTGAAGTTTTTTCCATTCATTGAAAGTGAAAAGGTGAAAGTAGCTAATGTAGATATATAAGACGGTCAACTCGTTTTCTTCGTATTCTTTATTTAGAGCAGAGTCTTTTCCACAATGAATTATTCATATATTTAACTGATATCAGCTCGATATAGCCCTTGCAGGCTGGTACCGAAAAGCCTCGATAAACAATCTTTCGTCTTTTATTTTTGTACGCTCGTCCGACGCGCATGTGTCGCCATCTTGTCTATTTGACAGGTCCTGTCGTTGGCGTCTATAAATGACCGCAGTATTAATTTCGGCGCTAGGCTGTCAATGCGTGCGCGGAGCAAGTCTGAGTCTGCCCGGGGTGTAAGCCACATCTTTGTTTGTGGCACAGGGCAGAATACCGTCCGTCAATTTTTAATCGTAAATATATTTCAAATTCTTAAAAAGGTATTTGTGTCGCTCATCAGCTCCTTATCCCTCGACCACGCGTTTTGATGACTATCCTGGATACGTGAAGACTTTCTTTTAATAACGGGGATGTCATCACATAAAAAAAAAACTGAAACAAATCCGTGGCTACAACTAGCATGGCATTTGAATGAAATATCCAATGTTGTCATAATCAGTAATTTGCGGAGTACTGCTGAATTATCAGTCGTTTCACAAATCATTTTTAATTTTTTTTTATTTATTAAAGACACATTTTTAATCTTTCCCAACATTTCCCTGATTTCCCAACCTTAACAACAATTTGGTGCTTTGCAAGCCGATTAAATAAATGTCAAGTGCTTCGTGCGTAAAAAAAAAAGTCCTCGAACACTTGCTGCAAATACTCCCGTCTAGGGCGCCCTCTGAAGTTTCGACCCTCGACCATCCCCTTCACAATGTCGTAAAGAAGACCATCGTGACGCACGATGTGACCGATCCATCGGGCTCGCCTCTATGAGATGGTTCTTATTACGTGCCTATCTTCCTTGATTATCCTGAGAACCTCATTGTTCGTGAGGTCTCTCCAGGAAATTCCTAGAATTCTTCTGTATGACCACATCTCAAAGGCCTCTAGTCTTTTTTCATCACTTTCAGGTAAGCACCATGTATCACAGCCGTACATCAAGGTGCTCCAAACAAATGTTTTGGCAAGTTGCTTGCGGAGCCTTCTTTGACTCAAGAATTTTTGCATTTTAAAATAAATAAACAAACATTATAACATAATAGCTGGTCAAGACTGTACGTCTATAAGTAGTGATGTTTGATAAGAAATATATCCGCATTCTGTTCTCTTTAAAGTTTTCCCGATTCTAAATAAACAAGAATGAAAAGATAGTCCATTGAATGTTTGGTACGGAGAAAAAATTTCAATAGTTTTTTTTGGTCTCCTTTTGAAATCTACTTCTTTGTGCGGCGGGGCGGTTTTGCGAAAATAATCGCTCAAGCATTATTTGTACCGTTTTATATAATATTAATCCCGCAAAAAAGAGCGAGAGAGAGAAAGAAGTATGATTAACAGAGAAGAATGGAGACGACTCGGAGGACCATCAAAAGTGGAATGGGAGAGATCCTCTTTTGTGGACAATATTTAAAAATAAATTAAAGAAATTCATTTTGGTGAAAAAAGACTCCGCAAATAAGAATACGCAGATATTGAAAATTCGAGTATATACATATAGTGCGGTTGCTGTGTTTAAAGTTAAATTCTCAAGTGTCACGGGTAAGAAAAATACTATAAATATAATCATGTCGGAAAAAACAGGGTCAGATCTTGTCTGCCCAGAAGTGGGCGACGTCGATGGCGTTACTCCCGGCCATCATCAGGTCTTCCTTGGTGCAGCTATTCGGGCACAGCGCACACTCCAGAAGGTGTGACAGGGTCTGCTCCACGCCGCAGTCACATTCAGTCGGTCCAATATAAAACTGCCAGAAAAAAATAGTAAATAAACGTCTAAGACTACAATTTTACACTCACGTTTGGTGTTACTTGTCAAATCTCGTAACTTATATAACGAGAAAGTGCTCTGAAAACAATGCCTTGATAAGTGCTTCCAAATATCGCAGGTACAAAATGGTCGGTCTAATGGGCCCAAGGACAAAAAAAAATGTTTCTCGAATATGGCCGTCGAAAATTATGCATATAAGATGGAATGAGGTGAGGACTAGAACTTATGGTTGACGTTAGTGACTACCATATACTCTTAATAGAAATCAGATATGGAAGAAAGATATTGCTATTAAACATCCTTAGTTTAAGCATTGATATAATTAAAAACGGTTGTTCACATAAATTAATACTGCGGTTTTTTATTCACTGATATTTCGTCAGTCCTTTGTTAGATGATTAAACCTTATGGTTCTCAGAATTACAGCTAATCAAGCTAATGCATCAGAAGTTGGTATCATTTTTAACAGAGTCAATCTTTTTGGAAGATATCAGACTGTTACAAGATTTTTAAAAGAAGTTAGAAATTTACAGAGAAAGATTAATACGTAAATATTTCCAGAAAAAGAATCGTTCTCAAATGCCTCAAACAAAAGTGACTATTTTCGTACGGCCAAAAGTTTAAAAATACATTTCAACTTTTTTTATTTGCTGGAAAAGCATATTCACTCCCCAGGCGTTTTCAAATAAAAATTCAAATGTGCATTTCAACAAATTCCAAGTGATCTGTGCAAATAATATATGTATTGGATAATAAATATAGGGGAGATGTTCAGCACAAAGTATCAGGGGAGCATGAGAGTATCAGGGTGGTACAAGATAAATATTATGTATGAACTGTCAAATCATGAACTGTCAAATCCGTCAAAGAGGGCGGGATAAAATATATCGTGTAAACAAATTTGTGGGATATTCAGTTGAATTAAATTATTTATTGAAATGACTGTGTCAAGATGAATCACTCAAGCCAGAGGAAGACTACTGAAATAAAGACGTAGACTATTAAAAAATACGAAAATTTTTTACGTTGTACTGAAATTGTGCTGGTACAAAATGGCTTCTTTATTTAAACACATACAGCAGAACACCGATGGACTGATGGAAGAATTACATATGTGAATTCTATGACGATTGCTCTTGGCGAATGACTAAGCTTTATAAGAAGATGGTTGGAATACAGAACCGCAGTTTCAAAATACATAGAAACATAAACAAACAATACACACAAAAAAACATAAAAGAAGAAGAAGATGACACGTGTCACAGATCTCAGATATCTAGGAGAACAATACCATCGAGAAATGAGGAAAAGGATGTAAGAAAAGGATCGAGGTATGCTGGTAGGCCATTTAGGAGCGCCATTGCCGTTGTACTAAATTGAGTGCTTGAAGCTCCACAAGTATCAACTGGGATTAAAAACAATGGATGGCTACGAGCACGGGTGTATTTATAAATAATTGTGAATAATTCGTCTTACATATTCAATATATACTCGTATGTGAAGCAGCAGACGACAGAGCCAGACGCGGCGGTTCTGCTTACATTTGCAGGCGCAGTACGAAAATCCACACCCAATAGGCGGTCCGGCATTTTTCCATTGACATAAGGTACAATTTCTTCACGATATTGTGGAAGGGATGGTTGAGGGTAGAAACTGTAGAGGGTGCCCTAGACGGGAGTATTTGCAGCAAGTGTTCGAGGACATGAATTGTAGCGCTTATGCTGAGCTGAAAAGGGTTGCGGAGGACCGAGTGGAATGGAGATCGAGATGCAAGATTCTGTTGCTGCAAGCCAATCCACCGGATTGATACTACGAAGAAGAAGGTACAAGATAAAATATATCATCGACAATTTCCGGCAGTACTCGAAAGAAAGTAGCTATTTGTAAAACTGTCCTTATCAAGATAACAATCAAACATAATGTCTTTAATATGATAATCGTATTTAAATTTATTAATAAAAAAATATATATAATTTATTAGTATTTTTGAAATAGAGAATATTCCATAATTATTTCCAAGTAAGAATCAGTGTTTGCATATATAACAATTTTGAACATAAGATAATCAATTTCGACTTTGAACTAAGCACCTTTTGCTTGGAAAACAAGCGATGGAGATATTGAGCAAACTATTCGAAGGTAAAGTTACATCCAAAGTTTGATAAGATGGGGCAGAGTATCAGGAGAGAAGAATATGCCTGCAGATGATGGGAGATTGCATCATATGAGGGAAACTGCAATATATGAATACTGATTATATTCTATAGTCCTTCAATATATTTTTATTTATTTTATACGAGTATAATCAATACAAAATAATACAGAAAAACTGTGAGGGAGTGACGTTTATAGAGTCTTCATCAAACCCATCTGGTTTATTTTTTTACGGAGATTCACAAATAATAAGTGCAGTTCCCGGAATAAATTTACACGTCTCCTGTGAAAGATAACATTTTTTTAATTTTGGTTAATTTTTCTTTAGCACTTCTTCTGTATAGTATCTATAAATGTTTAAAAGGAACCGTTGAAATTCATTATTTAAAGGGTGATTGAACTATTCTATCGGGGTAAACGTGACGAATAATGAGGTTCTCAGAATAATCAAGGAAGAGAGGCACCTAATAGGAACCATCTCAGACAGGCGAACCCGATGGATCGGTTACATCATGCGCAACGATAGTCTTCTTCACAACATTGTGGAGGGGATGGTTGAGGGTAGAAACTGTAGAGGGTGCCTAGACGGGAGTATTTGCAGCAAGTGTTTGAGGACATGAATTGTAGCTCTTATGCTGAGCTGAAGAGGGTTTCGGAGGACCGAAAGGAATGGAGGTCGAGATGCAAGATTCTGTAGCTGCAAACCAATGCAACGGATTGATACTACGAAGAAGATCGAGCAATATTCCAGATGAGTAGTATATAGAAAGAATTGGATTTTTAGAACGGGAGAAAGTCGTAATATATGTCGTAAACGACGATCCTTTAAAAAGACTAGAGGCCCCAGGCATGAAAAGAAAAATAAGTCTCGGTTAATAATTTGTTATAAGTGCTTTGAAGTCCTGAGATTAATCAAAATGCTAAGGTTTATTTCATTAGTGCTCGGTTCGGTGTGTTCTCCTAAGTAATGGGACTTCTCGTTTTATTTTTAGTTTACAAATGCCCTGAAATATTCGCATCAAAGCTCGCGCCCAGAGTAAAAGCGTTCATTATTCTTAAAAATGAAAAAAAAAAAGATTTCCGTTTGTGGAATTTCTCTCTCGCGGAAATCGGCCACACGCGCAGAAATCTCCTCAGAAAAACCGCAAAATCCATCAAAAAAAAAAGTCATCGTTCAAAAAAAGCGCTGATTCAATGTGAAATATTAAAGTTCTCGTCGGGGAAAGAGAGACGAAAAAATCTGACAAAAAAAAACGAGGAAAACTCCGCGCCGCGGAAATATTATGACAATGAAAAAAAGCGCGCGAAAGGCGATCATCGGCCATCTTGTTGTGGCGGCCATCTTGTCTTTTTTGTTTGCGGAGCAGGTGCGCCAACGGAGCGGGTAAACAAAACAGCTGATGACGGAATGACTCCGTCGGATTGGCAGCGCTGTAACGTGACAAGTCATCTGTCAAAAAAGGCGCGGGAATCTATTTGTTTGTTTGTGGGTGTAAAACAAAGTTGGATTTATTTTTAAAAAATGTATCCAACAGATTATTGTTTCAAAGTTAAATAACACGTAGTATTTAAACTATATTAAGAATAATTTCCAATTTTACTCAGTACTCCAAATGAGGAAATATATAAATGTATATATTTCTATAAACTATTTATCAGAAATAAAATGATTGATCTAACTTGATGTGACTTATTTTAAATATAAATAATTTAATTGTGAAAATACGAGTACCATCTTACGTTCGATTCATATATCCGTCGTATCTTTTTCTAGCAGACGATGCTATTGTTTTCGCAAGTCGAACGAATTACTGATACCCAATATCGTAAGTCATAACAGTCAAGTGCACCCAATGGTCCAAAAAATTAATTATTTGCACAATTAAGAAAATCTTTAAAAGAAAATACCGACGAAGAAAAATCATCCGATACAAATTTTTTTAAAAAACTTTTCGGTTTTTGGTCATAAAGATAGTTTTGTATAAAAGAAATTGAATAAGACTGAACGAATTTCTATTTATCATAAAATGAAGATATTCACATCCAAAGATGAGCAATTTCATCAGAATCAGCCAGTGTCCGTCCACTATTGAAGTAGGCCTCCCGCATAAATCTCCATCCTCTTCGATCCTCCGCTTTCTGCTTCCACATCCACTCCCGCTATTCTTCTTATGTCGTCGGTCCATCTTGCAGGGGATCATTCAACGCTTCGTTTGCCAATTCTTGGCAGCCTCTTCAACACTTTTCTTCCCCATCGACCGTTGTCTCTTTGACAGATATGTCCTACCCATTACCACTTGAGTGTGTCTATTCGTTGGGTAGTCTACACTACTTGAATTCTTCTTCGGATATCCTCGTTTCGGATCCTATCTTTTAGAGACATTCCTAGCATAGATCTCTCCATGGCACGTTGGGTAACTATTATTGTATGGGAGTATTCAAAAGTTCATACCTTGGTTAGAATTTATTATGTTTATGTTATTAATGTTGATATATTTCACGTAAGGGAGGCCCAATTCAGGCATGAACTCCACGAGTTTCTTTGGAAAAATGATTTGTTGGCGTCGTCTGTTTGATGAGCATTGGGACCTTCTGTTGCTCGTCTTTATTGCTTTGTTCTTAGTACTTAATCATAAGTATCTATATTAGAATATTAATTTTGATTGTACTTCACTAACGATTTGAATTTTTTTAAATTTGTAATGTTTCTGAAAGTGAAAAAAATAAATAAATTGAAATTGAATAAATTATTTCCAGTGATTTTTTTATTGGTACACATTAAATCATGTAATATATTCTAGTGACCTCGCTAGATGTCATTCAGTCGACATCCGACGGTTTAAACAAACACTGCTTGCCTGGTCTCGGTTACCGTTCGAACGCATTCCATCTTGATTTCTCAGCTCTCGCCTTCACAACACTGTCACGTTACGGCGGTGTCATACAGGGTATGATTTTAATTACAATCGGGATGCTTTGGGGACACTCCCTCCGCCCTCGGTTCCCGCCCATCCCACCCTGTCGATCCGCCTAATTGATGGTGTTTGCACGGCGTATCGTCGCAGAGCAGAGCTCTCGCCCACCAACACACTGCAGCCGCCCATAAAGTGGAATATTCGGCAACGCAAAGCCTGTCCCCAGTTTGAGAAATTTACACTTATCAACGAGATAATACGATACGCTCCTTCATACAAGGATATTGTAACATATTACAGTTGATAATTAATCGCATATACAGCAGAACCTAAATTTTACGTTTTTAAAGGGAGCCTACGAAAAAAAAGGCGAGAATTTCGCAAATGCGCAATAATATAATCACAGACATATATTACTCATAATTCCAAGGATATTTTAACATATAAACGTTGATAACGTTTCAAAAGGGACTCTTTAAAAAATATTTTAATGCGAGAGAATATATTATGCAAGAAAGCTTCAAATGCGTCATAATCTAAAATAAATTTGAGAGCTATAGAATATGAACGGTGAAAGCGGGAAAATGCATTATACAAGAACGGTTAATCAGGGTTTCACTGTAGTTATGATACTCATGCGGGAGGCCTACGTTCAACAGTGGACGGACACAGGCTGATGATGATGAAGATTGAAAATAAAAAGCATTGTAGCAGTCCGCTACTATTCGTATGATAGGCCTCATAGAGAAAACGAAGAAGACAAAATAAAGGCAGTTAATACATCATCGGTACGTTTGTGCACGTGGAAGACTGACGAGGCTTCATTGATAGCGAAACCGAGGTCTTCCAGTACGTGAATAAACGGTGCTCAAAGTGATTTCTATTGATGCAATGTACAAAGTATAAATCTATTTAATACGAGTATTTTTCAATTTCAGAATGTCCAAATTTCCAGTTAAACAAAAAATTATAAAACTATATAAAAATATAGTTCGGAATTGAGCTTGACAATCCAACTAAACACTCCAAATCCCTTCCCTAGCGAGCTGCCTGCGGCGCTCAGTCTTGGCTTGGCAGCTCGCTTCGCCCGCCAGGTGTGAGTTGTGCTCGGCGATCCGTATCCTGTCGGCAACTTTGGGTGCTTCCATTGTTTAGACCACGGGTCTCCAAACTTTCCAGCCTTAGGGCCATACTGATTACTCCAGTAAGTTCCGATGGCCAAAACCATATTATGATTGTTGCCGGTGGTAAAAAGTGAAATAGTCCTGCTATAAAAAATATGTTCTCTAAAAGGAGTTTTCAAGTATGCTAGTTCTCCGCGGGCCGGACAAAATCCGGATGTGGCCCTCGGGCCGTAGTTTGGAGACCCGTGGTTTAGACTGTTCTTTGGTTTCGGGTGTGAGGTAGTACACCCAAGTCTCGTCTCCAGTGACGATGAAGTCGAGGTATTCCTCGCCATGAGTTCCGTGGTCTTGAAGAGGTTCTTGGGCCGCTCCAACGCGGCGAAATCTGTGTTTTTTTTCTTGCGTTCTAGTCTTATAATTCTTTGGTGTTGTGATGATTGCATGATTTTATTTATAAAGCACGACAAAATATCGATTTTTAATGTACATATACTGAAATTCATGATGAAAAGACGAACGCCACCATTCTTGTTGTGTTGCTTCGCCTGCATTATACTCGTGTCATTTCATTATCTTTTCAAGAGCGATTGTATACAGAATCACTCAACAATGGACGAGCCCTGATAAGTGCGGGCGGGGAGTAGTCCCGTATTCCTGTTTTCCTGTTTTTGCCGTTTTCCGAACGACAATCGCGACCGACGCCTGAGGGGCATTGTTAATTTTCATGTTTATCATTATTTAAAACGGCGCACAAAGCTCCTGATGCTTTCCGCCACGTCTGCCGGTAATAAAGGCATTAACGATATTCCATTACATGCGTATACATGTGATGTACGATACATAGCTTTGCCATAAATATATTTTTTAATGTGCAAAAAAAACACCAAAAAGTAACGAAGACATTTCAAATCACAGTTAATCTAACAAAAAATAACAAAAATCTAAAAACGCAATTTTATTTATAGTATCATCAAACGTGTGTTGTAACACTGGTGTTTGTTAGATCGCAGAATTTAAGGAATATTTTACGCGGAATGTACTCGAATGGTAACCATTTCATCATATCGCATGTTGTTGGCTGTAAGGTCGCCCCACAGGGTTTAACAAACCGTCATTATAATCATCCGATAGTCTTAAGTTTACCGTCATTATCGATTAATTAATTAATGAAATGTCACATAAAACTAGTATACTCGTAATATTACATCAAAGAGGACCAAGCCTCTGGACACGACCAGAGTTGGAATATATAGAGGTCCCTTAAAAGACTTCGGAACAGAGTATCCAAGACGAGGACAAAAATGAAAGCCTGGTAGTTTTACAGCGGACCGACTAATATGACTGTGGCGTGGAGCTGACCCTGTCACACCTTCTGGAGTGTGCGCTGTGTCCGAGAAACTGCACCCAGGAAGACCTGATGATGGCCGGGAGTAACGCTATCGACGTCGCCCTCTTATTGATTATATATATTTCATTAAAATGAAAAAAAAAACATCTAAATGTATATTAGTTTTCCTACCAAAATCTGAATATGACTATAAATATTTGTGGTTTTAGTAGCATTACACTTTTAATGCAGTTTTCATTAGAACACCGAAGATAATCGAAATTATACCCTTATTATATGATCTCTTTTTTATTAGAGTAGTAATTATCAATTCAGTATAGTTATTCCTCGGATATAACATATGTTGTCTCTTCAAGTTCGCAAGCTAGGGATTATCAGAAATTATACGGACCTTCCAGTGTTTAGGTGTCATGGGATAAGACATGGACAATAACAACGAACAGAATTGGTCATATATTGTAAGTATATAACGAATATGGGAAAAAGAAAAACATTTTAAGCAGCTTTGGTATTTGAAACTGCGTCCTCTAGCATGACGATCAAGCGCCCTAACTCTGGACCATATCCCTCGAAAAAATACGTACATATATAAGGTACATACTATATTGAAGCTTTGCATATACGAGTACGTGTGGGGTTGCCCCATTATTGACAAAGAGAATTTATGGCTTTTTGTTTTACGTTTTTTGTAACTCACATCTACATACACACAATATGGGAATTTAGACGCTTAGGTTCCATTTCATTGCACGCTTTTTTTACAATGAGATTTACGAAGATTTGGGACAGCTTTCAAGGAAGTATCTTTAAAATAAAAAACGATGATTCTAACTACGTATTCATACGAAAGAAATCATAAAAAATAATAAATAAAACTGTATGGCGTTTCAAAGACAAACTGTTCAACTCTTTCATTACGGCTCGGTTTGAATACAAATTATACTGTCATATATAAAACTAGTATTTGAAGCATAAATGTACTTATCTGGTCTATTTTCATATATCACATTGGTTCTTGTATCCTTTAGCTATCAGATGATGCATAAAAAACTATTCCAAGAAAGTAGCAAAACGATATATCACGTAAATAGATGTTAACGGTCGGGGAATCTTATGCCGACAACCGATGCGAAAGGGTTAGAACGTGTAATTTTATGGTTCTGTAAAAGAATAATAAAAGTTTATCCAAGTATATGTTTAAAAATAGTCGTTGTTGAGCTTTAGAAATGAAGAAACGATCAATTCCCAAACCGCGGTGGTAAGCTATTGTTACGATCCTAGCAAAGGATAATCAGTAAAAAAATACTAGACTAATTCTTTATTTTTACCGAGTTACTGTTGTGAACTTGATAGATCCAAAGTTTATTCTCTACTTGGTTATGTATTATAATGTAATAACATCCCCCGTCTTTAAAAGGAACGAGGAGTCGCTAGTTCGTCACGTGGCCGCGTGGAGGAAGGATGCAGAAGCAGATTAACCACTCAAAGAACTTTGTTTTTAAGCACAATACGCATTTATTTTTAATAAAGACTTGATTTCCTCATCCGACAGGTATGGCGTTTGGCCTGCCGGACGAGAGTTAACTTACAACTGCAAGAACACTGTGACATGCTGCGCCGCCAAGACAATCACGTTAAGACCACCAATTCATAGTAAATTCCTGTAATAATAAAGGATGATGCGCGAATCTTGGGCTGTAGTCTATGACGTTGGCTGATCAATTCTCTACATGCGGCGCACCAAGGTAAGCGTCATAGAATTTCAAAGATGAGAAATGATTAAGAATTACCATCACCATCTGTCGGTATTCTCCTGTATGTGTGTACATAAAACAAATACTACATGTATACTGTACAATTAATGATTTTAACATAATAAATATAGTTTGTTTAGAAAGTATTTGGAAAATTTGAATATAGATTGGTACTTCATACCAGAAATCGTAACATAAATAAAACGAGATTTTTTTGCAATGTTTTCTGTGATGTCATTTGTTTTTTTCAACATAGGTATTCGATTACAAAATTTAGTCCGTAGATGTAGTAAAAACGAATGTGAGCAAATAATATTTGACATTATTAATGGGTTTGAATTTTTGCAACAGTTATAACGGAAGATCGTTGGAAAATGGATAAAATAATGTACGAGTACTGCAATGAAATGACCATTTGAATCGGACAATTTAATGGTGGAGCTAACAAATTTATGGACTATATGGGTTAATAAAAGTATCTGAAGAAAATTTACTGCCGGCTAAAACCTTGGATGGATAAGCATAATTTATTAAAGAGAAGACCGAGTTTAGTATTTTTCTTCCTTTTTTTAGTAGAGGATGTTTAGTATTGCTCGGTAGAAAATCAATTATCTTGCCTTGGTTATACTATACATGTTTAATTAAGTTAATATTGACATCAGCACGATATAGCCCTTGCTGACTGGTACCGAAAACCTCGATACACAATCTTTCATCTCTTATTTATGTTCGCTTGTCGTACATGTATGTGTCGCCGTATTGGCATTTTGGACAAGTCCAGTCACGGGAGTGACGTTAGTTATAGAGATTGCCATTTGCGGCGCTGGGTGTGACCGGACACGGCGCGCAGCCAGTCAGTTGTGTGCTGAATGCTGTGGTCCGGGCCAGAAGTTTGTAAATTTATCGAAACATATATGTCAATGTGCTTCCGAAAAAGTATTTGTGTTGTTAATCTGCTCCTCATCCTGCTACCACGCAATTGAATAACGTAAGCTTAGAGAGGAGGATGTTAATATGAATAATAACAGAATCAGAGATTCGAAAATAAAATCTGATTGTGCTAATACGGATTAATTTGCAACCTTAATTTTAATCAAAATTAAAATAGAGTGATAAAAAAAAGATTAGTCATTTTGAAACATTTTGTTTTACCTCCTTTGTGTACAAAACTGAACATTCGTAAACTTTAGATTTTTTTTTCGTTTCGACTGTCAACAATGTTTCGAAGTTTCTCTAGTCTATTTCTTTTTAATAATTGTAATCAGTAACATTAAAAAAGAACCAAATAATGGATTAAATGGTCATGATGTAAATAAAAAAAACACAAAAGTGTATATTAAACTTTTTATACATTAAAAAAACACTGAAAAACATCGAATTAAAAAGTAAATAGGTTCTACTAAATGGTTGTTATTGATGATGACAATGGTAATCAAAAGCTTTTCATTATTATGATTACATTGTTGATGTAATCTGCGCAAATATTAAAAAAATCTGAAAAAAAAACAAACAGAACAAACCATCCCCAACCACCACTAAATAGTTATGACATAGGAGTAGATATTAAAGGCTTTTTATTATTCCGATATCTTAAATGGAATAATAATCTTTGCAAATGATAAAACAATCTTAAAATAAATTAAACAATTATAATACTAAGAAAGTAATAATATTAAGCTTATGAATAAATGAAGACTGATAGAATAATAATAAAAATATACATACTTAGAATATATACTATGGCGACATCTGTCGTACGATGTTAACAATGATATAAATACTAGTTTCATCGCAAGTCAGTCTGGGCATAGCAATGGCGCGATTCGCCGAGCGGTATGAATACCTGGGCATAGTTGGTTTCCAAGGTCCGCGGTTCGCATCCCGCTTCTGCCGTTATTTTTGTGCTTGGATTGACGCGTTGAAAAAAGAATTTTATGTTTAGTATATGTATATTTAAGTAATAATTATAATACTAATGAAAGAAACCTTTAACCAAACAATTAAAACCTGAATTAAAAAAATATGTACCGCTAAATGATTATATTCGATTTACATTTCTAAGTCGTAGGTATAATATGTGTAAATAACAATTAAATCTATAAAAAAAAAAACCGTCAAAACAAACAAAAACAAATAAAAACAAACCTTCTCGAACCACTTGAGGTCTACCAGGAGCGCAAAGTTGAGGTGGAGGTAGCGGTTGTCGTCGCAGGAGGGCGGCGCGCTGGGGGAGCGGGGCTCGGGGGCGGCCCGGCCACGTGCACCGCCCCCACCCCGCGCCCCTCAACGCGCCCTCGCGAGCCCGCAGCGCGCCCAGCGCATCTGAGACCGACCGCCTCTTCTGCAAGCCTGATACTTTTCAAATGTATTCACAAGCGAGTGTGAAATATTGAAAAATAAATTCGCTAAGTTATACCACCCGGTTCAAAAATGCAAGTGCTATTAATTCTGCACTTGCATCAGAATTCACTATGCCCTAAATATTTCTTTACTTTCAAAAGGATCAGATCTCTCCTCTTGTGCGCGCCTGATACTTTCAGTGGCGCGATTTCGTCTCTAAAAAAGTATTTTATTTCTCAACTCTGGTGATCTTTTTTTGGCCTTCTTGATACTTTTCAAATATACAAGTGAGAGTGAAATATTAATTAATATTAAATATTAATATTATTATCCAGTTCAAATTTTTTATTATTATTTCTGCACTCGCATCAGAATTCACTTCTCAATACGATAAATTTTAAATATTCCTTTACTCTCAAACGTATTAAATAGATATCTTCTCTGCTTTTATGCGCGCCTGATACTTCCACTGGCGCGATTTCGTCTCTAAAAAAGTATTTTATTTCTCAACTATGTTCAGTGATGATCTCTTTTAGCTTTCTGAACTCCTGGGAATTCAAGACTTTGTGCAATGTCTTCTTCACTTCTTGAGAGAAACTTTTACCCCTTTAAAAACCTTCAAACATATCTCCTTGTTTTTGTACGCGCCTGATACTTGCAGTTACGTAATTTCGTATTTCATAAATCTGTTAAGTGACCTTTTAGCTTTCTGATTTCCTGGTAATTCTGGTAAGATTTTGTTTCACTTCTTGAGTGATTTTAAACATACCTTCATGACTTTTTTGTTTGATTTATCATTTTAACCGATATCCAGGTACACACATAAGTACGAGTATGCACGCGAATATAAATTATTTTTTTCTTGAAATTTAATTCCTTCACTATTTTTTTTTTTCAGATCTCCTCGTTTTTATGTATGCCTGATACTTTCAATAGCAAATTCAACAAAAATATTTTATTTATAAATCTCTGTTTATATTGATGAACTGTTTTTCTTTGTTTTATAGTACGTACTCCTGGTATTTCAAAAATATCGGTCAATGTGTTCTTTTATTAGAGATTTTAATTTCGTATTTTTGTGCTGTTAGAGCAACTTCTTAAATCTTTGGCGAAAAAGTGTGTAAATCTCATGTTATTAGTAGATTTATTATTTTCTTATTATTTTCAAAAAATTTCAGATTCAGAAAATTATATACTTTGCAATATACAATACTGTATCTATCTTCTTCAAAATCACTAACACTTTTTGTAAGAAACACTTTCAGGGTTTTTTTTGTACCAAGAAAATCGATGTTAAAAATGCACTTCCTTCAAAGTAATATTTTTAGTAATAACAAAATTAAATATATATATACTATAAAAAATAAACTATGGTTGTTATTTAATATCACTTATATTAACATTATTTGTACTTTGTTTATTATTAAGTTGTATAATTTATATTGCACTTATGTTTAAAAATAATAAAAAAACAAATAAATAGTTATTTACGCAGTTCATAAGTTAGTCCACATTTTTTACTCACTCCCTGTGTCTCTTTTGAGTTTTACGCTCGCATGTCTAGCGCAATGTCAGTGATCACTTGAAATCATATATTATAACCACCTTGAGCAGTAAATTTCTTTTCTTTTTCTTGACGAACATATCTCCCGTCTTCTTGAGGCTCTATTATAAATCCATGCAATTTATCTTGGTACGGGAAACAAAACGGCAACGTTATGAAATGCACTAGCTCGCAAGCAAGCCCCGAACGGATTTCTGTTTTGTGTATTATAAATGGGCAGACGGATTTGTGGGGTTTTGCTGCGGCGGTGCGCTACATCTCTTTCCTTTTTCATTATTAAAAATCCCCGGATAAATGATGCAAAGTTTTATGATAAAATATGGCGGACATTAGAGATGGCGGGACATTAAACACAAGTCGCGAAATGTCATAGCAACGGAGAGGGTCTCGATTTACTTTTTTTTTTCATAAATTAAATGGTGGCTTACATGCAAGACATCAGATTTATTTTCAGTATGTTTTCTGAAGAAGTTGCCTAAAATTATAAAAGTGATACAAAAATATTTCGCATTGTTTATTGCTTCCATGTGACACGCTTAGTACTCTGTCGGAATATCTCCATACATAATTTGAAAATACATACGGAAAAAAAATGTACCATATGTAATTTAATAATTATTGTGATTATACTATTCAAACGATTATGTTCTGTTTACAGAATAAATGATATATAATGCTTCGTTAATAAATACGTAACGGCAATTCGTATCGATTCATAAACAATTTTTATTGGGACGCACGTATAAATTCCGATACAAATACCCTACAAAGCTAAAAATGCGCTAAGGTCCAAAATGCCTTTAGACGTTTTTGGCCTTTAAATTTCCTTTACATGACGAACCTTAAATTTTAACTCAATCGAAATAATATGTATCCGTGTAATAAATGAAGTATCTGCAACAAAAAATCAGATATGAAGACGGAAATGAGTTGACTACAAGTGACGCTTCAAATTTTCACATGAAGATTTCGAGGGTTGGGAATCGATTCCCATAAAACTGATACAATTCGCATGGATCTGAGAAGTAGACGTTCTCACATCATCACGTAGAAAACGGAAAACACACTATTCACGCAAAAATCTTTAAATTGCGATGTCGGTATACTGTATCCATGTCCAGTTTATAAATTGAAAACTATCACTTTTTAAGCTAAGCTCTCATTTCTGTGACCAATAGTTACTCAATATGTTACATGTAAAAACAGAGTAAAAAAAAATATTTTTAAAGATATTACTTTATTAATAATTAAATATACATATACTATACATAAAATTCTTTTTTCAACGCGTCAATCCAAACACAAAAATAACGGCAGAAGCGGGATGCGAACCGCGGACCTTGGAAACCAACTATGCCCAGGTATTCATACCGCTCAGCCGACTGGGCTATTACTGTGCCTGGACCGACTCACGTTGAAACTAGTATTCATGTCATTGTTATCATCGTATGATAGATGTCGCTATAGTATATATTCAAAGTATGTATATTTTTATTTTTATTATTCAATCAGTCTTCATTTATTCACAAGCTTAATATTATTACTTTCCGACAGTCTATTTATTTTAGTAAGTACCACTCGGGTCTCGAACCAAACTATAGACTGAATGGATGAGAAACGACTACTTATAGTTCCGACTTGGACTTTATAACCAATCATTTACCTGTGTTACTGATTAATAATTTTACCTTCTTGATATTGTCTCAAGGAGACATAATTATATGGATTTTTTTAAATTTTTTATTAGAATATTATTTTATTATTTCAATATTCTAAATTTTACCGAGTGGTACTTACTAAAATAAATAGACTGTCGGAAAGTAATAATATTAAGCTTGTGAATAAATGAAGACTGATTGAATAATAAAAAATAAAAATATACATACTTTGAATATATACTATAGCGACATCTATCATACGATGATAACAATGACATGAATACTAGTTTCAACGTGAGTCGCTCCAGGCACAGTAATAGCCCAGTCGGCTGAGCGGTACGAATACCTGGGCATAGTTGGTTTCCAAGGTCCGCGGTTCGCATCCCGCTTCTGCCGTTATTTTTGTGTTTGGATTGACGCGTTGAAAAAAGAATTTTATGTATAGTATATGTATATTTAATTATTAATAATATTATAATATAGTAAATGATCTATAAAAGTAGATTAGAATATTGAAATAATAAAATAATATTCTAATAAAATTTTTAAAAAATCCATATGATATTACTTTGCTTACTGATCTACAAAAAAAGATAGATATTGTCGTATTTCAACAATTTCAATCACATTTAGAGGTGCAAAATTATGTTACTTTATATAGTTAAATTATATATTGAAAACGTTGTAGTACTTTTAAATTCAATGTTTATGATTGCGCCATTTTAAATTGTACAATAAACAGTTCAAAAACGTTCGCATACAAGCACTCAGATTGCCCGCTATCGTATAATAATTATCATGTTCAATGACTGCGCGAACAACATACCGTTGCACACACGCGAACATATCTACAAAAGTAATGTTCGGAGTGGAACACACATAATGACACTTTTCAGATAAGCGTGTCAATTGAAATACAAATAATACGCTTCGAAGAGTAACGTTCAGTGGTATCCCGGCGTACAGACTGTTCGGCGTAGAGCCCGCGTCTACACCGTAGAAGCAGGCGATCTCATAAACTGATATGCTCTCCTGGTAACTTGTGCGATACACAGAGGAACGAGAGATATGATTATTGTTGGCAAAAGGAGAGGAGAATTGGAACAGACTTCCTGAAAATACTTGAAAATACAAGAAAACGAGATGTTACGAGTGTGCAAGAATATATTTTTTGCTCATAAAAAATATATTTAAAAACGTTTTTAATGTATTGAAAAGATAGAAAAGAATATCTTCAGACGATGATGCAGAAATTTCATCTATGGATTCAATAACGCTAGTCATTCTGAGCGTTGAATGTAAAATATTGATACATAAAAGTCATTGAACTACAGCCTAGATTTCACGCATTTTCCATTTTTACAAACTCATTATGAATGGGTGGTATTCACGGGATATTTTTCGTATGCTACCGATTATGATTGCTAGGTTCATTGAAATTTTAAGAGTGAGATATTTAATATCACACCAAACTAGGGAATTAATAGAGCTAAATTTTTTTTTATGTAGGCATTTTCAGGTATTGAACCTATGGCTTGGAAAGCAAACACATTACTTCTATGCCATACCCAACATTTGATGAAAATATTTTTTTCCGCATCAAGGTTCATTGACCAACCACAAACATAGGTGTTAAACCTAATATACATCATAAATATTAGAAATTTTAAGATAATTATGCAATTGTTGAACACATAAATATTACTCTAGAATGTAGATAAACAGCAAGTGAGCCATAACTCACAAAATATCGATATGTGATAGCGATAGTGTAGGAGATATCTCTCTACACTAAATCACAACAATAGTTATCACTTTTTTAAGTTCAAAAGAGTGTCGCCAGTGGTAATAGTAACAAACACTAAGTAAACCAAGCGATAGATGGTGTTCGATGGATTGAATTTTAGACGTAAATGCGGCATTATTAATTAGGAAAACTACCTTTGTATTTACGCCCATAACATATTTAAACAGCAATGACTAAATAAAAAAAAGTAAGTAATTACTGAAATAAGGGATATTGTGGAGAAATTATTGGTGTGAAATTATTTTCTGGGACGTATCGCACCTAATTCGTTCTGAATTCCACGGAATATTCTCGGTTCGCAGAGCCTCCTTCTACGTACGCCCGGGAGCTTAAACAACCGAGTGCGGTAGAGAAACAGCCTTTAAAATTCTTGATAAAGCCTTCGAATAAATGGACTCCGCTCTAGAGTAATACCAGGAAAATGTGTGGGATTTCTAAGCCGGAACTAAAATATATTTTGATAAAAAACTTTTAATTTAAACGTAACGAAAAAAACCTTAAATTAACTATATTATGTTTATTTAATAATACATAAAAATTTAATTTAAAAAAACGAATTCAATATTACTTTTTTTTAAATAATACATGAAAGCTACATTTAAGAGATTTATGAGGTCATTTGGAAGCAGCAAAATGTCGATCAAAAATAAATTAAAATTCAAATTTAATGTATTGAATTATAAAAATTAAAGTAGTTATAGATCGTTTAAAATAAAAAAATATGATTTGAATGTAACGTTTTTTCATCTGTTAGATTCGCTCCCTAGTTGAATCATATGATCGTCACAAAGTGTTGCCATACAGTTCTGTCAACTGCCATTATTAACGTCTCATTCAAGTCACTTTTGCACGCAGAGCTCCACCGAGTACATGTGATTTTAATTATCTGACGGCAAATTTTTTAAGATTTCAAGAGAAAGTAGCGATGTATAGATTTTTAGGATTTTATTAATCATATTTTTTAAGGAAATAATGTTTTAATAACTTTATAAAGAAATGTTGAAAATATTGTATTGAGCAAGCATAATTTGAAGAACAATGCGTTATGGTAAGAGTTTCTTCCGAAAGCGCATGCAGGAGAGTAAGACCGGTTTATAAACGTGAGCTCTATGACGTTCAGCCAGAACGGCTGGAATTTGCATGTATTAAACATATGTTTGTGTGAATGTTGGAGAGATTGAAAACGTACATTGATTTGTTTCTTGAAGAGATCCGGATTGTACGAAGAAGAAAACGCAGATCGATGGCATTGAAGAAGAAAAAATGGTAACTGCTAGTTTTTGGTCGACATAAGTAAACCGAGTACAGGTGATCAGCAAGTGTGAGACGAGTATTTCGGCTGTAGATTAATGTAGGATTCGGTTGTAGGTGAATGATAAATGAGCTGTTATTGGTAATTTATAACTATTAAGGTAATCAACCGACAATACTTGGTGAAACTGCATAATTATAATTTTAAATTAATTTTAATTTGAAAAAATAATAAATTAAAAATATTTAGCTTTGATTCACATTTATTTAAACTGATTACATGTTTCGGCCTCCCTGGAGATTATTGAAGATGGTCTCCAGGGAGGTCGAAACATGTAAGCAGTTTAAATAAATGTGAATCAAAGCTAAATATTTTTTATTATTTTTTAATTAAAATTAATTTAAAATGATAGTAATATTGGTAATTTAAGTTAAGATATATTCTACACATTTATTAATTTAGAGTTACTAAAAATATTATATTATGTTCAGACAATACAAAATGTAAATATGCGCGACATAATTGACATTATGTATGTAGTAATATGGACGTATTTGGGACGTAGTTCATACACGTATGTGTACGTTAATAACACAAGTCGCATGAATTTAAATACGGTCACAGCCGGGCGGGTCGGTATCGAGGAGTTATTCGGCCTAATGGAAATCTCCATTGACGATAAATCAGCGCTAAGTGCCGACATAAAAACCACTGCAAAGTGTAACGCGACCGGATGTGTCCAGACCGGAAACGGATTGAGAGATTCCAAATATAGTAATAAAAATACCTACCACTTGAGATGAACAAGTCAATAATGCTGAAATTATACAGAGCAAATAGTAACCCGAGATGTACAATCGACAAATAAGAAAGCGCACTTCAATTCCATTAATTTTATTTATTTATTCCAAATGTGTTGTGATGTGAATTGGCTAGAGATCCGCTCTGCACAGTTATGTTCGCTAGTTATGTTTATGTTGTTTATTGTAGGCATTATATAAAAGAATTAGTATTCTAGTAATTAGAATTGATTTAACAATATTAATAAATACGTAATACGGTTTTCAAAATCATAAACAGGTAATTAAATCATTGAAGTTCAGTTTTTTTGTATACATATTTTTGATTATATTAGTAAATTAGTTTGGCGCATCAATGAGTTTTTGCAAACATATAACTGGCGAAGCCTCCGTCATAGAACTGCGGAATTCAAGTGTATGATTTGTAGTGCTTAGCGGTAATTTTCTAAGTAAAGAAGGTAACAAAGGATAAAATAGTTTTTTTTTATTGATAATTCTTAGTGTGACAAAAAGTTATTTATTCTATCTTCTGATTTTTACAATTTTAAACATGTTTCGATTTCGTCCAGAAGCCATTCTCAGTGTTAAGAATGACATTGCAACACTTAAAAATAGCTTCACAACGAATTCGAAATATATCAATAAAACCAAAAATTATGAAAGCTGTTAATTTGTTTACAAAATAAAAAAACTAAAATGAAAAAAAACATACTTGATTTTTTTAAATGCTTTTAGTATGTAAAATTGAGGCGTCTAGATGGTGTGTCAATAAAATGCACGTAAGACGTTTCTAAAGACATCATATTTTTACACTGTAGCTGGTGCTATAGTATAGCGACAAGTCATTTGATACGATAGACGCGAAAATCGATTTTACGAGAAAAATTACTTCTCCATGCTGGAAGAAATTCAAAATCGAGTCGCCTTTTTAAAAATACATTTCAGTGGAAAAATTAAATTATCCCTTCCCGCTCCTGCGTTCCGTAGACGAGAGGCTCCGGCGCTTCGGCAAGTGCTAGTGAGAAAAAAAGCATGTAATAAACATCGAAGCCTACCCGAGAGAGTAACAGGTGGAACACGTTCACGTCGGTGGTATTTAGGACGAAGCGTTTCGTGAAAAAAAAAACTCCTGAAAATACGAGTGTGTATAGTACAACACTTCATCAACAGATGGACTCGATATAAGGCACCCTGTAATATGATGTGAAGGGGTTAAGTTAATGTACTGCGTGAAAGCATATCAATTTTAATTTATGTAGTAAATATGCTTTGGGTTTTATGTTTAGGCGTTTCATATGAAACGTTATATTTTGTACGTATATAGAAATTCATTTATGGCTTGTACATTACGTCGTTAATTTTTCTCTAAAAACAATGATCTAAGTCCTAAGACGTACTTAGTACAACGGTCTACAGAAGTAAAATGATCGTTATTGTAGTTTATCGTTCAATAATCAGTTTATAAATTAATTATTATTTTCCCATAACTGTTCCATATCAGGAGCATATGGTCCACCAATTGCTTTCATTCAATTCTCTTAGTTGCATTTGTCCATGCATTGACGTAACGTAATGAGCCTAAATATGGGTCCGCTGCGGGAAACGCGCCAGTGCCGTGAGCACACCGGTGTATTATAAAACTGTATATTTTCGATCAATGTTATAGCTTGGGTATAAAGCTACATCTATCGTCTGCCCAAGAAAAAAATGGCTAAAATTAGACATCATTTAGAGGTTCAAATCGTCGATAATCCACGAGACGTTGCATAGATGTATTCAGGGTCATGGCATCAATACGGTTAAGATATCTCTGGATCCGGGGGCCCACCTAAGAATAGTTATGGTTCCCGAAGACATAAAAAAACAAGATTCAAATAAATATGTTTTTTTTTCATGAGGACATTTTTTTTTTATTTATGCATGAGATCGCAAATAAACATAATAATCCAAATATTTTATTTAAGACATTAAAAAAATGTAATTAAATGATTATTGCATAAAATAAGGAGTTTAGGACAATTGTTTGTATAAATCATGGATACTAAATTGATAAATGAAATAACTTGTTATTCATGTATTTTCAATATTACAAGAATAAATAAAAAAATATATTATCAGCCGTTTGAGTAAGCTAATCGTTTCATATGCACGATCAAAAGTAAGTTAATACTTCGAATATACTTTAAATTGAAATAAAATAACCATTTTATAAATGTTTATCAAATACTATTACATATAATTTTACAAAGAACAAACTCTATAACATCTTTCAAGAGACGTAACATAAAATGCAGTTGAATTATGGAATCTTCCCATCGCGATGTACCAATTATTTTCAGTATATAAAGGCTTATTATTTCACGTATAATATGAGCGAAGTATATAGTGCGTTATATATGACTGTGAAAATATGAAAAAGCTTTTGGTTAAAATGAAACATACTTCTCCAGCTGGGTCACTTAAGTACCCGTACATTTCCATTCAGTTTTGAGGCTGCTGCTCTTCCAAATAAAACTCTTTCAGGAGCTTTTGCTCGCTGAATTTCAGAGCAAAAGACGTGTATTGCATTTTATGACGTCTGCGCGAGCAAGCAGCCCCATTAACAACCTATTTTTTGCAGCATGCTTTGGAAGTGAAAGATTGGTCATATATTTTCAAAGTAATAACATAACAATTGCCATTGATAGCTGGAATGGCAGCATTTGGAAAACTAAAGTACATTTTTAAGGCGAAAACTCCGCAACGTCTTAAAACTAAGGCGTTTAACCAATGCATCCTCCCTGTATTAACTTACGGCGCATAGACGTGGAATCTGACAGCAAGTATTACCCGCTTGGTGAAAACCCTTCCTGTCCCGTCCTGTTTTTGGAGACCCAGATGGGGACCCATTACTGGACGCACGCAAAAAGCTACTTGTTAGAGAGTGGATGAAAGCCTTCCCGTGATTCTAGGTGCATCAGTTAGATGTCAAATAGACCTCAGTCTAAGGCTGCGAAGTAAGTATACTCTTACCCATAAAATAAAAGTCACCCAGCGTGCTATGGAGAGATCCATGCTCGGAGTGTCGCTAAAAGATAGAATCCGAAATGAGGAAATACGCAGACGAACTCAAGTAGTGGATACTACGCAACGAATAGGCACAATCAAGTGGCAATGAGCAGGATATATCTGTCGAAGAGAAGACGGTCGACGGAAAAGAAAAGTATTGGAATGGCGTCCAAGAACTGGCAAACGAAGCATTGGCCGACCCCCTGCAAGATGGACTGACGACATGAGAAGAATAGCGGGAGTGACCTGGATGCGGAAGGCGGAGGATTGAAGAGGATGGAGACTCATGCGGGAGCCTTGCGTTGGTAACAGTGGACGGATACAGGCTGATGATGATGATGCCAACTATAATTACACTTGTAAATGATCATATGATAGAAAGGGAATGAGTTAAAAATCAATCTACCTCAGATGATTTTTAATGATGTATTTTATAAATATATTTTTTATGTAAACACATACGGGAAAATATCAACAAATGATGATGCAGTGATGTGGAGTGTTGATATGCCAACGTCATAGACTACAGTCCGACATTCACGCATCATTCATTTATAACAGGAAATCACTATGAAAGGGTAGTATTCACGGGACGAGTTTCATCTACTTCCAATTTTAATGAATAGGCTATGACTGTCATTTTATAAGTAGATATCAAATTTACACCTAACGTGGGTGTTTATATATAGATGCATAGATCGTAGAAATAGATTAAAAATATTTTTTTAATCTTTGTCCGGGATCGAACACACGATCTTCGGTTTGGTAAGTAAACGCTTTTACCACTTAACTATACTAATCGCAGTTATTGTTATATTATGTACCCAGGATCTGATGTAGAGTTGTCTTGAAAGAGAGTATAGACAATGGCAACTGGCAGAACTGAATGACAGCAATGTGCGGTGATCATATCAGACTGTTTAACCAAATCGCATCGGATGTTGATATATTTCACGTAAGGGAGGCCCAATGCAGACATGAACTCCACGTTTTTCTTTGGAGGAATAATTTGTTAGAATCATCTGTTTGATGAGCATTTGGACCTTTTGTTGATTGTCTTTATTGCTTTCTTCTTAGTACTTAATCATAAGTACCTACATTTGTATATATTGTATTTTTATTTTACGATTATTTCTTATTGTACTTTAGAAGCGAATTGAGTTGTTCAAGGGACAAAAATTAAATTAAAATAAATAAATACATTCAAAATTTTAGATACAAAACCGATGTGGATTTTTTAAATTTTATTCAATTAAACCAAATACACGTGTATATTTTATAATTTTATCATATGACAATGTATTATACTCGTATGTTTAGTCGACTAAGCGCAGGCAGAAAATCTTTAAAGCGAGTATCCACGAGTAACACGGTTACCCACTTTTAAAACTCACATCCACAACTTTGAGTTTGCACGAATCCGCTTCATATATGGCACCCCACCCACTCTTACTGGTCGCAGGTGTCTCTCGGAGTCCGGGTATTAACCGCCCACTATCCCGCTCACTATCCCGCCCACTAACCCACCTACTTCTCCCCATGTTGAAGGTGTATCTCAGAATCCGTTCTAAAGCAGCTTACTATACTGCCCACTATCCCGCCTACTATTTCCGCGTGCATCGGGCGGCCGAAAAGCGTGAATCGGTTCAGTAAATAACAAGAGGAGGCTCTTACGGAGACTATTAAGCCAGAAAGCCGGGCGGTTTGCTAGTGGGCGAGTATGGTAGAACTACTCATTCGGCTTACACTAATTTGTGTGGAACATATTTAAAAATTTAAATACTGTCTGGAGAGATAAATGTAGCAAAAAAAAAAACGGGAAAAATATAATGGCGACAATAATTAACGATATTATATCAAATCTATCTTCAGTACAAACGTTGAACTATTTAGCAAGAATGTATGACCTACACAAAAACAACACTAAGATCAGTTTTAGCGGGAGTGACCTGGATGCGGAAGACGGAGGATCGAAGAGGATGGAGACTCATGCGGGAGGCCTACGTTCAACAGTGGACGGACACAGGCTGATGATGAAGATCAGTTTTATTGATTCAAGTCTCATTGATTTCTGGTTTAAGAGCTGCGGATCATTATAAAGGAATTTATTGTATAAGAAAAAAATAAAAATTACTTGTAAACATAATTCCACATACGCGTTGATAAATAAAGAATGCCGTTAAGTCAACTCAATGTAAATAATATATGGAAAAGTATATATTTATAACCTTTAACACTAACCCTAGTTTAAAGCTCATTTTGCGTAACTTTTTATCATATCAAGAGTATATCTAATGACGTAAATGAAGTAGAAACTTAACAATTTTTCCAGTAAATTAAATATTATAATTATAACGTAAGTATTTGTGATAATAAGCTACTTTATAAAAAATTTAGTCTTAAAGGCGCGCGATAATCAGTACAAGTATCAATATTTAAACATACGGAAAAGCATCATCACACGATATGTTGGCCTTCCAGAAGACTATGACGCTCAATCGGGTCAGCAGAAGTTTCATGTAGTATGAATGTATAGTTGTGATATGCGTGTAGCAATGGAATAGTTTTCAAGCGTTAATATCGTTTTTCTTGAAGATACTTCTTTTGTGAGGTTGGTAACGTGTACGAACTTTGAGTCTTTATCAAAAGGATCCTAGGTGTTTTTTTTATGGTGATCTATTATGCTTAACTTGCAGATATGTAAAGAGATAAACGGTTTTAAGTTACTAAAATATTTAAATAAGAGTTTTACAAAATATTCCGAATTTATATATTTAATAAACAGATTTTTATTTACCTTGTTTTTACATGGATTCAGTTGAGTATGGCCTCTGTTGAGGAGACAGCGATTTCGACTAACTCGTAGTCTTCATCAATCCATCACTGTCGAGAGACAACCAAGTTGGCAATACCACACACGATCCATATAAAAACAAGGTAAGTAAATAAATATTTATTAATTATAATGCATCTCAAAGTGAATGCTGAAAACATTGAAAATATTTATATATTTAATTTACTTTTTGCTTTACAAGTGATTTCGACTAACTCGTAGCCTTTCTCAATCCATCACTGTCGAGAGACAACCATGTTGGTCATGCCCAACATGATCCATGTAAAAACAAGGTGAATAAATAAATATTAATTAATTATAATGGATCTCAAAGTGAATGCTGAAAACATTGAAAATATTTATATATTTAATTTACTTTTTGCTTAACAAGTGCATTGCAGTGATTGGAGTGGTGCATTTTTATCTTGCCGGTATCGCGTTCATCTGCATATTGCATTTTCACAGTCAAGTGCATTTTTTTCAAAATGCATTAAATCAACATTGTTTGCTTCCCTTTGACATGAAAATAATATTGAAATGCACTTTTGCAAAGCGGAGCCCGACCAGATTAAATGTCGCAATGCAAATACATCGTTTGTACTGAAAAATAATGACATTCATAAATCTCATTTTATATTTCGGAAATTTTGCTTATTTTTGTGGAAAATGGACATAGCACACAACGCTATGCAGGCGGTCAGTTTGAATATATTTGAAAAAATTATCAGTAAAAGATAATGATTAGTAATTAGATTTTTATATATTTATAACAGCCGGCGGGTATAGCTCAATTGTTAAAGCGTTTTCTTTGTAAGCTAAAGGTCATGAGTTAGATCCGCGATGGACATAAAAAAAGGGGTTTTTAATCATTTTCTGAGCTTAAAAATACCCCCAGTTGGTGTGAATTTGATTCCTCACCCATAAAATGCCAGTCAAAGCCTATCTATTAAAATTGGTGGCTTTATTTAAAATAAACACGAATTGTGCTTTGAAAACCATTATTAGTGTTATTAATCTGCTCCTGCATCTTGTCACCCAGTAATTTGATAACCAAATAGAGAGGAGGATGTCAATTTATATACCAAAAAAAAACTTGTTGAATATGTAAGTTTGTCATTGATCAAAAGTAAGTTTCTCAGCTTATTTTAGTCAATTGTAATAAAATCAAACATTTTAAAGGTCAAATTGTACATGTTTAAATAATGCCGAACCGCAAAGTTAACGGCGTTTTACAACGTGCAGTAGTTAAAGTCAAACTAAACCGATTACGTTCATTAACTTTCCCATTGTCCCAAAAACGGGTAAATTAGCAAGTAGAACTGTAGTAGCTCGGAGTCGAAGCAAAAACCATGTTCGACCGATCGGTTCCTATAAATCGCGGCGAGGGAATGGCAAATAGACAAACTCTTGGAAAAAGTCTTCGAAGAAAGGGAACATTTCGACGGTTTTCATGCTCCCCGGGGAACAGACGAGATCCTTGCGGTACTCCACCGTAATACGTCTCTTTCAAAGTTAAGATTAGAGTTAAAGTGACTGAGTAAGTAACAGGTGTCCGGATGGCTGAATTTATCGACTGCTTTTTCAGGTTGTAAGTAGTCGTTTTCAGTCCAGGAAAGTAAAATTATGACCAAAATTAATGTTAGAAATGAGTAGATAAATTTAATGCTAATTAATTCGTTTGTTATTATGGAGCATTAAAGATATTTAAAGTAGAAGCCTACTGGGGAAAGTATATTTTAGTCCAGAAAAGTAAAATATCAGATAAATTTAATGTTGAAAATATATAAATAAATTAACTTTTCATACAACATAATGTGTGTACCAAGAACTGGCCGTTTCCAAAGTTCCTTCCTTAATGCTAACGGTAGGCTTTGGAATGCTCGTCCAGCATCTGTGTTTCCTCCTTTCTAAAATCTGGATCTCTTCAAGAAACAGATAAATATACACTTGCTATCTCCCCAACCCACACACAAACACGAACACAACACAAGTTTCCCGCATTCAGCGTCCGGCCTCCCTGGCTGAGCGTCATAGAGTGCACTGGTCTTGACCAGCTGTGCTCTCCTGCATGCGGTTACATAAAAGCTGTAATTGAGGGTACGGAGACCAAAAAAGGATACTTTCAATTATGTTTTAATGCAAAGAGTACTCTATGGAAAATATTAATCACAAAAACAAGTTGTAAATTTAAGTGTCAAGGAGGTTATGTTGATGGGGAAAGAATCAATATTATTTAAAATTAAATTTTTCATAAACTAAGTGATTAAGATGTCGCTGAAAATTAATTATATAAGAATTAATTATAGTGCAGTAAATTACACGGCTAACACTCTGGAGTTTTCAGGATTTCAGCGATACACGGCGCTTAGAAGGAAAATGAAAAAAATCAGAGTAATTGCCTTTCATCCCAATACAAACGCAATCAATAGCTAGAGGAGGCTTTGAGGGTGTAGAGAGGGGGTAGGAGAAGGTTTGACGGGTCCTAACGCCCCGATAGAGCCTTTTTTACAGAGGTACTGCACCTTAACAATACAAATATGCAATGTTTTGACCATACGAGAATGTAAGCTTTTAATAGTTATTAAATAATAGGTGCACCATGGTGGCTGACAGAGCTAAGTGGCGGCACTTTGTGACGAATATATAGTCCAGTTAGGGGATATAGTGATAATTAAGTAACATAAAGCAGAATACCAACAGTGAAAGAAAAATGATCTTTTTTTTTTTTTAATGATTTGTGGAGGGGATGGTTGAGGGTAGAAACTGTAGAGGGCGCCCTAGACGGGAGTATTTACAGCAAGTATTCGAGGACATGAATTGTAGCGCTTATGCTGAGCTGAAAAGGGTTGCGGAGGACCGAGAGGAATGGAGATCGAGATGCAAGATTCTGTTGCTGCAAACCAATCCACCGGATTGATACTACGAAGAAGAATTACATAATATGACACTTTATTTTTTAAGAATAGCTAAGCTTAAGTGTCGATCAGACAATGTAATTATACTACAACGAGAGAGTTGGGGAATGTTTAATATACAGTGATAAGCCTAGATAATTCAACCTCAACCCTTTGACCCCCCTTTTCATAGGATTGTAATATATTTTCCAATAAACAATTATAACAGTTATTACATAAATTTTTGGGTGGAATAAATTTGATATTCACATAATATTGAACATTACAACACAATAATAGAGATGTTATAAGAGCCTATAAAATACATATAACGCTCATAAACACTACATACGTCGTAAGCAGTGAATATCTAAGTGTATAGCTCAACTTACACGTAGCATAGATTCAACATTTTTTCACAAGGTACAAGTAAAATTGTAGTGATGGTAATATGTTCCGATAAGCGAGCGGAAGAGAAAGTTTGGTAACCCCTGCTACTCCCCCCACTCTCCCTGAGCCGCTAGATGTTACGGACGTTTACAAATCGAACCGCCAATGATTCAGCACAACATAATTCCGCTTAAAAAAACTGTACCAAACGTGTTTTGTGTCGCACAGCAATTCAATATTTTTTATTCGATTCAAAATTTAAAATTTAAATTTTCAATTACAGTCTTCAACATAAGACGCACGTAAATAAGATGTGAAATAACAATGTCATTTTAATTTGATTTTGGTGCGTTTGTATACGCAAATATTTTAGACTATAATCAGTAAATTTATAAGAAATTGAAAAACATTCTTTAATTGTGCGAAAACCCAACGAGTCCGAACGTCCGAAAAATGTAATCACTTAAAAATAAATGTGAAATAAAAACTAAATAAATAAATTTCTTATTTTTTAATTGACATTATTATAAAATTGTAATTATGCAGTTTCATCAAGTAATGTCAGTTGAAAACCTTAACCCGAGTATTTACTTAAATAATTAATATATATTAAATTATTACACATGTGACATGTTTGCCGCACTTAAAGGGATTTAATATTTCATATAAGCTAGTAAATATAATTACCATAGTTCGAAATAAATAGATTATGCTAATTATTCTTTAGTATAAGTGATCAAATCTATTTTATTACTTGCTATTGAAAGCATCATTTTTGTTAAGAAATAAACATACATGTATGAAAATTTTAACTGTCGAATACAATGAAGCTACAGAGAAATACTTTAACATGACATATATATTCAGAGATGAATGAAGGTTCATTAATAAAACGGGGGAAAATGTATATAAACACAGTGTTACTCTGCCAAAAATAACGGCGTAACGCGTCGTTACTCTTGGGTTTTCTTTGGCGGGAAAGCCTTCCGAGGAAACCTATTGGGGAGCATGTTTTCCGAATTTCCCATATTGACAGATTTTATTAAAAGGATTACCGTGAACGTGTGTCAATACTAGGGGACGAGGCAGTGGCGTAACTACCAAAACATTGGGGGTCAGAAAAAAATGTGATAAACAAAATGTGATCGAAAATGCATTAAGAGTATAGTTGACTGAAGAAATATCTCCATCTCTTTACAACCCATGAATGCTATTCTGATCTCTTTCACGGGTTCTTTCTTTAAGCACTTCTGTGCAGTGGTCACAATTGTTCAGAGGGGGACTCCCACTGGACTTATCAGTTGCTAACTGATCATAATCTGAATGAGCGCGTTATAAGGAGACTTAACTGCCCTCCGGTGTGATGCGGGTGTAAGGCGGGTGAAGTCCAGTCCAGTTGACTGAAGATAACTTAAATCAAAACGTGTTTCCATAATGACTGTGGATTTCAAAATAGTTTAGTTTTTAGTTTATTTCTCGCTTTTGCAAATGAAATACACCTCCTGCAATTGAAGTTCGACCCTATGCAAATGAAATTCACGATTTTGCAAATGAAACTCAGCCTTTTTCGAATGAAATTAACCCTTTTAAAATGATATAAATCTTATTTAAAAAACATATTATAATTAACTGTCGATCATAGTTTTTTAATCAAAATCGGTGGTAGACAAAAGTCCACTACCCATTCATAGTGAGAATTTCTATAAATTGATGATAAGTAAATGTAAAGCTGCGCTCTATGATGTGAGCGAATCAACACTCCGCATGCAACGCGCTTATCTCAAACATTCTCAAAAATGTGTAGTCAGGTGTGATGCTAAATTTTTTGAGTGTAGCGCGTTCAACATGATACTGTTAATTTGAAATATGTATAAGTTGTTGAATACAGATAAGTTTATAAAAATGAGAGAATGATCTCGCTTGGCGACAACCCTCCATGTCACGTCCTGTTATGGAGACCCAGATGGGGACCTGTAACTGGACGCACGCAAAAAGTTACTTGTTAAAGAGTGGCTGAAGGCCTTACCGTGATTCTAGGTTAGTCATCAGTTAGATGTTAAATAAACCTCTGTATAAGGCTGCGAAATTAGTATACTACAGCGTGTCTCGAACTGCCTTCTTTGGTAACACGTTGCTAACCACGAAATACGTGAGAATGGATAAGGAAACGGTAATGTTGGTAAATGGATTCTGCAGAATGGCAGACATCAGTTAGGAGTCAACACTTGCGTCTGCATTCTTACAAACGGACGCGCAGAAGCGCTCAAAAGCAGCGTAATTCCGTAATTTCGTCCGCGAGAATGAACTACAGAAAAACTTAAAAAAAATGTAAAGAAATTCATAATTCAAAGTGATACTCATACTATACAGACATCTATCGTTATACGATGATAAAAATGGTATAGATACATCTTCTAAAGCGTGTCAGCTCACGCAGGGCTAGGCGGCATATAAAGACCTGAGCAAAGGTGGTTCCAAGGCTCGCGGTTCGCATCCCGCTTCAGCCGATATTTTTCTGAATGAATTGATTCGTATAAAGAATTTGATGTATAGTATGTGTATATTTAATTAACGATAATTATCGATTAAAAACGTTCAGGATATTTCATGATATCGCCGTTTCCGTTTTCGTTCACGCCCCTGTCCCGAAGGCTTCGGGGGTGCTCCCCCACAGGGGCTTAGCATTTCAAATGAGGCCGTATTCCCATATGTCTCCTTCGGAAGGCTGTCGCGGCTTGATGGGACAATATGCCTTAAAGAAAAAACACGGAAAATACGAGGCGACGTTTTGTACTGAAACGACACGCTTTTATTAACTACATACCTGTACCAAACATGTGTTATTTTTTTTATACATTTTTTTCATACATGCATTTCGCAGTCAATATTTATAAATTTTTCATGCAAGTACAGAAAACAATAAAAAAATCTCACTTTTCTAAACGATATATAAAATTTGATTGTAGTTTATACTTGAGAAAATACAATTCTTAAATTTACAAAGGGAAACTTTTTTATTTTTTGTGCAAGCCCATACAGGAAAATACCGACAGATGGTAATAGTAATTCTGCATTCACATCTGTGGAACTCTACGACGCTTACGTAGTAAATCTTTCGAGTGTTGATCCGTCAACCTTATAGACTAACAGCCTATGACTGTTATTTTACAGGTGAGGGATCAAATTCACACCAACCGGGGGTAATTTAAGAGCTCAGAAAGCGATTAAAAATCCTTTTTATCTCCGTCGAGGATCGAATCCACGACTTTTGGCTTGCAAAGCAAACGCTTTGACCATTGAGCTATACCTGCCGGATCACGAATTGTTTTTTTTTAAATAAAAAAAATCTAAGATCAATAACATACCCGTATTACATACAAATCCTTTAGACACATACAGAGCCTAGCTTAGCCAGTTTTACGTTATGATGTCCGTTGAAAGGCTGAAACACAAAATATGAATAATACGGCTGAGAAAAAATATACGTGTAAAATTTTGTATAATATATCGAATATTTTTATGGTAGTAAGTACAAGCAGAATAAAAATAGATGATGAAAGAAAATACGCATTAGTGTATTGTATGACTATTGCCATTACAATGACGACTAAGCGCTTCAAAGACCAGGTTGAGCCGCCCCTTAAGACAAAATGGTCAAGGCTTCGGGAACATCTAACTAATCATCAGATTTTTTAAAAACCGGTAAACAAAGCACTTAAAAATATACCTCGGATACTACAGATACGCTTTGTTCAAGTATTCGGACTTCTGCTCTAGAGGTTGTCAGGAACCATATATGTTTCCAAGTGGACATAAAGGGAAAGATATGTCCTAGAACGGGGAATAGACAGTGGTAGCTGACATAACTTAATTATGGCAATATGTGGCTCGATTGCAGTCGTTACAAAACGCAGCGGCACGACTAGTCTACAACGCGCCCAAATTCTGTCACATTACTCCAATACTACACCGACTGCACTGGTTGAGAGTTTCGGCTAGAATCCAGTATAAATTATGCCTCTTAGCTTACAAGGCACTCAACGGAACTGCACCGGGCGATCTGACAGAACTTATCAAGCCTTCAAAAATAAGCGCGCGTGGAGAGACACTCAGATCGGCTAGAGCAAATAGAAGCACCCTGCAGCTGACGGGAGGTAGTCCTAGCACGGTTTTTGGCAATCGGGCTTTCAGCTACGCTGCACCAATGGCCTGGAACTCACTACCGGAAAGCATAAGAGAGCTTAAAGCGGAGGCATCCTTCAGAAGCAGACTCAAGACCCACCTTTTTACTCAGAGAGGCAAAGAAGCGCTTTTGGAATGATCATTCGGTCATAAAAGAGCGCTATACAAATACTGATATAATAATGTGGTGACTGTATGTTTCATATATGGAACGGAAAGAAGAAAAAACGCTACATCTTCGCGTATCGTCAATACTTAGAAAGATTTACTACGTTGTCACTACAACGATTTTCTTACATCCTTTTCCTCTTTTGTCGATGGTATTGTTCTACTTGATCTTTGTGATCTTGGACACGTGTCATCTTCTTATTCTTTTGTGTTATTTTTATTTTTATTTTTTATTATTTTCTAAATTTATTGTATATTTATGTATACTCTATGTTTCTAAATATTTGTAAAAAAAATGGAATTTCGATTCTGTATATAAATAAATAAATAAACAACGAGTGGTGCATACGACACTATTTTTGACTGAAAAAGAATTCGGTGAACAAGATTTTACGTGGTAATTTTCATTAAATTCACAAACAATAATAATTATAATATAATTTTAATTTTATAATTAATAAATAAAAATATGAAAAACAATGTAGAGAATGTATATTTATTGAAAATATTGTTTTCTTTTTAACTTCGTCAATTATCGAACTCGCAATTTTCAGATTGACAATCGAGAGTTTTAATCTATGGCATACAACAGCGGTGAATCGGTATAAAAAATTATATCAAAAAGTGAGGTCACGGTTTCTGTTGGACGTCGAAAAGCGGATTTTCCGAATGGCGGTCCACCGGAGCAGAAGCCTTCGGGAGGCTCTGTAAAATGTCGAGTGGCGGCCTCGGCACCGGATATCCGGTGCGGGACGAGCCGAGTGTGAATTTTTAATTGGTCTGTTTTTGTGTCGACAGGAGTGGCCCGCCGATGATGAGGCTCGAGAGCCGAACGTGGATGCCGCGCGGAACGACGATGATCTACACAGGAGAGCAATGCAGCGCTTGTTATATATTTTATTTGAGAATGCGGTCAGTGGTTTGACGTAAAATAGAACAAGATAAGAGTAATTGTAATATGAGATCTGTGTCGTTATCTTTATGTAAGTGAAATATATTTTTCATCAGAATTTATGTACCATTAACTGTCAAGGCGACACGAGCTTAGGGCATGAAAAAAAGGCTCCTGCGACTTATGAAGTACATGTTCCAGTCACGTTCACCTTCGTCTCTTAGCAGACTATAGTATAGAAGGCCGTCTTATGCGTTCCCTAAACCTGTCGTTCCTCACAATGTCAAAGTATCGAAGCCATAGTATTATACGCATTCACTTGATATTGAAACCTATTGTACGGCTGCATTAGCGATATGCCTATATTCGCAGCCATAACTTAGTATATGAAAAATAAAGGCGCTGTATATTTGCGACTTAGTTTTGATCAAATATAGCTACGAGACCTAGATATTGCACAGATAATTAAAACACCCTACAGCGTTCCCAAGGCGAGAAGCGAGCTTTTTCTGCAGACCACCACTCTCAGTGTCCTTTACGCAGAATATATTTACGTGAGATATTAAAAATAGTAACATTATTGAGTGAGACAAAACAAATAAATGGACGCTCAAATTACATTCCGTAAGTTGCTTCAAAAACAATGCTGTTGCAATAAGCTCAACGGCAGTATTTTTTTCTTTAAAATTCAGAAATCTATAATTGAAAATGCTTTACAATGAAGAAGGCATTTTTCATCTCTTAAATACTCAATTTCTGTGAAATAAATACACAAGTTAAGAAGCAAATACAGGAGAAGAAATATAAAAGTACAAAAAAAACATGTATGTAAGTATTAAGTTATCATAAACATAGCAATGAGGCTGTAGCGATACACATTCCATAGCGTTTCATGCAGTCGCTGTATTTCACCATTATGTTTGGGTCCAAGTTGTTTGGGAAATACTTTACACTCTGCGGGAGGCAAGTGTTGCTGGCATTAGGCGCAGGCTCCGGAGACCTAGACCTCGTGTAAGGGACTACTCTCTCTGCGGGAGGTCCTCAACAACCAGTGGTACGCGTTTCTAAGAATCCTTTACACTACTTGCCTTATTACAATCGAATCCCATATGTACAATAGATACATACCTCTAGATAGCCAATTTAACACTTGTATGCAGACATTCCTTAGGGTAGCCAACTTAACACCAGTATGTAGGGTTATTCCTTAAGGTATCCAACTTATTCCACACATATCTCAAGTCCTTCTGACGGAAAAAAGCCCGCCCCGCTATGCGAAATTTGATACCTTATTAAAAATATTTAAACAACTATTAATAATAACTTGTTTGTAATAACTTACGCGAGTAAGATTTGATAATTTTTTTGCGTGTTTCAATATTCTAATACTTAATAATCACTGAAGATTTATATCAGTATTCAACAACTGATACACATACAAATTTATTATAAACATCATTTTATAATACATTTCTCCAATCAATATAGATTGCCCTGGCATTCGAACTACGAACCTTTGCAACCATGTCTATTTCGTTGATATTTGTCCATTTTATTAAAAAATAGCATATTTATCCCCGAAAATTATTTATATATTCAACAGATGTTCCCAGGGTATGGAGTACAGTACAAACATTAAAACATTATTTACAACTAACACATAACACATAATTTAATCATCTGAAGATAAGGGAGGCACAGATAGTTCGCTATTTCAAAGAATAATAATAAGCCTGCGAGAAATTATGCCTCTTGAGAGAGTAACCAAACTGTTCGACGACATCGCTTCGAATATTGATATATTCCACGCAAGTGAGGCCCTGTTCAGACACAAACTCTACAAATTTGTTAACAGGAAATATTTTTTGGAGTTGTCTGATTACCGAACTCTGGACATTCTCTTGCTTGGAAGAAAATTTTATTTTTAAATTGTTTATTTTAATTGCAAATATTTGAAAAAAGAAATACACTCTTAGGCTTGCGTTTACCAAAAGGTTGCGAAACTCTGATCCGCGTTATAATAACGTGCGAAAGTAACGGGGGAAGCTTTCACTGTTTACAGGACTCTCCTAAAATTTCAGGATAATTTATGGGGGCGACACATGGCCGCGATAAATTGCCTATTTTATATGGTTTCATAAATTCATTAAAAATAACGAAACCAGTTTTTAAAACCGTTTTACGTCGTGTAAAATTAAACGAGATTATTATATAATTATTGCACGACGGTAACGATACACATTGTTACAGAAAGCTCGGCGACAAAAAAACAACGCGACAAGAAAAACTGATACTAAAAATTTATTAAAAATTATTTACAGGAGAATACCGACAGATGGTGATAGTAATTCTGAAGTCTCATCTGTGGAATTCTATGACGCTTACCATTGTGCATATGAATAAGCGCTGCAAGTGGATTGTTGATCCGCCAACCTCATATACTACAGCCCGAGATTCACGCATCATCCTTTATTATTACAGGAATTTACTATGAATGGGTGGTCTTCACGGGACGACTTTTGTCTATCACCAATTTTGATTAATAGGCCATGACTGGGATTTTACAGGTGAGGGATAAAATTCACACCAAATGGGGGTAATTTTAGAGCTCAGAAATCGATTACGAATCTTTTTTTTAATCTCCGTCCGGGATCGAACCCACGACCTTTGGCTTTCAAAGCAAACGCTTTGAAAGCCTTAAAACATTAAGCTATACCTGCCGGCAGTATTGATGGTGGTATATTCATGACTTTTATCATATGTTTAGAAATATGTTTAGAAATTGTAGACATGTTAATGATATTTTCTTTTAATTATTGTAATATGTTAAACTCATACTAAGGAAGATAAGTTAATTTATATTTAAATCATAGTTTTTCGTCATTCTGAAAGACCGTCGGCAACTGAGATTATTAGATGGAGCTATAACATGAAGAGTTGTAAATAATAATAAAAAACAATTATAAGAGGTCGATGCAGCATTTTATGGTGGCCATATGCTTTAAATTTCAAGCGCATATGACAAATAGAGAAGAAATTGTGGATACTCCTAAGCAAATAATATATTTTTGAATGTGATATTACACAGGAGCTCAAATATTTTATATAGACTATTTGCTTCTGCGCCCGATTACAGCAAACCGATCTACAAGCTAGCAAAGCTCTTGCCGTATGATTTTCAAAAGGCGATCTGTGGCATACACGCTACATACAAAATTATTATTTTCGAGGATCTATGAAAAGTCACACTTTTTTTCGATTTCTCGTTACTTTTCCTCGTTCTAAATCATATATGAACCTAAAACTCCATTAATTGCATAATATTCATAGATTCCGACGGCCTCCACGACTAGAGCTGGGGGTTTTAAAGAAGAATAGCTATATTATTACAGGTATAATTGGATGTTTTCTTTTACCTAAGCTTGTGAGAGCATTGACTAATCAGCAAGATTTTCTTTATACGTGGACTATTTAGTCCTAAAGGCAGTAGTTTAAAAGTCAATTAAAAATAAGAAAAAAGTCATGAAAATTGAGCATAAACTGTGACTATTTAACTTTATGAATATTTAGTATTACTAGAACGCGTGAATAAAATAATGTTGAAATACTCAAAAATCACTCAAAAAAGTACAAGAAAATAATTATTTTAAGCAAAACATAAAAAACAATTATTCAGGTAAATACTAAACCTCACTCAACACCTTTCCTTAGTTCATAACATACATTCCTATTGTTACTATACTTTGTAGATTATTTACATAACTTCACATATCAGTATGTTTAAACATCCCCCGTCTTTAAAAAAGGCGACAGGTCGCGGGTTCGTCTCGTGGTCGCGTGGAGGAAAGATGCATGAGCAGATCACAAAGCAAAAGTACTTGTTTTTGAAGCACAATTCGCATTTATTTTTAATAAAGACTTGCTTTCCTCGTCCGACCGCAGCATAATGTTTCACCGGTCGGACGAGACTTGACTGACGACTACCGGAACACTGTGACATGCAGCGCCGCCAAGATAATCACGGCAAAAAACTAATTAAAGATGCAATGCAAACGCCGTGTGATTTTATATACAATTAAAACTAACATTATTAAGTGAGGTAACATTACCAGGCGAGCCAACAAAAATAAGAGAAAAAAGATCGTTTTTCGAGGCTTTTCGGCATCAGCCTAAAAGAGCTATATCAAGCTGATATCAGTTTATACACGTAAAGAACTGATAAGTCTTTCAGTGAAGGCGATGTTCCAGTAAGTAAATAAATAGTGCTCAGTGTTGCTATATTTAAGCAAGGTAAGATAAAGTTATACAAACACACAAAGATTTTGTTACATAACATATATATTATAGTATAATTAAAAGTTGAATACTGAATTATTTATATATATACATTGAGTGTGTAAACTTGTATTTGGTTATATATATGTATTAATTTATTTAATTATTCCTCGCCTGCAGTGCAAAGGCTCCACACCTTCAACGAACTGTCTCCCGGAGATAATGAATTGCATCCACCTGATTTATAACTCACTCCGCGCCCGTGAATGCGCAAACAACTGCATATTAAGAAGTACTCATAACCATCTGGCCAAAAAATATATCAAAACTATTCTGTGAGACTGGCTTAAGAATAATTAATGATATTTCACAGTCATATGTGCTTCTAATTTGGAGAATAAATTCAATACAACGAGAGTCGAAGATTTAAATCTATTAACAAATTATTTATTTCTTATATAATATTAGAACATTTTGTGAGCGCGGTTCTTGTTAGATTACCGAAGTTAAGCAACATTGGACACGAGCCAAAGCATGTATGGGTTACCACCGCATATGGTTTGACGCGTATCTGAGCTTTGACTCTTTATGATCAAATGATTCAAGCCTCGGGAGTGTCAGGCTAATAATACAAAACCCTAAAAAAATCAGATTTACAAATTACCCAAAATATGCTACGTTTACTGCCCTGGACTCCTCCCTTTGAAAATTTGAGGAACCATTTATGTTCCTAGATGGACCTTCAGGTAGAGAGATGTCTTGAGACAAAGCATGGGCAACAGTAAATGATTTGTATGGCGTCAATTCGTGGCGATATATAATTCAAATATAAAATGGATATATATTTTTAATTTTTTTTATGTAAACGCATGCAGGAGAGCACACCCGGTCAAGACCAGTGCACTCGATGACGCTCAGCCAGGGAGGCTAGACGCTGCATGCGGGAAACGTGTGTTATGTTCGTATTCGTGTGTGGGTTGGGGAGATTGCAAGTGTATATTTATCTGTATTTATTTATATGAATGCCAAATAAATCTCACGACAAGTTTATCAGGACTACTTGTTTTTTTAAATGTATTTTTATAATATGCTGCTATATGCTAGTACACCTATATATTCAAAGGAATCAATAAGATTGCATTATCTTCGGGTACGAAATAGAATGTATGAGTTTTTATTATGTTCTTTATAAATAAAAATAGACTCTGAATTCCATAACTTAAGAACATTATTTAAATCCTAAGACACGCTTTCACCTTTTTGGCGAAGGTAGCGCTAAAATACGTAATGAAAAGGTACGAGTACTTATAATATTTTGAAAAATGTAATGTGATGTGATTTTCAAACCGTCGCTGAAAATATCGAGTTTTGAGGAGTCGTGTCACGTAGAGGATCTCATGACATGACTGCCTTACCTGAAACAAAGAGACAAACAAAACATTAATAAATTTTTCAGCATTTTTTCATGAACAGATGGAAAGTATAAAATTGAAAAAGTACAAAAGTAATTCACTTTCTTTTCGGACGTGTAAAATTATCTGATTATATTACTTCGTTAAAAATATAAAATATATATTTTATTGTAGATGCTAAATAATAGGAAACTGTATTCCAACGGTAATACATTGATACCTATACAAATACTTTATATGTACCTGATGTAATATATGCTAATATAATTATTTAAATTAAAAATACTCGTATATTCTAGTTTACCTTCAAAATTAGTGATAGTCAAGATTTCTAATATTTTAAATAATAACAATCTTTAATTACTGTTTGAATTTATAGCGAAAGTGAGAATCTTTGTTAAAAATGGACCGAGTATGGCGCGAAAAATGTATAATAGCTTAAAAATAAATGTGAATCAAAATTGAATAATTGTATCTCTCAACATTATAATAGACAAAATGTTTGTATTCTATGTTAAAGGTAGATTTACGTGAGTTTAAATCGTATTATTTTAGTTTGGATTTAAAACAAAACATTATTTGGCAGTTTTCGTAGAGCCACTTCAACACCTTTCTTGCCCATCAATTATGTTAAAATCTTCATCAAAAAAATGAATAAATTATTTAAGTTTGAACCAATCGCGCTTGGTCTATATTCGCAGCACCTGGGCAAGAATATTTTGATCTCCGACTCGTTTAAGTACATTCAGAATATTTAAAAGCCCCGCCTTGTCTCAGAACATCTCTCCTCCCTGGGAGAGAGAGCTCTCTCTTTGAGACAAATGGTGATCGTTAAGACTAAACTTTCTCGAGCTTAAGTCCCATTGACGCAGACTCGACTTGAGACTTTAGACTTAAGACTTACCTTTAATGCCAACTTATTGTCTGAACAACTGCCGCACATAACAAATTATTTAATTAGTTTTTATCCCAAATTCGAAACGACTCGACAAATTTTACGCTGCGTTGTTTTCGTATAATAACTAATTTACTGATGGCGACTCATTGAATAATGTATATGGATTTAAATAACTGAATCAATTACCCAAAATTTTAAAAGGTCGTTCCGTTTTTTTTTGTAATCGCATGCAGGAGAGCACAGCCTCTGTTTCTTGAAGAGATCCAGATTGTATCAAGCAGGAAACACAGACGCTGGAAGAGCATTCCAAGGCTTACCGCTGGTATTAATGAAGGAACTTTGGAAACTGTCAGTTCTTGGTTTACACACATTCACCGTGCATGGATGTTTGGCAAGTGTAAGACGAGTTTTTTGGTTGTGGGTGGGTGCAGGAGGAATTAGTTCTTTAAGTTCCAAATAGCAATGCCCGTGGTTATAACGGGTCAAGAGTAAGTAAACCAATCTTACGCGTGTGTTCCATTGATTAAATAAATAAATATTTATTAGATTATATCGATTACAGGACAGAATGAAATTACGAAAGTTCATTGAAAATATTATGGTACTTATTCTATGGGGTCAATCATTCATAAAAAGACGGAGATTTTGAATTCGAAAAGAAAAAAAAAAGTTTGTACTTTTCTCTTCCCGGGCGGTAGGTAAAAAGAAGAAGACGGCGGTGAATGGTCTTCAGATTTGACAAGACAAATAAAAGCGATCCGCTGGAAAGAGTTTATGAAAAGTATTTAAGAGACACTTGAAAGAAGAGGAAGTGGAATCTCTTGTGCTTTTCAGGCTGAAAGGCCATTGTTGAAACATTTAATAATCGCTGGGGTTTAACTTCATTGTATTAAAATGTTATTATTGAGAATTGTTTTTGGCACAATTGTAACGTTATTTTGTTTCGAATTGTAAGGAAATTTAGCCAGTATTTTAAATGTATTAAAAAAATGAATTTTACAGATTCAAATACAATGAAATATCAATCTTTTTCATTTATGCCTAATAGCAGGCAACTTTGATGTGTTGCCCAGTATTAGGTCTTTAGGTGTGCAGCTAGTCGGGCACACGGGGCAGGATCTTAGGTATGAGGCGGTCTGCAGGTATATAGTCACACCGCAGTAACTCGTATTAAAATGTTTTCCTTCGAATTTTTTCAATGTATTCCTTGCCGAAGCATTCCCCACCGCTAAAGGTTGTCCCTTATTCTACCAACTCCGGTTCTTAATCTGTTCAGGGATTTCCAAGTCCACCAGTCAAAGTTCTTGCCAGTTGTGGGAGGCTTTCCATTGGGGCAATGAAACCTTCTGATGCGATTTGTACAACTACGAATAATTGCGAGTAATAATGACTGATATTTTATCTAATCATCGTGATAGTTTTTGGACTACGTAACATATTGGGTGAAATTTAAAAAAATGTAATTTTAGTAAATATATATTTTACGGGAGTATTTGCAGCAAGTGTTCGAGGACATAAGCTGTAGCTCTTATGCTGACCTAAAGAGGATTGCAGTGGATCGAGAAGAGTGGAGATCGAGATGCAAGATTTTGTTGACACAAACCAATCCACCGGATTGATACTACGAAGAAGACATATTATAACTGTTAAATGAATAAACTCATGAGTTTGGCAAGGCAAAAAGTGTGTTATTATATATATATATTTATTGTTTTCACTACAAAACAATTTCGTTGTTTTCTCGCCGTGTACACACAATCGTGAAAGTTACAAATTTAATATACAGCGTGGGCTCTTACGATTTATCTGACGCGCTGTGTGAGGAATTTGTTCCTCTCTTTATGATTTCCACTCTAGATTTGCCATTAAAACCGAATTTATGTTGCCCCGTAGGAAACATGAAGAAAAAATATATACGGGCAAAAACTCGCGTCACGTTAAGCACTCGTGGATGAAAGCTCTCCATGAATAAGTGCGTGGAAAAGTGAATATAAAAGTTGTTTAACGTTGTAGCAATTCACTTTTGGGAAGTATTTTGAATTGATATAAAGTGTTGTCAAATTGATAGGTCCTTTTTGTGTTATTTTATTTATTTAATAAGTCATTTTACTTAACTTTATAACTTTAATTTATGGCAACCATATCTCCCAGCTTAGTTTTTTTATTTAAAATGAAAATATATCATGAAAAATCGAACAATGTTTTACATATAATTGTATCCATGATTATGAAAGTGGTGTAAGTCATGTTTCATTCGTTCTGAAGTATTTAAAGGTTTGTGTTTTGATGTTGGTTGAAAACTAATGAAAGTGACAACTTCATGTTGCATAAAATGCCGTATTTAGATTTTTTAAATTAATGTTGGATGAAGATTATATTAATTCACAACATTGGGAACTGAAATAAATGAATAACTCGTAATTTACAATTTCTTGACTTACGCCACTTTCAGAATTATGGGCACAATGTTGAAAACAGTAAGCTTTTCTGCTTTTCTTACAGCAGCATATATTTGTCATAAACTCACCTCTTCGTTAATGCACTTCTACGGCATCCGAAGTACATGTTCCAGCTAGGTCCACCTTCGTCTTTTGACCCGCTGTATTGTAAATAGCTGTCTTAACCATTCCTTATCTTCATCATTTCTCAAAAAGTAAACTCAAGTAATTTTGTTGATAAACAAAATAATTAATAAAATACTTAATAAATTAAAATGAAAATTCTTTATAGTTTATTTACAATAATGACGATAATCTTTGTAACTGATTGACTAAATACAAACAATTGTTTATAACAAAATTATTTTATTCCTTGTAACCAATTAACAAAAAAAGTACACGTTCCACCAGTAACACAAGTTTATAACTGTCGGTTTACAGTAAAATTTACTACTTTTATAAAACACACACTAATCCCATGATCAAAAGGTTAGGGGAATCAATGTCTGCGCAGTTCTCACCATCTACAGCTCTAAGCGACTGAACTTATTATGTTAATTTTTTATTATATCTTTTCACTGTTTCTTTATTTTTCTGTGTTTTCTAAATTGTCTAGTGTTAAGTATGTTAACTAGGTTTAAAGTTTTTGCTCATGTAAAAAATAGAATCCTTGAAAAGGATTCTATAGAATATATTTTTTATTTTTTTTTTTATTTAATCAAATATAATAGGATACATTTAAGATTTTTTGATAGTATTACATTAATTTTTTTTTTTTTTTTTTTTTTTTTTTTTTTTTTTTTTTTTTTTTTTTTTTTTTTTTTTTTTTTTTTTTTTTTTTTTTTTTTATTTTTTTTCCACGCCACTTAAAGGTAGATCTTGTGTGTGGCGTGGGATTCATCTTTGATTTAAGTGTTGTATAATTTATATTATTATTTTTTTACATTTTTTACATAATAACATATTTTTTTTTTTAGAATATAAAATAATATCATTAAAATTTATAATTTTTTTATAATCGAAGTGACAATTTCAGCATCATTTACATATATATTTCGATTCTTTAATAGCCTCGACCCATCTAAGTCTCAATTTCCACCAGACACATTTTAATGAACTTAATATAATCAATACCTTTTTAACAATATAAATATTTTATACACTTTATATAAATTCTATACTTATTATGCTTGGATCATATACATACAATTACTACTTAGTACCTAGCTTGAATCATATACAGAGAGGTTTACATTAGTATCATTTTAATAATAGTAACATTATAATGTAATAAAAAAAAAATTATATATTTATCATTTATTTCCCATTTTTGTACAATTACGTCAGATCTGATTTTTTATTTTTGAAGAACCGTTTTACCCTTTATATATATCTAAGTGTTTTAGGGAATTCCATTTAATATTAACCAATAAAATAATGTAGCTTAAGTAAAAGATAACTCTGTCTGTAAACTTAATATATAAACTCAATTTATAATTATATGTATGTATCTCAAGGTAAATAAAGATTTTTAAAAAAACTGTCTGTTTAATGTCCGTGTAGGTTTAACAAAAAGGTATTTCCATTCTGTTTGAAGACAATAAGTGACTTAGGGTAAATGGTTGCAGGTAAAAAATAATAAAACGTTAATAAAACGAGTACGAGAGTCTAAATTTGTTAAAAATATTTACTTAAATATTCAATATTTTATACAAGATGATGATTTTCCTTTTTTTTGGTGTTGTAAAACAGCGAACGAGCATTAGAATAAATTAAATAATAACATTGGAGAAGATTACAAAGTACAGCAATTGTGACGATTATTCGTGTCCACCATTAGCAGATGAGTGAGGTGTCTTCTGCATTAGGACAGGTGTTAATGACTTTAGTACAGCACCGGGATCTGCGCGCATTTGCATGTTAATTGACTTTTAATGAGCCGAGTCAATTCAATTAGCAGTCCTCCCGTTGGGGCAATTATGAGACTTTATGGAGAGTATTGTCATTCGCTCACTCTCAAGACAAGAGACTACGGTCCTCGAAAACACTTGGTAATACAATCGAATAAATAGTGCTCGGTTCGACGAGAAACTAGCTTCTAAATAAAATTTCAATAATTCTGAAATGATTATGCAATCAATGGTTTTCTTCAACACTTGGTTAGCATTATGCATTGACCATCCAAGCTGTAATTCGCGTTCAAAGTATCTGAACTTTGATGATCTAACGAGAACCGCGCTTATTCTGTAAGCTATTGTTGCCGAAAGACGCTCAATAAAAGAATAATATCTGAGAGTGTAGAACAAATATGCCAGTATTCTGAAGGATTCATTTTTCATTTCATTAACTTGTCAATGTCCGCTCTATCAGCTGGAGTATATGAACATCACAAGTCGCCGCCAATCGCCTTGGTCCCCCCATGTCAGCTCCGTGTCCTGTAGCTCAACCTAGTATATTCTGTATATAGTTTCCGACGGCCTTTCAGGACGGCGAGACCCGGGGGCTTGAAGAAAAGGCAACGTTACTTTAATGCGTTGATAAATAATAAACACAAACCACAACAAAAGAAAATGACGCAAAGGTGCATCAAGTATTAAGAATGTAGTGTAAGTATGCCTAAGTATTGACATATTTAGTGTCAACGACATCACGTACAGCATAAGTGAAGACACAATACCGAGCGCCAAGAGTCGAGAATTGTAAGAATAAAAACCGCGACATACGTACATCGAATTGGATACACAAAATGTAGAGTAAAAAATTATTGTCAAAAAATCAAACACTTCGTATTCGCCAACACCAGCACTGAACCCGAAGCAATATCACACCAAAATGTCAATGTCAGCTAAAATACTGCGATCGTGCACGTCAATCTTAAGAGCATGATCAGTAAAACAGCAGGAGAAGACTTCTTGCAGAAGGGTAGACAATCGAATAGTAGGATCGAGACTCTTGCGGGAGGTCTATTTTTGTGCGTACGGTGCGTAGCAAAACCTTCGCGATGAAATAACGAGACCAATAAAACGGGAATCAGCGCGATAAAGTCCGGGCTTTTACTGTGTCATTAAAAGTTCGGTTAACGGCCACTTAAAAGCCGAAATTAAAGTTAAAAATATTTAACTGCCGGCCCAACACTCAAAATGAACCAATTGAGTGATTGAAAAACGACACTAAAAACCTTATTTTTTCTTTTATAGATATATCACGAACCTCAGCTTCAGGTTGCAATTAGATCAAACGTGCATTCGTACATTCTAACTTCACTCTTTTGAATTTGCTTGATGAAAAAGGTAAGTCCACACTCAAACGTTGCTTTATCTACATTTACTGTAATTTTTCACAAATTTGGAGTAAACGCTGCAAGTAAGACAACTTAAAACAAAACCAACACTAAATGTCCAAATTAGTTCGTTTGCAAGATAAAGAACTATGTTTGTTTGATCTAAACGCACTTTTAGATGAATAATATGACGAGGTGAGAGAGCGCTTGGTGAAAACCCTCCCTGTCCTATCCTGTTTTTGGAGACCCAGATGAGAACCCTTTACTGGACGCACGCAAAATGCTACTTGTTAGAGAATGAAAGCCTTCCCATGATTCTAGGTGCATCAGTTAGATGTCAAATAGACTTCAGTCTAAGGCTGCGAAGTAAGTATACTACAGCGAGTCTCGAATTGCTTTTTTTGGTAACACGTTGCTAACCACGAAATACGTGGGAATGGATAAGGAAATGGTAAGGTTGGAAATTTGTTCCTCAAACACTTGCTGCAAATACGCCCTAGACGGGAGTATTTGCAGCAAGTGTTCGAGGACATGAGTTGTAGCTCTTATGCTGAGCTGAAGAGGGTTGCGGAGGACCGAGAGGAATGGAGATCGAGATGCAAGATTCTGTTGCTGCAAACCAATCCACCGGATTGATACTACGAAGAAGAAGGTTGGGAAATGGTTTCTGCAGTATGGCAGACATCAGTTAGAAGTCATTACTTGCGCCTGCACTCTTGCAGACGGACGCGCAGAAGCGCTCAAAAGCAGCGTAATTCCGTTTGTTAGCAACAAAGAGAGTAAAGAAAACAGCTGTATCATGCATTTCATCATTACCATCTCTGCTTACCTAGCTGGAGCATACATTCCATGTCACCACTGCCTCTCTCAACGCCGTCAAGTAAATTCTATGTATAGTTCCTGACCTCTTGACTGACTGTAGTATGAAAAATTCTCTTGACCGTTCTCTAATCTCGTCATTCCTCACAAAATGTCATCAATGTACACACAGCATTCTACGCATAAGTTTGAGGCAGTCAACTAATTTATCACAAAATAGCACCTTTTACTCTTATTATGAATTAGCAACAAATTCAAGTATTTTCATTTTTTAACGCCAGATGCGCATCACTCACCGTAAGATGATTAAGGCCATGTGCAGGTTTTTGATTGGTCAAGGCGTATTTCCGGCGCGGGAGAGCCTTCAGCCGGAAGTGCCGGACGGACGCGCGCGCAGCGCCCTTCAGCGACCGGAAATGGAAGTCGTCCTCGGGGGATAGAAAAGCGAACCGACTTATGCCTCTCAACATCCGCCCTATCACACGGCTGTATTGGCTTATGAAGCATGAGCTATCTCCGAATATCCTGTAATACTAGTGTTCCTATTCTCCGATGACATACTTTTAGCTCGAGCGTATTTGAAAGAAACTTATGCGTGTTAATAAAGTGTTATTTATATTTTTAGTATTCACTCTAAAAACCATTTCAATAAAAAAAAGGTAAGTATTTCATAACTTCTTTAAGCACGGATCACAATCAGCAATGTTTCAGTACGTTTGTACACGTTGGAACTGATGAAGCTTTCATTGATCGCGAAACTGCAGTTTTCCAGGAAGTAAAACAGTGCTCAGTTTAATCTATGTTAAAACAAAGTATGATGTATTTATCTATTAAATATTATAATAGTTTTATAATGCGCTATAATATTCACTGCATTTATTCGCTTCTTGGGAACAAATGATAGCATCAATTACGTCAAGCCAATCACTTGATTACATTAACCGGTTCACATTGGTACCCGATATATGCCGTGTAAGATTCTCCTACAGTTGTCATCGGTAGCCGTGATATATCGTTTTGCTTCTTTCTTGGAATAGTTTTTTATGCATCATCTGATAGCTGAAGGATACAAGAACCAATGTGATATATGAAAATAGACCAGGTAAGTAAATTTATGCTTCAGATACTAGTTTTATAATTTACATAATAATTTGTATGCCACCGAGCCGTAATGAAAGGGTTAAAAGTAATCTAGTTTACAGATGTCAAAATAAGTCTGGATAATATAAAACGTACGTACGAGTATTGAATATGTCAAAATTACATATTTTGGCGGCGCTTGAACTCAAGACTGTTCACATAACAGTCGGTCACTATTATAGCACTGACCCAAGCGCCTCAAAATGTTTTGATTCCAGACGTCATAACGACGTCACGATTTTCAAGCCGACGGCGCATAAATACAAAGAACAATCTTAAAGTATGCGAAGAAGGTCGATTTAAATTCATCCCGCGTCCTTTTATGATGTTATCTGTTCCTGATACCTCTCCAATCCAGGTGTGGTAGGTATACACACCGGAAACAGGCTAGGTACAAATATTTTTTCAAAATTTTATGCAAACACTTACATGAGAATCCCACTGCACAGAAAAAAAATATATTTAGAGTCTTACCCATAAAATAAAGGTCACCCAGCGTGCTATGGAGAGACTTATGTACGGAGTGTCAATTGAATTAAGAAAAGTAAATTATGATGGGTGTGGCTGGCCATTTAATTTAAATTTTACATTTCTATTAAATTACAATTATTATGGTGTACGCAATACCATTATTTGTGTAGCCTTCATTTTGTTATATAATATGTTAATAAGTTTAACATTTGAGATGCACATTGGAATATTGTCAAAGGCTGTAGTAGATACGGATTCTATTGAATAAATATAAGTTAACGGAATATTCTGGAATGATTAATTTCATTTATTCAAGAGAAAAGTGCCTCTAAATTAATCCGAAATTCTGGATGAAGACCCTTGGCGTGAAGATACGCCATCTTCACTCCAGCAACCTTCTTTGAAAGAGCTGCAAAACCGCGGATCGCCAGACGTGCTGAACGTTGATGCCTTTATCAGGAGAGGCGCGACTCAATAATACACCTAGTAATAACAAAGCGACTGTTTATTTTATTAAGACATTATTATTTTGAACTTTGTGAGATCCGAACTTGAGACTTCTCGCATTGCAGGTGAGCGCGTCAACAGCTCGGCCACACCCCATGGATACAGGTATCATAATATACCAACCGGAAACGTGCCAGGTGAGCAAGTATATATACCTGTATCCAAGTGCGAAAACGGCGTGATTCCTTTATGCGATGTGACCGAAACATTATCTTTCTTCTCATTAGCGATTCAGCAGGCGGCCGCACTGAAAATGTTTACGGAATTAAAATGCGTAATAAAGTTTCGCGAAATCTGTTAATGTACCCTTTTCAGGCTCGTTTACAGGGTCGTTTTTCGCAAGTAATTTATTTGATAATGATATTTCGTAATAAATGTGTAAGCGTATTTCCCATTACGATACAAATTAGATTTTTTTTTTAAAACCGACTTCATTTTGTTGCGAGACTTGCGTTTCTACAAACATCTATGTTGCGCTATATTATATAAGGGATACGATGGTTTAACTTTCAGATGCTTAAGAGTACACTGAGAGCGGTGGTCTGCAAAAATAGCTTGCTCCTTGCCTTAAGAATTCTGAGAAAACAATCACATTCACGCGTAATATCTGGGCTAATTTAAGCGGGCTGACTGGTATAGCTCAATGGTCAAAGCGTTTTCTTTGCAAGCCAAAGGACGTGGGCTCGATCCGCGGCGGAGATTTAAAAAAAAATCTTTCATTAGATTTCTGAGCTCTAAAATACACCCGGTTGGCGTTGATTTGATCCCTCATCCGTAAAGTGCCAGTCATAGCCTATTAATTAAAAATTAGTGGTAGACGCAAGTCGTCCCGTAAAGACCACCCATTCGGAGTAAATTCCTGTAATAATTAAGGATGATGCGTGAATCTCAGGCTGTAGTCTATGACGTTGGAGGATAAACACTCCACATTAGCCAAATCCACCATGATAAGCGTCATAGAATTCCAGAAAAAATTATGTCTATAAATTTATGCCTGTAATCTGTGAAAACATATGCTGAAGTAGGGAACGCATAATTAAAGATTTAAGCAGCGTTTTTAAAGAAATCACCGATTGTCTTGTAGCCCTCGAAGCCTGAACCATGTGGTATTGCCACGTATATTGGTTATTACTAAGTATTACTACATAAATACTATTTAACGGTAGTTCTTTGGTGATGACGACTACGAAAGCTTCAACACGGCATTTGTAACACTAGCAAAGATTATCGCCGGCTTTTGTGAGGAAGCTAGCTTCGGTGTTAATTGAACAAATCTCGACCAGGTAAATCTTCTAGCGCCGGTGTTACGGAGGCTCACAGTCGCAGCGAGCTTGCAAAATACACAAAGGAACCGGCAAAATAAATAGCGAACAACTCCATACGCGAAATCATAAGATTCCGTGTTTTAGTTTAATGTTTAGTTTACTATAAAAATATATACTACAGTAGCCTCGTGTTATATATGGACTCTAGAAAAAATAAGCTTTAAACTCTAACGCAGTGATCACATCTAGAACATAAAGATAAAACATTGTGTTATTGCCAACATGATGTTGTATACTATATGTATTATAAGACAAAATGGTTCAGGGACAGTCGCGCTAATCATCTGTTTTATTATAGATATAAAACAGATATCTTAACCCTTTCGCATCGGTTGTCGGCATATGCCGTTAAGGATTCCCCGACCGTTGACATCGGTTGACGTTATTTATCGTTTTGAAGTTTTTCATTACTCATTGTGACATCTACGGTAAGAAAATTGGAAGTGCAGTCATTCCCTTTATCAACCTACATGTATTTTTTACAGGATTCTGTAAAGCATGTAAATAAATATCGTTAGGTTTCTTCACATGAGTGATTTTTCTTTAAACCACATGTGTCAATGCCACCACATGTATGGAGTTACATAATGAACGTTTGTTATATATAATAGTTTTTTATGAATCATCTGATAGCTTAAGGATAGAAGAACCAATGCTTTGTATGAAAATAGGTCTTTCAAGTACATTTGTCATTCAAATACTAGTTTTAAGCAAAAAAAATGTTTTAAAAAATTCACGCCGTATTGACAGTATAATTTGTATTCCACCGAGCCGTTACGAAAGGGTTAAGTAATCCAAATGACTATTTATCCAGAAATATGCCTCGGATATTACAGTTATCCCGTCTTCAAGCACTCGAACTTCTGCTATGAAGGTTGTCCTGAACTATACATGTTTCTAAGTGGACTTTTATTTGTAGATATGTCAAGAACAATGAATTTTAACTTTCAGAATGAAATGGCGGCATATTATGATGACCATATGGCCAAGAAATGGAAACGCATACGGAAAGAAGATGTATTTGACAGGTCAGATTTTTATATAACAAATAAAGTAACTCATAATATACTCATATATTAAATAGTTAATACTTTTTACCATGTATGGAATATTAATCACACTGGGCACTACTTATTCACAAACTGGAAGACCGCGGTTTTGCTTTCAATGAGAGCTTCTTCTTTTGTATAATTGTACTGATACGTTAAATTATACTCTGTAAAATAAAACATGATATCCTTGACTTTTTATTCCACGAAAATATACATTTAAAATATAGATTGCATTTAAAATATGTTTTATTATAAAATAATACAAGCTAAATCTGTTTTTGGATGAGGAAGGCAGAGGATTGAGGAGGATGGAGACTCATGCGGGAGGCCTACGTTCAACAGTGGACGGATACAGGTTGATGATGATGATGATGAAATCTGTTTTTTTTGTCCAGCGCTGTTCCTAAAGTGCAGCACAATTTGTCGTATATGAAGTTATGTACAAAATTCACCGCCTTTTTAACAATACTGATCGATTTATGTTTTCAAGATTTCCGATAAAATAATCCATTCCCGTCATACGTTCGAGAAATTCAGCAATAATGCCTCCATCACGAAATAAAATAAAAACAAAATAAAATCAATTCGCCATCTGTTATGTTTCCATAGAGGCAATATATATAAATATAAACACACGAACCATAGACGGTACAATAATAAAGAGAGCCGGCGCACATGGCGCCCAATAAATTCGAAAGCCATAAAACGAAAAAAAAAAAACGCCGAGCGTTCGACTTTTTCCCGGATTTTCTCTGAAGTTGGCGCCAAAAGGTCCGAAATGGCGGGAGAGAGATTCGAAGCATAGTCGGGCTTAGCGACTACATAGTCGCTAATGCAACGAACGCAGGCTTTAGCTGTACTATTGCATTGTGTAATACTATAAGTACTAGTATAAGTAATGTATGTTTCGTATACATTTTTTCTGCGGAATATGGCATAAGTGACATTTATTTATAAACACTATTGTAAATAGTAAAACATGAGGCAGAGATGAAGATGCTGAGGTGGGCGGACGGTGTGACTAGAGAAGACAGTTCGAAATGAACATATTTGGGGTTCATTTATTCATCGCGGGTGACCCCCATACTTGAAAAGATAAGGGAAAACCACCTAAGATGGTATGGGCATGCGACACGGAGAGATTAGGAGCACATGGTATATATATAATCGTGTCGGAAATAACAGGGTCAGATCCTGTCTGCCCAGAAGTGGGCGACGTCGATGGCGTTTTTTCTGGCCATCATCAGGTCTTCCTGGGTGCAGCTATTCGGCCACAGCGCATACTACAGAAGGTGTGACAGGGTCTGCTCCACGCCGCAGTCACATTCAGTCAGTCCGCTATAAAACTGCCAGGCTTTCATTTGTGTCCTCGTCTTGCAAACTCCGATCCGAAGTCTGTTGAAGGACCTCCATATATTCCACTCTTGGTCCAGGGGCTAGGTGCTCTTTCGAGGCAATCCAAGTATTCCTCTCAGTTGCGCTTCTCCACATGTTCAGCCGCAGGGTGGCCTCAGGTATCACCAGTTCAGTATCAGCACATGGTGAAGAGAGCCTTCAACATACCAACGCTGAGAAGAAGACCTGGAAGACCACAGGCAACCTGGACTGCAACTGTAAACAAGGATCTGAAAACTATGGGTTTGAATGAGAATGCAACGCAGGACAGAGAGACGTGGCAAATGTGCTCAAGGAGAGCCGACCCCAGATGATGGAAAACGGCGAGGCTAAAGAAGAAGAGTAAATAGAAAAACAGTACAAACTACATATTTTATTATCATATAGCGCATATATTGTCCCCATTCCTCTTTGCGTCTGTAAATCTTGGCGTCTCATCAAGAGGTAATGCAGCCGTATAATAGATTTGAGAGCAGATGTATACGTATAATATTGAGGGTGTGAGATGGTTTGACTGTGTGAGGAATGGCGAGGTGAGAAACGAACAAGGCAGTCATTATCATAAAGCGCATGTATCGTTCCCATTCTTCTTTGCGTCTGTGAATACGTATAATGTTTCGAGTGCAGATGCCTTTGTATTATAGTGGGGGTACGATGAATTGACTTTATGAGGAAAACGAGGTGAGGTAACTGACATGGCAGTTTTAAATACGACAGTGGGTCAAGAGAAATAGGTGGACTTGGTCCAGACATGTTTTAAGGAAGCCGCAGGAAAGCATAAGCTACAGCTGCCCCCTCTTTAAGCACCTAAGCCCGCACCGTCCAAGGGGCCGTTGGAAACTACGCATAAAATGTACTCAGAGTAGCTGCGGGAGGCAGAGCTAACATGAGATGAAGCGAAAAGTATGGTGGCTGACAGAGGTTTGTGGTGACAGTTCGTGACCGCCATATTCACGGGAATATTACTGTCTACTAATTTTTTTATTTAATAACCAATCACTAGAATTTTACGGTTAAGAGATCAAATTCACACGATCACTATTGATAAAGTTTAAGAATTTGTTGAAAACTATATTTATCTCTTTCGGGAATTGATTCCACGACCTACATGTATGGTGAGCAAACGATATACCACTAAGCTATACCAACCGACAAAGTGGCGACATGTTTGTATTAATAGTCTAAAATACATATTATTTGATCCATCTAAAAGGCATCAGGACGAAAGATTAATATCTTTCTAATTTCAATTTCAATTTCAATTTTCAATTTTCAATTTTATTTATTTTTTTCCTTGCAGAAACATTACAAATTTTATCAATTCAATGCATTTCTGAAGTACAATAATATAAATACAATTATATAAAATATAAATACAATAGGTAACATAAATTTGGTGATGTACATTTATTGACACATTTAGTATCACTGACCTCACACTCAGAACTAGCGTCAGGAGACTCAAGATAAACAGTTTGACTTGTAACAACAAAAACCCTGTCATAAGTATATCATGATTGACTCACAAATAACAAGGCATTATTGTCACAAAATAAAACGTGTAACATTTCGCCTCCATAAACACCAGTACTGAATTTAAAGCAATATAACACTAAATATCTCAATATCTTCACTCAAGTTGGTTTCAACCACTGTTCACTGCGATTCTTTCGTCTTATGCGTATCCAGGGTTGAACAATGGTCATTTCAGGCCACACTTGAGGCTCCATGAGAGACTCCAGCGAAGTCGCGATGACCCCGACTTTGAAAGAAGTTGACAGCGTCCGCCTGCTGACAATCCTCCTGATGGTCATCCAAGAAGGATTGAATGTAGCGGTCGCTGCCAAGAAGCTCTGCAAGTCCTCAGCCGATGTATCTGGGTGAAGGCCCTTGGCGTGAAGATACGCCATCTTCACTCCAGTAACGTTTTTTGAAGGAGCTGCAGAACCACGGATCATCAGACGTGCTGAATGTTGTTGCCTTTCCCCATGCGGAGAGGCGCGACTCAACTTAGAACGTTGAACTTCTCCGGAAAGATTGCTCGGGGGAGGGAGAAGACATCCACGGAGAAAGCACTCAGGTCCTCCAGTTCCTCGAACGATGATTCGTCCCGGCTGAGAACGGGAGTCCTTGGGAGCCTTGCTCGAAACAGCGGGGGCTCCTTCGATAGTATCTTCCGAGGAGTCCTCTTCGGTGGCCTCACTCGAAGCGGAATATATAATTAATAATCATAAAGAAAACATAAATAAAAAGAAGCGGAATAACTAATATATAATCACACCCTTAGTTTCTTCTTAAATACTTCAATAATATAGGAAGGCAAAGGTATCTTAAATGTATATGTATATGTCACCCAACATAGTTAACTAATCAATCTTTAAGGTGGATCACCTGCGTTTTCAATTTGACCATTTTAGGTTAGTTATAATAATATTTAGGTAGGTATCTCCGCTGCAGTCGGCCTGCGGCCAACCTCACGCCGGAAGCAGCCGTCATGGCGGCCTCTGGCGGCTTCCTGCAGGATTAATTACAGTCCGGACGGTTTGTAATCGAGTTGCAAATCAACGCAGAAGCAATTGATATCGGATTCGATTACATGCCGGGGCTGGTAATACGCCATTTTGAAATGTAATTATGATGTGCGGGTATCAATTTAGATTACGGCAATCGCAAACATTATTAAATTGCATCAAATTACAGCCGTAAATAGAAAATGTGGTTGAATCAATAATTTTACCATCGATGATCGCATTGTTCAATAATAATTAAATTATTGATAAAATAATACCTCGCAAATAAGTCACAATCGTGTCGGCGGGAATGGATTAAAAGTAAAAGCGTTTGATTACCAAATCGAAAATCGTGGGTGCACTGCCTGACGAAGATTAAAATAAATAGTTTTTTATTTGATTTCTATGCTCTATAAATATCTCCGGTTGATATGATTTTGTTCCATCATCCGTAAAATGACACTCATAACCTATTGATACAAATTGATCGGAGCAAAAGTCGTACCGCTTGGTAAAAACCTTTCCTGGCCCGTCCTGTTTTTGGAAACCCAGATGGGGACTCGTTACTGGACGCACGCAAAAAGCTACTTGTTCGAGAGTGGCTGAAGACCTTCCGCGATTCTAGGTGCATCAGTTAGATGTCAAATAGACCTCAGTCTAATACTGCGAAATTAGTGAAAACCACTCATTCATAGTGAATTCAATGTAGTCTTGAATTGAATGTATATGACGTTGTGGCGATTCGACCCTCTACATGCAGCGCCTTTTCTGTTTCAATCTTTTAGAAATACTTTAATAACTTAGAGCATGGATCTGTCCGCGGCGACATTTATTTTATAAATAAGGCATAATATAGATTTCACGTATTTGCGCTATTCTAGAAAAAAATCACATTAATTGATGATTATTGACTAATAAACAGATCATTTTCGCACGAAATTGTGCCCAATTACCAGGATATGTATGCTGCAACAAGCAGGTACAGGTAAATTTCCTTGCATTACAGAAAGGAACTTGTAGACACAACGTTATTTAACGGACAGTGGCTGTCGTATACGGTGGTCCCAGGTAATCACCATCACATGTAATATTCAGACTAATCACTCGGGGACTATGCCGCGCCGCCGAGGGGAAACGTATGGGGAGCGAGAGCTAGTCGGAGGGTCGATGGTCGATATGGAAAAATAAGCTAGGTATTTATATATTTCCCTTTAAATACGCTTGAAATATTTAAGTACTGTTAATGCAATTTCAAAATAATGCAAGAACATTTTTAACAATAAATTATTATAATTATTATTGTAAATTATTTCATTTGTTAGATTTAAGAAAAAAATTGGAAGTGATTTTTTGATTATTTTTTTTTAAGATTATTTTTAGGACATGCTACCTATTATCAACCGCTCTACAGTTGTGCATATGATCTAAGAACGTCGGATAGCATAACTCAATCAGATTCTACACAAAAAAATATTTTTACAAACTTGAATAATCCAAACTTTACGTTAGAGATATGTGTGCCTAAGCTCGTAGTCCATTCCAATTAATACTAGTTTTACGTACCAAAAATTCAGTACAACTACAAGGACACCGCTAAATGAGCTTCATCATTAAAATGCCACATTTCGATCCTTTCTTCCACTCTTGATTATCAGCAAAGCTTGGGATAAATAAATAAAACAGGCATTTAAAACGGAGTTTATTGCTAGTGAAGCTGATAGAAAAACCGTCAATCTTTCAGTTTCAGGAACAAAGTTGCGGTTTCCCTTTTGTATTTACTTCTAAGCTTGTTTCTACAACTCCAAAAAACTCATTACCGAAAAGTTAACAAAGTGCAATGTCACTGAGTCGGTAAAGCAGCGAGTACATTTTTGTTGTATCGATATCTCTCCTTCCGTTGCCTCGCTTCCCAGCAAATGGAGGGATTACAACAGATTTACTGTACACTTCTATCGTAATGTATACTCGTATATCTGACATTTGTTTGTAATTACTTTCTGTCCATTAAGCTTTCTACTTGAATTCCGACACGATTTTGTATTCATCTTTATATCAGTTATTTTGTAATTTTAGTTAATATTATTTAATGTTCTGTCCATCTGTGGGTACGTTATGGAAGTTAAATTTACTTAAAAATTAAAATATTACATTCCAGTTCAAAGGTGCTCACAGAGGTACTTTAAGGGATCAATATACGTTATCATACGTTATTCATCTTCATTTTATTTTAATTTGATTTTCATATTATTCTTGGATTTTACTTTTTATTTTACATTTCTATAAATGATGTATCTAAAAAAAAATTCCCATTTTAAATTACGAGTTTATGTAGGAAGACATAATATGTGATGATAAAACTACCTCACAATCGCTTTAAGAATTATGTAGAAGTAATAGTTGATATTGTGGCTTTTGGGTTAACCGTGCGTGACGAATTACTAATTTACAATATTTCGACAGCCATTGCAGGGGTTTTTTCATCTTTTCTTCTTCAGGGTTGATGACTTAGTAACCCTGAAGAAGAAAGACCTCTGCAATGGCAGTCGAAATATTAGAAATAAGTAATTCGCCACACATGGCAAACCAAAATCCACAATATCAAATCTGGCCGTGAAAACCTCAGAAGTTATTTAAATAATAGTATTTCAATTTTAAGATGGAGAATATTCCACACTTTAATATTACAAGAATGCAATTACACAATGCGTTTTTAATTTTTAATGTAACAATATAATTAATCAAAAACCATTAAATATTTGGATATTTCTAACATTTGTAAGAAAAATCATAACATAAGTATTCTTACTGACAATACTAGAATAAGAATCCATTAAAATCCCATTATTTCCACACTATTTTTACATCAGTGTCCTAATTTACCACAACACAATTTTTCGAGCCATGTAGCGACAAAGAATGAAGCCTCTTTTGGTAATTTTGTTGATACCAGTCCCTATAATATCACTTAGTAAAAGAGCAGAATTGAAAAAGTAATTCGCATCTTTAACGATTTTATAGATGGTAATACGATCAGTTTTGAATGAAACGTCTTAGACGATGAGTGATTACACTAAGAGTAACACCAGGACTGAAGTCGCGAAGCAGTTTTCTGAGATCCACACAACCTCTCTCATCCGGCCCTGACAATGAGAAACTTCAGCTCTGGCAATAAGTCGCATCAACTGTTGAGAACCTTGACTGGCCGACCTGAAAATCCCTGAACAGATTAAGAACCGCAGTTGGTAGAAAAAAGGACAACCTCGAGCGGTGGGAAATGCTTCGGCAGGAAGAGTCACTATTGTGCCACTGTGAAGACCGGCAGACCGTCACACACCTAAGATCCTGCTCCATGTGTCCAACAAGCTGCACATCTCAATACGTAATGCTGGGCAACACGCGGGCTATCGAAGTTGCCAGATACTGGGGCAAAATAATTTGACGTCGCTGACACGAAGAAGAAGAAGACACTGAAGAATTAACTCGATATCACGATATAAGTAGATAGGTTTAATCCCAACCAAACAGCAGTAATAAATTCAAATAACGTGTAGAGTGGGGTGACCCTCGGTCCGTGTAACGTGCAATCAAAACTTTAAATTTGTTTCCGCGCATTTAAAGTAATTATTATTCATATTGTAGCTGCATTATTAGTTCGTTTATTTGTTTGTTTTAATGCGCAATTTAATATGCAGAGGGTGCAGTAATGGACACAACAATTTGACGAAAATTTGAACAACGAACGCACTTTCTACAGCCACACATAAAACAGTACAGTTTGATATTATTTGATATCACATACATAGAGAGGCGACTTAATGTATCAACATTGGAGAGACGTAGAACGATAACTGACTTGCTGTTTATTTTAAGAATTCTGAACTCCATAATAGATGACTTAAATTTATTGCGGAAAATTGCATTCAATGTTCCTAGAGGCAGTAACCTGCTACATGCAAGGGCATCCAAAACCAACTACCGTTTTTATTCTCCTATCTTGAGAATATGTAGACTGGAGTTAACTCCTCTAGTGACTTGGACTTTTTCGGGCAGGACCTTCCGGCATTTTTCAGATCCCTCTATGATGTGCGAGATGTCGGTTTTATTTACTCATGTTTATGTTTTGTGCAAATTTATTGTCTTAGCTTTAAGTATTTATTCTATATCACTATATTCTGAAATGAATTATCTTATTTAACTGTATACATTGGCCTAGGCCGTTAATAAATAAATAAATATTGCATAGTAAAATCACGACCTTCATACTCGACTACTCAGCGAATACAATAAACTTTAGTATATAACTTTACTATACCGCTGACTATTTACTAAATGAAATTAATGTACTTGAATCCGGGCTTATATAAGTTAAAATATTTAAAATTACTGAAAGAAGGAACAAGCTATTAGTTATTTAGACAAAAGTGTGAAATATTTTTAGTAAAAATTATTTTCGTAACAACTCATACATCAAGCTAAACTTTCTTGAATAAACATTAGCCCTTTCATTACGGTTCGGTTTGAATACATATTATACTGTCATTTATAAAACTAGTATTTGAAGCATAAATGTACGTACCTGGTTTATTTTCATATATCACATTAGTTCTTGTATCCTTCAGCTATCAGATAATGCATAAAAAACTATATTCTAAGAAAGTAGCAAAACGATATATCACGTCAAGCGATGTCAACGGTCGGGGAATCTTATGACGGCATATGCCGACAACCGATGCGAAGAGGTTAAACTTAATTTTTTTTTTTAAAAGTGATAAGTATTACACATAGTAGGTATATAAGGTAGTAATATTTTTCACTTAAAATGAGTACGTCAATTACATCTCTTTGATGATGCGCTCATTTCGACTGTTGTCAGTTGAAAAACATCATCATCATCAACCAAATGAGGCAATAACGAAAAAGTGCTAAAGAGATAGAACCCAGCAAGTATCTGCGAATATTCAACGCAAATCTTTTGTAGTCTTCTACATATATGTTATATAAAAATAATTTTGGTCCATTTTTTCTTTGAATTATACCACGTACGCCCCTGTCCTTTCCGAGTTAAAATTTAAATTGCCCCTCCCTCACCGAGCAATTTTAATTTGTAACCAGGTGTCCCGTGTTACGCCCTTGGGACCCGCGGCTCCGTCAACACATTATAAACAACCGGATGTCCCCCGAGAATGCGGCTGGTACGCCAATGGAGTTTTTTATTTTTGACGCCGTGCTGGATGATGTATGCGGAGGGAAACGTGCTTTATTTGTTTTAATTTTGATTCAACGTGGAAATGTGTTTTATTGAACACGATATTACGAATTGAGGTGAAAAAATGTACAAATATATGTTGATATCAGCATGATATAGCCCTTGCTGACTGGTACCGAAAACCTCGATGTACAATCATTCGTCTTCGCTTGTCGTACATGTATGTGTCGCCATATTGGCATTTTAGACCAGTGCGGTCACGGGTGTGACGTTAGTTATATAGATCGCCACTTGCGGCGCTGGGTGACAGCCCGTCACGAGCGCACTCAGTCGTGAGCCGACGGCGGCGAAATCGCATTATATTGTGGCCCGGCCTGAATGCTGTGGTCCGGGCCAGAAGTTTGTAAAGTTATCGAAATATTTATATCAATGTTCTTGAGAAAAAGTTATTGTGTTGTTAATATACACCTCATCCTGCCACCACGCGGCTGAATAACCTTAAATTATAGAGGAAGATGTTAATGTTTTATGATAGAAGGTGATGCAGAAATCCAATCTAAGGATTTTATGATGCTTAACGTGTCACAAATGGCTAAGCGCTGCATTTGGAGTGTTGATCAGCCAATGTTATGGACTACAGCTCGACATTCACGCATCATACATTTATTACAGGAATTCATTATGAATAGGTTGTGTTCACGAGACGACTTTTGTCTACCACCAATTTTATTAAATATATTTGCATTATAATGAAAAATGTTAACATATTATTTACTTCATAAAATTGGTTATTCTTAATAAAACAGAGTAAAAGAAAAAGTCAACATTTCCCCCGGTTTGTGTGAATTTGATCCTTCACCCGTAAAATGACAGACATATCTTGTTAATTAAAATTTAAGGCGTTAGTCAAAAATCATCCCGTGATCAACACAGAATAAAAAATTTGTTCACCAGTTGAGCTCTAAGGTAGACTGTTCAAGAATCCAGTCAAAAATAATTCTTACAATGCACTCAAGATTCCTTCCCTCGAATTTCATCCGCGTAATTATTAGGTATAATTATGAGACGGCTTTCGACTTGCCCTCTTGCGTCGTTATCAAACAACACAAAGACTACAACAAGAAGAAGAAGAAAGTGAAAAAAACCCGGGCCAAAAACCTTTTTGAAAGAAATGCCGAAAAGTCTTTTTGAAAACAAAACGAACGGCGGTGTGTAATTGCGCGCGCTTTTTAAACGCCGGCCATTTTGAATGCCTTCATTAGCGACAGTGCCCACGAAATGGCGGACGCATTTTTGTACCGCACAACAAAATACTCTTTTGTATTTGTTATTATTTTTGTTTGTTTTGTTGAAAGCCTCGTTGAACGTTACACGGTTTTTAAAAATCTTTGAGATTATTATTTTTAAAGAAAATAATGTGGGTCATAGTCCATTTGTGAGAATTAGATGAATGGAAGTAAATACGAGTACAATGTAATCAACTTTTTCGCCTTACAATCGCATCAAATATGAGGATAATGAAGTATCTTTGATGATGTTCTAATTCACATTAATGTGAGTTAACATATGATTAGCATCAATAATCCATTCTAAGCACTAGTAACCACTGCATACTAGTGAAAATAAACGTGGAAACGTTTAACCCTTTCGCATCGGTTGTCGGCATATGCCGTCATAAGATTCCCAGACTGTCGACATTGGTTGACGTGATATATCGTTTTGCTACTTTCTTAGAAAAGTTTTTTATGCATCATATGATAGATAGCTAAAGGATACAAGAACCAATGTGGTATATGAAAATAGACCAGATAAGTACGTTTATGCTTCAAATACTAGTTTTATAATTGACAGTATAATTTGTGTTCAAACCGAGCCGTAATGAAACGTTTAAGATTGTAATCACGCGTTAAAAAAGATGGTTGTGTGTATAGACGAATTGTGGAGATTAAAAGTGGTTATTAAACAAAATTTTAAAAAGATTAAAATTGTATTATTGAAGAAAGCACAGACCATATGGTTCTAAAGGTGTCGGATAAAGTAATAGTTGCAGTTTACTTATAATGCTATAAAATGGATGAATTTGATATGAAAATGGATTAAAAGGAATTTGATTTCGCACACTGTGAGTACATTCAGCACAAAATATATATTTTTATATTAAATTAAAAAAAAACGCCACTTATTACTAACACCATGTTGTTAGTCGGGCTATATCGCTATTTAGGATCCTGGTTTCAGGAGTTTCAGACTTATCATCCGATCTCCTTAAAATAAATAAAAAAATACTTGTTTATGTTGTTTATAGTATTTCTCTATAATATATAATATTTTAAATGAATGCTATATATATAAATAGCAAAGCTATTTATATATATAGCTTGATGCGTATACTTTTTGTGATTTCGTAATTCTACATTAATAATAATTACATAAAAATATTAGCATATTGAAAATATTAAGTTATATTTAACATTTTACTTGAAACGCTTTTCACCTCCTAATATGGTCATAATTTTTACTAAAGTAAATATTTTAAATTAATATTTATTAACAATTGTAATAGTCCAGAATCACCCGAATGTTGACATCGGTTGACGTGATATATCGTTTTGTTACTTTCAGTACTCATTGTGACATCTACGGTAGGAAATTGAAAGTGCAGTCATTCCCTTTATCAACCTACATGAATTATTTACAGGAGTCTGTTAAGTATGTCAATAAATATTGTTAGGTTTCGCCACAGGAGCGAATTTTTCTGAAAATCACATGTGTCGATGCCACCACATGTATAAGTTACATAATGAACGTTTGTTAAATATAAAAGTTTTTTGTGTATAATTTGATAGCTAAAGGATAGAAGAATCAATGCGATATATGAAAATAAATCAGATAAGTACATTTATGCTTCGAATACTAGTTTAAAGCAACAAAAAAATGGTTAGAAAAATTCACGCCGTATTGACAGTTTAATTTGTATTCCACCGAGCCGTAACGAAAGGGTTAAATAATGTTTTTTTTAATTGCATTAGCATGATTAAATCATCAGTATTATCAAACAGTTGCGTTTATGACCTAACAAGTTGCATTCATGTTGATACCTTTTGAATGAATTAAATCCGCATCATTTCACATTGTGTCCATGTAGGACCCCGAATCCCCGACCCGACTAACGAAAAGTCCGCTTAAATTCTGACCATCCAAAATTAATTACAATTATTGTTGTTGTTTTTGGGAGACCGATAATGGCGGCGCGAAATTCCAAACGGGATTAATTCAACAGTGGCCAAATTAAAACCGGAAATGGCGAAACGTAGAGTTACGGGAAATATGTATGCAATAATTCGAAATGACGTTCAATTGTATTAATCAAACTATGCGGTTGAATGTAGAAATTAAACAAGAAGCGTACAGTTATTTTAAACACAATGCATCCAATCTGGAAACAAAAAATATTAATTTTTCAGCTTCACTGAAAGTCAAACTTTTAGTTTACTTCCTTCAGAAGCGATCAGATTTTACCACTGTGTTATGTATCTGATTTATAGATTCATCATTATGAATCTATAAATTCCAAAAAAACCTCCTGCATGAGTCTCCATCCTCTTCGATCCTCCGCCTTCCGAATTCAGGTCACTCCCACTATTCTTCTTATGTAGTCAGTCCATCTTGCAGGGGGTCGGCCAATGCTTCGTTTGCTAGTTCTTGGGCGCGATTCCAAAACTTTTCTTCCACATCGACCGTCGTCTCTTCGATAGATATGTCCTGCCCATTTCCACTTGAGTGTGCCTATTCGTTGGGTAGCATCCACTACTTGAGTTCTTCTGCGTATTTCCTCATTTCGGATTCTATATTTTAGCGACACTCCAATCATGGATATCTACATAGCTCGCTGGGTGACCTTTATTTTATGGGTTAGACATCTAACTGATGCACCTAGAATCACGGGAAGGCCTTCAGCCACTCTCTAACAAGTAGCTTTTTGCGTGCGTCTTCTAACGGGTCCCCATCTGGGTCTCCAAAAACAGGATGGGACAGGGAGGGTTTTCACCAAACGGGTAAGACTTGCTGTCAGATTTCACGTCTCTGCGCCATAAGTTAATACAGGGAGGATACATTGGTTAAAAAGCCTTAGTTTTAAGACATTTTGAAATTTTCGCTTTAAAAATGTACTTTAGTTTTCCAAATGCTGCCCATCCCAGTTGTATACGCCTGTCGATTTTATTACTTTTATTACATGTCGCAGATAGGTATAGTCGTTTACAACCTCTTTTAAAGATTAATTTAAAGTAAGTACATTATTAATTTACAATATAATGTAAATTTATAATATGTTTTAAAACAAACGTTATATATATCTTCGTATGTTTTTTTTCATTTTATTTTATATGTTCCAGTCAGAATGTTTATAAGCCGATGTTCGTCCTGCACTCAGCGTTGGCCCTCTATCATTTGATAAGCTCACTGTATCAATAATACAGAACGTGGTTATTTTTCGACTCAGTGAGTGGAGCAAAGGGCAGAGGGCGAACGCTGAGTATAGAATGACAATTGGTTACACGAAAGATAACTTGGCCGAAACCATTGAAAATATGCTGATAGAAACTAAGTTAAAAAGAACGGTAACCTTAGTTTGTACACAGAAAAGAATTGGTTAATTCAGGGTATTTATGCTTAAAGTGCTTAATAATACGGTTGTTCTTAATTTATTGTAATCCGCGGATGGTCTCGATTGTTGTAGAAAGCAATTTGCGGAATAAAGTACACTGAAACATAAGAGCCGGAGTTGGGCAAAAATCCGGTACTTCCATTCCTAATTCCTCTGATTTCCATCCGTTCAAATGGATCAGAAGGCATTTGCCTGGCTTTCCGAACCATTAGCCTCTATGCCGAGAAGACGAATGGCCCCGCGAAGGGAGGGGTTCGATAAAATGCGAAATTATTTTGCAATTTCTGCAGCGGTTTTAAGCCCCAAACACAAAAGTGCCGGGACGCTGTGAAAACACTTTGAAACAACACAACAGATGGCGGTAGAAACAGCGAAGTAGTCGGTTTAGATTTTTAGCACATTTTTTTTTAGTCCACCGAAAATAGTACAATTCAAGTGCGGTTTTAGTTAGATCACCAAAACAACGCAACTTGTACTAACATCATGTTGATGGTCGGGTTAAACCGCTACTTATGATCAAACGGTCCAGGTCTCAGGAGCTTCGGCTGATTATCTGACTACCTTAAAAAACTGATTGATGAAATGCACAAGATACTACTCAGTTTTCAAGACTTCGGGCATCTGCCGTGTATGTCGTTGGGAACCATATTTCCTCAGGCAGACTTAAAGGTGCAGAGATATTTTGTTAAGACGAAGCATGGCAACTGACAACTAAGTGGCGGCATTTTTGGGTGACCATATGTTCCAGATACGAAACGGATATGAAAAGAAGAAAAATATTTAAAAACACTAATAAATTTTGCATACATAAGTGTATATAAGATTTTAATATACAAAATTACAAATTATTAGAAGGCCATCGGGAACTATACATATAGTAGAGCTCCGGGAGGCAAAGCTGATTTGTACTGAATCGAGTATTATGGCGGCTGACAAGAGCTTCATGGCGGCGGTTGATGACGATCGTATGCTCCAGTTAGGAAGCAGACATGTAAATGATAATATAGCATTAACTAATTACAATCTCTTCCGGATAATTCGTTGATCCAATCAACGCTGTCGGTGCCTATGCCTCTGTAAAGGGCCGATTAAAAGGCGTACCAAAGTACGGAAAGGAATCGAATTTGTGGAACAGCGGCGTTCCATGTTGTAATTTGATCAGCACGAAGGCAAGCGACCAATCAGAACTCGTTTGTCAAATTCTGGAGCTGACTGTGTGGCAGAGAAGACTGGAACCATTAAAACCTTGCCATTTTAATGCACTCATGACGTATTTTTATAGTTACAATTCCTGACTATTGGCGCTCCGTATTATGTCTTCATTTATGCTAAACGTGAGGTCTTAAATACTAAATCTGTGAATATTAAAGAATTAAATGTATTTTTAAGACAAACACTAATAATTTATGTTCCTTTGCGGCATTTCTTGTTGTAATAGTTGTTTGTTTTCATTATTACTTGATTTATTAACGTATTAAATATAGTTTTGTAATGTTTATAAAGAAAAATAATTAAGAATATCTTTTTTTGTAAATAATAAGTATAATAGTAATAAGTTTGAAAGAAAATACATACAGAAATGCGATTACTATCATTCGTGAGGTTTATGCTGCTTTTGATGTAATTAAATAATGTGAGACTGCTCAATACAGCGGGTATACCTTTCTAAAACGTTTTCATGAATCACCAAACTGGAGAATATGGTCGTCACGAACTGCCGCCATAAATCTTTGTCAGTCGCTATGGTACTCGCCTCATCCCTTATCCTTGCTTCCCAGAGCTCTACTGAATACATTCTATGTATAGTTTTTCAGGACGACACCAGCCATGAAGCTTGAAGAAATTGCAACTGTTCTTTGTGCTCTCCTGCGGCATTCCTAGTAACTATCACAGCAGGTACATCTTCGTCCCTTAACTGACTGTAGTAGTTACAGCTGTTTTATCGGCTCTCTCAACTCGTTGTTCTTCACGAAGTAAAACCATAGTACCCCAAGTATTTCACGCAAGCCAACTGCTTAAGATTTTTATTTTTTGAAAATGACAGTACAAAATCGTCCAATGCCGTTCTCTCGTTGGACGATCACGTGTTTTTTTCTTCGACAATTCAATTTGCTTGTCGCCTCGCCGAAGTGCTCGATGTGGCGCCGCCGCTTTATCGCCGAGTCATCAAGCGCGATGGAAGTCTTCTGCATGCACACTGCACGTGAATACTGCGACTGCGGCCGAAATATCACAAATCGGAAGACTTTTACGACATGTAAAAAATATAGTAAAAAGAAGTAAATCTCTTTTTACATTTTCCATATAAACTATTTAGTTGGAACGTATGGTAATAAATTAAAGTTGTATTAGCTGCCATGGTATTAACCAAGTTGTAAGCTAGTTTCACGATTTAAAGTTCCTGCCGAGTACATTTAATTTATCGTTAAAAGAGCAGTTGTAATTTATGTTTTCTTGCGGCATTCGGAGAACAATTTCCCAGTACCCAGAGACTAAAATTATATTTTTCATTCGTTTTTTTTTAATTTTTGGGTTAAAACGATGTTATCGGAATAAAAGATTATTTAGAAATATTTTTGATTATTTTTATTAATGGACGACACGTTTTGGTTACGTCGGGTAGCCACTAGGACTTGACAATGGCTACCCTATGTATCTAAAACATGTGATAAAAAAATGTGGAATAATTTTAAAAGAATATTTTATTACTTTTTCTTTTGAGAAAAAAATCAACGTTTTTAAATATTTCGTTGAAGGACAACATACTAAAAAATAGTGGTATTAAACTAAAAAGGCGCTAATATTTTGAGTATATGTTGTACACTTTGTTCGAGCATATTTGTGCGCGTAGGAACATAATATGACAGTGGTCATAAAAAAATACGAGAGTCCATGTGAACCATTTTTGCGGTTCGAGGACTGTGCGTAATTCTTAGCATAAACTTTGATGGCCAGTATGATGCGTACAACAAAACGTATTCTCAGCCAAATTGGCAGAATAAAGATAGCAGGATACTAAAAGGATATCACTCTAGTGACCAATCCTTTTTCAGTTGCAAAAAACGTTTAAGATTATTTTTTAGTAAAGTTAAGTATGTAAATGCTGATATTGTGGCTTTTGGACTTAGCCGTGTGTGGCAAACTTCCTTCAACCAATATTTCGACCGCCATTGCAGGGGTCTTCTTCAGGATTGATGATTTATTTAGTTGTGACAACATGCCCACGATTCTCCGGAATGAAACTTGAGTATGTAGTTACCATGGAGATTTAAATCAATAATGCTCGTAAAAATATAATCTGAATAAACCAATTCACAACTAAATAAATAATTAATCCTGAAGAAGACCCCTGCAATGGCGGTCGGAATATTGGTTGAAGGAAGTTCGCCACACACGGCTAAACCCAAAAGCCACAATATCAAATCTGGCCGTGAAAACCTAAGAAGTTATTTATGTAAATGCTGATATACTCGTACACACAAATTATCAGTGGACATCATCTTATATGACAATTATTTCATCAAAAAATTGTAGAAAAATAAACGGCAAACGCTAGGATTCGAAGCATTAACCTTTGCGATATTTTCATTTACAAACATTTCATTCCTCGTTACTGGCCTCTCGGCCATTTCCACCTCTAGCGGAGGGTATACTAAATCAATTGTCTTATTTAAAATACTTGTAGTAATATGATTAGATTGAATCTTATAATAAATAAATGCACAGTTTGAAGCAAGTGACATCAATAAATAATACGCATTAATAATACGATACGTGTTCATTTCTCGACTTGGCGGGTAATGCGAATAGCCTAGCGGCCAGTGAAGGGTAATGAAATGAACATGGTTGCAAAGGTGCGCGATTCAAATACCAGAGTCTGTCGAGTTTCTCCGATTTGATGTGTTGAATCTTCCTTCTTTGATGACGTTGAAATTATTTTTGTTGATGAAAGAATATGTGTTGAATCATGTATGATAATGTTCATTTCGAATTTTTGTAAGTGTATCAGTTGTTGAATATTGGTATTAATATTCAACCATTTATTGAGTGTTTTAATAATATTATAGCGTGCTTACAAGCTGAATGTGATTTTTTAAACATTCAGTCACTACATCATAACCATGATGAACCACTAGATTGTATTACTTAACCTTTTGCCTGCGGCACAAAAATAAGCGAACATGCCCTGTACGCGGCTGGTTTTTCCGGGATTTTGTTGTCGCGTTTTCAACTATAAACAAAGGTTGTGATATTTTTTTAACTAATCAAAAATGTTAATTGGCACCCAAAGTTATTTGTTCAATAATAAAATACAATATATTTATTGTATTTTCGGTTTAATATAACAATAATAATTCTTTATACAACTGACGTGAAGTCGCCATTTTGCTAAACAAGGTCACGCTTAAGCGAGAAAACTGCGCCAACATCATGCAATGCTTATAATATTCAATTCTCGACACCTTTTCAATTTCACGCGCACTCGATAATAAAATATGTATATTGACAAGCAAGCTTTATTTCATTTTCTACGAGGAGATAGTTGCTTCTCTCCGTCAGTATTGATGTTTCGACCATTCGACGCGGTACCTCGTACCGCTTAATGCATGTTCTAAAAATAAATTATTTTAGCTTATATTGATTTTTTTTTCGAACAGCCATCTAATTTCATTAGGTAAAATATACATTAAGTATTATATTTTTAGCCAAATTTTAAAATTATATTACTAGATGGCTCTTCTTAGGGATTGAAACTTCCATGACCGCTATGTGTCATACGCGCTTTAGCCTGTTGTTTTTTTTTTTTGACGAATGTAGCGGTCATTTCATTAGGTGAAATATACATAAGTAACGTAACCGTTTTAGCGCTAACGCCGTCGCTCCCCCAGCAACCTTCTTCGTCCACCTTTATTGGATGTAAAAGCTTTTAAGGGTCTCTACACTCTTCGCAAACCTGGCAATCATAACGTGTTATCATAGATGACAGGAGAGCATTTACCAGATTAATGACTCCATCATCTTTGCGTTGTCATTATTCTATCATAGCACCGTCCATACAGCGCCTGTATCGTCCCCATTCTCCTTTACGACTGTGAATCTTAGCATCTCATCAAAAGTCAATCCATCAATGAGTTTCGGAAGAAGTAAATAATGGGAGCATGATGGTTTGACTTGTGAGGAATAACGAGATGAGAAAGAGACAATTAAATAAGATTTGATAGCACTTCAGATCCACAGAATGCATCTTCCCGTTTCCGTTTCAAATTTGCAACATACGATCATCTCTTATTAGGAACACTCAGTTCTTTCATTTGGCATTTGTCTATGACTTATCCCTTAGCATAGCTTTACAAAGGTTCACCAAGAAACACAAAGGGGATAGCTACTTCTCCCAGGACTAGCATTGTTGCAACATGTTGCCAGATATTGGGCTAATTCTATTTGTCATCGCTGACATGAAGAAGAAGTAGTAGAAGATAAACCGGAATGATAAAAAATGATGATGATGATTGAATTAATAAATAATGTATATTCGTACAATATACAAGAAAAACTTTTTATAAAATATAAAGTTCATTGAAAATAAGAAGAAAAAAATATCAAAAGCGAATTTTCCGCCAAAAACAATCCGGGAATCGGAAAGAAATAAAAATTCAAATTTAATAACAAATACATATCCAGTCGCGTACTGAAGGCGGGGACAAAACAAGTAAATTATTGTATTTTTTTCCCTTCGGTACAACAGGGCAGGTGGGGTACCGTACACAGTGGCGGCCTAAGCGAATGCGACACGGGGTTTGCGGATTGTATTTGTGCGTTAACCTGGGAAGGTGCACTTACTGCGCCAGTGAACTAAGGTTTAAATAAATAGTAGGGATCACTTGATAAGTTAACGATATCGAATTCGAATAAATAAAACTTGCAGTGTGTAAAGTACTCGTACAAGTAAGGGCCCTTTCTCACGGACTTCCAGTTTCGCAGGATCACGTTTAGTACTATACGTGCTACACTGCTAGTACACATGAGCATTCGGCTTGCAGGATACCACAAAAATTTGATCCGTTCGAAATGTGCTGTATGGTTTTGCCACTACAAACTGGACGAATGAATCCAATAAAAAACGGTATTCAGTTTAGTTACGTACATAGTTTAATGGAAGATTTCCCACTAGCATCCTGTTTACCATCCATACCATCCATGAGATTAAGAAATGTTAGTAGTCTCGATCGTAAGTTTTAGGATCGGGTGAACACAAAATGTTTTTTTTCGCATTGTTTTCGGCGGCGAAAGTACTAGTATAATATCAGAAATGTATTCACGTCCATTGCGTCTGAATTTTCTTCTCCAACTGCCAATGCTGTCCCGTAAAAAACTGGATGCAAACTTCTGTGTGTGATTACAAGTGAGATTTTTGCGGTATCCAATAAAAAACTGATCCTGCAAAACTGGACGTCTGTGGTCGCGTCGATTTCAGTGACAAATAGAGAAATACAATCATGGAAATGATATTAGTTAGTTTTATAATTATCAAGTAATTTCCAGTTATATTTTAGGTTGAACGTTTTCAGCGTTTTAAATGCATTAACCGCTTATCTGATGGCAAAACTTCTGACGCACAAATTGTAGTAATTTTGACATTTTTTACATTCATTTTTGAGTTACTTGAAACTGTTTCTGTTATTATTAAATATTTACGCTGGTTGTTATTTATTAATTTTGACCTAGACACTCAACTTATAATAGGTATTTCGGAAAGAAATGACCATTTTTTTTGCGTCACTTTGACGTCAGTTTGTGAACGGTTGCCGTTGAGTTTGAGATTTTAAAGCTTTATTATTACTCTCTCTATTTTGAAGAAAGTCAGAAGCACTGACAGAAACACTTACAAAAACACTAACCAAAATAGTCAGTTTTTGGGTCGTACATAACTAAGCTAATTGCTATTATTTACACAACATTCATCAACTCACATTCATTTAAAGAAATTCAGCTAAGATAAATCAAAATAGATTACAGACGGAATCACTGACTTAAAACACTGGCACAATCACTGACAGAATCTCTGTCAGTGTTTAGCCCGTGCAAGACCAAGGCAATCGCGGCCGCTTCCATTAATATTCATTGCTCGGGGTCCACTCTAATCTGACTACACACTACACTACTAGGGCTGTCGCAAAAAAACGTCCTATAAAATTTGCTTCCATTTAGGAATATATATATGGTCACAAAAACGACAACCAGTGAATCTAATAGTTGTGAGATCCATACGTTATATTAAAGTATATTTGATAATGTGCAATCAAATACGTTATGTTGTAGTCAACGGTCTTTCGACGGAATATGTGAGGCGTATTGTCAAATATGACGGTTTTTGTTTGAAATATCCTGCAATAACCACCCTTACTTGAAGCATTCGCAAACATTATATTTACGGAAATGCATGCACGAGAGCACAACCAGAAGGGACGACTGGCCGCTAAGTTAGAAAAACTGGACGCTGCATGCGGGAAAGACAGAACAGATTAAGAACCGGAGTTGGTGGAACAAAGGACAACCTCGAGCGGTGGGGAATGCTTTGGCAGGGAGAGTCACGATTGTGCAACTGCGGAGACCTGCAGACCGTGTCACACCTAAGATCCCTGCTCCATGTGCCCAACAAGCTGCACACCTCAAGACCTATTGCTAGGCAACACACGGGCTATCGATGTTACCAGATAATGGGCAGAAATAATTTAACGTCGCTGACACAAAGAAGAATACAAATTATACCTAAGTAATTATCATCTTCATCCTTGCAACATTATCTGTCTCCTGCTCTTATTATTCTCTAATATACACACCTGATTTCTTACATAAATGTGTTGAAAAAAGCGTAATACAAACTTTTGTAATTCAGATGACGTCTTAAATATTTTTGTTGTATTTTTAAAGTTGTTTGTAAAATAAATGAATTGTATATTAAGATTTGTGTCGACCCTTTGCAGCCCCTAACGCAGGTAGAAGAGGAGGTAAAAAATAAAACCAAAACAAATCGCAGTCCTGGCGGCCCACCTGAATATTTTACAATCATAAAAGACAACCCTTCGGGGGTTAACTCTTCGCGGTGCCTACCTGTGACCCCAACACCGCTAGATGTACAAAACGCACTAAAGGTAAATAATTTAGGGAACCAAAAAGTGTCAGGGAACCAAGCTTGCGACTAATGAAATAGTTCACGTTTTTCCACGTGTGCAAGTTTACTTACGTTCTCTCTGTCTTATGAAATCGTCGTCAACACCATCATTCCTTATTCGCACGTTAGCTTAAGCATTTAGTCGCTATAAAATACCAACAAAAGTTGTCAACCGCCACGATCTACGCATCATCACATGTAAATTCTGCCTCTTGAAGCTCCGTTTAGTACATGATATATATATAAGTATTGATACTAGACATCACGCGTATGACATTGGAATCGTATCCTACGCGAACGATTAAGCCTCGAAAAATTCTCAACGTAACCTGTCAGAGACTATGCCTTTTGGGAGAGGGATGAAACTGCTTAACTAAATCGCCTCGAATGTTGATATATTTCACGTAAGGGAGACCCAATTCAGAAATGAACTCCTCGAGTTTCTTCGGAGGAATGATTTGTTGGCGTCGTCTGTTTGATGAGCATTGGGACCTTGTGTTGCTTGTCTTTATTGCTTTGTTCTTAGTACTTAAGTATAAGTACCTAGATTTGTATATATTATATTTTTTGATTTTATGATTAATTCTTATTGTACTTCAGAATCGAATCGAGTTGTTCAAATTTGTAATGTTTCTGTAACGGAAAAAAATAAATAAATTGAAATTGAAAAAAAAACAATTCCTTTATACAAAAATAAATAAATTGAATTTGAAAAAAAAAACGATTCCTTTATATTTCAAGTGTCTTAGTCGTGTTTAGTTGTTTTTCAACATTTGCGGAGTGTTTTGCCAATAATGGTCGGGACCAAGAGTGATTCTCCATAATCTTTCATCTCGTAGTTTTAAAATAATTTTTGTATTTTGTAAATTTCGTGTAAACCAATTTAAAAAATGAGCTGGAATAATGTGGTTTAATTTTTAAATATTTTAGGTAGGTAATGTGAGGTTAACAAAGATTATATAAGTTTAATAATACTGTTACTAAAAACAACCAAAATTCTTAAAAATAAAGGAAAATAATGAAAAAAGTAAGAATAAATAAAAATGACAATGAAATAATTTAGTGTGTTTTATTTCGGGTTAGCAAATAACGTCTGCCTTCTTTTTGGGCCTCTTATTTCAAACAAACGTAGGAAAATTATTAAATTTAATAAGCTACTTTGTTTATTTGAAAGCCTTATTATGGCCGAACAAATGTATCCGAGCAAAATGCGGACCGGAGAAGAAGTTTTTGCTTGAAAAATGTACGGAAAAAATATTGCCAATTTATTTGCGGTTGCAACCAATTTATCGTAGCAGACGTTACCCGGTATAATTCAAGTTCCTGGAAGTATATGGGACTATAATATTAATTTAAATGTCAAGTGAAATAAATATTAAATTGTCAATAACACAATAAAGATATCAACAAATGGTATTTGAGAAATCTTATATACACGTATTTTAAGGCTGGCTAAGATCTTTATGACCATTTTTTTCCAATAAACGACATATATGTATTCACATGAAATCAATTTTAACGGGATCTCACTAAGAACGAGTGGTGTTTACAAAACGACCTTGTCCACCAAAAAAAATATTGATATCTTATGACTGGTACTTTACGGGTGAGGGATCAATTTCGCGAGAACTGTGACTTTTTATTACTCAAAAGAGCTATGATATAGCAGATTAGTGAACTAAGAGTTGTTAATTTAAACGACCATATGCTCCGTCACGAGAGTGTATATGTAATAATTTCACGAGGATTGCCATTAAAGGGAGGTTAAACGCTAGTTATGCATTGATCGGCAAAAAAATAATAACTTCTGTCGTAACAACTAATACTGGTTTACTGTAAATAATTGTGATACGAAAGGAAACAAGAAGCTTTTTAAATGTGTGTTATCATGCGATAGTTAGAGCATGATTTTTCTTTTTTTTGCAAAGAAATAAAACTGCTAAATAATTAAACAAACGTTTGCAATATTTAGCTACATATTTCTGCAATATTTACTCATTATTCAACGAAAAATATTGTAATGATGATAAGTCCTTGAATAGGACCGCCAAACGAAAAAATTGTATTCATAAACAAAAAGTAAAGAAGTTAAAATTTATGAAAATCGAATAAAGCATTGGGCCAAAAAGGGTCGCGGAAATTGGCGCGAAAAATTAGTTCGTTATTTCTGATTTGAATTCAAAACACGATTTTGAGAGATAAAGAAATTGGCCATCTTACAAGTTTTCAGTCCGTAGAGAATACAAAAACTTTAGTTGTACAAAAAATTGATTTATTTTAGAGAGTATATATTAAAAACAGGAGAAGTTAAATTATTGATTTCCAGCTAAACTATTCACGGGAGATGACGTCTACAGCCGCTATGAACATTGAACAGAGATTCGAGTCTTATTGTACAGTTATATCATACAGCTGTAATGTTTAAAAACGGTGCATATAATCGATTAGGTTTAAGAACAAAAGTATAAGTGATATTTTTCTATTTATTGTAAAAATTAATTAAAATTAATATTTATAGTCTTAAAATCTTAGATAAGTTAAGCTCCAATATTCCCCTCTCTTACTTTGATACAAACATTCCTATTGTTACTATACTTTAATGATTATCTACTTAATCTTACTGAATACTGATCACTATGTCTATACACCTTGTAAAGTACAGAATTCTAGCAAATGGATAAACAGTGATCAGTATGATTCACGTTGAAACACGGTAAGAAGTAATTATCTATTTAAACAATTAATTTATTATTATTATTTTATTAATTAAAGGATATACAAAACTTGAACGAAGAATTAAGTCAATTTCCTCGTATTTTAAAAACAAAATTGTAAGAAGAATGTGCACGCTGAAAACAAATAATGCTTAACTACTAACAATGTAATTTTTTTTTATTTTTCTTTTAAATAATGATAATTTTACAGGTGATATAATTACGAATGTGAAGCAGTTTTTAAAATAAATCCTGAATAATCCACGTTCGAACGGTTAGGCGCGCATACAAAAGCCGTATTTCAGGGCGCGGAAGAACCGGAAGTTATTATTTCAAACCGGAAGGCGGAAAAACCGCCGCGACGATTCCCCGCGGCGGAAGCCATTTTAGTTTTTTTTTCTCTTCTCCCGCCAAAACTGTGCCACTGGGGCATTCGTTCGGATATCTTTAGAACTTTTTGCGGCAAATAGATTTTTCGCGCTTAGAAATAAATTCGCTAAAATGTATCGCGGCGGCTACAGAGAGTGACGTCACTTTATTTAATTTAGACTTTTTACTAGAAGTCATTTTTGAGTTTGATATTAATTTTATTTAGGGTGATACTATCTATGCCAGTAATGATAGTTCTTCATCCATAAAATTCACGACGCAATTCAATAAAATAATTTTAAATATTTTTTTGGAAAAAAAAAGGACATTTCGAATGTTAATTGAGTTGTTACAAAAGGTTTCATAAATATAAAAATGTTTTTTTTTTCAATTATGCTTCTTTCGATTTCAGGTATACGTATTGGTATCAATATCAGCTTGATATAGCTCTTTTAGGTTGATGCCGAAAAGCTTTGAAAAACGATATTTCTTCTCTTATTTTTGTTCGCTCGCCTGACATGCACATCTAGTAATGTTAGTTTTAATTATATATAAAATTACACGGCGTTTGCAAACGTCATTTTATTTGTTATGACAGTTGCTCCATTTCATGTTGGTTCAACTGTCATCTTAAATTTGTTTTTTTGCCATGATTTCTTTGCGGCGCTGCATGCATGAGTATTCCGGCAGTCGTCAGTTAGTCCCCGTTCGACCGGCTTACGAAAACGCCATATAAAGGTCGGACGGGGAAATCACGTCTTTATTAAAAATAAATACGAATCGTCCTTCAAAAATAAGTTCCTCGTGTCCTTAATCTGCTCCTGCATCCTTCCTCCACACAGTACAATGACTTTAAAAATTATATTTGTGAGTTGACATGCTTGAGTTTTATTATATCCTTCTTCGTTGCCATAATGTTGAAGAATGAGCAACGTAGAATCATTGTTCTTAAAGCAAATACCCTAAGCTCCTAATTTTCGTGGTCTTTATTAAATTTTAAATTATTATTTTTTTCACTACAGAACATTACAAAATTTAAAAAAAAAATCAAATCGTTACTGAATTACAATCAAGATTAACATACAAATATAAGAACTTATGATTAAGTACCAAGAACAAATCAATAAAGACAAGCAACATAAGGTCCCAGTGGTCATCAAACAGACGACGCCAACAAATCATTCTTCCTGAATTGGGCCTCCCTTACATGAAATACATAATATAAGATGTCTTATAAGATGAAATGCAACATATTCAGGGTTGATGATTTTAACAAAATTTTCAACTGTCAAGATGACTGCTGCAATAGCGGTCAAAATATTGGTGCAAAGAAATTCGCCACACACGGCTAAACCCACAAGTCACAATACCAATAAAAAAATTAGTAAGTTTATAACGACATAAAAATAAACGTTAAAATTAATTTTAAGCTCTCACAACTGGAAAATCGTTAATTAAGTGGCATCAGCATGATGTAGCCCTTGCTGACTGGTACCAAAAACCTCGATAAACAATCTTTCGTCTCTTATTTCTGTTGGTTTGTCATACACGAATGTGTCCGCCATATTGTCATTTGGGACTAGTTATATAGACCTATATAGATCACGAGAGCATCAGTTGTGCCCCGCCCGTCGGCGAAAGCATATTGTATTGTGGCTCGGACGAATGCTAGGTCGAGCCATAAATTTGTAAAGTTTCGTCATAAATATATGTCAATGTGCTCCTGAAAAAGACTTTGTTTTGCTGAACTGATCCTAATCCTGCCATCACGCAACGGAATAACACCCTTTTTGAGAGAGAGGATGATGTTATAAGAAATGAATCAATAACGTTTTTCTTTTCGAAAAAAAATGAAATTTGATGCTTGCGGACAATCATATCTAAAAGATATATTTTATGCAGAAAGACGAACAGCAGTGCAACTTATATACATAAAGCTTAAATCATATGAAAAATATTTATTTTTATTTAAAATATGTGCTATCTTGCAATCATGGCAATGCTGAAATGATACAATTATTTAGTGTGATGGGTATCCATTTTTCAGGATAGGATTTGAGGAAAGTTCCCTAAAGATGGAGTTTTCAGGAAGCGATAATGATGAGGAGACAGACGCATTTTGGGGGGATTTATGATGTCATAAAGGGAAAATGATTGGCTGAATAAGGGACGGAAAAAAAAACTAAATTTCAGCAGACGTAAAGGACACGCGATATTCACACCTTGAATGATAATTCTCATCTAGGATTTGAGATACTTTAAAATTATTTGTAGATTGTATGAAAAAAGCATTTTTAGCGTAAAAAAGTCACTTAATTTTTCAATTATAAAAATAATAATACAGTCGAAACTCATCATAATATCATTACCACTACCTACGAAGTAATAGATGGCATATAATCACAAATGTTAGTTTCGTTGAACACTTTCCAAGTATTGTTACACAATTAAAATGTCGACTTGAAATGAAAACCTTATTCAAGTCCTTCTTTAACATCACATGCATATTTTGATGCATTTCCAACATCTGTGTTTCCTCCAACAAACAATATTATTCTTGTATTATTTAAGAGATCAAGAAACACATTAACAAAAACTTGCAATACTATTTATAATCTGACGAGTTGCATCATCCACGAGAACAGGAGACATGTTCTGCGTTTGCAATCTCGGAGTCTTTGCTATTTCTTCACAGTATTTTTAAGCGTCATTGTTTGGTGATGAATGGGAGAATGAGTGCCTTGCTGTTAAACTACATCAAGAATATCTTATAAGCATAGAAGCATATTGCGCGCAGTTTACGAGACCGACACGGTGTACACTTTTATCCACTTATTTTTGTCTCTTCCTATGGTCTAACCTTGCGTGCAATTTACAGGAACAAGGATCTACTTCAACCATTCATTTTTTATACAAAAAAGTATGTTTTTAGAACATCATGGGTCTAGGTGCTCTGTTAAGTGAGTTTTTAATGAACGTGTTATGTTATAGATTTACATAAAACATAACTGTCACACATCTTAATGATTTCATCGCGTGGGAGACAATCATTGATGATTCCATCGCAAGTAGAACATAGCTTGGTTAGCCATGACCGGTCCGTCGCTCTAAATCCAATGAATTATTCACCCCAAGCCGAGATTAGATTACCCCATCCCTGGACGTGCATACACACGCATACTGCAGTGAGGGTGCATTCAGATAAGTATATTTTACACACACCATCACAAAAGCACCAAAGTCGTAACGTGAAATATATACTTTCCAATATATTTTTGAGAAAGAAAAGTGTTGGAATGGCGTTCGAGAACGGGAAAACGGAGCTTAGGCTGACTCCCTGCAAGATGGACTGTGAACATCAAAAGAATATCATAAGTATCCTAGATGCGAAGGACGGAAGATTGATTAGAATGGACTCATGTGGGAAGCCTACTCGTACGTTCAAGAGTGGACGGAAACAGGCTGAGTCGAATAATTAGCGCTTTCAAAACTTTGATATTTCATCCAATAACGCGATTGCTCCTAACTTAAGTTGATACTTGAGTGGTCACCATCCAAGTACGTTTCGTCTCCAATATTCTTTTACTTCATGATTGAACGAGAAACAGTGTACAAAAATGCTACAGTCGCTGCTCTCATTTACTGGTATTTTGAATAGAATAAAATTACTTATATATATATATTTTACAATATGAATTACCTTTCAGTAGCAATATAAGGTATGTTTGCTTGTATCGAAGTTCATTCTTACCTGTAACAAAAGAAATACAATTAAATTAAAATTAAAAACATCGGGGTTATGCACAGGTATATGAATCATCTGAAAATGTGATCTCTAATAAATCAGTTAAAAACCATTTTTTTGGCAGTATTTCATTCAACAAACTGGTAGTAATTATTTACCGAACGGTCTGTAATAAATACCTAAAATGGACAGTAAAAATAATCAAATGGTCAAGAAAAAGATGAATCGGAAGTAGAAAAATAATATATTATCAGGAAATAATTAATGAATGGTAATTCATAAAAGCTTAGGTTAGGTTAGGTTTCCATTATATAGGTTACGAATCTGCCAATTTTTTTAGTCTACTATCGATTAATTTTATTTGCTGTAAATTGATTCAAATTACTACTAAAAACCTTGAATTAGTTACTGATCAATGAAATACAGGCCCAGAATAAGCGATGTCATAAAAACAGAAGAAATTAAAGTATACTAGTTAAATGTTCAAAAATATGTAAAGGGTCCGCCAAATAACTTTTTTTTTTTTGAAAATGGGGCGCAAAACATCGAGTGTAGCTTCGGCTGTGTGCCACGTAGCGCCGTCCTGTTGAAACCAAATGTTGCCAATATCCTCCTCTTCAAATTTTTGTGAACAAAAATGGCCCGATAACGATCGCCATTGACTGTAACGGCCACTCCTTGCTCATTTTCGAAGAAAAATGGTCTTATTTTCAAAGTAATGTCGCAATATTTCCCAGCGTTGTTCAAGCGTATACAAAACCATATTCGTTCAGCGAAAGGATAAAACTAATTATCTGTCAAATCAGACATGAGCTAAGTGTTACCATTCACGAAATAAGCACTAGCTGAAAAAAAAAACGTTAGATGGCGGACCCATTATTTATGTATATGCAGCCTTGTCGCTCCTGATTCTGTATAATCAATATTATATAATATTTTAATTTAAGCAATACTGACTAATTACAATAGTTATTACCAGAAATATATAACATTTCATGTCGTTTAGGAACAAAGTATGCATTACATCCGATATATGTTTTTAAACACTGACGATTAAAGTTGTCAAATTTCGATTGTTTCCATTAAAAAAACAATTACTAAATGTCCAACTATTAACCGCAAAGATGATGAATGAATGTTAATCTTTCGAGTCATTTTTTAATTATCAAATTGTGCGGTTAGTGTTAATGCGTTACATCAATTAAACAACAGTTTAATTTCAATTAAATTTGACGCTGAAGAAATCCACAAAAGTCTACAATCATTCAATTATTCGTCTGATTAATTCAATAAGAGAGTGACCGACATTTCAAACGCCCGTCAAATTCGATAAAACAATCAGGAGTAGACCAAAGTTAGACGTTTCTAGCTCAGAAGTTAGAGAGTTGAAAGACCGAGCCAATACTGCAATTAGAGAGCAACGGAGGCTTCGCGTCACTTTCAGCCACTGCTACAAGTAGATATTGCAGGAGCGCAACGAGTCGATAAACGAAAAGCAGTGCTATGCGAAATTTGCCACACTGTCGTGATTGTTGGTCATAGTGAATCACGCATCTAAAAATTCTTTAAAAAAGGAGAATATGAGCTTGACTATGACAAATATTTGTTTAAAAGCAGATGCAGATAGAATATATTTGGGTTGCGATAGTTTTAATTTGAGTAGGATGACGAAGTAAGGGAGCTAGCGAATATTATTATTATAGATAATTCAACATTACATATTTTATTTGTCCTAGCTATGCTCGATCAAAACAAAGTGCTTTGTTTTATTTGTCGAATGATATTTCTCGGTCGAATTCCATTAATATCAATGTGGGAATTTTTTGTATTATAAACGTATTTTTCCTTTTTGATAAATTTAACTATTACTTATTAATACACATTTTTCTCATATACTCGTATAATGTATACCTTCGTGTAAAAATGTTTTGTAATTGTGTAAAAAATACTCTGAAACTGCATTCTTGACATTATCGTGAATTGAATTAACATTCATATGGTTTTTTTTTTCAAGTTTGTGTATACATAATAATTGCTGCGAGTCAGTGCAAGACTATAAAGTGAGAGAACCAACATTTTAAAATCCAACTTCTGCAGGGCAGCCATCGAAACAAGACTGTTGTGTATAGGCGCGTTGTCGTGCAAAAGAAAGACACATTTTTCAAGTTTCGCATTCATTTTTCTACGATGGTTTCTTTTAACTAACTTTTGATTAAAGCATAGTATTCTCCGATTATAAAGACACCCGTATCTTAAAAGTGAGCAACACAGCAGCTAACAGTACGAGTACCTTTCAGGAATAAAGGAAGTAAGATATATATAGCTATGTAATAGTAAACCATCTGCATTATATATTATAGAATTTATTGAATATAGACCCTTAGGGTGGACCTGTTCAGGCAATCAAGCCTCGCCTCTCAAACTGTGATGACCCACAAATAAACTCGCAAGTCGAAGCGAGCAGTAACTAACTGCGGGGATTTGTTCAGTTGTGTAACTCAGCTACTGACGTGCATAGAGTGAGATTTTTAGAACCACTGAGAAGTATACAGTAATAATGTGTCAGTAAAATAAGTAACACCACCATAAGACCGTCTTCAACATTATAGAAGACGGTCTTCAGGGAGGCCGAAACATGTAATCGTTTAAAATAAATGTAAATAAAAACTAAATATTTTTAATTTGTTAATTTTTTAATTAAAATTAATTTAAAATAATAATTATGCAGCTTCACCGAGTATTATCAGTTGATAACCATAACACGATTTCACCTATAGTGAATTTATTGTGGCAACCATAATATAAAGGTTTTTGGTATGTTTCTTTATTTTGTTTATGCCTAAAAATTTATGTCTTCCTAAATAATTGTTTCTTCAACCAACCGTCCCACATGTGGTGACATTGACACATGTGGTTTACAGAAAAATCACTCAAGTGAAGAAACCTAACGATATTTATTTATATGCTTTACAGATTCCTTTAAATAATAAATGTAGGTTGATAAAGGGTATGACTGCACTTCCAATTTCCTACCGTGGATGCCACACTGAGTACTGAAAGTAGCAAAAAGATTTATCACGTCAACCGATGTCAACGGTCGGGGAATCTTGGACGGGATATGCCGACAACAGATGCGAAATACCCAATTCTCTATTAGAACTGCAGTTTGACAAAGGACAACCTCGAGCGGTGGGGAATGGTGTAACACATTTTTTTTGCAGGGGGTGGGGGTGTGTCTAACATGAAAGGAGAGGGACTGTGTGTTGCAAGGATGAAGGAAGAGATAAATACATAAAAGTGGTTTAGGTATAATTTTTTTTTATTTTATATTTTTATTTTTAATATTATTCTTATATGTCGTATATATAATTTTATACTTATTTATTTATTTAACGGAAACAATTTTAAAATTGGTGAATTAATTAAGGTATTTAGTTGGTTATTAATTATATCTTCTTTCTTATTAATGGCTTTATAAATTTCTAAGTATTCTAAATTATTTAATTTAACGGTTTTATTTTCTACATGTAATATGTTTAATACTTTTTCTAAGTTGTACGAATGATTATTTTCTATAAGGTGGTTTGCGAATTCAGAAAAATTAGTGCTTTTAGGCACCTTAAATGTTCTTTAATTCTAATATTAAAATTTCTTGACGTTCTACCAATATAAAAGATTCACAATCTTGGCAATTTAATTTATATATTCCAGAATTATTGGGAAAAAATAATTTATAACGTCGAATCTGTTTACATCTGAAAAACGATCTCATTTGAAGAATTTTTTATTTTAGGGGTAAAGTTATTAACGTGTAAATTCGTCTCCACAAAAATCGTCTTTAATATTTTTAATTGTATTTAATTCTATATCAAAGTTTGTTTGTGATAATGGTATTGAAATTAATCTATGCATGGAAAGCTGAGTGTTTATGAGATTTGGGATGATTAGAAGAATTGTGAATGATTATATCTGTGAACGTCGGTTTTCTATATATATTAAATGTTATTTTAGATTCCTTTAAATAATAAATCTAAGAAGTTGATAGACTTATTGACTTCTATTTCCAAAGTGAATTTAATATTTTATGAATGCCACACTGAGTACTGAAAAAGTAAAAGATTTATTGTTCCTTCATACCGATGTCAACGGTCGGGGAACTTTTGACGTGATCCATGTGAAAACAAGATGCGAAAGGGTTAATGATCTGCATGCCATAATACTTAAAATACTTTTAATCGATCCAGGTAATAATAACAATTGCAATGCACGTGTTAAAGCATTTTCATATAAAGAGTATTTTTTTCGGTTTGATTTGAAGGTCAAACCCTTTCAGTGACGCAGACCCTCACGGAAATAATAATTAATTAATATTACGAGAATTAATTTGTAAGTCTGCGATCTCATCAATCTTGGTTCGGTCACTAGCACCGGCGCTAAGGTCGCCTTGGAGTAATGACGAAACTCACTCATATGCGGCGTGACCTCCAACGTTATTAACTTATTAGACTCATAAATTAAGCGAACACCTGACATCAAGTCATATAAACGCGTTTGACTTAATTATAACTTACATAATTAACTGTAAAGTATGAAAATTTTGGACGAATTTCAGGTACATTTGATGATGCGTACGAAACCAATTACGACCATCCCTGTAAAATTAATACAAGAGTTATGTAATATTAAAAAAAAAAGTATTTTAAATAAAGATAGTCCCATTAAAGATTGTATATGGCCGGCGGGTATAGCTCAATGGTCAAAGCGTTTGCTTTGCAAGCCAAAAGACGTGGGTTCGATCCCCGAAAGAGATTCAAAAAAAAAATAATCGATTTCTGAGCTCTTAAATAGTTCTTAAATAGAGAGAGAGAGTAAGCCGCAATGAGCAGCAGAAAATTAACATATCAATACTAGGAGTACCCCTAAAAGATGCAAAAAAAATTGTATACCTTGGAAGTACGATCACCTGGGATGGCAGAACAAAAAGAGAAGTCAACAGTCGCATACATCAAGCAAGGCTAGCTTTCAATAAAAAAGCCAAAAATCTTGAGTCAAAGAATATTACTTTAAGGCTCCGCAAGCAACTTGCCAAAACAATTGTTTGGAGCATCTTAATATACGGCTGTGAGACATGGTGCTTATCTGAAAGTGATAAATAAAGACTAGAGGCCTTTGAGATGTGGTCGTACAGAAGAATTTTTGGAATTTCCTGGAGAGACCACGTCACGAACAATGAGGTTATCAGGATAATCAAGGAAGATAGGCACCTTATAAGAACCATCTCAGAAAGGCGAGCCCGATGAATCGGTCACATCATGCGCCACGATGGTCTTCTTCACGATATTGTGGAGGGGATGGTTGAGGGTAGAAACTGTAGAGGGCGCCCTAGACGGTAATATTTGCAGCAAGTTTTCGAGGACATGAATTGTAGCTCTTATGCTGAGCTGAAGAGGGTTGCGGAGGACCGAGAGGAATGGAGATCGAGATGCAAGATTCTGTTGCTGCAAACCAATCCACTGGATTGATACTACGAAGAAGAAATAGTTGGCGTGAATTTGATCCCTCATCCGTAAAATGCCAGTCATAGCCTATTTATTAAAATTGGAGTTAGACGAAAGTCATTCCGTGAATGACCACACATTCATAGTGAATTCCTGTAATAATAAAGGATGATGCGTGAATCTCGAGCTGTAGTCTATGACGATGGCGGATCAACACTCCACAAGCAGCCCTTAGCCATATGCACTCATGGTAAGCGTCATAGAATTCCACAGATGAGAATTCAGAATTACTATCACCACCTGGCTTTTTTGTTGTGTTTTCATTCGGGGTTGTTGGCTTAAAACGCCACGCTTGCCAGGCGGCTTGGCGAGTTTATGGCCGGTTCACACCGTGCCTAGTTGAAGCTGGGAGAGTTCTTTTGATAACTCTCTCAGCCCTCCTTTCTCCCGTCAGTTCATCACGTCATATCGCCAAAGGGATTGGTTACCGCAATCTTGATGTGACATGACTATGTAAGGCTCACCACGTACAGGTGGGAGTGGAGTTGGTTGTGAGAGGCTATAAACTGCCGTTTTGATGATTTGAGGGGGAGTGACCTGGATGCGGAAGGCGGAGGATCGAAGAGGATGGAGACTCATGCGGGAGGCCTACGTTCAACAGTGGACGGACACAGGCTGATGATGATGATGATGATCACCACCTGTCAGTATTCAATGAAGAGTAATGTTTTTTAGTTTATACGTCAAATATGAAATTCTATAGAGCATATTTAACTATAGTTGTCTTATCATAAAGCTTCGGTCTCTCATCCAGTTGACAAAAAAATATATATTTGGTGTTACACACGTGTAGCAAGATCGCCTTGGGACACATTAGCACAGTCGGCACGTGGTCGCTTAAATCACCTGGTAATTAATTGAGTCACCCACGTGCACGGTTTTGATACAGATGCGAGACCCGCCGTAAATCACAGACCGCATTAATTATATTTGAACCACCGCAGAACAAGACGTTTGTCTCCATCCTCTGCAAGGTGGCTTAGTTCTACTAAGAACGGGTTCGCCCTATCGGACATACATAATTAATATTTCATAAGTTGTTTAATTATGGAACACACTGTTAAATCATGCTAAATGAAGGTTTCACAAGTTCTTCTAAAATTACCCCCGGTTGGTTTGAATTTGATCCCTCATCCGTAAAATTCCAGTCATAGCGTATTAATCAAAAATGGTGCTATACGAAAGTCGTTCCGTGAATAACACCCATTCATAGTAAATTAATGTAATAATAAAAGATGATGCGCGAATCTCGGACTGTAGTCTATGAGGTTGGCGAATCAACACTCCACATGCAGCGCTCATATGAAACAAGTGTCATAGAGTTCCACAGATGAGACTTCAGAATTACTATAACCATCTGTCGTTATTCTCCTGTATGTGTTTACATAAGAAAAAATGGGAGATGAAATCTTTATAAGATAGTTGTGAGAATCGATTGGTTTTCAATCATATTAATTGAAAATTATTGTATTTTTCAATACGTTTACAAAGGTGGTGGTTCAGGCAATTCAAAGATGTTAATTGCAGCAGATTGTGGTGTTTATATATATTTAATATTAACCACTTGTGTGATTTTCCCGAATACGATTCGGGCAGGTATTCTGCCGACACAGTGATTTGCCCGAACTGGATACGAGCGCATCGTACACGAAACTTTTTATAGTGATTTGCCTGAATCCAGCTCGTGTCATTCCCCCACCAATCTAGAGAACGCATTGGAAGGACGTGAGTGGCAAAAAAACAGAAGAAAAAAAAGTGACTTTTCGACCAACTTTTTCTAAGAGGTTGACCACAGAAGATAAGAACGAGCATTTTCAACAAAATGAATGAATGAATAATCAATTTTATATACAACTATTGTGTATATGCACTAAAAATATTTCTTTCACGCAACACGCTTTTATGAGATAAGAAAGAACGAATGAAAAATGATGCCAATCAAAAAAAGATGCTGTGCATTGTGTTACTTGAAAAAAAGATACACCGCTCGCCATGATTCCTGAGTGACGTCATTACTCTCCATTTCTCCATTTCTCTTCGTCCTGGTCTGTTCTCGCTTGTCCCCTGCAGCAGATCCTTGGATTGCTGCTCATCAGTCATCGTCCTCCTCCCGAGGAATCTGAGCATCTTCAGGGCACTTGTCACGAGACTAATGCATACGTCAGAAATAGAGTTTTTTTGCGAAGAAATGTTTTATTTATTCAGATACGAAGTGTGTGGACAGCATACGTTTTAATCTTCTGTTTCGTGTGCTGATTTTTTTTTATCAAAACATGCACAATTTTATAGTATATAAGATTTTATATGACATGTGGTTCATCAATTAATGAGCTAAAAAACAACAAAAGAAGGATTCAAATTCTATGATACTCGTAGTATAGCAAAAATGTGTTAAAATTCTTAAGAAATCCGTAGCTTCTATCTTTTAATGTAAACATATACAGAAGAAAACCGACGAATGATGGTAAAAATGTCCCACCTGGAAATTCTATAAAGCTACACATTTTGCATATAGCAAATGCTGAATGTCAAATGATATCCGCCAACGTCATAGACCGGGTATTTATACAGCGTATAAATTATATGAATTTTTTTAAAAAATTATTAGAATATTATTTTATTATTTCAATATTCTAATCTACTTTTATAGATCATTGACTATATTACAATATTATTATTACTTAAATATACATATACTATACATAAAATTCTTTTTTCAACGCGTCAATCTAACCACAAAAATAACGGCAGAAGCGGGATGCGAACCGCGGACCTTGGAAACCAACTATGCCCAGGTATTCATACCGCTCGGCGAACTACGCCATTGCTATGCCCAGACCGACTCGCGTTGAAACTAGTATTTATATCATTGTTATCATCGTACGATAGATGTCGCTATAGTATATATTCGAATTATGTATATTTTTATTATTATTCAATCAGTCTTCATTTATTCACAATATTAAGCTTGTGAATAAATGAAGACTGATTGAATAATAATAAAAATATACATACTTCGACTATATACTATAGCGACATCTATCGTACGATGATAACAATGATATAAATACTACTTTCAACGCGAGTCGGTCTGGGCATAGCAATGGCGCAGTTCGCCGAGCGGTATGAATACCTGGGCATAGTTGGTTTCCAAGGTCCGCGGTTCGCATCCCGCTTCTGCCGTTATTTTTGTGCTTAGATTGACGCGTTGAAAAAAGAATTTTATGTATAGTATATGTATATTTAAGTAATAGCGTATAAATTGATTAAAAAACATATATTTTTTAAATACGTCAGGTATCGATCACACTACCTTCGGTAGGGCAAGCAAATGCTTTACTACTACGCTATACTATACGACATGTAATGTATATAAAGCAATGTTAGAATACGGATTTACCATTTACAAAGACAAAATGGGCTTAGATAGAGTATGCGTATATTCGATTGGTATAAATACACACTAATTTCACGACGATTAAATTAATAGTTTCATCAATTATTGATCAATTTTAATTACAGTATGTTTCTATAATAATACAAAAATACTACTTAACGGTTATTCAAAGTAGTAGCGCGTCGATAAGTAAGTAATCATTAGCAAACAGCGCCACTGCCTTCCAGGTGAGCGGCGGCCTTTCATCGAAGCTTCTTTAGGAGGGGGGAGGATCTTAGCGTTCAAGTATTCAAACCGGAAATTGGCTTTGCCGCGACCGCCTCCAAGCACATCCGGTTGAAGATGTCACAGGGAAGCAAGTGGCGTGGGAAAAATCACGGGGAAATGTATCTACGTCATTTATACTTTTACCGTTGTAACTTTTATGTTTGTATTATTTTTTTCGTAGAGGGACAAGATGGCACTATAATATTTAGAATAAGAAACTTATATTCTTTTTACATAGAAAAAAATCGTAAAAAAAATCTCCGACGTCTCTATTTTTATATTTACGGTAACTATCTAATCAATTCAATCAATTTCGAACATCACCAAACTCCTTTTCTTCTAGGGATGCTTTCTTTCCATTCGTTAAGAGTCCCAGAGGAAAATTTCTTCTCTGAAACATTCATTCTTTCTTCCTCGCGGTGCAATTCATAACCCTGGGATTCTTGAATGTTTTAACTTCTAAGTTCCAGATAAGTACACACGTGCTCGAAGCCATCCATTGTTTTCGATCCCAGTTGATACTTGTGGAGCTTCGAGCACTCAATTTAGTACAAAGGCAATGGCGTTCCTAAATGGCCTACCAGCACACCTCGATCCTTTTCTTACATCCTTTTCCTCTTTTGTCGATGGTATTGTTCTCCTGGATCTCTGTGATCTTTGACAGGTATCATCTTCTTCTTCGTTTACGTTTATTTTTATTTTTTTCTCTTCTGTATGTATTGTATGTTTATTTATACTATGTACCTTGTATTATTCTATGTACCATGGATCTGCGGTTCTGTTAAAAAAAATCATGCGCATAAGGTGACTATACAATAAGTAGTATAGTGAAAAAAATAATGGAGATAGGTGTTTTTTTATCATAGTAATAATATATATAGTATAAATAAGTAATAGTTGATTTTTGAGTAGTTATTGCCATAAGCTCCTACTATTAATCAGCATCATCTTCGTTCCATTACTGCTTCCTAGCTAGATCATATATAAAACACTAAAAGAGAGTTTCAAAGCACGGTATTAAGCAAAAATCATAAAACGAAGTTTGTAAAGTAGATCTAAAATCAACTTATGAAAGAAGCTCGCAAATAGTTAAGTCTGACGATGATAGACGCGATAAAAGGAGAAACTTACGTGCAGTGTCCGTGACGGCATAGAAGAAAAATGCAACGACAGTGTGTCTCGTCTACCACTAACAGCCTTAGTTCTGGTAGATAAGCTGCGAGGGTGCGGAAGGGAACCGCTGGGGTAATTTCCGGAGGGCGTGCGCCTGAGCGAGGGTTGTAAAACTCGGGTTGACACCTCTCCCACGTGATTTACAGCAAAAATGGTCCGAACTCTTCGGTTTACATTTCCGGTCGAGGTTATGATGCCCTGGTACCGTAAATCTCTAAATGTAAAGGTAGAGAAGTTAATAAGAGATATATAATGGCGAATGTACGTCTAACTTCCAATCTTTGGAACACCAAATGAATAACCAAACATGCACAGTTGTGTGAGAGGTTAATGTGATAAATTTAAGTGCTGAGATTATCAAACAAAAATAACATATTATTTAAAATTATAAGTCATGTTTTACTATTCTTTAGCGACAAATTTGAGCTACAAGTACGTAGAGTAGCCATTATCAAGTCATGGAATTCCAACATTATCTAAAGAAAAGATTTTAAAAATGCTAAGAAAAAACTGACAATTATTGGTGAAACTGCTTAGTTATAATTGTTAAGAAAATTTTATTGAAAATTAAAAATTGACAAATTAAATATATTTTCTTATAATGCACTTTTTCATTAATTTGAAGAATTGTGTCGACGAGTCTCAAACTACAGTAGGAGCGTTCTTCACAATTTTCCACAACTTCTAATGCTATTATAAACATTTATTTATTAACCTTGTTTTTTATGGATCACGTAAGATAGTTCTCTAATAGGAGACTGAAGTTTCGACTAGTAGAGAACTTATCTTACGTGATCCATGTAAAAACAAGATGAATAAAGAAATATTTGTAATTGATAATGGTCTCAAAGTGAATGCTGAAAAAATTGAAAAAATCTAATGCTATTCCCTTGGCCAGTTCTCTTTTAAATTAAAATAATGAAAATTATTACGATTCGATGACACTTAAAAAAGAGTAGATGCTGCGTGAGTTAAGGATGTGAAGTAGTTGCATGTGCTATTGATTATAATGTATTGAATGAATTATAAATCGTCTTGACGAAGAAAGAATTAATTAATTGTGGAAGCGTTACAGAGAAACGAAGAGATTCAGAAAAATCAGAATATATAGTAATAATAAATATGCAGGTGGAATCAATTTAGAATATTCTGAAAAAAACGGAGTAAAAACCGACTAAGCATCTGTATTTCGATGATTGAAAATCAGACGCTAGAATGATATTATTTATCAGATGAACTGCTGTTTGAATTCAAAAGACGGAATAAAATATATTTAGGGATCAAATATTAACTATATATCATTTTGACATTATACTGAACATATGCTGGTAGTTTGTATTTGTTGCTTTACTTCACAGTAGTACAAATGACCATACACATAAATCAGTACCGGCTTTAGACCCTGCGGTACCCCGATTTTTTAATATTTCAAAAAATCTAAAAAGATTGGTTGCTCTCTGCTTCCCCTATCTTATTCGACGCCCTTGGGCACCGACCCACTTCGCCACCCCCTAAAACCAGCACTGACATAAATAAATAGTGTGGAAATAAGAATTTCAGTAGTGCACTGAAATAGCAGTCCTTTATGGAATTTTGTGCAAATCACACATACGGCGTAGTGAAGGATTAATAATTCATAATTCTGGTTTAAAAACAGTCACATTTAAATAACGTCAGTGCAGAGGCTCTCACCGCAACCGCCAGTGGCGGTCTGTCGCTCGCCGCTCCGCGAACCGAACACGGAATTAAACATGAGCCAGTGTGGACGCAGCTTAATGTTGCAAATGGTAACAAGAAAATAACTAGGACCTAAAAGTAAAGTCCATTTTTGTTTAGTGACATATTTCGTGTCTTGTATGAGGCAGAACCTATTAACAAAACGGAATGTATCTAGAATTCCAATGTGCGAGATTGTATAGGTAATTCATCATTCTGTCTATAGTTGGTACAGCTATTGTTGCAATCTCGGATGTCGAATGTTCAGTATTTTATTATAGTGAATTTATTATGAAGCGTATTTTGCACGAAATATAATTCTTATAATCAATCAATATTAAGTTTAAGATTTTAAAACGCGGCAAAAGAATTTGATGAATATTTGTTCTAAATAAAAAAAACCTATTTCATATATAATTTTTAAATTCAATTTAATACATTCATCGTGATTAAACACTCTTTAATAAAATACATTTCATACTGCCATTATTTTGAGATGACTACGCCTTTTTTATTTATAATTAATCTTTAATTATATACCATCTTCTACATTCATTCTCGTGTTAATTTAACACATATAAAATTTATATATTAGTTTCATAATTTCAATTAATGTGGGACTGGAAACTGCTTGCGGAAAATATGCTTGATCTCTGCAAGGGTTGGAGTGATTGCGAATGTGCGGGATAAATTAAGCATACCTAAAGTATAAATAAGAGTTTTGATTTGATATATCTCAACCATGTATGGACAAGAAGGTATCGACTAGTCTGACAGAAGCGTGTACTCGTAAGCTCTTTCTGAGGGAAAACAGCGTCCAGTTATAAAAATTCTAAATACAAGAGTTTTGGCGAATATAATAATAAAGTGATAAAAAAAGTAATTTGAATGTGATAAAAAAAGACTAAAGGAATTTGAGATGTGGTCATACAGAAGAATTCTCGGAATTTCCTGGAGAGACCACGTCACGAACAATGAGGTTCTCAGGACAATCAAGGAAGATAGGCACCTAATAAGAACCATCTCAGAGAGGCGAGCTCGATGGATCGGTCACATCATGCGACACGATGGTCTTCTTCACGAAATTATAGAGGGAGGATGGTTGAGGGAAGAAACTGTATAGGGCGCCCTACACGGGAATATTTGCAGCAAGTGTTCGAGTAGGTCTTGCGCTGAGCTAAAGAGGGTTGCGGAGGACCGAGAGGAATGGAGATCGAGATGCAAGATTCTGTTGCTGCAAACCAATCCACCGGATTGATACTGCGAAGAATAATAATGAAGTGATAAATTTGTCAACATTTTACAGCCTTCATAATTATGAGCATCTAAATTTGAAATTTCCACAAAAAAACAGTTGCATTTAAATATAGTCGCTGGAAAAGCGACGACCGCAACCATTCGCGGTCCAGCACTAGTGTGCATACGGAATTAAACATGACCTACTGTGAACGCACCTTTACCATATATTACAGCAGAGTAAAGATACAGATATATCACGCTAAGGCAAGCATCAGACAAGGCCTTAACTATTAATTTTAAGTCACCAAAACAAGACACAATCCAAACTTTATAAAATATTTTCCACAATATCCTTAAACCAGGCATTTTCAAAGATGATGGAAAAAAATCATTTATAATATTGTACGATGATCTACCTTCTTAGTACTGTACTTCATGATTCCAGAGATTTTACTAATACTTTAAATTTTCTTCGGGTAATCACCTTTTAATCCCTCCTGCCCACCTACGATCAACATAACAATCCCACTTTAGCTGAAATGGTTTTTAAAATCGAAAACTGTAGTTTTGGATGCATTTTCAGCATCCATACATGATTGTTGGGTCCGATTATATAATATGAATTACATAAATATAATAAATTCAATGAGCATCCAGTTTCAAGCCGATCTAGTTATCTGAGATCCTATGCAAGTGTTTTGTAAAAGTAGTGCTGCAATAAATAAAATATATCGTTCAATAGTTGAAGATTCCCCATCAATTCCTCATAAATATGATTGTATCCATAATTTTATTCAAAAGGCATTGTAAAAAGCTACTAGTTTGCAAAATATAACACGTTTTCGCGACGTTTTCGCGAATCATTGATTATAATCAGTCCACGCAACATATTTAATTAATTTTAATTTATCTGTTTCCGCAAACAGTTTAAAGTCCCTGCCATTCGACCGTAGAGGACAATGTGTGGCGTAGTGGAAATCGTAGCACTGGTTTAGAATATGATATTCCGACAGCGGAATAGAGAGTTACAGGGAATTTGTAATGAGAATGTGGCGTAGAATATGGATATGATATTAATGGTCACTTCTATGGAGGACATGTATCTTTCACACAAATTTTGATGCATGTGGTTTTATGACAACGATTTTAAACATCAACTTTTTTAACGCGGCGACTTTGTGGTGAATTCGCTAATAAACAAAAACAACCAAATATTACTGATAGACTCAAATAAAATGGATTATATATTATGTAATACGAGTCTTTTAATTTTTTTTCAATTGAATATTACAGCAGTAAAATAAGCTGTATAACGAGGATCAAATAATTTTCTAGTCTGAAAAACAATTTAAAAATTTTTTGAATTTCGTGATGACTGTTAATTTCACAAACATGTTGAACAGATGTAATCATAAAAATACTTTAAAGGACACAAAAAAATTGACGTGAACTACGCAAAAGGTATGTTTAATTCAGCTCAGATTGAAAATGGAATTTCAAGTATTTTTTTTTATAAATTTATAATACTTATATTGAATTTATAACTTATAAAAACATAAGTATTTTTTTAATAAAAATTAGGTTTGATCATAAATGAAGATATAATTGTTTATGGAATAGAATTTTTTGGACTGTTTAAATTAAATTAATACAATTGTAACTTCAGAATTTCGTCTACTGGCCATATTATCAAATATGCTGCGTGGTCACAAAAAGTTTGCGAACCATAGTTCTCTAGATTTTAGACAAAGTTAGCGATTGTGGGTTAATGGCTGTGCATATTGAATGAGGTAACGCCTATGCTAACTCGATACGTCACATTGTAAAGGCCACAACGTCTCATGTTTTATGTACGCCGCAGGGATCGCTTTGATTTTCTGCGAAGGGAATCGATCCCATGACCACCCACATGGGCGCAACTATAACTTTCATGTTTTATTATTATAACATCAATATTTATATAGCGCTATTTTAACCGGTGAGGGTTCAATGTCAGACCGATCTATTTACAGATATTTGAAAAAATTATTTGGAAATAACGTTTTTTCTATATAATAACAAAAAAAACTAATAAATACAAGGCTGTTTAAAAATTTATGTTACTTTTGAATTTTCACGGGCTACTTCTATACGATTTTCTATTTTTTATGTAATTATGTTGGTACACGAAAGCGTCGAGCTGATTATCCGACCATTAAGAAAAATGATTAACAAATCACGCAAAAACATGCCTCGGACACTACAGCTGCTAATTATGCCTAAATAAGTCCTTGGGCTTCTGCCTCGGACGTCCTTAGGAACCATATGTGCTCCAAAGTAGATCTTTTAGTGCAGAGATGTCTTGGAACAAGTCATGGACAACGGCAACTAACAGAATGAGTGGCGGTAATTTGTGGTGACTAAATGTTCCCGGTATGGAATGGATATGGGAAGTTGTTGTTCGTACTCATGTTTATCAATGTGTACATCAATTATATATAGTATATCTAATATTTTGAAACAAAGCTTATATACGCTATAGAAAATAATACAATACTACTGTACAGACATTCATGCATTAATAACATATGTATATGCAGTTAGTTTAGGGCAAGATGAATTTCTTATGCCTCATAATTATTGCACCATAGGATGTCTATGGTGTAGGGTTTACTCCAATGGTGGTCCAACCAAGTTACCCCATTGGTGCCCCCCATAGGGCCTTCAAGGGTTTCTGTGTTTACATTGAGAAATTGAATAATCATCCCCTGCTTAGAGGAGGGTGTGGGTGGAGAACAACACTCTGATAAGGGTGAAATTAACCGAAGATAAGTTACTGCGCTGGGCCTCTAAGGGCTGATATATTGGCATATAAATTAAACATTAACGTATGCTAGAGCTAAGACCTTTCTTAGTACTAACTTGCTTCACATACAAATCGCTTATTGAGAAGTCAAAGAAGTCGAATAGATCGAAACGATTCAGCGAAATGTATCTAGCGTACACCAAGTAAGACCATCATACTCGTATACTAATTTAACGTATCATTTAACCATTACAAACATTAAATTCTCTAATATATGTTAATATAAATATAGATATATGGAAATAATTTTTTTATGGAATCGAAGAGAGCAAAATTGAAGAAAACCATTGCATTTGATGACATTCAGCCAGGGCGGCTGGACGGTGCATGTAGGATACGTGTGTTGTGTTTGTGTTTTGATATTTGCGTTCATGTGTGAGTTGGGAGATTGCAAGTATAAATTTATCTGTTTCTTGAAGAGATCTAGATTGTTTGAAGGAGGAAACAAACACGCTGAAAATAGGATTGAAAATGAAATACATTCTAGAGCTCACCGGTGGCATTTATAAAATAATTTTGGTAGCTGCCAGTTCTTGGTCTACACATATTAACCTTTAATATGAGCATTCAATGACGGTTCCAATTTTCAAGTAAATTTTCACAATGGTAAAGCAAAGTTTCGACTATAGAGCGTCTAAATCCTCATTATTCTTTACACTGTGAATGTTACCAAATGCCAATGCAGCCATATAATGGGCAGCCGGATACTGAGAATTTGAAAGTTTGAATTTGTGAGCAATAACGAAGTGATTGAGCAGACAAGGCTGCCCTCCATACTGTAGTCGGTCAAGAAACGAAGTTAAAGGTAGCTGGGATACTTCAGGATGCTGTAGGAGATGATATGGCGATTTTAATGATGTCGACCAAGAAGTGTCAGTTACCAAAATGCCATCCTAAATTTCACAAGTATGTTCTGGAAAACTCTTTCAATATCTATGTTTCATCATTCATACAATCTGGATCTCTTCAACAAACAGGTAAATTACTTGCAATCTCCTCAACCAGCATACAAACACCCGTTTCCAGTACGTAGTAGTTGACCTAGTTTAGCGTCATAAAGTTTCAAATAATTTATTTTAATGGATTTGTGCTCTCCTTGCGTTTTTGAAAAAACAAACAATGTAGCGACGAAACTTGATCAGGACTGTCATAGGTGAAAGGCGTATAGATAGTAACATCAGCACGATGTAGTCCTTGCTAACTGGTACCGAAAACCTCGATAGACAATCTTTCGTTTCATATTTTTGTCGCTTGCCGTACCTTTAAGTATGACCAATTGGGACTAGTTACATAGTTTTGCCACCGGCGACGCTGGTGACCGACCACGGGCCACGGAAGTGCCGACGGCCGGCAGTTTGTGACCACGCGGCATGTCATACCGCGTGGTCAGAAACCTATTATGTTTTAAAAAGTAAATATAATCTGTGCTTCTACAAGAAAGTCTTTGTCTGCTGCCCTGCTCCTCATCCTGCCCTCGCGCGACGTTATAACGCCCCTCTCTTTTTGAGAGAGGAGGATGTTAATAGATGTGGGTACATTGATATGCAAGCGCATTGCCGTAGTACTAAAGTCAGTAGTAAGGTTAGGCTTAAGTGAAACAGGATTTATGTTTGCAAAAAGCACTATCCGGTGTTTTAATCGTCTCGCGGGAACTGTGCAGGATATCAGGCAGGAAGCAGGACACAAGTTGGCAATAATTATGCTGTTGCTGGTGTTAGACCGGCTTAAGAACGTCCTAATATTTTACTTTAATGCTCACGTTTTGGGCACCGCCCGCGGAACACAGTTTAACAAGCTCAGAAACAAAGCCACTGGTACAATATTTAGTCACACAAAACTGTGTTTTTAAAATGATTAATTAATATTTTTACAAATACGTGTTGTAAGTGCTATCATGGAGCTGGACCATCATTGTTGTAGATTTGTATAGAGATTTAATTATCTCTATACAAATGTTTAAGAGATGACGATCGATGGGGAAGAAAAGTAATGGAATGGCACCCAAGAACTGGCAAACGACCCCCGTTTACGATTACTCCAGAATATTCTAGAAGCTTATTACTACTGACATCAGCATGATATAGCCCTTGCTGACTGGTACCGAAAACCTCAATACACAATATTTCGTCACTTATTTTTGTTCGCTTGTCGTACATGTATGTGTCACCATGTTGGCATTTTGGACTAGCCATGTAGATCTCCAATGCGGCGTTGTGTGACAGCCCGTCACGAGCGCGCTCAGTCGTGTGCCGACGTCGGTGTGATCGCATTGTTAAGTCCCGATCGATCGAGGCGAAAGTAACGCCATGTTACGATCGATCGGGGAAACCAAGTCTTAATCGAAAATATATGAGCTTCAGAAAAAGTCTTTGTGTTGTAAGCCTGTTCCTCATCCTACCATCACGCGACTGAATAACAACTATTTAAAAATAGGAGGATGTTACACTATTCGTGATATATTTTTCTACTCCAAAAAATCATTGTAGAGCACATCATGATTATTATACTGCCAAAGTCTTATATGACACACTGTATTGTATGAATAAAGAGTTTTCTTTTTCAGGGAAAAGCCTGGGATTTCAGATAAAAACTTAATTATTTATGTTACATAAGTCTTCGGTATATAAGGAGCCTTCAAGTAAGAATCTCTGACAAATCCTCAATTATAAAGAGATGAAATCAACGAGGAGTTTAATTCGCTTTTTATGGGTGAAGGATGGCAAAGTATTTTCTTATCAGCGCCGTAGCACCGTAGCGCTGCGTAGAGCCTACAAGCTCTACGATAGACAGATAAGCTACGCACGATGGAGAAACTTTTCATTAAAATATGTCATGTGTGTAACGATTTTACAAATTATATAACCGCTTTCAAAAAAACAAATCAACATTTTTTTTCAAATTTTGCCAGTGGCTGTAGCTTAAAAGTAAAGCGTTTTTTATAACACGCTGCCGGCGGGTACAGCTCAATGATCAAAGTATTTGCTTTGCAAACCAAAGGTCATGGGTTCGATCCCCAACGAAGATAAAAAAATATTCGATTTCTGAGCTCTAAAAATTTCCCCGTTTGGTGTGAATTTGATCCATCACCCGTAAAAAGCCAGTCATAGCCTATTAACTAAAATTGGTTGTAGACGAAAGTCGTCCCGTGAAGACCACCCATTCATAGTAAAATCCTGTAATAATTAAGAATGATGCGTGAATCTCGGGCTGTAGTCTATGAAGTTGGCGGATCAACACTCCATATACAGCACGGTAAGCGTCACAGAATTTTACAGATGAGACTAAAGAGTTACTATCACCATCCGTCGGTATTCTCCTGTATGTGTTTACATAAAAATAATATTACAGCCTAGTATTCACGCATCATCTTCGAACTAAGAAAATATATTCGTTTGTCAGTGATGCATAATATTTTAGTAAAGGACTTGCACCTACGGTGACGTCTGTAAGCAATACTTTGTGAACCAACTTTCTTTGTGTTCCAAAAATTAGAATTTAGGTCTGGCATTATTTATTAGATTAACTGCTCAGGAGTCAGTTATTTGACGTACTTTGAATAATACATGCATCTTTTATAAATTAATTCCTGTTAAAAATAACTTAGTATAAACTATTTTAGTTAAGCCATCAATATAATACTTCTATAAGCCATTAAACTTTTCACGGATAATCGAGCGCGAGCCACGAAACACAACACTAACTACCGTTTAAGCTTTTAAAAGGCCAGTAATTCCTAGTGGAGTTCAGCTACATGCAAGCTGGAGTTAAAATGCATTAATTTACATGATGAAAATGGTAAATATCTGGAGAAGCTTATGGCATCCTGGTGTATGCTCCCTAAGGGCCCCACGTAATATAAATTGTATTTTAATATCATTTTTTTAAGACCCTTACAAGCTGAAAACGGATAAGGGGAAGGTAATGGAGTAATCTAGTAATTATTATTAAATTAATTCGTAATTTTCAGACGCTAAACAGGGGTGGAAATGTTGCTTGTAGATTCATTTAAAAATAAAATTGTGAATAAAATTAAAATATTTTGTTGTGATATTGTCAAATATGATAATTTTAAATATTTGAATTGTATATATATATATACAATTCAAATACATATATATATCTATGTATATATATATGTATTTAATTGAGAGTATTTTTATATATTAAAAAAGAAAGACATATATAGTTTATATAAATTCAAGACATTTGATATTATGTTTTATTATTGCAATAAAAATTTAATGATAACACAAATCACACCAGCATTTTATTTAAGCTCTCGTTATCTAGACCAGTGCTCTGCAACCTTTTTTCACCTACGGCACATCAAAGTTCTTCCTTAAACTCCGTGGCACACCAAAGTTCTGTATAAAATTAAGGCGGCACACCGAAAGCCAATATAATAGATAATAATTTGATAAATGATATAATTTCATACATTTTTATTTTATGTGGGTCGTGTACATGCTTCTATGCAGTTGCCAGTCTACATAAGTAGGTGATAAGCGCAGAGAGACCATTATATATAAAGTTATTTAGTTTCATATTGTCTAATTTGACCGCGGCACACCTGTATCGGCTCACGACACACTAGTGTGTCGGGGTACACCGGTTGCGGAGTTCTGGTCTAGACAATCAAAATTATAGCAGCCAACAGAACTTAATAATGGTGATCATATTGATAAGGTGTAAGTACTAGATTTGATTTGGAATAGCAAAATGTCACATTGGTTTATGATTGTTATCAGGAATGATAGATTACACATACAATTATACATCAAATTTTTATACGCATCAACTCATTCAAAAAAATATCGGCAGACGCGGGATTCGTTTTCATCAATTCAGTCTATAGTTCGGTTCGAGACCCGAGTGGTACTTACTAAATAAATAGACTGTCGGTAACAAATAATATAAAAAGCTTGTGAATAAATGTTGACTGATTGAATAATAAAAATGATAATATACATACTCTGAATATATACTACAGAGACATCTGTCGTTATATGATGTTAACAACAGTATAAATATACATCAGGTTTCGCGTATCTGCCTAGGCAGGGAATAGTCGTATGGATAGCGCGGTGTGTAGAACGGAGCAAAGGTGCAAGGCTCGTGTTTCAAATCCCGCGTCTGCCGATATTTTTCTGAATGAATTGATGCGTATAAAAATTTATGTATAAATGTATGTGTATATTTGATAACTAATAAAATTGACATAAAGGTATTTCTAAAAATGTAATGAAGAGTTAACAAGGTACAAGGAAAATAATGGCATCCAACAGAACGTTGTGCTGAGGACCATATTGCAAAGGTGAGAGTATAATATATGCTTTTGAGTAGTAATTATCACATGTCTTAATGAGGGTAGCGTAATTATTAAAATTAACTTGAAAATTTAATTACAGAGAAAAAATATTAGTAGAGATTCGTAAAATATATCATAAATCTTTCGTCAAAAGGCTTCTAGTACATTCTACAAGAAACTATTTAGTTAGCTTTATAAAGTAATGTTTGGATACGGAATTCGGAATATTGTTGCACATTCAAATAGTGAGCAAATACAGTGTGCAATTAACAGTTTTTACGACGTTGATTTACAGCTGTCAAACCATCTTTTATGTAATCTCGATCGCACCTCATCAGCTTCTATGCTGACTCTTTCATTAGCTTAAAAAATATATCAAACTTACAGGGGAAAACAGATATAATAAATATATCGAATGTCTCGGGACACTCAAGTAGCAATAGATCGGGTGTCAGCCATCAGCAATATGAAATTACGATACAACAAGAATAGAAGAAAAAGACTGCCGAAGGTAGTCGGTAGAGCCTATCGTTCACAGACAATTCGTTCAGCGATACATACGTAACGACGTGGGGCGCACTGAACGTCTGGTGCACGGGACATTTATCGCATGGGACAATTGGTGCACTGGATGTCTCGCTAACCTAATCTAACCTAACCTAAGGATTTGCCGTGTGATCGTAGAGTCCAGAGATGCATATGTTTGTTAAAGAAAAAACTTAGGTTAGGTTAGCGAAAATTTAGTGCACCGGTTGTCCCGTGTCCCAAATATCCTGCACACCAGAGGAACTAAATAACGAAATGAAGAGGTCCTTATGTAGAACCTTGCGACACCCCTGTGATATTGCATACAAGAGAAAACAACATGCAGCCGTTCGTTATGGCCGGAGGTAATGACGGAGGTGGTCGAGTTGACATATCGCGGTCTGCCACCGGTCAGCGAGAGCAAACACGGCCAGGGTTTGCGTACCAGCGATACTGTAGGGGAAGCCAAACATAAATATTGTCCAAGCATTCATCTCACCGGTTTACGTCACAAGGAGCTTCAAGTCTTGCAGATATTGTTCACAGATGAATAAAAAATTTCAACAATTTAAACGTATTTTACACATTAAAAGCATCAATTAGTTGCAGCTCTCGATTGGGTATTGATTTTATTGTTTCGGTATGTATTACTTATTTTGAACCGATTTTGAAGTATTGAATTTATCATCCGATCACTTTGAAAACTGCGTCATTATAAAAGCTCCCGGGCGTTCGTTCTACAGGCCTCCGCATTTTTATTACAGTTTTGAAACATAAAAGCTTGTTGTGCAAATTTAATTAGAATAAATTAAGGATGATAGTCGTTGATAGATATATATGATGCAATTTTTTGGATCCTATAGATCTAGCTACAGAGCGGATATGGAATATGAAGAATAAATTTTGTGAGAAACGGTAAAATTGTGAAGTTGCCTTTTAAGCATCCATCCCGTACGTAACCAAAAGATGGTAGAAATACGAGTATTTAAGTATTATGGGTATAATGTACTTGGCGCAAATTTGGGACGTATTGTGGAATGCAGTGAAATTATGTGGAAGACATAATTTCACTGCAATATAAAATGAATATTAAATAAAAAGATTTTAAAAAATTAATACAAAAATTCAGTGCAGCGCAACTTGCAATATTCACAGTGAAATGTTTTGTGTACAAATATGTATTTGTCGTTCCTCTCCACAGCTGTCAACTATAATGCTTTCTAAATCCTTGCAAATCTTTCCGGGGACGTAAATCCCTGACGCCCGTTCCAGCGGACGATAGCCGAGGAAGAGCTGACGTATAGCGACCGTCTATTGGACAACCACAGTAAACACAAATAGCCTGGCTGCGGCATAGTAAAGGGCGATCAGGAAGAACATAATATTATCAGTAGAATTTCATGCAAAACTATCATCAGGAACCTGCATCCAAAAACTTTCTGATTGTTTTCTATCCGTCTTTCTTCAGTGCCCTCCACATAAACCTTTCTACTATTTATAACAAAATGCTTGGTGGTTAGTTTACAATCTGCTTGATGATTCTTGGACGCCATTCTCATATTTGTTTAATGAATCTGTATAAAATTATGCCTGTAATTGTCCCCCGATGAAAAAAAAAGATAAAACTACGAAAAATTACTTGCCATTGATAGATCACGGCGGTATTTCAACGATAAACAACTTCTTCTTCTATATAAAGGACAAATCCGACCTATCCTTGTGAATACCTTCTAAACTTAATTGACTCAGTTCAAAGAAGAGCAATTCGTTTGATAAACAATGACACCCTTACGTCTAATCTACAATCAATGGAACACAGACGTAAGGTTGGTTCTCGTAGTCTTTTCTACCGTTATTACCACGGTCGCTGCTCTTCGGAACTAAGAACTAATTCCTCCTGCACCCACTCACAGCCGACAAACTCGTCTTACACTTGCCGAACATCCATACACGGTTAATATATGTCGACCAAGAACTGGCAGCTTCCAAAGTTCCTTCCTTAATGCCACCGGTAAGCTATGGAATGCTCTTCCAGCGTCTGTGTTTCCTCCTTCCTACAATCTGGATCTCTTCAAGAAACAGATAAATATACACTTGCAATCTCCCCAACCCACACACAAACACGAACACAACACACGTTTCCCGCATGCAGCGTCCAGCCTCCCTGGCTGAGCGTCATAGAGTGCACTGGTCTTGACTGGTTGTGCTCTCCTGCATGCGCATGTTATCTTTTTACAGTAGTCAAACTCTATACAGTTTGAGTATGAGAGGTTAAACATTGAAATAAAATAAAACTTGAAGGAAATATATTTTACATTCAACGGTTTCGGTTTGGTAACATGGTAACTCCAGAATAACCTTTTAAATAAATAAAATAATAAATAAACTTACTTAAAGCCGCTCTTAGGAAATTACTGGCATATTTTATTATTGGTGTGATGTGCTTACCTGGAACAAAAAAAGGAAAAATTAAATTAGTTTTCTTAAAATACAATACGTAAATGCATACAAGAAAGCATAATCGGTAGGTTTTATGACATTAAACCAACGCGACTAAACGCTTAATTCACATATTTTATTTTTCTATAAGTCATTGGGACTCATATTCTTCTTCTTCGTGTCAGCGACGTCAAATTATTTCTGCCCAGTATCTGGCAACATCGATAGTCCGTGTGATGCCTAGCATTAGTCTTGAGATGTGCAACTTGTTGGGCACATGGAGCAGGGACTCATTGATTGAGAAAGTGCGTAATGATATGTTTCTCGAATATATACAGATGTATGGATATAAAGAAGAAAATACAGACATTAAAAGACCATTTAAGAATGTGTTATAAGCCTGCAAAATTAAAATAAATAAATGCAAGAGACTTTTTGGCATATCTGTCTTTTTCAAATCTTCCAGCTTTTGTGGTCCTCAGTAGGCACTTAAGAATAATGTTTATAAGTTTAATAGAAGAACCAACGATATACAAAGCTGATCAAAGTCAATGCGAGGATCACAGCATCTGACAGAACGAAATATGTGGCAAAAAGTATATGCCACAGCTGAGAAACAAGATAATGAATCATCTAAAGAAATCTCGATGAAACGTTTCTTTCGCTTACATAAAAAGCTTAAAGCAAATGCTCGGTACATTTATACGTGAAACTGTAAAGTGAAGTCGAGGACGTTTTTTTCGTTTTCAGCTAAAATTTCAGCCGAATCGGTTGAACAATTTCATTTTTACATTCGCCCTTTTATCAACAGAGGAAGTTGCGCAAAGTTGAAAAGTTGAACTTCCACTACGGGAAATAAAATTTTAATGGACAGGCGCATTTTTCAAGGCGCTGAAAAAAAAACCTAAAAAAAATACAGTCGCCACGAATAACGCTTGCAACGATAAATAAGAAAATGGATACCGACGGAGTGAATTATTACTGAATATTTTTTAAATTTTTAAACAGAAAATTAATTAAATTGCATTATTAAAGTGGATAGTGTTTTTCGAAGTTAAATATTTCATTATAATACAATTGTATTAAAATGTTTTAAATCAATTTTTTATTAGTATTTTGTATATTTTTCATGTCATATATAAATAAATTTACGTACTTTTTCCGCCTATAAAACCTAACACTCAAAAGGCATGCTCATAATACGTGACATCAGCATCAGCCCTTGCTGACTGGTACCGAAAAACTCGATATACAATCTTTCGTCTCTTACTTTTGTTCGCTTGTCGTATATGCATGTGTCGCCATATTGGCGTTTTGGACTAGTTACGGAGATCGTCACTTATGGCGCTGTGCGACAGCCCCATCATGGGCGCGTAGTCGTCTGCCGACCGTCGGCGAGATCGCATTGTTAAGTCCCGATCGATACGAAAGTAACTATCGGGGAAAACCAAGTCTTTATCGAAAATACATGTCAATGTGCTTCAGAAAAAGTCTTTGTGTTTTTAATATGCTCATCATCCTGCCATCACGCGACTGAATAACAACATTTTAATGAGAGGAGGATGTTAATGCATATTTTTTAAATGCATATACATTTAATATTTAAAAATAAATTAAGTAAAGTTAAAATGTTGATCGGGGACTTAAATCACTAAAACCTTAATAAATCATATTTGACCGTCTTCGTAAACGCAAAACGTAATAAAAATGAAATTTTTATTCAATGCTTTTCCCGCATCAGTAGAAATATAAGGAATAAGTGAAGTAATATTTTCGCAGCTTCCGCCTGTACCGTTTTGAGTAATTAAAATGAATGTGCCCCTACCAGCGCCGCAGCCATGTTAATTAAGTATTGTTGTAATTTAGTACTTTTTTATTTGTTCTGGGATTGCATTGTGCTCGAAACGGGGTGACAATGATGCGTGGAAAATATGGCACGTTTTATTTGAGAATAATATTAATTTTGTGCGCTTTATAGACTATTACATGATTAATGCAACGTTTCCAACAGTGATATGAACTCGTGATACCTGAGGCCGCCTTTCGGCTGAACATGTGGAGAAGCGCAACTGAGGGCAATACTTGGATTTCCCCGAAAAAGGACCTAGCCCCTGGACACAACCAGGGGTGGAATATATGGAGGTCCCTTAACAGAATTCGAACCGGAGTATGCAAGACGAAGACACAAATGAAAGCCTGGCAGATTTACAGCGGACCGACTGAATGTGACTGCGGCGTGAAGCACCCTGTCACACCTTCTGAAGTGTGCGCTGTGTCCGAGTAGTTGCACCCAGGAACACCTGATGATGGCCGGGAGTAACGCCATCGACGTCGCCGACTTCTGGGCAGACAGGATCTGAACCTTTTGTTTACGACAAGATTATATATATGATGCAACGTACATTGTAAGTAAGAGAACAGACTTATCATTTTATATTTTCAATTATTTATGAAAATGAAATATTAATGTTATATACTTTCAGTGAAATTCGCACACATGAAAAAGTTATCAATAAGAAAAAATATTCACGGTGGCAGGAATTTCAAGTATTTTTTTTTCATTTCCTTGCAATAATTTTCTGCTACATAGTTCTAGCGTAGGCTCATAGTTAGCAAAAGCGCTACATTTAAATCAGAATTATAAATCAGATAAAAAAAACATGAAAATTGAAATATCGTTTGTTTGTTTTTCATTTCATGTTCATTCATGTGCCCATTTCTTTATCTTGTCATTCCTAGTAAAGTTAAAAAATCGTACTTCTGAAATTCAGCAAAAGCGATTGTTCTTAAAATCTACATAAAACAGCTGTGCGAAGTTAGAGAGACGAAATTTGATTATTGTAATATTAGAGTATTATACGATAAGTTTATTGTTAACAACAAATTATTACATTATAACAAGCAAGTGCACATCTTTCAGGTAAATTTTGTGTTTCAATATAAGTACTAAAAACATTGAAAAAATACGTTAGTGTCCCGTTATTTTTCGATGTAAAGTGACCTCACATTTACCGGAAAGCATTCCCCGGCTGCGAGTTTCCCGGTAATGACCCGGTGGGTATTGTGCAACGGATGACGAGCTATATTGTGTATCATGGCAGTGTCGAGTAGTATGGCTTAGTGGTTAAGCTCTCTACTGTCATGCGAGAAGTCATAGGTTCAAAATCCAATAAAACAGAGAAAATTTAAATTGTAAAAAATATAAAAGATACTAATAAAGAGCATCTCATCACAAAACTAATGACGCTGTATAAAAGGTTTCGAGAATAGTTATTTAGGAAATATGGAATGGATTTGTGAAGAACGTTAGTAATAAGACACGAAAGTCTTACATTATATAGTCAGTCAAAAGACCAGACAAGGCTTGAACAAGTTGTCCGGCAACTACAGGCTGCCTGTTTTTCAGTTTTATTTTACAGTTGTCGGAGTCCATAAGGAACTAAACATATAATGTATTTGTTTGAGCTTCGAGATATATGACATTGCCTTGTGTCAAAGATGACAAGGTCTATAGAGGTTTACATAGATTTATGGCTGCAATTTATGAGTAAATAATACGCTTTGTTAAAAATTGAATTAACTCGAACACGAAAATGGAGAATCACATAAAAATAATGTATTTAAATTAAATCTTTATTTTCTTCTTTAGCCTCGCCATTTCCCATCATCTGGGGTCGGCTCTCATTGTGCACATTCGCCAAGTCTGTCTGTCCTGCGTTGCATTCTCGGTCAAACCCAGAGTTTTCAGATCCTTGTTTACAGTTGCAGTCCAGGTTGCCTGTAGTCTTCCAGGTTTTCTTCTCAGCGTGGGTATGTTTAGGGCTCTCTTCACTAAATCTTTATCAATTTTTATAAAAAGTTATAATTTTGTGATCATACATGATTAAAAATAAAACAATTCAAAAACTGTCAGAAATAATAATTAAGCTTGTGAATAAATGCATTCTGATTGAATAATAAAAAATAAAAATATACATACTTTGAATATATACTATAGCGACATCTATCATACGATGATAACTTATATAGAAGATCAGAGACGAGTCATCTCAGGTGGAAGAAATTGGCCCGGTGGCCGAGCGGTATAATTACCTGGGCAAAATGGTTGGTTCCAAAGGTCCGCGGTTCGCATCTTACTTCCGCCGATATTTTTTCTGAATGAATTGACTCGTTTAAGGATTTTTATGGATGGTATATGTATATTTAATTGCGTAATTCAAATTTGTTTATAACCACTCGGTTATAAGCAAATAAAAACTGTAAGTGTTGACCTGAAGATGGTAAATTGTGCTACCGCAACTAGTAGACAATAAACAGTAAGCCAAGTGGTTTTATAAACAAGTTTTAATTGTTTTATTTTTTAAATCTTTTTCATCCTCAACACACTGATTAACGAGTCTATTAGTTTCTCGAGAAATTACGTAGCAACAATAAGCTTTATACATCTACGTAGAAATTATTAAATATATTAAGACTTAAAATAGAAGAAAAGCGACACATACACACTCGTTACATATATTTTGATAAATTAAAATTTGATAAAATATATATTCTTGTAATTTGTATTATTCAAATTGTACATAATGAAATATTTAATTATTTATACAAGTCATGCACGGTTAGAAAGTAGTCATAAGTTATGTAACAAATAATAATATATTATAAATCGATTGTTTATTTATCGTTACATTCGCAAATGTGTTAAGGTTAGCTACTCATAAGGCTGTAATAATCGGAACGGCATTATTCCGAAATGAGTTAACATCACTTTACGATTATCGTCGATGGGTATTGGGTCCCTAAGACGCGCTCTCCACACTGGGGTTCGTGACCGCTCCGAGGAACAATAACCCCACTAATTATCATTATGATTGTTATGCGTCATACTGAATTTACGGTAATGCCATTTGGGAATATAGCTAAGTATCCGTAAAACACACTGAGAACCGGAGCGATTGTATTAACAAACCCTTTCGAAATACGAATATATAGAATCATTTACATAGCTGTACACTTATACAGAAGAAAACATACTAAGTGATTATTGAATGCGAAACCGCAATAAACAAGGAAGTAAATAAACAGAGCAAACGTGATGCAAGTTTAACCTGTGCGAGAATGTGGCCCTAACGTTAAGGACGTGGCTAAAACTCAAATTCTGACATATGTAATACAAATAAAAGTGTAGTTGTGTTATCTATTAACATCTGAGCATAGTTTGACGATGTTTCAGGACACTACCTATAATACTGACTGTACAATTTGAGTTTTAAAAATCCTTGATTCAGTTTTCCATACTTATAAGTGACGATCACTGAAAATCACACTTTAAGCAAATAAACAAATATTGATCATTGAAATAACTGAAATGTATTTAAAAGTTGAAACTAAAATAACATAACATAATATCAGCAGCTTTGTTTTCAATTTAAAGACATAATAAAATATGATTGACAACTTAAATTATTTTCTTCTCAAAGATGTTACGAAAAAGGCTTCAGTTACAAAAAAAAAACGTATTTCAGGAGCGTTTAAGGCGGAAGCGTCGGGCTTATAGTTTTATACAAAAAATTTTGGTTGATAAGTGATCAAATATGTTATAGATACGACATCTGAATTAACCCTTTGGACGCGGAAAGCGACTATAGTCGCCCGGATTTTTATTCCTCTTCGACGCAGAAATCGACTATATTCCATAGCTTGTAAAAAACGTTACCTTTGGACGCGGTAGTCGAATTTACGACATCGTCTGTTGTATACAGTTTTTTTTTGTTGCGCATTTATTGTGCAGGGGTAGGAGAACGAGAGGCCAAACATGTCTCTCTTTTTTTTCATCATTATAGAGGTATTATAATATTATTTTTTATTATATGTTTGACACATGTGTTGACGCTGAACATTCAGAATTCACATTTGATCGAATTGATCGAGACCCTTCATATAAGCATCATTTCATGACTATAATATATGACATATACTCCATGTTATATTTTTCAGTTTTTTCTGTTAATTTTTATAATATTTCCGTAAAAGATTTTTATACATCAGTATAAATGTTACTATAGTAAATTTTAGTAAATTAATATAATTTTGATAGTAATAAATATAATTATAGTTTTTTTTTTTCAAAAACTTTTTTTGCCTTTTCATCCTTTATCCTTTTTTGACAGCCCTGCTATGTCATAAACAAAGCTAAGGGTGGGTATTATGACTTTCCCTCTATTCTAAAATCATAAATAATGACTAATAATTGTAAAATAACTATTACGAAAAATTTTTTTTTTGATATTTATATTAATTTTTTGAGCCACCCTCCCCCCCAAAATATAACCTGACGCTTATTTTTTGGTGTATTTAATTATGATGTTCTCAAAAAAAAGTTAAATGAATTTCATAGAATACTTTATTTTACATGTAAAATTTGCATTTTACAGATCAACTTTTTTTTTCGCTTACCGCGTTGAAAGGGTTAAGCTTTAAAATTGTATGATTATTTATATGACAAAGTATGAACTTGGCGGATCTCCGATAAAGAGATTACCTGAGAAGTCGCAAGTGTAATGGAAACTGAAAAAACTGAAAGGCGGAAATTCGTGTCAACCGAATGCTTCAGTTAAGGAGCCGATATGGGAAAAAAAATTGTGTGCATAAATAATTTTAATAAGAAATGTGATATTAAAATTATGCAAAGTCGCACATATTTTCAGATGAATTAGTTCTGCTTACAGAAAATGAGCTCGATTTTACTTTGCTTAAATGAACAATTAATATAATGTTGGAAGAGCATTGCGGATCTTACCGATGTATTTTACAAATAAATTATGAATACTGCCCATTGTACGTCGAACAATGTTATATATATTAAAATGTATAATATGTCAGAGTATAATTTACGAGTTTAAAGAAGCAAAAGCCCCATGATCATAGTGTTTAAAAAACTACGTAAAACAATAATACGTACGTTTTATTGCACGTTAAAGGTAAGTGTAAAATTATTTATTAGACAAAGTGTTCTCTTTTTAACGTATTAAATCCCCTGGGTCGAAATAAGCGCTTTTATTATAAAATGAAGCAATAAAAATAATTCCACTCCATGAAACGTACAAAGTGCATGAAATAAAAGATTTGTTATGAAAATTACTGGAATAAATCCCGGTTCCGGTTTCCCTGCGAAATCCAACGCATTCTCAAACTCTGCAATACATTATTATGCATTTTATTTCTTTTACTTTCCACCGCCGCAGCATCCGAGAGACTGGACGGCGCAGGGGGAGGGGATATTTATATCCGAAGGATAAATTATTTACTAGGGAAGATAAATCCGAAGCTATTAAAACAACGTTTCGGCCGGCGTTGCGGCAACTGCATTTTTTGTGATAGTTTTATTTTAGCGTTTCCGGCTGTTCAATTTAGAGCCGACAAATTGTTTGTTTTCAAAAGATATGAAAATTCAATTCTTATGTTTTTTACTGCTCATGAAACTATAATTTCCGCTACTAAATTGAATCAAATTACTCACATAATACAAACAGGTACATCACACAACGTACCAGATAATTTAATTATCTCATGTCGGTTGCTCTAAATACATAATGTAGCTGAAAATGATTCTTCTTCGTAGTATCAATCCGGAAAATTCGTTTGCAGCAACAAAATCTTGCATCTCGATCTCCACTCCTCTCGATCCTCTGCAATCCTCTTCAGCTCAGTATAAGAGCTACAACTCATGTCCTCGAATACTTGCTGCAAATACTCCCGTCTAGGGCGCCCTCTACAGTTTCTACCCTCAACCATCCCCTCCACAATGTCGTGAAGAAGACCATCGCGGCGCATGATGCGACCGATCTATCGGGCTCGCCTCTCTGAGATGGTTCTTATAAGGTGCCTAATTTACTTGATTATCCTGAGATCCTCATTGTTCGTGACGTGGTCTCTCCAGGAAATTCAGAGAATTCTTCTGTACGACCACATCTCAAAGGCCTCTTTTAATCACTTTCAGATAAGTACCAATGGTTAAGGATGATGATAAAACAGGTGTTCAAACAAAATATAGTTAAGGTATATAATAAACATGAATCAAGCCATCTTACCACTTAAAGGGAATGGAGTCATGGGATTTGAGTACCTGCGTAGAATATTAGAAATCCGTTTGTTTGACATCAGTAAAAACAATTCTAAAGGAGCCAACACAGCAGCCTTTCATTAGAAATTAGGCCAAGAGAAAAATGTGGGTTTGGCTATAACAAGCTGCAAAAACGGATAAAAAAAGATTGCTTCGTCCTGGAAGGCTGTCGAAAACTATGACGAAGCTCTAGAAATCAGTAGTGACATTGAATGAGGTTAGGAGCATATCAGATGATAGAACTTTAAGGCGGATATTTGTGAAGAGAGTATGTTCCAGGGTTGAAGTGGATGACACGTATCAGAAGACACTTTCATAATGGAATAATAAGAAACATCCTATTGAATTTTTCTTATATGTCAACTATCTAGCTGGAGCATATGATTGTCACAAATTGAGAGCATAATGTTTAACCTATTTTATCTTGACTCAGGACAAAATCGTGAATATTAAATGTATCATTTCCTAAGGCATTACTGGATATTTCCTAAATAAAAATGATATTTAATAGGAATACAGTAAAACTTTGGTAAAATAAAAAAATATTGGTGCAATGAACTTGACGTCCTCTGCATTGTGCTTTATTCATGGCGTATATCGCCTTCGCGGCCAGACTCGCTGACCGGCCAGGGCTTTGAAAGTCCGGCCTGCGGAAGAGCAGCGGTCCTGATATTTATGGACGGGGCGGTAACGCTGCGCCGGGCCTGAAAGCGTACCGTCAGCGCCGGTATACCGCCGGCATTATACGGGAATGCTATCTAATAACGGTATATCGGTATTAAGCCGGTACATCAGTGTGAAACATGTAAAATATACCTGAAACCTGGTGAAAGCAATGCTCTGAAAGCACCAGTAAAAGATTTTTCCTGAAAAATCTAAAAAGTATTTTCAGGACATGAAAATTATCATTTTTCTTCTACTTCGATTGCAAGCTTGAGCAAATAATCACTATTAAATAAAGAGATGCTGTTATATCAGCTACCTTGAGCCTCGATTCATCTCAAGTCATCTCTGCACCTACAGCTTTGCAGAGTATTACCTGTAAATATTTAACGGCAGTCCTCCAGTACGAGAGCAACACATGATCTTATAACAGCGGTGTATTATTCGTGAATTTAAAATGTATTTTCTGACATTTAATAAAAGATAATTTAAAAATATTTTCTACACAAAAATGTAAGTCGATAACGTTAGTTTTATATTCGAATCTAACGAATTGAGCTGATTGTAAACATTACAACAGTTTAATATTTGAAAAATATTTTTTTATTTGAGACTCTACAATCCGTGTTATCCTAATATATATGAAATCACATACCTTACATAAAATCAGTAATTAAATATACACATACAATTTTATATCAAATTTAACGCATCAATTCATTCAGAAAAAATATCGGCAGAAGTGGGATTCGAACCTCGAGCGTTGTACCTTTGCTCTGTCCTATACATCGCGTTTTCCACACGACCATTCTCCGCCAGAAAAAATACGCGAAACTTGATGTATTTATACCATTGTTAACATCATATAACGATCGATGTCTCTGTAGTGTATATTCAGAGTATGTATATTATTATTTTATTAAGATTCAATCAGTCAACATTTATTCACAAGCTTTTATTATTAGTTACCGACAGTCTATCGACTATATTTAATTACTGATAATATTGAAATATACATCAATTATCTATAAAATAAAACTAGAATATTGAAAAATATCCTAATAAAAATAAAAGATAATCCAAAAAACCTTACGTAAAACGTTGTGAAATAACAAACAAACATATAATATATTTATAATCTAAAAATACACATTACAAATGCCAGTTTAAAACCAAAAACTAAGTATAATACAAAACAGTTCAAATATAATGCAGCATTTAATTCCCAAGAGGAATTTGAACGATATCCAGCAATGTAGTTGTTGTTTCATTTAATACTGGCTTCGCTGAAACTGAAAAATATTATGAAACATGTGAAATAGCGAGAAACGTAGGAATTATATAAATTATCTAAATATATTATGATTAAATTTGGTTATTTGTAATAAATTTAACATCCTACATGCACGAATAATAAATATAACAAAGAACATTGACATTGTGAGTTAAATATTCTCAACATATAGGTGATCATTATCTATACAAGGTTAAATAAAATTCTTCTTTTACACCAGCCTTTTTTATAACTCAATGATGGTGTGTGAATGTAGCTTAGACTATTATATTTTCAGATTTTTTTTCATTCTTATCAAATAAGTTTTATTAAAATATTGTAAAAATATTTTTGACGTACGATTTAAAGAAAAATTCCGTGATATCAATCAAATAATTAATGAGTAAAAATTCAAAGAAAGAAAGCGATGAAGGTATGTTTCGAATTCCATACAGTGTACAAACTCAATTAAAAAGTCAATGTTGTATCCAACCGTCTAAGTAATTCTAGATTTATATCAAAAATATTTAAAAATATATGTACAGTATATTATTTCACACTACTTTTTTATTTAACGTAGCCATTTGTTATGTATCGTATTGTATATATGCCGGTGGGTATAGCTCAATGGTCAAAGTGTTAGCTTGGCAAGCCAAAGATCGTGAGCTCGATTCTCGGCAGAGATGAAAAAATTTATATTTACGGATTTCTGAGCTCTAAAATACCCCGATTGGTGTGAATTTGATCACTTTGAGCAAAATGACAGTCATAGGCTATTTATCAAAATTTGAAATAGACGAAAGTCGTCCCGTTAAGATCACTCATTTATAATAAATTCCTGTAATAAAAAGGATGTTGCGCTGTACTCTATGACGGTGGGAGATCAACACTCCACATGCAGTACTTATCCACATGTAGAATGATAAGCCACATATAATTCACATATTAAACTTTAAAATCTCACTATCACCATCTGTCGGTAATTTCGTGTATGCGTTTACATAAGAAAAAAAAACAAAACAAATATTGTAATAATTGTAAATATATTTGACTATTACAAACAGTATCGTGCAACATTTATTCTAATTCCCAAGCGATCTCAGGGAGGTTTTCTACAATGTATCTTAATACAGCCTTCGATGTACCTGAAAATTTATCGTGAAAACTGTAATATGGTTTTCAGGGTTTAGGGGCGAGTTGGTATGCAGAACGCACCCCTCCCTAGGAATATTTACTGCGAATCAATATGGAAACAAGGCGAACCCCGTCTCCGTATTGGAAACGATATTACCTGCAGGCCAAGAGAGTAGCTTCATATTTTACCTGCTTTATTTAACTAGCAGATCTGGGCGGGTAAACAAATAAATAACTGTGCCAAAGCCATTGCAAAACTCTACATTGTGTTATATAAAATATGCAAGATATCGTAGCACAAGTTTAAAAATAAAATTCCTTTATTACTGATGTTTAAAAGATTCAATTCAAATTATTAAAGTACACATAAGAATGCTTTATATGTCTTAAACGTATCAAATATTTTTTCGAAAAATTCCAAATTTTGATCAAATTTTTGAAAAATTTTGTTTTCAGTTTAATTTAACATTGGATTAAATTTACATTGAATTTTCATATTAGTCGTTTTTTATGTAAACACGTACAGAAGAATACCGACATGGTGATAGCAATTCTGAAGTCTCATATGTGGTATTCTATGACGCTTACCATAGTGCATATGGCTAAGCGCTGCATGTGGAGTGTTGATCCGCCAACGTCTATAGCCCAGGATTCACGCATCATCCATATTATTACAGGAATTTACTATGAATACGTGGTCTTCACGGGACGACATTCGTCGACTATTAATTTTAATTAATATGCTATGACTACCGAAAGTATTTTAGAGCTCAGAAATCGATTAGATTTTTTTTTTAAATCACCGTCGGGGATCGAACCCAAGACCTTTGGATTGCAAAGAAAACGCTTTGACCATTGAGCTATACCCGCCGGTTTTATATATAAATAAAATTTGTCTGATATTCAAAATACGTTTTGACACAACAATCTAAGCCTAACTAAAAATGTATGTTTTTTGATAGTATCCATCATTATACTCCAGAAAATTAGGCGTGATCCCTGTAAACTTAACTAAATTAATTTTATTTACTACAATCCTGGTTTAAATAAAAATAAGAGTATCTAAACCCACAGAAAGTACCAACTTGTACCCAAAAGCTATTACATATTTAGGTCAAACATGTAAGATATTATTTTTAAATACCATTATTTAGGTATAACATAGGGATAGTGCTATATACTCTAGAGTATAATTTTATTGATCTCAATAAAAGCTCTAACACCTGAGACATTCTAGGTCTTGCAATAAATCGAAAGTAAATTTTAGAAGTTCAAAATAGAGCCTCTTTGCTGGCAAACGCTATGACTGACGAACATCAAGACTTAAGAAAAGAAAATCAGAACCGATGGGAATGTTTCAACAAGGAGAGTCAATGCTGTACGAATGCAAAGACCTCCATAAAGCATAACATCCAAGATCCTACCACCTATACCTAATTAGCTGCTCGTCGAAGAAACTTATGTGGAGTTACATACAGGCCTTCGATGCTGCCAGATATTGAGCAGAATTCGTTCGTAGTAAATAACAAGTAAATAATAATTATGCAATTCATTAATTTTGATAATTAATGCGTAGGTTATTAAGACAGTAATCTGGTTATCTCACTTAATGTATGCAGATGGTCCTCGCATGGTGTGTGAAGGGCCTACCATTCGCACGGATATCGCCGGAAGTAAACAAATGCGTACTTCCGTTATTGATAAGATAAATGGTTTTCCTCTGCACGCCAGCCAATTGATCGTTAGGAAGCTGTGACATGATGTCTTATACGGCAGTGGCGTAACCAAAAATAAACTTTAAGTGTTTTTTATCATACCATCACGACTGGCAACTTGAGACCTACGGTAGCCAACGTAATCGTACACCCCTAGCCTAGCATCCTAAACTAAGGTTCACCAAATTCGTAATTCTTTCTACATTCTATTATGAATTTCCAGGATGATTGAATAATAAAAAATAATAATATACATACTCTGAATATATACCATAGACATCTATCGTTACACGATGGTAACAATGGTATAAATACATCTTCTTACGCGTGTCCGTTCAGGTAGAGAGATAGTCGAGTGGACTAGGTGGTGTAAAAGAACAACATTTTTTTACGTCATTTTTTCCTCTCAATTGAAGCATATGGCCACCGTATACTATTAACGGAATCTTACGCAGAGGTCAGCTCCATATTGCATTGCCAAATATATTTTGTACGTCCCTTCAGGATGACGAAAGATAGGGAGCTTAATAAAGGGTAACTTTGTGCAAATTGCTCATCCCCTAATAATATGCTTTTATGAGAAAATATTAACTATATATTTTTACTTGTAAGTTTCTTTAAACATATAAATGGCAAAAGTAGTTATATGCGGTAGGCAGGAGATAGTCGAGTGGATTAGGGTAATGAACAAGAGCAAAGGTTGCTTCCAAGGCTCGTGGTTCGCATACCGCGTCTGCCGATATTATTCTGAATGAATTGATGCGTATACAAATTTGATGTATAATTGTATGTGTATATTTAATTACTATTTTGACTGTCTTTGATACGTCCTTAGGCAGCAGTTCTATACTTCTTCCCCAGGGTTGACACTGCTTCCGCCCGGCCTCAGATTGATTGATCCGCCCTCAAGCCTCGGGTTCCGTGGGCGCCGCCCTCGCCCAGCTAATCTCGAGGCTTACAGCCTTAGGGTCTCATCCCTTAATGCGATTGGCGTTTCTTCTTCCGCAAAGACTAGACGCTTTTTAGCTGATTACGAGTGTAGAGTTCGCTTTAGATGTGAAGCTGATATGCACCATGACTTTTCTTGCAGCGCCTTTAATTTTTCATGATTCTCATGTATGCACCTTTAACTGGAGCATATGAACATCATAAGCGACCGCAATAAAGCACTGTCAGCCGCCTTTTTGCTCGCTTCATTATAAGCCATACATTATGTATATAGTTACCAACGGCCATCAAGAACAACGCGCGCCGGGGAATTTCCGTGGTACATATCCAAAACAGCTCCACTTTCGTCTCTTGATCAACTGTGGTATGAAAAACTGCCTTGTATGTCTCTTACTTCGTCCTTCCTCACAACGTTAAGGTTATCAACTGAATATACTGCATAATTATAATTATTTATTTATTTCAATTTGAAAAATTACAAATTAAAAATATTTTGTTTTGATTTCACATTTGTAATTTTATAATGTCAAATCAAAAGTAAATATTTTTTAATTGTTATTTCTTAAATTAAAACTAATTAACAAATATAAGTTCTCACAAGATAAAACCATCATACTCTTAGTATTCTCCGCAGACATACGTTGTCGAAACCAATAATACGGCTGCATTGGCGGGTGAAATGCCATGATTTACAGCCGTAAAAAGAATGGTGACGATATAGGCGCTTCATAGATTTCGCGGTGGTTGAAAACCTTCGAAGTTTAAAAAAAAATATTTAATACTATATTTCATATTTGTAAATATAAAAGAGTCACTTAGTATAGTACAGCTGCGATTTTTGATATTTATCAAAAAACCACGCACCCGTAATTTTTTTTTCGTGAGTATGTATGCAAAAAATATATTAGTAGAACTTAAGTCTTCTTCTTCGTAGTATCAATCCGGTGGATTGGTTTGCAGCAACAAAATCTAGCATCTCGATCTCTACTCTTCTCGATCCTCAGCAATCCTCTTTAGCTTAGCATAAGAGCTGCAATTCATGTCATCGAACACGTGCTGTAAGTACTCCCGTCTAGGGGACCCTCTGCAGTTTCTACCCTCAACCATATCTCCTTCAATGTTGTGAAGAAGACCATCGTGGCGCATGATGTGACCGATCCATCGGGTTCGCCTCTCTGAGATGGTTCTTATTATTTTATTATAGTCAGTTATTTTTGTTGTTTTTGTTTTTGTTGTCGCTGGGTTGACAAGATTGGCCGGAAGAGGAAGTCCGAAATTCCGTTTCCAGGGGGCATCGCATGGAGGTTCTTTTCATGCTCCCCACGGAAACAAACAGAAAGCTTCGTGTCACGTGGGAATGTAGAGTACTGGAACATAGCGACCATCCAAAATACCTCAGAGTCACTCTAGATCGCACCCTCACCTTCAGGCGTCATTGCAGCAACACCAAACAGAAAGTTGCAACAAGAAACAACCTCATCCGCAAACTGACCAACACTCACTGGGGAGCCCAACCACCCCTTCTTCGTACCTCAGCTTTAACACTTTGTTTCTCAGCCGGAGAATATGCGGCACCAGTGTGGGGTCGATCAGCCCACTGTAATCAAGTGGATACTCCCCTGAATGATGCATGCAGAGTCGTCACAGGCTGCCTCAAACCAACACCCATTTCTAAACTATACCCCTTGGCTGGTATCGCACAACCGAACATAAGACGCAAAGTCATATACGCCGAAGAAATGCGTAAGGCAATCAACCAACCGTCCCACTGCTTGTATAATCAGATACCCCCAACACCAAGATTGAAGTCTCGAAGCAGCTTTCTGAAATCCACACAACCTCTCAATCCGGCCCTGAAAATGAGAGACTCGAACTCCGGCAACAAATCGCACCAGAGGATTTCATTACTCCAAAGGAAGGCCTCACAACTGGCAAGAGCCTTGACTGGCCGACCTGGGAATCCCTAGAAAGATTAAGAACCGGAGTTGGTACAACAAAGGACAACCTCGAGCGGTGGGGAATGCTTCGGCAGGGAGACACTATTTTGCGACTGTGGAGACCTGCAGACCGCCTCACACCTACGATGCTGCTCCATGTGCCCAACAAGCTGCAAATCTCAGGACCTAATGCTGGGCAACACACGAGCTATCGATGTTGCCAGATACTGGGAAAAAATAATTTGACGTTGCTGACACGAAGAAGAAGAGTCTTATTTTGTGAGAAATGATAAGAAGAGTGTACATAAGAGCAAATACCACGACGGCTGACAAAATATTTTAGCGCAAATTTATAAAAACCATATGCTGCAGATAAACGAAAATATATAGTAAAATAATATAAGAAAATTAAACACGAGGAAATATTTCAGGAAACTTGTTTCATTTGAAACTTCCTCCGTTCGAGGCATTACTCATTCTTCAACTACAATATTAATTTAAGCACTTAAAGTCTCTAAAACTATCATAATTATATTAAAAACTCTCCGACATGAAAAATATGAGTAAAAAAAACACGAGCAAGAGTAGCTGCTGCTTGTGAAAAGTTTATTTTACATTCGCCGCGCCGAACAATGTAACGAGATTAAACTATTTGAAAAATTCCCCGAGCAAATGTCTGAATTTGGATTTCAGCAAAGAACTTCCGGCCGAGAAGGAAGCGAAGCCTTACGTGTGTTTTTCATGATTTTCAGGGCAAACGTTAGAGTCGCGTGTCTGAAGGCACTAGTGCGCCGTACGTCCCGTGAAATCTCGGTAAAGATTTTTCAGCGGACTGCACTTTTCAGAAGGCCATACTAGAGAAGATGTTTTTTCTTTGTAATTTATTTTTTATTTCAACTGAAAAATAGCGCACATTACTTTAGTTTGAGTGGAATTTTAAATTGCATGAAAGATTTTTGAAGATTTTTAATGGAAACAAGCAGTACGGCAATACGGGTGAAATTTATGACTAAGTGCTGCGATTTAAAGTAATTTTATATATGATAAAAAAAGTGCCTAAAAAGTAATTTACTCTTTGTTAATGACACATAATGTACTCATATTTTATTCACTATTATTTTTTGTATTTAAATACATACAGGAGAATACCGTTAGATGGTGATGGATAAATATCACTCGTTTGAGGATTCTATAACGTTTGTTATTTCAAGGGTGACCAAACGCTATTTGTAAAGGCTTAACTGGAAAGTAATAAGACTACATCCTAGCATTCACAAACAATTTATTAATAGGTGATAATCACGGAGTAAATTTCGTCTGCCACCATTGTCTAACTCTTTCATTACGGCTCGGTTTGAAAACAAATTATACTGCCAATTATAAAATTAGTATTTGAAGCACAAATGTACTTATCTGGTCTATTTTCAAATATCACATTGGTTCTTGTATCTCTTAGCTATCAGATGATGAATAAAAAACTATTCTATGACTCAAATTTTTTTGATTTTATTTGGCTCATCTAATTCTTAATATATGTAGGTTTTCCAACGAGAAAAAACATACTCGTACAGTTTGTCTGTAATCAATTTAAGAAAATAATGATGATATAGAATGTGGATTGGCGTGTGAAAGATTATCATCAAGATCAGAATGACCCTGCAGCTGACGGGAGGTAGTCCTAGCACGGTCTTTGGCAATCGTGCTTTCAGCTACGCGGCACTAATGGTCTGGAACTCGCTGCCGGGAAGCATAAGAGAGCTTAAAGCGGAGGCATTCTTCAGAAGAAGACTCAAGACCCACCTTTATACTCAGAGAGGCAAAGAAGCGCTTTTGGAATGCCCATTCGGTCATAAAAAGTGCTATACAAATACTGATTTAATAATAATAATCATTGGCGGGAGAGTGTACTATCTAGTAAGGAGGAGAGTAGGCAAGGTTTGTAAGAAAAACAAAAAGATTGAGGATTTCATATGAATTAGTTGGATAATAAAGCTGGAAAGTGGACGGGGAGTTTGCAAAATCAAATAATATATATTGTATTTTCTGATGTGCCTAAAAACGCTGATACTTTTGTGCATAAAAAATATTGAAGAGTCAGAGCGGTGTGCGCTATACAGCTTTTAATTATTATTCTCACTCATATAAATGCAAAGCGCGGGCAAATTTGAAGTAAACATTTCATGAGGTCGCTCGAGATGAGAAAAGTTGGCTCGGTTGAATCTTTCATTACAGAATTTCATCACTCTGCAGCCACTGGGCGTGAGTGGAGACGAAACCGCGGATTGTAAGGATGAATCACGGCTGCATACATGTGCATACAATTTAATTAAAATTTAACCCTGTCAGTCAAAAGCAAAAGTATTTTTTTTAGTTTGTATTATATACGCTATAATACCATTCATCCGATTGGGATAAAACGAAGTCAAATTTTTCCTTTTTGTGAGACGTTAATAGATGATGACAAAAGTAAACTAAGGCCATAGTAAATTAATACTTATTTATTTTTGATTGTTGAATATTTTTGATTTACTTGTCAAAAACAGTGAAAAATTACTACAAATGTGTTTTCACTACAAAATGCCTTAACAAAAAAAAAACTACTGGATATTAATAGTCTGTAACATTTAAGTTTAATTAAATACGTAAAGAGTGATATTAGGCGATAAAAATCTCCAATTTTCAACTGCATGTTCTTGCGCCTTAATCAATATTTAGACATATAACAATAAATCCTATCACACTCAATTCAAATAATTAAACCAATGTACAAATACCAAATACAAGTTTAACTGCCTGCTATTTTCTAAGAATCGGTTAACGCTTACGTTGAAATCTAGTGTACATTATACGACAAAAATCAACTAGCTTGGTGAAAACCCTTCCTGTCCCGTCCTGTTTTTGGAGACCCACATGGGGACCCGTTACTGGACGCACGCTAAAAGCTACTTGTTAGAGAGTGGCTGAAGGTCTTCCTGTAATTCTAGGTGGATCAGTTAGATGTCAAATCGACCTCAGTCTAAGGCTGCGAAGGGAGTATACTTCAGCGAGTCTCTAATTGCCTTCTTTGGTAACACGTTGCTAACCTCAAAATACGTGGGAATAGATAAGGAAATGGTAAGGTTGGGAAATGCATTCTGCAGAATGGCAGACATCAGTTAGGAGTCATTATTTGCGTCTGCACTCTTGCAGACGGACGCGCATAAACTCTCAAAAACAGCGTAATACCCTTTGTTAGTAACGAAGTCTTGGTATCCGACCGGACCTGATGCTGGCCGGACCACTTCAAAGAGCGAAAGAGTCAAAAATAAACTGAAGACGCTAAAAAGATTCTCAACAACGCCGTTGGTATCTTATTCCTTCTGACACGAATAAAGTGACTGAAAAACGACGGTCTACGCGTAGATTCTCCGTCTTCATGAATAACTGTAAAGTATTTATGCGAGACGCGCGTCTCCTGCTCCTGAAAATTAGGCCGAACCGCGCTGAAAGGGCCAATTTTTTATGCGTTTGTTTGCGCATCGGCCGATTCTCCAAGTTTCGCTGGGAGGTGCTGTGAAATTCATGGGTCGCGCAAAAAAGGGTTCTGAAAAACACTCGAGTTGCGTTTTCAGGAAACCCGCGCAGAAGGCTTTCGACGCAGATATTTTATGCATCGGCTGTTGTTTCGGGACCCCGAGAACGTCTTGTAAACAAATTCAGAGATAAAATACAGTTGGATTCAATCTGCGCAAGGCATATTTGTAAATCACTATGTTCACATATCATAAAATATAGTTTACATGTGAAGTGTGGTTTGTTGGGTGGCTGAAAAATATACTATATGCTGGCTCACAATTTGAAGAATAATACTCTTTTTATAAATACACAAAGAAATAAACAGTTATTTACATCATTTAGTTTAGGGGAGACCAAGAGTGGCAGTAAATTAATAGATGTGTTTAAAAGTATATAAATATTTTATAATAAGTTGATTAATTTAAATACAAAAAAAAAACATTAAGTTAGTAACAAACGCAATCCATCAAAATATATTTTTCACGTAATATGCGTTTATTTCTCTCCTCGATGAGGCGGACAAATTAGCTGAATGTTCAGGTTGAAGGGCAACGAGTTAGACATGGATATACGGTACACAGTTCAAAACCTATCGATTGTCTTATTTATATTGAGATCAGCACGATATAGCCCTTGCTCACTGGTATCGACAACCTCGATATACAATATTTCCTCTCTTATTTCTGTTCGCTTTTCGTACATGTGTGTGTCGCCATATTGGCATTTTGGACAAATCCGGTCACGGGCGTGACGTTAGTTAGTTTTATAGATTGCCACTTGCGACGCTGGGCGATAGCCCATCACGAGCGCGCTCAGTTGTGTACCGACCGCGAAAAAGGTCGTATTGTGGCCCGGCCTGAATGCTGTGGTCCGGGCCAGAAGTTGTAAAGTTATCGAAATATATATGTCAACGTGCTACGGAAGAAGTCCTTGTGTTGTTAATCTGCTCCTCATACTGCCACCACGCGACTGAATAACTACCTTTTAAAGAGAGGAGGATTTAAATATACTAATTTCCATTGATTGATGAAATAAATGTCTAATATTGTAGATTGGTGCTGCCTGTAAAGTTTTATTGTATTAATTGTTCTAATTGATTGCTTGACAATTAAAGCAAAAAACATTCACTTCAAATAAAATAATACATTCAACATAATCCAATTAGCGAAATGACCATTTAGTCAAATGTCATTAGGTCAAATGTGGGTCATACTAATTGATTTCAATAAAAAATACTTTAATTTCATTCCAATTCCTAATATTCATCAGATATCAATACGTACATATAATATATTTTCTGCAACTCTAAAAACCAGTTCAATATTCAAAAATATATATTACAATATATATTGCCATGTTTAATATATGACAAATCTTAGTTCACATTTAAGAAAGTAAGAGAAGCTTATTCAAATTTAAAAAATTCCACTTTATAAAAAATATAGTTTAGCATCAAGTCGAGTAACATTTTCTATAATAAAAACGCTCCTAAAAAAGTTTATTTCAGCTAAGATAGCTTGTGCAGAGTATTTCGGAAGATCTCGTAATATGAAGACGATGGCCGCGCGGATACTTCCGGTGGTTCTCCGGATCTCCAGTCGCTTCCTTCAGGCTGAAAGCTTGTCAGGATTACGCGAAAGTGGAGCCTGAAAACTACTTTTCCAAGAGCCGGTTTCCTAGCGAGAAAATAGAGACGATTTCAGAGATTTTTCTGAGCTTTAATGCAACGGATTAAAAAGCTTTAATATTAACACTTACATGTGTATCTAAGTTATATAAAATAAGAAAATTTATAAATATATCAGCCATATTTGGAGCTTTCTGTAGTATTTTTTTTATTTTTTGGCATGATCTCTTACACTTAAGAAAAATACATTAAGAGTTCATTCTCAATATGCTCCATGTAAGAATAATGTTATTAAATTAATATTTATTATTCATAATGGATCACAAAGTGAAAGCTAAAAACACTTAATAAATAGTATTTACTAGAAATCAGGCTTTAATGAAAGTTGAATAAATTAAAATCACTGAAAGTATGTTCAAGTTAGTAGTTATATTAGTTATAATAAAAATATCAATTATTTAAGGTATGTAATAAATACTCAGGTATCATTTTATATTTTCTTCAGTATAGTTGCACTGAAATTTGTTAAATTGTGTGTTTTTGTAATATCGTATATAAAACATATATTTACACGCCAATAAAATTTAAGGAAAGAGGATTGTGAAAAGATCGGTATATTTCGTAGAGCGTTGAGAAGGGTAAAAGTATGCTTTTACTTAAGCTTAGAAGTATTTTTTGAGAATTAATGTATTTCCTCATATTACATAGGAAATTGTGACATTCTCAAATTATAAAAAATAATGAAAAAATATATAAAATATAACATCTATTTATGTTGGATATAATTTTGGCACTGGAAGCTTCTGTAAATTATACATGTAATGAATGCATCATAATTCTTCTTCTTCGTAGTATCAATCCGGTGGATTGGTTTACAGCAACAGAATCTTGCATCTCGATCACCACCCTTCTCGGTCCTCCGCAACCCTCTTCAGCTCAGCATAAGAGCTACAACTCATGTCCTCGAACACTTGCTGCAAATATCCCATCTTGGGCGTCCTCTACAGTTTCAGCATCATAAATATTGTAAGCATATTAAGGTTTTTTAAAAATCATAGTTTAAAAGAAGATAAGGTGAATAGTTTGACGCTCACAAAGCAGTCTTCACTTGACTGAAGGGTCGGCTTAACCTAAAAACGACACTCAATTTATTTGTTTCAGAGAACCAAATATCACAATAAAAAATATTTAAGCTGTACGACATTTATGTCATGGCATGAAAAGTGTATATTCAACACAAAAATAAGAGAAACACATTGAATAATAAGTGAGAAAGAGCAAAATACAGAAAACTTTACTGCTTCTAATCGATCACCCATTATATTACCATCCGAATCAAGCGTTGCTTAACTTTAGCGATCAAACGAAAACAGGTGATTCAACAAAGTATGGTCTCTGCTTCCGGTATATTTATATACACATCGTATAAACATATTATACAAGGAAATGGAGAAAAGAGGTAAGTGCCCTTTTGGTTAATTAGAGGCCGGGATCTCCTGGGAGTCTACTGCTGCCTGCTTAACCCCCGTAAATCCGCAAACTTCGCAGTCGTTAGGCTGTGTCAGTGGTTAATGCAGTCCGCAGTTGGCTTTATAATTAAGCCGCGTAGCGCCCCGATGGGATGCCTCCTTTACAATTAATAATTAGCAGGTAGATCGCGATAATTTCATTAACAACAAAATACATACAAAATACCCTAAATATATTTTAAAGAATTAGGGATGAGTGTAAAGTATTACAAAGAACATGCAAGTTTATACGAACAAAAGATATTGTGGCTTTTGGGTTTAGCCGTGTGTGGTGAATTACTCCTTTCCAATATTTCGACCGCCATAGCAGGGGTCTTCTTCAGGGTTGATGTCTTAGATTAATGGTCTTAGTAAGGCTTAATTCGCCACACACGGCTAAATCCAAAAGCCAGAATATCAAATCTGGCCGTAAAAACATAAGAAGTTATTTACGAACAAGAGATTTTGCTCTTCATGTATAGTGATCCTTTCTCACAAAAAAACCTTACAAATAAACATTCAATGTTTGAATTACTCTGATAATTAGAATACAATATTTCCGTTAAAATAAATGAGATTAGGTTATTCGGTTAACCTAACCTAAACTTTTTTGTTGTTGTCACTAGGTAGAATAAAATAACAACTTTGAGCGGTGAGGAATGCTTCGGCAGGAAGAGTCATTGCTGTGCGACTGTGGAGACCTGCAGACCGCCTCATACCTAGGATCCTGCCCCATGTTCCCAACAAGCTGCACATCCCAAGACCTAATGCTCGGCAACACACGGGCTATCGATGTTGCCATATACTAGGCAGAAATAAATTGACGTCGCTGACAGGAAGAAGAAGACCTTACCATACCTAAAATAACATATTCTAACCGAATCTAACCTGATTTTGACCTATAATAATTTTATTCTGACCAAAAGTTGATTTAAATATTCACTATTTATTTTGTTGCCATGAGAAACAATAATGCTTATGTTTTATTTAACCCAATAAGTTTAAATAACGATATTTATGTTTTGAACGTGCATTTTAAGATCCATTTCTAATAAATAAATAAAATAAATAATTTTCACCTAGTTTCAATAAATATAACGTTCACCACTGTTTTTCTGCAGACATAAAGACCGCGGTTTCGCTCTCAATGAGAACTTTATAAGTTATTCACGTGTATAAACATATTTATTATAAAAATTAAGTACAAAGGTATCATTAGAGGGATTATTTAATCCAATCAATGGATTAAGAAGGTTACATACAAAATATATACAAACATTTTTTTTATGTCACATTTTAAACGCAATTTTGATATAATGCTTACATAAAACAACGTACGAGCGGACTGAAATAATAATGAAAAAAAAAACGTTTTTGCTAAATAAAATTACGTGAGGATATTCACGTTCAGACAACGCGTTATCTTTTGTATGAAAAGTTGAAGCGTGTGGGGACGTGTTTACGATGCACGCCGCAGATAGAGGAAACAGAGCAGCGAGTGTATGGAGGTCACATTTAATGATTAAAATATTTCTAAAGCCGACGCACATCAACCATGTACGGGTATGCATAATATAAGCCTTATATCGTGTAACATCGCTAGGAGTGATGGTTTTATACAACCTTATTATTATTACGTGTGTACTTCCCTAGCTAGAGCATTGCATATTTAAAACTCTCATTCCATATTCGAATTATATCTGAAACATACGGTCAACATAAATTGCCGCCACTTAGTTCTGTCAGTTACAACTCTGAATTCCTCCTTCTAGGATATATTTGCCGGCGAGTAGAGCTCAATGGTCAAAACGTTTGCTTTGCAAGCCTTATTTTGATCTCCGAGGGAGATTAAAAAAAGATTTTTAATCGATTTCAAAGCTCTAAAATACGGTTGGCGTGAATTTGATTGCTCACCCGTAAAACGCCAGTCGTAGCTTATAAATACAAATTGGTGGTAGACGAAAGTCGTCCCATTTTAACCACCAATTTATAGAAAATGCCTGTAATAATTAAGGATGATGCGTGAATCTCGGGCTGTAGTCTATGACGTTGGTGGATCAACACTTCACATGCAGCGTTTAGCCATATACATGATGAGACTTATGAATTACTATCACCATTTGTCGGTATTCTCCTGTATGTATTTAAATTTAAAAAATACCGTTTCCGACAAGCTCCAGAGCAGAAATCCGAGTGTTTGAAAAGTGAGACATACTTTTGGATGATTTGTTAGTATTTTTTAAGATTATTAGATGAGTTGCAAGACGCTCCCGAGACTAAGACCATTTGTCCTAAGAAACGGCTCAACCCAAGTAGTCAGTTTTGTTATAAATAATAAAAAAAAACAACAAAATAATTTAAAAGTTACCAAATTGAAGACAGTTACAACTCTCGCAAGATTCGAGAATGAAAAGAAATAATTTCGCCAATCGATCGTTCACACCTCTCTTGAGTGGAGACATAACCGGAAGAGACATCAAAGAAAACATAAACAAACATAGACAATGCGCCGAGGGAGACTCAAGAAGCGCCTTTCTTTATCTTTCGAAAAGAGCACAAAGAAAGACGGCCCTTTCTCCCCGAAGGCCGCGATCCTTCCCCGAAGAACGTCGCGTCTCCCCGAAAGTCGAAGATTCTACCCGAGTCTCTCTGCAGGAAAGGGCACCATCGGGGAGAATCTTCTAACTGATTTTTTTGTAACCTTTTTGTTTTTTTTTTCGTACACTTAAATGCATCCAAATCAAAAAGCGCTATAAAAACATCAGGACTTTTAAAACCTCACAACAGTTATTTTTTTACGTAAACACACACAGGAGCCGAAAGACGGTGTTGGAGAAATGTTATCTGTGGATTATGACACTAACCATTAACATGCGGCTAAGCGCTGCAAGTGGAATATCGATATGCCAACGTCATATGATATAATACAACCCGACATTCACGCATTTTTTTTTTATTATCGAATGAGGTTTCCTTCTTAAATGATAGGGAACAGCAAATAGTAAAGGCAACAAAATAAATGGTCAGAATTTAAATCAATTTCTGGTCAGAAAAACATATTATTTTAAATTTTTTGACAAGTTTAAAAACGTTGGTTAGGTAAGGTTAGATTGAGTTGGGGTTATTTAAACTTAGTAGAACATGTGAAATAATATAAAAGAGTAATAATTATATTTTAAATTCTGAACATTTTTTTTCTGACTGGAAAAATATGAGCCTTAGTTTAGTAATAGAAACTGTATGATCATTTTTTAAGACGAAAGTAAGTAATAAATGTAAGCAACAGTCAGTTTAAAAATATAAAAAAATAATATAGTAAAAATAAAACTGTTTGGGAAGGCCTCTTGAAGAGGCCGGGCGAATGTTATTTAATTAAACAATACTTATTTGTTCCCTGGTTTCGTTGCGTCTTGTCTTGTTTTTTTGTTCGCAAGACAAGTAGGAAATACAATGCGACGGAACATTGCGAAAGAAGAATTGTCGCGGGACTATTGAACCAAGTGGTCTATTTCAATAAATAGAAGAAACCTTTCAATGAATGTATACAGCAGAATATATAAACGTAATTAAACAATTTGAATAAAAATATTTGAAAGTTACATTTACATTAAGCACATTAAAAAATATATATAATTTTTACGAAAATTCGATGCTTATAAACACGCGTACATCCCTCAGCATAAGTATTTCTCATCTATAACCAGTTGCTATATGTTTTAAGCTCTTTGTTTTCGATCACTATATCCTTGCGTACACGCGGTTGCTGTGATCTTGATCCTTTACCCATAGAAATGCCAGTAATATCATGTTAATCAAAATTGGTGGAAGACATTGATGAAAGTGGTCCTGTGCACGCTACGCATTGATAGTGATTTACCTTGCGAAATGACAAATCGTGAATGCCAAACTGTTGTCTAATGACGTTGGCGGTTCACCACTACACATAGATGGAAAATTCATTCTTAAAACTACAAGCGCCATATAATGCACAAATGAAATTTATCAATCATAGTATTTCCGTAGTATTCTGTATGTGCTTACAAATAAACACTTATATTCACGTATAAACGTAGTTACATAAACTGTTACTGTTAAGAGCACCTCACGCCCTTATCTATTGTAGCTAAACATGGGTAGTATTCATGGTTTACATAATAACTTCCCGTGAACACAACCATTCATAGTCCATTCCTGTCAATAACGACAATGTGTGAATGCCGGGTTGCAGTCTAATGACGTTAAAAGATCAACACTCAACAGCGTTTATTCATCCTTAAAATGGCAAGCTGCATTTAATCCACCATCAATACAAGTATTATACTTTAAAAAATAATCTAAGTAAATAATATTTCTTTTCCATACTTGTGTTTGACAGTAATTGGACATCTCATCTATGATAAGTACCCATTGTTAATATGTAAAATTAATTGTATTTTATTTGTTGACAAACTTATTTAAATAAATAAAATAAATCAAAAATACTAGTATATACAATAGGAGTAGAATATAAGATGATGTTAAGGGCATGAGGTCACAAGTACAGTAAATTCTTCAAAACAGAGAGACCGCAACAATACACAGTGACAACCTTCCTAGGCATGAAATTCCTTAGTCTCGAAATTCTCGGTGTTTGTGACGTCGTCTCCGGTGGAAGTAACCAGCCCGGGGCGCGATGGATGAGGAATCCTCGAAGAATTCTTGAATGCCCTCCCGAAACCACCAAACCCTCCCCGACGACGATACTGAGCCTTGTTACCTGTCCCACGTGCGCTAAATACCTGCTTCATCTTGCAAGGTATGCTGCGGTCGCTCTTTGATCTTCTGTAAACGCGCTGAAGGAATTTCAGGTTTTTTTTCGGAACGCTTAAATGTCTTTCAAAAGCTACATTTTTCAGTTGACAGAGTAGATTTTTTGGTATTCTTATTGCGTAATGTGAGGGTTATGCAGCTGTTAAAATACAATAAATAACTTACTTTATTATTTTGGCGAAATGTTTCATAATGTTGTTGTGCAGTAGTTTGAAAGATATCTTACCTGAAACAATAAAAACAGTTAAATTAATATTTTAAACTTTATAACGTTACGCCAAAATAATTATTTTAATATTCTTATAAGCTGTAATACTGCATCACTCACGACCAAACATTAAAAGAAAATTGCCCTCATTACTCTTGTTTATATAATTTCTTTACTTGTAGAACATTGTCATAATAAGCTGCTACTAGGAAGCTATATAAGCTGCCAGTTAATGGTCCCGTTGTCTCGAATACACTCATACATATCTAAGCTTTGCCGAATACGTTCACGGTCAATGGCGTAATACATGAGAACAAGTTACTAACACATGGGATAAAGATGAGACATATTTAGTTTATGTTATCCTGTAATAACTGCTCGTGTTTCACGCAGCAATACTATTACTTGATCTCAAAGAACGATCGACCTTTAACACATGTAACACTTAGTTGTAAAAAATCCATCTTAAAACACATAATCAACTCATCAACATCTCAAATTGACATGCATATTTATGTCATCATTTGACGGTATTTAACCCTTTCATTACGGCTCGGTTTGAATACAAATTATACTGTCAATTATAAAACTAGTATTTTAAGCATAAATGTACTTATCTGGTCTATTTCATATTTCACATTGATTCTTGTATCCTTTAGCTATCAGATGATGCATAAAAAACTATTCTAAGAAAGTAGCAAAATGATATATTACCTCAACCGATGTCAATCGTCGGGAAATCTAATGACGGCATATGTCGACAACCGATGCAAAAGGGTTAAAGGGTAAAAACTCTGTGTGCGTTTATAATAAAAGGAAGCCGGTGTTGACTATTTGGAGTGTTAACACATTACTACATATTTTAGTATAATAGCAAACAAGTTAACTCTCTTAATAAACAGACCATATGCTTGAAATATCAACCCCATGTGGCGAGTGTTTGAAAAAAAACTGTTTCATTTAGACCTCTAACGCACGTGGATACCATTGTTAAGTAACCCCCTAGAACGAGGGTCGCAATCCGTGTCAAGAAGGGTATAGCAGAGAGTTAAAGCCATTGACTTCATGCTATACATTGCGGGTTTTATGCCAAATAAAGCTTAAAATCAATTTAAAAAATAATAAATTGTTCAATTATACAATATATATAAATGCTACACTGATGAAGGTGCAACAATTCGTTAGTGTATGTTAAATACCTACTAATTTCCGACAAGTACATAACGAGTACTGTGTATAAACAATATCTCAAGGAATTGGAGAAATGGTTGGTACTAATGCATATTTGTTAACTGGCAAATTTAAAGCAATTTTCATGATTAGCATTAATTAATAATAACTAGATTAATAACCCTTAGAGTCCTGGATCATTGTAGACCACTGTAATAAGTTTTGAAAGAAGATGCATGAGTAGAATACAGGGTATACGATGGTTTGACTTGTGAGGAATGACGAAGTGAGAGAGCAGACAAAGAAGCCTTCTATACTAGTGTCGATCGAGAGGCGAAAGAAGATTTGGTTGGAACATATACTTTGGATGCCGCAGGAGAGCATAAACTATAGATTATTTTATTTCGAGGGTCGCGCCGTCCTGAAAGGCCATCGGGAAATGAACATAAAATGTACTCGGCAAATGTACATGAAGCGAGGACCATGGCGACTGATAGAAATTTGTGGCGGAAGTTTGTGACGTCTATATGCTCAAGTTAAGAGAGTGGACTTGGTGATGAATGATGGGTCCGCATAAGAACGTTTACGCCTAGTATAACAAACGTTAAATAAGTGTAAATGAAAGACCGTTTAATCGATTTATATCAAATTTTGTATAAATATACTAAACATCATTGAGTATTTGTGTACAAAATTTAATATAAATTTATGCAACGGTTTCACATCCAGCATGGTTCAAATTTTATGATGCAATGCGTTCTAATGCGGACTTATCATAAGAGGCGGTACAAACCAATGAAGTTAAATTAAAAAAAAACAGGTATCATTGTTAGGTTGCCCCGGGTTCTAGTTCGGGTCAAGAGCCTTCGCCCTGCCTTGCGGACAAAGGGGGGCATCGAGTGCATCGGAAGGGATGACGTCATACAGGTAGAAGTATCGGAACCAGCGGACCATAGAGGAACGGTTTTATACCTGGGCATCGTATTGTTGGCATTCATTCAAGCCCCTAACAAGAAAATTGTATTTCTAGGTCCATAGTATGACAATACAAAGGAGAATTTCGCTAAAAGCATACCAACCAAAAAATCACGTAAATGCAGCGTTAAAATGCGCATATTAGACGCTGCGATAAATTGTGTACAACCGCAAAAAAAAAAAACAACTAAAGCTGCGTTATTTCAAACTCATAGTCAAAACCCAACTTAGAACAAAGTCATGAATGATATACAGCAATGAATAATATAGGCATAGGGGCGTTATTTTTATTGGTTACTAAATTAAAATGTGATATTGTTCTTTGGAATTTAAATTATCTGTTTTTTTTTTTTAATGATATTTATTTAGATTATTTTTTCTATAATGAAGTTATCTTATTAATTTTATTTTCTCTTCCCTCAACTATTTCTTTTAAGTAAATGATGTTTTATTTTTTGGTTTATTTCGACAGTAAGATTCTGCTTTCATCAAAAACCTCAGAAAAATTGATAACCTTTATAATCGTATTTCGAAAAAGTTTTGTAGGTATTCACGTCCAGATTCGGAATTATGGCTTTTGGGCCCATCCTGGCATCGTGAATTTCTTCTCCTATCCGATATATCAACCGCCATTACAGGTCATTTTTAGAAATAATGTTTTTTATTCATCAACACTGAAGTCGACGAAGGGGATATTCGCAAAATATTTCTAAATAAAAAAATCCACAATTTCCATATGTACGAGTATCTAATAACGAAAAATCTGATTATTTAAAAAGTTTTTTTGGGAATTATTGATACAAATTTGTGTGCATAAAGAAACTCGTAAAAATTAAATAAATATCGCCTAACCCACGCTGACCCTCAAATGTCTACAAAACAATGTATTGTGCATTAAAAAGTGATGCATTACTTGGTAATGTACGCAAGAGAATAAAATTAAAACCGACAGCTTGACAAGAGGTGAAACTGACCAAGCAATTTAAATAGCAAATATAACTCCCACACCGACCAAATTTGGGATCAGAGACAGCCTTGCTACATGACCTTGCCAATCTAAAATGCTAAATCGAAAAACAAGTCTGCTACTGTGGATTTGATTTAATCTTCTTGTTTCCAAATATGGAGATCGCATTTGTATTTGTATTCAATAGGCAATCGTTTAATTTTATTTTAAGTGTCTCACCAATATCATTCTCAACTACAGACTACAACTACTTAAAACCAAAAAAATTTCATGCATTTGAATGAAAAAAATCAACAAACGAGTGTTTCCGTCAACTGTTTTTCTAATATGAATTTTAAACTCAGCCTTGCTGCCAAAAAAATATTATTTTTGCGAAGCGAAATTTTATCATAAACTTTTTTTTGACAATTTCAATAACGAATAGGGGATATTTAAGTTACTCGAAAGGAATGTTTGTTTCTACAAAAAAACAAATGGACTTCTTGAAGAAGAAAAAACATTTCGTCTACAAAACTGCAATTTGTATTTTACATATCTTTCACAAATTCTTAATAGGAGCTAGTATAGCACAATATTTAAAAAAATATAGCTTTTCGAAACTAAAAATACGTCTAGTAACAATATGAAGATATTTAGCGAAGTGCATTGTAATGTAAATTTTGCATGAAAATTGGAACACATAAGCGGTAATGTTAAAATTATAATATTGCAAGTGTTTGCTTGCAGCGCACTTTTGTGTACTTATTCTAAATTGGCGTTATAATTGCAAGTGCTCCGTGGCCTAAATAATTATAAAATCATTTATGTACTCAACGCAGCTCCGGGAAGCAGAGCTGACATGGGATGTGAGAATAGCATGGGTTATAGAGCTTTATAGCAACCATATGCTCCGGTTTAGGGAGCGGATATGGAACGATATGTAATTCGTACAAGTACCTTAATAGGCCATATTACTTGATAAACAGGAATTGAACAGCCAGATTCATTAATACAAAGGATATTAGAGTTTTTAAAAATGCTGAGTGATTTACCATAACTAATACTAAAAGAACTTTTCAATAAACTTAATAACTCGGTGAGAAATCAAGTAACTAGAAATTACTTCACTTGTAAACATTCTTCAGTTACGCATTTCTGGGCTCAGTTTCTTCTCCGGTGGCACAAAGCGGAGTGATCTTTCAAACTTTCAGTTCCCGGCTGAAATTTTCAGTTTCGCGCGTTATTCTTTATTGTTTCCGCCGAAACTCGGCGGCTTCCGGTGGGGAATTCCGGGTATTCCCATTATCCCGCGCAGCCTTCCACCGCCTTTGTTGCGAAAGCCTTCGCGGGATGCGTCATCTGCAAAAGCCTCACTACGTGAAACCGTCAATGGAGATTACAAGTCCCGGAATAATGACTGGTGGAATTTTTCACATATTGAAAAAATCATTTTCAGGCGAATTCTGCCCGGAAAAATATGCAATATTTTTTTAAATAAAATAAAATATTATGACAAATAATGAATAATTTTATATTTATATAAATAATTTTGACAGTGAAATAAGTACGAAAAAGATGTTTCGCTTGATTAGATGATAAACCTAAAATTTAAAAAATTTAACGAAATGTTGAAACGAAATCAGGTTTCATAAAAACAAAAACGCGCATATTCCAATTTATTACTTAAAAAATACATTTAAATTCTTTATAGCATGTTTGTTACTAGGTAGCACGTACATATAGTACAGAGAGCGGCAAAAGAGCTGACGGTTTTAAATCAAACCAACGACGAAACCGTCAGCTTTTTTGGCCGCTCCCTGTATTCCGACATTCCTTTGAGTCGTTCGTTATGACTAAATAGCCCAACCCTCGAGAGCAACAGGTAAATCACTCGTTATTCTTAAAAAATCTTATTATTAAATCAACCAACATATGCCTCGGATACTCAAGTTGCAGCCTCATCAAGAACCAGGACTTCTGCCCTGAAGATTATCGGAACCCATATATTTACCCAGGAACAGATATGAAAAAAAAAACTTCTAATTATACAATAATAGTGACAGCACTTTGAAAATGATATGGAAGGAATTTATAAATAAATTTAAGCCCCTTGTGTGGTCCGAATAACCACAGGTGTTCCTTGACGCCAAAAGTTTGAAAATCTTTGTTTTAGATTCTACATTTACATACAACAGTGTCACTAAGAAATTTATTGAGCTGTTGTAATTTTATTTAAAAAAAGAATTATTTAATTAAGTGAATATTTACCGTTATCAGCGACGAAATTTCTATAATGTAACAATGGATATCCATAAAAATCACATTTATTTAACAAAGATCAATACAATATTTACAATGTTTGTATCGTAAAATTTAACGAAAAAAACTAATAAACTGTACATAAATATCACAAAATTTAAACTAAAGGAGAACCAAGTACACATAAATAAATACACAGTTTATTCAAGTAACTGTAAATTAATATGTAAAAATAAATAAGCAAAATTATAGTCAAAATCATGTTATTTGTTCGATAAATATACAACACAACTGACGACAACCTAAATATTACTCGTAATAAAAAAAGGCTTATATTCGATTGAATATCAAAATTGCTGATAATGAATTTGATTGTAATTCGAAGTGCTATATTATCAATATTTCACACACAAAATGACTATCATTTTTTAAATAAGAGACTTTTATGCGTAGAAAAATAGGCACACGACATTAATAATGGAAAGTGTAATTCTTGGAATATTATTACATACTCCAATTAATCAATTAAGTACTTAAACAAACACGCTAAAACGCTGTATCACAAATACATTTAAAAAAATCTTGTCAGGTGACTAATTGGAGCGTATGGTCACCAAGAATTGCCGCCACTCAGTTCTGTTAGTTCGCTAAAAGATAAAATCCGAAACGAGGAAATACGCAGAAGAACTCAAGTATTGAATGCTACCCAACGAATAGGCACACACAAGTGGCAATGGGGAGGACATGTCTGTCGAAGAGACGACGGTCGATGGGGAAGAAAGTATTGGAATGGCGCCCAGGAACTGGCAAACGAAGCAGTGGTCGACCCCCTGCAAGATGGACTGACGACATAAGAAGAATAGCGGTAGTGACCTGGATGCGTAAGTCGGAGGATCGAAGAGGATGGAGACTCATGCGGGAGGCTTACGTTCAACAGTGAACGGATATAGGCTGATGATGATGAGTTCTGTTAGCTGGCATTGTCATGGCCGTGTCCACATGTGTAATTACTATATATGCTTACCAACTGCCTCCAAAGCGAAATCGCGAATGGTTAAAAGCTGTAGTTTTTTGAAGAAAATTTCCATTGTTTTATAAATCAGCATTTTTAACCCTTTCGCTTTGGTTGTCGGCATATACCGTCATAAGATTCCCCGACCGTTGACATTGGTTGACGTGATATTTCGTTTTGCTACTTTCTTAGAATACTTTTTTATGCATCATCTGATAGCTAAAGGATACAAGAAACAATGTGATATATAAAAATATACCAGATAAGTACATTTATGCTTCAAATACTAGTTTTATAATTGATAGTATAATTTTTGTTCAAACCGAGCCGTAATGAAAGGGTTAAAGACCTTCTGGAAACAAAGGACTTTGACTACGGGTAAGGTGCTACTTAATCCAACCAAAGTCACGCGGTAAGAAACAACTGGAGACACATTCAAGTTTTGTTCCACGTTTAATGTTGCTTCACTTCAACGGTCAACCACGAATCATGTTTGAAATCTGCAATTCTCGTTGTTTTCTGGGAACTCTGAAAAATTATTATAAATCGTTTGTTTTATTTAATTCTGCAAATACTTAGTGATAATTATGAAAAATTGCTTCAAGCATCGACGCTTGCACGCCCCATACGGCTAAGTATCCATCTCTAAAGCGTATTGATGGACGTCAGGGGTGTCGAACGCCGAATCCGCGATCGCTTTCGGCAGCCTTTTGATTGATGCGTTTCTGATGGGCGAAGAAACTCCATTGTTTATTATTATTTATTTATTTCATTCGCATATGACGAGGCGGATTCGGTGCCGAGGCTTTTCGGATTGATTTATTACCAAAGGGGGAACGAATTTTCCCGCCGGCGCCCCCCTCAATACGGAGGCCCCGGTGATATTGTTCATTAACTCACTTCCCCGGATGCGGCCCTGCGAACAATGCAGGACAATAAGAAAGTCGTGCAGCGACAGGAATATAATGGGATTATCCTGGTAATGTAAACAGTGTGCTATTGTTGTTTCATGCACAAATCTAATTGTAAATTAATCTACACGTGTTTAATAATTTACATTTGCCGTAGTATGTGGCTTAAAGGTAGAACAATTGCTTACCATACCAGATATCGTGGGTTCGATATCATACAAAGTGTTTTTTTTATATATAGAAGAAGAAGAGGAACAGAAAAACTGAGCATTGAATGATCACGTGCAAAATGGACTGAAGACATCAGAAAAATAGCGGGAGTAGCCTGAATTCGGAATTCGGAGATTGTAGAAGGAAGAGGATGGAGACTCATGCGGGAGGCTTAAGTTCAATGGTGGACGGAAACAGCCCAATGATGATGATGATGATATAGGAGAGAAAAGCCGATGATGCAGGCTGGACGTTGCGTGCACAATATATGTTTTGTGTTTGTGTACAGGTTGGATAGATAGTATATGTAAATTTATCTGCATCCTAAAAAGATTTCAGAATGCATTACAAAATAATGAAGATATACTAGAAAAGAAATACTTTTTCATATATGTTTGAGCTCCTTAAATATCCTCGGTTGTTGTGAAATTCTTAACCCGTAAAATGTCGGTCATATGCTATTTATTATTTATCGAAAATTGGTGGTAAACGAAAGTTTTTCCGTGAATATAAAAAAATGATAGTGAGTTTCCTTAAATGTGGACGTTTTTCAAATGCTGAGTCTAATGACGTTGACGGATCAACAATCCACAATAGGCATCCTTAAAATGGAAAACAATAAATCCATATATTTTTCCGTCGCCTGTCTACTCTTATATTCTCCTCCATGTGTTTACATAAAAAGACGCTAAGGCTAGATTATGACGCACGCCTTTTATGAGAGATTTTCCGGGTTCAAAATCCGCTTAAGTTTGAAAAAAAAATTAATCGATTCATAAAATGTTTATTGGTTATCAATAAATATTATTCATTGGTATGAAATGATCCCTTACCTGTGAAATGCCTGTCATAGCCTTGCCTCACACCTTTTATCCACAAATATATAATAATGAACATTTCAATAGTCAATCTAGTAATTTTTTTTCAACCGGAAGTACACTAAATTACCGGACAGTCCGGTTGAAAAGCGGACATATAGCAACCCTGGATGATACGCCGACACGAGAAAAATGTTTATCTTGTCGTGTGGTGGATAGCAAGCGGTTTTTAAAGTTAATTAAGAACAATCTTTTCCCTTATGTAATATGAAAGTTTATAGTCGAGGGCTAAACGAATGCGTGGGGTTGCTAGGCAACGCCAATCTTGATAGTTTGAAGAGCTCTGGAGTGCTTCAAGGAAGATAATAACCAACAAACTGTTGGGAAAGTAGGGTCTTGCAAACAACAATCTTAGTTGAGACGTATTATATATTCATTAAAATTAGTAATTAAATATATACATAAAATTATAACGAGATTATCTTCTATATACATTTTGACATCACCGTTTATGAAAGGAACGGCTTTGCGTCGCCGGGATAGTCATCGGGATGCGTCGGGAGGGATGCGGAGCAAGTCACTAACAAGATTTTTTTAAGAAGCACATTGTAATTTTTTTCAATTGTTTTACCCGCACACGTATACAACCTGTAAATATGTGTGTAGGAACTAATTAACTGTCCATACCTATATAAGCCAATGCCTGTTTTTATTTTTTCATTATTGAAGATGGTCTTCAGGAAGGCCGAAACATGTAATCGTTAAAATAAATTGTGAATCAAAACTAAATATTTTTAATTCATTAATTTTATAATTAAAATTAATTCTAAAATTATAACATTGTAATTTATTAAAGACAATAGATTGACAACTTCGATATTCGGCTCGGGCCACAAACAATGAACGATCTACCTCCGTCGAGACCCGCACCGAAAGATGCACATAAAATTTTTAAATGAAAAATGAAAAAAAAGTTATTTTTTTAAACACGTGAATAAATAAAGAAAACGTAAATGCGAAATTGATTCAATCTGTGATGATGCGACACACTATCGTTTGATAAGGTTTACATCACCCTTATGTCCACACAGCTTGTACAAGGAAAAACGCTTCACAGTGCAAACATTATTAAGTGTCATAATAGCGCGGCAAAGACACCGCTCTAAGTATCTTTCAATATTGACTTTGGGCCCATTCTTGCTCCAGTATAGTTATCTAACTAGAGTTTTGTTTAAAACATTATCTGATATAAAAATAATGTATGTAAACCTTTACACTTGTAGACCGCTCATAAGATGGAGCATATTGTACTGAATCGAGAGATGGAGGTGGACCTGGCTGTGACATTTTCTTCAGATGATTAAATAGAGCATAAACTACAGCATACTTTTCATGTATAAAATGTATTCGAAAATACTACTTATTATCTTACTACTATTAAGAATTAGTAATATCTTTAAAAAAATGCAGAAAAAATATATAGATGCGTGTACCCTGCAAGTTACACACAAGGTTAGATTATACGCCTGATAAATAGTTGAAGAACGTAGGAGCTTATTCCATGTCAGCCTCGTTAACCGCGCGTGTAGCCCCGACGATTTCCAGGATGATATTTAACAGCAAGGGACTGACAGAACTAAGCAGCAGTTCAGTGAAATCCTCCAAAGAAATGGTAGAAACTCTCAGGCACAGAATGCGTCTCCAATTATAATGGATGATGAACTTCATGAGAGAGTGTCTTACTGTCTGTTGTATGCCTGGATCACATGGACATGAGTCGCAAGAAGAGAGGCCAAATCTTTTTAGGAATTCACTGAAAATTCCGTGTCCGGTAAACGCATGCGTGAGATGAAAGTTCACGGAGTTCGTCTTTTTCCACGTCAATAAGTGTTCAACGGATGAAAAGAAAGACTTGGTTATTCCTCCGGAAGTTGATTCTTGATATGCGGTGTTCCAAGCAGTTAGCGAATCATACATTAACTTGTTCAAGGCGTAGCAGAGAGGAAAACAGTCGTAATGGAGAATATATATTATATAATATGCTACTGGAAGATGGTTTGCTATGCCACAAGGCAAGGACCATGACAAATTATAAAAGGCGGTATTTTATGACGCCTATATGTTCGAACTAAGAAGCAAAACAATATAAATATAATAAATGGGACATTAGGTTGCGACCTTTGGGGACTTAAAAGAGACAGCGGGTAGTAGTATTCTATTGTAGATATATTTTGGATGATTTGTTGATCGTTTTTTTTTAAACACGTGGTAATCAACAAATGATAATCCATCCATATTTTGGTCAACATTCATCGTTGCTTAATTTCATTGATCTAACAAGCACCGCGCTCAGAATGCGCTATATCGTTGGTCTGTCAATATTCATCCATATTGATTGGAACGTAATTTAATCAGTCGAATATGTTGGTCAACATTGATAATCTTACTGCTGTAGAGTCCTTTGATAACAAATACCTAGATAGGTTATGTTAACCGATATATAATGAAATTGCTATTAACATCCTCCTCTCTCAAAAAAGGTATTATTCCGTCGCGTGAGGATATGATGAAGAGTAGGTCGGCAAACAAAGACTTTTTCAGAAGCACATTGACATATATTTACGTTACAACTTTACAAACTTCCGGGCAGGCGGAATGACATGCCGCCGGGGCGAAATGCGACCTTCTCGGCAGTCAGTCCACAACTGACCCGTGCGGCCCGTGGTCGGTCACCAGCGCCGTAAGCGGCGGTCTATTTAACTAGGCCAATATGGCGGACACATAAATGTATGGCAAGCGAACAGAAAAGAGACGACAGTTTGTATATCGAGGTTTTCGGTACCAGTGAGCAAGGGCTACACCATGCTGATGTCACTATGCTTTCACAGGACGGCATAAGTAAACTAACAGCAACCTATGCACATACAAATCCACAGGAAACATAATCTTACTGAACTATTGTTTTTATTAAATATTAAAAAAAAAAACATTTACTGGGTTAAATGTCGATAGTTTTACAAAAATGTGTATGCACATTCCTTAAAATAATAATAATAAAAGCTTTTATTCTAGCAGCATTGGGTGGGTTGTGCAATACTAATCTGCCATATTTTGAGATACATATATAAACATAATAATTCATGGTGGTCACCGCATCATTTCCATCCAGAGATGGTTCAGGGAGGAGTTGAGCCATTCAGAAGCAGCCAGGATGATGGTGTTGTTCGACCTCCTTATCCTGCTCCAGAAGCCGGCAACACGGTGACGCAATAATGCTAGGAATGAATGGACTCTGCACTCCGCAAACATGTCAGAGATGCGCTACAAAATGTAGGGAGTTGCATAAGTTGTCGATATGAATTATTATACGCAACTTTGAGCTTCTCCCACTCTCGTTTAGGATAGCAAGACCAGAGTTCTGAGGTATATAATGCCATGCAGTGTGTGCTTTGAATAGCACTTTCCCTGGCAGCATTACTACATTGAACTCTTTTGTGAAGAATGTTATGTAATATTATGTCACATATCAGCGATAAAATACAAGTATATGTCATAAGAATACGGCCACGAGTCCTACGTTTGGCGGTATTTGTTGACTTAGCACTGTTTGGTCTCTCGGCATACAATGCACTTAAGTGTCTGCTTCACAATGCGACAGACGAACCAAATAACTGGATATATAGAGCGTCCTGATACACACAATGCGAACAAAAACTCGATATGTTTTGACAGTGTGACACCAATCAATTGAAACATTTTTCTTAACATATTTTTAATTTTTTTTCAGTAACGCTCACGTGTCGTATCTAGAGAAGTTTAGTTGAATACGAGAAAAATGTGTTTCTCAACCTTATTTGGTTCATACTGACATTAGCATGATGTGGCCCTTGCTGACTGGTACCGAAAACCTCGATATACAATATTTCGTCTATTATTTATATTCGCTTGTTATACATTTATGTGTCGCCATATTGTCATTTTGGACAAGTCCGCTCACGGGTTAGTTATATACATCGCCACTCGAGCGCTGGACGAGAGCCGCAGCGTCGACGAGCGCGCGGAGTCATTCGTGTCAATATGCTCTCGCCCTTCAGCGAGAGCATATTGTATTGTGCTTCGGCCTACATCTGTGATTAGGTCCGGGCCACAAGCTTGTAAAGTTAATAATAAATACATGTCAATGTGCTTGTGAAAAAGTCTGTGTTATCAATCTGCTTCTAATCCTGCCATCACGCGACTGTATAATAAGCTATAGAATTCAAAAAAAACTAATCATTCTTCCTTTTCCTCTTTCTAAGCCTTAAATTCCCCCCAAGAAAGTTATTCCTAACCGGTTGAAATCCACTTCTTCAAATAGTATTCATGTGTATGTTGAAAAAAAGCCAAATATCTGTGTTTCAACATCTTTTCACACTTTAGCAATCTCGAGAATAATTGTATTTTTTGATGTCACGTTGGAATAAAACCAAATATTTGACCGGCCCGTTTTCATAACAATTAACTTGATTGCCGTTTACAAAGTAAACAACAAACTGGAGGCGTTTTTAAATGCAAATGTTATTTTTTAACAATAAAAAAAGTCGCGTATAAGTTTTATCGGATTCTTACGCAAACGAAAAATTCCAAAACAAACATTATATTTAAATTTAAAACGGGTTATTGACCTCAAATGGAATGCATTTTTCCGCGATTTTTACTATTTTATATCAACTCGTGTTATTTCATTAGGCGCTGCAATTAAAGTGTTGATCCGCAAACGTTATTAGACTACAGCCCACAATTCATGCATCATCCATTTTTACCGGGAATCAGTAGGAATGGGTGCTGATCGCGGAACAGATTTTAACTACCACATATTTTGATTTAATGCTTATAACTGGCATAACTCTCTTACATAAATGGGTTCGACCACTAACGAAGTATTATGCAGCTCAGTTGTCTTTTGACAATGATGGATTGAGGAAGGCTACGAGTCAGTCGAATCTGAAGTATCCTAAACAGAGAGCCATATCCAACGTGATCCATGTAAAAAAAAACAAGGTAAATAAATACATATATATACAAAGCGAATATATAATTATTTTTAAAAAATCTTTTCATTTTATATTGTTCGTAAGCTTCATATTTGAAGCGGATAAAGAATGTAATAAGATTTTTTTCTATAATTACCACAAATACGATGAATTAAAATCAATTTAATTGATCTAATCATTACGCCTTACGACTTGTTGTTGGGTCTGCGCGACACTACAGTGCCTCAGGCATGTTGACGAAGGAGCGAGTGGATGGCGTCGCGCGATCGCGGCAGTCCTAACGCAATAGTCGCTGTGTGGGCGGATAGGTGGGACTCACGGTTGGAGGGGCACTGGATGCGCCTTCACGTGGCCATCCAGGCGGGATCCGGTGCTCCACTCTTTGAGTAGTACAATAAGAACAATGTGGTTTATTTGTACATGCCGATTTAAATTTTCTTTCTATTTTGTTTAATTTAATTTTTGTCTGTATATGCTTGGAATTATTGTATGTAAAATTTTGATTATGGCACTAGTGGCTAAATAAATAAATTTTATTATTATATTACTATTTTCCAAGTAATTCAAATTATATTTTTCATTGTGTAACAAATAATGATGAAAGTATTTTTCACTGTGCTCTAAGTGAACGAATAATAATTATATAAAGTAATAATATAATAAAAGACTCTTCTAAATCTTTCGAAGAATCTTTTAGTCTTTGAAACAAAATTTTTAATGATATTAAATAGTCTACCTGGAAAATTCTAGATGACAAGGGAGAGAGAGAACTATTTAGGTCAACAGAGGAAGAAGAAATTAGCTGATTAAAAAGCATTTTAATCCATCAGGATTTGTGGGAAGAGAGATAAAGAAAAAAGATTGGCAAACTTGAGAACAAAACACGTTCTTTACATATGTATAGTAGATACAAAAACAAATGCCCCTGAAGGGAATCGATAGCCAGGGGTTATAAATTGAATCAAAATATTAGATTTTTTGTATACGCCTGTCGATTTCTATTGAGATGCGGATACAACTGAGATGGGCAGCATTTGGAAAACTAAAGAACATTTTAAAAGCGAAAATTCCGCAATGTCTTCAAACTAAGGCGTTTAACCAATGCATCCTCCTTTTATTAACTTATGACGCAGAGACGTGGAATCTGACAGCAAGTGTTACCCATATAATAAAGGACACCCAGCGTGCCATGGAGTGTCACTTACAGATAGAATCCGAAACGAGGAAATACGCAAAAGAACTCAAGTAGTAGATGCTAACCAACAAATAGGCACACTCAAGTGGAAATGGGCAGGACATATCTGTCGAAGAGACGACAGTCGATTGGGAAAAAAGTATTGGAAAGGCGCCCAAGAACTGGCAAACGAAGCATTGGCTAACCCCTGCAAGATGGACTGACGACATAAGAAGAATAGCGGGAGTGACATGGATGCGGAAGGCGGAGGATCGAAGACGATGGAGACTCATGCGGGAGACTTATACGTTCAATAGTGGACGGATACAGGCTGATGATGATCTACATTAAAATTAATATTATTTATTTAGTACTAAAGCGTAATTCCGTATCCCTGAAGACTGGCACAAGAAACGCAGAAAACTTTTTCGGGCAGTAGTTGTAATCGCAAAAGTAATTAGGAGGATAAGGCAGGTCCGCCCAGGACCTCCGGAAGTTACTCTAATTGCCTGAAATTCCTGAAAGAAACCTTCCGGGTAAATAAGACAATCCCGGGCAGAGCTATGATAGATGACTTGATATATTAATTTCATCATTGCCGGATCATTTTCTTCGCAAACTTTTCTTGCTTCAGAAGATTTTTCATGATTTATTTGTTAGAATATGAAAGTGTTTTATAGAGCTAAAATAAGTATAAGTAAAAGTTTTGGCACGGTAATTTATTGCATTCAATAAATATTTTTTAATTGAATTATCATAACTTATTGGCTTGACTAAGATGCTAATTATATACATGTATGTTAAAGCTAAAGAATCCGAAACGAGGAAATACGCAGAAGAACTCAAGTAGTGGATGCTACCCAACGAATAGGCACACTCAAGTGGCAATGGGCGGGTCATATCTTTCGAAGAGACGACGGTCGATGGGGAAGAAAAGTATTGGAATGGCGCCCAAGAACTGGCAAACGAAGCATTGGCCGACCTCCTACAAGATGGACTGACGATATAAGAAGAATAGCGGGAGTGACCTGGATGCGGAAGGCGGAGGATCGAAGAGGATGGAGACTCATGCGGGAGGCCTACGTTCAACAGTGGACGGACACAGGCTGATGATGATGATGATGATGTTAAAGCTTATAAAGTATCAATAAACGAAGGCTGAATGCTAGTACAAGACTATCCAACAAATATAGCTCACCTCCTTTATAAAGTTTGATTATTAGTAGATTTATTCAGAATAGCTAGAAACGAAATGACTACCTGGCAAAAATACGAGTACATACTATATAACAGATCGCGACTCCAGCAAATTCCATTTTAATTTGCAACACTGTCGAATAATCAAGAAATAACTATTCTTACAATTACCTTCACCTTAGGTTACATCAAAAACAAACTAATATTCGCAAATTAACTTGATGTAAGCGGTAAATTCATATTTGCATATTCTAAAGCTGCTCTTTCTGTCTCTTATTTGGTTGCAAATTTGATACAAAGTTGATGTAAAAGTCGCAAGTTTCACAGGTTAAAACACAACTATTTGCAGTAAATGGACATTCTCGCACGTGTCATTTATGTTTGTAGTATTCCATAGAGATCCATTTAAATATTGAATAGATAAATACTTTTTATCTTGTTTTAATGTGTGGATCACACTGAGCACTGTTAACTCGCTCTCTAAAATACTGAAGTCCTGCCTTCAATCAAACCTTCGTCATAAAGCTACGTTTTTTTACATTAATCTTTATTGAAACTTGAGGATACATGTACATAATATTATAAATTGAGGTATTAATATGAAGTTTACAGACATAGTTATATTTTACTTAAGATACATTTTTTTTATTGATTAATATTAAATGAAATTACCTAAATCGCTTATATTCTATAGAATCCTTGAAGTGGATTATATTTTTTACATGAGAAAAAACATAAACCTAGATAAAATACCTAACACTAGACAATTTAAAGAAACGCAGAGAAAAATAAAGAAACACAATGAAAAAATAAAAAATAACATAGCTTGATTCTCCTAACCTACTGATCAGGTTATTAGTGTGGGTTTTCGTGTCACAGTAAAATTTCAGTGTTAGTCTTTTAAAATGTTGGTGAATAGTAAGGATTTTATTTTAAGGAGGGGGGTGCTTGAGGTTAGTTCTAAAAAGTATGTTGAAAATGATTTCAATGGCTTTATTTTGTATGTCCTGTGGTTTAATAAGGTGAGTTTTAGAGTTATCGATCCAGGTCGGTGCAGAGTATGTTATTAAGGGTTTAATTAATGAGTATGAAGCTACGAAAATAAACTACAAAGTATAGTTACAATGGGTATTCTAGCAAGTCAATAAACAGTGCTCAGTGTGATTAGTGTTAGAAAAAAGGAAGGAGAATTTATCTATTTAATATTTTTGCATGTGTTCTAGTTCTAAGTAATGTTTGTATAGTTTAAATGCACTTTTGCACCCAACAGTAATTATGTACAATATACAAGTGCACTTTTAGAAGTCATAAACGAGCATATTGAATGCGCCAATCTCTGCCTTTACGACCAACAGCGGCAAAGATGAATCTCCACTTGTAACGAGAGTGTTTTACAAGCTTTGCGTTGTGCAATAATGTGATCATTTACCAATCTCCCATCTGGTGCACGGCTGCACGAAGATCGCGAACGTTCCATAAATACTTGGCCCATCCGTCACGCGCCAGAGATTGCTTTTTAAGGACCCAGTTATATTAACGACGTGTTAGAAACGACGACTACAAAATTTAATCCACAAATTAGAAATATTCCATAAGAGACCATTTCGTCAAAAAAAAGCTATACATATACGTGTTCTTAGAACTTGTAACTGTGTTGCTGTTGTAGCTGTCGATGTTGCCATATTAGACTGTATCAATTTAATATTATCATGATCATCATCATCAGCCCGTATCCGTCCACTGTTGAATGTAAGCCTCCCGCATGAGTCTCCATCCTCTTCGATCCTCCGCCTTCCGCATCCAGGTCACTCCCGCTATTCTTCTTATATCGTCAGTCCGTCTTGCAGGGGGTCGGCCAATGTTTCGTTTGCCAATTCTTGGGCGCCATTCCAATACTTTTCTTCCCCATCGATCGTCATCTCTTAGACAGATATGTCCTGCCCAATGCCACTTGAGTCTGCCTATTCGTTGGGTAGCATCCACTACTTGAGTTCTTCAGCGTATTTCCTCGTTCCGGATTCTATCTTTTAGCGACACTCCGAGCATGGATCTCTCCATAGCACGCTGGGTGACCTTTATTTAATGGGTAAGACTTGCTGTCAGATTCCATGTCTCTGCGCCATAAGTTAATACAGGTAGGATGCATTGACACAATACAACAACAGTAGCACATTGTAAGCTGTGTTATCATACGATAAACGAAGGTAAGCAACATTGGACGCGGAGCAAAACTTTAATGGGTTACCGCCTGTTGTTGACGACTTATCGTTGATTGGATTAATCCGCTTTTTAACACCAAATGGTATTGTAGTGACCATATATGGGAAGAAAAATAAATGAAAAGCTTATGCAGCGAGGATATGCTAAGAAACATTAGTTTTTGACGACCATAGCAAGTTGAAAAACTGATCTCGTTTGATCACAGAAGTTAAGCAAGTTGCACAAGAAACAAACATGGATGATGACCACTTGAGTACATCGCGAGTATTGACAAGATTTTGATGGAGCATCTAGATTCTAGGGTAACCTAAGTTTTGCGCGAGGTGGGTGCCAAGAATGTTGACCGAAGACCACAAACGTCAACGCGTTGAAGCGGCCAAAGAACTTTTTCAAGACCATGGAACTCATGGCGAGGAAAACCTCGACTCCATCGTCACTGGGGACGAGACTTGGGTTCACTAACTCACACCCGAAACCAAAGAACAGTCTAAACAATGGGAGCACCCAGAGTCGCCGACAGGAAACGGATCACCGAGCGCAGCTCACACCAGGCGGGCGAAGCGAAGGGGAGATCAATCACGTACGGCTGACAAGGCAAGACTGAGCTCCGCAGGTAGCTCGATAGGGAAGGGATTTGGAGTGAGGGAACCAAGGTACACTACAGAATTGCGGGATCCACCATAACAGTGCTTTTCAGTACTGTAGCGCCATGGAAAACTTATTTTACGCATTACCCTCGTATATGTTCGTAGGATTGGAGTTTTGACGTAAGTGCGTTATTATTTACAAAACTTTTATGTAACTTTGTGGTTTGCTGTACGGACATCAGCCGCCTCCTACGCACGCAGGAGAATAGCTTATTTAGTGTTTACGAAGTCCGCGAGACAATGTTGGGAAACGCATGCGCGCTGGGCGGTACATAACTATCCCAACTTGATGTACGGCGACTGGTCATTCAAACAAAGAATACATAATCTATCTTCCTTCGCCGTCACTTATTAAGCAAGCACGTCTACACAAACAGCGCAAAATATTATATAAAAGATTAATTAAATAAATGAGAAAGTACTACAAAAATTCCTTCCTGTATAGTAGATATTTTTTACGTTGAGACAGGGATTAAAAGCGTAGGGCATATACCATCCAATCTCCTCATAAATGTTGAGACTACGGCAATGAATGGAGTGCATAAGCTTCAGCTGTGGATGTAGAAATCTTTATATTGCATATTTATTATTCTCAAAACAAACTTCTTAGAACACTTGCCTCAACTTTTCAAAACATTAGACACCGCCAAATGATAAGTTTATCACTGTTAATCAACAATACAACTTTGAGGTCTGCGGGTATGCAAAAGGAATTACACGTATAAAATGCTTTAAGCTACTCGAACAATGTATAATGTACGAATTTAGCTCACAATTAAAATCTCAATTTTATTACTCCATTTTAATACTCTTTATTAGTTATATATTACAAGTTGTGTGATCACTACCTCTTAACATTAATTGTATGACATTTCCTTCAAATTTAAATGGTGTTCGTTTTTCGATGTTCGGTGTTTAGTGTGTAAAGGCAGAAAAGTCATAGCGGCGGGTCGTCTTTGTATGACGGTAGTGATCGTAAATCTCGTCTTTATTGACACATTCTAGACGGGGTTCGAGTGACGTCAGAATGCCTTACCCATACAGATGCAGTGAGTTATTCATTCATGCAACCGACTTTGAAGTCATAAACTTTGAAATTACACTTTATATGGGTCAAATATGCTAACTATTCATACACAATGATGCTTATGAACAAGTATATTGCTTTGAAATATTAATTATAATACATAGTCATACGGTTTATATTAATAGTTTAGTGAGGGTAAATACAGGGAGCGGCAAAAATAGCTTAAGGTTTTCATCGTTGTTTTGATTTTAAACCGTCAGCTTTTTTTGCAGCTCCCTGTATTTATTAAACATTGTATGGGTGAGTATATTCACAATAATTTAAAAAAAACATAAAAAGTCATATATTCGTTGAAAATTAAATCATTCATTATTGATGGCACTAGAGAATTGAATCGAAAATTTTCTAAAAACATTGCATTTGTTATGAACATTTGATGTGATTTATTTTTATTTTTATATCAGGTAGTTTTTACGCGCAGTGTTTGTCGTATTGTATGGATTATGCCTCCCGAATGACCGCAGATTGAATTATATGTATAGTTCCCGACGTATTTCTAAATAGAATGCTCCACGTCGTCATCATTCGTAACAAGGTTAAGCCGCCATATCATCAATACTCTACATATACTTATTGCCTGCGCGTATAGTTCAGTGGTTAAAGCGTTTGCTTGGCAAGCCTAAGGTCGTGGATTCGATCCCCGACGGAGGTTGAATCGATTTCTAAGCTCTAAAATACCTCCGGTTGGTGTTAATTTAATCCCTCAAATTCCCGTAAAATTCCAGCCATAGCCTATAAATCAAAATTGGTGGTAGACGAAAGTCGTCCCGAAGTGTGAATTCCTGTAATAATAAGCGTGATGCGTGAACGTCAGGCCGTAGTCTATAACGTTGGCGGATCAACACTCAACATGCAGCTTTTAGCCATATGTAGCATGGAAAGCATCATAGAATTCCACAGATGAGACTTCAGAATCACTATCGCCATCTGTTGGTATTCTCTTGTATATGTTCACATAAGCAGCTGCTCGATCTTAAAACCGATTTCATGGCTGCACTGGCTTTTGGTTAAATTAGAGAAAATAAAATCGTATTAGATTTTAAAATAAAATGAAAATATAAATATATCATCAAAAGTGCATTAAAAAGGAAGCGATTTTAATTAATAATTAAACATGTTTTATGTTCAATACATAAAATAAAGTGTAGGAGTAAATAGGCTAATAAATAACTAGAATTGATAAAAAATAAATCAAAAACAAACATTACAATATAAAATTACTATAATTATCAACTGGGCGTGTACTACAATCTATAAAACTAGATTTAATGGTCTTTTAATTAGGTGATTAATCAAAATGCAGGCGTCATATAAAAATAATAAAATACACATTGTCTACGGGGTACCTGAATTAGAAATTTAAATGAAATGTTTTTTATTTACACATTAGGAACCCACATGGACTAGGTGTAATATCGTGTGTGATGTTTTGTAATCTGTTTAGTTGAGAAATTCGTGGTATTGATGGGCGAAGGGTCGTTTAACACATTCAATGACGGTGCATAAAAGCTATGTCATTAGGCATTGAAGTTTATATTATTATTAAATATATTATTTTAATATTAAGTCCAAAGAAAGTAATTTAATATGAAAGTCCATTCATCAATAAATTTAAATTTTATTTTTCTCTCTTGTTTTTCTACATCTTATGCTTTCACATTCACTCATAATAAAGCTAATGGTCGGCAGAAACTAACGCTGTTTCAAGTTGATTAAAGGATTTTTTTATACATAAATATTGCACTTACGAGTACGTATGATTTGTTCTGGAAGAAACCGTTTATTCTGTATGTGAAAATTTCTCTTACCTGTAAAGAAAAGAAAAAAATGTAAGTTCACCTGTGTAAATCAAATATGAATTAATTAAATAATTTTCACTCATGAAAAGAAGAAGCTTTCTGAGATCCACACAACCTCTCACATCCGGCCCTTAAAATGAGAGACTCCAGCTACGGCAACAAATCGCATCAGAGGATTTCATTACTCCAAAGGGAGGCCTCCAAACTGGCAAGAACTTTGACTGGCGGACCTGGAAATCGCTGAACATATTAAGAACCGGAGTTGGTGAAACAAAGGAAAACCTCGAGCGGTGGGGCATGTTTCGGAAGGGAGAGTCACTACTGTTCGACTGTGGAGACCTGCAGACCGCCTCACACATAAGATCCTGCTCCATGTGCCCAACAAGCTGCACGTCTCAGGACCTAATGCTGGGCAACACACGGGATAACAATGTTGCCAAGATACTGGGCAGAAATAATTTGACGTCGCTGACACGAAGAAGAAAAAGAAGATTCATGAAAAAACTACTTTAAGAATTTTACTAAAGCAAACGGCTTACATCCATGGTCACATCGCAGGGTAAAAATAATAAGAAAAATCACTTACGAATAAATAAAAAATATATCGCATATATGCCGTCGACGAGTAATTTAATAATATCTCTAATGCAAAAATTCCCAGTAGCGCACTTGAATCTGATAGGCGTAACTTTCGAGTGCTAAGATTACCAGGCGGCAGAAAATTAAGTAGTCATATACAGACTTAAATGATAAAGGAAAGCGATAACAAATTATGTTGTTTTATTATAATACATACTCGTTTTATTATAAACAGGTATATATACAACATTTTATTTTATACTTGGAAATATTGAATATCCTCCGTTAATTGTAATCATGTTTTTGAGCTTAGCGAATTATGGTGACATATACTCATAAGATAAAATAAGACATTTAAATTTTGCTTTGGCAAAAATAAATGTATATTATGTTGTAATGTGAAATTTAAAACGTAAAATCTATTAAATTTTAGTGCTTCCACGAATAAGGAAAAAATATGCGTATAGTTAAAGTTTTCGTTTAGTTTAGTATCCCACATGTGGGTGTCTAATGTGTAAAGGTACAACCCACGTAAATACCTCAGTAGGTTCATGCTTTATTTGTAGGTATCAGATCGTTCCCATAGGCCTGGTTTCTCGAGACCGTCGGCTCTCTACATCCATCCAGCCTAGGTGCAAGACGCCCACGTAGTATGGAAATCAGTTACACCAGTCACTAAGGCCTCTTAGAGCCTATGTACAACTGTACCAGCCTAACATTGGACAAACATCAACGTCCACGTGAGGAATGAAATAACTACATAGGCTAGCTATGTAAATGTTTCTCACAATTGTCAAAATACCAATGAAAATAATTAAATTCATAGCACACAGAAAAAATATAATTGCTTTCGCCTTCAGACAGAAAGGTGTGCCTTACAGTCAATAACGATACTTTGTTTTTTAATAAAAGATTTTTAAAATGTTTGATGTTCTTTATGATTTTTGTTGTGGGAGAATGTTTAACACGGGACGTAATAAACGTTAAACCTCTATTGCATGTTCACTTCTAATTTGAAAATTTAAAACATGAATTTTGAAAAGTAAGGATTAATCCGTATAATTTTGAAGGACCTGGGTGATTAAAGCGACAGTCAATCAAAAGTGAAAAATTATATAAAAAATTGTTTCTCAGCGCAAACTATAAGCTACACAATGGTTAAATTTATATTTTAAACATTGACTTCCATAAAGATTTAAAAATATTAAATAGGTACTAGTATATGCACAATGAACTTCCAACATATAGCACAATATCAACATTAGACTGTCTCCATGTCTTTGAATCCTGCGCCTTTCGCATCCAGCCACTGTTGCTAATCTTCTGATACCATTTGCAGAAGGTCGTCCAAGTTTACGTTACACAGTTCTTGGGCGCCACTCCAACTCAAATCTAATTTCCACTAGAGTCTGTCTATTATTTCGATAACGTTAACTCAAGTTCTGGAAGTCTGTACCATTTCTTGGTTCTGACATCAAAGATATCATCGTGATTACCTGGGCGGTAAACGCGGCCAACAAAGAATACACTTATGGAACAATTTATTTTCGTCTTTTCGTATGTTTTTACTATTTTTAAGTTAAAAATTAGAGTTTTCCTTCACAGTTCCTTCATCGCAAAAAAAGTTTTTTTTATACATATCATAGGTTTACATGATACAAATAAATTTTTCCTAACTAAAACTAAAACAATACACATGCTTTTTAACGTCGAAAAAGACCGTGATTAACTTTCAGATATCAAAGACCACAATCTCGAGCGGTGGGGAATGCTTCGGCAGGAGACTGTGGAGACTGGGCAGCACACGGGCTATCGATTTTGCCAGATACTGGGCAAAAATAATTTGACATCGCTGACACGAAGAAGAAGTTTTTAAAGAAAATAAATGTATTGCGAAACCAATGTAGCACAAAATTCAAAAGATAGACGTGCATACACAAGTACGAGTAGATAGTTACATTATGAGTGTCATAAAAAATCTGCTAGGTTTTATTGCTCCGTGGACGAGCTTTTTTTGGTAATATAATATCGGAAATAAAACCCCCTTTGGGATTCGCCGCTCGCGCGTGACAGTTCTGATTGACGCCGAGATATTGACAGACAAATGGAGCAAGAAAAATGCGGTAAAAAGATTTGAGGGCGATATGTCCGACCAGTTTAATTGGGCGATTCGGGATCAAATGTCGCCTTATTCAGATGTACCTAAAAATTCAGTTTTTTTTATTTTATATTATCTTCTGAAAATTGTAATGACATGTATGTATATATAAACATGAATATAATGGCCTTTGAGATGTGGTCATACAGAAGAATTCTCGGAATTTCCTGGAGAGACCACGTCACGAACAATGAGGTTCTCAGGATAATCAAGGAAGATAGGCACCTAATAAGAACCATCTCAGAGAGGCTAGCCCGATGGATCGGTCACATCATGCCAAACGATGGTATTCTTCACGATATTGTGGAGAGGGTAGTTGAAGGTAGAAACTGTAGAGTGAGCCTTAGACGGGAGTATTTGCAGCAAGTGTTCGAGGACATGAATTGTAGGTCTTACGCTGAGCTGAAGAGGGTTGCGGAGGACCGAAAGGAATGGAGATAAAGATGCAAGATTCTGTTTCTGCAAACCAATCCACCAGATTGATACTACGAAGATCAATTATGATCCAAAATATCTTTCTTTAACCCTTTCATTACGGCTCCGTTTGAATGCAATTATACTGTCAATTATAAAACTAGTATTTGAAGCATAAATGTACTTATCTGGTCTACATTTCATGTATCACATTGGTTATTGTATCCTTTAGCTATCAGACGATGCATAAAAAACTATTATAAGAAAGTAGCAAAACGATATACCGATGACTACGCTAGGGGAATCTTACGCGGCATATATCGGCTACCGATGCGAACAGGTTAAGCATTATTTTATGCGATATAATCACCATAACTCAATATGAAGTGATATCAGCTTGATATAGCTCCTTAAGGCCGATGCCGTAAAGCCTCAACAAGCGATCTTTTGTCTATTATTTTGGTTCGCTTGCGTGACATCTACATCGAATGTTAAGCGGTGTTTGCATACGCCAAATATAATTGTTATGACAGTTGGCCTATTGCTGGTTGGTAGGACTGTCATATTGGCAGTTGGTACCGTGGAGATGTGAGATCGCGCCGTGGGCTGGCAGTTGAAGTTTGACACGCGCCCGTCACAGTGCACGCGTCCTGTGCGTTCGCTGTGGCGGGCGACGTTTGTGACAATAAACATGTATCGTGAAACAGAAACAAGTTGTTTATAATGTGAACCTGATCCTGCGTCCTTCATCAAGTAAACCGATGTCCATAAATGGAAGAGGAGGATATCAGAAGTTTACCATAAAATCATATATAGATAAATACCTTAATACTATATATGCTCTGTGGAATTAATTGGACTATTAATTGATGTCAGTATACGAGTATACTCATGTAAATGAATGCAGGAAAATAAAACCGATCAAAACCAGTAGTGTACTCTATGACGTTCAGCCAGGACAGCTAGACACTGAATGCGAGAAATTTCTGATGGAATTGAATATATATTCATGTTTCTTGAAAAGATCCAGATTGTATGAAGGAGGAAAAAGGTACCGGAAGAGCATCGCAGAGCTTACCGGTAGAATTTTAGGAAGTAGCCATTGAAAACTGCCAATTCTTGGTCGACAAGCATTGAGCGAATATGGATATTCGGCAAGTATAAGACGAGTTTGTCAGTTGTGCGTGGTTCATGAGAAATCATTTATTTAAAGTTCAGAGAAGCAAAGGTCGTGGAAATAACGGAAGAAACACTAATATAACCGATGTTACGTCTGTGTTTCAATGATTGCAAGTTAGACGTAATATGCTATTATTTATCATTCGTATTCCATTTTTTAAGCGTTTTTTTTAAGTAATGTAAAAAATATAACTTTTATTAATGAATTGAGTTTTATTAAATTTAATAAACGCTTATAATATTGAAGCCAATCCATTACATGTGCTGCATTCAATGCACAACAGGTATATATTTTTTATAAGATGGCTCCTACATAAGGCTTGACCAATCCATGCTAGAAAAACAAGAAAAGATATAGCCTCATTTTAGGGCGACTCAAATACCTTTTAAGGTTGTTGATTTGCTATCCGGTTACACTACGGAACTCACAGTCTCTGGGTCAACTATCGTTCTTTTAAAAACCGTTATTTTTACATTCATACCGAGGCACAACTGTGGAAATTATAATAAATAAATAAAAGATCAGTATACAATTTGCATAATGCATGACAAGCAAGTAAATTCGTATTGAGAGATAGTATGTAACATCACTTGGTGAACGGAGCATGAAATTTTTGTCAAGTAAAATCTAGATGCTTAATCAAAACGAACTACTAACCTTTCCCCTGCCAGACCAATTGTGCAAGAAAGACCCCCATAGGCCAGCCGTTTTCAATGTCAGAAAAGTCATTTAAGAAAATCAACAAGTGCTTAATATAATGTTATTTAATGTCAACTTACCAAATTTGGATGTTTTTCCCCTTTTCCATTAGAATAGACACACTTAATTGATAAATAATGTTGTGATAATTTATATGAACAGGGTTATCACAAATTGTGTAGTTTAATAATGATCTGGCGAGTTAACTCGTCCGTGGCCTGGCAGGACCTAACGAGTTTGGCGAGTTAACTCGTCCGTGGCAGGGAAAGGGCTAATTATGAATACCTACAAACTAACTGGCATTTAATGGTTGATTGCGTCTAGTACGAGTATAAGTGTAAATAATTTTAAATAAAACTATGTAGATGTATGTAACTTTTAAATTTAAAATACTGCATGCATTTCATATTTTAAAAAATGAGTCGATTTTTTTTAAAACAATCGATATAATAGTTCCTACTTTCGCATCTATCTTCACACTTGTACAATAGTGATGCTTTTATATGAAAATATAACGCTCAGTGCTAATAGGTGTCACGACCTGTCGTTCACAGACAATTCGTTCAACAACTCATCGGTAGCGACGTGGGGCGCACTGGACGTCTGGTGTACGGGACATTTAACGCACGGTAAAACTGATGCACTGGCTGTCTCGTTAACCTAACCTTACCTACACTAAGGATTTTAATAGTGATCGTAGAGTCCAGAGATATACAGGTATTTGTTAACGAAATAACTTAGGTTAGGTTAGTTGCCCCGTGCGCCAAATGTCCTGAGCACCAGACGTCCAGTGCGACCCACGTCGTTACCAATGAGGCGTTGAACGAATTGTCAATAAACGAAATGCGGCGGAACCGTAAAAATATACTATTTATAAATATAAAATTGTAAATAAAGTATTTCTATAAACTCGCATGTTTTTACGCATAACTGTTTGTATTTGGCTTATTTAATATCCCTATGTAATAGCTGATATACTATAGTTCCAAATGACCTTCAAAGAACTCTTCAGATGCAGATGCAGATACAGCCGACAAACTCGTCTTACACTTGCCGAACATCCATACACGGTTAATATATGTCGACCAAGAACTGGCAGCTTCCAAAGTTCCTTCCTTAATGCCACCGGTAAGCTATGGAATGCTCTTCCAGCGTCTGTGTTTCCTCCTTCCTACAATCTGGATCTCTTCAAGAAACAGATAAATATACACTTGCAATCTCCCCAACCCACACACAAACACGAACACTACACACGTTTCCCGCATGCAGCGTCCAGCCTCCCTGGCTGAGCGTCATAGAGTGCACTGGTCTTGACTGGTTGTGCTCTCCTGCATGCGTTTACATAAAAATAAATAAATATATATACGCGCCTATTTACTCAAATCTCACGTATCGTTTCGAACATACAATTTACATGCTCTGTATAAATGTAAACCGGGAGATATGTTAGTATGACTGAGCTTACATCAGCATAGTTAATTCATAGTACATAAAACATCAGTTAAATCAGCGGTATCATAAATACATAAGTTCTTAGTTCACATCCAGGTGACATTCAGTGACTTACGCCACTTACGTCATTCCGCCCTTCGGCTGCGGAAGACAATACCCGAGGTGGAAGTGAGACAAGATCGCGATATTGGCTGCGAGAATGACGTAAGCGCCAGTCAATCGTGACGAGCGAAATCCTCCCCATGCAATAAATTCACATACAATGACAGTATTATTAATACAACAGTTTCGTGTATGGAAGTACAGAGTGAACAGAAACACTTATAATATTAACTTCAAAATACGCAGTTTTGTCATATATTTATTTTACAGTAGGCATTCAAATAATCTGGGATTTTATGTAAAATAAAACTACATATTAGATCCGCCCATCTCGGAGAGGCGAGCTCGATGAATCGGTCACATCATGCGCAACGATGGTCTTCATCAGGACATTGTGGAATGGATGTTTGAGGGTAGAAACTGCAGAGGGTGCCTTAGACGGGATGTTTTGCAGCAAGTGTTCAAGGACATGAGTTGCAGCTCTTATGCTCAGCTAAAAAGGATTGCAGAATAACGTGAAGAGTGGAGATCGAGATGCCATATTATGTTGCTGCAAACCAATCCACCGAATTTATACTACGAAGAAGATTCAATCCGTGCAATTTGGAGAGCAGCCTTATCAAATGATTAACCCTTTCGCATCGATAGCCGATATATGCCGTCTAAGATTCCCCTACCGTTGACATCGGTAGCCGTGATATATCGTTTTGCTACTTTCTTAGAATAGTTTTTTATGCATCATCTGATAGCTAAAGGATACAAGAATCAATGTGATATATTAAAATAGACCAGGCGAGTACATTTATGCTTCAAATACTAGTTTTATAATTGAAAGTATGATTTGTATTCCACCGAGCCGTAATGAAAGGGTTAAAGTAATATAAATTATGATTTATTTGCAGAATTTGGAGAATTTAAATTTAAAAATGAAGGTACTAGAAAAAACGAAATTCAAATTAATTCACCCACTTTGTTGCTGTGTATTAAAATTTATATTTTTAAGGAGATTTGAGCACTCCAAGAAATTAAATTTAAGTAGTTAAGAAATTACTTGCGTCAAGAGCCTTTTAAATTTAATCTCGAAAAAATGTCATCGCGACATGAAATTAAGTAATTTTTTTAATAAACTTAAGAGCATTTCTTATTTCCTTTTTAAATATATTTTTTTACGTACAAGAACGTTTTTACGTACTTTGTAATAACACTGTATTAAACATATATATAGAAGAACATATTTTATATAATATGTCTATAAGATTCATGTTCACACTCCAATAAGTTTACGATTTCGATGTTATTTTTAATTATTAAAAATATATAAATAGTTAGGCTATTTATTTACTTTGCATTAACAAGAGCGTTAAGTTGTTATTTGATGTAATACCACTTAGCTTAAAGCAATTTATTTCTGCACTAAATCAAATGTTTAAATTATAAATAAGTATATTGCAGTAGCAAATACTATTGTTGAAATTTGTCACATGCTATCAGAATTTAAGTCTATTTGCTGGGAACAGGGCTTTGAGATAAATAAATGAGTCAATGGACTACTTTGGTGTTGAAGAGGTTAGAATCTTATCACACTACTAATTTAAGAAAACATTGATACTAGATTATAAGAAGAACGAAGCTAAGTCATGAGCAACACAACTTTAAAGAAGAAGAAGAGCATTAATCGTGTACTCACGCAATACTATGTAAATGTTTCGGTATTTATATGTACTTTTCAATAATTATAATATTATTTGTTCCTAATAAACATGATTAATGCCAATAAATAAATAATTTTTCTTTCTTTATCGGTTATTTATCACATTATTTATTTGCAATTAAACCATTGATTATTTAGTGATAGTGCAATATATGTAAAATAAATAATTATACAAATATATTAAATAACACGATGTGGCATTCAAGCACTAGGCTCTTGTAGTAAAAAAAAAGCCTTTGGGAACTATATATATAATGATATCAGTTTGATATTACTCTTATAGGCTAATGCCGTAAAGCCTCGACAAACGATCTTTTGACTCTTATTTTGTTCGCTCGCCTGACATGGACATATAGTGTTTTTAATCATATAATGTTGCATGGCGTTTGCATGCGTCATCTTGTTTGTTATGACAGTTGGTCCATTTCATGTCGGCCACTGTCATAATTACTTCGTATGTCTGCCTGCAGATGTCAGAGCGTGCTGTCATTAAAAACGCGCGGGGAGTTGGCAGTTGGATTTTGACTCGCGGCCGTCATAGTGCGCGCGCTTTGGACGCTCACTATGGCGGGCGACATTTGTGAGAAATAATCGCGTAATATGTGAAACAGAAACTAGTGTTTGTATTGTGAACCTGATCTTGCATCCTTTATCAAGTAAATCGATGTCCTAAATAGAAGAGGAGGATATCAATAAATTAGATTGATTCAATGAAGCTTTAGTATACAGTGCTGAAGACTTGTAACCTGCTAAAGGCAGCATATGAAACATTATAGAAAAATCATTTTGGCGAATATATGCTTCCACTTGGGAACGTATAAAGAAGAATAATTGTTGACAAAACACCGTTATTACCAAGATGATCGGTCCCAGCATTCATCATAATCATTTTACGTCCATTTTTTAGATGGAGCATAATTATGGTCGCCACAAACTTCCGTCACAAACCTAAATTACCTGTTCTCAAAACGCATTATACGCCTGCGTTGTCTTTGGATGGTGTGCCAAGATTCGCAGCCGCATTAAAGGATAACCAACGATAAAACCTCATTGTTAAAACGGTTTTCATTAGATCACCGAAATTAAACATTCGGGTCGAATCAAGACATGGGTTGTTACAGCCATTCGTTTACCGTGCCGATGGTTGTAAATAACTCCAATATCAGCCTAGGATACTATATATGTCGTTCCATCAAATTAATGGTCTTCTTCTACGTGTCAGCGACGTCAAATAATTTCTATCCAGTATCTGGCAACATCGATAGCCCGTGTGTTGCCTAGCATTAGGTCTTGAGATGTGCACTTTGTTAGGCACATGGAGCAGGATCTTAGGTGTGATGCGGTCTGCAGGTCTTCGCAGTCGCACAATAATGACTCCCTCCCGATGAATTCCCCACCGCTCGAGGTTGTCCTTTGTTCTATCGACTTTGGTTCTTAATCTGTTCAGGGATTTCCAGGTCCGTCTGTCGAGGTTCTTGCCAGTTGGAGGCCTTCCTTTGGAGTAATGAAATCCTCTGGTGCGACTTGTCGCCAAAGCTGGAGTCTCTCATTTTCAGGGCCGGACGTGACAGGTTGTGTGGATCTCAGAAAGCTTCGCGACTTCAGTCTGGGTGTTGGGGGTATCTGATTTTACAAGCAGTGAGACGATTGGTTGATTGCCTTAAGCATTTCTTCGGCGCATATGACTTTGCGTGTTATGTTTGGTGGTGCGATACCAGCCAAGGGGTATAGTTTTGAAATGAGTGTTGGTTTGAGGCAGCCTGTGACGGCTCTGCACGCATCATTCAGGGCAGTTTTCACTTGATTACAATGGGCTGATCGACCCCACACTGGTGCCGCATATTAATGGGCAGCTGCCTTGGTATGATCCTGGATAAACCATCAAGTGCAGGGACATAGCGCGGTAACTGAAATAACTGAGTGGCGGTAATTTGTGGTGACCATATATTCATGATGTGGAACGGATATAGGAACAGACATAATATTGGGGGTAATACTGTATAACTCGGTGTCTTAGATATTGGTCTATGGAGTCATTGAGATGAAAATTACAGTTTAAAAATAGTCGAAAAATTATGTGAATAAAATGACTAAAAATGAATGATTTGGCGTTATTATCAAAAAATCTCCAAGGCGTGTCGGCGGCCGTAGTAATTGATCGAGCGTCAGCGTTGTGGGGGTCACCCAGCCGATTTACCGTTGTGGCAGCAATCGAAACAATGAGCGCATCCGCTCGTGACACGGTCCAAGTCGAGCGCTCCAAATCCGACACTTTACTAGATGCGATTGAAAATAAAATTACTGCAACAGCTCTCTTGATTCGCCACGCAAACTATGGATTGCAGCACGCTTGAACAGTCGAGAGTGGAATCTTTTGATTAGTTTTTATGTAAACACGCGCAATAGAATACCGATAGAACAAGAATAAATAATGTACGAGTATATTATAGTTTTATCTCAGTGAAACATCTCTTGATTAAAATGTACATTGTTGTTACGAAGTATATGTCAACAATAGTTACTTTATTACGAGTATATAAACATCAAGAATTAATGTTATATATAATAATATTAAATACGCCGTAAAGCGGCATCTTAGCACATTGTTTAAAAAATCAACAACAAAAACATCAAAAACTAAGCTTATAGGTCATTTGAATGACTTGACATGGCTCCATATTCCAAAGTTCTGCCGAATGCATTCTATAGTAGACGAAAATTACAATAATACATTTGGTGAAACGTTTAACTGGGCAGTATTTTAATCTCAGTATATAATTGCAAAGCATTGGTACAATACATGACCGGTACATTAATACTCAGTATTCAAATCTAAAGATTAATATGTCAGTTTAAATTTCGGTACATATTATATATTTATCCATTTTATACAAGCAATGATGACTTAAGCTTTCATAAGCTTATCAGTAACGAGTTATGATTTGAATAATGCTAATTCATCAGACATCTTGGTATTAAAATAAGATATTTGCATTTAATTTGTTGCCATTAAAAAATAAACAAAATAAATACGTATAAAAACGTAAGTAACTTTTAATAAAATGATCATTAGACTTTTCAAAAACCCTGTTCCATTCAAAGGCTAAACACCTTTGTGTATTCGCATGCTAAAGGTCACATAAGAAAAAATACAACAAAGCCGCCACGCGATTGTGAGCCTTAATAGAATACGCCATAATGTATACAATCGAGACAATGGACCGACACAAAACAGGAACTGAATTCGATATCTTGCAAATTCTGGTGACCTGATACTTTTGATTTTTTTTTCTCCTGTATTTTTTGTATTTTTTATAATTACTCGCTCATCTGTTAACGCAGTTAACGTATTTCCCTTACCATATAATAATTATTTCGCATATAATAATTATTTATCTTGTCTAATTTATGCTCTCCTGATCATTTATAACAACCATCAATCAAAGCAGCTTTAAGAAGATACATTTTTTTCGCCAACACGAACAGCACTAACCAGATTTGACCGTCTAGTCTAGTGGGTTATATGAGGTCCTTTCACATCGGTTATCGGCATATGCCGTCATAAGATTCCCCGACCGTTGACGCCTGTTGACGAGATATATCGTTTTGATACTTTCTAGGAATAGTTTTTTATGCATCATCTGATAACTAAAGGATGCAAGAACCAATATGATATATGAAAATAGACCAAATAAATACATTTATGCTTCAAATACTAGTTTTATAATTGACAGTACAATTTGTATTCAAACCTTCAAAATTGTATTCATAATTCTATTTAATAAACTAAAGTACATTTCTTAGACATTCATATTTTTTTCGTTTTTTATTTTTAATACTATTGTTCCTAGACGTATCGCTAATGACTTACTACTAATTAACATTGTGGCGTGCAATAGGCAGCATAGCAAGTACAAGAAAGCTGCCTTCTCCGCTTCCTCACCTTGTCATTTGCTCACAAATTCATACATTCGAACCCCTCATATTTTAAGGCTATTGATACCAACTCGATAATAGCCCTTTCAGGCCGGTGTCGAAAAGCCGGGGAGCTTTGAAGTACACACCATTGTCTGTCACGGACGGACGACCGAATTTCGTCAATCTTCTTTTACGTAAAATATACGTCAATGTTCTTCACGACGAGTTTCTTGCTTTCGCGACCTGCTCCTCATCCTTCCTCCGCGCGTCGTGATGAATATCCCGGCGGAGTGGCTTTGATTAGACGGGGGATGTCATTTAAATAATCGAAATAATGTTATAAATAGAGTGATTATTTGCACGTACAGTGAGGCCTCGCTTAACGGTGTCTCGTTTAGCGCTGATTCTGTTTAGCGCTCTTTTTCAACCCGGGGTTATTACCAGAAGTTGTGCATAAATAGTGAAAAAAAATTATCGAAACAAACCGGTTTAGATGAGCTAAATGTGGAAGACGTCGAAGAAATAGTTCAAGAAACAGCAGCTAGTGTTTCTAATGATGAGCTCAAGGAATTAAGAGAATTATGGACTAATTTGTTGAAAATGATCCAAATTTTGACAGGAGTTCAAAAGCAAGAAGGGGTGTTATAGATGCTGTATCCACTTCTCAACAACTTCTAACAGAACGCAAAAGGAAAACGCAAACTACATTAGATGCCTTCTTGACAAAAGGGCAAAAAATTGTTAACACAGAATAGACTGAATGATCTAACTGATTTAGAATTTCATTTGTTTTTATAAGTATAATCGTTTATATTTTTGTAAGAAATAAATGTTTTGTTTTATTTTTATTAAAAAAACATACCCATTCAATTTAATACCTAACCCCATTATTTACATATTGAAATAGCGTCGTTTAGCGCTGTTTCGCATTTCGCTCTACTTTAATGGAATGTATCCCCCGCGTTAAGCGGGACCTTACTATATATTTATTATTACGAAGAGATTTTCAGTATTCCAAAGAACACATATAATTCTCCCTAGAATGATATACGCATGAATGCGTAACCTAAAAAAAACAATAATAGAGTAGTTAAATAATAAACTTATTTTTTTGTGTTACTAAGTCATTATCGGATATTACATAAGTATAAGCCTAGTGCGAGTGTATCCACCATATCTAATAACTATGACTTGATTTAGAATCAACCTTCATAGTGATTTGTATTCAGTTGCTCGAAACAATATCTCAGACAGCGGAGTTTGATGCTAAAATATGTATGGGAGTTTATTGACGCTAACTGTTGCTCATAAAACACAACAAAAAAAACGACCACGACTACACGATTCCACTATGGTCGACTTGGGCAAAATTAGACGAAACGTGAGAGGTTTTTTTTTAGCATGATTCGGAACAGTCATCATCAGAATGTTCTGCGATCTCGTAGCAAAAAAAAAAACAAATAATACTAGAGATTCTGGCAAAATTGCTGCTTACAATTTCGAGTATCCGCTTTTAGATTTGTTCTGACCTCAAATATTTACGATCAGTAAGTAGCTGTGTATTTATAGGTAAGTGCATGAATTAATCAGATCAATCATCGAACACTTGCTGCAAATACTCCCTTTTATTTCCTTCCCTCAACCACAATGTCGTTAAGAAGACCATCATGGCGCATGATGTGAACGATCCATCGGGCTCGCCTCTCTGAGATAATTCTTACTAGGTGCCTATCCTCCTTGATTATGCTGAGATCCTCATGGGTGTCTCAATATAAAAACGTATGCATCATAATAGTGTTACGAGATTGATAGGTGACAATTTAATTCCAAATCTTTTGAATTATGCTGGTGGGGTCTATAGGAATGCATTATTTGTCAATAAATTAATTTAAAAATACTTAGCGTCTATGAAAAATATTATGACCGTTCAACTCGAATGGCGGTCTACCCAAATCAAAATTAATTGAATCGAACACCAACATATTTTTATATCATTTTAATAGCTTAATAAATGTAGCTGCAGCAAACGAAAAATGATTTTATATTATATTATATTTCCTGTAACTACTTTTACAGGTGTCACGACCTGTCGTTCCCAGAAAATTCGTTCAACGACTCATCGGTAACGACGTGAAATGCACTGGACGTCTGGTGCACGGAATTACTGGTGCACTGGATGCCTAACCTAACCTAACCTAAGGATTTGTCCAGTGATCGTAGAGTCCAGAGATCCATATGTCTCGTAAACGAAATAACTTAGGTTAGGTTAGCGAGACATCCAGTGCAGCAGTTGTCCCGTGCAGCAAATATTCCGTGTACCAGAAGTCCAGTGCGCCCCACGTCGTTACCGATGAGTCGTTGAACGAATTGTCTGGAACGAAATGCGACGGAACGACTCCTAAATTACAACATGGGGAGACGTCATTTTTTATCCAAACTTATGATACTTGCTCTTATGAAGTATGTGGTTAGGATTTCTACTTATTTATTAATCTATAAAAAACTTGTTGTGCTCACTATGTTGTTTAATAATATAAGGATTTAAATAAACGAAAAATATTACTAAACTAGGGTTGCAGAAGATCGAGAAGAGTGGATATCGAAATGCAAGATTTTGTTGCTGCAAACCAATCCACCAGATTGATACTACGAAGAAGATTACTTTACTAGTTCCTAGAGAATGCACTTGTACTAGTATACTCAAAACATTTAACACCCATACGATTTCACGTGTTGTCAATGAGAATAATAACCGGTTATTTGTCCTTAAAAACTAATAAAAAAGCTATGGTATTTTTATCGATTATTTTATGATTATTTATATTTAATATATATGTATTTATTTAAATGCATTTTTTTTTAAAAGCTAACGGGTTCGTATTCGAAACAGCACGAATATTATCAATGACTTTTCGTTTTCTCAAAATAAGTGCATTTTGAGCAGTTGTACTTGCATTCCCCTAGGACTGTGTAAGATTGATGACGTCAGTTGTGGTCATTTAAAAACATGATTTGCAGTAAGTGTTATATGGTTGATTCCTTCCATCAGTAAACTGATTTAAAACTAAAGTTAACCTACATACTAATGTATATACTCGTAAAAGACATTTAATTGAACATAAATAAGTATAGTATATTACGTGTTATAAAATCATTTAAAAAGAGACCCCTCCAACAACATGAATATACTCGTATGTCAAGAATCTTCTAGATACAAGAAATAGAACGATCGAATTATTACAATAGAAAAAAACTAATTATTTTATTTTTAAAGATCTTTTAGAGATCTATTTCAAAAATATAAAAATATTAATTACCAATTTCCCCAAAAATAAATATCTTCTACAAACATTCCGCATTCAGTTTTCAATGAACCGGAATACACGTCAAAAAATCCAATAGATATTTGCATCAAAATTTGGTGATTATTTAAAAAAAATTACAAGCAATTATTGAATTTTCTAGTCAAATTGAAGTACATTTCCATATCTTGTCAAAATATATCCGTTAACTCAAATACATACATGTATGTACTTTCAAAACAATGCTAACTAAAACTAGGTTAGAATTTTAAACGGCTTTTTAACGTCCAAGCCGAAAATCTCCATTTAAGTCACAAGTAAAAAATGTGCAAAGTAACAGGAATGCATGAGTATGTTAAGATAAATTTTATTTTAGCTCATCGGTCTCGTTTTACAAAATATACCGTCATCTTTATGTGCTCCTGGAATTTCTAAGAAGGAAAGTGACTTCACTATTCTCTCATCATTGAACTATTTCTGTCATACTTCAAACCGAATCGATGACATAACCCCGGAATTAACACACTGTGATGATGTATTTACGCTTTAACTGCATATGGAAGCATTAAGTTGAAGAGGTATTTATTTATACTCCTACTTAACCAAAGGAAGCCCAAGACTAGTAATTAGAAGAAGCTCTCTATGCAAATAGATGCACGGATATGTTATGTGGATAGAGAGGCAATACTTTAAGAGGATTTCAAGTGGATTCTATGACACAAAAGTCTTAGCAGTTATTATTATAGTTTTATAAAGCAAATAGAAAAATAAAAACAATTTTTAAATCTTAGATAATAAAAAAATTTACATTAAATATCGTATTTAATGAGTGAATTTAAGGTTTTGAGATTTTGAGAGGTGAGTTAAACCTTATTTCTTATTATACGAGTATAGACCACATTATATTAAGAATCCATCAAGAAAATCTTATTGAATATATGCAATGATTTTATGAGGGAGGAAGCAAAGAAAAAAAACGATGATTTATTTTCTAGAAACGACAGTTTAAAACATAATAATTTTTAAAGTTTAGACTAAATAATGTTATAAATTAAATATTTTAAATGGCTAAATAACCGCTAAATATACAAAAAAAATGTAATACATAATGACAACATGTACAAAATATAACTCACCTAATAAAGCGTTGTATTTTGCAGTCATATTATCCAAAATATGACACATTTTCTTGTTATAATAACGTTTGATCCTTCAATAAACGTTATACTATTAACCGAGACATCGCGTTGCTATGACATTTTCTGATAACTTGTATTAAAACTTTAAATAACTAAGAAAACACGAGTACAAAATTTAACTTCACGCTAGTAAAAACTCACAACTTGTTACTTAAATCGACAAGTTAACTCTAACAATTAAACAATGAGTAGTTTAAAATTATTCTTCATTTCGAACTAAACATTGTAATACTTTAAGGTGATAGGTAACAAGTCACGAGTTAGTTCTATTTTTAAACTACAAGGCAATAATTTTCGCATGTACTCGTAAACTAAACAATGTTAATTAGATAACAAGCTAGTTTACAACATTGAATATTATATTTAAAGTAGCTTGTATTTTGTTTACGTTTTCAGCACGCACATTTCAAATTAAAGCACGCTATTGATATTGCACAACACCACTGCGAATCCATTCATAAATTCGCAACCAACATATCAATGAAACCATGCACTATAAACAACAACACCCCACTATTTCAATATCAAAAACTTGCATTTTTCATTTTTATATTGAGTTGTTTAGATATTATATTATGTGTATTATTTAATATCAAACTCGAGTATCCAGGTATCAGGAGAGCACGCGATCGAAGAGGTACACAAAAGAATGTAACCAAAGAATAATAAAAACACGTTACGCTGTTAGGCGGAGCGGACCTGTACTAAAGACAGAGTCGAGAAACTTACGCGATTGTACTAGCTTAAGTTTTATCCCTTTCGTCCGGTAGCGCCGCATCCCGCTCTCGCTCGCATACCCAGTGACAAACTAACGTAAACTTGTGTGCGTATAAAGTGTTATGTGTGAGCGGTTGTCTACGCATTATGATGCACTGCACACAAGTGCATGTCTGGAGTGCGTCGGGCACACACACGCGAGTTCATGGCACGTGGAGTCGTGTTTGTGTGCAGAGGGGCGGCATACGGACGTGGGGTAATATTTCACAGCTGTTGTGTTATTGTTGCCCCTGATTATTCCTGCCTTCCTGGTTGATTATAGTGATTATTATTTTCGGTGCTTCGCCCTCTGGAGACGATTTGTCGCCGAGCGTTTTGGGAGTGCCATCACCGAAATGCAATGAATAATTACGATGATGTGAATAATGCGTGCTTGGAAATACAATTTTGTTATCATTTCCATATCTAGAACAAATGTTTCCCAAATAAGTTCCCTACACAATACTGTCCCTGTTTTGTCTCATGACATATATGCATGCAGAGGTCATTCTGAGAACATATATCGTTTTAAAATAAGGATGTTGTGTTATCCGAGGCATATTAGATTGATTTAATCATAATTTTTAAGGAAATCAAATGATTCAAAAACACATTTTTTTTTAATTGGAAACATTTATAGGTGCCGTAATTTAGGCTGAAAGTAACGTAAAGCCTCCAATCTCGACAGTACAAGAGCATGCTCCGCGTGTACTGTGTTAATATATAATAATAATTAGGTAAAGAGGCAATATCTGGTAAGGATCATTTGAAAGACACTGATTTAGCATATAAGTAATAAAAAAAAAATTATAACAACAAATTCAATTGCTTCTAAAACCATAGAAGTTTCATTTCTAATGCGCGTAAGTCTTGCGTAAATGAAAACAAATTTGCTCGTATTTAAAACAATATTGATAGCGAAAGTGAACATAGATAAGCGAGTGAATATTTAAATTTAAGCGTATCAATTATAAAATGAAATAACCTGTATCTATTGACATACTAGTACTACTCGTAAGTCAAGATCTATTCATAATAAATATGAATTACAGAAGGATAAATTCGTATCAAGTATTATATTTCAAATGGTCATTAAACCAAAAAAGGTTTATTTGAATACGGCCCCTATTGATCCAAATGCCTGTAATTGGAAAACAATCACCACTTTCAAGTGTGTTATATAATAAATCTCAATAACACTAAAAGCCACTCCATATTTAGCACTTATCCATTGAACGAGGTATATTGTTTGGATTGCTTGGCACCATAAATGGTTAAAATGTCATTACCTATCATTAGCCATTGAAGTTTACACATTATTCAGAGAGACGTGTACAAATTGCCGACTTTATTGTTAATACTTCAAGAGCAGCCTTTCAATTTGTTCGAGATATTTTATTTTTAATGAAGAGTGAATTGAATGGCGCTGTATGTCTACAGTTTAAGGATGATTCCTATTAACACTCTCAAAACCATTATTTAGAACAAGCCATTTGCCTGGCTAAAGCCACAATTTTTAAAATCTGTTTTCAATTCATATCTTTGGATTCTCGTCATCTTTAATAAAAACGTAGCTAATATTGGAGAGTATTAAATAAAATATGACAGCTGACAAATTAATTAACTGCTAACTTTCAGTCCATTGTACATTCTTTATACTGTGCAACAATTTAAGAATGATATTAGGATATACTTTGTATTTAATCCTCGCCTTACTATGTTAAAATCTTCCGCGCGTTCCGGTGATGTGTAATCGTTACACATTCTGATTTAAAGTGAATAAAATCAGTAGAAATTCGAAAAAATGAAAATAATCAAAGATATCGCTTAATTTTATAATATTTGATGTCAATAAGCAGTAATAATTGACATTTAATAGCTGAAAACATGAAAAACATCAGACGAAGACCTCAAACAGCCAGACGCACCTTCGCGCTTGAACTTCCGAGAGTTACTTACATTAGTTAGCCTGTCGACACATCGATGAGCCTGCGCGTTTCGAAGTAGCCGACGCAACTGAGGTTCCCCGTCTCGCGCACTCATATTAGTACGTCAGCGAGAGTGAGGAGTATAGATGCCTACGTATCTGGGTATTTTTTATTTTATTTTCGCACACGCTTCCGACAGGTCGAATGAACTCATGACAGTTGACGCGTCTTGATTGTAGTGGTGAATTTATTCCGGATTTTAGAAAAATATTTCCTGCTCCCGATGAGTGCCTATTATTATTATTTATTTTTTCAATAAGTAAATGTATTAAGGAGGAATACCTAAAATCTGAACCCTGTATGTATTATATTTACAGAGATATTTAAGTTATTACAAGCAATGTGTAGTCGATACACATCACCGGGGAGGAGAGGTTAAGAAAGTATAGCATGATCACTGAGTATTGACCTAAATAATTAATATTTTCTAAAAAAAACGTGTTTTACAAATAATCGTCAAAAATAACTTATAGCTTGTACCTATATTCTCCTTGATTTTAAGTATTTCCACATCAGCCCGGGAAGTATTAAATACAACTGATTTAGTTAATAAGTTAGCGATCATGCTAAATTTAAATTTAATATTTCAGTTTTTAGTCGTCATATGTTGAAAAGAATGCAGTAACTATGACATTTTATTTAAACACAGAGTGTGCTGTATTTGGTGTGCTTCTTCTTCTTCTTCTTCGTGTCAGCGACGTCAAATTATTTTTTCCCAATATCTGGCAAAATCGATTTGGTGTGCTGATCTGTCTACATAATTAGACAAGCGGCATTCTCGCATCATACATTTTAAAGCATCCAATCAGCAATTAGTAGTAGCCAAAGATAGATTGGATTCAATGAAAAGACTCCTTGAAAATTTAGTAGACTATGTCAAGCAGTGGATTGAGTTCGAGAGACATGTGATGTTGACGACTGATAAGTTCTTGATGGAATGATGAAGATAAAAAAAACCGTACGTTTAAATTCACACTTGATGAAACATCGTCACGAGTAGAGTTGAGTTTCGAGGTCACGATATTCAGTCATAGAATTATGTAACAATTTGCTGATGAGTATGGTCGACAGGTTACAGCACTAACTGCCATTCGAGAAATCATGGGCATGATCTACAACCTAGTTATATTAAAACATCGTAATAGCTGTGATTTTTGATTCCTATAGGACACCATTTTGATTCTACTCGGAGCCTATTTTTGGAACATATATAACTGTCTAGCCATATTCTCATGTAGTCTTGCTAGATTTAGAGAAGTTAGATGTCCAATGTTAACTCATTGGCCGCAATTATCACCACTCTTTCATAACAGAATTTCAACGTCCCAAGACATTTTCATTGTTACGCCTGTGTCCGTCTACTGTTGAAGGTAGGCCTCCCGCATGAGACTCCATCCTCCCCGATTCTCCGCCTTTATATCTATAAAGGCGGAGAATCGGAGTATTTTGGATATCTATCCAGAATACTCCCGCTATTCTTCTGTTGTCGTCAGTCTATCTTGCAGGGGTCAGTCAACGCTCTTTATGCCAATTCTCGGACGCCAAAGATCTTTCAAGACATTATGAATCTAGAATATATTAAATTGTTTGACATAAGATGCACCGTGAACACTGCCGTTATGTGAGTTTTTTTTTTATTAAACGTTGTCTGATTGCTGGGCTGTAGTGACGACGTTAGCGGATCACTACTTTACCTCATGCAGCGCTTAAATAAAATAACAGAGGTTTTATAATTTATAAAAATATTTCTACATCACTGTCTAGCAAAATTCTCTTTAATGTGTTTTCGTGAAAAAAAACATCCTGATCACGATCGTCAGCCATTAAAATTATACATAATAAGCTCAATGTCTAAGTAGAACGTTAGGACATTGTGTATTTTCAGGTGTGAAAAAAAAGGTTTTTTTTTACTATTTTCTCCGCGTTAAGTGGAAGTCTCGGTGCTGAAAAAAAGTGACAATGCTCTTTGCGTAGGAAAGGTAAAATAATAGACACTAGCTCTCTCTCTGTGTAAGTTTGAACAGCGATTACAAAAAGGTGAGGATGGAGTGGGGGAAAAAGAGACACAAAAGTAGGGAAGAAACCTCTCTACTGAATGCTTGCGAACAGGACCGCAATAAGGGAAGTTTTAAATTAATATAAAAAAAATAGAAAATAATGTACATATGAATATATTAACTAAATGATATATAAATAATATAATATGGAATTGAGATTAACAATTTGATTTCAATAAAAGAAGTCAAGGCCGATTGACAATCATTGTAATGAGATTTAAAGTATATGTAGCGTAGGTAAAAATAAAAAAATAAACAAATACATAGAACGGTTTATCATAAACAAGTTACGAGTACTTTAACTATTATACATTCTTACAAATATTTAAATAAAAGCACTTACATACAAACCTATATATATATATTTAAGCGTTTAGCACTGGAAACCTCGTAACAAGCTTAGCGTAATAGATAATACCATCTCATTTATAATATATTGGTCATATCTAGCGTCTGTTTGATGAAGCAATTTCATCTCTTGCTCTCTTTGCGTCTGATGCGCTCCTGATACAACAGCGTGGATGCTTTGACGGCACATTTAGCTGTAAGGGGATGCTGCAGAGCTACACTAGAGATAGAGACACTAAGAGCGTCCCGGGGGCACCAGCAGGAGGTGGAAAAGAGACGACTCTTGGACGAGCACTTGGCACACGCTAGTTATCATCAACCTACGAGCATTTGCAATACATGCCGAGAAACAAAGTGACACCATCATTTTCGATAGATACAACCAAGACGTAACTTAGACGTAATAACAATATCAAGCCAATTTTTGGAAATCTTGATTGGTGTCTGCAAAAATTCTAGTATATTACTCTATTTTTTTTTTAATAAATCGAGTGATGTAATACGCTGACTCCAAGCCTGGCGTTATCAGGCATATTTGGTTATAATTAGGACACTATAGATCTGTGTGCAATAGATATGAAATAGCCTCCAAAAATTGTAATTTGTGGTAATTGCTATAGGGTGTGAAAATTAAGGGGTAACTTTTACATTAAGTTTAAGGGATGACCAGATTGAAGAAACAAGACTAACAACAAAAATGATTACATATCAAGTAAAACATGGTGTTGCATACCAATGCTCAGGGTAATTTAGTATAAAACGAAAAGTTAATGTAGAATGTAGTAAATTATACATTTATCGAAAATATATTAAAATATTGATTGAAAAGGTGAAACAGTACTTTAAAAGAATTACGAACAGAACCGACGTCACTGCATAACAAATTGAAATAATAATGTACAAAAAATGTATTATTGATTTATATATACTTTAGATTTAATTCAATTTATAGTGTCTTAAATTATTAATTATATAATGTTAGTATTATATCAAAATCATGTAAATGTATAAATGTGTATATGTAAAACTCTGTATAATTATATAAAACTGTAAAATAACATAGACGAATCCCACGCCACACACAAGATCTTACCTTTAAGTGGTGTGGTAAGCGAATGTAAAAAAAAAAAAGATTCGAATGTAAATTACTGTGTAAAAAATGTATCTTTTTATATTTGATTAAATAAAAAAAAAAAAAAAAAATATGTCAATGTGCTTCAGAAAAAGTCTTCGTGTTGTTAATCTGCTCCTCACCCTGCCACCACGCGACTGAATAACAACCTTTTAAAGAGAGGAGGATGTTAGTATGAATAGTATATTTTGTGAAAGTGATAAGGTAGATGTGAATTAAGAATACATCATATATTAATCCGCTATTATTCTAAAAAAGGGTCGGATTAACTGAAGAATAAAACAGTTATGTTAAAACAGCGATTCTACCCTCTTAGAAATATTTTTTCTCTTATATGTCCTGGTGGCTGGTATTGAACATACAGAACATTTTTGAATAATCGTACTTTTGCGAATCAGTCAAATGAACTCCTTTAGGATTCCCTCGAAATCGAGTTAAATATTTTAAATCGTATTAAATATGAAATTCAATTTAACCCTCTTTATCCCTGGAGACTCTTTTAATAATTTGATCGAGATTACTTAAATCATTTCGTTCCCGCGGCTTAAATGTCAAATATTTAATTAATAAAATCGCTGGGGTCGGGAATTCAAATCTCAATCTCTCAAATGACACTATTGTTGAGGTTATTAATACTCAATATGACATTCACTATCATAAATTAGGAGATCGTTACATAAACGAGTATATAATGTACACTAAAAAAGGAGAACCCTATTTATTATATTTTTTATGGCTATGTTATAAAAACGAAGCAAAACAAACCTTAAAGTAACTTTATAATAATTCCCTTATTTTTTTGCGGATTAGTTTTTTTTTTAAATATTCTAGAACAATCAACAATATTTATAACGACTGATACACAAATTAAAAAACACTATTATTTGTGTTATTTTTTTAGACTTCATGAAGCGGTGCAAGTGGTCAAGTAAAGTGGTCAAGCGGTCAACGCGTTAGGTAATCAAATGGACATGATGCAAAAGTTCGTAGTTCGAATCCATGCGTCTACAGTTTATTTTTCGCAGATTTATTCATGAAAAAAGTGTCATATAAGATGGCGTTGCTGTGAATTTGTATCTAATGATTTGCTTAGTAAAATTCCGTTTGTATATATTTTTTTACTTAAGATACTTGTACGCGTCGCGTAGATCACGTTTAGCAATGAATTTTGATGGATATATGGATGTATATTCCCATTCGCGGATTTATTCAAAGATTTGATGGTTAAATCAATAAAACTAATCACATTCCAAAAAATAGGCGTTTGATCAATGCATCCTAGAAGTATTTATTACATCTGATTGGGAACTGAAATAGCTTTCATTGAAGGTGATACCGCAGTATTCTAGCAAGAAAATAAACAGTGCTCAGTGAGATTCATGTCAAAACAAGGTAAGAAGTATCAATCTCTTTAATATTTACTTACACTTCAATATAAGTGCGTACTTCAGCTAAAAATTGCTGGCCTTGATAGTAATCATCATATGATAATACTTGTTAAGTGTAAAGACAAACATCAAAATTTATCAAAAATGTTAACAATTGATCATCAAGTAACGACCATGGATATTATTTGTTGTATTGTTTTAAAAATAAGTTTTTTGTTTGTTTTTTTTTACGTACTCAAATTAACATAACACACTTAACACATTACGAACCGCACGTTTATTATCTTTTACTCAATATTGTGAGATTTTATATCATACGTTCTATGCTACTACACGTCTGAAAACCGCATTAGACAACCGAAGAAACAATACACCATTAGCACACTATAAAATATAAGACTCATTTGAACGTTCAATACGATTCAATTAATTAATTAATTAATTTCTTGTGTATTCCTTGCAGTGAAATGATTCATGAATTATCTAATAATAAACTACAAAAAATATCAAATAAACAAGATACGATATTGGCGGGTATAGCTCCATGGTAAAAGCGTTTGGATGGCAAGCTAAAAGTCAGGGGTTCGATTCCCGACGGAGAAAAAATAAAATAAAAATTTAATCGATTTATGAGCTTAAAAATACCCCCGGTTAGTGTGAATTTGATCCCTCATCCATAAAATGCCAGCAATAGCATAAAATTGGAAGTAGACGAAAGTTTTCCTGTGAAGACCACCCATTCATAGTAAATTCTTAAGTAAGTAAGATTAAAACTGATTCGTGAATTTCGGTCTGTAGTCTATGACATTGGCAGATCAACACTCCACATGCAGCGCTTAACCATATGAGACTTCAGCATCACTATCACCATCTGTTAATATACTCCTGTATTTGTTTACTTAAAAAAAAACAATAATATGAACCCCTTAAAAACACCACACAAATTAGTTCATTGTTTAACAACTGCTAAGCTATTAACAAATAATTGAATTCCGAAATTCCTTCCTAAATACTATCAGTAAGCTCTGGAATGTTCTAGATCGGGGATGGATAAATATGGATCTAAAAAAGAAACGTCAATACCCACATGCAATTTTTCCAACCTATACACAAATACAACACACGTTTCCTGCGTGCAGTGTCCGGTCGTACTGGCTGAGCGTCATAGAGCCTACTTGTCTCAAATAGTATGCTCTTCTACATCTGATTTTATATTAAAAAACTGATAAACGTATGCATTCATAGAAACTAATAACTTCGATAGCATTCTATAATCAATTGATGGGAGAAAAATAAACGGATTACGCGGGAATCGAAGCAAAGATCCGTACAACATTATCGATAAAAGAGTATGTCTGAAGAAGCAGAATTAAAATCTTACATAAATATGAATGTAAATTTTTAAAATGGAATAAAAGTTTTTTATTTGTCATAAAGATTAACATATTTCAATTTAAAAAATATTCGTAATACACAATAACACGAAAAAACAACATGAGATTTTGTATCACTTGTGTTTCGGTGGCCTTCAGATGATGGCTTAGTAATAAAAATGCCGAGAAACTTGTGATTAACCCAATTTCCTTGAAATCGAATGACTTCCTATAAAGATATTTGGAAGAACTGGTTTTTTTAAGAACGAGCTGTCATAAAACATAAACATCTTCCATGCGTAATATGAGAACCTTGAGGTGTATCAATGTTTATAAAGACCCATTAAAAATTTGAATCACGCACTAAAACACTAATTATCATAACTGGGTGGTTAAACTCCTTACAAGGTATAACCTTACAAACAACTTATTACTAGTAAGTTCAGTCTACCTTTTGAATGCGGCGCCTTTTTCTTTGATTGGTAAATTAACATTTATACTATGAATATCGATTGTAATATTACAATTAAGTAAATAAATATGCCAGTTGCTACCAATATTTTTCGATTTAAGACTAGTAGATTGCGTATTCAGTAATATATTAAACTAATTTGAAACATATCAAAAGTAGCATATAGATGTAATCTGATGCTTAAAAATAGTGTAAAGCTCATGACGGCTATAGACGTTATCTGCGGTGAAAAGAAGCCTGATTGAATCAATGATAGTATATCTACATATTAATTAAGCGACTGGTATATATTCACATCTTCCTCTCTCTAAAAAGGCTGCTACTCCGTCGCTTGAAGGCAGGATTAGGAGCAGATTGATGACACAGACATTTTCAGAAGCACATTGATATATATTTACGATAAAACTTTACAAATTTACGGCTCGACCTAGCATTCGGCCGAGCCATAACACAATCTGCTCTCGCCGAAGGGCGTGCGCTCGTCGGCGCTGTCGCACCGGCGCCACAAGCGGTCTATATAACTAATGCCAATATGGCGGACACATAAATGTATGACAAGCGAACAGAAATAAGAGACGAAAGATTGTATATTGAGGTTTTCGGTACAGAGGCTACATCATGCTGATGTCAATATATAGACTCATAAGAACATATCAAATTATCAATTTATGATAAAAAATATGTGAGAGTTTTAGCAATATGGAAGCTTTGCTTGGATTAGAAATATGTCGGTAATTAAAGCAACGACATCGTAAGGGTGGCAATCAATTAATACAAATTTTTGTCCTAGAAGATTAGTCTTGATAATGAAGTTAATTATATTATAACCTATTGTCACTCAAAGTCAAATGTTGCCAACTATACAAATTCGACACTAAGTGTAATGCTAGTTCTACAGTCTACACTCTCGTCGAATTTCCTGGCAAAGTTCTTTGCGAAGTTATCCGAGGTTATATAAGGTGACCTGCTAGAATTTACACTATTGTCCACGGCTAGCTTTGGATAACTTCGAAGAGTGTTGTAGCACTTTTATAAAACACTGTGTGGTATATTTACTTTATTTTAAAAGATTACACATTCCACTAGAGACTTGTTTGTAAGGTAAAATACATAATTAGCGATGTATTATACAATCTTTAATGTAGGCGTGAGAATCGTCATTTTCAAAGTGAAAATACCCGTAATGTGATTCACATTATTGTAAGTGGCATAAAATTTACAGAGTAAACGAAACCAATTATGCCAATTATATATATTACGCGTCAGTGAAGCCCAAATAAGTATGAGAATGTTTGTTTTCATAAAAACAAAATTAAAACATATTAAGGAATATAAGCATAATATATAATAAATGCAAAAAATATATTGAAAGAGTGCCCGAGGTCTTTAAGAGACTGCTGTAGTGTCTGAGGCATATTTGGGTGTCAGTTAATCAGATATCGTATGATTCGTTCGACGTTCCCGAGGCTTGGATCATTTGGATTGAAAAAGATATGCGATCACCCATTCAAGATTTAATCCGCGCCCAATGTTGCTTAACATCAGTGATCGAACGAGAACTGTGCATACAATGCGCTATTGCCGTTGTTGACAGTTAAAAAACGGTATTTTTGAGAGTTCAAGTATCCGTATCTACTCGTAGATGTGCAATATCTTGAATTCACATTTATGCTCCATAAAAACATACTACTCCCTATACAGCTCCTGTATTACTCCTCCACTTCTATAAGGTTGAGTTTATTGGAAACTCGTCACAAGCCAATGCAGCCGTATAATGGATTTCGAAACAACAAATGCTTGTGTAGAATACTGGGTGCACACGTTTAAATAAGGTATGAGCAAAGAAAGCAGAATTCTATATAATAATCGGTTAAGAAACGTTTATGGACATGGTTTGCATAACTTCTTCTCTTGCCGCAAGAACTTACAGGTATAAGCTATTTTCTTTTCATCATGCTTTCGCTGTGCTTGAAACCCATCGGTAACTATACACATAATGTATTCGGGAGAGCTTCGTATTAGCGGATAGGGAACGACGATGTGTCTGCCGAACCAAGTTTGTTAATATGTGATACATTATTTTGTAGTTCATTTTCTCGAGAGCGGAATTGGGCTATTGGAACCGTTCCCTCCATTTATAATTCAGGGTTTCTTACCCTAGGGGAGTACGCCGAGGTGATGTATAGACGCGCGTAGGAGACAGACTGTGGCGCTGGAAGAATGCGCGAAGAATTATGGGTATTAATCACTGGAATAGAGTAGAAAAGAACATACTTCCAGTTTCTACCTCAAATATACAATGTAAAGCGAAACGAGATAAATTTTTCAAATATTCAAGGCATTTACACGAACGATTTTTGTGAGTATACAAGAGAATACCGCCTGTGAGTTAAAATAAATCCCATATAATTACGTATTGTAGAACATTTGTTACTTAAAAAAAATACAGTTCGTTGGTGAGCCTCCTTGACAGTTCAGACTTCAAAGTAATCCAACATTTGATACGGGTGGTGTGCACTGAATGACTTGCCGCTAATTGTTATCGATAAGCTATGACTGTTATCTTCCAAGTTAGTAATTAATTTCAAAGTACACGTTTTATTTATAGACCGCAGATTTATCTAAAATATATATTTTAAGTTTTGCTAGGGGACGAACCCTCAACCTCGATATAGAATAAAAACTTTTCTTTTAAATACGCCATGCATGCATTATTAGCAAAAATTAACAAAATAAAAACAAGAAAATAAGCAATTAAATATAGTATAATAAAGATCAGAAAAAATTTAACGGTAAAGAAAATACATATTGAAATAAAATTTTTGTACAAACATAGTTAAGAATGTATAAATTTAGTGTAAAGTATTGCGTTTATCCACTTCTTGGGATCACATGGTCCAGACCTTAAAAGCATTGAACTAATTACCCGGTCTCCTTAAAAAATTCTAATCAACAAAAATACTAAACATGCCTTGGATACACCAAGCTCTGTCTCTTTTAATCCTAGATATCTTGCTTTTGAATCTTCGAGAAACGTAAAAGTTCCCAAATGGGTCTTCTTCTAGTTTAAGAATATCTTAAAACAAGGCATAAATAATACATATTATATGACAGAACTGTGTAGTGGTAATTTATTCCTACAATATGCCTCAAATATTTAAAAATATATACTATTTATTGACGGGCATTGATAAGAAGCCGCCAATGGGTGTAGCTTTTCGTTCAACCACTATTATAAATCTTATATCTCGGTTATACAGCGTAATACATTTAATCTCTTTTAAAACAGCCCCTTCGCAAGTAATTCCACGTTTCTTAGCGACCGTTTCCTTCCCTCCGAATGCCATTTATCAAAACCACCCCCAGGACGTCCTACGCCCCTGATCCTCGCGCCCCCGCTGGGAGGACTGCGATCCGTCCCGGGGTTATTAAACACCCCACCCAAATAGGGCTCCGCAACACTCATTCATTAATATGAAAAAAATTACAGACCACTTCCGGGCTATTCTTCGTGTTGTGTGCAGGGGTCACTTACACTACAAGTAATATAATGGACAAAGAAAGGGGAGATCATAAGCAGTTTCCAAACTAGATGATTACAAGCACAAGTATGCCTATCAGGAACGTAACGTTTAATAAATTTATGAATCCCAGGTAAAGAATAGCACGAAAAAGGAGACGAAATGTGTGTTCCTGTTAGTTTATAACAAAACCACTATTTTTTTTTTCAATATTTTTGATCGAAAAATAATGATGAATTCTACAATTTAGAAATAGTATGATATTAAAGATTTTTCCTATAAATTCCAAATAATATCTGACTTGAGAATGGCTTTTTTTGAGTTCGTTTCATGTCAGAAATAAAATTATAGAATTTATATTTAAAAGTTTGCTTTGAACTTGTATATGTATAAATTGTTGATTATTACTTTAAATAGAAAATATTAATCAAAAAAAATTTTTTCGACATCATATGAGGATACAAAAATATTATATTTTTAACACAAATAACTGCAAACTGCTGCCAATGAAGAGTCGATTTTTAGTAGCCAATCAGAGCACAGTTTTATACCTTCAGTGATCAAATCGCGGTGAGCCTGATCCTTTAGTTAGTCAACCCTGGTTTACAAGTTAGATTCTGTATGTACGAGTATACGTGTCCCTTGACAAGTGATTCCGACGGTCCCGGTTCATAAATCAGGGCATTAAAAATACCCCAGGTCCCCGGGCGGCACTTTGAGGGTTAACTCCATACGAATATTACTCGTGCTTTCCAAAAATACCGAATTAACATAAAACATATCGTAAGCAGCAAATCTATACAAAACCCAAACAACGAGAGAATAATTAAGTACATGCGAGTGTTACTCATTCATGCCGCGTCGTGGAGTTATTAATTGTATTGTAAAATAACATTAGTCACTTTTGTAAATTAAATCTGAAGTATCTGGTTAATCACCAGATCACTTAAAAACTGGTTACCTGATGTCCAAATATGTTACGGCTTCTTTGGATTTCAGTCCCTTATCAAACAAAAACAGCATGATCTGGCGCAAATGTGTTTCTTCAATTTCAGGCTTCTGCATTTTTCTACAACGCTAAAAAAATAATAAAAATAATAATAGAAAGACTACTAATAGAGCTTTGAAATGATACCAACCAAGACGTGCTAACTCAACGGCGACCGTTGACAAACTGACGTCAAAGTGACGCAAAAAAATTATCATTTCTTTCCGAAATACCTAATACAATATTTGTTTAAATGAATAAATGTCATTATTACTTAAATATACATATACTATACATAAAATTCTTTTTTCAACGCGTCAATCCAAGCACAAAAATAACGGCAGAAGCGGGATGCGAACCGCGGACCTTGGAAACCAACTATGCCCAGGTATTCATACCGCTCGGCGAACTGCGCCATTGCTATGCCTAGACCGACTCGCGTTGAAACTAGTATTTATATCATTGTTAATATATATAATAAATAATAATAATATTCTAATAAAAATTAAAAAAAATCATATAATAATGTCTCCTTGAGACAATATCAAGAAGGTAAAATTATCCATCAGTAACACAGGTAAATGATTGGTTATAAAGTCCGAGTCGGAACTATAAGTAGTCATTTCTCATCCATTCAGTATATAGTTTGGTTCGAGACCCGAGTGGTACTTACTAAAATAAATAGACTGTCGGAAAGTAATAATATTAAGCTTGTGAATAAATGAAGACTGATTGAATAATAATAAAAATATACATACTTTGAATATATACTAGCGACATCTATCGTACGATGATAACAATGATATAAATACTAGTTTCAACGCGAGTCGGTCTAGGCATAGCAATGGCGCAGTTCGCCGAGCGGTATGAATACCTGGGCATAGTTGGTTTCCAAGGTCCGCGGTTCGCATCCCGCTTCTGCCGTTATTTTTGTGCTTGGATTGACGCGTTGAAAAAAGAATTTTATGTATAGTATATGTATATTTAAGTCATAATAATATTGTAATATAGTCAATGATCTATAAAAGTAGATTGGAATATTGAAATAATAAAATAATATTCTAATAAAAATTTAAAAAAATCATATAATAATGTCTCCTTGAGACAATATCAAGAAGGTAAAATTATCCATCAGTAACACAGGTAAATGATTGGTTATAAAGTCCGAGTCGGAACTATAAGTAGTCATTTCTCATCCATTCAGTATATAGTTTGGTTCGAGACCCGAGTGGTACTTACTAAAATAAATAGACTGTCGGAAAGTAATAATATTAAGCTTGTGAATAAATGAAGACTGATTGAATAATAATAAAAATATACATACTTTGAATATATACTAGCGACATCTATCGTACGATGATAACAATGATATAAATACTAGTTTCAACGCGAGTCGGTCTAGGCATAGCAATGGCGCAGTTTGCCGAGCGGTATGAATACCTGGGCATAGTTGGTTTCCAAGGTCCGCGGTTCGCATCCCGCTTCTGCCGTTATTTTTGTGCTTGGATTGACGCGTTGAAAAAGAATTTTATGTATAGTATATGTATATTTAAGTAATAATAATATTGTAATATAGTCAATGATCTATAAAAGTAGATTGGAATATTGAAATAATAAAATAATATTCAAATAAAAATTAAAAAAATTCATAGAATAAATGTCAGCTTTTTAATAAATTAGCGAACGAGCATATTTGAAAAATGAACAATAACACACTATATTTATATTAATTTTGCTTTAAATATGAGCACAAAAGCACAAAAGCATCCAAAGAATCTTAAAATACTATAATCTCGTAAAGCCTCCGGGCTCTCGTCTGAAGAATTTAGTCAACACAACTGGACTTTTACCGCAGCATATGCGCATCACATAAGAAGACAATAATGCCCCCTTGACGATGCGCTCATTGAGATTTTTGTATGTTCGACTATATGAAGAATGGTGTCACGACTTATCGTTCAAAGATAATTCGTTTAGCGCCTCATCGGAAACGACTTGCGGGGCACTGGACGTCTAATGAGCGGGACATTTGGTGCACAGGAAAACTCGTGCACTGGATGTTCTGGGAATCTAACCTCACGTAAGGATTTGTCCAGTGATCGTAGATTCCAGATATCCATATATATCGTTTACGAAATAGGTTAGGTTGGCGAGACATCCAGTGTACCAGATGTCCAGTGCGCCCCACGTCGTTATCGATGAGTCGCCGAAAGAATTGTCCGTGAACGAAATGCGGCGGAACCTGGAAGAATAGCTGCCACGTACGCTCTCTTACCTTGTAATTGCTCACAAAGTAAGATAGTTTCCTTAGTATTCATTGAAAGCTGATATTTTCAAAACCTATTACACAGCTGCATTGGTTTTCAGTAAGATGCCAGTATAAATAAATGATAATAATACACGAGCTTGTTTATATATAACATAGTATATTGTATTGACATTATAATTATGAATATATGAAGCCTATTATACCAATTTTATTGTGATGAAGCCGTAGCCGCCTGTACAAAAGTGCACATCGGCACATCGATTGGCCCTCGACAATAACTCCTATTTTATCGCACGGAAGAGCCAATTTCCGTTGCCCATAAATTATCACTTCCAATAAATATCCGCGCACTTTATATTCAAAGGTTTATCCCATACAAGAATAATATAACGCGGGCCACAGAAGAGATTTTCGAATATATTTTTATGATTTGCATGCAGAAGAATAGCTCGAAAGCTATAAATCAAACAGTGGATTCAGTACATTGATAGACAGAGAGAAAAGGTAATAATTAAATTTATAATTTTTAGCACTTCGTAGGAAGGATTTGCATAAAAAATGAAGTTAAATAACATAAGGCACATATCGTTATTATCTATGTTAGTTGTGTCGAAAGTTTATGTACTTATGACGTATTTGATTTAATTTACACTAAATTTGTCTATACTTATCATATTTATCTGATATTACAAACATTATTAATTGATAGGCAATATTTATGAAATAATTAAAAGAAATTTGTAAAAGAGTTGTTCATTTTACAGTTGTTTTACAGAGTAAACTACAAAATTATACTGTATCACATCATAAATCTCGTATTAGAGTAGTTTAAAATGATCGGTCATAAATGCAGTGTTTTTTTTCTTAATTCGCTTCAAGATTGCAGCTACGATACTGGATAATACTTGTAATATATACTAAGATAATATAAAAATAATACCCCAGCGTAGAATGTAGCTAAAGAGTCATATTTCATGAAACTTAACTCGCTGAAGATCAAGATCAGGATCAAGAACGACAAAGAATTGAATAGCATTGAAAATTATAATTTGATAGGTCACTTACATCAAACCAAATAATCTCGATTTTTCCAAAGCTCTCAAAGTCTTAAGAGCTTTGGAAAAATCGTCATATGTCATAAAAAACTGTTAAGCACACATGGATAAATGTAGGACACTTTAGCTACCACCTCTTTAATCTAAAAAAAGTAGAAAACTATACATATGATATTTGTATTCGTTCAGGAACGAATTTCAAAAAACTCGAATTAAAATTGGGTAAAACGGCTTTGAGAAATTAAATCGAGATTTAAATGAAATTCTTAAAAAAAAAAACTTGTTTATGAATCTTACCTGTCCTCCACGTGTACAAATGGATCTGTTAATTAACACCTTCAGTGCGCGTGAATCCTGCTTACCTGTAACAAAGGAAGAGAAAGGGTTAATTAATGTTTAATTCGTACATTTCAATAGAAAAGAAAAAAGTGAATACAGATAGGAAACAATGTTGACAAAAGGCGGTAATAACGTTTTTTATTTTCACCCTAAAACGTTTTAAGAGAGTTCTTTTTTACATCAAATTAAAACCCTTTTTTACAAGTACAATATTGAAGTTGTCGACGAATTACATACGGTAACTTGGCATTACTCAACTCTCATAATTAATTACTGGTCAAGACATTCATCGCACATGACGACATCTGTCGCACAAAAAAAGGAGTTATTCATATAAAAAAGATTAATTATTAAATGTTTTTCTGCACTACTTAACTCATAAAACTAAAAGTCTCAAAAAAACACATCAATGTACATTGTAATAGCATAAATTACTTTTGACGTATTTTCTATACATCATGTTTCCAATAAATTCGCTCTGTTCAACCGGTCCGTCAAAAGACGTCTCTAACCTTTCTTCTCTCCCCTATATTTCTCTGTCTGTCATTGAATGACTGTTTTGTAATTATGATTAGTTTTAAGTTTGTTCTGAAAAAGGTGCGATGTCACCGAAAACGGTATAAGAATAAGTAATTAAAACTCAAATAATTAATTATTTTTAATTTTTTACAATGTTTTCTGCATTTACTTTGTCTCTTGACAGTGATGGATTGAGGAAGGCTACGAGTTATTCGAAACAGTAGTGTCCTAAACAGAAGTCATACCCAACTGATCCATGTAAAGATAAGGTAAATAAATAATTATTTTAAATTTGAAAAGTTTATTATTTAATTGTTTCAATGTACATATGAGTACATTAAATATCTTCCCAAGCTCTTTAATGAATTAATTGATCGTCAGCTTACTGGTTTTAATTTATTATTATATATATTTATTATTTATATTTATAATTTATATTTTAACTCAAAAAATTACATACAAAATATCATTAATTAATTTTATGTAGGATATAATTTGGTACTTGTTGTTAAACATTGTGTTTACTCATTTACTGAAAAACCTGAAACCCTGAAAATTATATACAAAATAAACGTTGATCCAAGTAGACAGACATTACGTGATTAATAATAACATTTTACTCCGATGTAAATATTTTAATACCACGTCTTTATTATTTTACACCTTTGTGTATTAAAAGGCTTAAGCCTACACTCTAAAAATCTTCTGTTAATTATTAAATAAGCGTTAATAATTGATTAATGTTTTTTCTAGACGCACAACAATAATGTAAAATAAATTAATTTCCACATGAAAATGGGGTAAGAATAATACTTGTATGGTCATGAATATTTTCATTATAAATGTTTAAGCCACATACTCATCATATGTTAAAACCATAATCTCATTACAAGTATGTTCATTTATTTTCCTCCTTGAAGAGTTCCTCATTTTTCTACAACCTTTTTTTAACTAGATGTAGGTTCTAGAATTCAGAATGTTCTGTTTTACTCAATATGATCACTTCTTTTTATTATCGGAATCCGTTCAATAGGTATATTATAATAGTAATATCTTCCAGTGGGTATGGCATTTTGATAAAGCATCTGCATATTGTATCGAAGGTCGTGGATTCGATCCCCGACAAAGTTTTTTTTTATCATTTCAAAGCTCTATAAATACCCCAGTCGGTGTGAGTTTCCTCGCCCATAAAATTACAGTCATAGTATACAAATTAAAATTGGTGGTAGAATTAAATCGTCTCGTTAACACCTTCTATTCATAGTAAATTGGGTTAAAAATGGATTAGGCGTACTGGGCGTGTAGTTTATGAAGTTGGCGGATCAATATACCATATCCAACGATAAGGCCTACGTAAAATAGTAATCATCATAGAATCCATGAATAAAATGTCTTCACCAACAACTATCGGTATTCTCAGCACGCACGCACGTAGTATACTAGCTCATCTCTACTAGACTATGATACGTTGTTGCAAAGTATTTTTAGTCTATCTTACGATGGTCTTTCCATGACTTTATAGGACTGTAAAACCACGGAAAGACCATCAGCCACTTCTTGAAAAAATATCTTTTCGGATCCTCCAGTGATGGATCTCCGTATGAGACTACAGGAGGAGACAAATTGGATTTTCATATTTATTTCATACGTGTTTACGTATGAAATAAATTAAAACAAATGATTATCCTGCCTGAAGGACTGCAGAAAATTCCACAGATTTTTTTTTACTATTGATATTTTACTTTTACGTGTTTAACCCATTCGTAACCACACCTGAATACACCTTTTCACCCAGTCTCCATACGTATAATTCAGACAGCGTTGTCCAGCGAAGCTAGCGGCCAACGTTACAAATGTGACCCATTAACGCCCGCGACCCTTGATTAGAAAAAATCTGCGCGGCTGGGACGCGATTTATTTCGCAGGCTATTTTCCACCAGCCTGAAATTCAGCCGGCTTAGCCACGGACAACGATAAAGAGTACAATTCTGTGCCTTTTATTATATATTAAAAAAACAACATGAAAACATACACAATAGTATTGTACATAATAAACGTTTCCAGACACTTTAGTAAAAGAATTGCACCTAGTTATTTTTATTTTTCTAAATTTTTGAAAGTTTCAGACTCACGAGCACCGTGCTAATCATATAATTATCTACAAAGTCGCAAATCATATGCGCCGAAAAAAATGCGTAAGGCAATCAACCAAACGTCCCACTGCTTGTATAATCAGATACTCTCAACACCCATTATTATTATTATATTAGTATTTGTATAGCGCTCTTTTATGACCGGATGGTCATTCCAAAAACGCTTCTTTGCCTCTCTGAGTAAAAAGGTGGGTCTTGAGTCTGCTTCTGAAGGATGCCTCCGCTTTAAGCTCTTTTATGCTTTCCGGTAGTGAGTTCCAGGCCATTGGTGCAGCGTAGCTGAAAGCCCGATTGCCAAACACATGTTCACTCAGTAATCACATCTATTGCTGCCGGCCTGCAGTAGTTTGCACGTCACAAGTCCAACAATGACAGTTCACACGTAAGCAACACAATAAAAGTACTTTAAACGTCAGATTCAAAGACAGATATCAATTACAAAAATGACAGTTAAGTAGTTTCAGAGTGATCACACAGATGGTGTTTTGTCTATGCACTTTGGTCACGTGACGCGTCAGAAAATGGCGGACACTGCTAAACGTCGGACTTTGTTGAAAGACAATACACAGAGGTTAAGAACAACTGGAAAAAGAAATAGAGCAAGATAGCGGACAGGATTCACGAGTCCATCTGTTATCAAAGTTCAAAACACGGGTGCTGTCCGCGGCCTTTCCTCCCAAATGTCACGTTCAAGCGATTCCACTACTCAGCGGACACTTCGACAGAAAACGCAACTGTCACAAAACACAAAACCACAAAACGCAGCACACAGAGTTCCGAACGGAGATTGAGAGCACTACAAGTTGAGAGCACATGTTTCAGAAACCATCTGGATAGACTCCTTCACTTTTGAATCTAGAGAATGAAGAAAATTATGACAAAAACCCGGAGTTCACTCGAGAGGCGACCGTCGCCGTTGGGCGCCAGGCCGCCAATCCCAGACTGAAGTCAAACAGAAAATGAGTGATTCCAGCTCTGGCAACAAGTCGCATTAGAGCATTTCATTACTTCAAAGAAAGGCCTACAAACTGGCAAAAACCTTGACTGGCGGACCTGGAAATCGCTGAACAGATTAAGAACCGGAGTTGGTAGAACAAAGGACAACCTCGAGCGGCGGGGAATGTTTCGTCAGGAGAGTCACTATTGTGCGACTGTGGAGACGTGTAGACCGCCTCACACCTATGATCCTGCTCCATGTGCCCAACGAGCTGCACACCTCAAGACCTAATGCTAGGCAACACACGGGCTATCGATGTTGCCAGATACTGGGCAGAAATAATTTGACGTCACTGACACGAAGAAGAATTCCCTACAATATTCCAATAGTTAAGCAAGTAAGACAAATAATTTCCCTGCAAAGAGGCATTATCTTTATCAGGTTAGTAACTTTTGGGAAATCATCAAGTTCTTTTGTTATCCTTATCTAACTGGTAAGAAGAAACATTGCAAGGAATGGTGATCCATACGATGAGTCATTCAAAAATAATGCCGGTCATAACACAAGCACGTTCCTTTCTGAAAAGGATTCTATGCCACACGCACGTGGGCGTGGGGACAACGATCCTGAACTTGATTTATCGATTTTCATATCAAGAAGCAATATCCAGTCCCCCTTACTAACTGCCTCATGGCGTGCTGCTAGGATTCCCATACAAAAAGCTGATCTAATATACAAAAGGTAAAAATTTGTACTAAGACTACGGCGTTAAGAACACTCTGCTTCTAATTCAATCAGTATAAATCTTTCACCTACAAAATAAAGAGAATAAAAAAGTTAATTATTGGATTAAGATTATACTACGTTTAAGACATTTTACTTGAGAAGAATAATGCAACTACGTAAAAAAAATTAATGTAGAATTAATTAGTTCTGTAAAAGCTCTATGGCATTTGTAACAGTCTGCTTTTGAAATTTAATAGGCTTTATATGGATTAAATAAAAGAGGAATGTCATTTTCTGTACACAGTTCAACGGCGCTTAAGTTTCTTTGTTTTTGAAATCCTAGACGTTATAATGCAGGTAGGATAAAGGGGAAAGAAGTAAAAGGAAACAAAATATATTAAGGTTGTAAGGTATTTAGGTCACTTTATTTCTAGGGTATGGAAGCAATAATGCAACTAGGATATAAGGGGGAGGTTGTACAATACTTTCTGGTTTATCCGAGTGTTTTTTTGTGCGGTTATTGGGAGTTGTGTGTTTCAGAGGTGTTATTAGGAGTATAGTGCAGTTTTTCAGGGGTACGTATGTTTTTTTGTGGTTTTGAAATGATTTGTTTTACAGAAATAAATAGGGTAAAACGGCATGAAGTCGTAATATCAACAAAACAGAAGATAACGTATTCGTATGATTAATAGAGATTTCAGTGATTTGTTAATCAGTTTTTTTAGACGATCGTAAGAATAGCCCGATTTTTTAGAGGCCTGAAATAATTGGCTCTAAAGAACGGCTCAACCTAACAAACGACATGTGGGTACAAACAATCGGTGACCCATCTAAGTCGTGGTCTGTTTCCAATGTTACTCAAAACTTGACTGATCGTGAACACACGAGAACCGCGCGTACGATATGTCATTGTCGCTGGACGTCCAGATAGAAAGTAGAAAACTGAGCACAAATCGTAACCGAAAAAATAAGTTTCGGTTTTATTAGCATAAGTAATGTGCGAAGGCTTTTTTGTGGGATTGGCAAGGTAGTGGAAAAATGGGAAAAAATTCCCGTGAGCTTTATACTCGTAATATATAAGTTGTCGCGTTGGGGGGGTTACAGGAAGAGTGGAAATTGGTACTGCAGGTGGTGAAAACTGCCCCGGAGTGCGATATTGCCAAAAAGGTTCTGACCGTTAAAAACTGAGTTCTCGCATGCCTTTAAGGCGCGTTGACAACTGCAGGCAGTCTGCAGACGCTAGGAGTGACAGACACGCATGGTTTCAGACAAAAATTTTGCACACCAATGGGTATTAAATATTAAAAATATTGCCATAATAATGCCATTGTGCGAAAATCACGTGCAAGATTTGTCACTGTCTAACGGCGAAATCACATTAGATCACCGAAGTTAAGCAACATTGGGTGCGGACCGAAACTTGATGGGTCATCGCATTTTAATAACTGCATGTCGCTGGTTGGGTTGAGCCTTGAGACCAAATAAACAAGATCTCGAAACGTCGGTTTAATCATCCAATTTAATTTTTAAAATCCGTTTAACATATCACTCAAAAATAAGATTTGAATACTAATGCGTATCTTCTACCCTGAAGGTAGTCGGGATCAATATATCTATTCCCAAGAGAACCGTCAGTGCAGAGATATCTTGGGATAAGCCATGGACCACGGAAATTGACAGTAATGAGTAGCGGCAATATATGGTGGACTTATCTTGCAGATATAGAACGGATATGATAAGAAAGATTCGTCATACATCTTTAAAATCCATAATACTATGGAATACTTTATGAAGTGTTGTTAGGTATTTCATAAAATCGAAATTATTGACAGATAAAAAACTGATTTGACTGATGTCGTTTTGATAATAAAACCCTGTATGCAATGTCTAGCTAGAAACATCAAGATACCATGATAAATAGTTTCGATAAATTATCTCTATCATTTCGTATCAAGAAGTTCGTACGAAAGTACAATATTTTTTTTATTTTTTTTTAAATTACGCGACTAACACGTTACGTGTCTGTTACTTTCGATGTGCAGATATTATGAACAGACCTTTACGCGTTCGTAAGCCTGAAATTATGCTGACTTTTCAGGCGACATATGAAATTTCGAATACGCCTTTTTTCTATCGATGATTTATGTCAGTAGATTTTTGGCACTGCAATCCCTGCAGACTTATAAAAAAAACTATAAACGACTACATACGAGTTCTTCAATTCAGGCGAATTTACTGTATGTATCGTTCTATTCAGTTCTTCAGGACTACAGGAACAGAGTAAGACTAACATATACTTCCAAATCCACGGAACGTAGACATTAAGTCGGTTAAGTTAGCCTTTTTAACATCTCATTTATTTTATAGATACGTCTTTGTTGCAGTTTTGGTCAAAATATAATATCTTTAGCAGGTGTGGGACAAATCTGTCGGTTGTGTTTGGCTGCAGAGGTTATAATATGAGATGAGAGCAGCGACTATGGTAATGATGGTAGAAAAGTCTAAGTTTATTAACTTTACATATCTACTAGCCGGCGGGTAAAGCTCAATGGTCAAAACGTTTGCTTTGCAAGCCAAATGTTGTGAGTTCGATCCCCGATGAAGATTAAAAAAAAAAGATTTGTAATCGATTTCTGAGCTCTAAAATACCCCCGTTGGTTGTGAATGTGATCCCTCACCCGTAAAATACCAGTCATAGCATTCTATTCAAAATTGGTGGAAGACGAAAGTCGTCTCGTGAAGACCACCCGTTCATAGTAAATTCCTGTAATAATAAGGATCATGCGTGAATCACGGGCTGTAGTATATGACGTTGGCGGATCAAAACTCCACATGCAGCACTTGACCATATGCAACATGGTAAGCGTCATAGAATTCAACAGATGAGACTTCAGAATTACTATCACTATCTGTCAGTATTCTCCTGTACGTGTTTAGATAAAAAAAAATATGTGTTCCAAGAATTGGAGGTAAAACATAACCTATACGTTAAGTTTATTCATTTGACGTACTACTCTTTTTTGAACAGAGTCAATATGTGTCTTATAGTTTTGTAAGCTGCCTAGTTAGTGCTTTAACTTATCATGACAAAATGTCATTGTATTCTACCCTATCTGAACCTCTGACTCTTCATGTATTATGTATAATATATAGTTCTTTGAAATAAACCTGATGAATAAGTTTGTAAATATTTTCAGTGAAAAATTCATCAATTCAAACGTATCGTAGAAATCCCCAAGCGATTGACAATGACGAATCATATAATTAATGGTTATCAGAGACTTCCAGACGCACTCAAGTCGCAGTAAAATACCGATCCGGCTGAAATAATAAGTTCAACGTTCAATCACTGCTGAAATGTTTACGTCTGCTGCTAGCGAAAACACATTGAAAGCATAAAACAAAAACCAGACAGATCTGTCGTCATCAGAAATAAATGTAAAATAAAAAAATATAAACAGAATAAAACCAGACTGTGTCAGACGAAGTTTCATTAAAAATGGCTAAATATATTCATCTTCCCATATGGGTACCATTTCTGTAACAAATGGTCACGACAAATTACCGCCACTTATTTCTTTCAACTGCCACTGTCTGTTCTCGTTCTAGGATATATCTGCAAATGAAGGTCCACTTGTGAGGAACATATAAAATTATGGTTCCCGATTACTTACAATACAGAAGTTCAAATGCTTGCGATCCATGTCAAAATAGTTAAGAAAATAATAATAATTATAAAATAAACCTTAAAGTGAATGAAAAAAAATAAAAAAAGATAAATATTAGTTTTTTGTTGTTAGAAATATTAATTTAAAAATATTGTAATTACTTCATAAAACATGACGAATTACAAACATCCGCAAAAAATGATTCATTAGTTTTTTTCCCTTCCAGAAACATTTTAAATTTGAACAACTCAACTCTTTCCTGAAGTACAATAAGAATTAATCATAAAATAAAAAAAAACAATATATACAAATACAGGTACGTATGATTAAGTACTAAGAAAAAAGCGATAAAGACAAGCAACAGAAGGTCCCAATGCTCATCAAACAGACGACGCCAACAAATTATTCCTCCAAAGAAACTCGTGGAGTTCATGTCTGAATTGGGCCTCCCTTACGTGAAATATATCAACATCTGAGGCGATTTGGTTACAGTTTGATCCCTCTCCCAAGAGGCATAATATACTGTTCTTACAAATTCAATGCAATTACCAACGTTAATGACATTTCATTAATTAATTATTAATAATAAAAAAAGCGATGAAAGCGAGGATTTGAACCGCAGATATTATACCCATGTCTAGTGTATTGCATTCGACGTTGGCTACAGAGCCATATTAAATATATTCAACCAATTCATTTGACCATTATGAGGATAATTGAACAAAAAATCATTAAATTTACAGAAATAATGCTCATAAAAATACAATTTAAAAATAGCAAACTTTATGTTTGTGATTGTTAAAATTTAAGCAGTGATTTCGGAGACTTAAAATTCAAGAAATCAAAACGGTAAGACAAATATCTTTACCCAAAAGTTAGCCGAACAAGAGAAGGAGTGAGAGAAGGAGATAGAAAGAGTCCTTGAGCATTCAATGCGTTAACAACCCAGTTTACTTGTTATATCACCTGTAATGTAGCGTTGACGAAGATTTATGGTTTAATCCGCAAACACTCCAGCGCAGAGAAACTACCTGCCAGACCACTTACGAAAGTTACAACAATTCAGCACCATAATACCTTCTCTGTCTGACAACTTATAATTCGTATAGTTTGTTACGTTTTTTATTATAATTTTAAGTTGAATATTTGAACTAAATAATATTTCACATGCATTGAGGCGACGCCGAACAATTATGGTATTTAGTACAACTACTAGAAATATTAAGCTATTTCATTATTTTTTTTACAAATTTATATTAATGTACAATATTGATGATTTTTGTTGAACTGTGTATTGATTATTTATACAATGGAGAAATGATATATGACATTTTGTAACATATTCTTAGCGAAGATATATGGAATTCCAAATATCAAACAAACTTTTTGTCACATGTCTTACACAAAATATAGTACAACCCTTCGTCTCTATATTATCTTTTCGCTCTTATATTTTATTTTTATAATATTCTATGAATTCATAATGCTGTTCTCTTTCAAACAAAAAGTTTATTTACAAAAAGTAGAAAAAATATAGTGAAAGGAAAATTAGTATCTCAGAGTATTAAACGAAAAAGTAGATAAAACACAGTAGTATATTAAACTGCCTTTGTCTATAATGTATCAGGGATAAAAAAAACCCTTTACAAAAATGTAAGAGTTATTTTAGAAACTATTTTGCATTCTATCAAAACAAATATGATCATAAATTCTTAAGTTTGAAGTTTTTTTATTATCAAGTTGGTGGAGTAAAACGGCAAAAATTTAAACGTTACTTTAAATAATTACTCCTTTTCATATATTGAACACTTCTAACTACACTTCATACTGTTTAAAAGATGAGACAGGCAGATAAGAGTTTCAACTTGCAAGAGTGAAACAACGAATAATAGACATTTCTAACGCACACGTGACACTTTTATTTGGTCTTGGTACGTTCCTGAATCTGATAATATTAAAAACTATAAGCTATGTAAAGAGGCTTAAAATGTGATACAGGCAGATACGAGTTTCGCCTTGCGAGAGCGAAACAACGCTTTGGCGGCGAATAACAGTACATTTCGAACGCACCCGTGTCACTTTGTTTGATTTGGTCTGGGCACGTTCCTGTCCTCCACCCCTTGCGGATTTAATTACCCAGATTCGCACACGTAGAGGCGCTTAGCCTTAAGAAGATCGACAAACAATCCCCTGTATAGGGCCTGTTTCGTAGGGCCCTTAATGTGTACATATATACACAGATGCACACACAATATACATGTTATATAATGTTAAAGGGAGGACCTCCGCGAACCAAAAAGCTGCCTACACTGTAACTTTTGGGAAGCTTTGTTTTTTTGTTTATCTTGAGACTAAGGACTACTTAATTTTTTTATTAGTGCAACTCATCATACAACGCCAGATATACTCAGGAATTTTTACATAATCCTTGACTAGTTCAGTCGACAAAATTATATTAAATAGGATTCGGGCTTTTATAAAAGTTAAATATGTCATTAAAATCGCTGAAAGTAGGTTTTACAAGTAAAATTAGGCTTTAAATTATATTTTGTGGATTTTCAGAATATATTTCAATTTAAAATATTTCAATACGCCACTGAAGATCCCAACATCTGCTGTTTATTTTTTTTTCGATTTGTTGATGAGTGGAATGTCATATATTGTGATGATGCTGTGATTTTGTACGTGTGTATCAGTTGTTGAATACAAGATATTAGTTCACATTGAATTGTTTTTGGTGGGCCTGTATTTCTTTGTCCAGTTATTAATTCAAAGTTTTGGCAGGACGTTAAATCAATTGGCCGGAAATAAAATTAATCGGCAGTATACTAAATAATTGGCAGTATCCACTGTGTCAGTATGAATGTGGTCAGTTATAAAATTAAAATATATACATATATAATCGTGTCGGAAACAACAGGGTCAGATCCTGTCTGCCCAGAAGTGGGCGACGTCGATGGCTTCCTCCCGGCAAACATTAGATCTTCCTGGGCAGCTACTCGGACACAGCGCACACTCCAGAAGGTGTGACAGGGTCTGCTCCACGCCGCAGTCACACTCAGTTGGTCCGCTGTAAAACTGCCAGGCTTTCATTTGTGTTCTCGTCTTGCATACTCTGGTCTGAAGTCTGTTATATTAATTATATAATCATTGATATATTGTTAAATTTTTAATTAATAAGAATTGTAATATTTCATCCTGCCCCGCACAGAGCCGTGAACATAAAACAATTACGTAAGTAGCAAAGCCACTGTTTCTCAAAACTTTCTCTGATCATTTCTCAACCGCCTGCGAAGGCATTTATAACAAAATATAGAGCAGGTAAATAAAATTAATACGACCAAGAAATGTAACAAATTTAATTAATAGTCCAATTTATGAATGTTACACTTTATAGCCCGCAACTTGGGAGTAAAGTATGGGCAACATTTTCCGCTTTAATTATTATTGTTGCTGTTAGCTTGATGTAGCTCACTATAGCCAAATGTAGCTCAGTGTAGCCAAATATAGCTCACTATAGTCCAATATAGCTCGTTACAACATATTGTTGCCCAACGCATTCTACCGCAAATATTCGCGGAACGAACGAGTCGACATTTAAACATAGATTTACAGAGAAAAAAGTAATGACATGTACAATTACCAGATATTTTTCATTTTTGAATATTTCATAAATCCTTTGTGTGAATACCCAAAGTCCACGTAACACCTTTGGGGCCACAATGTAATATTTCAACGAATCAGAAAGACGTATTGAATACTATATCTAGCTGATAAATCTCTGATATCTCGCCATGGAAGCTTTCGCAAATCATGCATATACTAAGTTAGTATACTGAGGGCATATATGATTTAAGTAAAGAAGTATATAAAGGCATATGACCACTGTTTGGCGGAAATACAAATGCACGAGAACATACGCAAAATTTTCAGGACGTAAATTTAAAGAGAAGACACCTTTAGTATCCGAACCATATATAGGCGTTTGACAAAAAGTGCTACTTCCGAGATTTTGAAAATTTTAAAGTTTTTAAAGGGCGGCACAACACAAGCACTTACACGTAAAGTACACGTAGCGACACCATTAGGATCAAAATTTAATATTGATTCAAACATTGCATTATTTTCAAGTCTTCTTAGGAGGCAAAGTAAATAAATACATTTTTATTTATAAATTCATCGAAACCATCATCGTAAATACTAAAGCCCGCTTCCCTAACTAAAGCATACGGTAGTCACAACCTGCCGCTACAAAGCACTGTCAGCCGTCAAGATCCTCGCCTCATTGCGTATCAGCTCCGCCTCCCGCAGCTCGGGTAAACTTGTTTAATACTCTTTTAAGAAAATCATTTTTATACAAAAGAAAGCGTGGAGTTATGATTTAATTAACTCAGTGCACTTGATGTCCAGTAACAGTCCGAAAAGCACAAAACACAGCCTCCTTTTATTTCCTATTCTTTCACAGACATAAAAAAGTATCCGTGCGCATCCATTCCTTTTACGGCGTCCTTTAATAATTCATTCCGCAGCGAAACCGCGAGCTTTCCGCGAAAAAAGCTCGAAATATCATGAAAACATAATCGTTCCTTCAGATGTATGAATTAAGCTCTCCAAATATGCATCCGGAGCGCTTTCCCACTCTGACGATGTAATTATTTTCCATTCATAATTATCTGGCGGGAGCGATGTGCTCCGGTTGCGAGAACTTAAAGCTCCACAGGGACGGAAGATGGAAGCCCCGCAGAGGAATTCAATTCAGGAAAGCTCCCGGGATATAATTCATCGGAGCTTTTGCCGATCTCTTAATGATCCACGAGATTGCAATTAATTGATCAAAATAATAATTATTTTACAAAATCTAACGAATGCTTGAAAAAATAAGTCAACAACTTTCAAAGAGTCTTGCATCATTCTAATATTATCACCATCATTTTCATGTCTGCTTCCGTAGCTGAAACATATTGCATAACTTCTTAGGTTTTCACGGCCAGATTTGATATTGTGGCTTTTGGGTTTAGCCGTGTGTGGCGAACTTCCTTCAACGAACATTTCGACCGCCATTGCAGGGGTCTTCTTCAGGATTTATGATTTATTTAGTTTTGAGTTGGTTTATTCAGATTATATATTTTTTTATAAGCGTTAAAAAATCAGTTGTAAAACATCCTTCACTAATATTATTTAAGCATTTATTGTCATAATTAACCGTATCGGAGAAATACAATTGTGCTAAATACTAAATTATTTAAAAAAAACTTTTTTTAGACACTATATAAACTTATTTTAATAATTAAATATTTTTTTAACCCATTGTTATGTAAAAGCTTTTCATAAAATTCAACACAAAATCATGAAATTAGTAAGTAAAAACGCGAAAAAAAATGGTAACACGGTGACACATTTTTTTTTAATTTTCGCAATTTCGTTTCGTTAATCTCACTTTCGGTACATTACAGAATTGATAATCCGCCATTTTGCGCCACTGTTGCCATGGAAGAAAATCTTTTCAACGAGCACCCAAAGTCAAAGGGATTAAAAAATGTCTATTTCTGCTGAAAAAGTATAGGGATTACTCTGATTTTAATGTCATTTTTAATTCCTATCTCTGATAGATCTCTGCGAGCGATAAAAATGGGGGTATTTTATTTAAAAAAATTAAATTTTTAAGAATATGTTTCTACAGGCGGGTAAGACTTTATGGTAAAGCATTTGCTTAACATACTATAGATCATATGATTGATGCCCGATGAAGATTAATAAAATATATACTCGTAATAATTTTCAAGTTTAGTTGAACCACCTTAAAGACCAAATGTATAGTCAAGATATCGAGAGCTTTGGGTTTATTAGCCGATTTTATTAATACTAATGCTGAAGTCTTGGACTGCACATGCACACAAACGGCAGGTATAGATCAATGGTAAAAACGTTTGCTTTGCAAGCCAAAGCCCTGACGGAGATTAAAAAAAATAATTTAATCGATTTCTGAGCTCTAAGATGCTCTCAGTTGGATTGAATTAGATACCTCACCCGTAAAATACCATCCATAGCCTATTGATCAAAATTGGTGGTAGACAAAAGTCATCCCGGGAAGACCACGCATTCATAGTAAATGCCTGTAATAATTAAAGATGATGCGTGAATCTCGAGCTGTACTCTATGACGTTGGCGGATCAATGCTCATGCAGCGCTTATCCATATGCATCATGGTAAGCGTCGTAGAATTCCACAGATGAGACTTCAGATTTATTATCACCATCTGTCGGTTTTCTCCTGTATGTGTTTACATAAAATTAAAAAATTAAAACAGTTTTTCTTAATTATAGTAGCAATTTACGTCACATACGATAAAGACAATACAAAATAATTTTCATTTACATTTCAAACGTTTGTAAAACATATTATTTAATTATTATTAATTGAGAGTGCCGGCAAATGGTTAAAGGTGAAATTGTAAGTGTGCGGGTAATCAGTTTTACATTCTCAAAATACAAAATATTTAGCATTTAAATTTCAAATGTAAATTAAAAATGTAGCTTGGTGTCAAGGGGTTAAAGGTAACATTGTAGGTGCGCGCGAGATCCGTTTCACATGCTCGGGGTAATGTCTGCCATTAAAGCGGCCGGGCGGGTCCTATCATCGTCATAACACGCATAATCACGCCCGTGCAATGTTGTATCAACACGTAATATCACCGAGCGTTAACCCTCACAATGGCAAAATGCTTCCATTAATATCGCACAGTATTAAATTTTATACAAAGATAATTGTGTTTTTTAAAACAATGTAACGGAATTAAGTAACTTTTAGTGGTAAGTAATTGAGAGTATAAAAGCATAGTTTTCTTCCCAAATCCTTTTCACATATAAAACATACATGGCCACAACAATTTTGAGTTACTCAGTTTTATCTGGTGCTATTGTTCAGCTTTCTCCTGACATCTTACTAAGAAACACCTCGGAACATATATTGTTGTTCGCTGACACTTCTAAGTCAGTTCGCGGACTTCGCGGACAAAAAACGGCAAATATATTATGTGAGGTATATTTTGTGTAATTTGTTAATCGGATTTTCTGAGTTGATCGACGCTTCGGAAGACGTAACTATTTGATCCAAAAGAGCGGCTCAACACGATCAACGACACATGTTTAACAATATGTGGTGACTTCTTCATATTTTGGCCCTCGCTTAATACAGTCTTATTTTGGTGATCTAACGAAAACCCCCATTGCGATGTGTTACTGTGGCTAAACATTTATAAACCAATTTAAAAATATCTTAAGTGAATTTTACTGAGCATTCTTAAAGGCTAAAATGATTCAAACCTCAGAAGCGATAGCGTCGAGAACTATACAATGCACTCGGCGGAGCTTTGAAAGACAGAGCTGACGTAGGATGAGGCGAGAACTATGGCAGCTGAAGAAACTCTGCAGTAGCAGTTTGTGTCGACCATATGCTCCAGATAGGATAGCAGATATTGAATTATGAGGGATATTTGAATGCCCATACACTTTTACACTTTTTTTTCATTTTTACTCGTATATGCAAATACATGTTGAAGTATACAAGAAACTGGAATCTATGCTCTTCAGCCGGCTCAGCTAGACATTGCGTGCCAAAAGTAAGTGTGATACTCAAAAATTAAACGTACGAAATTGCGCAGAATATAATTTGACCAGAAATATCGCGTTTTCACGGATTTTCTTTATAAAAGAGGATGATATCCACCCGGGTACGGCAACTCTTCTTTATCACGCGATCTGAAGCAAGTACCGTCTCCGTAGCCTGAAAAAGTGGCTGAAAAACTACTGAAAGATGCCTGAAAGACGAGCATCCGTCTTAGAAATCACTGGGAAGAGAAGAGGTCTGCGATTCCAAGATTTTTAGTCGACACGCAAAGGTTTTTGCGACTCGAAACCTTTGCACTGAAGTACACAATTTTTCAGGCACACGATAGTTTTTCAGTGAAAACAAGTAAACAATATACACATTACAGAATTCAGTACTTTTGAATCATGTGAAGTGGAGAGTGTCGAATTAATGACTCGGCTTCGTTAAACAAACTATTTTTTATATCACTACAAACGAAAAATATTAATAAAACAACAAAAGTGGCTATATTTATTGCTATAAGGTCGTTTGAGTCTGAATGGGGCATTGTAAGAATATTTCGGAGAAATATGTTTATATATATATAAATATATAATTAAATTTAGAATAAGCACAAAGAAATTCGTCGTAAAATCAGCGTAACTTCAAAATATATTTTTTAAAACCATGTATACTATGTATCCAATAATAACATAATACGTAGAATATGATTTGAGACAATAACATATGATGTACAAGTATATAACTGCATAAATTAAAAATAAATAATAAATAAAAAAACTACAATGCTTTTAAGTTGTAAATAATAGCGTGATTCTTAACCGACAGCTTCAATTGACAATAATGCTAAAAAAATACATACAAGAACGTCGAGAAAATAAAAAAAAAATCGCTAAAAAAGTAAACTTTTTTTAAAATCGGCGAAACGTATTTTTATCACAGTCTTGCGTACCAAAGCAATTTTGAACTGTTTTGCTTACTCGGCCGGGCAATTTGCTTGTAAAAGCCTCGCGTTGCTGTTTGCATTCCTTTATGGTTGCACAACCGAGGCTTAAATAGTCGTGAAAAGGCCGCGGAATAGACGAATATCCGTGAAAGGGCGGCGAATAGCCGAACGTAGATAGAAAGGCCGCGGAATAGCCAAATATCCACGCGGAATAGCCGTAAAAGAATACAGAACGGCCAAACAGTCGTGAAAAGGCCGTGAAAGTGTAGCGGAACGGCCTCAATTTGCGACAGATAATTGTTCGTAAAGCGGAGCAAGAGTCAACAGGGCGTCGTCTGTCGTAAGAGCGGGGTATTTGTTGCAAAGTAATCCGTCCCAACGACGCGAAACGACTCGGTTTGTTGACGGCCCTAAACGCAGGTGGGGTGCGTCAATGAAGGGTGCAGCTAAAACAGCATGGGACACTTTGTCCCATTTTTTTTTTACTAATAGTATTATTATGTCTTTAAAATGTCATTATTTATTACGGCTGTGAAACTCGGCACCTCATCAAAAGCCACTGCAGCCGTATAATGGGTTTAAAATACTGAGCGTACTGTGGTTTGACTTTGTGAGTAACGACGAGGTTTGAAAGCGCTCAAGGCATCCCTTCTTTATACATACTAAAGTCGGTAAAGATGCGACAGTGGACCTGGTTGGGATATATACTACAACTGCTGCGTCTTCAAGTTTGTAGGCTTCTGCCCTGGAGGTTCTCAGGAACATGTACTAGTATGTTTTCAAAAGACCCTCAGATGCAGAAATATTTTTGAACGAGGAATAGATAATTACAGCTGATATAACTGATTGGTGGCAATTTATGATGATCACAAGGCTCAGATATGGAACGGATATAGAAAGAAAAATAATTTTTCAGAATTATCACATACAAAATTAGTGGATAGTAGTCACCAAACAAACTTTTCACCAAATTCAAGAGACACAGAAAGCCCTCCATGCTATAGAGACACTTTATCTATCGGCGACCGAATTATGAAATTATATATATTCGGAGGACGACAAAAATAGCGACGCAGTGCGCGAAAAAATATGTGCTTATAATATGTAAATAGACAGACTGAAAGATGCTACCTGTAACAAAATGTTAAGAAACGACTCAGAACCGGCAACAAACAGTAAGATTGGCAATTGATATCACTGATACAGAAAGAGAGTATTGGTCAAAGAAGGCCAAAAAACTGTTAAAAATCAATAAAAGAAAAACCTTCACTAAGCATTCGATTGATACTGATTACAAGTTGAACAAACTACAACAACAGTAATGCTTTTAACAGAAGCATTTAAAAATGAAAATGCAGTTAATATTATATAGCTAGTTATAAATGCAGAATTTTGAGTAGTTAAGCACTCCATAAGATTGTACTAAAATTATTTTTAAATAATTAAAAATGGACCACGTAGAATGTTATGAGCATGCATAATAATTACAGACGAGGATCTTAGGTACGTCATAAAAATAAACCGCCAAGAAAGGGGCGCGCCTAAGATTGAACTATTTCCCACTTTACACCCCTCTACGCCCCTTTACGCCTCTTTTTGCGGAAATGCGCCTAGAGACTCAGGCCGCCCTCACACTCTGTTGACTCGCGTTTAATTAAAACCCGCTGTGGGCGCCGCTTAAGGACCAGACGAGGCCTCTACGGTTTTTACCTATATGGCGTAGACCCGTCTTTCTCAAAGTTATCGAATCAAATTCAATCAAGACTACAAAGTTACGTATTGCTTGCAACTATCATGCAATTCAAAACTTTCGCACTCACAGCATCTAGCCAACCAAAGAGTCATAGAGTTAGTAGAAAATTACGATCCTTTCATGGTATTCTTCTATGCTTGTTTATATACTCGTATTTTGCGAAAAATAAAGTATACTTAAAAAAAGATAAATTAATCAAAAATAAAAATTGGGACTATTAGTAACCGTAAACTATAAATGATACGAAAAAAATACAGCACCCATTGGGTCGACTACATTTTCATACTTAAAGTATAATTTTCGCGGAATTACTAAATTTGTTAACTGTTTTTTCGATGAGCGACTGCATTTAACTTGTATATTTATATTTTTTATAATATTTATTTGATCTATGTTTAATGAAAAATAGAGTTAAGATTTATTAACAGTCATTGTTCCAATACATAACATATAGATTTATATATTTAAAAAGAAATAAAACAATACTAGACTTTAAAGTATTCGGTTTTACAAAACATATATTTGATCTGATTGAAAGCGTGTAAACACACGACAGCGTCACAGCACCATAGTTCCGAAATCTCTGAAAACTGAATGTGTTGTCTAAATGTGAATATTAAGAGGTTTTACTCGTGTGTGGTACCCACGAGATGTGCGAACTATTTAATTATTAGCACGTTAGTAGTTCACCTCTATAATAACATCACGTACCACAAAAAACTAAATTAAAAAACTGAAATACAATTCTAGCAAATTTTTCAACACGTAAGTGGATGTGATTGCAGTTACTTGATTATTTTAATACTAAAAATATAAAAAACTGAAAAAAAACTGATGAATTATTATTATTATATAGTAGTCACATTATTATTCAAAAGAATTTATTATTCAGATGAATTATTCATCAGTGATTTTTAGCATAGTTGTTTAGCAAGTTACTTGTTTTTTGTTTAGTCTAAACTTTTTTTGATAAATATATTTATTTAGATTTATAACGTTGTCAAGTTGTTTCGGTAGAGTTGTGTGTTGGAGTGTGTATTTATTTTGATTATACGTCGTATATTATTTAAAGTTTAAATTACGTGCTGAAATATTATAGTTATACAAGCTTAGTATAATTTTATTATTTACTAGTTATACTTGTTTACAAGGCAAGAACTTAAAAAGTTTTGGGACGTCGTGCTGATCTGTGCAAGCAAAACAAGTACTATAACAGCTGATCATTGATCGTTCAGATGCTTTATTGTATTTTTAAAGTGCCTTATTTACAGTATCATAAAAATTCATCATCTGCATATTGTATAAATGGGAGTTTTAGATTATTATTATTATTATATTAGTATTTGTATAGCGCTCTTTTATGACCGAATGATCATTCCAAAAGCGCTTCTTTGCCTCTCTGAGTAAAAAGGTGGGTCTTGAGTCTGCTTCTGAAGGATGCCTCCGCTTTAAGCTCTCTTATGCTTTCCGGTAGTGAGTTCCAGGCCATTGGTGCAGCGTAGCTGAAAACCCGATTGCCAAAGACCGTGCTAGGACAACCTCCCGTCAGCTGCAGGGTGCTTCTTTCTTTCGATCTTTTCTAGATCGCAAAACTGCAGTCTTCCATCTAGTGAAATAGTGCTCAGCGTAATCCATTTGAAAAAATGCATAATTTTTTTATATATTCAATATTAAAATTGATCTTAAGGTGTTGAAATACTTAAAATGTGAATAACAAATAAAATAGTCGTTGAAGACAGCTTTGTGACGACAGTTTGTGACGTATATATGCTTCAGTTAGGGAAGCGAACATGGCGATCATGATTAAGTTAAAAATGTACAGATGGAAGATAAATGAGTTAAGAACGAAGTTGTAGGTTATCAACTACTTTTTTATTTAAAATTCAAATGATAGTTTACGATAAGTAATAGTATACAAAGCTTGTGAATAAATTTTGACTGATTGAATAATGAAAAAAATAATAATACACATACTCTGAATATATACTATAGAGACATCTATCGTTATACGATGGTAACAATGGTATAAATACATCATCTTTCGCGTCGATAGTCGAGTGGAGATCGAGATGCAAGATTCTGTTGCTGCAAACCAATCCACCGGATTGATACTACGAAGAAGAAGTCGAGTGGACTGCGCGGTGTAATAAGAATAGAGCAAAAGGTTGCAAGGCTCGTGGTTCGAACCCCTCTCGTCTGCCGATATTTTTTCTGAATGAATAATTACTAATATTTAATTACCACTGATAGTGTACGAGTATTCGTATATAAATATTAAATATATATAATTCTGAACCAGATTTTCCAACTGCTAAGCAAAATTCGTTGGTTATATTAAATTCTTAACGCGGTCGACGTTCAGAAGAGTACATCGGTTGTGAGCGCTCCCCATGTCAATTTTCGTGTTAATAAATTTCCACGTCGCTGGACCACACGAGGGACGAATCTATTCAAATAATATTATGTGGACGTGAATCCTCGAAATCCTTCCAACGTGGAGACCATTCACCCAGGGCGGCAGGCGGCGAAGCCATGAAAAGCGTACCCTGAAACTGCGTTAACCATAACTTAACGCATTTTCAATGGAATACTTTTTAGAAAGAGTTTATTTGAAGCGAAATTTCTATTGAAAATGAATTTCTATACCCGCTCCAAATCTGGAGTATACCAACACGTAATGCTCCCGCAAGAAACTGCATTCTTCTCGATCCTCAGCCTTCTTTATCCAGGCTAATACCGCTATTCTTTCGATGAAGTCAGTCCATGCAAGCAAAGGGTCAGACAACGATCCGTTTGTCAGTTATTAAACATCACTTCAGCGCTTTTCTTCCCCATCGAACGTCGTCTTTTCAACAGGAATGCTAATTGCCACTGGAATGTGCCTATTCGTAAGTGTTTGGATATCGCATAATTGTTGTTATAGTGTTCGATCAAATGCTATTATTCATGGCATGTATTAATTAATTACTGAACAAGGAGGAATATTTGTTGGTTTGTTGTGTGAATATTTGCATATCGCTAAAAGCCGATGTAGTACTGTAATATGTTTCGAAAGCAGGTGCCTGTGTAAAATACAAAGTAAGAAGGAGTGAAAAAGGCAGCTTTCTATATTAAAATCGATCAATAGACAAAGGTGGACATAACTGGTACATCAATAATTATATATAATAATTAAGATTATCAAAGATGGTTTCCAGGGAGGCCGAAACATGTAATCGTTTAAAATAAATGTGAATCAAAACTAAATATTTTTGATTTGTTAATCTTATAATTGAAATTAAATTAAAATTATGGATGACTTTTACCCAATACCCCGGGTTCGCACAATTCTAAAAGTTCATTGGAAGCTATATATAGAATATATTCAACAAAGCTCGTGGTAACAGAGCTGATATGGAATAAGGTGAGGATCAAGGCGGCTGACAAAGCTTTGTGGTGGCAGGTTTTAACGACCATATTCTGCAGTTGGAAAAACTGACATTATATGATGATGAATAACAGCGGCCTATTGTTCAAGCACTTGAGTATGCATCGTTCTGGAAGGCCGTTACTAACAATACATATAATATTCTCGGCGGAGCTTACAAAATAAAATTATCATTTTTGAGAAATATGAAAAAAAAACTAAAATATTTTTTTTTCGATAAGAAACTGCTGTCACACTTATCCCTAAAAAGGGGAGAGTTAAGTGGGGTATATGGAATCTGCATTTGACGGTTTAAGAAAAGAGTCTTACGACGACGTGGTGAAGATTCGGAAAGAAAAAATAGAAAGGTGTGACATGGAAACGAAGGTTGAGTTCGCGGAAGGGGTCGCTATGCGGTCAGCCAATTTAGTACCAGGATTACAGAGGGGAGAAATTTACTAGTAATCACAGCAGTAACCATCAGTAATACGATATACAATATGGTTTGCGTTCAGAATATTTTGTAGGCATCTGACTAGAGACATCTTTTAATAGGTTTTGGTAACATCACTAGTACTACGAATTTTTTTCTATTAAAAATACCTGTGTTGTTTATGTACCATTCAACGATTTCAAACTCCATAATAAGTGCTTCATTAATATTATAATATATATTAAATTTAATATGCGTGTATTAAGCTAATATGCGTGTATTAAGCTAATCTACTTGTATAAAGCACTTAATATTTTCAATAATTTCTATACTATACAAAGCTTTTATTCATTCAGTTCTTAAGTAAGTAAGTCATTTTTAAAAGTAATCATTCATCAAAGGTTTTAATGATTTTTAAGATGACTGATATCATTTAAAAAACAACAGTGCGTCTTATAAAATAAGCCACCCTAATGGAGGTCCCTTAACAGACTTCGGGCCAAAGTATGCAAGACGAGGACACAAATGAAAGCCTGGCAGTTTAACAGCGGACCGTCTGAATGTGGCTGCGGCGTAGAGCAGACCCTGTCACACCTTCTGGAGTGTGCGCTGTGTCCGAGTAGCTGCACCCAGGAAGCCTGGTGATGGCCGGGAGTAATGCCATCGATGTCGCTCACTTCTGGGCAGACAGGATCTGACCCTGTTGTTTCCGACACGATTATATATATATATATATATAGCCACTCTAACAGTTGATATCTAATGGTTACAACAAAGACGTACGTTCATTTTATTCAGTATATACAATCAGAAGGTATATGTTCTCAGAATGTTACAGGACAGCAAAAAATAGAGATTATTTTTCTTTAAGCTCCCAACTCTTAGAGTCCTGAAAGTCTTGGACAGTATCATATAGAATACTCTCAGTGCAGCTGCAAGATGACAAAATAACGAAAGTAAATTTGTTGTGACAAGATGCACAAAAGAAAAGAAAAATAATATCGTCGCAGTATACGAGTATATATATGTAAATTCAAAAGCTAAAGATAATCTATCAAATCGTATGTGTCTTCAATTTCATAAGATTTTCTTTTTTAAATATCATTCTTTGACGGAGAGCAGCTTTCTTTATATCAATCACTCATTTCACAATAGAAAATTCGCATTTTTAAACACTCATTTTTCGATACGTAAATCCTATTCACTGGCAAATAAAAAAGAGATATTCGGTCTATAGCAGCGTATATTCATAGGCCGATCCAATAGGCGCTATTGATGATATATCCTACAGAAACTGCTGCATCATCACTGGATCCTAGTGGAGAGAAGAAAAAGACGAAGGATCTGTCACGCGAAGTCCATAAATCATATCGCCTGGCAGAAGGCCCTCTCACAATTCGGATGGACACTTCAAAATCTATTGAGTGAAGAAAAAAAAACTTTCGATATTAAATTTAGTCCCGAAAACATCCCTTTTGAAAAGGGAAGATGAAGTATAGGCAGCGTGACACAGTTTTTTTTTCACGTCTTCAAAAATTTAGAGATGTCGGTAGCTTGATACATAAAGAAATTCGATTGTTTTCGTCATGTTGAAAGGGCGTCGAGAAGTATTACATTGAGATAACTCTGCGGAGCTCCGAGACGCAGAGCTGATACGTAATGGAGCGAGGAGGCGCGGAAGAATATAACGGGTGACAGAGCTTTGTGGAGGCTATATGCGTCAACCATAAGATGCTTATAGATTGATGATGCTGATAACAAAAAAAAAAACTGGATAACTAACTGCCTAACCACTTAAAAATAATCTCTTCCTGAAAAGTTTGTCAATATTTTCAGGATTTCAGAGTGATCTATATCCCTCGCTCTAACTCTGTTTACTCGAAGTTATAAGAAAATTTAACAGGCAGGAAAGTGTCTCGTCATCCGGGAAACGACCGGAGTAAGTAAATTACTTATAATTTTGACACTACCAGCCTTCCCTACCTCTCCCTCCTGAAAAAGGGTGGCAGAGTTAATTGTATTAATCCCAAAGTATTAGGGACTAATCCAATTCCTGAAGTCAAGCTGAAAACTGTAAGCTGTTTCGTTTTCAAACACGAAAACTTGGCCTGACCGCAATCTTCGTAAATTGAAAGCACTTACTACATGTTGTGAGTGCTAAAATATCACATATAATGTCATTATAATCATTTTATCACGAAATATGATTATAATCTACAGATTTTTTTACAGCTTAGTAGTGATTTAGTGAGAGTTTTTACTATATTTTAAAAAGAGGGTTATCCGTAAAATAAGGTTCCTATGGAGCTACAGTTCTGGAAAGCGCTGTTATGGTGGATCCCGCGATTCTGTAGTGTACCTCGGTTCCCGCACTTCAAATCCCTTCCCTAGCGAGCTGCCTGTGAATCTCAGTCTTGGCTTGGCAGCCGTACGTGATGGATCTCTCCCTCGCTTCACCCGCCAGGTGTGAGCTGCGCTCGGTGATAACAAAATGCCAATATGGCCACACATACATGTCAGACAAGCGAACAGAAATAAGAGACGAATGATTGTGTATCGAGGTTTTCGGCACCAGTCAGCAAGGGCTATATCATGCTGATGTCAATATATATAAATGATATTAAGTTGTCAAACATTGATTTCAAAATTCATTGAATTTAATTCCTATAACATGCCAACCATAGAAAACGTATCGGTAGATTCGGTAGCTTTAATTGAAGCGGATCAATTGAAATCTGGAATGAGTTTATCGTTCGGGAATGCCATACTGAAAAGGTTGAATTCCGTTCCCATTGTATATCCACGCTCCATCCAGAGCTAACCCGTCCACCACCATTAAGCACGTCATTAACCCTTCCAATATTTTTTATATAATTATTATACATTTTTTTGTGGTACATGAAAATAGACAACCTTACATTACTTATTCACTAAACATTAAAGATCACCTAATATACCTCCATATAGAGCTTATAGATACTCAAAATAGAAATCGTCATAAAATTCACTAAATAAACCGTCTGGCGTTACTTCCGTATACTCGTTATATACAGAATATAAAAATTAAGCGCAAACTCGAAAAGTAAAAAACACTCAATAATATTTGTATTCTCGTCATTCCTATATACTACTGTTAATTTACTGAAAATTTATTGATTAAATAGAGCTTTGCGTAAACAGGCGCCCGCCTGCGAAACTTCTAGTATACATATAGTATACATAAATATACAATACATACAAGAGAGAATAAAAAAATATATAACATAAAAGAATAAGAAGATGACACGTGTCAAAGATCACAGAGCTCTATGAGAACAATACTATCGACAAAAGAGGAAAAGGATGTAAGAAAAGGATCGAGGTAGGCCATTTAAGAATTATTATTGTAAATATTAAAATTGACGATTATGTATTTCATGTTAGATTTTCTGTCCCAATTGTGTGCTGTACATTTGAGTGTTGCGATAATTCATTAGACTTATTTAATGAATTACAGAGAGGTACAACTGATTGTGTGGGCTTTGGTCCTAGCCCGGCAATCAAGGGTTAGGTTAGGGTTAAACGAATTATCCGATCGGGATCATTACTCTTTGATTCAATTTCCATGTAGGTAACAAAAGTCGACAACAAACAAATCCTTTCTGCCATTTTAACACGGCGATTTATTCCATACTCGAGTTAGTGGGAAATTTGCCTAATAAAGACATTGACATTCATTATTAACATAAACGCATTGATTTCCTTACATTACATTTCGATAATTGAAAAAACACTATAATATTTTTTTACGATTATACAAATTTACTTTTTCACTTTTTAAAATGAATTTTATTACTTTCAACATAATCATATCAAGAAAAAAATAGTAGCACGTGGTACCCTTAGAATAAGCTATATAAATGAGTCAAATGCAAACAAAAATAAAAATATATACAATATAAAAGAGTATTCAATGTCAGCCTCGTCAACTACGCACGTATTTTCGGAAATGTCCTTGATGTAGATCAACAGCAATATGCAGTAAAACTCTAGCATCAGTTCAGGAAGACCGTTCCAAGATATGCCAGAATCTTCCAGACGTAGATATCAGTCATATCAAATTGAGCCTATCAAGCATTTATTTTTATTGCAAAACGAAGCAATGCAGCTGTATTATGGGGTTTAAAAACAGCTGCCTGCGTAGAATGTTTAGGTGACTATACTTTAAAATTATAAACAATGATGAGATAAAAGAACGGACACGACAGCCTTTAATTACTCAGATCGTAAAAATTCAAAAGTCGCAGGTTAAACAGACAAATATATATTTTCTAGTTGATGCAGAAGAGCATAAACAAAGGCTGCATTTTATAGCATTATTAGGTTTTTGTCGTTATATCTTCTTTTTCTTAGTGTCAGCGACGTCAAATTATTTTTCCCAATATCTGGCAACATCGATAGCTCGTGTGTTGCCCAGCATTAGGTCCTGAGATGTGCAACCTGTTGGGCACATGGAGCAGCATCTTAGGTGTGAGGCGGTCTGCAGGTCTTCACAGTCGCACAATAGTGTCTCTCACTGCCGAAGCATTCCCCACCGCTCGAGGTTGTCCTTTGTTCTACCAACTCCTGTTCTTGATCTGTTCAGGGATTTCCAGGTCCGCCAGTCAAGGCTCTTGCCAGTTGGGAGGCCTTCCTTTGAAGTAATGAAATCCTCTGGTGCGTTTTGTTGCCAGACTTTGAGTCTCTCATTTTCAGGGCCGCATGTGAGAGAGGTTGTGAGGATTTCAGAAAGCTGCTTCGAGACTTCAATCTTGGTGTTGGGGGTATCTGATTATACAAGCAGTGGGACGGTTGGTTGATTGCCTTACGCATTTCTTCGGCGCATATGACTTTGCGTCTTATGTCGTTATATAAAAAACCGACATGCCGGATATTCAAGAGACAGGGCTAGATAACTTTACAATGTCTAATAAAAATTGATTTTTTAATTTTTATTAGAATATTTTCCGATAATCTAATCTTAATTTAATCATAATAGATCATTGACTATATTTCAATATTATAAGTAATTAAATACACACATACAATAATACATGAAATTTTATACGCATCAATTCATTCAGAAAAATATCGGCACACGCACACTTCTACACACCCCGCAGTCCACTCGACCATACTCTGCCTGAGCAGATATCTGAAAGTTGATGTATTTATACCATTGTTAACATCGTATAACGATAGTCTCTGTAGTATATAATCAGAGTATGCATATTATTATTTTCATTATTCAATCAGTCAACATTTATTCAAAAGCTTTTTTTATTTATATTATTAGTAACCGACAGTCTATTTATTTAGTAAATACCACTCGGGTCTCGAACCGAACTATAGACTGAATGGATGAAAACAACTTCTTGTAAATCTTACGCGGAAATTACAACCAGCATAATTATGATAAACATATGGAAGAGAGAAAATGATCAGTTGTATGGGGTTAACACAACGATTTAAAAAAGTAATTTTACTGCTGAAAAAGCTGCTTTATTACAGTTTTAAAAAGTAATATATCAAATGCATCACAATGTACAAAAAGTTATACGAGAGCAAGTAGGGATAGAGGGCGGTCTCATGTATTGTTGAATTGTTCCAAATTAGCGAAATGGACCGGTCTACAGAACTCCTGAAAACAGGACTGAAAAATAAACTGAAAACACCGGACCGCAAGGAGCCGAAACGTAATTAGCGCCCGGAATAAGTGGATTGCAAAATAAACCATCTCTCTCTACCGAAGCCTCTGACGTTAAAGGTTGGAATTGCATGCAGCCTGAACTGAATTTAAGTGCTACTACCTTTTCTAAAACAACGGTAAAAAGTTTTTCAGTTCAATTCAAAATGTATACTTTTAATGTAAGTGAATAAAATGTATTTTCGGAATTAATTTCACTTTTTTATTGATACATTTAATTAACATTAAGGTTATCAACTGACAATACTTGGTGAAACTACATAATTATAATTTTAAATTAATTTGATTGAAGATGGTATCCACAGAGGCCGAAACATGTAATCGTTTAAAATAAATGTGAATCAAAACTAAATATTTCTAATTTGTTTTTTTTTATTATAATTAATTTAAAATTATAATAAATTCAATTAATGTATTTTTGTCGTCATATAAATCATTCGGAAAAAAACATTTTTACTTAATGTTTGTATAAAAATGTAAAAAATATATAATTAATAAAATTATATTGTCGACCATTTAAGTACAAAGATCATGTGAAATGTTTCATCTTGTTTGTAACTGCAATTAAATATAAAACGGATTTAATGTACTCGTACTGTATTATATAATACTGCAAAATATTTTTTACGGTACTTGTATGTGTTTTTAAGATCGCATATTTTGAAGAGAAACCTAAACCTATAAGTTACGAAACAAGGAATATCAATCCATAGAAAGAGATGCGGCCTTTTCGTAAAGGAAAGGTGTAAATACTACTTTATATTTTATTACGTTTACCGAAAATCGCTTCACGTTTATGAAATAATATAATATGCATAGACCCGGCGGCGGGCAAATGGCTCCGAAATCCTTCCGTTGCTCTCAAATCACATTTACACGAGCGAGAGCCGTTTCCGAAGCCGTGTGAGGCTAACCAGACAGTAAACACTGCCTGTTAAGCCTTAAAAGCAACCAAAACCCAACGACGAAGAGTAAACCACGCAGTCCCGAAAATAATATTGACTATGTCTTTACCGATTGCTGGAGAAAGTTGGATGCGGAAGGCAGAAGATTAAGAGAGATAGAGACTCATGTGGGAAGTCTATGTTTATTACTAAACAACTTTTGTTGACCAAAGTGTGGCAGTCTTTGTATGCGTCATATTTCTACTCAAATTATATATATACTAGCGAGTATGTTTACAATGCACGAGTATATAGTCACAACAAAATGTAACCCAGTGGAGAACGAAACTGTAAATATGCAAGCATGCGAATCAAACAGATTCCTACAATGGATACTTTAAAGAGGAAGATATGTTTCAGCTTTCATTGTCCATGCTCGTAACAGGCATCTCTGCACCAAAAGGTCCATCTGGGCACATATATGGTTCCTACGGAACTAAAAGATAAGAGGACGGGATGGCACGGCAGTTGAAATACTTATCTTACATGCATATTTTGGATGATTTGTAATTTTTTCTTAGTTGGTATTATTAACCTGACGCTCCCAAGACCTGGATCATTCGGTTTTAAAAAGCGGACTTATTCAGATGTTTTCAAGATAACGAAAATTTGAAAAACATAATTTGTAAAGAAGATTATGGAGGAACATTATTTGCCACAAGTGTTTCATGTTCAAATTAAAAGCAGCTATATGAACTAAATGAGAAGCTGGTATAGATTTTAAAACTAACAACTATAATATATTTTCCGTTCAGGATTCAACAACTATCTAGTTTACCCCGCGATAGTTTTTCAGCATGAAATGGCCATGTTATTCAATTTTTCACTTTTCTTTCAGCTTTCAGTGTATATGGGCGGAGGCCCGACCGAGCCGCTCGATGTATAAAAATCGACGATCCGAAAAGTGTAAGCATTGTTTACAAATAGAGTTATATTGTACCTGAAAGCAGAAACCTGAAAACCCACGTATACAGAAAACAATTTCATTTGAATCGAATTTTCATTTTCACTACGTATTTTGATACACATTTTCTTAGGATCTCTTGTTTTATTTTGCAATGTTATATTGAGATTTCACTATGTACGAGTCATAAAAGAAAAAATATAAAAAAATCCAACAGAAGTTATTATATATTGTTTTGAAAATAAGCACATTAATCAAGCACCAGGTGAAGCTTTCGGGTTGAGCCGCCCTTTAGGACAGAAATATCAGGCCTCGGAAGCATTAGACTTATCAACCGATTTCCTTAGATAATACGAATAACAAATCACCTAAAAATATGCCTCAGATACTGTAGTTACCCCCTCTTCAAATCCTCGGACTTCTTCAATAGACATTGTAGAGGACCATATATGATCTAAAGTGGACTTCCAGGTGCAGATACGAGTGTGTACTAGAACTAGGAATGATCAGCAGCTGAAATCATAAGGTGGCTGTGGTTTTTTTGTGACTTTATTTGTGGTGACAATATGGTCCAGATGTAAAACGTATGTAGGAAAAAATATATTTTGGCCCTCCAAGAAATCCATGACGTTTAACTGGGTAGGTTAAACGCTGCATGTGGATGCATTAAAATGATTCAGTGGCTGTGTGTATATACGACTAAGTATTGAATGAATTGCAAGAGATTTTTACTTTACATAATAAATATATCTAGAATATATAGTATGTGAAAGGAAACACACATATTGTGGATAGCATTCTTTTAATTTAAATTTATTCTGTAATCAACAATTGCTCAAAGAGATCCATGTTTATACAAAAAATTACAACAACTTTACTTGATTTCTTATGTAATTGAATGCAGGAGAGCACAGCCTGTCAAGACCAGTGCACTCTATGACGCTAAGCCAGGGAGGCTGGACGCTGCATGCGGGAAACGTGTGTTGTGTTCGTGTTTGTCTGTGGGTTGGGGAGATTGCAAGTGTATATTTATCTGATTCTTGAAGAGATCCAGATTGTAGGAAGGAGGAAACACAGACGCTTGAAGAGCATTCCAAAGCTTACCAGTGGAATTAAGGAAGGAACTTTGGATACTGCCAGTTCTTGGTCGACACACATTAACCGTGTATGGATGTTCGGCAAGTGTTAGATGAGTTTGTCGGTTGTGGGTGGTTATAGGAGGAATTAGTTCTTTAAGTTCCGAAGAGCAGCGACCGTGGTAATAACGGTAGAAAAGACTTAAGTGAACCAATCTTACGCCTGTGTTTCATTGATTGCAGGTTAGACTTAAGAGACGTAAGTGATATTTTTATGAGTCGTTAATGCTTAGAGTTTGTTCGTTGCATAACATTTATTTATGTGAAAAATTATTCCCTTGTGGCAAAGTTATCTTTTATCATGTAAGTGGATAAGATATTGTACTCAAAAAAGCGAGCAAATAGTTTTAAAAGCGGATAGTTTCAAAGAGTGCAAAGTTATGGGTCGGGCGGTTTCGAGTTAAGAAAAGGTGAGCTTTCCATCCAGAAGGGGCGAGTTCTGATGATGTAACAGAGTTAAGGCACAGAACGCGGCATTAAAGAGCACAACTCGAAGATGAAAAAGGGAATTTAAAGTAGGCAGGTAGGAAAGGTAGAGAGAGAGTAAGAAAGTGCAGAACGGTGCTGGAGGGGAAATTTCCGGCCTCGTGTTTATGGCCAGAGAACACGGAGAGTGCAGTGAAAATAAAAACACAAGTACAGAGAAGCTGGATCTTTCAATTCGTTTTATTTTTTTTCATGTACGAGCTCGCATGAGTGTTGAATCGTAGAGAGTACTGCACGTGTTAAAGCAACGTTCACAGCAAGAGTGACCCTTGGAAATATAATGAATTTTCCACAATCTTTTACACCATTGAGCATGAAAAGGACAATAAATTAAGGGCTCGACCTTGGTTGTATATGACGTTCATCCATACACACCATATTTGCTCCCCTAACTGGAAATATATGACATTCACAAACTGCCTTCAAAAAGCTCTATCGTCCGCCATAGTCTTCGCCTCATTCCATGTCAGCTCGGCCTCTCGCCGCTTCGTCGAGTACATTCTATGTATCGTTATATTTTGTTTATACATTTTCGAAAATTTATTTCACATAAATAAAAAACGTGGAATCTGACAGCAAGTCTTACCCATAAAATAAAAGTCACCCAGCGTGCTATGGAGAGATCCATGCTCGGAGTGTCGCTAAAAGATAGAATCCGAAACGAGGAAATACGCAGAAGAACTCAAGTAGTGGATGCTACCCAACGAATAGGCACACTCAAGTGGCAATGGGCAGGTCATATCTGTCGAAGAGACGACGGTCGATGGGGAAGAAAAGTATTGGAATGGCGCCCAAGAACTGGCAAACGAAGCATTGGCCGACCCCCTACAAGATGGACTGACGATATAAGAAGAATAGCGGGAGTGACCTGGATGCGGAAGGCGGAGGATCGAAGAGGATGGAGACTCATGCGGGAGGCCTACGTTCAACAGTGGACGGACACAGGCTGATGATGATGAAATAAAAAATCCAGTAAAAATATAAATATAAACAAAAATATTAATAAAAAGATTACTAAATGGATAATCTTCAATAAATACTATATTAATAAATGAATAATTTAGTCTTTACTATTTCAATGGATGCATTTTTAACAGTTTTGCATAAAATAGTTTGTATAAAGTTAAAAAAATATAGTAATTGCATGTAAGATTACATTTTTTAGTTGATGAAATTGAATAATTTAAACATTATTAATGAAAAAATAATTGCTGCATTTGAAGATGCATTTTTAACATAGTTTTGCAAATGCAATTAAAAATCAATCCAACGTAAGATTCTCCGAAATATGCATAAAATCTTTGCTTATATCTGGCGCCCTCCAAAGTAATACGCATTTGTGTGAATTTTTATAAATACAAAAAAATAATTAAGTAATAACTGAAGATAATATTTAAAAACAATCCTTGTTTAGTTTTCGGATACCAGGACTTCGTTGATAACAAACGGAATTACGCTGCTTTTGAGCGCTTCTGCGCGTCAATCTGCAAGAGTGCAAACGCAAGTGATGATTCCTAACTGATGTCTGCCATTCTGTAGAATCTATTTCCAAACCTTACTATTTCCTTATCCATTCCCACGTATTACGTGGTTAGCAACGTGTTACCAAAGAAGGCAATTCGAGACTCGCTGTAGTGTACTAACTTCGCAGCCTTAGACTGAGGTCTATTTGACATCTAACTGATGTACCTAGAATAACATAAAGGCATTCAGCCACTCTCTAACAAGTAGCTTTTTGCATGCGCCCAGTAACGGGTCCCCATCTGGGTCTCCAAAAACATGGACAGGGAGGGTTTTCAACAAGCGAATCCTGTTATGTGAGAAATATATGACAAGACCTATTTTAGCATTGTACGATATCTGTGACTCATGATATTTTATATAACAAAATCAATAAATCTAACCAAAATATATAAACTGTCTAAAGAAAACACTATGAATAATAAATCAGATCATGAAAAGCTAAGACAGTATAACAGCTTCAAACACGTTCAAACGAAAAAATGATAAAATAAAACTAGTAGGAGGAAATAAAATTTCTTATTACTTAGGTTGGCCACCGCTTCAGTTGGACCTTAAAGGAGGTTTTTAGGGTTGTAGAGGGTCCGTACTAGGGGAGGCGGAGCGCGGCCCACCCTCGTGAATTATATATCGCTTAGGACCTCTACCGGACGCAAGGCTAGATTTTAAGTATTGAGAAAAAAAACTAATTTGTTTAACATTCCTTCTGGGACAAATGGCGCCGCTGCGTGTGCGACCGGCTTTATTTATTTTTGCAGACAGAAAAGGAATTAACATTTTTTTGTTTCGGTTATTTATTGCGCGTTTTAAAAGAAAAAGGTTGACCATGCAATGGAGCGTTTATTTTACTAGTAAATACGAAGTGTGTATACGTCTGATTTGAGTTGTGCAACCATATAGGACCAAATACTCTGAGCTTTGATAAAGTCGACTTATCACACGAACTCCATAACAAATGTTCACTTATAAGCATCATAATATGTATAGGATACTAACAACTACAGCTTCGCCAACCACTTATTTTAAAAATATAAATATTTTACCGTCCCTTCTACTCCTTAACGTAGACTGTAGTAAAAGAAGTACAAACCTGAAAAGAAAGAAATAACGAATAATTAGACTTGTTTTTTCACAATCTACCATACGACATTAAAAAATACAATCTTAAATGAAAATTAAGTAGTTTCACAACGAAAATGATTGTTTTATAAACAAAAACGACAGAAAGATGGAGAAGTCACATTTCTTATAAGGCCTTTGATTTTTTTTTATGTAAAAATATACAGGAGAATACCGACAGATGGTGATAGTAATTCTGAAGTCTCACCTGTGGAATTCTATGACGCTTACCGTACTACATATGGATGTTGGAGTGTTGATCCGGCAACGTCATAGACTACAGCCCGAGATTCACGCATCATCCTTATTATTACAAGAATCTACTGTGAACGGGTGGTCTTCACGGGACGACATTCGTCCACCACCAATTTTAATTAATAGGCTATGACTGGCATTTTACGGGTGAGGAATCAAATTCACGCCAATTTATTTTAGAGCTCAGAAATCGATTAAAAATCTTTTTTTTTTAATCTCCGTCGGGGATCGAACCCAAGACCTTTGGCTTGCAAAGCAAACGCTTTGACCATTGAACTGTACCCGCCGGCAATATACACAATGAATATGAAAGCATACAGACAGTTACATAAGATTTAGGTTCTCCATAGACTCCATGTCCCGTTTTCTAAGCCAATATACGGCTGCTTATCTGAAAGTGATAAAAAAAGACTAGAGGCCTTTGAGATGTGGTCGTACAGAAGAATTCTCGGAATTTCCTGGAGAGACCACGTCACGAACAATGAGGTTCTCAGAATAATCAAGGAAGATAGGCAACTAATAAGAGCCATCTCAGAGAGGCGAGCCCGATGGATTGGTCACATCATGCGCCACGATGGTCTCCTTCACGATATTGTGGAGGGGATGGTTGAGGGTAAAAACTGTAGAGGGCGCCCTAGACGGGAGTATTTGCAGCAAGTATTCGAGGACATGAATTGTAGCGCTTATGCTGAGCTGAAAAGGGTTGCGGAGGACCGAGAGGAATGGAGATCGAGATGCAAGATTCTGTTGCTGCAAACCAATCCACCGGATTGATACTACGAAGAAGATACGGCTGCATTGGCTTTTAGTGAGATGCCAAGGTTCACAGCTGTAAAAAAGAATTGGAACGTTTTACACAATTGCGGTAAATGTAGTACATTTCGATACACCGGTAAGGTTGTGTGGAGAAGTGTGTTGTTAGGCCGGGCCGTTAGGTTTAGTGACGGATTACTGCTGTTAAATTCGCGAAATGATACGCGAGGTACAAACGCGTTAGTGGTAAAAGCAGTACCGCGTCGAAAAGTCATAAACCAGCGGTAGAAAAATATATGAGAAGAAAAGAATATAGCGCAAACGGGTAGATATTTAAAAAAAATCAACTGGCATATAAAAATATATATTTCTTTACAGCAGGCTTGGGAAAATAAATGCAATAATGACGGGACGCATTATAAAATAAAAATGGTGATCAAGGAAATATATTAGCCAAATATTTTATTATGTACCCAATGCAAAATGATATTTTATATATTTATCATTAAGTTATTCGTTCGTAGCATATTTATTTATATTTGTTTCATAGCTGGCACAAAAGCCAACAAAAGTGCAAGAAACAGTTCTTTCAATTGTTCTTATCCATGCACTTTAAGAAAATATCCCGAAACTCTGTGGAGTACCTACAATTCATAAGTAAAACGGCATTTAGGGCGAGAGTTTGAAGTAAAGTAACGGTAACATCTAGAGAAAAAAATGCGTTTTGTTAATTAAATATTTTAAAAGAAGTGAAATAATTTACTCAACGGCTTCAAGTCTTGCGCTACTCGTATTGTACAACCAACGAGAATCGGTAACTTATCCAATTACGAACTGTATATGTTGTTTGCCTTCGTTGATCGAGCAAGAACCATATATATTATAATTGCTTAACTATGACATGATAAAAAAAGCCCAGAGGCCTTTGAGATGTGGTCTTACAGAAGAATTCTCGGAAGTTCTTGGAGGGACCACGTCACGAACAATGAGGTTCTCAGCATAATCAAGGAAGATAGGCACCTAGTAAGAACCATCTCAGAGAGGCGATCGGTCACATCATGCGCCACGATGGTCTTCTTCGCGAAAGTGTGAAAGGAATGGTTGAGGGTAGATACTGCAGAGGGCGCCCTAGACGGGAGTATTTGCAGCAAGTGTTCGAGGACGTGAGTTGTAGCTCTTATAATGAGCTAAAGAGGGTTGCAGAGGATTGAAAAGTGTGGAGATCACAAGATGCAAGATTTTGCTGCTACAAACCAATCCAGAGAATTGCTTTTAACCTATCAATACTCTTAATTGAAGTTTTTTTACTTGTGTTGATTTAAAAAATAATTGTTTTCAAAATGTAAGCGCGTTCTGAATTACACGATTTCCTGCGGTAGAGGTATCGTACTTCGGCGGTACTCGTACACACAGCAAGTTATTGCGGTACAGGAATTTTTGTGCTCGAGATGCCAAACGCCAACACATGTTAATTTTAATTATGCGGACATAATGAAAAAATATTTGGCCTCTGGAAAATAACAACACCCCACAATTAATAAATAAAAAATGTGGTTTATTTTGAAAAAAGAGGAATCACTTGTTCACAGTTAAGAATGTTGAAAAAATGTTTTCATATTATTTGTAAGAAATATAACATCATGGCTACTTCCGATTAGGTTAATTCTTCCTTTAGCCAATGTATTGTAGATGATATTCTAACATTACAGTAACAAATACAATATTATAAATTACTAAATATATCGTATTTACAAAAGAAAGTTACTTAGTAATTTTGAAACTTAATTTTTATTTTGGCATATCGTTAGCGCGTTTCTCATTAAGTCAACGACGTTAAGCAACATTGTACGAAGACCAAAACATAGATTAACGACAGTCCATGGCTAACGGCGTGTTCAGCTGCCACTTAGGACTTTTTTTTAAGAAATTTTCCAACTTCGGTAGCGAAGAGCTAATTATCTGATTACTTTAAAAGTTCCGATTACAATATAACTACAAATATGCATCGTACACGACGGCCTGCAGGTCAATGGGAACCATGTACTATATATTCCCAGGTAGACAGATGCGGATATATCTTACAACAGGGCATTGACAAGAGCAACAATCAGTACTGAGTGGCAATATTTTTTGGGGACACATATATGAAACGCTTTATAAGAAGGAAAAAAATGCTTTTACTATGTAAATACATTAACACATTTATACATACTGGGTATCTTCGTTGTCCAATTTTTTTTTTGTTGATTCATTAAGGTATTTCACTACCCACCCAATTATGTTAGAATATATAAATTATTATAAACATCTGTGTGCTTCAGTTATACTCTTGAGTAATATAATCCAATTAGACCGTAATTCACTTATCTTGAAAGTCCTTCTCCGTTCATGATCTTGGATCCTCAAAGCAGCGGATGCATATTAATGCAGGCCACCGCAAGCTGGTCTACGAGAAGACCAACTATTGAGAACCCAGAGCCTCTCTCACTTTGAACGTAAAGCCTGAGGTCTTTGGAGTGGCTGAAGCAACTTAATGATATCAAAACGCCTGAAAGATTTTGAAGATCCTTTCATAATCCGTTTGCAGATAGTTGCATTGAAGACGATTCTAGAGTTTAAACTTCGCATTGTCGAATTACGAGTATCTTGTTAGTAAGTTTGTTTTTGATATTAAGCATCCTGGGTGCAGAAACACTGTGATTTTGCAAATATTTTCAGTTTCCTTAAAAATTATGAACCAATGAGAAAGCAGCATCTAGCTGTCATTGAAGGGCTTGGTATCAATAAGATATTTTTTCATTGTTTTTTATTTTAAAAATATTTATAAAATATTAAAAAAATGTTTTTAGGACTCGATGCGGCCAAGGAAAAAGCCTATAAACTACGCCACTCAGCAATGATTTAATTTATTTACAAACATTAACTCGTTTCTGTTTAACAAATTGTTCTTTATCGTATAACTATTTCAGACAGAAGATAGTTATTTTTCAAGAAAAATTTACATCATTTTGCATAGTTTGCGGGGAGTATCATCATGTGGAGGGAACAAGGCGTAGTAATACAATATCAGCTCGGTAAAAAGTCGACACGGAATATTATTGCGCTCAGTAATGTTCTTGGCAATAGTTCAGAGGCAGAGAAAGGTAAGTGCGGTACGTGCGGGAGGGGCACTTACCCTCTTCGTTTGCATGAAATAGTAAATAGGGTAAGTTGGGGGTTAGCACATTGGCGTAACAAAAAAATATATCGTTACCAAGAAAGACGTTTTTTTTTCAAATCACTGACTCATGGAATCGTTTAATAATATTAAAAATAATGCAGACTTCAAGCATGTTGTTAAACTCTGACAAGTGGTTGATGTATTTTATTAGCAGTAGTGGTTGCTCCGTAAATACAAATGAAATAAACATTACTTGTTTTGACGTAATTATATTACATGAGGTAAAACCGACGAATTTTTAGGACAAAACTGTTTAATTGGGTCAAAGTCTGCCTCAATTTTTAAAATAAAAATATTTTTGAATGTATAAATATAAAACATAATACTAAATGCATTGATATATTGTCAACAGTAACAAGCCATATATCAAATTGTGTTCTGAAAGTGTGGCCTGAAAGGACCATCGTTCAAACCTGGATACGTGTAAGACGAAAGAATCGCAGTGAACAGTGGTTGAAACCAACTTGAGTGAAGATATTGACATATTTAGTGTAATATTGCTTCAGATTCAGAACTGGTGTGGACGGATACGAAATGTTGGACGTTTGATTTTGAGACAATAATGCCGTGTTATTTGTGTGTCAACCGTGAAATACTTATGATATGGTTTTTGTAGACACAAATCCTAACTATTTGCGTTGCGTATTTCGACACTTGTTCTGAGTGTGAGGTCATTGACACTAAATGTGTCAATACATTTACATCATCACACTTACGTTAGTATTTCAATAACGAAATAAAATTGTATTTTATGTAATGTCATTGAAGGAAAGTAAATAAAATATGTATTAATTGTAAAAAAAAAAGTAAATGTAATTCTGCCTTGTAATAGAAAGATAGTTTTTTTTTAGAATTTTTAACGGTTTTATTTTCAGAAGGAACAAAATAGTCTAAGGAGTTGTCATTTCTAACAATATTTAGTATGTTTTTAGTTTGTTCTGTGGAAAAATATATTTACGAATATAAACTGCACAAGGAGTCGCTGTTATTGTCAGAATTTTGTTCAAACAGTTAAAAAAAATACGAGTACAACGAAAAAATTACGTGTACATAAATATTGACAATTAAACGGTGCAATATATAATTATTTATTTAATTTATTATTACTAATCTGCTTCTAAAGTAAAAAAAATATAACAATAGTAACCCGAGGCTCGCCGTAACCACACATGTGCGCTCTACGTAGACGATCGCCATAAGCGTAGCTGTGCGCGCTTCGCAATATTCGAAAGATGTATTTCAAAAATAATTCCGATTTTCACACAACGGCATCTATGAATATTTTAAAATATTAACAAACCAAAAAGGATTGATATTTTTCGATAGTTTGGGAGATATTCAAGAGATGGTTGTTGCGCTGGTTCTACACACATGTGACGATGAAGCGGTTAAATTATATTCAAGTCAAAAATAGAGTACATGTGACATTACTGGCGCTTTTAATGTTTGTGTTATAAGTCTATTGAAAATTCAAAACATTATACTATAACAAAATATTACATTAAAGTATACACAACACCATATTTGTTTTATAAGATAACATTCAAATTGAATGCATTTCTATGTAAGCAATAGCATTAAATGCATAATCTTGGCATTATTTTTTAAATCGTATGATTTATATATATATATATATATATATATATATATATATATATATATATATATATATATATATATATATATATATATATATATATATATATGTGTGTGTGTCGGAAACAACAGGGTCAGATCCTGTCTCCCCAGAAGTGGGCGAAGTCGATGGCGTTACTTCTGGCCATCATCAGGTCTTCCTGGGTGCAGCTATTCGGGCACAGCGCACACTCCAGAAGGTGTAACATGGTATGCTCCACGCCATAGTCACATTCAGTTGGTCCGCTGAGAAACTGCCAGGCTTTCATTTGTGTCTTGCATACTCCAGTCCGAAGTCTATTAAGGGACCTCTATATATTCCACCCTTGGTCATGTCCAGGGGCTAGGTCCTCTTTCGGGGCAATCCAGGTATTCCCCACAGTTGCGCTTCTCCACATGTTCAGCCGCAGGGTGGCCTCAGTTATCACCAGTATAATTTATGACACAACGTTTTTTCACACTTTTGATTACTTTTAGATACGCCCTGGCCAGTTCACCCACTTCCCTTGTGAAGTAGCCCCCGTTCTTTGAGAAAGCAGACCTGTTGAGTTTAAAGCAATGGACCTTTGTAGATACTGAAAAGCAAAGGTCACCCTCCAGAATCCCGCGTCTGGATTTAAATAGCAAGAGATCTGCTTTAAGCAAGACTAAATCCAAAAAAACACGAATACGACGTACTAGTATTCAACGTGTATCAAGTAATTCAGTCCATGTTTGAAGTAACGTATTTTAATTTTGAGTATAATACTCGTATGAAGATGTTAAAAGAAACATTACCATTTGTTACTATTCAGTATGTTTGTATTGACATCAGCATGATGTAGCTCTTGCTAACTGGTACCGAAAACCTCGACAAACAATCTTTCGTCTCTTAATTGTGTCGCTTGCCGTACATTTATGTGTCCGCCATATTGGGACTAATTATATAGTTTTGCCACCGACGGCGCTGGTGACCGACTTGAAGCCGCAGGAGTCTAAGCGCCGACGAGCGTCAGTTATGTTTTGACGATCGAGAAGATTGCATGGCGGCCAGCGGCATGTCCTCCCGCTTGGCTGGGAAGCTTGTAAAGTTTATCATAAATATAATCAATGTGCTTCTAAAATAAAGTCTTTATTTGCTGACCTGCCCCTCATTCTGCCCTCACGCGACGTATTAACACCTTTTTGAGAGAGAGGCGGATCTTAATACATAATATGTAAGTAACTGAATAAGTATTAATTTAATGTTAATCTGCGGTCTTCAAGTATGTGAAAAATCAGTTCTCAAGAACCATATTAAAACAAGGTAAAAAGGATTTATATATTTAATATTAAAAATGGACCTAGAAGGTAAGAGTCTAAGTAAAAAGAATTAAAAGGTAAAAGGCTAAGAGTACAAAAAAAATTCAACAAACTGCATTCTCTTAATTGTATTCAGTAATTGATTTATTCTTTCATGAGTGTAATATAATGAATTTTATAAAATTAAGATGTTCAGATATATTTTTAAATAAACAATCTTAACCGAAAATCAACAACTACGAGAAATATTATATATATATATAAAGTATAACAAAAAAACACTAAAAAGAACACCATAAGATGGTTTTGGCTCATCAATTCTTACCTTAGTTTGTATTCACCGTATCGAATATGCAAAGACAAAGATATATTACGTATTTTTAGTGATCCATAGATCTGTCATATATAATCCAAGAATGTTTTTGTTTTTAAGCATTTTTTGCAAATAATACAAGGATACCGATGTCTTGTTTGGGCGCTATGGGTAATAATAGTAATGTCAACATCTAGCAGAAGAGGAAACGTAATTGGTATTTCGTCACCAAGTCGAAAAATCGGCCTTCAACCGACCGCTTTTAAAAATAATTTCACATTAAAATATTTTTCTTTATAATCAAATCACTAGTTTAAAGTTAAATTAAGAATTATATCACGTTTGGTAAGATACCAGTGCGGGCATCATCATATCAATATACTCGTATATAATATCTAAAGTAGTTTTTTCGAGTTATGTCACTCTTGTCAGTAAGGAGGCTGTATGGTTTATAAATTTACTACCTGCCTCCAAGTGGGCGGTGTGTACTCCAAATATGCGCGCTTAGTGCACGATGTATTTAGATCGTAAAAAATCCTCCCGACTTATGGGCGGAAGGGATGAACTTGGGCTAAAAGTAGGCGGAGAAAGTAGTAAGAGATACATAAACATTTCAGTTGTGTTGAACTATGGAGTTTTAATGTCCTCAGAATATAAGCATAAACTATATTGATATATATAATATCTTCAGTCTAACATTAGAGTGTAAAGCTGAATTTTGATGAATGAACCTGGTTGTATCAAAAAAATATGACAGCTATTTGAGATGACTAATTGCTTCGAGTGAATTTAGAAAACGATATTTGTATTTTACCTAATTAATTAATTTCAAATACGACTATCATCAAAATATGATATATCTTATGACGATATCTTAAAAACTTGAAACGTACTTTATATTTAGTTAGGTTTGGTACTCGTATATACAATTCAAAATGAAATAGTAAACATATAAGTTACGCGTGTTAAAGAGAGTTACGTCCAAGAACTGGCAAACGGAGTGTTGGTCGACCCTTTGCAAGGCGGACTGACGCAATCATAAGAATAGTGGGAGTAGCCTGGATGCGGAAGGCAGAGGATCGATGAGTTAAGAGACTTATGCGGGAGACCTACATTCAACATTGGACGGACTCTGGTGATGATAAGATACGCAATGAAAGAAGTTATTCTTTTTTATTAAAAATCTTAGTGCAACTACACAATTCAAATAATAATTAAATTTTAATGAAAATATGGAAGTCATTTAATATCACATTTATTCAAACTAACCAAACGCGTTTCATCTCAAGGTCATATAACCAACAGCAGCATGTTTTTTTATTTATTTTTATGTAAACACGTACAGGAGAATTCCGACAGATGGTGATAGTAATTAGGCAGTCTCATATGTGAAATTCTATGACGCTTACCATGGTGTATATGGCTAAACGCTGCATGTGGAGTGATGATCCGCCAACGTCATAGACTACTGCCAGAGATTCACGCATCGTCCTTTATTATTACAGGAATTAACTACCACCAATTTTAATTAATAGGCTATGACTTATTATAAAGGTAAGAGTTATACATGTATGGATTTATATATTCAAGTGCTAACACGGCTTCATACTATTGTACATAGTATAGTATGTAAAAAAACAGGCACCATTGTTGAGAATGTCTCCTAAGAGAAATAAATAGTGGTCAGTCAGATTAAATAAAAGTAAACATTATAAATTTAAAAATATTTAATAACAATTATTTTTATTTATTATATGTACTCATTATTAAATTTTACAATTGAAAGCATCGGTGTCATGTTAATTTACGAGGAAGAAGCATTATTTAAGCTGCACTGCGATTTTAACCCAGGAAGTCTCTTTACAGCCGAGCTCATTGTCTACATACGTCGCTCCCTGGTGAAACATTTTGGTACCATGGTTAATATCATCCTACAGTGCAATTTCTCCGAGGCCCCTCCATAATTCATGCTCTCCAAGGGTAAGAACCTCGCCCCGGCCTGGACCCCAAGATTTAGGACGGAAGATAATATTTGCTTAGTTAGTTACGGGTATGTTTTCGGGGGGGAAGAGATCTAGGGTCTGAAGGAAAAACATAAATAAAATATAGGCGACAGTCCCACAGTGTTGCTGGGTTTTCAAACATTCAACGCATGTGCTTTTTTTCTCATCAGGTTCCAAAACATACCGGTGGCAATAAAAACAGTTTAAAGTGGACTTTTTTCCAGATGTTATTCCATGAGACTCTTAGTGATGCTGAAATGTAAGCGGTATGAATTTAAAATAGTTCAAGATCACCTATTTAAAACTGTTTTCTTCTTTGAACCTAAGGACGTTGAAAAGTTCCATAATAAAAATCTTGGAGTTGCGTCTCGAAAATCGGTCAAATACATTATATGAATAAATTTCGATGGTTTTATAAGACTAGGAAAGACTGGGGACCTACATAAAAAGACAGCTGTGTGTATGATGTCCTGCAGCGTCCCAATAACAAGTCTCAGACAGGCATAGGTTTGTCTCTTGACCGAATGTTGGATAAAAAGCTGCCCTGTCTACTCCCTCATATTGCCATTTCTCACAAAGTCAAACAATCTTATCCAATATTATACACAGTCACTTGTTCTCATAACCTATTACACGGCTGCATTGGCTTTATACATCATCGTCACATATAACGTAACTTTTAACTGCTTAACGAAGGCCACATCCGCACCCTAGGTGCATAAAGTCGGCACAAAGTTATATCGGCTGGCATTATCCCTACATCTTCTCAAATCATATATCCACCCGAATGTAAGACGAGTAAATTATATTATTAGTTCCTGATTGCCTTTCTATGAGAGCCCGGAGCTTGAATAAAAGAAACCGATAATTTTTGAACACGTAATAAAATGTTTAATGGGGATAAAGGATTAGTCCAGCTTTGATTATTATCACGAACAATGAGGTACTCAACATAATCACGGAAGATAGGCACCTAGTAAGAACCATCTCAGAGAGGCGAGCCCGATGTATCGGTCACATCATGCGCCACGATGGTCTTCTTCACGACATTGTGGAAGGGATGGTTGAGGGTAAAAACTGCAGAGGGCGCCCAAGACGGGAGTATTTGCAGCAAGTGTTCGATGACATGAGTTGTAGCTCTAATGCTGAGCTAAAGAGGATCGAGAGGAGTGAAGATCGAGATGCAAGATTTTGTTGCTGCAAACCAATCCACTGGATTGATAGTACGAAAAAGACATAATCGGTCCGAAGAGGCGGCTCAACGCAAGATTATTCATAATATTAACTATAAAAATAGTTAGGCAAATCGAAAGTACAGAAAAATATGCATAAAGCGTGAAAGTTTGAACTGAAATGTATGAATTCTTTTATTGGCAGACTTTTATAATATTAGTAATGCACAGTGCACGTCCCGAGAGAAATCTAAAAGTTCCGATACTAGTTCATTAGCGAGGCGATAAAACCTGAAAAGTAGAATATTGAGAGTCTGACTGAATATAACAGTCAGAAAGTAGATAGGTTAATAATTAAAAAAGTCATTCAATAGAAGTGGAGCGTTATGAAAAGAAAATTTCTGTATTAAAAGAAAGAAAAATTCGATTGAAATATATATTTAATATGTACTTTAACTTTCATAAAAGTAGAATACATTGATAAATGATGTTATCTATATTTTCAGCATTGAAATTGAAAATTAAATGTGTAAAAAAAATGTTTCGGGCTTACAAAAACTTTCTATTCAGTACTACGAATAACATTACTTTATTAACGCTTTATGTAATTTTTATGCCTATTATAAATAATTTCATTGTAAAAATTATAAATATTATTATCAAAGAGTGGGCTGATTTAAGCAATGCTCACTTATTGGTGATAAAAGCAACGTGGAGCAAATTATTTCCAAAAATGAAAATGTTTAACGTAAAATGTATCAGGTTTAAAGAAAAAGCTTCCCGCTTAATATGTACTGCTGCAAAGTTTGGACAAATCCTCAGCGGTAGCCGCGGAAGCTGCTCGGAGCTTTTAAATTATCCGAAGCTTTTTTGTTGATGATCAAACAAGTGATTACGGGAGGCGAGGTCCACCGCAAGGGTCGCCGCTGGACGCTCCTGAAAGACCCTGAAAGGTGCGGGCGAAACCTGCAGCGAGATTAAGGTGCCTAAACAACCAAGCGGACTGTTAGAAGGTATTGTTTAACAAGATTTTAGTGATATGAGCTGAGAGGGAATTATCAAATAAATAACGTGTACTTAACATAGTAAGTATAGTAATGTATGCTTATATCTGTCAATATCAAGGAATATAATAAAATCAATACAAAGAAATTAAAAGGCTCTGATATGATGATATTCAAAAATGCAGTTGAATTCTAGACGCCTCATGCTAAAAATATGTAATTTTCTAAAAAAGATAACTCATATGCGAAAATACAAATTAGTAGGTCAAAGATATTCAACGTGTAAGAGTTGAGAATATTATAAGATATATACGGTAATTCTGGAGCCATGTATCGAATAGTAAGCAGAAATAAACTGACTTTGTTAATAATTCAAATTGATTAAAGGAGGAAGCACATGCTCTTGGCGGCATTTAGAAAGAAAAATCGAAAATTTTACATTTTTGGTCGGTATATAGTAAGTAGATTCTGCAGAGGATCGAGAGGAGTGGATATCGAGATGCAAGATTTTGTTGCTGCAAACCAATCCACGGGATTGATATACGAAGAAGATAGTAAGCGCGCACGGGTTTTCAGATAGAATGCGACAAGTCTGGCGGATGTTGGTAGGTATCATCATCATAATTTCCTTCCTCCATCATCAGAATTTTCCATCATAATTTGTTAGCTGCGTACATACTACGTATAGTTTCCGACGCCCTTTCAGGACGGCGAGACGAGCAACTACGGGTAAGTAAACTAATTTCATGTCTGCGTTATTACATATGTACGCCATTATGTATTAAGTTATTTGTTTGAGTAAATCGAGGCTAAATATTATTCATTATTGAAGAACTCCAATCAATAGATATCTCTTGAATACGAAGACATGAGAAAATTATTATTCATTCATATCCTTGAGTAATACGTTTGAATGGCAATAGATTTAAGTAGTTTTATAGCTTGGCAGTGACAATTTTCAATTGCGGAGTAATTTACAGCAGGCCAATTGATCGAATTAGGGGCAAGTGAAGCCGCGCGCGGTTGCGACGCAGATGGGTGACCGGCAGGGAGCAGGGAGGAACCAGTCTGCGGAAAACAAGAGTCAATTGATTGAAATAACCACCCCGCGGTTAACCACTGCACTTAAATCCCTAAGGGATAGTAGTCCGTTCCAATTGAAGTTAGTAATATTAGCTTTTCGACGGATAAAAAGAAACAAAACAAAATGAAGTACGATTAAAGAAAAATTACATATTATAAAAAGAATATTGGGTACACTTTCATACGAAATGACAGCAAAGTAAGGATTTTCAATGATCTACAAATATAAAAGTATGGATATATCTAAGAATCCACAATACATAATTTAAACTTGTGTGCAATGTAATTATTTCGAAATTATACAATCTCTTAAGATTAGATCATTAAGTTTCTGGATTTAAACGTATTTAACAAAAAAAAATACTGTAAGATTTTAAAGTACTAATTATTATTAAGATATATCATATTAATGTGTATAAATCTAAAATAAGACGATACAATAATAAAGTAATTTAACATCAACCTTTTAATGCAAGCAAAATAAATACAAGAAGTATATTGTATGATATACTCGCATATAAATAAAATCGAAGAGATGGTAAGTACTTACATATGTAAACAACCATAAAGGTACTAAAATTATAAATGTATAAATATATATTTTAAACCAAGATAGAATATAAATAAAAATATCATCAAATCAGAGAGAGCACTATCTTTTAAGTGACATTCCGAAGTTAGCAAAATAGTCAAATAAAAAAGCTCGCTAGTTTCAGCTTTCAGCGGAAGAGTATTTTCAGGATTTCAGGATCGATGGTGTTCGTTCCGGTGGCCGAGTCGCTAATCGGCCGTCGCTGCACCGCGAGTACTTGTTTCAATTATAGGTTCCGTTAGCCGTTACCGGGTAACCGTTACTCGTTAACCGTTACCCCGCTAAGCGTCGATTGTCGAGCAAAAAATATTTGGAGTAGTCTATCTCTATATAAAATTTAATTTAGCGAATATATAAAATATATGAGCGACACTAAAAGAGCGCAATACGTTTTACTTCCAATGCTTAGAACATTTCACTTTTTCGACTTATATTACAACGGTGACTACTTCCCTGAGCTTTTAAATTATTACCGTATATAACGACTAACTTGACAGGCAGTCTTTGTGAATAAACAAATAATATATGACTACCTATCGTTATTTACTTAATACCATCCCTCATATCGATGAGTTTAATGTTCTTACGAATATTTATATTCTTACCATTCACTTAAGATCTACGAGTATGACAATTTTTTAATAGATAAATACATTTTTAGTTTGTGTTGATATGGTTTCGTCGAATACTATTTATTTACATACTTGAACACAGCAGCTTCAAGTTCTTCACATGTAACACACAATGAACACGATTCATATTAAAACAAGGAAAAATATACTGATCAAAGGAATAAAATTACTTACGCAGTGATAGCAAGACTATAGATAACAAAATATATATACTCTAAAATAAAGAGATTCATTAAAATCAGTCCTAATCGACTACGGCAGGAATTAAAATGATTTTGAACAGTTTTTTTAGCATACATTCTAGATCTCTTAAAAAATATCTCCAAAGCTCACACAAACATCGTGCATACTTTACACACACAGCCTAAATAAGACATGTTTGCACGTCATAGTGCCGAAATTAAGCATTCTCGTGTGTTTACATTTTAAAATAAAATATGGTTTAATACAAATTTTATTAGATGAATTAAAACGTCTCCGTGATGTTTGATTCTCTATACTAGAAGGTCAAAAAGCTTCGTGGATCGCCCGATAGGTGGCGGTGCTCCCGTGTCCGGCCTAATCCGGAGTTATCCGGAGTTATCCGTAGTAATCCGGAGTCGTCCGGAGTTATCCGGATTATCCGTACCCGCCAGTGGTTGTCGACGCGCGAGCCGCAGGTAAGCCGGGAACGCGCGGTTAATCGAGGCTCTGCGGGCATTTGAAGGCTTTATTTTGATGCGCTGCCAGATTTTTATTTTCAATTCGAAACGACGATAACAAAATTAACGATCAATGCTCTGTGAAATAAAAATCTTTCAATAAACTTGGATATATAAAAAAACATTTATTAATTTTCATGCATTTGTATTTACTATAGTTCTAAGAACCCTCCTTACTTATAAGAAATATGTGCTATTAATGTCTATAAGACAAGTTTATTAATAGTGTATTAACATAAAACAATATAAATATGCGAAAACTATCTGGATTACTCTGCACACAAGGTTGTACTATGCAAAAGTCTCGTCAACTCGCGGACATCATTTCGACGATGATCTCCATGTAGTTCAACAGCAAAGAACTGTCAAGAATTATCTACAGTTGTGGGATGTCTTCCTAAAATATGACACTTTCAGACAACAATACATTATACGTATATTATACTAATAGATGATGTAACATATTAGCTAGTATATTAAAGTATGATAATTTTCAGGATTACATGAAAAGTTGTCATCAAATGAGAGGCAAAATCTCTCGAGGAACTCTTTAAATATTCAGTGTCTAATAAGCGCTTGGAAAAGTAATATAGCTACCAACTAATAACATTCGTAAGCTTTTACATTTAGATTTGTTTGTAGTCAATTATATGTCCCAAATAATAACTGAATTTATATGTTATCGAATATCAATGTTTCTAAAGGTCAACCGAATCAAGTTTCCTGAAAATACAACCTGGCTAGTGGTTTCCAAAGTTCAGACCGTTCCTTAGAGCGTTGGATCAATTACTTCACATCCTCACAAACTAAGCACACCATCTTCTCATAACAATAACATCAGAAGCCATGAACCTGTTAAGAAGTGTGCAGCATATTAATAATAAACTAAGTAGCGTTGCCAAAGGAACAAACTTAGCTAAACATCTAATTCTTGTAGCCCAGATATCTTGTCACCATGATTAAACTTGAACTCTTACACCCGTATGCAGAACATTTAATTTTCTTAAGGTAGCCAAGATATAATAGATACTTTCCCATATAATGATTAATATGAGGAAGCCTCAACCCTCGACTCACGTCTTCCTAAATCTTAAGAAACGTGTCTGTAAACGTTAATTAAGTTTATTACCTTAGGACAAGAAATGCGTCATCTCACGAGCTAATGATGAGATCTGTCATCATCAGTTTGTGTCCGTCAACTTATGAACGTACGCCTCCCGCATGAGTTTCCATACTCTTCGATCTTCCGCCATCCGCATCCATTAGATAGTACTATGTTGTAGTTCACTCTCGGCCTGGCGCCCAACGGCGACGGTCGCCTCTCGAGTGAACTCCGGGTTTTTGTCATAATTTTCTTCATTCTCTAGATTCAAAAGTGAAGGAGTCTATCCAGATGGTTTCTGAAACATGTGCTCTCAACTTGTAGTGCTCTCAATCTCCGTTCGGAACCATGTGTGCTGCGTTTTGTGGTTTTGTGTTTTGTGACAGTTGCGTTTTCTGTCGAAGTGTCCGCTGAGTAGTGGAATCGCTTGAACGTGACATTTGGGAGGGAAGGCCGCGGACAGCACCCGTGTTTTGAACTTTGATAACAGATGGACTCGTGAATCCTGTCCGCTATCTTGCTCTATTTCTTTTTCCAGTTGTTCTTAACCTCTGTGTATTGTCTTTCAACAAAGTCTGACGTTTAGCAGTGTCCGCCATTTTCTGACGCGTCACGTGACCAAAGTGCATAGACAAAACACCATCTGTGTGATCACTTTGAAACTACTTAACTGTCATTTTTGTAATTGATATCTGTCTTCGAATCTGACGTTTAAAGTACTTTTATTGTGTTGTTTACGTGTGAACTGTCATTGTTGGACTTGTGTTAAAGCGGAGGCATCCTTCAGAAGCAGACTCAAGACCCACCTTTTTACTCAGAGAGGCAAAGAAGCGCCTTTGGAATGATCATTCGGTCATAAAAGAGCGCTATACAAATACTAATATAATAATAATAATAGTTCAATAGAACTACAACATTCGGATAATAATCCGAATGCTGATAAAAACGTCTTGAAGACACTTCAAAACATTCCTTAATTGCTCTATAACAATACTTACAAATTTACAAACTTTAAGCTAATAATCTTACCAAAAAAAAAAAAAAAGCTGTTTAAAAATGGACAGGTATCTCAAACACGACGTTTTATTTGGCACAGATGTCAATGACAGTAGACAACATAAAAATAAAAGGAATAATTCGAATCTCTTAGCCCGCAAAATAAAAAATCTTTAACATATATAACTAGAACATAAGGCTGCCACAAATTGCGACTTTTTTAAGAAATTCGCAGGTCTCCTCAGGTTTGTTAATCCACCTGGTAATGTACACGGTCAGCAACGGCATCGATGGCGAAAGTCAGTTGAAGTAAGCAAGTTTGTTTATTAGTATTTTAGAAATTTAACCCGATGCTCTCAAAATCTAGACAAATTAATTGTAAAGGCGCTGTTCAACCTAACCAGCAACACGTTGTCGCCATCCAAGTATGTCTTCAGTCCAGATTTGCTTACCTTCAATGATTGTACAAGAAGCGATTTTATAACAAGCTACAAACGTTAATAATTGAAGTTTGCTGCGTATTGAACCAAAGTATCATTCAATCTACAAAGCAAGCGATTCTACAGTACATACTTTACACAGTACATACTTTACACAGTACATACTTTAAAAATACATTAATAGTACATCAAGTATTTCAGGTACAGACATGTATTCAGAATACACTTTGGGAGCGTTGAATATACGAATACAATTCACTTCTCACCTTCAAAAGACTATAAAGAAGATACGAACAAGTAGACTGTGGGACAAAGGACGGAAATAATTCTTCCCGAGGGAGACGGGTTCGAGTCCCGGGCCCAGTGCGCTACATCAAAATAAACTTTAATAATAATAAGAAGATTGGCAGCGCTGAAGGAGACGTAGCTAACTCATTTTATTTGAATTTTTCGATGATGCAATATTCTTAAGTTGGTAATGCATTTATAAAAAATCACAGTATATACTAAGATTGTATTTTTCGAAACTTATTTTAACGCATCATCATCAGCCTGTGTCCGTCCACTGTTGAACGTAGGCCTCCCGTATGAGTCTCCATGCACTTCGATCCTCAGCCTTCCGCATCCAGGTCACTCCCGCTATTCTTCTTATATCGTCAGTCTATCTTGTAGGGGGTAGGCCAATGCTTCGTTTGCCAGTTCTTGGGCGCCATTCTAATACTTTTCTTCCCCATCGAACGTCGTCTCTTCGACAGATATGTCCTGCCCATTGCCACTTGAGTGTGCCTATTCGTTGGATAGCATCCACTACTTGAGTTCTTCAGCGTAATTCCTCGTTTCGGATTCTAATTCTTTAACGCATAGAATATCAAAATAATCTACGAGTAACCAAAATATGGAGTTTAAGAGAACCATATGAAATCACTAGAGCTGTGAGAAGATATTATACACATTTTAACGGTCAATTACTAAATATTAATCGTATAAGCAGTTAAAGTTGACGTTATTTGTTTTATGAAATATTTCATTTTTGTAGTGAAAAAATGAATAAAGGTTTTATGGTTTTTTTGACAGTTTTTCTTGAATAATGCACAATTGTAATTACTATTATTTAAGTTTTTATTTCATATGTTTTATCGTTATATAAATGCTGTAGGCGCTAGACAATGATAAATTTAAAGGAAAATTTAAAAACTAAATTCAAGAATGCAATAAGGTGATATTATCAAAACAGGAATAAAGGTATTATAAGCAAGTGAAATATCCACATATGTATCTAGCAGTTATAAATCTAGAACTGTATTTTTATATCAAATCATTTTTTATATTTGAGCATATGTACAATTTATCCACAAGGAACCTGTCATGCTTTTCCACACCAATGAGCGAATCATTGAAAAATTCAGTTATAAAGATTATATACAATGGAATGATTTCTTGACAATTATTACTTGAACATGAAGAAACGATAGCATTGGTGTTCGTAAGCAGCAACCGTACCAAATAATACAGTTAAAGAAAGCAATTCATACAATAAATTTCAAACGAATCAACGATGGCATACGTTGATGCAATGGAAACAAATATTTCTTTTATCAAATTCACTGTGCGCTTAACTCGAAATGATATACTCGTACATCAGTGTTGAACATGACTATAGTGCTAAAAGTTTGTAACTTATAAACGAGAAAAAAACCTTTTTTTTTTGGCTTAGCCGTTTCTTGATATGAGCCGTTCAAATTCAGTTTATGGCATATTTATTATATGCGAATATGCTCTTAAGCATTCGACTCCCCCAAAGTGGAAAAGTTTGCGCGTCTACGGAGCGCTACGCCGTAGAGGCAACAAGTATGAGGAAGCCAACAAACAAGTATATTACGTGTAAGTTCTTCCTTTTTACAATATTTAAGTATCTACGGAGCGGGGAAAAAATGAAGTTGTTATATCAAAGTTCGGAGTCGGTAATAAGTAACGCATATAGTGAGCACATATTTGAACGTCGCAAACGTCATTATCGAACGAGTAATATTGAGAGCAAATTTGCCGTTTTGAATACGCCATTAAATATCACTGTAAGTTTTATATTATTTGTTTAAGAATATAAAAGAGAGGCGACTTAATGTATCTACATTGGAGAGACGTAGAACAGTGACTGACTTGCTGTTTATTTTTAAAATTATGAACTCCATAATCGATGACTCGACATTATTGCAGGAAATTACGTTCAATGTTCCCTCCCGGTTCACTAGAGGCAGTGACCTGCTACATGTAAGGACATCCAAAACCAACTACGAATTCTATTCTCCTATATTAAGAATGTGTAGACTGGTTAACTCCTCTAGTGACATGGACTTTTTCGGGGTGGACCTTCCAGCATTTCGCAGATCCCTCTACTAATGTTCTAGATCTGTTTTTTTACTCATGTTCATGTTTTGTCTAAATGTATTGTCTTAGCTATTATATTGTTCTGTTTTACCATTTCATTTATTGTATTTTCTATTTTAAAACCGTATGTATTGGCTTAAGCCGTTAATAAAATAAAATTAAATAAAAAATTAAAATATGCAAGGAAACTGTTTGCAATATAACGAATAGTAAGCAATAAAATAATCGTGCAATAATAAAAAGAGAGAGAGAGAGAGCAAGTTAATTATGAAAATAGTTGAAAGAAGCTCTTTTAGAAATATTAAGCACTCAAAAAATATCCCAATCAACACATATTAATGTAAAAAATTCATAGATGAAACATTTTTTTCAACATGAATCGGTATTGTAAGAATTATTGAAGATGAAAATAGTTGAAAGAAGCTCTTTTAGAAATATTAAGCACTCAAAAAATATCCCAATCAACACATATTAATGTAAAAAATTCATAGATGAAACATTTTTTTCAACATGAATCGGTATTGTAAGAATTATTGAAGATTTAGGCGTTTATCTTGCGGACATTTTGGCGATGTCTTACATTTTAAATCATCGCTTTTTTAAACCAAAAAGAAATGGTTTCGCGCGGCACTCTGCAACTTACACACACAAATTAATCAAACGTGGAGACAAAAAAAAGTAGGAGTTTATGATATGTCGAGTTTGTTAATCGTGCACGTTATACCAACGATATCCCTGATATACTCGTATAAGGAAGGTCAGAACGAAGCAGCTGTTCAAGAAGGTCCTCCTTAAAATGGCAGACTCCCAGACGACAATAAAGAACAGCTCTTTTTTTCGAACGGATGATATACCTGTAGTACATTCCTTCTGAGAATGTCTCACTTTATGTCGCATGCTAGAATCACATACACAAGCGTAGCAAGAAGAGAGGCCAATCATTTTTATAAACTCTTCAAATATGTGTGTGTAACTAGTGTTCTATCTATTATTGTATCTATCTACTAGTGTTTTATAGTGTCTATTAAAGGACCGTGTAAGATGAAAACCCATTTTATTTTACTCAATAAATGATCGATGGATAAAAATAAACACTGCAGTAAAGATAAATTATTTAAAACAATCAGCAAAATTATAAAATAAATTCTGATACAAATTAATGATTTAGTTTTGCAAATCGTTATTGATAGTGTTGCCTTAGTTGTGAAAAGCTCTCTACTTGTTCTCAAGCCAATCAGCAGAACCTTTCCTGAAAGATGACTCCAGATCCCTGTGAAGTGCTCGGGAGGGACCCGCGCAGCCTCCCTGAAGGCTTCCGGGCACCGAAGCTCGGCTGAAGCCTTTCAGGAAGGCCCGCGGTAAATATATTCAGGACCTCCACTCCAGGACGAGTGCGGCACGAAGAGTGATAAATTATTTGCAGACCACTCGAAACCTTAGTGTCCGTTTAATTGTGAACCTCTTACGAAGAGTGCGAATGAAACTGACCTTGCGAAATGTGAAAATTCCACATATGCCAGCTATGTGGCTTACAGGCAAAGCGATTGTTCACTATGCACAACGTAGAATAGAATATTGGTGTAAAAATAAGTAATATACCTAAAATATTAACAGCTGATCTTTTAACTATCACAATTATAGAGCTGACGTTACAAAATATTTTTCACTACACGAAACATAGAACAATTTTAATATAGGTCATTAACACTGTTTCTGCATCTGTACTACAATGTTTAACTGTAGTTATGAAAACTTATATATTATAAATATAAATATTTTTTTTACTTTTGATTTAGTTATGTATTTATTTTAATGATTGTTGGTGTCAAAGATATTTTTATACCTATTTATTTATATTTTTAGAATTCACTTTGAGATAAATTTTAATATTAAATATATGAGAATTTCTTAACATACCTTGTTTTAATGATTCACACAGAGCACTGTTTCATTTGATGATAGATCGCGAAACTGCAGTCTTTCATCAAGTGAAATAGCACTCAGTATGGTCTAAGTTAAACAATTTATGAAATTCTTATTAATATTTTTCTCTCATTCGGAACACTAAATATATTTATAAATCCTTCACTCGTAAAATGCAACACCAGCTTGTTAATCAATGTTGGTAGTACACAAATATATTCCGTAAGCATCGCAGTGAGTCCACGTAAAAATGGTTAATGCGTGAATGTCGGACTTTAGTCTAATGACATTGACAATGGAGGATCAACACTCAAGCATTGCTTAGAAATCAGCTATTAAAAGCTAAACTGTATTCATAAGTGGATAAATTTCATATGTATGTTATAAATACCTATATTTTGTAATATATATATATACTTGTAATTTGTTATTTCAGGCAATCTATTTTTACTTCGGAATATAATTTAACAGTGTTATTATTATTATATTAGTATTTGTATAGCGCTCTTTTATGACCGGATGATCATTCCAAAAGCGCTTCTTTGCCTCTCTGAGTAAAAAGGTGGATCTTGAGTCTGCTTCTGAAGGATGCTTCTGCCTTAAGCTCTCTTATGCTTTTTGGTAGCGAGTTCCAGGTCATTGGTGCGGCGTAGCTGAAAGCCCGATTGCCAAAGACCGTGCTAGGACTACTTCCCGTCAGCTGCAGGGTGCTTCTATTTGCTCTAGCTGATCTGAGTGTCTCTCCACGCGCGCTTATTTCTGAAGGCTTGATAAGTTCTGTCAAATAGCCCGGTGCAGTTCCGTTGAGTGCCTTGTAAGCTTTATACTACTTATTACTAATGAACACCTGATATTTTTAAATTTCTCCATGTATCGTATCAAATTTCTTACAAATTTTATCATACATGGAGCACGAAATAAGTATAAGCATTTTGTGTAATGTGATTTGACATAATTCATACATGAATCAAACGAGTAACTCATAGCTAGAAACTAATTACTAGGGTATTCGTTCATTGCCGTTAAGTGGCCTAGCGTAAGTTTTAAACTAATCACACTTACGAATACTATATTTAGTTAAAAATGTATGTTAATTCGTGCAGTGTAGGTACTAGACAAATGAAAATGCGCAACTTGAAAAATATTTGAATAAATGTAAAAATATAGTTGACTCTTGACAGTCACGGATGGAACAAGGCTGCGATTGAATCAAAACTGCAGTCTCAAAATCAGAGGTGATACTCAACGTGAACTATAAAAAATAAAGGTTAATAAGTAAAGATTTATTTAAAAAAAACTTATTAGTTTTATTAATTAACTTAATTCGAGTTCACTTAAATAACTTCTTAGGTTTTCACGGCCAGATTTGTTATTGTGGCTTTTGGGTTTAGCTGTGTGTGGCGAACTTCCTTCAACCAATATTTTGACCGCCATTCCAGGGGTCTTCTTCAGGATTGATAATTTATTTAGTTTTGAGTTGGTTTATTCAGATTATACAGAAATATTGATTGAAAGAAGTTCACCACACACGGCTAAGCCCAAAAGCCACAATAACTTAATTCTATTGAATATATATCATACGTTTCAGAACTCAATGATTTTTTAAATATACTGTCATTATTCATAAAAAAATAGCAACGTTTTTATGATTTTGTTGTTGATTAAAATGTCTCAAAATATTGAATTACGTTCACGAATTTGAAACGACATACTGTTGAATACGTCGACATCACAAGACGTGAATCCACACTTTAGTAATTGAGCTGACTTGCAATAGCATGCGACACGAAACTCATTGCAAAAGTGTCGCAAGCGATCGATGACTATATCAACACTGCAAATCTTGACAAAGTGAGAAAACTTAACGAGTCACTGGTGGATCGACAAAATAAATAAGTTCGAAGGAAATATAGAGTCCGCCAAATAACTTTTTTTTTTTAAAACAGGGCGCAAAACATATACAAGAGAACGAACATCAAATAGTGAATGTGTATAGCGAAAAGCACAGTACTCGGAAAGGGAGCAATTAAATATTTTCACGGCTATTAGCGTATGGGGCACTGGTATGCATTCCAGAATTAATCACAATTATGGGTCATTAATTTCCAAGCTAAGTACTAAATATCACATAGCATTATGTTATATACTCTGCGAGAATAAAATATATACAATGTCAAGTAGAGCAAATAATAATGAGACTGATTACAGAGTAATTTTTTCACGCGATTGAATTATAAATTTTTTAAAAAGTCGCTACTCCAAATCGGCCACATTGGTTTACAAACTCATTTTAAAAACAATGGGGTAATACACTTGAAAACTACGAAAGAGATCGTAGCCTCGATCTCTATGAAGTTCAATAAAAAAAAGTAAAATATTAATTAATTTATAAGCTCAAAATTGTTTATAAAATACTCCATTTAGTGAGTCTGAGATGTTCCATTTAATTATCAGTAGTATGAGATTTGAGAATTGGTGGTAAGCGAAAGTCGTCCTGTGAACAACATCTATTTACCATTAGTCTTCGTAAAATGGACCTAGCGTGAATACCGAGTTATTGTTTAATGACGTTTGCGGATCTGCAACATACAAGTAACGTTTAGTCTTCCTTAAAGTGAGATGCGTCTTAGAATCTACGAGTATGTATGAGATTTCTCCATCTCAGTCTGTGGATATTATATGTTCGTTTACATGCAACGCCAAAAAGATTCGTTCGTTCAAAAATTAAGGAATAATTAATTTCACCTACAGTTTAAAACATAATGTAAAAATAAGGCTTCACGCATCATTATTCATGAATATAGCTAATAATTAATTCAATAAATAATTGCTTGGTATGCATATGATTCCTCATTAAAAATCTAACAAGAATGTTTGTTTTCATTCATAAATCAAATTGAAAAGGTCATATCAAAACATTTCTATCATACTGTTAATGATATGATGAATAATTCATTAGTTTTCAATCGTGACAATGTTCCATAATTCCTATTGAAAATAAATCAGTGGTTCAAAATGTACCTGTGAAAACCGTTCCTGTGCATCCATGATGTCAATGAACAGGCACATCTTGTCATCCATGATCTTGAACCCATTCCTCGGCTGAGCTAGCAGATGCTGCACAGCCTCCCTGATGGACGAAGGAGTAGAAGAAGCAGTTTTACTCGGCGTGGTCGCCGGAGTACCATTTCTACTACTGGAGTGCGCGTGAGTGCACCCAAGAAACAACGGAACACCATTCGAAGATCCACAAGTGTAAGGTTTAAAAGGCAGACCGTGAAACGTAGGAGATGGACGCATGAGCTGTGCGTGAGCAGATCCCTGCCCCATCCTAGCTGGTAATCCATTAACAAGCGTCACAGAAGGCGATTTAGTGACTTGATAGTCGCTTTGTGACGAAGGCAACGATCTGTAACCAGAATCTGATGGACTTGCAGCAACTCCGTTAGTGTTGCTTTGGGGTGCTGATGCAATGCTGTGCGGCCGTCTTGGAACTGTGTTTATGTTGTTTGACCACGTGCTTGGTACTGCGTATCCTGGGTACTGCACGCTAGCTGAAGGGCAAGGTCTTCTTGCTATGGGATGCTGTAAAGGCGGCAATCTTGATGGTGACGCCCAGTTTGTATTGTTTTCACTTCCGGCTTCTGTTACGGCGATGCTGTGTGGTCGACGCGGTAGAGTTTGCTGCATACCGTTCCATGGGACGTTGATTCTTTGCGAGACATCATTTATGTTTGCGTTTCCGTTTATAGGTGTTGTTGCGACACTGTGCGGTCTTCTTACGCAGTTTGGAGGTGGGCCTTTAGGGATTTGTGAGTTTTGCGTGGACGGCCAATGAGGGAACCCGTTGACTGCTTTAAAAGGGATTCCGTTGATTGCTGGTGGAGGACCTGTGGGTGTAGCGGCTATGCTGTGAGGTCTTCTTACAGGCTGTTGGGTAGCTGGTGATCCAGGTGGTGCGGGCGCTCTGTACAAAGGTACTTGAGCTATTTTGTTATTGTTTATAATATTATTATGATTATTGTAAACATTTCCTCCATTCGTCAAAGATATCGAGTGAGGTCTTCTCGGAATGGAGTTGTTGGACGGAATGTCTCCGTTGGTTAAGGGCTGTTTGTTGCTGATGGTGGTCGGTCTTCTTGGTAGGGTTTGAGTTAAGGTTTCTGGAGCAGGTGGTGGAGGATCGTCCCAGGTGGTCACCACGAGAGTGTCCTTCAGGGGTGACAATCGGGGGCCTGCGGTGGGGCCGCGCCGCGGTGGCGGCTGCGGCCCGCCCTGTTGCGGACCTCCTTGGACCTCGGCCATGAACTCCTACGACCTGAAGATTCCGTTTCAAACCACTGGCATCAACGCATACTTCTCATACGTCAATATATTATAAAAAAATAATATATTTGAATATGAATTAATTTATGTACATTATAATGAGCTACGCATTATTTTATATTTGTTTTCCATGATATATAATAAATATTCTTACATAAAAAAATCAACTTTATGACCACTTATAAAATTAGTGATGTGTTAGATTTAAGTTTAAGATATTCATTAAAATCAACATCCTGAATGATAAAATAATATTCCTTTTGTATTAAGTTACTCGTTTCCTTTATTAAGAGTTTTTTTTTCTTGAATTGATAATTGCACTGACGTCAATAGATGAAAACTTCGTGTACTGAAATAAACATTTTCTTGATATGTTTAAAAGTAATATGTATTTATGATTCTTCAATAATTTGTCATCAATCTTCATAATCGCATTTTCCACCGTTAGATATACCAACATCCAATTTATTTACTCGGATGAATCTCATCGATTGCCTCAACGAGGAGTTTCTCACATCAAGAGCTTGTTGTTTGTATTCATACAGTCACAAGGATATGAACCGTGAACATGAGTTCCAAGTAATCGCATCGGCCATCTCATTTCAACGCATCTGGTTCGAATCTCAGACAATGCATCTTTGTTCAAAAATTCATCATCTGAAAATTTCAGGACTTTCGTGTACAAATCCTGCAGGCTTTTCAAAACCACAATCAGAACACTGTGTTTTAAAAAATCAACAATTTTATGTAACTTTTAATATAAAACATGATTTCGCTAATATATAATTTAATACGATTTATAAACATCTATGTATCAACAACAAACAGCTACAGCTTACAAAAACACTACCATTAAATTTTTATCGATAGCTTAAAAATAGCCATACTTCACTACATTCTATATTTAAGCTAAACTAACTTTATTTATTGATTTTATTTTTATTTTATGACGATGTTAAAATTTAAACTAAGATATTATTGCCATCTTCTCGTAAAATTTTAATGTTTTGTATTAAATTTTGTAATTTGAAATAACACTTTATTTACACATTTTTTTTATCACTCAACACTTTACACTACTTTATTTGATAGGTACACATAAAATTTAATCACATTTCAATTACTGCGTTTTAATATAAATAATTAAATTTTTAATTTTAAATTTGATTTAAAAAATCAACTACACATACAAGTGCTACAAAAACTACCGTGTAATAATTTCGAACACTACTTTTTCAAAAGCAAAGTTATTTCACTATTTATTTTTACTTACATAAAATTCAATTTTCTAATATTTCTATAAATTCACTAGTTCATCAAACACGAGTTTAAATTTTTTATTATTTGTATAAAATCACTAATGATGGTAATAATAAAAATTACATGTAAATTCCGCAAAATAAATGTATGTATATCGAATTGAGTTTTCTACAAAATTTTCTTCACATATACTCAATACAAAAAAAAAGTGCATTTATATATAAATTTGTAATTCGACTTTAAAAAGTGCATTTTTGTTTGCAATCATCAACAGTATAAGATTTTTTTAATTTTTGAGATTTTTTTTTTGGATTTTCAAAAATAAACAAATTAAATAAATTGTGATTTATCGTCGATGTGGATTCGAAGACTCTGCGCGACACAACGCACCGCAGAGCGCGGACGTCTTGCCCGCGTGGCAGACGATGTTCGACTGGTCCAGAGTGGCGAAGGGGAGGGATGCTGCGGGGAAGGGATGTTGGGGACGGAGGCAGATGGAGGGGGTGAGCGACATTCGCGGCCCGATTGTTGTTGCCTGCCCTTAATTATTACCGGGTTACGCCAATGCACTGTGCGACTGTGCATGTGTCTGTGTGGGGTTGCAAGTTATCGATAGATTAAGGTTTAGATTAGAATCGCACCAAGATATACATTTGTTTAGCTAACAAAGCAAGTATACATACAAACTAAATAAACAGTGTTGCGGGAGGCAGAGCTGACATGGGATGAGGCGAAGACTATGGCGTCTGACAGAGCTTTCTGGTGGCATTTTTTGTATGTCATATGCTTCAGATAGGGGAACGCAAAGGTAATGATGATGATTATGTGTGTCGATCAAGTCCAGCGACAATAGCAAATCTTCAGCGCTGTTCTCGTTAGATCACTGAAGTTAAGCAACACTGGATACCGAGCAGTTTGGATCGCTCAACGCCAGTTTTCAAGCATGTTTTGCTGATCGGTTTGAGGCGCTCCTTAGGACCAAATGGCCTAGGCCTCGGGAGAGTCGGGTTGATCATCCGATTTTCTTAAACAATCCGATTAAAAAATCACCCTAAAATATGCCTTGGATACTACAGCAACCCTCCCTTCAAGTCACCATAAATAGAATATACTCGTATATGAATGACGAATCATTACAGTATATATAATGAGCGAGTTTTGTAATAATCACTGTCATACAAATAGTATATACTAGTACATGAATGATGAAAATCTTTTTTTAGACAACTCATAAGTGGCATATATTACTACTGGAAAACCAATAGTAACAGTGTCGATGTAACACAAAACCATATCAAATGAAAACCAAAAGCTTTTAATCCGCAAATTATGTACTCAATAGGCACTCATATACAAAGAGCATAATACATACAAGTCTTTCAAAGGCATGTAATCTTGAAAAAACTGCTGGATTCGGTATATTGGACAGCGATGCTTGAGTGAAGTGTCTCGACTGGACGGGTGATGTTTCAGGTTTTAATCCCTGAAAGCCGGCAAATTACAGAAGGAGGCTTCTGGGAGACGCCCCGGGGGAGTGAGCGACACCCGATCTCTATTTGTTACATGACAAGCATATCGGCCAATTTTCTGAAAATCTCTTAAAACCGTTTAGCCTTAAGAAACATTGTGACAGAAATTTGAAGGAAAGTAAACACATTTTTATAATAATGATTTATGGATGTAATATTATTCATTTAATTCGCATACACATCGACAAAAATACCATAACATCGTATATTAATTTTATCAGTTAATCAGAGGAAAATAAACGATGGATGTAGATTAAAAATATGAATATTTCTTACCTTGTTATAACATGTATAAAACTGAGCACTGTATAACTATATATTTTTTAATTTAAGCGTCGGGCTCATCAACCGATCTTATGAAAACGCAACACGTGCCGGGTGATCAAAGCTATATCAACTCTCGGGCATCGCCCCACCACACATACGGCGAGAAGTCACCACGAAGAAGGAGCTCTCTAAAACAACCCACGACACACTCCACCCAATGTTTAGGCATCAAAAGATAACCAAACGGCTCAAATAAACAAGAAGTTTCCTACAGTCGACAATGGAACTGGTGATACATGAGGCCACCCTGCGGCTGAACATGTGGAGAAGCGCAACTGAGGAGAATACTTGGATTGCCCCGAATGAGGACCTAGCCCTGGACACGACCAGGGGTGGAATATATAGAGGTCCCTTAACAGACTTTGGACCGGAGTACGCAAGACGAGGACACAAATGAAAGCCTGGCAGTTTTACAGCGGACCGACTGAATGTGATTGCGGCGTGGATCAGACCCTGTGACACTTTCTGGATTGTGCGCTGTGCCCTAATAGCTGCACCCAGGAAGATCTGATGATGGCCAGAAGAAACGCCATCGACGTCGCCCACTTCTGGGCAGACAGGATCTGACCCTGTTGTTTCCGACACGATTATGTATATATATGAAAACGCAATAGGAGGGTTAATATATTACTAAATAGACACTGATAAAAAATAAACATGTAAATGTGATCTGATGTTATCCTTTATTTTACAGATTTAATACAAAACACATTATAAAACAGTGTTTTGGCTTGTCATTTCCTGTTTTATTTATTTCACTTTATATAAAAATAATAAAACACTAAAAAATTTAGATAAAATACATCATAATAAATCCTCTAAAAAAATTATTAGAGCGAGAATGTATTAAAAAATTGCCTAATGACAAGAATAAATTATTTCAGCTTTTACAGTACCTGAAAACCATACTGCATGATGATAACAATGTATCAATATGTGTATTTTCATAAATTTTGTGATAAATGTATCAGGGTTATAGAGGAAAGTAAGAGATGTATCATATATATGTATCAGTAATAAAGTATGAGTAAGTCAAATAACTTTGGAGCGGCAGACCACTCAGGCTATTAAGCTCACTTCAAAAGCTCGAAATAAAGTTCTACGGAGCTTTTACATATCATTTAACGTATAGATTAGGGATGAGAAATCAGTATTGATTTTAGTAAAAACAAAACGGTTAATAGTTAGTAATTTACGGTTTGTTATAATAACATTCGTCGAAATTATAAATAAACAAAGTGCTTTGATCAATGTTTTATACGTTATCGATATTAATAATTATAAATCGTTTGTCGATTTATAAGTCGATGTCACAACACACATACGAACTATTATAACAAAAGTGTTTGTCACAATTTATTATTACGTAAATATTATATCACACTGTTATAATTTTTAGAAATTTATACTGACAAGTCGTAATTCTACATTCATTTAATATAACAATGAGAAATATGAATCACTACTAAAATGGCAGTCGACGCTTACCATGGTGTATATGGCTAAACGCTGCATGTGGAGTGTTGATCCGCCAACAAAAAAGCCAGTAAAAAATGACTTCGTGAAAAAAAACTGAAAATAATTCGTTACTATGAATAATTACTCGTATAATATATTATTTATGAATTCGTTACATTTCAACGCGTAAACCTGATACCACATGGTTATATGTACTCCTTTGGGCATCCCTGATGGGTTCTCAATAAGTGTAAAGGGTTATCGGGGGCTTTCAAAATTACAAAGTTAAGAAGTCCGAAGCGTTTAGAAGGAAGCTTCACGTCTTCCGAAATAGATCGGCCGATGTTAGAGCCGCGGTAGAATCCAGAGTCCACTCGGGACAAGCCTAAGTACCACCGCCGAGACCAGTACGGAGTAATCATTTGTATTTATAGCGAAACGAGACGATTATCCAGAAGTGATTGGTATTAAATGCAAGTCAATGGACGATTGGAACATTTTTATTGAAACACGGGTTTAGAGCCTTGGGTAAATCGTCTGCAAATTTTAAAAATAACATGTCTTAAATCTTTGTCTACTTGTGACTTTGTTTAGCTAAAATTTGCATTCAATATATAATTTCAATTACTTGTTTCGTATTAATCCAGGTAGGTACATTTTTGACAATTTCGTTAAGTAATAATAACGTAAGTAAATTACGTTAATCTTCTTCGTAGTATCAATCCGGTGGATTGGTTTGCAGCAACAGAATCTTGCATCTCGATCTCCATTCCTCTCGGTCCTCCGCAACCCTTTTCAGCTCAGCATAAGCGCTACAATTCATGTCCTCGAATACTTGCTGTAAATACTCCCGTCTAGGGCGTTAATATACTTGTATATTTGGTTTGTAAAAAAAACATGATGCATAACCGCATCATATTTTCTTAATACAACGTCATCTAATCATTTTTTTTAATGTATGCGAAGGAGCTTATGAATGCAGGCATGGCGAATCGCCTTAAATATTTGTAATACTTCCATACGTTTCGTCAAGTAAGCCACGCAAATTTATTGCGAAAAAAATTAGAGCAATTAGAAAACATTAAAAACAATCATGTCATATTTATTATAACGAATATGAAAATAAATATTTGTGAGCATTCTTGTAAAAATGAAAACACGCACATTTAGTTTTTACGATTATTGCTTACCGCTTTATCGCTGATCTTAAAGTATTATAAAGATGTGCTCCTAGTGTAAATATTTAGGTTAATATTAACTGAATTATTTTCATAAGCAGCTAATAAAATATGTAAAGCAGTGAACTGTAAATATTGAGTAACCTCCAAATACTTACATTCAGGAGCTGTGGCTTTTGGATTGAGATGTGTGTGTTGAATTTTATCTCACCGAAATTTCAAGCGTCTTCCTTAGGGTTGACAATTTTGTATGGACCCTAAGGATGACCCCTGCAATGACGGTCGAAATACCGTTCAGCCCGAAATCCACAATCTCAAATCTCGTAGTGAAAACCTACGAAATTATTTACGTAACATTCACTGTAAGATCAACTGAAAAAAATATAATTCTTAAGAAATTCAGCCGAAATCGTTGCTCATTAATCAAGCCATATTTAAGCAGTAAGAGTATTTATATTGATTAATTAATGTACTTGCAAAAAATGTACTCTAATTAGCAAATAAACAACGTGGCGTCGTTAATTTTTACCTTTTCGGGGATTCGAACCGCGTCCCGCTAATTTGGAGTCTCCCAGGGGTTATTACGAGCTTTGTCCACAAGTTGTATTGCCGGAGTTATTCTCGTTTGCTTTGCGATAAATAAACTTGCGATCTGTTTGGCGTTCGGATCCAGAGCTGAATTTCAGTAAATATTTGGGCAATAAGCAGGTGCTTGCGTCGGTGGTGTTTACATTTTTCGGTTGTTCGCCAACTTAACATAAATATTATTCAACGTAGAGACAAGTTATACTAATTGATATTAAATGCGAAAACATCGCATTAAATTTTGTTCCAGGAAAATCATAAAAAAATCGATAAAATGAATACGAAAAAACAGCTTGCGATCTACCACATAATTTGCTTATCAGTTTTATTATACTTTTATTACAATGAAAAAGAGGAGAATATTTTCAGAAAATAGATCAAGGCGAATGGATTTTCTAGGAATTTTAGATAATTTGTAAACTTTATTTCAAAATTTTTTTTACGATCACAATAAAAACATTGGTTTTCGAAATATACAATAAAAACAATGAAAAAACATCAACATTATGTACTACAAATATGAAGTAAATATATATTTATTATTACTTAAAATATTAAATTATAATACATAAAATTCTTTTTTCAACGCGTAATCTAAGAAAAATAACGGATAGAATAATGCGAACTATACATTGACTTTAGACTGATGATTGAAATGATATTTATATCATTAGTCGTCATAGATGTCGCAAGTATTCAAAGTATGTATATTTTTATTATTATTATATCAGTCTTCATTTATTCACAAGCTTAATATTATTACTTTCAATTTAATATTTTACCGGAAAGTAATAATATTAAGCTTGTGAATAAATGAAGACTGATAGAATAATAATAAAAATATACATACTTTGAATATATACTATAGCGACATCTATCGTACGATGATAACAATGATATAAATACTAGTTTCAACGCAAGTCAGTCTGGGCATCCGTTCGCATCCCGCTTCTGCCGTTATTTTTGTGCTTAGATTGACGCGTTGAAAAAAGAATTTTATGTATAGTATATGTATATTTTAAGTAATAATAATATTGTAATATAGTCAATGATCTATGAAAGTGGATTGGAATATTGAAATAATAAAATAATATTCTAATAAAAATTAAAAAATTCATATATATATTTATTATTCATATTACATTTTGGTGGTTTGGTGCGGCGTCCAATAGGCAAAAACATTGATCCAAAGGTCCTCGGTTCAAACCCAGTAAATGTAAGAAATGTAATAAATCATACGTAAATAAACCATAAATTAATAATATCTACTCTAAAAAGCCTTGGAAAAAACGTATATTACTTTTAGCTATAGTTTATACTAAAATTAAATTACATTGCTCTGTTGAATTAGGTGTATTTTGTACAATTATTTGGGTAACTAACTATATTGTAATTTTTATTTTTAAGGAAACACAACGTAAAACATTTTTTTTTATATTTTCAAGTAATAAAGTGAGTTTACGTGTAACCATAGCAATTATATCTTCATATTCATCAAACGCTACGAAAATTAAACAATACATTTATTTGTATATTTTTATACCGCATTTATTTGCGGTATCAGAATAATTATGTAGCATTCCGTCGATTCAACAAAATTTCTGGTTGTAGTAGGAATATGCACAAACTGTCTGATTTTGGGAATTTCCTGATTAGAAGTATTGTTCTAGGAGCACAATTATTTTAATGAATCGACTGTTTCCTCAGCGTTGGATCACACACCATTGTTTTAACATACGTGGACTAAAACATGTTTAATTTAATATGCAATGTTAAAATTTGATTGCAGTTTGGTGCACCGCAAAGTTAGAACACTGCAGTATTTAACTTTCAATTAAAATCACGCAACTAATTATTTAACAAGCTAGAGATGTGATGTGACTAAATATTAAATTGTGTTAGAAATTAAGAATTAATTATACTGTGTCAGGCTAAAATTAGTTATTTTCAAAATTGAATTATTAACATCCAATATGAGCTTAAAAATGATCTGCCAATACTATGTTTATTTTTTCTCACAAGATGCAAATCTCTTCAAGAAAATGCGTTTAAAAACATAACGTCACACTTTCATTCTACAATATTTAACCGTTCTTATTGAACGACATAGAATCCACTAGGATTCAAGAAGCAAAGCCGTGGTCAATTCCTCAACCGAAATACATATTAATTAAATATACATATACTATACATAAAATTCTTTTTTCCAACGCGTCAATCCAAGCACAAAAATAACGGCAGAAGCGGGATGCGAACCGCGGACCTTGGAAACCAACTATGCCCAGGTATTCATACCGCTCTGCAAACTGAGCCATTGCTATGCCTAGACTGACTCGCGTTGAAACTAGTATTTATATCATTGTTATCATCGTACGATAGATGTCGCTATAGTATATATTCAAAGTATGTATATTTTTATTATTATTCAATCAGTCTTCATTTACTCACAAGCTTAATATTATTACTTAAGTAATAATATTAAGTATAGTATATGTATATTTAATTAATAATAATATTGTAATATAGTTAATGATCTATAAAAGTAGATTAGAATATTGAAATAATAAAATAATATTCTAATAAAAATTAAAAAATTCATATATAGAAATACATATTTTTCGAATAATTTATGGTTTATGACCCTTCAAAAAGAAAATTACGACTATCACACGCTGCACTAGAGGATATTTTTTGTATACCCGCTTTATAGCTGAAGCATATGGCCACCACAAATTGCCATCACACAGTTATGTGTGCTACCATTTATCAAATACAAGTCCCAAATCATTTTTGTACAAGTAGCTCCACCTGAGTAATACAAAACATATAAGTGCTTGTTGAGTGCTTGAAGAAAACTCAACTGTAGTATCCGAAGCATATGTTGGCGTTGGATAATCATAATTTTTTAAGAAAATCGTACGATTAGCCCGACGATCCTCAAGGCAGATGAAACTGGAAAACACCTTCAAGTACTTTAAACATCTATGTTGTTTAATTTTGGTGATCTAACGAGAACTAGTATTACAACATGGTATGGTCGCTGATGATAAAAAATACATCATGAAAATAATGCCAAGGACATAAACTTAAAAGAATGGTTTAATAAGATAAAAAAATCTTTTATTCTTTACTAAAAAAGCACATTTTCACTTAAATAAACTCTTTCTCTCTACTATTTTAATCTAACTCGAGAAATGTGTCAGAAAACCGCATACGATTACAGGAGTATCAGGGCAGCAGAAACGGAGCGCAGATAATATAACAAGGGTTAGTTACTACGGGCCGCATGCATAATGCGATCACGTACGTGACGCTCTGCCTCTCGCTCGCACACCCGCTGAAGCGCCCCATCCCCGTAGTGCCGTCTCGGTTGCACCGAACGATAGATACAGTCTTGTTACTCCGCCACCTGCGATGTCTGCGCTCCTGGTATGGGGCAAAATGAATTTCCTTGGCCCTGTCGGTAAATACGTCTCATTTTTTGCGGATCAAAGTTGCGAAACTCCTTTTTGAACACCGACGCGGTGTTGCTGTGCTCCTGATACTCCATTATGCAAATGTATTTATTATTTCTGCAACACCAATTGCCATTTAGTTTCTTAAAATTCTTAAATCGGTTAATCTGCATAATAAAAATAGTGAAACAACACTTGGTATAAATTTTTAATTGTAATTTATAATTAAAATTATGTAAGAAATTAATATATTTTTTTCGTACTTAAAATATATTTAAATCTTGATGATGCGTGTAAACTTACTCACGAATCTCTGAAAGTAAAACAGCTATCCAAGATTCAGGCCATATAATCGTTTGCTGTTTCTTTTAATATTTTGGTTTTATAAAAAATATATTTACGATCGAAATCAACTGATGTTAGGTGGAAGATAGTTACTAACAAAACTGTGTTGGTGCTGTACATGTATTGACGAAATCAAATATTTGTCTTTCATTAAAGAAATATTAAAATAAGACAATGAATTGGCGGAGCTTGGTGCATCAGAGCTAACTTGAGGGAAGGAAAAAGGTTCGGTCTACATTTGTGGTGGTCTGTCTAATGGATTTTTTAATATTGCGTGAGATATTTGTATGAAAATATTTATTGTTATATTTTTCTTGTAATTGAAAAGTGGGTCCCATTATTGAAAAGCATTTTTACAGAGTGCATTTTCGAAATGCACTTTCTGATTGGACAATGCGCTGAAATATTGAATACTGCGAGCGAAAAAACTGACAATTTATCCAATGCAGCTCCATTTATTGAATATCGTTTAACTCCAATACCATCGGCGTCACAGAAAGTCTAAATAAAACATTAATTAAAATACTTTACTCTTGTCATACTCGGATCTATAAAATCCAAGGAATACATACAGTAGTCATAGGAACATACAAATGTAAGCCTGAATTGAGTTAATAATCTGACGATCTAACTGGTGTTCATTATGACATTTTGTACAAGCTTCATTAAATACTCGTATACCTGAGTAACATTATACTTATACAGAAGATCAACAAACTCTACAAGAGCTAAAAAAACTACGACGACAACTGATATAAAGGATGTGAGAATTTTCAGTTAGAGTTAAGGAAAATAACTAATTTAAGTTGCCAGATATTTCGAAGATATGCTGGTTGTATGGAGGAAACATAAAAGCAGGAAGGGGATTCTAGAGCTTACCGTTGACGTCTAGCAATATATTTTATATATCTTCAAGAACGTTTGCGGATTAACAGCATTTTAGCACTTTCAACTTTGCGTTAAAACGCATTCTACACGTAATTAACTTCGTCATCTGATAGTATCCTCCTGAATACGAGTATGTAGTAATAAATCCGAGTATATTGGTTGCGCTACTGCATACGAATATCAAAAGTTACGGGTGTGATAGATTGTGATTCGAAAGTTTTTTTTTTCAAATTTATTCAGCTGTGAAAAACGGCCAGGGAAATTGAAATTCAAAGTGAAAAAAATCAGAAATAATTTAACGTTGGAAATATAAAAACAAAAGCATTGCACGACCGCTGCATTAACTTAACACAACCAGTGCAATATGTTACCATATTAGTTAACAATATACAAGTTTTACAATTTAGCGATACATTCCCATACGACCAACGATGTTAACAAAAATTGGAACCGGAAATAAAGTGGGTGGTGGTTTGCGGACGCTACGTGTCGTTGGTGAAGTTGAGCCGCACTTGAATTAAATCGTCATAAGCGTCGGACTAATACCACAAACTCCTTAAAATAACTATAACTAACATAAAGTTTGTACTCGGCGGAGCTTCAGGTGATAGAGCTAGAGGTGACATGTTATAAGCCAAGAATTATGCCAGTTTATAGACCTGTACAGAATAATTAACTAATAATATAGAAAAAATCTCATTTATAAATTTAAAAAAAAATGTGATAGGTTGAGAGTTTTTCCATTTTGGCTGTATTCTCTTACGTGTGCTAACATAGAAAAATAATCAAAATAAAACTTTTTTGTTAAAGCGGAATATGTACATAAAAATGGCTTGTCAATGTAATGAAGTACGCCTCGTTTAAAGCCAGTATTTGCCGAAAAAAATTCAGTACAGCCTTTGGTACGAATCGACGCGGAAAATATATCAATTAAAAAAATGTACTTTAAATACCTTGGACTAAAAATATGCTTTACGCGTGGATTGCCGTACCAAACATTGGATGGGAATGTAAAAATGTGCAATCAATCGATGCATGCCCAAAAATATGAATACATATTTGTATATTTGAAAGCGTCCCAAAAATTTAACGAGAATTTAATTTGCAGTAACTCTACCTCGAAGGCTATAGCCGAAAGGCTAACGCGCTATACTTTCATGACAGTGAACATAGTTTCGTAATGATAAATTGATAGCAAAAATTAACTTGCGATACTTATAATAGTAATAAGAGTTAAATTATAATTCAACCATACGGATTCCATGAGCCAAAATATGGGTCCGCTGCGGGAAGCCCACCAGTGTCGTGAGCGCACTGGTGTGTTGTAAAACTGTATATTTTCGGTCAATGTTAGCTTGGGTCTATAGCGACATCTATCGTTTGCCCAAGAAAATAAAAGGTTAAAATTGGACACCGTTTAGGGGTGCAAATCTTCGATAATCCAAGAGACGTTGCATAGATCTATTTAGGGTCATGACATCCAAAAGGTTAAGGTATTTAGAAATTATTATTTTTATGACTGTAAGCAGTTAAGCGTTTAGACTCACGCGTGTTAACAACAACATATCATTAAGCAAAATTCAATGTGGGTGTAAAATCATGTTCATAAAATAATGAATTATTTCATGAACATGATTATTAGTTTCGTGGATTCCTTTTCCCAGGAATTTGTGTATAGACATTCTAACGATATTAGATACGAGTAGACTCGAATAAAAATATGATTGTATTAACATTTTTTACCTGATACAAAACATGAAAATCCTATACAATCAATACGACGAAAAGTATTTTTTATATATGTGTACATAAAATAGATATGAGTATATAAATTATATAAAATGCAATGTCATTTCTTAATTTGAATATTTTTAAAAATATTTCAGTATTATCAAAAAAAAACAGCCGGCTTCAACGTAATAAGAGTAAACGCGTAAGGTATTAAAACATTATTGTGAAAAATAAAATTAAATTTAACGATTCAATGTACTTAATCTGTTTGCATCGGTACCCGATATATGCCGTGTAAGATTCCCCTACCGTTGACATCGGTAGCCATGATATATCGTTTTGCTACTTTCGTAGAATAGTTTTTCAGGCATCATCTGATAGCTTAAGGATACAAGAACCAATGTGATATATGAAAATATCTTATATTTCACTTTTTTTCACAAGATAACGAACATACGGAGCTGACGGTGATTCTCTTCTAAGGATCTCTCTTCCAAAATCCGTACGCAATTTTCGCACACATTCTGCAACATTACCATGATTTTCAAAGTAATGTCGCAATATTTCCCAGCGTTGTTCAAGCGTATACACAACCATATTCGTTCAGCGGAAGGATAAAACTAATTATCTGTCAAATCAGACATGAGCTAAGTGTTACCATTTACGAAATAAGCACTAGTTGAAAAAAAAAACGTTAGATGGCGGACCCTTTATAAAAATAAACCAGATAAGTACATTTATGGTTCAAATACTAGTTTTATAATTGACAGTATAATATGTAATCCACCGAGCCGTAATGAAAAGGGTTAATTAAATTACTTGTAAAAGAGAACACCTATATGCCAGTAGATTGAATAAATCGCTTTAAAATAATTTGTTACAAAATGTTCATCAAAGCCTCTCATGTACATTGTACATACAAATTGTATGCAATGAATATGTATGAAGTATGCTTAGTATATATTATAATCCAATGTTCAATTCTCTCAAAGATCTTCTTATCTGCTGTCACAGCAGAGCTCCGTGAGACGACATAAGGTTCACAAAAGCGTCAGATGCACTCCCTGTAATTCCTCAATGCAAGAAGATGTACTGCATCTATGCACGTACAGTGCTATGTACTTCAACTGCATCTGTCAACTTTACCGAAGGAGCACAGAGCAGAAGATGGAGAGTTTTTTTTTATGTAAACGCGTACGGAAGAATACCGACAGATGGTGATAGTAATTCTGAATTCTCATCAGTGGAATTCTATGACGCTTTCCATGAGTGCATATGGCTAAGCGCTACATAAGGAGTGTTGATACGCCAACGTCAAAGACTACAGCCCGAGATTCACTCATCATATTTTATTATTACAGGAATTTTACTATGAATGCGTGGTCTTCACGGGACGACTTTCGTCTACCACCAATTTTACTTAACAGCTGTCTCAACTGTCATTTTACAGATGAGGGATCAAATTCACGCCGAACCCCCCGGGGTATTTTAGAGCTCAGAAATCGATTAATAATCCTTTTTATATTTATTTTTTAATTTCCGTCGAAGGACGAACCCACGACCTTTGGCTTGCAAATCAAACGCTTTAACCATTGAGCTATACCCACCGGCCGAGTAGATCTTCAATGCAAAATGTTTTTTTTTTCGATATATTTTTTTTAAATACGCGAAAAATTTACGTACATTTGAAGCGATTTAAAAAAAAATATTTTTGCGCTATTGGCATTATGAGAGTAAAACTAGAATAGTCGTCATCGTCATCGCATACCCTTGCTTACTTTACTCATACCATTAGCTTACGGCTACACATTTATCTATAGCATACGAGTATAGTATACACCTCAGCCTGCGCATGTTCTATCAGCGCTTGATTAAATGATATTATTTTAAAAATATAAACTAAATTTGCGTCTGTGGATCATGAATATGCAATATTAAGTAATGTATTCCCAATCAATTTTTATTTTAAGGAATGTCCAAGAGACATCAAAATCATCCATCAATTTGAGTTGCTTATATATACATCCTCAAGTAGTGGATGCTACCCAACGAATAGGCACACTCAAGTGGCAATGGGCAGGTCATATCTGTCGAAAAGACGATGGTCGATGGGGAAGAAAAGTATTGGAATGGCGCCCAAGAACTGGCAAACGAAGCATTGGCCGACCCCTACAAGATGGACTGACGATATAAGAAGAATAGCGAATTGGATGCGGAAGGCGGAGGATCGAAGAGGATGGAGACTCATGCGGGAGGCCTACGTTCAACAGTGGACGGACACAGGCTGATGATGATGATGATGATGATGATATATACAGGTATATATATATGTATATTAACATCCTCCTCTCTCTCAAAAGGTTGTTATTCAGTCGCGTGATGGCAGGATTAGGAGCAGATTAATAACACAGACTTTTTCGGAAGCATAAATTTACTTTAAACTTTACAAACTTGTGGCCTGGACCTAGTCACAGCATGAGGCCGAGCCACGATACAATATTTTCTCATCAAAGGGCGGGACACGACTGGCGCGCTCGTGATGGCTCTCGCCCAGCACTACTAACGGCGGTCTTTATAACTAGACGCAAATGCCAATATGGCGGACACATTCATGTACGACAAGCGAAGAGAAATAAGAGACGAAAGATTGTATATCGAGGTTTTCGGCATCAGTCAGTCAGCAAGGGCTATATCATGCTGATGTCAACATATGATATTTATATTAAATTATTTTTCACGAAATGCGTCGCGGAGCACTAGAAAATCCTTTCAATGGTCCGCGAAGCATCTGTATATACTTAATCATGAGAACTAGTGTACACCACCCTGTAGGTGCACAGTGGCGTATCGCCGCTTCTCGAATTGGGGTTCGCTCTCCGTGACGCCGCGCGATAAACACATTAGTTCCGGGGGGACTAAAACCAGCGCCCCCTTAATAAGAGACATCTGCTGGATGCATCATCACAGTTGTAGAACCACACGTAGATACTACATCCTTCCATGTCTTATACAACATGATACCTATAAAAAAAACAGTGGCACGTAGTTTTTCATATAATGTCGTTAAAAATGAAAATACTGCGACCGCGATATGATATTAGTAAGTGTATAAAAGTAGTAAAAATGACATTTCATGATCGGGTGGAGACGTTCTGAAAACTATCTAGATCTATACGAAAATACTGGCTTTTATGTGTTTCGTGGAAAGCATAAAGTATAGGGATATTTTTTTTAACCCTTTCGTTATGGCTCGGTGGAATACAAATTACACTGTCAATACGGCGTGTATTTTTAAAGCATTTTCTTTTTTCTAAAAACTAGTATTTGAAGCATAAATGTACTTAGTAAGCAATTAAATATACATATACTATACATAAAATTCTTTTCAACGCGTCAATTCAAGCAGAAAAATAACGGTAGAAGCGGGATGCGAACCGCGGACCTTGGAAACCAACTATGCCCAGGTATTCATACCGCTCAGCCGACTTGGCTATTGCTATGCCTGAACTGACTCACGTTGAAACTAGTATTTATGTCATTGTTATCATCGTATGATAGATGTCGCTATAGTATATATTCAAAGTATGTATATTTTTATATTTATTATTCAATCAGTCTTCATTTATTCACAAGCTTAATATTATTACTTTCCGACAGAAGCATTAATGTACTTATCTGACCTATTTTCATATATCACGTTGGTTTTTCTATCATTTAGCCATCAGATGATGCATAAAAACTATTATATTTAACAAACGTTCATTATATAACTCCATACATGTGGTGGCATCGACACATGTGGTTTACAGCAAAATTGCTCCTGCGACGAAACCTTACGATATGTACTTACATTCTTTACAGATTCCTGTAAAGAATACATGTAGGTTGATATAGCGAATGACTGCAGTTTCAAGTTCCTACCGTAGATGTCACAATAAGTACTGAAAGTAGCAAAACGATATGTCACGGCTGCTGATGTCAACGGTTGGGGAATCTTAGACGGCATATATCGACAACCGATGCGAAAGGGTTAAGTAAATTTTAAGGAGTGTGGATAGACTTTACAAATGTTCATTCGGTTAAAATACACGATAATATTACTTTAAGTTGTTTTTGGTGGGTTTAGAATATATTTCAATATTCTTACTCAATACACCACTGAAGTAAAAAACCGATATTCAATTACTATTATACTCGAACATACAAATTCACAGAAAACATCATCTTATGATAGTGCAGCTGTATGAATATATACATATACTGTGAAATCCATTTTACGAAAGAACTGAATTCAAAGCAACCAAGAGTATTCCTGGATATCTGTGTTGATAAATTGGGATAATTCCTATTACTAAATATAAAGGAACTTTTCTCTGGATCGCTGTTTTCACACATATATTATAGAGCTTTGAAACTTGCAAACAAAAACACTTTGCAGCATGCTCTCGCTAATTCCAGTGCCGTGTCCTGTTGGAGTGACCACTTCCGAAAGCACTGGCGTAACCGGTGCAGTGTAACCCCCGCCCCACGGCTCTAATTCACACCCCACCCCCCGGTCCACCCGAGCTGATGGTTGCGCTAATGTGCTTACTGTCATCGTACGGGTGAACATTTGATACCAAGAAAATGACGGTACAATTAAACTTTAATTAAATAATTAAAACAAACTGCCGGCACAACTTATAATATACACAATCATTAATCCCAAATCTTGAGCCCATTTATTACGGCTCGGTTTGAATACAAATTATACTGTCAATTATAAAACTAGTATTTGAAGCATAAATGTATTTATCTGGTTTATTTTCATATATCACATTGGTTTTTGTATCATTTAGCTATCAGATGATGCATACAAAACTATTCTAAGAAAGTAGCAAAACGATATATCCCGTCAAACAATGTCAACGGTCGGGGAATCTCATGACGGCATATGCCGACAACCGATGCAAAAGGGTTAAGTTTCAACAGAGCGATCTTTTTTAAATGTTTATTGTTACAAAGCGTCTAAGACGACTATCCTACGACAAAACTTCGCATAATTTTAATCGTAGTAAATATGTCACTGTTTATTTCTAAGTTGGATTTTTTTAAATGAACGTATATTCATAAAAATGTATTCTTTGACACGCTGAACAACCGTTCACATGAATGAGAGCGCGGTTTGGTGCACTCAGTGCACATCCGCAGTTATAAATGAGCTTGTGAACAATCACTGATGTACAAAATTAACTATATATATTGTGTGCTTAGTTAACCCGATAGTTGCCAGAGACGAGATATCTCGGCAAATTGCGCAGTACCCGTATGGCCAGAGACGAGATTTCTCGGGAGCACTTTTGGTGGCGTATTTTTGCGCCGTATTTACTTATATTGACAGTCTTATAAAAACGGAACATACAACTTTTATAATGAAACTTCAAAAGTCGATGCAGGATATAGTATTTGGTAAATAAATTTAAATTTAATAAACACAAAAAAAAAAATTTTAGACAACTTTTATTTTAAGAATAACTATTCGGCCTGATAAGCACTGCGGCGTAATTTATTTGCGGCTATGAAAAGGTTAAGGAAGAGGGAAAGGGTAGGAAATTAAAAAATATTGGAGAGAATGAATGGATACGAAAACTTTACAAAAACATTTTTTATTATGTACAAACTAAGTAAAATGTATTATCTATGTATTTCTGTTTATGATAGAAATTTCAAGAGTCTTTAAATGGAGACTTTGAGACCGATTACAAACATAATTGCACATGTATGAGCTCCCACCCCTATATAATCGTGTCGAGCTTGGCCATCATCAGGTCTTCCTGGGTGCAGCCACTCGGGCACAGCGCACACTCCCTGCTCCACCCGCAGTACAGATCCGCTGTATGAAATATTTGATAAATTTAAATTACAATTGTTATAAATTACGCACTTTTTTTTTCAATTAAAATACTACGAAATATACAGTATACATTAATGTTTGGAAACCCTATCCATACCGCTTAATGGTTCACTACCGAACAATTATTTCGAGAGAGAAAGATCGTGCTGCAGAGATGTGCAATCGGCTTTACAAATTACACACTGTAAGAAAATAAACACATCGCACTTATGTAAGCAGAATGTGTTTAATTAGGCGGTTGTTACACTAATACAAACATTTGTGCACAACTACGAAAATAGATAATACTGAAGTATCTAAATATTTATTTTCTTTCTGATTGAAGAATATTATCATCTAAAAACACTCCTAATGATGACTAGTAAATTTAAAGAATCATTGCTACTTTGCAAGGCACATCTTAAAACTCCCATTTGTACAATATGCAGATGATGAATTTTTATGATACTGTAAATAAGGCACTTTAAAAATACAATAAGGCATCTGAACGATCAATGATCAGCTGTTATAGTACTTGTTTTGCTTGCACAGATCAGCACGACGTCCCAAAACTTGTTAAGTTCTTGCCTTGTAAACAAGTATAACTAGTTAATAAGAAAATTATACTAAACTTGTACAACGATAATATTTTAGCACGTAATTTAAACATAATAATATACGACGTATAATCAAAATAAATACACAGTCCAACACACAACTCTACCGAAACAACTTGACAACGTTATAAATCTAAGTAAATATATTTATCCAAAAAAGTTTAGACTAAACAAAAAACAAGTAACTTGCTAAACAACTATGCTAAAAATCACTGATGAATAATTCATCTGAATAATGAATTCTTTTGAATAATAAAGTGACTACCTAAATAATAAACATTTCAGTATTGTTTCTAGTGGTTTAATGAAAGCTTAAAGCAAATAAAGTCATAGTTTATCAATGAAATTAATGAAAGATCATTTAAAATTATTCCAGAATTTTATTCCACAGTTTATCATTTTTCAAGTCATTCATAAAATTCATCGTCTTTCCACCAATTTTAGGATGAGAGCTCGCCGATTCGAAAGTTAAACAAATGAAAAAAGTCAAACTATCGCACCTCTAATACTCTACGTAGACTGATTTAAAAACTAATAAGCATCAATATTATGAAATATTCAATACAGCAAATCGGCACAATCTTTAATAATTACCGTTTAAAGGTTTGTCGTTGTAATATCCACCCGCTGGGATTCAATACACTCCGCGTAGCTAACGAATTCTCGTTGCAGAGTGGGTGTGTCCGTTACCGTAACGATTTCGTCGTTAGTCCTCCGTCGGCCGTTACTTCCGGTTCACACCTGCGACCGCAGGCCTCGTTACCTTGCCGTTGAGCCTCGGTGGCACAGATCTCGATCTGCCGCGGCGATCAGCGATAGCGCAATCTAAGTTTACAAAACAGTACGTCGCACAAGTGTCGATGACTTTGTGAGCGATCTATTGCCAACTTTACTTCCTACATATATTCATCGGACACATAAAAAAAACTGTTTCGGAGAATGCCTACACAGTTCACATACGAGTATGTCGATTCACGACTTTCTTACTTGACATATAAATTTATAAAATAATGTTTTCGACAAACTCATGATTGGAGACAGTGATTTGCGGTGGCCATAGGCTCCAGCGATGTTAAAAAATATTATACAGTGTGACAGATTACTGGGTGCATCGCGTAAGATCGCGCGCTCTATGTCCGTAGCTTTAGAACTCTGAAAGCTTGCCATTAAAATAACGTGATACAGTGGAAAACGTTCGCGATTACGTTAACGTTTTTGAAGTATGAAGTCACCCCGGGCGTGACAAAAACACAGTCTTAATCTCTGTTTACCCATTACAGGTATAAAACAAATATAATAGAATATAACAACGTAAAGCTTAAAAGTGTATTTTATACTTTTCGTCTACACACTTACTTTTTTTATACATATACACATAGTATGGAAAATTACTAATATAGTTTGCCAATGACATTAGACAACAACTCGCCATTCACGCACAAACCAATTTAAAGGTGAATTATGTATGTAATAGGTAAATAACATATCACAAATAAATGCGGATTGTACTAAACCACAAAGCCAATCTTATAAAGAGAAATCTCTTGGCGCCACAGAAAGATTGATAGTAACGTAAAATGAATTTAATAAATGAAGTTTTAAAACTAAAACAATTTATTTTGCATTTAATTGATAAGTATGAAAACGATACATCTCTCTCACTAATGAAGATTGGCATTCAGTAAGAATAGAAAAAAACAAAAAGCTGTGAATTTATTATTCTTACCAGGCGGGCTGGAGCTCAATGCGGGAAGCGTTTGTTTTGTTCGTGCCACAGGTCGGGAGATTGCCAGTTCGATCTGTTTCAGATATTAAATTAAAAAAAAACATTTCTGAGCTCAAATTTGGTTAGTGTGAATTTGATCCCTCACTCGTTAAATGTCAGTCATAGCCTATAAATTATAATTGGTGGTAGGCGAAAGTCGCCCCGTGAAGACCACCCATTGATATTAAATTCTTGTAATAATAAAGGATGATGCGTGAATCTTGGGCTGTAGTCTATGACGTTGGCGGATTAACACTCCACAAGCAGCGATTAGCCACATGCAGCATGATAAGTGTCTTAGAATTCCACAGATTCACACCAAACTTCAGAACCACTATCACCATCTGTCGGTATCCCCCTGTATGTGTTTAAATAAAAAAAAGTAGATTGCCATAAATTGATACACTGCCAAACGAGTTTATTAAAAAAAGCGTCTTCACTTGAAAAGTGACAAAACAAAGCTGATCCCTTAAAAAATACTTCATTTCATGATACTTGAAATTAAATTACATCACAAGCAGGCAAAGTATTTAATATATTAAGAAATCTCAATAAGCGCTCGTTATTTTTTCAAAAAAAAAAATCTCCTGAAAATTATTTAAAAATTAATCAAGAAATGGACCTCACCTAACGCCCTCGTGGATATTGAACCTCTCGAAGAATTTTTTCACATACCTGGAACAAAAAAGAAGAAGAAAGTAATTAATGAACAAATTCCTGAAAGCTTTTGTGAAATATAATTTGATATCACCCCGAGATCATGAAAAAATAACATCAATGAAATTAAAAGCCTGAAAGTAACGAAATATTAAAATTACATTAAATTATAATTAAATGTATATGCGATGATTGTGTGTTTGTAAATTATTTAACGATAAAAAAAATCAAGTAAGGTTAAAAATCTGTCATTAAGGTTATTTTGTTTCTTATTTTTTATTTTTTTATTTGATTATTGTAACGCAAGCAATTAATAGAATCATACTCGATGTACATACTCAGTGTAATCACAAGAAACGACGATATTTTCTTTTAATGAATTTAATAAAATAAAAACAAATAAATAACACGACTAAAAATAAAAAACTGTTTTATTTTGAATAATATTGAATCCTGAACAATGCCAAGTACAGTGTACCAGTAAATAATACTCGTATAGAGGTTCTCAGAATAATCAAGGAAGATAGGCAACTAATAAGAACCATCTCAGAGAGGCGAGCCCGATGGATCGACCACATCATGCGCCACGATGGTCTTCTTCACGATATTGTGGAGGGGATGGTTGAGGGTAGAAACTGTAGAGGGCGCCCTAGACGGGAGTATTTGCAGCAAGAATTCGAGGACATGAACTGTAGCGCTTATGCTGAGCTGAAAAGGGTTGCGGAGGACCGAGAGGAATGGAGATCGAGATGCAAGATTCTGTTGCTGCAAACCAATCCACCGGATTGATACTACGAAGAAGAACAATATTTTAAAGGAAGTAAAACGATAAACGAGAAACATAAATTAGCAATGACTAATAAACTAACCAAATATCCTTAAAAAAGGATTAAATAAATCACTGCTTTTCTTAAAAGAAAAACGATCGGTTATAATGCGATAGATAGGCTTTAGATTTGAAATGAAGCTTATAAATAAAAAATACTTTCATCAAATAAAATAAATTCAATTGCTCCGTTATAAAGTATATAATTTAAATATTTTAATCGACCAGCGGAAGTAGAGTCGCAAAATAGTTGCAGAGTACATAAGGCGGGGGCCTTGTCCGTCGTCTCGTGTTTGGATACAGCGGCACGGCCAGCGCCATAAATAAGAGGAATAATGAATATTAAGTAATGGACCGAAACTCAACTGGTAAAAACTTTGCCGCTGTAAAATTGCGTGATAACTCTTCAGGAGTAAGCCACTGCGCAGACGGGGTCTTCTGCATGTAGAGGATGTACACAGAATATACCAAGCTACCAATAATTGTTAAAACTGAAAATTTATATGAGTGAAGAATATTTGATGTACTAACGTAGCAATCGATAAAAGTGTTGCAATATAATTCTTTCGTAAGAAGTAAATATTGTGCACATAAATAAATACTTTTTACGTTGTTTCAATATGGATTACGTCAACCCTTCCCTTATAATATTGTTGGTCGTTGACGCAAAAGTTTTGACCGTTTTTTACATATACAATTGAACATTTTTTTTTAGATTTGAATTATTTATTTAATCAATTATGTAATTTCCCTCAGTTCTTATAACCTTCTACCATTTTTTTATCAAATTAATAATACAATTAGTGTAAAATTACGTGGATTTTGATGCGAAAAATGTAGTAAGGGACGTTTTTACCTGCTATATTGTATCAAAAATTTTATCATTAATTTTTTTTTGCAGTGATCGGAATAAATGAAAATCGGAAGGAACAAGATCTGGAGAATGCGGTAGATGCTTGATAACATCCCAATTTAACTCATTTAGCTTGTGTTGGGTCATCATGTCACATGTGGTTGCGCGTTATCGTTATATTATTATTATTACTTAATATATCATTTAACACTTCATAATATTGCGGAGAAATAACATTAAAGTTATAAACTGACAATGCTTGGTGAAATTGCATAATTATACTTTTAATTAAAAAATTAACAAATTAAAAATATTAAGTTTTGATTCACAATTATTTGAAATAATTTAAAATTGAACCATTATTGAAGATGGAGGCCGAAACATCTAATCGTTTAAAATAAATATAATTCAAAACTAGATATTTTTAATTTGTTAACATTTTAATTAAAATAATTTTAAAATTATAATTACGAAGAATCATAAAAATTCTAAGCTCAGTGTCTATTATATTATATATGGATATTTTTATTATTAGAGCCGAGTTGTAGTAAATACATATTCGTATCATTGGTAAGCAAGAGTTAAGCACTGTTTGTTCGCATGTTGGAATAACGCGGTTTTACTTTCAACGAAGGCATCGTTAGTTCTCCACGCGTACAATCATACATATCGGTAACTACATGTGAATTTATTGATTATGTGAAATGAATCTTAAAGTGAATGTCGAAAATATAAATAACATATGTATTACATAATTAACATTTCTAAAACGAGCAATAATCCAGGAAAAAATTCAAACAACGAACTGCATTTCATGGAATTAAATATGATTTTACGTTAATTCATAATTCCGAAATAGTATTTGCCAACCCACCTCGGCTAGTAAAAAACAAGAGTTCTGATAGTATTCGTTAGAAAATCAATTTTAGAGTAGTTTTGTGTGTATTTTTGAAACACTCCAGTTTGTATTGTGTATTTAATTAAAATCATCTGGCTCTGGAGCGGCGGGAGGTTCTTATTATATCAATCGACCAATGACGGGCGCGGAACCGGCCAGCTGCGGGCTACGAGGAAAACCATCGCAACGGATAAACTGCGGCCAGAAGCGACTCGGGAGGCAATTAATAGCCATGAATATTAATACACAGGAAAAGAGAAATCGTTCTACCGATAAAGTATTACCTATCTAAAAATGTTTTGAAATTTATTAAAGAATAATAACGGCAAACAAATATATTAAATTAAGTACTCATAATTGAAGCATATACGTTGAGACACCAAATATATATTGAAATCTATTCCATATTTACTACCGATTATTTAAATCAAATAGCCATCACATTAAGTTACCTCTAGTCGGGATTACGATAACCCAAAAGATTTTATAGAAATCAATTAACCCTTTCGTTACGGCTCGGTGGAATACAAATTATACTGACAATACGGCGTGAATTTTTCAAACCATTTTTTTTTGCTTAAAACTAGTCTTTGAAGCATAAATGTACTTATCTGACCTATTTTCATATATCTCATTGGTTCTTGTGTTTTTCAACTATCAGATGATGCATAAAAAACTATTCTATTAACAAACTTTCATTATATAACTCCATACATGTGGTGGCATTGACACATGTGGTTTACAGAACAATCGCACCTGTTTATCAAACCTAACGATATTCATTTAAAAGCTTTACAGATTCCTTTAAATAATACATGTAGGTTGATAAAGGGAATGACTGCAGTTCCAAGTTTCTACCGTAGATGTCACAGTGAGTACTGAAAGTAGCAAAACAATATATCACGTCAACCGATGTCTACGGTCGGGGAATCTTTGACGGCATATATCGACAACGGATGCGAAAGGGTTAAATAGTGTGAATTTAAGCAAATTATAGGTTAGTATTCAAATAAACTTTAAAACTATGTATTTTTTTTGTAAAAAAAAGTTTTTAACGTAGCTAATTTAATAATTAATGGACATAGTAACATTAATAATCGCCATAATAAAAATAGATTAGATTACTTGTGTCAAAATAAATATTACGAAATAATATTGTAATAATAAAGTATGACTAAATAAATGCTGAACGGTAATTATAAAATTTGTTCAATGCATTCTGATTGATACATTACAACAAATTAATATAAATTCAGACCGATGGAATAAAAAATTGTGACCAAAATTATGATCGAAAAAATCATCATATACGCCGCATAAAAAATCGTGATAAGCTGCTGCCATAACAGCTGACACATTTTCATCGTATAATAGATATTCTGAAGAAATGTTATCTAAGTTTACATTAAAACTGTACTGAAATGCTGAAAAATACGACATAATTAAAATGTACAAAAAAACGTGTTTAAAATATTAGCAGAAAGCAATTTCTCGCGTCGAACATTTACGAACCTCTGCGAAACAATCCAAAGGCAGTTTTATTTATTACTTTTAATTATGTCTCAGTATCCCTCCGTTTCCCGAGCCTCTACTCCAGTCGAAGTTCTACGCCGTAGCTCTCTGCTAAGACTTGCTGTGGAGGAGGACCGAGGGGCCTCTGTACGTAGACGATCTACGATATATCTGTCATAGACAACCTTTGGAATTTTAACTTTATTTATTACAGATCACGGTGAACACTGTTTAATTACTTACTAGAAGATTGCGGTTTCATCCTCACTGAGAATTTTATTAGTTATTCACTTGTATGAGTACATTAATATAAGTTAAGAAATGGTAAAAACTGAATTCCGTGATGAAACATTGATCTTAATTAAAACACGTTATAAATAATTATATATATCTGAAATGGATCTCAAAGAAAATACAAAGAAACATAAACCATCATGGTAGTCACAAATTGCCTACACACAGCTCTGTGAAACACCGAATAATACATAGCATTAAGTAATATATTTGACAAACTTATTTTAGATTTTATTTTTATGTAAACATAAAAATATCAACAATTCAAAAAATTTGATAGAGAATCTCATCTTATTGATGAGGTTAACTAAGTGTCGATAGGAGTGTGCTAAAAAAATCATATGCAGGTTAGTGATTTTAGTGTGAGTAGCCTAGATGCGGAGGATCTAAGAGAATGGAGACTCGTGCGGGAGGCCTAAGTTCAACAGTGGACAGACACAGGCTGATGATGATAATGCTGAGAGATATTAATAAAGCATTCTTATATTTTAAAGAACTCGTAACAAGTAAATGAGTGATGTGCACAAAATGACTAATATTTGCTAAGTAATAGATTTCACGTGACTTTTTTATATTTGTAGGCTTTCATATATTATAAAATTGTGTATGTAGTAGTTGTGTGTCAAATTGAATTAAAAACATCATTTAGTGTAAATAAACATTATAAAATTGCATCTTAAAACGTATGTTTACGATCACTGCACCTCGGTTCTAACGATCACGATATTTTTGTATCGTGGCATACTTTTGAATATTGCCCCAACAAATTGAATTTATGGGCAAACTTTGGAGCGCGAGCCGGGGCATTATTATCGTTGATTAAAATATTTAAGTTTTTAATCTGAGAACAGTTACGTCAAGTTGCTTTTGAATAAACAGGAACTAAGTTTGCTAAGCACCATAGTAACTCAAAACTAATTGCTAAGAACTCTTAATACTCTTCGAACACAATGTACTCGGTGGAGCTTCAGGAAGCAATGCTGACCAAGAATAAAGCAATTATCTTGAATGCTGAAAATGATGGTATTGTGTAGCGACTTTAAATACAACCTAAATAGCAACTATATTTTAAGGATAGCAATGCTTAACCAATTATTTTCAGCATAGATTTTTAACTAAGTTGAGCTGTTACATGGGACCAAACGGTGCAGGCTTAGAGAGTGTAGGCCTTAATTTATCAGACAAAATAAATACTTCACCGCAACATAATTCGAAAATAATAATTTCAAATTAAGGCGGAGAATGGTCGAGTGGACAGCGCGGTGTGTTGAATAGAGCAAAGGTGCAACGTTCGAGGTTCGAATCCTGCGTCTGCCGACATTTTTTCTGTATGAATTGATGCATAAAAAAAAATTATGTAGACTTGTATGTGTGTATTTAATTAATAATAATTAAAAAAAAATATTCAGTTGAAATATACTTATTCCTAGTTGTAGCATGATTGTACAAAAAATGTATGATTTTTCGAAAAGTTTGAAATGAACTCTATTTCTTAAATCAACATTATATGGTCTTTTGTGCTTTCGGCTAACGAATATCTGGAAACCTGATAGAAATATAAATATCATTACGTTTAAATGGTGTTCGAACTAGTTAGAAAATAAGGCCAACGATCATAATCAAACAATAAGGTAGGTGATTACAGTCAATTCAAATGAAAATTAAGTACTAAGTATTCAACATGTAATTTATAAATATACTCGTATGAATTACAATCGACGAAGAAATAAAGTTAATTATTATACATTGAATCTGTATTTATTTTTACGATGTAAATTAAAAAGAAATTATGTATTACAAAACGAATAAAAGTAAAATATTCATCCAGAAAATATGAATATTCGATGAACATTGCCATCTGTAGTGAAAACAAAATATTAAATTTCAGTTATGCAACGAAGCAGTTTTCTTACAAAAATGGAAAATAGCCAAGATTCTCACCATAGCTTAAAATAAATATTATCGCAAGGGAAATAGCAAGGACGCGAACCAAACGTATTTACTGCCATCTAGCGACACAAAATAAAACTAAAATAAGGGCTGTTTTGAAAAATATTACAAGGTATTAAAAACGACGGAATCTTGCGGATATTTCAGCAAGCTTTTTTAACATTTGATAGTGAAAATTACGTGTTCATTTTTACTATGGTTGTCGAGTTTTGACGTTCTAAATTAATGTCCAATTAGCATTGAAGGCATGCGGAATGAATTAAGTATCGTAATTAATGTCATAATAACTTTAACGGCGTCATTAAGAAGGCCAATTATTGTATTGCATACATAATGAAAGGCATTCGTCGAGCAGTACAATAATAATATCGCATGGTTTTACGAAATATGTTTTGCCTAACATTCCCATTAAGGTATCAAAAATATACAAAAAAATTTTTTCTGTCATTGTTCCTTACTACTTTATGATCTTTAAGGACGTTACTTTTGTTTTATTTATACATTCAAGAGAGCATCAACAGCTGGAGAAATAATATCTATGGAATATATGAGGTTGGAATTATACGGATACATAAGCTCTGTATGTAGTGTAACCCTGTTGTATCAAATCGTACTGAACAATATACAAAAATTGTTACACATATAATTAATTTTAGTTAATATAATTTAAGGAATTTAAAAATATATAAATACGTCGTTGTTCCGAAATTGGGGTGATATTTATGCGAAGACTCATTGTGTATGCGTAATATACACGGGATGAATTTTCTATTTTTGACAGGCAAATTAATGTGTCAAATACCAAACCGATAAGGTAACAGATCATTTAACAGATGGGTAGAGCATGTCTTGAAGCTTGTCAGGTGATTCGGCTATTAGCACTATGTCATCTACAAATCGGAGGTGAGAAATGTACTATACTTTTATATTTATTCCAAATTTTGTCCATGATACCAGCTTAAATATGTCTTCTAGGGCGTTTGTGAAGAGTTTGGGAGATATTATATTGTAAGTGCTATCATGGAGCTGGACCATCATTGTTGCAGAGTTGTATAGATATTTAATTATCTCTGTATACCGATGGTCTATTTTGCAGCGTTGTAGTGAATCTAGTACTGCCCATGTCTCGATTGAGTCAAATGCCTTTTCGTAATCTATAAAGTGGAGACAGAGTGGCTGATTATGTTCTTTGGTTTTTTGTAAAGTCTGTCTTAGCGTGTGGATATGGTCAATAGTACTAAAGCCTTTCCTAAGTCCAGCTTGCTCTTGAGGTTGGAATTCATCAGATTGACTTGTCAGCCTATTAGTTAGAATTCTGGAGAATACTTTATATACATGGGAAAGAAGGGAATCTTTTTGTTATTTATAGCAAAGAAGTGAAAGTTTAAAAATTTGAATAAATACCAATGATTTAGTTAAATACTCGTTGGTTCACGTTATATTTATTTATTACATAATAACAAATATACAAGATAGAAATGGCTGTTCGAAACGTAAATATTTAATTGATAATGTGCTATTTTATTATTGAAAAATTATGTCACTTACTTTTATTGGATCAACGACCACATTTAATTCTCAATTTAAAAATATTTTTGAAATTTATTTGGATGCCTAAAAGCACCTGAAATGTAAAACTCATACCTAACGAGTGTCACTCTAAAATCCATTAAGCGAAATGATCCATCGTTTTATATAATGCTACAAATATGCATACTTATAAGTACCCACGCAGAAACATTTTTAACTCATTGTGTCTATTCTAAATAAACTAATTCATAATTTAAAATTTATTACTTTTTTAATTCTAAACGCTATGTTAAATTAATAATTTTAACCTGTTCGTATCGGAACCCGATATACGCCGTGTAAGATTCCTCTACCTTTGACATCAGTAGCCGTGATTTGATACATATATCGTTTTGCTACTTTCAGTACTTGTTGTGACTTCTACGGTAGGAACTTGGAACTGCAGTCATTCCATTTATCAACGTACATGTATTCTTTACAGAAATTTGTAAAGCATGTAAATAAATATCTTTAGGTTTCGTCACAGCAACGATTTTTCTGTAAACCACATGTGTCAATGCCACCACATATATGGAGTTATATAATGAACGTTTGTTAAATATAATATTTTTTTGTGCATCTTCAGACAGGATACTAGAACCAATGTTATATATGAAAATAAACCAGATAAGTACATTTATGATTCAAATACTAGTTTTATAATAGACACTATAATTTGTATTCCACCGAGCCGTAATGAAAGGGTTAATTAGTTGTAAGCAACAGCAATTGTAAGAGCAAATTTCGTTAGATCACTGAAGTTAAAAAACACAAGTGGACTAAAAGATGAATAGGTTACGGCATGTTGCTAACCGTTTATCTTTGGTAGGACTAAGTCGTCTTTTAAATCTCCCTATTTCACACACAAAAAACTACACACGTTTTCCGTTTGCAGCATCCTGTTATCCTGATTATTATTATCGAAATAAAAATAAATTTAAATTATTTAGAAATTTAAATTATTAAAAGTTTTTCAAAATGACTTAACAAACAATAAAAAAATGTCAAAGACAAATGATCATTTTGTGGCAAGCTAATGAGCAATCTTTTTTTTTTCAAATCCAGCGGCTGTTCGTGAAAAACTAATCGGCAATAAATCGAGTTGGATCGCCGCCCCTGGGACCCTCGGCCGGCGAGGTCACGTGATGCGATTTTTTTCCCAATAATTGTGAATTATTTCCCCATTTCATTTGCGTCGCGATGATTTTTCCCGACAAATTTTCCCGCCGAAATCTGCCCCCTTTCCCTTAATAAAAAAAATTTTACAGCGGAAGATTTATCGCGCGATTTTAATTATCGCATCGCTGTGGAGGTTGCAATATTTTCTGTGTCATGATTTTTTTATAATTAAACGATTTATTGCAAGAGTCTAGAAAATTCACTTTTAAATCCGATTCAACAATATGTATACGTTAACACTTTAACTACGTCGATCGAAAACTAATAACTACATTAAATACATTATAAATATTAATCTCGTATTAAAATAACGATTTATAATTTTATACATATACTCTATAAACGATGTTTTACATTTAAAGATTCTTTTACCAGTATATAATCTATGATTATACAATCCCAGGCATATTTGGGTGTTATGTTTATCAACATTTAACCTGTTCGCATTGGTACCCGATATATGTCGTGTAAGATTCCCCTACCGTTGACATTGGTAGCCGTGATATATAGTTTTGCTACTTTTTTAGAATAGTTTTTTATGCATCATCTGATATCTAAAAGATACAAGAACCAATGTGATATATGAAAATAGACCAGATAAGTACATTTATACTTTAAATACTTGTTTCATAATTGACAGTATAATTTGTATTCCACCAAGCCGTAATGAAAGGGTGGATGATTTGTTGAACCTTTCTGAAGATTGCACCATTTAAAACTAAGACGCGACTCGACCTAACCAACGATATGCGGTAAGCAGCAGACGATAACCCTAAAATCGGTAATCGAACAAGAACCGTTCTTGCCATGTGCCATTGCCGTATGTCGTCAGTATTAGAAGTACCAAATACGAGTACTTCTAGACGTTTAAATTCAAGGTGTTATGAAAAGAAACAGAAAACAACTGCAAGCAATATATCTTAGCAATAAAATCTTTGATGACATACAAAATAAAAATATATGACAAATCATCAAAACTATCAGCATTGAAGTTTAGTCGAATAAGATTATTTGAGCGTTTCCATTTAACATTCTCCTCTCTACGGGAGAAAACGACTTCACGTCGCCGGGATGATTATCGGATCGCGTGGTGGAAGTATGAGGAGCAGATAAACAACACACAGACTTTTTCCGAAGCACATTGACATATATTTTCGATAAAGACTTGGTTTTCCCGATCGATCGTAACATGGCGTCGTTACTTTCGCCTCAATCGATCGGGACTTCTAACGACTCACGACTCGCCCAGCGCCGCAAGTGACGATCTACGTAACTAGTCCTCCTAACGGCATTACAAAATGACGACGCATACATGTACGACAAGCGAACAGAGATAAGAGATGGAAGATTGTATATCGAGGTTTTCGGTACCAGTCAGCAAGGGCTATACCATGCTGATATCACATTATATCCATTTTTATGATCGATTAAGAATTCAGGGTATACAAAAACGCGACCTCATTCTTGTGATTAACAGTTCCTCAAGCATTCATGTTAAAAAATAAAAAATAAAAATATTGACATCAAAACTTCATACCGAAATTGATTTGTTTCATTTTGATGCAATATGACTGTGACGCTACGCTCGGTGGGTTTAGTGGTCGATAAAGCGGCGCCGCCCAACCCTTATATCAGGGGTTCGGATCCAGTTCGAGGGCCAGGGATGAACAACACAGAAGGGACAAACCGTTTTAGGTTTACGAGGACACTTGTTGTTACACTTTGTCAACCGCAATACATCAAATAAACGGCACATTTTTTTATTAAATTAATTAATATCAGCTTATATAGCTCCTTTACGCTGATGCCGTAAGGCCTCGAAAAACGATCTATTGTTTCTTATTTTTTTGTTCGCTCGCCTGGACATGAAAATCTAATAATGATAGTTCTAATTATATATAAAATTACACGGCGTTTTCATACGCCATTTTAGTTGTTATGACAGTTGCTCCATTTCATGTTGGTGCAACTGTCATCTTCAATATGCTCTTTTGCCGCGAATGTATTGGGGCGCTAGATGTCAGTGTTCGGCAGTGGTTAGTTGACTTTTCAACCGGTATGGCGAATGCTATATCGGTCGGACAAATAAACGAGAATCGTGCTTCGAAAACAAGTTTTTTGTGTTATTATCTTCTTCTGCAACCTGTCATCCAGTAATTCGATACCCAACTTGGAGAAAAGGAAATCAATACTTTTCACATAGTTCAACCATTATCACTATTATTCACTCCTGCGTACTAAAGACCGCGGTTTCACCTTCAAAGAAAGCTTCGTCAATTTTCAACATATAACAGTAGAAGATATACAGGTATAAACCTTTTCCGTAACACATTTACTTCACACATCCCCTCTCCTTCCTTCCATTTTAACTTTTCTATTGCCACTATATTTATTATTTATCAAACTTCATCCATCAGTACGTTGGGGCATGTAGAGAACTGTCAAAGCTCTCATTGGAGGCCCGTGTGTTGCTCAGCATTAGGTCTTGAGATGTGCAGCTTGTTGGGCACATTTAACAGGATCTTAGGTGTGAGGCGGTCTGCAGGTCTCCACAGTCACATTTTTTTTATTTTTTTTTATTTAATCAAATATAAAAAGATACATTTTTTACACAGTAATTTACATTTTATCTTTTTTTTTATTTTTTTTTATTTTTTTTTTAAATTCGCTAACCACACCACTTAAAGATAAGATCTTGTGTGTGGCGTGGGAAACATAACAGCAACTCTTCCTGCCGAAGCATTCCCCACCGCTTGAGGTTGTCCTTTGTTCTACCAACTCCGGTTCTTAATCTGTGCAGGGATTTCCAGGTTCGCCAGTCAAGGTTCTTGCCAGTTGGGAGGCCTTTCTATGGAGTAATAAAATCCTCTGATACGACTTGTCGCCAGATCTGGAGTCTCTCATTTTCAGCGCCGGATTTAAGAGGTTGTGTGGAACTCAGAAAGCTGCTTCGCGACTTCAGTCTGAGTATTGGGTGTCTCGCTTATCTCCGTGAAATAGTTAATCCTCAAAGCAAGACTTTGTGTTCACTCAGAAGCACAGATAGCGTACAAGCGAGGCGCCGCGCTACAAAAGCGTTTGCTAGTCGATTCACTTATCCCTTTGCGATTCCAGCCCCAATACAGCGTTCTGCTCTATGTGAACTAAAACTCAAGTAAAAAAGGGTTTAATTTTAGTGTTCGGTCAGAAGCGAGTTGAATCGTAAGGTTCGTAGGATATTTTTCGCATCAGTACATTTTGTGATCGAAAAAATAAAATTCCCAATAAAAAAAAACAACAAAAATCAATCAGTTTGATTTTTTGCGTAACCAAAAATTTTGTGAATAAAAAATCCAAACGGAGTTTCAATGTTATCGTTTCTAGCAAGAAGACATTATGAAGTAAACTTATTTTATTATGCTTTCTTATTAATTAATTATGGCTATATAATTTAAAATTTTACAATATTTTTAAAAAATAAACCTTTTAAATATATAAATGAAACGTATTTGTACATAAATAAGTAAAACGGTCGATGGGAAAGAAAAGTATTGGATTGGCGCCCAAGAACTGGCAAACGGAGCACTGGCCGACCCCCTGAAAGACGGACTGACGACATAAGAAGAATAGCGAGAGTTGCCTGGATGCGGAAGGCAGACGATCGAAGAGGATGGAGACTCATGCGGGAGGCTTACGTTCAACAGTGAACAGATAAAGGTTGATGATGATGATGATGATGAAATAAAACGTTACATTTTAATATGTTTCACTAAAATAATTAACAATAAAATGGTTAAATTAAGCAATGAAATAAACAAATGATGATCCTACAAGCTCATTTAAATACTCTTTTAAACATGTTAACAGTTCTTTTTAAATGTATTTATCATTTTTTCGTATATAATCGTGTCGGAAACAACAGGGTCAGATCCTGTCTGCCCAGAAGTGGGCGACGTCGATGCCGTTACTCCCGGCCATCATAAGGTCTTCCTGGGTGCAGCTACTCGGACGCAGCGCACACTCCAGAAGGTATGATATGGTCTGCTCCACGCCGCAGTCACATTCAGTCGGTCCGCTGTAAAACTGTCAGGCTTTCATTTGTGTCCTCGTCTTGCACACTCCGGTCCGAAGTCTGTTAAGGGACCTCCATATATTCCATCCCTGGTTGTGTCCAGGGGTTAGGTCGTCTTTCGGGACAACCCACGCATTCCCCTCAGTTTCATGACAAAGTAACATACGTTTTATAAGAGAAAAATGGAAAAAAATAAATACTGGCATATAATCTTGATTAAATATAGTTAACTATTCCGTAAGGTAGAAAAAAGTACAGTTTCAAATATATATTTTAAAAAGTAAGCTTTTATGCATAATTTTACAATAGAAGAAAATTTTTCTCGCGGTATAACTGCGGTTTTTAATTATCCAAACTTATTGCCCATGTCAAGTGGAAACTTCAGTCTTTACAAAGAGACTGCAGCTGAAACTTTGCAGCGTCTTCAGAGATAGTTCCACCACTCCGCAAAGTGAAACTTTCTCCGTTAAAGCTCTGAAACTGCCGGCAAACCTGGAACCGGAAACCTCTTTCTGGGAACTAAATTAATAACTCACGCAAGTCCCCATCTTATATTTATATCAACACTAAATAGCCATTAATATATAAGTATCGACAAAAACAAAGAACCTACGCAAACACGAAGTGAAAGTAATATAACAATATTTTGAATACGCTTTTAGTTTCAGATTGATATTATTACGTTATTCACATTTAATAAAGGTTTTGTAAAATAATTTGAAAGACTATTCTCGTATTTTTTGTAGTAACATCCTTCTTTCTTTCAAAAAGGTGTTACTCCGTGGCGTGAGGGCATGATGAGGAGCAGAGCAGCAAAACAAAGACTTTTTCAAAAGCACATTGACATATATTTACGTTAAAACTTTACAAGCTTCCGGCCAGACGTAATGACATGCTGCCGGCCGTATTGCGACCTTTTCAGTCGTCAACACATAACTGATCTCCGCGCTCGGTATGGGCTCTCGCCCGCGCCACGAGAGGCGGTGTTTCCAACTAACACACCCGTTAGCGGACCCGTCCAAAATGACAACATGACGCCCATAAATGCACGACAAGCGACCAGAAATAAGAGACGAAAGATTGTATATCCAGGTTTTCGGTACCAGTCAGCAAGGACTACATTATGCTGATGTCAGTAGTTTTTATTAACATTAATTTACTCTTATATTGTTTTGAATTTAACTTTAATAAATTAAATTCCCCATTTTCCCCTATCTGTTCCATATATGGAACATATGGCCACAAGAAACTGTCGCCGCTAAGTTCTATAAGTCACTGTAGTTCATGCCTATATCCCAATATATAAATCGAAAGGTCCACCTGGGAACAAATAAAGTTACCGACGTCCACCAGGGCAGTATCTGGTTACTTGATGAATAGGATTTTTTTGTATCCGAGGCATAATTTTGGTTGTCAGGTTATGTTATTTTTTAAGAAGATCAAATAACTAGCCTTACGCTCCCAAGGTAGGCAAAACTTGGTCCCAAGGTGCAGCTTAATAAATTATTTATTTAAGAATAAAAGACATTGTATTTTTTTCACATTCTTTCCTTAACTGAAAAAAAAGGAAGAAAAAAAGACAAAAACTGTCAAGAAAAGATTCTTTCATCGGATATTACTTTTATCTTTTTACAATACAAATAGGACATCTTTTAAAATCAACTTCAACACCTTATAATATATTTTTTATTAATAATTGCTTCAATGCTTAAAATTATGAAACTCTCTATTTTCATCGAATATTGCAAACATAAACATAAAATGTAAGGAGGCTTTAAGCCTGAGGCGAAATTCAAATTTCCACTTTGAATTCATTAATAATTTATTCGGAATGAAACCTGTATTTCAATCCCCGGATAAATTTTCTTTCATTTTCTTGCTTCCATAATATACGCCCGCAGTTTTTACTCCTAGACCTACCTTTATCCACAAAAAGTAACAAACGCTAACAATAGATACCGAAAGTGAAAGTAAATTATATGTTACTGTGGCTTGTGGGTTTAGCCGTGTGTGGCGAATTACTGTTCTCCAATATTTCAACCGCCATTGCAGGGGTCTTCATCAAGGTTGACACAGTCATCAACCCTGAAGAAGACCTCTACAATGGCAGTCGAAATATATGAGAAGAGTAATTCGCCACACACAGCTAAACCTAAAAGATACAAAACCAATATGGCCGTGAAAATCTCCTCAAAAGAATCACTTTTATAACATTATGAATATCAGCTTACTACATTCATCCCTTATCTGCATATATGAGATATTTTAAATGTTTACTTTCTCAGTTATCTACTTACAAAATAAGGCTTTCGTTCGCGTGGTTAGGCCGCTAGGAAGGTTCTGCTATTTAGATACATGCGGCCATTTTTCTCACGCCCAGTACATATGTTACCCACTTTACCCGTGAAGCCTTCAGAGAAGAAGAAGGAGCGTGGGAATAAATAACACTGTCGTACATAACTCAAACTTAAGTTATTCGAGAACCAAATTGTATACATCTAGCGATTTAACCAGATCATATAGTCGATGGCTGTTTAGATATATAAAATTAAAGTAATCTTTTGAAAATTCTTGGTCCAACTGAATAATTATTATTGTTATATTATATGTTAATTGTAATAACATTTTGTGTCTATGCTTCGGATGCAGATACTTTGGGACAAGGCATGATCTGAGACTGAAAGAACCGAGTTATATTTTGTGGAGACTACTCGTAGATAAAAAACGAATACGGAAAGGTTTTTTTTAGGTAATTCCTCCTTGCGTTTTCCCTACCAAGCTGAAGCATGTAAAATGATTGTTAGGTTTTTTTATAGTCGTAAATATAAATGAGAAGAAGAGATTAAGTAGAAACTTCCGAGGCCTTAACCATTCGGTCCTAAGTGGCGGCTCACTCCGACTATTTTGGTCAATGCAGGAAGAGATAAATGTGTAGTAAGAAAGAAGTATGTATAGGAATCAGGTTGAATATGGGAGAACACTGCCTGGAGGGCATACGGAATGCAAGACAGTGAACGTCTTGTTGCAACTGAAAGTTTGTACATCGATAATTACCAAGCCGATAAACTTAATGATTAGACAAGGCATATGGAGCATATAATAACCAAATACGTGAAACGTGGTTTCAATTTATATCAAAAAATAAAATATAGATTTGAAATTCTTTTGAGATACGAGTAACGTAATTATTTAAGGTAAAATGTACATATTTTTTCTGAATATCACAGTACATATTATTATATCTGTATATAAAAAATGTATATTAAATGCTGTCGTATCTATGTAAAATTCATTACTCGTGGTTTGTGTCAAAAACCGGTTCGCTCCCTATCGCAGGCGGTTGAATGTGGCTTTCATATTCTTCTCCGTACACGTAATATAAACGTGATGCTTCTACGTTAATGCGTACGTTCCGCGTTTGATTCTCAAACTGTGAATCGTATCCACTTCACGGTCCGTAAGCCGTGAGAAAGTAACACGTGAATCAGTTATCTAAGTAACTACCTTACTTTTTATTAATTATTATGTTGAAATCACTCATTTTAAATCAAATATATGGGCATACGAGGTGCTTAAATATAAACGAGCCAGAAGATTACTGTGGTGTAGATGGAATTAAGCGGGAAAATATTTGCTCTTTCCTTCTGCTTCGTGGTAGTATTCACAACCTTGATATTCGAATGCTTTTAACTTAACGTTCCGGATAAGTATCTTCGTACACGTTTTTTAAATATATTTTTAGGCTTTTGTCAACGCGATCGGTTTTCTGAATCTCAATGATCTATGAGAAGTAATTTTTTTCATTCAATTTATCACTTTTTAATGTTCCCTTCATTAAGAGTACTATTTTTAAATGTATTTATGATGTTTTATTAGATCATGTCTTCGTTTACAATTAATAAAAAAACATTAACTAGATAACAATCACTTTAAGAGCAATAATCAAAACTGTATTTTCATTGGTAGATAAGGTACATGTATATCCTCTAAGTATTCGGTGTACACATATTTATAACTGCATTTTGTTATAATTATGTACATAAATTTTCAACTTATACGGTTTACAGTAAGCCTCAATATAAAACGTAAGTATCTTCATATTTTTTTGGAGTCGCATTGCTAAAGACTAAGCATCGTGGCAAGAATTACCACGGACGAGTAAAAGAGTCTGTATAATCCTCCTCATTGTTATTATAGTAGTATGAATAAAGTATTGTGTAAAGATTTTAACTATTTCACACCATAACAGTCGAATCAATCGTTATTGTAACTAATAATACAAAACCCTACTATCATCTTGAAGAAGATTGTATGTATATATAAAATAGTATCAATCCCCCCACGATGATGTCAAGCATAGTACGTCAAAGGCGAGAATCAAGGCGGCGGTCACTTTTGTTCCTGCCTTCGACGAAGACACATGGTTCCCGCGCCCGCCATGTAAGCTGCTTCCAACCGCCATTGTGAGTCTCTACTAAAACTCATCCATCTCTCCACATTTTGATCCTCTAAGTCTAGATACTTGCTTGTATGTATTTAGAACCGTGTCAATAGGAAATCGAGAAGGTACTAATTTTATGGTTAAAACACAAAATCGCTTTGATGTTCAGATTTTCGCGTGAAACGACGTAAAAATCAATAAAAATCTTTCATCTTTATCGTGATTTCTATGTCAAATCTTGATTTTTATGCCAAAACAAATCACTTTTTTTTCAGTGATTTTAAGTCAGAAAGAAGCGCAATAAATAAAATCCATTTAAGCAAGTCTAGCGTATCAAATAAGTATTTTTTTTTCAATATTTTTATTGTATACCAATACAGAGTTTGAGTATCTTTGCGCCGTTTACACGATTTCAGTCAGAGCGAAGATTTTCAGGAATATTTTCAGCGGCCGTCCGCTGTATCTCCGCATGTTGTGACGTGACTGCGTCTGAATGAAACGACTGGAATTATAATCCCCTCAAAACGTCTCGTTTCCTTGAAAGTAAATACATTTCATCCGCTGAAATATTTTCCTACGTTTCCTATTATTATTTATGTCTAAGCGCATGGAACGAAAACTGTCACGAATATTAACGACAACTGTATATGATTTTTCGCACGCAGAAGAGCGCAACCGGTCGAAACCATTTCTAGTCTACGACGCTCACCCATGACGGCAGGACGATGCATACGAAATTGCGATATGTAAATTTATTTTTGCCAGATACTTGATAACTGTGAAACGATATCACTGGATCCACAAATGTTGAAGTTTTTTTTATGTAAACACATATAGGAGAATACCGACAGATGGTGATAGTAATTTTGAAGTCTCATCTGTTGAATTCTATGACGCTTACCGTACTACATATGGATGTTGGAGTGTTGATCCGGCAACGTCATAGACTACAGCCCGAGATTCACGCATCATCCTTATTATTACAGGAATTTACTTTGAATGGGTGGTCTTCACGGGACGACTTTCGTCTACCACCAATTTTAATTAGTAGGCTATGACTGGCATTTACGGGTGAGGAATCAAATTCACACCAACCGGGTATTTTAGAGCTCAGAAATCGATTAAATTTTTTTTTATAATATACGTCGGGGATCGAACCCATGACCTTTGACTTACTAAGCAAACGCTTTGACCATTGAGCTATACCCGCCGGCAAAATACTATTGGTTTACTACAAAGACCCAAAGATAATTGGCATTTGGGATTAGCCGTATGTGGTTAAGTGTTATTTCTCTTCAATATTTCTATCACCATTTTAGAATTCATCATACGGGAGTTATGTGTTAAAAGTTGGACTTCAGCAAAATATAAAAGAAATTAAGAACAATTTACAACACATGGCTGAACCCAAAAGCCATGAATTATATTTTTTGTAAAAAAAGGACAAAATCACACAGTTGAGATTCTGTTACAATACACTAAATAAATAAATAATTAATTATATAGACTTTCGTCTACCAACAATCTTGATTTATAGGCTATGATTGTCGATTCAAGGGGAATGAAATCAAATTTACACCAACCGGGGTATTTCAGAGTTCAGAAATCGTTTTTTTATTTATTTTTATCTCCGTCGGAGATCGAGCCTACGACCTTCGGCCATACAAGCAAACGCTTTAACTACAGCTATACAGCCCGGCAAATATATGTAATAAATTTTAAAATAATAAAAGCACCTGTAGCTGACAGGAAGTAGTCCCAGCATGGTCTTTGGCAATCGTGCTTTCAGCTACGCGGCACCAATGGCCTGGAACTCGCTAGCGGAAAGCAAGAGCCGAAAATGGGGGCATCCTTCAGAATCAGACTCAAAGCCCACCTTTTTACTCGGAGATGCAAAGAAGCGCTTTTGGAATGACCAATCGGTCATAAGAAAGCGCTTTACAAATACATACTAATATAATAATAATAATCTAAAAGTATTTTTTAAATTTATGATAAAAGGTGAATAGCCGGCCTCTATAAACATAAAGCGAGATATAAGAGTAATATTATCGTACATTAGTCAATGTCAAATATAGTCGCAGTTCCTATCGTCGTTTGACGTTCGAGGCTTTTTTTTCAGGAAATTCCTTCAACGTCACACTGAAAGATGTAGAGTGAGTGGTTCTGCTCGGAGGAGGCTTTATTGACTTTCTGAGAGTTTAACGACACTCCGGTTAAATGAGAAGGAAAAGAAAATCGACGCGATTATCCGCTTCAAGATTTTCGAGTCTCACTCTTTTTCATAAGACTCTCCTTAACGACGTCAACTTTATACTTTGAGTATTTTTCATTCAAAGTGAGACTTCAATTTATTTTTCTAAGCACCCCTACTCGGTTACAGTATATCGACTTTCAGCAGTTTATCCATCTCTAACACTAAAGGTATACCATTAAATGCTCCCCCGATATCAGTCTTTCCTACCTTGAAATTTACATACAAAGTACAATTTATTACCACCGGCAGGTATAGCTTATTGGTTAAAACGTTTGATTACCAAACGAAACGAAGTAGGTTTGATTCCCGACGTAGATTGAAAAAAAAAACAAGTTTTTTAATCGATTTCTAAGCTCCATAAATACTCCTAATTGATATGATTTTCATTCCTCACCAGTATTAAGCCAGTCATAGCATATTGATCAAAAATCGTTGAAGAAGAAAGTGTACCCGTGAACAGCACCCATTTATTGTGAATTCCTGTAATAATAGGATGATGCTTTAATGCCGGGCTGTAGTCTATGAAGTCTCCGCACGCAGCGCTTAGTCATATGTAGGGTGGTGTAAGCGTCATATAATGCACAGAAAATACTTTTGCATCATTATCAAAATTTGTCGGTATTTTACTGTAGGTGTTTACATAAAAAAATAAGCAATAATTAGATTTAGAGTAAGTTTGTGTGCCGGATATACTCTTTTCGATTTGTACAGATTTCTAAGATCCACACAACCTCACATCCAGTTGTGAAACTAAGAAACCAAACTCTGACAGAAAACCACATCAGGAGATTTCATTACACCAAAAGAAAGCCTCCCAATTGGCAAGAACCTTGACTGGCTGACCTGGAAATTCCTGGACCCAGAGTCGGCAGAACAAAGGACAATATTAAGCGGTGGGGAGTGCTTCGGCAAAGAGCGTCACTGCTGTAACTGACTAAAGAGACCTGCACACCGCCTCACACCTAAGATAATGCCACATATACCCGGCTAGCTGCAACTCAAGACCTAATACTGGGCAGCACACGGGCCATGGATGTTCCGAGATATTGGTCCGAAACTATTTTACGTCGCTGACACGAAAAATAAGAAAAATACTATTTTTTAGATTTCATGGATAGCAAACGTCATTGCTAGATAATGATGGACCTACCTTGAGATGCTGCGGAGGAGGCAGTCCACCAGCAGCCGCCCTGTCTGCTTCCACTTCTGCACTTTCAGCACAGGATTCTGCTTCACTCAACCAGCCCAGGAACTTGTCCAAGGAGCGGTCAAAGTTGTGCAGAGAGTTGACGGCGGAGTGGAGCACCTTGCCACGGTTAATGATGCTGAAAAAAAGTAAGCAGTTGATTTATCAGAAACACAAGAAGAACCAAACATCATTTACTAAAGATTTATCATAATGCTTATATAATCATTTGCCGGCGGTCATAGTTCAGTGGTCAAAGCGTTTGCTTTGCAAGCCAAAGGTCGTGGATTCGATCCCCGACGGTGATTAAAATAAAAAGGATTCATAATCGATTTATGAGCTCTTAAATACCCCCGGTTGGTGTGAATTTGATCCATCACCCGTAAAATGTCAGTCATAGCCTATTAATCAAAATTGGTGGCAGGCAAAAGTCGTCCCGTGAAGATCACCCATTCATATTAAATTCCTGTAATAATAAAGTATTATGCGTGAATCTTGGGCTGTAGTCTATGACATTGGCAGATCAACACTTCACATGCAGCGCTTAAGCCATATGCACCATGGTAAACATCATAAAATTCCACAGATGAGACTTTGTAATTACTATCACCATCTGTCGATATTCTCCTGCACTTGTTTACATAAAAACTCAACGTTTCATGTTAGGATATGTTAGGTTGGTGTGGTTACCTGGCATTCAGGTTGGAGTATCGCACGTTGATCTGTTCCGTCAACCGCTTGATGCGCGTGGTATCGTCTTGCTGGTAGACGGCAATGAGCCTCTGAGTCAGTTGGCTGAATAGCTCGATGTGATGTTTGTACTGATGGAGCTCAGCATGGAACGACTGCAACAAAAGGGTTTAAAATTAATATAAAAAATACGATATTTTGCGAACAAGAGGAAAATACGTGCTGATTTTGATATGAGCCTGTTTTCTAAATTACAAAGGCAACTCATGGTGGCTATAAGCTCCTAATTAGCAGCAAATTCAAATAATACATTACATGAATATTCATGAGAGTAATAACGATACTATGATAAGTAAAAAAACTATTCTTCCGTTTGGGTCCGGTCCTCCATTAACGCAGAACCTAAATAGTTAATCTTCATTGTTTTGCCGATTGTTAGATTCTTCCCCTCGGAGGGTTTAGCGCAAGACTTTCGGAGGAAATCGCACGCAGAATTGATTAACAATTTATTCCTCAGAATTGGGCATTAGATCGCTAAGAACAATTTCGCGGAAGGCATTATTCTGAATGTAAAATTAAACATAATTTCTTGTTCAGCCTTTATTTGACTCACAATCAGTATTCTTTGCGAAGATACATATCTGTTTCCGATACATTCATTTACGGAATATGCATAGTTCGTGCTTCATACGATACGGTGAGATGCATAGTTCGTGCTTCAAATCCCAGCGTCTGCCGTTTTTTTTTCCTCCGAAATTGACAAGAGGAATGTCGTAAAAGATTATTATTGATGTAGACTTGTACATGTTAATCAATTTTTTAAATATTGATATAGAACAATTTTACAATATTTAATTCAATTAATGGGCAGTAATTATTTAGCAAACGGTCAGTTTTTATTAGAAAAAAATCAATCGGCAATACAAAAATAATAAATGAATGGTAATTAATAATAGGTTAGGTAAGGTCTTTAGGATTTTATGGTTTAATTATTCATTCATATTACATTATTTTTTACCAATATTGAATATATAACTATAATTTTAATTTTATAGCTGACCACATTCATACTGATACAGTGGATACAGCCAATTTATTAAGTCTGCTGCCGATTAATTTTATTTACTGCCAATCGAAGTAACCTGCTGCCAAAATCTTGATTAAGTTACTGAGCAAAGAAATACAGGCCAAGAGTATCGAAGTATATTCTGAAAAATAAAAATAATCCAAATTATATTTTTTTCCTATAAAATTTATTTCAACCTTGTAAGCGAGTCATAACATCTGTCTAAATATTATGTTTACCTGAAAGCTTATTTAAATGGTAGTGTCTAGGCGTGTAAGGCAACATCATGTTATTAATTTTCAATTAATTATACCGTACAGGGTAATAACTTAATTATAATGTCTGCCGAAATAGTTTCAGATTTAATCATTACGATATAATGGAGACGTATGTTAGGTTGGATTTGTAAGGCGCTCCGCTCTATTGTGTATACAATTAGATTAGTATCCCGTACAAAGAGAAACCTGCCGTGCGCAGCTCAATGGGCCTACAAGATGGAAATTCTTCAAGTAATTAATAATCATTTTCTCGCGAAACTGATAGAGAAAAACCGTTCAAAATTCTATGAAAGGATAATGTATTAATTTTCAATGTACAAAACACTCTTGACGTTTAACTAAATACTGAAAATTAAAGGGAAATTGTTAATACAACGTTTAGACAATGTCTAACAAATCGAGACGAATTACACGATTTGATGTACTGAATTTATTGGCATCAGTATTTCAATATCAGTTCCTCTAACTGAAGCATTGGGTCTTTATAAACTACCGCCACATCTTTGTAAACCATCATGTTCATTGCCCATCAATGAGTCAGACGATTAGCCCGACGCTCCTGAAGACAATTTGGTGATAAAAGGTGACCAAACCTAATCAGGGAAGTGAAGTTTTTCCAGGTGGTAACCTATGCAAATACTTATCACATTTATGTTTCTTAATTTTCGTTGATTGGACATAAGCTAAAGTTTCAACATCGCGTGATGGTCGCTCAAAAATGCTAAATTTAAATTCCGAATTCGCGGTTGACGAAACACAAGTACAAACCACTTGACTGTTGCTTCATTCCGACGCGGAAATTAGGGACGAAAAAAATGCGAGTGTTTCAAAAGTTTTCGAAAGAAAAACATTCGGTATCCTGAAACTTGTTTCATTTACAAACCCGAAACATATTTTTCTCCCGCGGAACTTTCAGCGAATCCCCTGACAGCCTTCACGATTTTTTTAGGGATCGGCCTAAGAACAGGGACTGCCAAGGGATCGCTAGATGACCCCGCATAGAATTTATCAACATGTTCCTCCGTTTGGATCAAGTTTGCTGTTTTCAAACTGAACGGGTGGTTTTGATCGATTTCTGCATCATTAGCTTCGGATGGAAGGAGAAAAACATGAAATATGATTATAGTAGAAACTCTCTTGCATCTAAGCTACGTAAAAATATTTACCGAAGAAATTAATGGAGAGAAAAATTTCAAAACGTGGAGATTTTTAAAATGTAACTAGCTGCATGCATGAGAACTCAGTTGGTCGAAGCCGTTGGGTTCTCAGACGCTCAACTACGGAGGTTGGACGCAGCATTCGTAAAGGATGTCTTTGTTGAGAAGAATTGGGGTAGTAAGGTTGCAAAAGCATATTAAAGAAAAAGCAAAGACTCTTGAAGAGTATTGCAAAACACATATACCCATCACACAATTCATATCCACCTTTTCACTCACTCTTTGCTTTATATAGAGCCAACACTCACTTTACTAACTGACTTGAAAATGGCCATTCGACGTGGCTGAAACATGTCGTCAACAAATATATTGTGGGATAAATTCTAGAAATTCTTTTATTTATACCTCTATCTGGTATTGCAAACTTGATACCTGTCTTATTAAGAAATATTTTTTTAAAAAATACTAGTCAAACCCGATTTTCATTAACCGGTTTGTACCGCTTAATAAAGCAAAGAATATCAGATAATGTCCGATAACTCTGTAATTGTGGGTGGGTGTATGAGGTACAAATTATTTGAGTTCAGAGAAGAGGCGACTGCGGTAATAAAGATATAAAATACTGAATTAATCACCTTAGCATTTCTAATTATGAAAAATTAAAGGATATACATATGTTATATTATTTAATAAAGTAACTGATACTTTTTTAACAGTCTACGAAGTCAAAAATGTATTTATACGACCTAAGGAATACTGTCTTATTCGTGGACAGTTGCCAATAAGTCATTTATAGAGAAATACTGAAGTACTTTTAAGATTGGTAGTCAATTCTCGGAATGGGTGAAATTAAAACATTAGTGGTAAAATAAAGAAACGTGAAGCATCTCTAAAAGAACACTTCGTTGAAATTTTCGTACAATGCATCAGTTTAAGGCTGCGACCTAACGATACTTTCATATCAACTCTTCATACGATTATTATTCAGAGCTTGTCTTATACGCCCATTATGCAGAGTTACAAAATATTGTATATCCCTGTTGTGGAACAATCTACCATGCCCCTCATGCGAATGGATATTGCCCGGAAGACATTTCGCGGAACGGTTTCGCGCAGCAATTTTTTTTCAGGAGTTTCAGGAAATAACAGACGCACCTGGGTGCTGCGCGATGATGCGAAGAAAATCATAACGGAAAGAAAGAACGAGAATGAGAATCCGTTTTTTATTTAGGTATCGCGAAAACAACAAATAAATATTGTAAGTAAACGAAGAATTACGAGTATCTTGAAATATATTTATTCATAAACTGTTTACAAATGGACGGGTATCTCAAACACTGATGAATATTTTGACGTGTAATTTTGCACATATGTCAGTGACAGTAGTGCTAACATAAAAATAAAAAGAATCATTCAAATCGCTTAGCCCGCGAAACAAAAAAAAACCTTATTTTTGTCCATAGAATTACTTTGTTACTAAGGGGTAACATGACTAAAACCACGACTTTGATACTATTATCGTGTATCTAAAAAATATTTAAAAATACAAGAACTAAACTTAAAACTATGGCATTCGTTAATCCAAATACCAGCGGCTGCGCTTCGGCCTGTAAAACGATTTGACCGCTGTCTATTGGGGGTATGTATCTTTCGTCTGGCACTGATAATCAATTGCGCTACTAAAGTCCGATCAACGCAACAAGATGGCGATGACCAGTATCAACTAATATCCTTGCTTACCTTCTGCTCTCTCAGTTGCGACTCCAGGACATCAGCAGTGTGAGCAGGCGGAGCCATGCGTTCAAGGCGTCCTTCCATACGAAGCAGCCAGGCATCTGCCTCCTGCCTCTTGGCCTCGTATCTCTGAGAGTCTCCCAGCATCGCGTCTAGCTGAGTCTTCCTCTGCATCACCTTGCAGTTGGTCTCTTCCCAGTGCTCGCGAAGTTTTGTCACTACAACAAACAAGAACAACGATTAGATAAACCTTCACAAAGCTCTGCCACCCTGATACTTCAAAACATGAAATGCGCTAAATTCGAATTGGAAACTGATAAAGATTTAAAGGGGAAACTGCGATCTTCCAATAAGTCATCAAACGGTACTCTGTATGATACATATTAAAACAATGTACGGGTAATAACAATTAACCCTTTCATTAGGACTCGGTTTGAATACAAATTATACTGTCTATTATAAAACAAGTATTTGAAGCAGATGATGCATTAAATAGTGTTCTAAAAAAGTAGCAAAACGATATATCATGTCAACCCATGTCAACGTTCGTGGAATCTTATGACGGCATATGCCGACAACCGATGCAAAAGGGTTAAAGATTAAAGTTTGTCAAAACAATCAAATAATACGAGTATAATACGTAAACAATAAAATTGGTAGATAAAAAATTCTTCCTTGTTTATTAAATGGATCACATTGAGCACTGTTTATTAACTTGCTGGATTACTGTGGATTGTCCTTCAATGAAAGCTTCGTCAGTTTTTGACGAGTATAAACATTCTACATGTTTCTATAGTACCATGTTACTAATACCGTATATTTATGCACACGGAGAAATGACAAAGCTTTTATTTAAGGCGAAGCCTCAATATAACAGCAACTGAATAAACAGTGCACATTATGATTCAAGTTAAAACAAGGTACGAAGTACAAAAATAACGGCAGAAGCGGGATGCGAACCGCGGACCTTGGAAACCAACTATGCCCAGGTATTCATACCGCTCGGCTCCGCGGTTCGCATCCCGCTTCTGCCGTTATTTTTGTGCTTGGATTGACGCGTTGAAAAAAGAATTTTATGTTTAGTATATGTATATTTAAGTAATAATAATATTGTAATATAGTCAATGATCTATAAAAGTAGATTAGAATATTGAAATAATAAAATAATATTCTAATAAAAATTAAAAAATTAATTAAGGTACGAAGTGTTTTTTTTCATTAAATATTTAAAATGAATCTCAAAGTGATTTCTAAAAAGATAAACAAGAATGACTAGATTGCTTGAAATTCTTAATTTTCAGATAATAGCGTTTTAAAATTTAGGGTGGGTTTGTATCGTATTACCATTTAAATGTGTGGCATCGCGTTAAAAAAAAAAAAGATTTGGTTTATCAATGTGTTAAGGCATCAATAACAAACATACTCGTATCATTAGTTACATCGATTACTTCCGGTATACTTTGTAAAGCTTTCTAAGCATCTTTATTTCACCATTTACACAATACGAATATTATCAAGCAGTTTTTAAAGCTTTTTTACACTAAATGACGTTCAGTAGACTTGTTGCTGCAGCTAAAAGCTGAAATGTACATGTTTCCTGTATATATTTTATTTACAAATCAAGTTCATACGTTGAAGAACTATGAAGTGGGTTAAGATAAAAAATATTAATGTTTTGAAAAATGCGTCGCTCAACGAACTTTTACATGGATTATAAAATTACGCGTTATCAAAAAATATTATTCCAACATTTCCTAATAAATTTGCACCTCAGTCAATATTTCTTAACATGCGTTTGCATAAAAATGAAAGTACGTCCAAACTTTCCGATTATATACAAAATTATATTATCTAATACAATACATAGGGTTGAAGGTGGGTCGTCGAATGCTTAAGAGGTTCAAGGCTTTTGTATGGAAAACAATGAACCCCTTACCATAGACTCTACAGGGCAGGATGAGGTATATACTTTACGCTGAACAGAACCGGATGAGGGCTCTCGATGAGCAGAGGTGCGTATTGTGAAAATTCGCAAGAAATTTTATCATTTGTTTTAAATTTATGACGCGTAAAAAAGGCTTTTTTGTGACCGCACAAAAGATGAATTATATTGTAATACAGTGAATGGCAATGTTTCGTATATGAAAGAAGAAAATGGTTACCATGGGTAATTTATTATTTAATAATAATAAAATTAAGAAAACACAGGTTCACATTAAATAGCAATTTAGTGAGAGTATACACAAAACAATAAAATAATATGAATGCTTTGTAAGGTAACATATTTCATTTTTATCGGCGGGTATAGCTCAATGGTCAAAGCGTTTGCTTTGAGAAAAAAGGAATTTTAATAGATTTTTGAGCTCTAAAATACCCCCGGTTGGTGTGGATTTGATCCCTCACCCGTTAAATGCCAGTCATAGCCTATTAATTAAAATTGGTGGTAGACGAAAGTCGTCCCGTGATCCATTCATAGACCATCCTTTCATAGTAAATTCCTGTAATAATAAGGATGATGCGTGAATCTCGGGCTGTAGTCTATGACGTTACCGGATCTACACTACAGATGCAGCGCTAGGCCATATACAGCATAGTAAGCGTCATAGAATTCCACAGATGAGACTTCAGAATTACTATCGCCATATGTCGGTATTCTTCTGTATGTGCTTGCATAAAAAATAAAAATAAATATTTAAAAAAAAACCTTTAAAATAGTTGATGACTTAATTCTTATTTTTTTCAACAGTTTTCATTGTTCTAATTACATTTTATGTGCATATGGGTTGCATTATTTTGTTAATTTGTGAGTTTTTAAGTGTTTATTTTTTACAGTAAGTGCTCTTTATTAAATGTGAAATAATTTAACAAATATGTACCTGCTACACCATTAAAAATATAATTGTAATATTTTTTTTTATATACAGTAACAAAATAAGTTATTAGTATGTTTTTATTGCATCACTGTGAACCTAATATGTACGGTTATTTTTTATAATATTTTTGGTAAAAATGATGAAAAAATTATATTAACTAGTCTTGTTAACGGTTCTATATAATATTTTATTTTGCTCACTGTGTGTTATAAGTAAAAACACGTAGTGCTGTGTCCTTTTCACGTTTCTTTAGAAGCATTTTAGCAAGTGACCCTAAACTAACTGATATATTTTATTAACAAATATATGATGAAATGTATTTAAAAAACTAATAAATAAAAAAGTAACAAAGCAAAAATTTAATCAGCATCTAAGTAACTGGCGGGTTGTTAAGATTAATCAAAACATAAGCCAAGAAATATGTTCATATTAATTGAATGAAAAATACTCCAACACACTTATATTATAAACGTATTTTTTCTTCATATTTAAAACTTTATTGCAGCTAAGAATTTCCTGATTAGGTTTGTATTTAATTGATCATTATGAAAATAAAATTTATTTTTAAAATTAATACGTTAGTAGTTTTGTCGAAATTGTCAGGCTGTAAAACTGACCATTTCGGTACTAGATAATTGCAGTGAATATTTTACTGATATATATTTTTTTTTAATTACAAGCAATCTTTACTCAGGGGGTGAGCTATTTAATTTCTAAATTAAATCTACTGTATTTACGAGTATTTTTTTGAATATATCCCATTCATTAAATTAGGTCGCTAGGAATGGGTTATAATTAAATATATGTTTACCAAACTAGAGGCTGTGTGTTCCATTTCCGACAAGGCTTACAATTTAAATGACTTTTGAATAATTTTATAAACTTGATGGCTTGAATGGCATAACTTAAACGTATCGCTTATAAGTATACAAATGTAAAATAATTCTAAATAATATACAAAACATATTTATTTAAATAATATTTGAATTACATTTTTTTCTAATTTGATATACGCAGAATTCCACAATGATTCAGATAAAAAAAACTAAAAGATACATATAATATTAGGACGGTGTGAAAATGATGCCTCCCATTTAGCCTATTATTCGAAATTGGAGATCACGTGAAAACCACACATTCATGAAGAGTCCCCGAAAAAAAATATGATGATGCGTGAAAACTGGGCTAGTGTTATGAATTTAACGAATTATCAATCCACATACTGCGCTTAACCATTACAAAAATAGCAGGTGTCATATAATCCTTATATGAAATTTATAATACACCATCTGTGGGTGTTCTCTTAAAATTGTTTACATTAATAAATAAAATATTTTATACAATATGATGCTTACGAGTCATCAAACGTTTTTGATTCTCACAAATATTATTATATAATGGTCAAGACAAAATATATACATTACTTTTTCATTTGATTTTGAAAGCAACACCTTGGTTAAGTTATAAATATCACACACTCAAACCCAAAAAATGTACAATTTATTTAGTATTTATGTTAGGAATTCCGTAATGAATTCTGTAAGTTAACTCTTCCGCCACACCTAACCCCTCGACCAATGGATGCGACTACCTTTCAGGCACGACCTCAAGTGCAACAACTGCGGCGCGGTCGCATATTCAGGAAATCCTGTAACGGATGCTGAAGCTGAAAAATAAAATAGTGAAAGAAAAAATTAACAATGAGGAAGTTTTTTTTGAATCGAGAATTTTACACACATATAAAGTCTTTAAATTATATTTTTTATGCGATAATATTTAAGTATTTTCAAATAGAGATTAAATTGCCGTATACTCTCTACCGCACGTACTGTGTTAATATATAGCATACATAACCAATGAATGGTTACGTTTTGCACTGTAAATTTAGCTGTAACACTTTTCAAATAAGTTAACAGTTTTTAATGTATGAATAGTAAGGCGTTATAAATTGCAAAGAGTTTTAATTGCAATTTAATTTGAAGTAAAAATATTACATTGTACATAAAAAAATGTACCAGTTTGGTTGCTTACGAGTTTTTCATCGATAGTAGACTATTTGTTTAACATCTACAGAAAGAGCATTGTATGGAATCTATTTTTTCAAAAATTCAAGAATAATCACTAATAACGAAGGTCACAAGTAAATTTGTCATAATATAAAAACAAACATTGTCAGATCTTTCATTTCAACTTAATTTAGTTGAAATAAATTATAGGCATATTGTAAAATAACGTAATTTGCTAACTTTAAGAAAGCAAGGAAATCGTCTTTAAAGCTAGCTACAAAGTCTGTAACAATCGTTTTATCGAACTACATTTGCACACCTATCTAAAGAAAATTTATCAGTGCAAAAGAAGTTTTGTAAAGGGCAGCCACATGAGGGTTATAACACTCGTAAAAAGTTAAACAAAATAAGTTTAATTAGTTGTTTAATATATTCAAAGTATTGTCATGTATTCGCGATTAAGCTTCATTTGATTTGAGGGCATAGATCACTCCAGAGAGTGGTTGCAAATTTTTAGCCGCAATCTACCGTAAGTGTCTAGACACAATAAATACGAATTTTGTAAATAAGGCTCTACGGCATTACATCTGATTTTTAATGGGTTTATAGCGCGCTGGTGTGGCTGCCTTCAGCCCGTAAGCTGAAACTTTGTCCGGCTCGCAGCGTGGAATCCTGAAATCCTGAAACCGCAGCCTGGGTAGCCTCTCGCTAATTATCGCAAAATCCTTTGACCACCGGATAATAGAGCCTTAGAGGGTCAACGTCATGGATGAAATTAATCGGGCGGACAGGATATCCTGGGTATCGCCTGTCAATTTATAGGTTTATTGATATTTGGGTATCGAATAATCAAACGATGAAATTCGAAAATAATTGATATGTAATTATCATTAAATCACGATTGATGATGACAAACTATCACGAGTGATCGCATGTAATTATATGGTTTATAATAAGCGCCAAAATATACATATATTCAGTATAATAATAATATGATATGTGTGTTTATTTTTCGTCTCTATGAGGTGAAGAAAGTAGCCGGGCGTCACCGCATTGGACGAAACAGGATATGTTTAGGGATGAAGTCAGTGGTTCAAATCCCCACGTACGGCATTTATTTTCTTCCTATTAATAATTATGAGAGAATGTCGTATATAAAACTGAATATTTTGAATAACATTAATTGGTTAATAAAGGATTAAACATAATGAAAAGGTATTCTTATATTATCGGTTGCCTTTTAACCTTTTTTCACTCAGAACATTGCATTCTCACAGTATAACACGGCATTCTCGCAGTTATCAAAAAATATTTTTAACACGTAATTATTTGATTTATATGTTTAATTTTGGACTAATTGTACATTTCAGTCAATATTAATCATTCAAATAGTGCAGCTACTGTACTCCATAAATATCTACTCGTAAGTACTTGGATATATTCGTGTTATGATTACTTCAATCATAATATACAATTCCTGCATCCACGTAGCGCAATTATAGAGGATCCATTATTTACTAGATATTCATTGCAATTATGTAAATAAATAATATTGTGGCAGTACGAAATATATGATGAGGAATATACTACAGTCGTATCATACTGAAACAGCAATTCTCGAAAAATTTCAATTTAAAAACGCCTAAAATAGGGTTTTACTCGTCGAAGCTCTGTGTACACGTATGACTTGGAATGAAGGAAAAGTAATGGCATCTTATAAAAATGTGCGGCGAAAGTTTGTGGTGAGCATATTCTCTATCCACATATAAAATTGAGCAAAATGTCTTTACTAAATATTTTATTTTAATTTGTTAAAAAAGGAATAGGTTGCATACTTTCAGTGAGTATATAATTTTCTAAATAAGTCCAGATACTAGTAATTATAATTTGTTTAGTTGAATAGACAGGTATCATGCTAATAAAGTGAGTATAACAATGGAACAGATATGCAAAAGTATATAAAGGTATTTAAGAATTAAGATTTGAACAAAATATACGATAGTTTAACATTTTATAAATGATATTAAATCTTTAATATGCCTGTATTTAAAAGCAGAAAATATATAATATAAGACTAAGTAATTATTATTACACTTAAATGTATAATGGAGTAGAAAGAGTATCTATCTTACTTCAGAAAACTATGTGTATGTAGCAAGCATATTCGTTTGCTTATTTTTCTATTGTAGTCATCACATATGTATAGAAAGTATACTTTCATACACCACAATATAGAAAGTATAAACCTGTATGTAAGAGTATATCTAGATAGAGAACTGAGTATGATAATCTCAATCATCATTTCCAACGCTTTCATTCTGGAGGCTGTACAGAGCGGCGGCCACCCACCACCCACTCTCGCAGGTTGTATCGTTGTACCCCCTCTACCCTCCCGACGAGCCTTCTGTTACTTCCGGTCTGCGCGGAGCCTCCAGCTGCCCGACAATTAGATTGCGGTAGTTGCGCTTGCAACTACTGTACTTAAAAAAAGGCTTTGCAAAACTTTATGCAAGACTTTCTGACAAAAAAAACAATTGAATTATTGATAAAAAAATATTTTTTTTTTGCATTATTTGTAAATTTCTTAACGAACAAGAAAATAATATTAGAAAAAAGAATTAAATTTTAATACAAAAATAACTACATGTTTCGGACTCTCTAGAGTCTATATCATTTATAATTACCATTAGCAAATGATAAAATTTTCGAAATTAAGTGTGTTAGTATATAATTTGAGTGTGTATGTAATAATTTATTACTCGTTCAACAAATAAGTGTATCAGTGTGTACAGTAATGATAATTTAGACAAAGGTTTTCCGTCCTTACAACCGCATTCAAGTGCATGCATTTAATTACCGAAAAATACAACGGATATTCTCTCTGAATCTCTGCGTGGTCATTTTGGGAGAGTCACTATTGTGCGACTGTGGAGACCTGCAGACCGCCTCACACCTAAGATCCCACTCAATGTGCCCAACAAGCTGCACATCTCAAGACCTAATGCTGGGCAACACACATCCTATCGATGTTGCCAAATACTGGGAAAAAAGAATTTGACGTCACTAAATCGAAGAAGAACAAGATGATTTTGGTAACATCTAGTTTAATTACCACGATTCCAGCAATTTATCTATAGCGGAAAAATCAACGAAAGAAAAGTAAAAGGAATGAATCGTGAAAATAAATTGGTTGTTTTTTAAAAAACACTTTGGCATCTCTGAGGCATTGCCTACTTCTGCATAATTCAGCTTTGAAAGCCTCGGCGTAGACTGCGGCCTACGCCAGCGTAACTGCTCCACGTAGAACCTCCTCTACGTGGCTACGATACTACTCTCGAACCAACGAGGAAAACCTCATTCCACGTAGCATTCTCACGTAGGTGACACCCGACACAGATTAAGACTGTATTGCCACCGCGGAAATCAACGACCAAGCACTTTTCAGGAAAATACAGCGTTTTTTTTCAGGAATTTGATATATGTATTATATATGTTACAGTACAAGCATTTTTTCAAAGAAAAAAATCTGAAATGTCATAAACTAAAAGAATTTATTCAACACATCATTTTAGTATTAAATTATAGCGTAGACATGAAATCTAACAAAAAGTCTTACCCATAAAATAAAGGTCACCTAACATGCCAATGAGAGATCTATGATCAGAGTGTCTCTAAAAGATACAATCTGAAATGAGCGTATCTGAAGAAAAACTGAAGTAGTGGAGGCTATCCAAAGAAGAGGCACACTCAAGTGGCAATAAGCAGGACATATCTGTCGAATATCGTTATACGAGGAAGAAAATGATTGAAGTGGCGTCCAAGAACTGATAAACAGAGTGTTAGCTGACCCTCCGACGACATGAGAAGAATAGTGGGAATAGCTTGGATGGTGGAGGATCGAGAAGGATGGAGACTCATGCAGGAGGCCTACGATCAATAGTGGACGGACGCAGGCTAATGAGGAACAGCTCAAGCAAATAACCGCAGATGGATAAGTTTACAAATATGCGTGTTCATTTACTAATTTGCTTCGTATAAGCTTTCGCAATAATGCAAACGCACACTATAATAAGTATATTCATACATTCGCTATATTCGCATAGTAAAAGAGAAAGAATATTCATCGACTTATATAAATGGCATTACAAATATGTGTATTGTATATGTGTAGTAGATCATATAACCACCGACCTTACCTAACCTAACACACCCAATATATTAATTTATTCCAACCCATTTCTCTTGATGCATTTACTGGCTCTCATTCATTAAACCATAAACATGCAAGAAGATGCATACATACGAGTATACTAGTAATAGTGTTCACGAAATGTATAATTTCATGTTTTTTTGGTTGGTAGTAAAATACCTACTGTAGATTATTTTTTGTTTCGAGTTTAGCATTGAGAGACTCAATACTTTCAGATATCTTTGACAAATTTAAATAGATTTGAGAAAAAATAGAGCCATGACAACTTCATTAACATTAGTACAATAAAGGTGTAAAATCTAACCACACAAAAGTGAGGTATATAAAAGGTGAGTCCACATTTGGTAGTTAGTATAACCATTAAGTTTGAAAATTGTGCCGTAAAAAACACACAAAAAAAGTGTGCAAAGTCATTAGACCGTAGCGAAAAGTACTCCACTTCCGGGAGAGTTATCCTCCTGGCCGCAGGATAAACTGCGGCAACGGTTTCGACCAGAAGTTACAGTTATATGTAAATACATGCTGAAGAATACCGCCATAAGGTGAATACTTAGCAAAATAAATTAGCCATAAGGTCAATGATTAAAATACTATAAATTTCCCGATGAGGTGATCAACGTGAGTGGTCAACGTGAATGTCATGGACAAAACTTTGGATATGATAATTGGGATTAAAACCTTTCACACACTGTTTCTTTTTTCTCTGATATGGTATTGTATGTGCATCAATGATTTTGGAAAATCTTTTTAAAGCTTTATTAAAACTAAGGCGTTTAACCAATGCGTCCTCCCTAATAACTTAATTTTCCCATGAATAAAAGTCATCAACGTGAGTGGTCAACGTGAATGTCATGGACAAAACTTTGGATATAATGGGCAGGTCATATCTGTCGAAGAGACGACTTTTTCTGATTATTTTATGTAAAGCAATATGGTATTTGATAAAAAGTAGTATTAGTATATTTATAATTTAATTTTTTTCATTAATTTTCCTCGATTTAGTCACTATCGATTATTTAAGAAAAACCCTTTTACCTCAATTATGAAATATTTTATACTTATAGATATTTTTTTATGATATTTAAAACCTCTTTCTTATTATTTCTCCCTAGTCTTATTCAATTCACAAAAAAATAGCTCACAAAATTTCAGAATGATATCAGCTTGCTATAGCTTAAGGCCGATGCCGTAAAGCCTTTAGCGACCTTTTGTCTATTATTTTTGTCCGCTTGCCTGACATCTACATCGAATGTTTATTTTAATTATATAATGTTGCAAACTGTCAATATGGCAGTCGGTACCGTGGAGATGTGAGATCGCGCTGTGGGCTGGCAGTTGAAGTTTGACTCGCGCCCGTTACAGTGCGCGCATCCTATGCGTTCCTGTAGCGGGCGACGTTCGTGAACAATAAACGTAGTATGTAAACAGAAACAAGTGTTTATATTGTGAACCTGATCCTGCATCCTTCATCCAGTAAACCGATGTCTTAAATACCCGAGGAGGATATCAAGAAGTATACTTGGAGTCGATCTTCAATTTATTTGCACGAAATTCTAACACTGTGCTACCAAGTTAAACCCTTCGGCGAAAGTTTCGCAAATAAAACCACTGTGCCTGAGAGATACCGGATACCAGGGACACATGCGTACCAGCAGTTAATTCAATAAGTTAGTTCTGCCTTGATCTCGATACAGGAAACGCTCCGTCTACCTCCTCGGCCAATCTCTTCTCCTGATTATTTATTTACGACAATTTTCCTATTTCCGCTCCTCGACGCGAGCTTTTTTCATGCTGCGTTTTGTGAGAGGCTTTCACGCGTTGAACGTCGAGCGGACGTGATGCGAGCATTATCTAAAAAGGTTTTGAATTGCACGTGGAAACGGCTCAATCCACGCCGGATCTCATTTATATTGAAGAAAGAGAAAAAAATAGGAAGCATCATACGGAAGGTAGTATGATACAATTCAATCCAATCGTTTGTCTTACATGAATCTATCTGTAAAATGTCTATAAGCGAGATCTAACAAAAAAAAACATAGTATCGTTTTACTTCATACATGTCAGCGTCAATGACAGATGAAACACTACTTTTTAACTGTTTTTTTTTTTTTAAAAAAAATCGAAAGTCCAGGGTTTCCAGTCGGCAGAAATTGAAACAACAAGAAAATAAAGAAAACGCGGACATGAAACAATAAACTACGGGTAAATATATTGTAAAGCATTTTTTACTTGCATTCTCTGTGATATTAGAACATGTCTAATATCTATTCATTTAGTAACGGAATCTAGTCACAAGTAATAAAGTGGTTACATGATGACAAAATAACGGATAATAGTATACTATTAATCACGAAAAGGTCTCCAGCCACTCTCAAACAAGTAGCTTTTTGCGTGCGCCCAGTAACGGGTCCCCATCTGGGTCTCCAAGAACAGGACGCGACAGGGAGGGTTAACACCAAGCGGGACAATATAATATGAATAAATTACACATTTCAAAATAACAGGCAACAGAATATAGAACGTATCTATACTGTACGTATGCCTAGTAATATCATTAAATTTTACAGAAAACCAATCACAAACTCATTGTAAGCATACGGTATTAAAATTATTGCTATCTTTAACATAAAGTCGTACATACACTTCAAAGGACCTTAAAAAGTATTATTAGACTTTTAAAAGGAAAGATATTAAAATAAAGAGCAGAATCCTTAAGTACTTATATAAATAATTTATATTTATTACAATTTTTAATGTTTCACAAGTTTGCCAAAAACATTTATTTAATAATTCAACAAATTCCATATCTACCCATAAATGGCTAATTAATTACTAAAAATTGTACCTAAAACTGTAAAGTAGGTACTTTCAGCGAAAATTAAGAATTTTTAGTTTTTTTTAAGCCCAGATTCAAAATATGATTTATTTAGCTAGACACTCACAGATCACGCTTAATCTTCTTGAATTTTTTTTTTTCACTTTATTTAGTATTGAAGCAAACTTTTATTTTGAATGTTGTGTACAATTTATGTTGGTAATTAGAAACAAAATTCACTGAGAAATCCTATCCGCAACTGCGAAGAGTTTAAGATAGGCCGGCTATACATTTTCTGGTAACAACTCAGAATTAGTGACTGACTGAGTATAATATACAGTAAAAGTTTCGTAATATTTAGTATCTCCTCGGCGGATTTAATTCATATATTCCGCTCTCAAATGAGAAAACTTACGTAGCGATTCCTTAACGGTGGCTGGGAGCGAAATTTCAACTCGAGAAAACGTTACTTGGGGAGAAGAAGAAAAAACTTTAACGCCTCAATTTTTACTCTCTTAAAAAGAAAAAATTATCGGAGCGGAGATTTTTTTATGCTTTTAGTGATTTGGGTTTTGTTAAACCGCTTTTTAATCAGTATTCGCCAATAGTCAGATTTTTACTGTGAACTAAAATAATTCATAGATATCTAGACTTACAGGTCACTGACGACAGTAGTACTTTATAGGTTCAGTTATTATTACGATTATTATATTAGTATCTGAATAGCGAGGTTTTTTTTGACCGAATGGTCATTCCAAAAGCGCTTCTTTGCCTCTCTGAGTAAAAATATGGGTCTTGACTCTGCTTCTGAAGGATGCCTCCGCTTTAGGCTCTTTTGCCCTCCGGTAGCGAGTTTCAGGCCATTGGTGCCGCGTTTCGCCGACCTTCCGTCAGCTGCAGGGTGCTTCTATTTGCTCTGGCTGATCTGAGTGTCTCTCGACGCGCGCTTACTTCTGAAGGCTTAATCAGTTCTGTCAAATAGGTCGGTACAGTTCCGTTCAGTGCCTTATAAGCTAAGAGGCATAATTTGTACTGGATTCTAGCCGAAACTCTCAACCAATGCAGTTCTTGTTAGAATAAAAACGAAGTAAAGCAACATAACGCAGAATAAAAAAATGATGGGTTCTTACTTGTTGGTAACCACGTGTAGTTGGTAGGTTGAGCTACCATCTAGAACCAATATTGTTTTGCATTGATATTTCCCAATCACGTAACTGCGTAGAAATTATCTGTCGTAAAAAGGAATGGTTCAGAATTTGGGAGCTTCGAGATAATGACATGAACTCTATTCAAAAATATATTTACAAATCTCACAAAAGTATGCCTGAAATACCTGCCGTTTCCTCGAGTCTCCAGGACTCTTTCCTAGAGGTCATCGGGAACTATATATTTATGCTTCCAAGTTGAGCTTGGCAAAGACCTGCAAAAATTTATGGAAAATGGCAACAGAAAGAACTGAGTAGCGGCAATTAGAGATGAAAAAGATTTAGATATGAGCAGAAATACAATATTTTGATTGGTTAATGAGTTTTGAATAAGCAATTTCGAAACGTTATTTTACTTTTAGAGGCATAAGAGATCGTGAAATGAATAACATAATATTATTAAAATAATGTTATATAAAGGTTTTTAATATAATTCATACAGTTATAGTACACGCGCAATCCATGTATATAGCAGTGCAAAAATTATATACAAACAGTTCCATTTCCCTGGAAGACGTTGTGAATCATCTACTGTTTATAATAATCGATGAAAAAGGTATGTAGCTTAACAAAAGACAATATGTCTGACTATGTTGAAGTGTCAATTAATAACAAGGAAAAATCTTTTTTTTTTTTAATTCAGAAACCCTTGAATTAAGGATTTGTATTTTTATTACCAAAACTATATATTATGACTCTAAAAGTATTAATATTCAATGACTATTTTCTTAATCAGGACTTATTTACTTTCGAAACCCGCTTTGGTGTGAGATGCCAACATTCAGAGCGTAGAATGCAGGGGGTACGATGGTTTGAGTTTGCGATTAATGACGAGGTCAAAGAGCAAACAAGGCAGTCTAGCATAAACTGAAGCTGCCTTTTTTCAAGCGACTGAATCCACGCCGTCCTAAAAAGCCGTCTGCAACTTTAAATATAATGTATTCCGCGGAGCTGCAAAAAGTAAAGCTGACATGGAATAAGGCGAGAAACATGGCGGCTGACATAGCTTTGTGGCGGCGGTTTGTAAAAACCATATGCTCGAGTTAAGAACGCGAATATATATTACATTTATACATTTGATGATAATGGGAATTACTCATTTATATATATTATTTACAAACTCGTCGAAACTCTTGGTTTAGAGTTGACTTGAAACGAAGCTTGGATAAAGTCAACTTTTAGAACCGTGTGGCAGCAATTCGTATATATGGAAAAGGTTTTATTCAACATAGAATCCACGTTATTCAACAGGAAGTAATACTAAAATTCAAAAAGAATTTTACAACTGCCACCCCTTTATTGTTGCATACAACTTTCAGCGTTCGCATAAAAAAACACGTGAAATGAACATATCGTGCCGAGAAACGAATACGCGCCATGTGTCGCGTATTACGGCTACCGGTCACCGGTAACGGAATAGCGGCAGTAACGGTTGTAACGGCGCCGGCCGTTAAACGCTGCCGGGACTCACCTGCTCTAACGGCGAAGGTACTGTAATTAATTCCCCTTTGAGTAGAGCCTTAAAAGCAGCGGCGTATAAATGAAACATCCACTTGGAAAACTATTCAAAACGATATTTAATGAATGCATAAATCTCAATGGGTTTGCACTTCTTTGTGCGGCAAACGAATCTTCGTGCAATCTCGGAAATTTGTCGGATTTAAATTATTTCTAAAAAATAACCACCAAGCTTTGGTTCAATATACCGAGTGATTTTTAATGAATTGTACAAGATTAAACGACTTCATTTAAACATTTAACAATGTCTGCTCTTAACTTAAGCTTCGGGATCTGGCTCTCCTAGATGGTATAAAAAACTACTTGTATTTCATTTGTACATGTCCGCTCCCGCAACTGGAGCATATGGACATCACAAGTCGCTGCCAGAGAGCTCTGTCAACCGCCGTGGTCCTCGCCTAATCCCATGTCAGCTCCGTCTCCGGTAGCTACGTCAAATTATTTTTTCCCAATATATAGTTCCCGACGGCCTGTCAGGACGGCGAGAGCCCGAGGGCTTAAAGAAAAGACTTGTATATTGTATATATAATATGTTCGGCTGTGTTTCGCGATGCGAACCTAACCTAGAACAAGTTTTCATCTAGGTTTCTCATTCACTGAGCGCATCCGTATCCGATAAGGATGCCCAAGAGTAAGAGTGAACACGATTATTTGTAACAGTGTTTGGTTAACCGTTGCTCAATGCGATTAATGATAAAAACAATGTAACAATATTTTCATTATTTTTAGTTATACGTTAAATGGTTTAAAACGTCATACAGTGATATGTGTTTTTAAATTTTTAAGGAAGATTATTCCTAAAGTTTACAGCTGTTTTTCATATAACGGCCCCTTTAATGTTGTGTTTGGTTAAACCGCCTCATAAGAGTAAATCGTCAAAGCGTGGGATGTATCAGTCATCCGATCTATTATCGAAGAACTAAGCAGATAAGAAAGATAAATATCTTCCATAGTCGTTATAATACAATATAATTTTATCACTAATACAATTTAAAAAAAAACCAACTTAAATGTTTCATAATATTTTAAAATACTTTCTCCTTGGTGAAAGGGTTACTTCACTGCCAACAACAGAGCCTTATGGAAATGTGGGGTCTTTCGTTGGTTTTCGCCTTCTTTTCTAAGTGTTCCGCGGACACTGAAATTGATTTATTAAGGCTGAGAATCCGAAACACTTTGCAAGCTTTGGTCGCTCCTGAAACTTCAAAGTGGCCTGAAAAAACTTTCACCAAAACAAACGCCGCCGGTAACGTCTCAGACACAAGACATTATCCAAAGCAAATTTTCATTTCTTTGTATACTCTTTATGCGAAAGAAAAACCTCCTTTAATCGAATACACAAAATGCGATATAAACTTTGCAATTGAACTTTGATTCTTTAGCTGAAAATGACGACCGCAACGTGACCTTCATTAAATTTGAAATAAATTGAATATAATTTAAGTTTAACCAGGCTTTATGAGACGTATTAGGTGAAGTAAAAAGATATCCATTATTTTAACATGAAATTGAAAGCTTTCTTACCATAGTTAGAATAATCCAATTATTGTCAAACATGTGTTGTTTTGTTTGATATCTTCTTGTCATTGTAATAAAGAATATTGATTTTGGTAATAAAAAACAGATTAGTAGCAAAGTATTTCCTTACAATATAACCCAGTTTTGAAATACGAGTAAATACGAGAATATACATGTGGCATCTACTCTCCATTAATTTTTATAAATTTTCAAAGTTTGTTGTTTATTTGTTTATAATTTTATTGGAGGCCAAGTTTTTTTTTATAACAATTATTATATAATATTATATACATATATATATATGGCATATCGCCAAAAGACAATGCAGCCGTGCAGGCTAAGAACACTTTCTTACGCAGAATGGTGTATTTTTTTACATTAGTGATGGGTAAGGACCTGATAATTGAAAAACAGCGCAAAGTGCGCGAAACCATAATTTAAAATACAAATAATTGACTGTCATACGTTTATGAGTACAACAAATATGAAGAAATAAATAATATGATAAATAAGTAATGATATTACTTATTTTATCATATTCAAATCAATTGTTATAAATGGTCGTTCTTTATTAATATTAAGTAAAAAAATAAATGCTTGAAATAGTTAATTTTTTAAATCATTTAAGTAATGTTTCTGCATTAAGAAAATTACAGATATATTTAAAAAAAAGCTACAATTCTATTATACATTTATTATAAAACATTGCGGTGAAAACACACATAGAATATGTAACAAAATGATGAATTCGAAGAAAAGTAAATAAACGTCACGTAGACTTGAGATACACCTTTCATTTTGAAAATGTAACGTAGAATAAACGTCAGTCCCGATTACATTAAATACCACCGCAATAATACCCAACGGGGTTTCTTTTTTCAGTCACCAGTTTAACATCCCGAAGGATAAAGGTCTATTCATCCAGAATACATTCACATAGTGAACTAGACAGACAAATTAAAAATAGACGAAAAATCTTATTCCCGAGACAATTCTCTAAGGTACGTTTGCATAATGTGTAGTATACACAATTGTTCGAAAAAGATACTTGCGGAATTATAGGCACGCTGCGCGAACAATTATATAGGACATTATTATACGTGCAATATTATTGTGACCGTATAAAGTGAGTATTGAAGAGTGCGTAATGATCAAATGAAAGATTGAGTTAGATATTTTCACCGCAAGAATGCGTGTATAATGCGTAAAATCGGTTTACCGTAGGTATTCGAGGGGTTTGCTATTCCACCTGGAAATGCCAAAAATGGCGGTAAAAAACAAATTTAAAAGGAGTTTATTTTGAAAGGGCTACAGCTCCGTAGAGCAGTGACTGTAATAATATAAATAAATTAATATATTACTTAAATATACATATACTAAACATAAAATTCTTATTTTCAACGCGTCAATCCAAGCACAAAATATAATATAATATAAAATAATATAATAATATAATATAAAGCTTGTGAATAAATGAAGACTGATAGAATAATAATAAAAATATACATACTTTGAATATATACTATGGCGACATCTGTCGTACGATTATAACAATGATATAAATACTAATTTCACCGCAAGTCAGTCTGGGCATAGCAATGGCGCGATTCGCCGAGCGGTATGAATACCTGGGCATAGTTGGATTCCAAGGTCCGCGGTTCGCATCCCGCTTCTGCCGTTATTTTTGTGCTTGGATTGACGCGTTGAAAATAAGAATTTTATGTTTAGTATATGTATATTTAAGTAATAATAATATTGTAATATAGTCAATGATCTATAAAAGTAGATTAGAATATTGAAATAATAAAATAATATTCTAATAAAAATTAAAAAATTAATAAATTAATATATATTTAAAAATACCAAGGTGTGTCACGTGTCACCTAAGCCGTTCACTGGATTGGGATGAAACGTGCCCGTATTATTGTATATTCTCGTTAGTTTCTGAAAAATAAACGCCAAAAACGGGAACAGAAATCAGTAATAACTGGCATTGCAACTCACACGTCAAGCAATGTCCTTAAAGTGACGTCAGCCTTGTTGTCATTTTAAAGTAAGATGCTTTCGTGTTTCTACGCGATGAAAATATGAGTATATAATGTTTCGAAGGTTTTAAGTGGAAGGTTAAGTATGCAAATACACTTTACTTAACATAATACATTGCAAACCATGCCGTCAACAGCAAGTATTATATAGTTATCATGAAAATCATAAAAATATTACATGTGAATTATTAGTTTAAAAATTTGAAGCGCCATCTTATATAAATAAAGGGATCAAAACGTTTTCTCAATCGTTTAACACAACAATTTAGCGTTTCACATAAATAATCCATCAAAAAATATATTGTAGATAAATGCCATCCAGTCAACTTGTCACCATAACCTTACGACGATGCATAAATTCTAATCATAATTAAAATAATGCAAGGAAATTAACAGGCTCTTGGAAATTATTAAAAATATTCGGCGAATCGTCAGCATTTAAGTTATTTATTTGAGAGAAATGTCAAGGTTCATATTTGACTAAACATTTCGAAAAAATAGCGTATGACACGATACACGCGTCTGTAACGTTCAGGGTCTGCAGACGACACTAGTGTATCGTTAGTCTTTATTATACTTATCAGGGCGTCACTCCGTACATGACTGCCGGATATCCGGCGGCGAACACAGCCTCCGCTGAAATATCCCCAAATGTCCTGAAAAACGTCTCTCGCATTAACCGAATATCTCGCGAGCTCTCCTGAAAAATAAATAAAGGCCTAGAATATGAGATTCGGCTGTGTGATTGATGTAATACGAAACGACGCGAGAATATTGAAATATAAAATATAAAAATATTCTTCGTTCTATTATTCAATAACTATAATATAGGTTAAATTGAAATAGAAAAATTAAAAATTCTAGAGAATTATTCGCTGCTTTAAACTCCAATATCCAAGTATATTTGCTTTCATAATAAATAATTTTACAACTGTAAATTGAATTAAAAATCATAAACAATAATAAAATTAAAACACAAAATCGGCTACGTACAATTATTTGATGTACCTAAAAAGAAAAAATCTGGTCAAGACAAGAATGAGACGACCTTTAGAACCAAAAGATCCGGTAGAAGTGTATCCTGTAGGGTCGACATAATTATACGATATTCTTAAAAAATCAAATTTAAAAAATTTATCAAAATATACCTTCGATACTACAGCTTAAGGATAAAAAAAGGTTGGTACTTAGTAAGAACCATCTCAGAGAGGCAATCCCGATGGATCGGTCACATCATGCGCCACGATGGTCTTCTATACGACATTGTGGAAGGGATAGTTGAGGGGAGAAAAACTGCAGAGGGTGCCCTAGACGGGAGTATTTGCAGCAAGTATTCGAGGACATGAGCTGCAGCTCTTATGCTGAGCTAAAGAGGTTGCAGAAGATCGAGAAGAGTGGAGATCGAGATGAAATATTTTGTTGCTGCAAACTAATCCACCGGATTGATACTACGAAGAAGACTAATGCTTTAGTCTCTTCACGTTACCAGGATATGTTCCCTTAAGATTGTCGAGAACCGTTTATGTTCCCAGGTGAACCTCCGGATGCATAGATAACACGGGACAAGGCACGCACAATGGCAACCAACAGAACTAAGAAGCTAGAACTCGTATATTATAAATATTGAAAAGACATTAAATGAATTAATAATTAAGATTAAACTGCATGCTTCAGTTTAAGAAGTGGATATGAAAGTGACGATGATTGTAGGATTTTTTGTTTTTATTATGAAACAAATCTATTGATTAACTCCGTTATTGTTTGTATACATTTGTGGGAAAATATCAATTCAATATAAGACAGCCACATTCGGATATTTTTTTCCCTTGGTACAAGTATTACGCAAACAGTATCGATTTCGATCTCAGGGTATCATTTCAGTTTATTATAAAAAACATCGCACTGGAAGACCTAACTTTACAGAATCGTAGAATGTACTCGATGTACTGGAAAAAGCTTCGAAAGGCGCAAATCTGACATAGAATACGGCAAGAACTATTTTTTTTTATGTAATTGCATACAGGTGAGCACAGCCGGTGAACTCTATGACGCTCAGCCAGGGAGGATCGACGGTGCATGCGAGAAACGTGTGTTGTGTTCGTGTTTGTGTGTGGGTTGTGGATATTGTAAGCGTATATTTTTATGTTTTTTGAAGAGATCCAGATTGTAGGAAGGAAGAAACACATACGATGGAAGAGCATTCCAAAGCTTATCGGTGGCATTAAGGAAGGAACATTGGAAACTGCCAGTTCTTGGTCGACACACAATAACCGTGTATGGATGTTCGGCAAGTGTAAGACGAGTTTGTCAGTTGTGGGTGGGTGCAGGAGGAACTAATTATTTAAGTTCCGAAGAGCAGCGACAGTGGTAATAACGGTAGAAAGACTAAGTGAACCAATCTACGCCTGTGTTCATTGATTGCAGGTAAGACTTAAGTGTCATTGTTTATATAACGAATTATCAAAGTTATACTTGCTGACAGAACTTTATAATGTGGATTTTCAACGCCCAACTATGTAGCGGTTATGGTTGGAATATATTTAATGAATTATCATAATTCAGACAAACACGATGAAATAAAACAATTTATTTGATATGAAGTGGGTTCATAAAAATATATGAAAAAAACAATGTTAACTTAACAATACAACAAAAACGAACACTCCAATAACGAGGCAACAAGAGAGAAAATAATATCGCTGAAAAGAAAATCTGAAAATGTACTATAAGTGTATTACCGGGGAGAATTTTTCAGGGTGTCGTGAAAATCGCGGGCGGGGCCGTCCTTGTCTGGCACCTGTTTCCTTCGCGCGGGTGCGAGGAGGGACGTCCGATGTATTCGGCCACGTGTTGCTAGCGAACGATGAGGCTTTCCTGATGGAGAAATGAACACGCGCGGGTCGAAAATGCGATACTGAAGAAAATTTGTAACTGAAACGTTCTAATTAGCTAATTTAATTGATTTTTTGTATATTTTGCTGTGTTTAAACACGCCTTAGAGACGAAAAAAGAAAATGCATCCGTATAATGCATTTTGAAAGCAGACGAATACTGAGGGAATGTGTAAGGGAGCGGAAAAGGTAGTCTTCCATACTAAGTTAGGTAAAGAAACGAAAGAGGACCTAGCAGGAACATACGAGTATACTTCGAATACCGCAGGAAGGCATAAACTACACTTGCATTGTATATAATGTATTCGGCTTACATGGAATAAGGCGAGAATCATGGCGGCTGACAGATTTTCATGGCAGCAGCTCACACAGACCATAAAATACAGTCAGGGGAGTGGACATTGAATGATTAGCCACATTTTAGGACCAAATGGTCGAGTCTTCGGGAGTGTCTACCTAATCATATCCTATCGCCTTAAGAACACTCTTTAACAGATACCAAAACATGAATCGTATTCGGCTGCCGTCTCTGGGCTCTTTAACTCTGAATCCAGTCGGGGACCATATATGCTTCTAAATGGATTTTCGGGTGTAAATATGTCTGGAGACAAGATATCAGCTAATAGAACTGTGTAGCGACATTCGTTGTGAAATATTCCAGTATGAAGAAAAATACATGGTCACAATATTTCGTCGAAGCCTATGAACCTAAATCATACAAGAAACTAAACAAATGTGAGATGAATACTACCTATTATAACCTACGGAACAGATAACTGGACCCACACCAAACAGAATATAAACAAACTACAAATGGAGAGGAAAGTACATGTTATAAAGTGCTCCATGTTAAGAGTCTCAATCCGTTACCAAATCAGTAATGTTCGGAGGAACAAAAGTGAAGCGCGTGTAGTTGCGCGATATGTCGGGAAATTAGCACGACACGTAGAACGAAAGCAGCTCACGTCAATACTGCTGGAAAGGAATGGTTGCTGAAGTCCCAAAACAGTAATGATTGTGAATCAATGAAAAAGATATTTACCCAGTATTGCATCGGATACTTGTTGAAAATAAAATGCCGAGGCATTTAATTTTAATGCAACGTATCTTTATAATAAACAGCAGCGATAAAACCTTTTGAAAGTAACGCAACGACTTGGCGACTTTACCGTTAGAAGTGGAGTCGAGAGAGCGCTAACTTGTAGTTATAATGCTCCACACTTCCCTCCTCGGTGTTGCTGTGTTCCTGGTATGTTATTATTATAAATAAGAATTTCAGTAATGGCTTATTCGTGTATGACAAAGCTTATCTTAATACTGGGGTAATAAAAACACGATCCAAACAGCCCGACTGAAGAAAATTTAATATTTTACACAGCTTCTTTCAAGGCTCGACGCGTAGAATAAAGATTTTAATGCATCATCATGTAAATAAAAAATTAATTACCTGTTTACTTATCCAACGCAATTAAACCAGGCCATAGTATTTATAATCGTACACATAAAAATCTAAGTACATACTCGGTTTATTTATTTATACGGTTTACATGATTCTCTTTAATACGCCAAAATTCAGTAATAGAGAATTTCTTTTCACAAAAAACCTCGCTTGTATCAAAGAGATCATACATTTTTTTCAATAAAAAAAAATGGTAACTTGCAGTAGTTTATCACGGATTTTTAATGTGTTCATAAATATTTGCTAAATTGCGCAATTCATTGAACAAAATAAAGTAGTGATTAAATATACATATACTATACATAAAATTCTTTTTTTTTAAAAGCGACAATTCAAGCAGAAAAATAACGGCAGAAGCGGGATGCGAACCGCAGACCTTGGAAACCAACTATGCCAAGGTCGGGTGGTACTTACTAAAAATAAATAGACTGTCGGAAAGTAATAATATTAAGCTTGTGAATAAATGAAGACTGAATAGTAAAAATAAAAATATACATACTTTGAGTATATACTATAGCGACATCTATCATACGATGATAACAATGACATAAATACTAGTTCCAATGTGAGTCAGCTCAGGCAAAGCATTAACCAAGTTGACTGAGCGGTAGGAATACCTGGGCATAGTTGGTTTCCAAGGTCCGCGGTTCGCATCCCGCTTCTGCCGTTATTTTTCTGCTTGAATTGACGCGTTTAAAAAAAAGAATTTTATGTATATTTAATTACTAATAATATTGCAATATAGTCAATGATCTATAAAAGTAGATTAGTATATTGAAATAATAAAATAATATTCTAATAAATATTTTTAAAAAATCCATAAAATAAAGTAGTTTACTAGTGTGAATTCAAAGATTCGATATCTCAATGTTTTAAGGTAAAATTGACATAGAAAATATATTATTGGATATTACAATAATATTATAAGTTCTTAGACACAGGTATTTTAGAATACGAATTACTGAAAAAATGTAAGGAACATAACTAAGGCGATGTCTTGGCTTTAAGAGTACCTATCAATCTAATACTGTCAAGTATTACTTAAGTTTTTATACAAGAAAAAATAACGAATAGATAAACACTTCCTACATATGAAAAGTAAAAATATATATTGCAATAAAATATATTGTTTAAGAATTATAACTTTTTTCAAACTGATTTTCATGCATTTTAGCTGTTATATAAAATATTTTATTACTTATAAATTTCCTATTTAACGTTGCTTTGCTTGGATGTCGATTTCAAATAAATCAATCAGTAACAAAGCTAACGTGTTTTCAGTCGCATATTTATCAGCACATTTGTATTTTTTTGTTCGAATACCGATATCAAATTTTCCAATTTTTTTTACTGCGAATCACCACAATGACAAATATACACCACTCGAGCAACTTGCGAAAATCTATCGTAAACATTTACCGAAGTAAAGGCGAAGGTGACCGAAGCGATGTAGACTAATTGACTGTATACAATTCCAAGAATACGAATTGTTTGGGCAGCGATACTCTAGCATGTCGGAATAAACAATAAACATTAAACAATCGGCTGTTTGTTCGTCGGAGAATAAACAATGTATCGAGAATAAACAACGGGAATTATCACTGCTTGTTTACTCGGATCAGCTTCCAATAATACATAATAATACGATTTAATACGTATTTTTTATACTTAATGCGATTCGTTCTTTCGTATTGAGTTTCTTTATCTAAAAAGAATAATCGTAAAAAAATCTCATCAATGTGAACTCGGATCAAGTTGGTTTTGCATTAAGTAGCAGTACATTAAGTAGTTCCGGACGACCTTCCATGTCTAAAAAAAGAGAAACTATGCATTGTTTAGCAGAACTTAAGATATATGAAATGGCAAATAATGTACGCATAGTTGTGCTGTTACGATCAATACTTTTGTGTTGTTTTTTTATTATTAAAATACTTGAAATTCACTGACCAAAAAGAAGATAAAATAAAAAATAAAATGACGAAAGAGGAAGTACATTTCATTTAATCTTAGCGGAAGATTGTATTAAATATAAGATGAAAATTAATTTCGATATAATTAAAATGACTTTCATTCAACTGAATTTCCTTACATTCTATCATTTTCTATTTAACCCAACTTCATTCCATTCCACGTAAAGCCAATGCAGCCGTATAATGTATTTCGAAAACAGATACCTGCGTAGAATACTAGACATAAAATTGTTAGAATTTGTTAGAAATAACGAGGTGAGACAACGCACACGGTAGCCTTCCATACTAGAGAATGCCATGACACGAAGATGATCCTGGTTGAGCCATATACTTCGAATACCACAGAAGAGCAAAAATTACAGCAACTTTTTCTACAAGCTCCTTTGCCAGAGCCGTAGTTGAAGGCCGCTAAGACCTATAAGCATATAATTTAATCGGTGGAGCTACGGTAAGCAGAGCTGACATGTGATAATGGAAGGCAGAGCTTTAAGGCAGCAGTTCATGACGACGAAATTCTCCAATTAGAGAAACAGGCGTCATAAACAGAAAAGCTGAAAAGTCCACATTTTTATACATCAAATTTTGTATGTGTCACACATTTTACTGAATTAAAGTCTCGGTAGCGGTCATTTTTTTTCTGATTGTAATCTACGATACCATAACAAAAGAAAGCTTCGTTTCAAAAAGCTTTCTACACAAGTTGTACTCACGTCTTCTTTAAAACCTCAGATCATAATATGGTGCGTTATTTCTGGCCACCTGAATCAAGCGGCAAGTAGTCTCTCAAGCTGCGCCCCGCCGGGCGATATTCCTCATTAAATTTAAGTGCAGAGTGCGCCTTCGCTTTATCCACTCGAGTTTGCCGCCGGGAACTTTCTAGATGGAATTTAATCAGTCCAGCTATTTTCGGACGGCGAGCTCCTCAAACGCCCATTGAAACAATATTGAAAGAAAACTTATCGAGAGTGGAGTGCGCCGCACAGACCTCACCTCAAAAAAACAACGACGAAGTATACGAGATAAAGACGAAACAAGACGGCAGGAAGCAATGATCGATTATAGGAGTATGTTTTAAAGCTTTTTTTTCGGCACAGTTGAGCGCTTGGACGCCTGGAATAAACACTAGAAAAACGGTCACTGTAACAGTCAATTTGCCTTTCATTTATGCGCACCTGGACCTCACCTAAAAAGGCAAAAAAGGTAGAAACAAGAATGCCGAAAGCAATGATAAATTTTATAAATATATGGAAAATAATATTTTTTGTGTATCGCTTGGCGCACGGACGCCGGTGATTTAAACCACGAAAAATCACCAATGCGACATATTATTTGTCTGTTGCGCACCTATACTACTGCTTCTAGCACATTCAAAATAACTAATTCCTCCTGCACCCACCCACAACCGACAAACTCGTCTTACACTTGCCGAACATGTATATACGGTTAATGTGTGTCGACCAAGAACTGGCAGCTTCCAAAGTTCCTTCCTTAATGCCACCGGTAAGCTTTGCAATGCTCTTCCAGCGTCTGTGATTCCTCCTTCCTACAATCTGGATCTCTTCAAGAAACAGATAAATATACACTTGCAATCTCTCCAACCCACACACAAACACAACAAACGTTTCCCGCATGCTGCGTCCAGCCTCTGGCTGAGCGTCATAACTAGTCTTGAACTGCATGCGATTACAAAAAAAAAATCATACGAGTACACTCCGGTTGTGCATGTTGTATCTGCGTTTATTGCCTAATACAATTATTTTATTAAATATATAATAAAATAATAATTACAAATAATTGTTTGTTTTGTGAAGAACACGTGCACATCATGCGCCACGATGGTCTTCTTCACGACATTGTGGAAGGTATGCTTCAGGTGAGAAACAGCAGAGGGCGCCCTAGACGGGAATATTTGCAGCAAGTTTTCGAGGACATGAGTTGTAGCTCTTATACTGAGCTGAAAAGCATTGCAGAGAATCGAGAGGAGTGGAGATCGAGATGCAAGAATTTGTTACTGCAAATCAATCCACCGGATTGATACTACGAAGAAGAAGTATAGAGAATTATTCCAATTTTTATCGACTTATTTTTACTATGTTGTGAAGCCATTAATGACATAATACACTCACATTCATTTCATAAATTTATATCATAATCATATAAATTTTATAAAATGTGTATGAAATTGATATTAAATCATTTTTTTGTATTTATTTCACATTTAGAATTTTCTTCGGTGTTTTTTTTTCATGAAAATTACAAAGTATAACTTTCAAGTCTGTCTAATGAGGGTTCGAAAAAAAAATAGATCAAAATTTTCAGTATTCTGAAAAACTACCTAACAGACAGTAAATCCACAGAGTTTATTCTTGAATGCGGAGGAGAGGGAGGCAAACAACCTGGAAATAAGGCCACTCGGCTACGATTTGAAATTCAAATCGCGAGGGCTGAAAATAATTAATTTGAATAACAATTTGCGTTGATTATTGCTCGAGTTTGCCTCTTCAATTACTGAAACGCTGAAAACCTTAAAGGCGGGTCTGAAAAACACAAGGAGAGAGTAATTCTTAAGCGCTTTGTGTTTCGTTACAGACCGATAGGTGGTGTGCGGGAGAACTTTCGTAATTTCCTTTAACGGATGACTAAACGATAATTAGCGTCATTTCCGTCCGGCGGCGTCAATCTAATCGTCATTACTCGTCAGCTGGTAATGTGTTAATTTTATGAACTGATGAATTTAAAAGAGAATTAATTGAATCATTATATAGCGACATTTATTTTATTATTAATGTTCATAAATTATACAAAACCATAAACATAAATAATATAATATAAACTTAATTGACTCAGTTCAAAGAATGGCAATTCGTTTGATAAACAATGACAACCTTACGTCTAATCTACAATCAATGGAACACAGGCGTAAGATTGGTTCTCTTAGTCTTTTCTACTGTTATTACCACGGTCGCTGCTTTTAGGAACTTAAAGAACTAATACCTCCTGCACCCACTCACAGCCGACAAACTCGTATTGCACTTGCCGAACATCCATACACGATTAATGTGTGTCGACCAAGAACTGGCAGTTTCCAAAGTTCATTCCTTAATGCCGCCGGTAAGCTATGGAATGCTCTTCCAGCGTCTGTGTATCCTCTTTCCTACAATCTGGATCTCTTCAAGAAACAGATAAATATACACTTGCAATCTCCCCAACCCGCACACAAACACGAACACAACACACGTTTCCTGCATGCAGCGTCCAGCCTCCCTGGCTGAGCGTCATAGAGTGTCTTGGCCGGGTGTGCTCTCCTGCATGCGTTTACATAAAAAGATAAATAAAAATATATATATTATTGGAAATGCTTAAAGTTTATTTATTGTTTTTAATTTATATTTTTAGCATTCACTTTGAAGTATATTCCAAATATTAAATAGAAAAGATGAGACAAAACTTTTATTAAGGTAATATACGTGAGTGCTCGATACCATCCACGTTTGACTAAACAAGATTATTATATTTATCAATTCAATATGCTAATTGTTTTTGTTTTTTCATTGAACAAGACGGTTGGATCTAATCTGACTATCCCTTAGAACTTAAGGGTTCAGAATTTGATAGCAGATTAGAATAATCATCATATGTCATTAAAACCCTGATTTAAAAACACCCAAATCTTCTTCGTAGTATCAATCCGGCGGATTGGTTTGCAGCAACAGAATCTTGCATCTCGATCTCCATTCCTCTCGGTCCTCCGCAACCCTTTTCAGCTCAGCAAAAGCGCTACAATTCATGTCCTCGAATACTTGCTGCAAATACTCCCATCTAGGGCGCCCTCTACAGTTTCTACCCTCAACCATCCCCTCCACAATATCGTGAAGAAGACCATCGTGGCGCATGATGTGACCAATCCATCGGGCTCGCCTCTCTGAGATGGTTCTTATTAGGTGCCTATCTTCCTTGATTATCCTGAGAACCTCATTGTTCGTGACGTGGTCTCTCCAGGAAATTCCGAGAATTCTTCTGCTACCCAAATATTCGCATATAATATTTCTAGATTCTATACAAACTGCGGGCACTCATACACGAGATCATTGAGAACTAGTCATAGTATATATTCTCGGCGGAGCTCCGGATGTAGAGAGTAAACTAAGGAATATTATCTCAGTATCTGTGTTTCCTTCTTCTTACGATATGGATATATTCAAGTAACTTATCGAAATACATTTGGACTCTCACCAATCAGCACACAACTCATATTTCCTACATACAGCGTCCTGGCTGAGCGTTATATAGCGTACTGGTTTTAATCGGTTGTACTATCCGACTATATGCTCCAGTTACTACGCGACTTCGATCGACGATCAAAACAATTATTTTTTATTGATATTAATAAATAAAAAAATAGGCAATGCAGTTAATATTATAGTATAAATCAAATATTTTAGGAGTATGACTATAAAAGCACTATTTCACTTGCGAGAAGGCCGCGAATCGAGCTGGAGCGAAGTTCTTTTACATATGCAGAATCTTATCGACACATATGAGAAACATACAATCCACTAGAATCCAATTTTTCTCATGCTTATATCTTATATACTAAACCATAGTAAACCATACAAGATAGTAAAATGCAACCGAAAGCATAATACATTCCTACTAAAGTGGCAGGAATGAAAATTACTTTTCAAAATGAAAATAGAGTACATTATTATGTACAACAAACGCAGCTCGCCGGAATAGAGTCCCCGAATGCAAAGTTAACGGTGATTTCCCAGACGGCGCTGCATAAAGCAAAAATACTCTTGAAAATGTTTACTCTTTTTCCAGAGGGGCGATCGCAAATCTCACACAAATTAATTCAACAAATCTGCCACAAGCACGACAGACAGACTATATTTTTCTGGACGCTTAAGATTTGGATACATAAATAATCGTTTTATTTTAAAGAATGCTTTATTGTTTTAAAATAAGTAAATATTTAAAAATAAAAATGAATTAAAAAGTATTGTGGAATACGTGCTTACTTACTTAAGGCTGAATAATAGTACCGAGTTTAAGCCTTTATTTACTGACGGGACTTATAAGTCCCATACCACAAAATCTAATGTTGATACTGCAGTTGTGCCCTGACGGGACTTATAAGTTAGATTTATAAAACTATGGCATAAATGCTTATTTTAGAAAAAAAATATGATTTTTTCTTAATTTTTCTCTATATCATATCAACACTTATTCGTATAAAAGAATCAGAAATGTAGATTCATTATTTCATAATTTAGTAAATAAAGGATTAAATCTAAAAAAAGATAAAGGCCTATATTTCTTTGTTCAGTAACAAATTCAAGCCTGTAAGTTAATCAACTGGCAGTAAATGAAATTAATCGGCAGTAGACTTTATAAATTGGCAGTTTCCACTTTTGTCAGTATGAATATGGTCAGTCATAAAATTAAAATGCCTGTGATATATTCAATCATAGTAAAACATAATGTAAAATGAATGAATAATTAACTCATACAATGGAAACCTTACCCAACATAACCTAACCTATTATTAATTACAAAACATTAATTACTCCCGGCCTATTTATTATTTTTCTGCTGCCGATTGATATTTTTAACTGCCAAATGATATTTTTTAACTTAGGTTTTTATGTATTTAGTACTGTGCGTTTGCTAAATAATAACTGTCCATTAATTGAATTAAAAATGCCAAAAAAATAATTTCCATTAAATATTATTGTGGAATGCGCGCTCACTTATGAAGTAGCAAAGTACTGGGTTTAGATACCAAAAAATTTACAAAATAAGATATTTTGTAACATCGAAACAGATCAAAAATGTCAAAAATGGCATAAGATAAGTTTTAAAATTTTTTGTAATATTGATAACTACAACTGTAAAAATATCGATTGTTAACAAACGAAGTACAAATTTACTTTATTAATAGAATCTAAAACTCTTAAACTATAATCTTTTGTATAAAAAATCTTAAATACGATATCTTTTCGATTGAAAACTCCAACGGTAAGTACTTGTTGAGTGAATTAAATTCAAAAAGTCTTCTTTTTGCGTTCAGTTTTGTTTTAAATGAACGGCAACGGGAGATTTAAAGCTTTCAGAGTAAATTCAAAAATAAGTTGGCCGTCGAATATAAAGTTAGTTGAGGTAGCAAATCAAAGATCCGCAGATGGAAAAAGGCTCCATATGGCCGACACACAAATGCATATATAATAGATCCCGATACATTTATTGGTATGTTTTCTCGGAACTATTTTCCGCTCCCCAGTTTTGAATGATTTATTTTAAAAAGTTTTGTTTCGCCTTGCGAGTGCGAACGGAGTGTACAAATACAGCGTGAACTAAAAATATAGAAAATTAATTCAAAATTAAAATATTAAGTAAAATTATTGGATGAGAGGGAGGAAATTTTTAGGTATTTTGGCGTACTAAAAGCGGCGGTCTGCAGGCCTTTTTGAATCGCATGCACAATAGCGGTATATGGCTCTCTAAGATATCTAACGATAAAAACAATTTCCCGCCTATACGATGCATGCATTTACCCATTTTTGTTTACGGCTGTGAATCGTTACAGCTTAACAAAAGCCAGTGCAACCGTATTGAAGGTTTTGAGAAGAAGTGACTGGGTAAAATATTAGGAGAAAAAAAAATTTAAAAATTCTGTTTAAAAAATGTCTATTTGTACATTCAGAGATATCAGTTGTTTGGTCACAAATATAATTATTGAAAGATTTACTTTGATTTACACATTTAATGCTATACCAATTGACAACAGCTTGATATAGCCCTTGCAGGCTGGCACCGAAAACCTCGATATGCGAGCTTTCGTCTCTTTTTGTTCACCGGGTGTCACTGATCACGGGCGCCCTCTAGCTAGTCAGTTGTCCTGCGACCGCGAGGATTCGGGTTGCGATCGGGCCGGTGCCTGAAAGCATTTAACGCCGCCCGGGCCGATAGTTTGTCAAGTTTATCGAGAATATATGTGCTTCTGAGTGTTGTCTTTGTGTCGCTGATCTGCTCCTCATCTGTCTACCACGTGTCTTAATAACGATCCCGGCGACGTGGAGTCGATCTTTCCTTAAATAAATGGGTTGTTACAATAGACAAACGTTTAAAGCGATAGAGGACGTATACTTTTAAAATTTGGAGATTAACTAAACTCACGAAATAGTGATCTAGTAATTGAGAGAAAAACAAACAATCCCGTAAAATTGTTAGTTGTATTTAATCCGCAATCTAATGAAGTTATCGGACAAACACTTCATATTAAAAACATCGGAAGTATTATCCCATATATGTCAACATAAAGCTTGAAAAATCATTATATTAGGAATATTACAAAACATCGTAAAACCATGAGTTACAATAGGAAGCTTGGCAGCCGATGGCAGTAGCACCAGCAAGTAATAACATATTTTACTGTATCGAATTATCTACTCTCATAATGTCATCATCGACAGTATCGGCTTCCTCAATGAGCAGCTGGTAGGAAGCGTAGTGTAACTCACGCAGTAAATCATTTAAATTAAACGCAGCTTTTTCAGTTTACTCACAGTTGCCTAAAAGCCCCATGTTGCATTCGATCGTCCATCATCCTTTGGTAGTATTTCAAATCCCCCTCTACGGCGCATCGGGAAATTGAGAAAATCGAGTCGAAGTTTCCCTGGTCGCGGAGAAAGCCGCCGCCCGTCTGGCGACGTCTCATGAATGGAAATGGGGAATTTTAAAATATGGCGAGAACAAGTCGGACTTGGAAATACGTTCAAGTGCACTGTTGGCCATGGCCCAAGTCGATTTCCGTTCATACATTAATCACGAATTTTGTTTAACACCCTCATTCATTGTGTCGCCCTGATACATCGAAAAGATTTTTATCGAAATGCATCGTTATTTTTGCAGTTATAAATAATAAATAATAATAAGAAAATATTACCACAATTTAGTCAGTGTTATCTTTATTAGATCATACAATCTTTACATATGGTATGACGTTATTAACATGCAAATAAGACGAAACATTACTTTCAACTATATATTTCTATTATCTCAACAAACTCAAGACATCGAGGTGTGATGTTTCGTGTATCATTGGGCTGAGTTAATAATTGATATCTTCTTTACCTATGTAACCCTGATATTTGAGGAATACAGGATTTTATTAGAATTTTATTCTCGCTAGTCAACTTAACTCTGTAAAATTAGATAAACCTGTATATGTTTATTGTACTTAACATTTTAAATACAAAATAAAAAGTATATAATTTAATATTTATTTTGCAGAAAAATTTAAATGTTGTCATTCGTTATTATTTCCTGAAAAATTCACGGCATTATAAATATTAAAGAAGTCCTACAAATACAAATAAATGGCAAGGTATTTTTTAAATGTAAGCACTTGTAGATTTTTATTAGACCTAGACATGTTCATAGAATACATTTGACCATCAATATTGATATATTCCACTTGAGAGAAGCCCAGTTTCGACATGAGCTCCACGAATTTATTTATCTAAGTAATTTCGTGGAGTCTTCTGTTTAGGGGGCTCCGGGACTTTTTAAATGATTGTATTATTATTGTATTATTTATAAATTGTTGTATTATATCCTGTTTCAGAATCGAATTAAATATTTATATTTGTAATATTTCTGGAAGAAAATAAATTGACAATTGAATGATGTCATATGTATTCTATGAACATGTCGCCCACATGTGATCGGCGAATTTCACGGTACAAATTGCATCTATCACTAGTTAGAGTGACAGGCTATGACAGCGTTATTTTAGTTGAAACAACAACTCTTATTGATAGCGAGGAGGTATTATGTTTGTGAAGGCACCAGGAATAGAACCCATATTTATTTTTTCATGGGCGACCACGCTTACATTACTTAGCAATAAAATACCTTTTGGTAGAAAAGTATGAGTATCGGATTAATCAGCTGCCCTCCTTAAAAATATTGATTTTATGTTTCACGGCACAGCGTTTTACTCAATCGAACAAGGATAAGTTATTTCGATTTCGATTAATACCGTTGATTAACTTTCAAGGGAGAACATAAATTAAAAAAAAAGAGATGTTATTGAAAAAAAAAAAATTAAACACTTCTAAATGAACTACAATATAAGTAGGGAAGTGAAGTTTTCAATTCACATAATTATTTGAACATATTAACATGTTTTTGTAACTTTGAATAAAAAATACGAAGGCACATATAATCACCAGAGATTGTCTTCGCAAGACCATCGGGATACGAGAACGCCAACTCGGGATAAATTATGCAAAAAAACACGGAAACAAAGACAGCGAAAAAAATGTCATTTTAAAGACCAAGCAAACAAAATTCTTAAATTTTTCGCTAAATGAAAACATCTAGGGAACGGGCTCACAACCCCCTGAGGGGTAGAAATAAGATAACAATATAAATAAATTCTTTTCAAGTTTTTTTTCAGGCTTGAGGGAGTATTCTTTAAAACGGAATTCTCGACTGGGTCATAAATAAAAGTGTATTGCTACGTACAGTAGCGATATACATAAATCGAGTGAGATAAATGAGATATTTGATTAGTGGGAGACAATCTTCACACTATGTTTTTAAGAGATAAAACATAAAAGTGGCCTACCAGCACGACACTTTTCTAAATCATATTCCTCTTTTGTCGATCGTATTGTTTTCCTAGATCTCTGTGAACTTTGACATGTGTCGTCTTCTTATTTTTTATGTTTATTCTATAGATGCTTTATGCTGATTTTTAGTTTATTGGAACTGCGGTGCTGTTAAATAAATAAATAAAACCAAATGTATAACACAACTAATGACGATAACATTTTGAGACATCTATTTTCACTTGGCAACCGTTGTAAGCAGCATTAGAAGTGTAACTACTTGGATAGGTGACCACTTTATGATGCCACGTGTCGTTTTTTAAGAAACGTCAGGCTAATCATCCGATAAAAGAGTGCTTCCTAATCAGTCATGTCACGGTCCCCTAAATCTGAAAAAAAATCTTTCTCTTGTTAAAATGAATATATGGCAATAATTATTAGAATGGTATTGTAGTTTTTGGGTTTGGCCGTGTGTGGCGACTTTTTCTGTGCCTGTATTTTGACCGTCATTTTAGAGGTCATAAATAGGGTTGACGTAATCGTCACCCTCTAAGTTTTAGAGAGTATAAGAATTAAGCAAGTAATTTTCAATAATATTTGAATATTCTGACAATCAAGACGTAACCACTGCTTCATAATTAATCGCCATATTATGCCGTTGCTAAGGCGTTTTGCAAATTCGAACGATTTGCATAAAATTACAAAATATTCCTTGCACCTAAAAACGTCTCATGGTATCAGGCTCGCAGAGCAGGCGGTCGGTCATGCGTGTGAGATATTCAACCGCGCGTCAAACCGAGTATCGCCTTCACCCTCTAATGATTCCCGATCGAAAGGGACGGGTGTGTGCGGGACGTCGTCCCTCATTTCGCCGACAACAGAGATGAGCCGGCAATATTATTATTTTTCATTCGGTTACGCTACCGTTCCCTTTACCTCTCGTGTTTCTTTCGCCCCTAATACATATTTGAACGATACTAGGAATATGAAATACTTTTCTATAACACAGTCGCGATGTTTTTTTTGCTCGCGTAATCCAAAGTGTCAGTTAAGGGTTTAGTCAACAATATAAATCACGCTTTTTTTTATTTGTAACGGAATTTTTTTACTATAATGTTTGCGGCGATTTTTCATATACCGGTCCCATATATGTTGTTATTTTGGGTTAGCCCGCCTCTTATGACTAAATGGGCTACGCTTCAAGAGCATCGAACTAATCATCCATCTTATGAAAGCGTTATAATAGGTTAAATTGTATAAGAGATGTGCCGTATTATTTCAAGTTTATGTTAATTTATGCAAAATTATCATTATTTAATTTACGCCGTTATATAAAAGCATTATGTATTAATATATAAACATCATGTATGTACAAGACGTATAACTTTCGACCTAATTAGTAAAACATTGATGACGTTGAAACCACAGCTTAGGTTAATTTTATAGCTAGAATACCGACAAATGGTGATAGTGATGCTTATCAGTGGATTCTATGACGCTTACCACGTTACATATGGAAAAGCGCTGTACGTGGAGTATTGATCCGCCAACGTCATAGACTACAGCCCCACATTTACGCACCATTCTCATTATTACAGGAATATACTATTAATGGGTGATATTCACAGGACGACTTTCGTCTACCAACAATTTAAATTAATAAACTAAGACTGGCATTTTACGGGTGATGGATCAAAATCACACCAACCGGGGGTATTTTAGAGCTCAGAAATCAAATGAAAATATATATTTTTTAATCTCCGTCGGGGATTGAACCCACCTGAGACCTGATGATTGCAGGGAGTAATACCATCGACGTCGCCCACTTCTGGGCAGACAGGATCTGACCCTGTTGTTTCCGACACGATTATATATATTGAACCCACAACTTTTGGCTTGCCAAGCAAACGCTTTGACAATTAAACTATACCCGCCGACCATAATATAACTATATATTAAGGAAAAAATTAAAGCTTTCTTCCTCGTACAATTAAAGTAATTGTGCTTTAACTGAAACAATGTATTTTATATTTTAAAGCAAGTCCGTAAGGTTCACTTTCAAATATCACTCTCCTAGTTTTGTGTATTTAGTTTGCAATATAAATTTTCCTCTCTCGTTCCCATATTAAGCCGGTCTTGTTTGCTTCCTCTCTCGGTGCGCAGGGGAATTTAACGGTAATTACTTTTGATTAGGGGTCCTTAGTGTCGCAAGTCCTGTGATGAAAATTCGGTTCTTGTAGCGTTTAAGCGACCCGGCGCCCTAACTAACTTGCCGCCTAACCAAATAATGTTATACGAAGCTCCATATATGACATAGTAAAATATTCTCCACTATAACAAAGCTATTTTACTCTTATAATTTTATACAAATATAAAATAACAAACTGAAAGAAACATGTTTAAATGTTAAAAATGTCATGTTAAAATTAACACAGATATGGAGGAGATCTGACCACATTGTCGTAGATAAAAGTGTTCTTTTTTATGTAATCGTTGCAGGAGAGCACAACCAGTCGTGACCATTGCACTCTATGATGTTTAGCCAGGGAGACTGGATGCTGCAGGCGGTGTGTTGAGTTCGTGTTTGTGTGTGAGTTGGGGAGATTGCAAGTCATCCAGATTATAGTTAGAAAGAAACATAGATGTTGGAAGAACATTATCGAAAATCCTCTTTTTATTTTCATCTATCCGTTACATATCTAGAATATATGGTCAAAACGAAGGCATACCAACTGTCATTTTGCACGCCCGTCTTATGATATATCTGTAATTTGTGGTTTATCTGAATAAATGGTTCTCGACGGTCTTCAAAGCGAGAGATCAGAGACTATAAGAGAAGGCAGCTGTAGTATACAAGAAAATATTTGGTGTTTGTTAGTAGGCATTTTAAAATTAATGTAATTATTATTGACGGACGCGGCGGACCCGAAGTCCAAGGGACCATTTATTCCTTAAGGGCAATATAACCCAAATTCAAATGCAAAGAAAAAGTTTTCTTATTTTACACATTGGACATTGGTGATTAGTGTAATCTATTATAATAAGTCGCTAAGATTACGATGAGTAAGCCAGTAAAAATCCTTAACTATCAAATACATTTCGGTACGTATTAAAGTATGATTTCAAGAAGCAAAACAAACGAGTTTTAAAAATTCCAAGAATTAACAAGGAACGCTAGGAAATAATTAGGTAATAAAAGTAATTGTTATAATATTACATAGCATTTTGTCTGTATATTCATTTATTAGTTCACTTATCGCCAAAATCCATAAATATTTACAATACCAGCTTGAGAGAAGGCAGATTAAGTAGCCACAACATATTTAGGCGTTTTTAAGGATATCGGATAACTATCCATTTTTCAGTTTCACACTGCACATATGGTTGTTTCAGTAATATCGTTCATCGTAGCGTATGGCGTGAAGCGCATTGTTCCTGCTGTAGAAGGCGCCAAAACGCATCTACGCGTCGTAGCGTGAATGCTTTGTACTAGAATGTATGGAACAAAAGTGCACGTTCTACGCCGCAACGCCAAGCTATACTAAAAATTAACACGCCAAACAAATTAAGGTGTGAACGCCAGTATTTATACTCCAACGCCTTTATTAAAAATCCTATGAATAAAATAATCCATGATTTACACTAAAAATGGATTATTATGTGTGGTATAAAATTAATTCATTACAATATAATATAATTACAAAAACACAGAGTATGTTATTCAACACTAGGTTTATAAATTATAATTAGATCTAATGTTATTCATATTTTTAGCGTTCACTTTGAAATCCATTTTAATATTTAATAATAGCTGCACCCAGAAAGACCTGATGATGGCCGGGAGTAACGGCATCGACGTCGCCCACTTCTGGGTAGACAGGATCTAACCATGTCGTTTCAGACACGATAATATATTTTTAAAATAGATAATAATTTAATACCTTCATTTCAAATACATAACACTGAGCATTGTTTCACTTGATGTAAGACTGCAGTATCGCTATATATGAAAGCTTTTTCAGTTCCAATGTGCACAAACGTACTAGATCTGATGTATATATATAAATGTAAATCTATATATCCAACGTTTATATTGAGGAAACTATAGGCAGTATTATGTATATAAAAAATAACATTTAAAAAAAATGTTGCTAAAAAAACGCCTCTTTTGGCTTCTCAAACATGTAATGCGCATAACAAAATCACCTTTATGCCCCCTGTAGTGAACTTAAGTCTCCAGTAAAAAAAAATCACACTATTCACGCCCACTAAAACTATTAATTTAGGGATCTAAGAGAGAATTCTTCATCAATTAGGAGCCCTGTTTAAGAACGTTGGGTTCATCACTAGAACTAGCGTATAGCCGGAAAATTCCATAGAATATATCCCAACCAAATACAGCTACTGTATGGTTAATATTAAATATACAAATTTTCGCTAAGACACTCTTACAACTGTGATCGTACCAGTATACTATTTAACATTTCTGTTACTTAAAGAAGAAACGACTTTACGTCGTCGGTATTGTTATCACAATGCGTGGTGGAGGGATGGATGTTAACTTTCGGTCCGATTCGGAGCGTATGCTTTCAGGCCCCGGACGGATCACAACTGGCTACTGGCCACCGAGCGCCCGTGGTCGGTGACACCCAGCGTCGAAATTCATCTAGTAGCGATTCACAGAACTATACCTGTCAAACAAACAATATAGCGACACATGCGCATGCACCGAACAGCGAATAAAAAAGAGACGAAAGATTGCTGATTTCATATAATAGATACTAACACTATATTAGGAGTATTCGAGCATTACATAATATATAATTTACTGAAATTTCCTTGAGTACTTTTATATGATTATACTCGTAGTATTTTTAATTAAAAAACTGCAGTCTTGTACCTTCATATGAAGCCTGCAGCTTTAATGCATCACATAATAAAGCTTTCGAGGAGATTGCACTCGGAGATTATCGCCTAGTTCGCAGCGAGCTATTCCTCTCAATTTTATGACTTCCCTGCAAAGTGAACTACACATCTAAGCACCGTTTAATTAGGTACTTAAAGGACGTACTTAGCGCCTTCGTGCAGTGGCTACTTTTAAGCGCTGGAAAACGCAATGAAGTGAAATCCTCTGAAATTGATGAAACGAGAGATTTTATGATTGAGACTATAGAATTAGCTTTTTATTGTATTATTTTCAGGATACAAATCGTCAAGCTTCATAAATTGAACATTACCATACACTTAAGATTTGAAGATATAACATTATAAAAAAAAAAAAATATTTGAGCTATAACATAATCGAATAGAGAAAGCGCGTCTTCTCTAATTTTCAATATTCACATGTATATATACTCATTGGTGTTCTCTTCCTGTCCCTTCTAGTGAAGACTTTTCATTCAATTTATTGCAACAATAATATCGCTGAGCCGCAATATAGCGAATAAACCGTATCAGCGATATATCGGCGCTTAGCACTTATTAAGGAAAAACCATTCTTCACTACATTGCAATTCAATTAAAATAAAAAAAGAATTTTATAAAAAAAATTTTGAAACAAACGAAACAATAATTAAGTACTAATTTAAAACATTTTTTTGCCTTTTTTCAGTGTTTGTAATAAAACAAATAAGATAGTAACGCGACTCAATTTTTAAAGTAAACTAAATTATATGATTTCTTATTAAACATTGATATAATTAATCACTGGATGAAATATTATACCAATTGTAATAAGTAATGTTACATAAAACATAACAATTAGATTAAAAATGCCAATAAAAGCATTTATATATTCAAATTAAGAAAATAAAATTTCTAAAATGGAATTATTATCAGATAATTATTTATTTTACGTTATAAGGTTGTAATAAAGGAAATAATAATGTTTTTTTTACGAGTAACAAGCAACGTAATAACATCCAAGCGGATGATAAGGATCCGGGTAATACAAGCTTAATACACTAGCAAATGATCTGTGTCAAGCAGTTTGTCATACAGCAGATCATAAGGACTGATTGCTTCCTGTCTACGGCAGGCGCTACTACGTCGTAGACCCAAAAGGCCTACGACAGGGGACGGCCATAAACGTATCGAACAAGTGTTTTATGTGCTCACAATTAATCTGCCTCGGGGGAAAGACATAATACAGTAAACACCCAGCCGCAATTGCAGTGGCGCAACTAGGGTGTTTGCCGCCCAGGGCGACATCAGGAATTCCGCCACATTACAAAAATACTGTATATTTTTACGTAATTAATTTGAGAGAGGAAAAAACTAGGCTTGTCAAACTTTTTCGTCTGCACTTTTTTATTTCATATATTTCCCGGCGACTTTCCAGGACGGCAAAAGCCCAGGGGGTTTAAGGAAATGCACTACTATCTTATGCTTTTCTACGGCATTTGAAAAAATGTCAGAACTAGGTCTATCTTCGTCTTTTAACGTGTCTACCTGTCACTGGAGAGCTGTTGTTTGGATAGCCTTTCCCGCTCCTTCACCTTGTTATTTCTAACTAAGTCAAGCCAACATACCTTTAGTATTATACGCATGTATATGTTTTCGAAAACTTTTATACGGCATAGCTCCGGAAGCTGACAAAGAATTCAATCCAATTCATTATCATTATTTTTTGCAAGTAAAAAAATGTAATTAGTAAGAAAAATTAACTTTAAAGAAACCAGGTAAGCTTTCCAAAACATACTCAACCGACAAAACATTCCTCAGGTAATATATCTACCATGCATTCAAAGAAATGTATGCATAAAAAAAACTACGCGCCCATTCTCTAATTACGCCCCTACACACGCGTGAAGGCTCCATCCACCACGTGAATTTAATTTCATACAATGTTTGCATTTAATACGGCGAAGAAATACGTTCACGTGAATTTATTATTCATACAGTGTGTGCGCTTAAATTTTAAGCGAGGTATAAAATATATAATAACATAATTTTAATGTTCCGGGGGATATTAAAATTTTAAGCGAATTCTTTTTTGTTCGAGTGCGCACTTATAATGATTTAATATCCGAATAAAATTACGCGTTGTGTTTATTAAATTTCGCTGAATTTAATGCCGTTTTTTTAAATTAATTCTTCACGAGATTTAATACTTCCCTCACAAAATAAACCACTTGTGGATTTTTACTGAAAATTAGATATATTTCTGTACAAATAAATATAAAAAACTATGTTTCAAGTAAGGCGGAATATTTTTTACAGAAATCGCAGAATTCCTTAAATAATTTTGTTTCAACACTAAATTCTGATTATTTTCTTTATCATTGGAACAGACATACAATAATTAATTATAAAAAAAACACGATAGATTGGAATTGAGTTTATGAACAGATAATTTAAATGTATTACTTTAGTTGGAAAATTTGAATAAGATATTCGAATTTCGTGGAAAACAAAAACACAACAATTCCCATCTATCAATTCGTAAATCTTATTGCGTCCAAAATTTATTCGATTATAGACGTACGAGTAAACTTTTAGGGAAAAAATAAACTGGTCGTTACATGCCAATATTATTTAATAATGTGTACATAAACAAGGAATTCTCGATGTATAAAAATAATAATTATACTCAGAGATTTACTTCATAAATTAACATAATTAAACAAGTTACTTAACACTATAAATATAAAGTATTTCATAGGTTAAACCATTTTAACAGTATCACTGACTTGTTCTTATGTATTAAATTTCCTGACATTTAATCTTCTTAATGGAATATTATCACATTCTATTGTTCGTTATCGTGTCACACTTTAAATTCTGTGTGTATTAATTAGAACTAGATTTCGTTATTTAATAAATATCCTAAGATTGATTGTACTTAGTGCATAAAATCATAATTTAATCTACAATACAATATAAGAAATTGTTGATTTCAAGTCAATAGTTAGATACACCTTATGGCTAATATCAAAAAACATACAGAGACGTTAACGTGTGGATAAAAAATTATTAAGACGTAAGTATATTGGTTTTACCTGGTGGTGGTGGTTCATGTCCGATAGATTGTAGATCCTGCGAAGACCTCCTCCTCTGTCTGAACTCCGCGTGAGCTCTCCCCGTGGTGCCGTAGTCAGTATGCATCATCCTTCCTCCGCCACCTCCGTACCCTTCATGTCCGCCACGATTCAGGTATTCCTGCGACGAGAACCTGGACGTCCGAGGCGGCGAGAACGTAGCGTGTCCCATATGAGGATAATACTCGTGACGCATAAAGACTTCGTGATGAGAAGACGGAATACGTCCAAGTATCTGCTGCTGTTGCTGCATGTAATTAGCTTGCTGCTGGTTTCTTTGGTACAACTCTTGCGCTTTCATAGGCGAAGATGTCAATTCGTGTCCGTGTATCGAAGCAGATCTCTGCTGTTGCCCAAGCTCTCGTGAGTTCCTGTGCGCTGCTATGTACTCTTGCGCGTGCGGATTGTTTCGATGTGGAGAATACTCCACATTTCTTGGACCCATTTCGAAATGAGTGGGTCTCGATGTTCCGTAATGCTGCTGCAGAGCGTGCGCTGCAGAGTTTCTGTTGAACTGGTCGTGGATTCTAGGTGAACCATTGTTAACAGGGGCAGGCTCTTGATGGTTGTTTTGAGCAGTTGGCTTATGAATAGGTGGGGAGTTTTTGGGTTGTTCTGAGTTTTGCTGCGCCTTTTGAGGAGAATTCTCATTGACGTTCGACGCTTGCTGAGAATTGGGCTGAGCATCTCTTCTTGGAGAGCCTGCTGCAGGTTGCTGGAGAGGTGAAGCCGTCAACTCTTGCGACGCTCGTCTGTTGAACTCTTGGACTTTATTGGGCACAAAGCCCTGTTGTGGCATTTGAGACATGATTAAAGCAGTTCACAATCGCTTATATATAAACTCCATGTATATTCTTAAACACAATATGTTTTTATGCAGATATTAAACCATATCATTTAAAATACAAATTGTGCTTAAATAATTGAAAATGATTTACGATACTAATCACTAAATGATTATTCTAAATTAATCTTGTGCAATTTTGTCTTTTCAGTTATAATTTTACAAATGTATATAATACGAAAACAACATTTTTTATCACTTTATCTTGTTGCTTGTATCACTCGCGGGAATTCACTCAGATTAAAATGAAAATCAAACACGGAAATCCCCGCACAGTGAGGCGTGTTATTCGCTCGCTGTGAATCACATAGAATCGCTCTCGCACTGATTAGTCAGAAGATAAACCGCTATCTCTCCGGTGTATTAGAAGCCTTAATCACCGGGATGGCGAGTGCACTCTAGTAGCGTAATCCGAGGGGCGTTCGTCCAACGTTTTATCAGGCTTTCCATCGACCGCCTCCCTGGGAGAAGCCCGGCCTCGGCAGCCTCGTTGTTAACACACTGGGCGACAGGAAAGATCAAAAGCGCATTTCTCCCGGACGAAGCTCCGTCCGAACCGACGACTAGGCGAGGGCTTATTACGGAAGAGCTTAATTCTACAGCACTATTATAAAGCAAGCCCGAGTGAAGCAGGCGACGCTAAAGCCACTCAAAAACGAGTTTTTTCGGTCCACTTTATCATTAATCAAAAAATACACAATTCACATCAACACTTCAAGATTTAAATTGCCAATAAAATGTTTCATTACATTAATTCGTTTACAGTCAATGATTACTTTCAGTTAAACATAAAATCAGTCGTCACAATTTGTATTATTTAATTTTAATTGATTTTATTTCGCAAGACAATAATTTACGAACTGGAATCACCTTGTAGAGAATTTTCTTTGAGGCTTCAAGCGGAAAACGCGAATTGGCTTTCAGGAAACATCTCGCTTTTCAGTGTGCTTCTAATTACGACCTACCACTTCTGGCACTGTATTTCCATTGATGTGTTTTTATTATTTTAAATTATTTATTTGTATAATACACAATTTTCAGTCTTGTTAGCGATATGCGTTGCGAAATTCCTGAAAGGTACTGAATAAGTGATCATCTCGGTTTACAAAGGACTGTATATACAATGCCGTAGAACAAACACTCGGTTTTCAGTTCGGTTCGTTACATATCTACGAGAAGCTTAAATACCCGAAGCAAGAAATACACGTTTGTTGTAATGACAGACTTGTCGTCCCGTAATGGGATATTTGACACAAATAAAGGCAACAGGTTAATTAACACGATTTCGAGTCGCATATTAGCTAACCATTAACTGTTACACTCATTAATTAGCTTAATTTCGAGCACAAAGTAATAAATTGACTTTATTACGACATCAATATATCACAGTACATAAGTTTTCTAAGAAATGTTGAAGTGTCAACGTTATCAGTCTATTCAATTAAAAATTAGAGTACCGTAGAACTGAAAGATATTATACAATATTATCTTAATTTTCTTACAAATTCGTCTTCTAGAGCAAATGGTCATCACAAAACGCAGTCATAAATTTCTCTTGATTGTCATTCCTTTTACCACGTCTCAGAACTAACACAAGAAGCTTAAAGCGATTGCAGTCAAAACGCAGCGGCACGACTAGTGTACAACGCGTCCAAATTCTGTCACATTACTTCAATACTACACTGACTCCATTGGTTGAGAGTTCCAGCTAGAATCCAGTACAAACTATGCCTGATAGCTTATAAGGCACTCAACGGAACTGCACCGGGCTTTTTGACAAAACTGATCGAGCCTTCAGAGATAAGCGCGCGAGGAGAGACACTCAGATCAGTCAGAGCAAATAGAAGCACCCTGCAGTTGACGGGAGGTAGTCCTAGCACGGTCTTTGGCAATCGTGCTTTGAGCTACGCGGCACCGATGGCCTAGAACTCGCTACCGGAAAGCATAAGACAGCTTAAAGCGAAGGCATCCTTTAGAAGCAGACTCAAGACCCACCTTTATACTCGGAGAGGCAAAGAAACGCTTTTGGAAAAGCGCTATACAAATACTAATATAATAATAATAATTAACGAGTACAGACTAGTCACTGTGCTACCAAAAAAAACATACATAATAAACACATAATTTAACGTTTTTTTTTATAAGTTTCAAGGAGCACGTAATATTAATCAAACCCTTCCGAGGCCTGGGCCGTTTGCTATCCCAAAGAGCGGATTAATTCAACAGGCCGACAATATGTAGTGTTCCACAGCGGTCATCTATCCATCTACTTTTTGCGCAATATATGGCTTAACTTCGGTGATCGAAATTTTCAACAGGGTAAGACTAGTAGAACCCAATTGCCGAAGAGAGTTTACCTTTTTTTTAACTTAATATGGGCGCATTATTTCGTTAACTAAAAACGAGGCTACGTTTTTAATAAACATATAAAATGACGTTGAAACGTGATAGATACTCGTATTAAGAGATATTATCAAAACGTGCTATTAAATTTAGAAATTGAGTTTTAAGGTTTTTTGCTGATTACGTAAATAAAAAAAAATACGTCTCGATTGAGTAATTTTGTAACGAGAATAAGTAATGTGGCAAAACCATACTCAATTATTTTTTAAGCGAGGAGAGAAAAAATATATAATGCCAACGAGCGAGTAACTTATTTCTATGAGAGAAAGAAAACAAAAAACATTTTAAAATGAAAAACGAGATTAACCACACAGAAAGAGATGCGAACGCTTTAAAAAAAGAGGAGGAGAATAAATTAATTAAGTATGATAAAAAGAAAATTTGTTTTTTGTGTTTCGTTTCTTCTTCAAAAAATATTTTGAGATAACAGCAGTTAATAAATGTACACTGTTTATAAGGGCTTGCTCACAATGTTCATTACAAAAAACCTTCGTAGTTTATTATATTTTGTAAAGAAAATATGTTACGAATGCATATTTGATAAAAATAAAGTCGTGACAATGAACTACAATTTAACAAAATCTTGCAACATTGCACGCAGAAAGAAACCGCTACACAGATCATATTTCTTCATCAATGAAGTAAAATTTATTATTCCTCTTCCTATATCCATTCCATATCTGGAACATATGGTCAACACAAATCGCTGCCACTCATTTCTGTAATTGCCACTGTACTCTTCTTATTCTACCTGGGAACATAAATGGATCCCAACGACCACCAAATACAGAATCCTAGGAACTTGAAGAGACGGTAGTTGGGCATATTTTGGGTGGCTAATTAATCGGACTTTTTAGAGGAGGTCGGATGATCCCGACGCACCCGAGACGATTTGATCCTAAGAAGCGGCTTAACCTGACCAACGGCACGCGGTTAGCAACAAACGGTGTCACATCCAAGTTGTGTGTTGCGACTAATGTTGCTTAACTTCGGTGATCTAACGACAACCGTGCTAAGGATAGGGCTTTTTTGCTGGTCGAATAATTTTTAAGCTTTTGGGATTCAAAATAAAATTAAATATTTATTGTTTAATGAAGATGAAATGTATGATTGAAAACCATGTCAATTGGTGCGTATTGACTCGTATGACCTTGTTTAGACACAATGTGCCTGAAAGCTTCGCTAATAGATACAGACTTACGTCCGTCGAAGCCTACTGATGATGTCTCACAGCTAGAGACTGCCTTTGAATAATTCAGATCGATTCACGTTCAATTACTCAGAGAGTCTGCCTATAAGGCACAGTATATAATTATTATGTAAGTACGCAGCGTTTGAGAAACTTACACAAATCAAAACATCAATGTCAATTGAATTTATTACATTGACAGAATGATCGGTTGAATTATTAAATAAATATATATTTTAGTTAACTATAACGTGTAATAATAGATTCTCACTTTGGCACATCTAATTAATAAAATATGGTATGACAATTAGATATTTCGCCGACGGGTATGGCGTAGAGGTGAAGCGTAAAAATAATATAAGACAATAATTTTTAATTGAAAAGTAGTCGTAAATCTTTATAAGCTTAACAGATTAATTCATCTATTTCCATTTATAATAATTTCCATTTATAATAATTTCGATTAAATTACACATATTGACGAAATTATTTATTTAGTCAGCGTAACGTAACAATAAGAGGAAACGTTTAAATTGCATTTTAAATAAAAAAAACTAAGATCGAAAGATCGTTAAGTGGTCTAAGCGTTCACAAAAGGAAATACACATTATTAAGAGGGCGTATTTTTGCAAAGTCACCACATTGCGCTTCACCACCATATAATATATATCTACAATATCCAACATCACTTCGTGCAGCAGGTATCCACAGAACAAGAGTAGAAACCCCCAAGTATTACGCGGCGGGAGCTACCAGGCGAGCAGAAGGGTGAACGGGTAGAAGAGAATATACCGTGCGCCTGAATGCAGCGAGCTAGTAGCTTGCGTGTCGGGCAGCTTGCCTGACTATCGCTCTTAGGGCGCTGGCTTCCTAATACATAATGCCACCTTTTTATGAAAAATACCGTAAAACGTTTCGCTGTGTTTTGCGGCTGCACTCGTCATTTGCAGAGTTTTTAGGTCACCATGGGTATTATATTAATATCCAAGTTAATGAGGAGCATATTATCGTCACAATTTGCCGTCAAATAGTTCAGTTAATATAACTTATTCCAAGAAATCTCTCCAGGATACATGACAGCTCGAGCAAGACCCCGAGGGTTTGAAAAGTCGGCAGCTGTTGTTTTCATGGCATATGTACATCAATCGGAATTTTTAAGGAGATATGATGATTAACGCGACGATTTCGAAGTCTGAACCATTTAAAAAATAAGGATGTTGAACTCAACCAGCGATACGCGGTCTATTTAGGCGAATACCATTCAAGTACAGTTTGTTTTTTTAAGTACTCGTATGTATATTATTATATTATTACAGCGCATAAATTAGGATAACTTCATTTAATTGGTATGAAATTAATTACCAATTTAAACGTGATGGGTGTACAATTGAAGAGCTTGGGTTACCAGGCGGTAGAAAATTATAAAGTCGTATATGACAACAAAATTAAACCGCGGATAATAAATTATATTGCTGGTAAATTAATATAAAATATGTACATATATTAAATTATATTGTATATTTTTTAAAACATTTATTTTGTACCCGTAATGGAAATATTACAACTCGAAAATATAACTTAGACTCACATAAAAATACCTATAGTAAGATAAACGTTTTAAGCTTTCGCACCGACAAACTCATCGTAAGCTACGGATATCGTAATGACATATACAATATGATACAATTTGATTACAGGTAATTAATATGTAATAATATAAGACTATATAATTCTGCTTTCGTAGCGTAAACTAATGTACTAAGCAATTAACTATACTAGTATCTGAATTACTAAGACGATGTTTTTGTTGGTCAGAGAAACATGGCTACACTTGGATTAACGTGGAATAGAATATTCTAGAGAGAATAATCGAAGGCTATAAATTTCTACGTACATTAACATGAGAAAGTTTTTGTTTATCTTAAATTAACGAACGCAGACTAGAATGTAGGGTTGCCATGGTAACTTTGAAATAATGAATTAACTAGACACACATTGATTTAAATATATAAATAGATGTGTTTTGATTTGAATACTGACGGAAATATTTTTTTAATTTAACTGGATTTTCTCAAGTAAATAATTTATACATAATCATCAGGCGCGATTTTCCTTAGATAATTGAAGTTAAACAATATTTTGCAAGGACCTATACCATGATGAGTCACTGTCGGTTGCTAACCCCGGGTCACTGTTCAAGTTGAGATGCTCTTTAGGACTAAATGGTCCCGTTCTCGTGAGCATAGAGATATTTTAAAGAAATAGATGATTAACAAAATTACCCAAATAAGTCTCCGATACTATTGCAGCCCCATCTTCAAATATTTATGTGTCTGCCCTGAAGGACGTCGGAAACTATAATACTCTGTTTTCAGTGGACCGACAGGTGAAAATATGCTTTTGGACGAGAAGTGAACAGTGAAAGCTGATAGAACTGAGTGGCGGCAATATGTAGTGACTATATGTTCCAGATGTGGAATGTTAAAAATAAATGTTTAAATGTATGAAACTGCTTTGGGGACGGATTGTAATAAAAAGTAAGAAACAATATTTTTTTTGGACCTTGAATTGAAGAATACACAGGAATGCGCAATTATTACTACCTATATACATAACCTCTAACATGGATCACACTGATCAATATTTCACTTGACGGAAGACTGCAGTTTCACGATCTATAAAAGCTTTATCAGTTTCAATATGCACAAACGTACAATACTTTTATTATTAAAAATAAATATTATGTTATAAGACCCGCATTAGAACTGATGAAGCTTTCATAGATCGCGAACTGCAGTCTTCCATCAAGTGAAACAGTGCTCAGTGTGATCCATGTTAAAACAAGGCATGGAATTCTAATGTATCTTATATTAAAATGTACTATTATTAATGGTAATTATTTTGTTCGCCAGTAATCAGAAAAAAAGGAAACGACGAACGTAGGATTCGAACTGCAATGATCTAATGCAACCACGTTGGCAGTTTGCCATTTACGCACCTGGGGAACCCGATAAGTATTGAGGGTGTTTAGTATGTCTACATATAGGTTATTTTCCTTGTGTTTGTTCGCCAATCGTTGTCCGGGCGATGTTCGGCGCTGGCTATAGCGGCTGTTTTTCAAGAGCTACCTGTGTTTCCATGGCGACGTCTCAATTATCACGAGATATACTGAAAATACCGGCAATCATCAAATTATCGAATTTATATCAATATTAGGTAAGCTATTCGCACTATCGCGATACAGATTTGAGTATCAAATAATGGTTAGATAGATTTAATGAAGTATCTAGATTAACGCAAAACGGATATCGATAACTAGTAAGATCGACTAGACACAATTTTGATGTGGTTGTTTTACTTATATATCTGCATGATCCCCGAGTACTTACATAAATGTGTGATATTTATTATGTTTTTTATGTTTCCAATGTTTACCATATTAACTAAGACTCGTAGACTTAATCTAATTTTAGTTATTTTAAGTATTTAAATTATTGCATAAGTTCGGCGTCTAGTAAATTTATTTCATATAGTATATATTAGATGTACCGGAAAAGAATGTCGTTTTTTTTAGTGGTTTTGAGTGGTCAGTTGTGCTTCGACAGTCGAGCTTTTACAACGTGTACTGTGTTGTTTCTCTGACTACGTATACCTGGAGTGTTTATTATAAATAGTCAGAGAGCATGCTAAATAAGAATGTGTATATATTTTTTAATTATTACGAGATGGACGCTAAATTGACAAAAAACATGCGGCGCTGGGTGTCACCGATCACAGCACCCGATCAGTTGTGTTCCGACGACGGCGAGATCATATTTCACAGACCTTCGATCCTATTTCCATTGGAGGAACAGAAATAGAGGTTGTAAACGACTATACCTATCTGGGACAGGTAAAACAACTGAGGCGAAATAGCTTCTCAAAAGAAATCGACAGGCGCATAAAACTGAAATGGGCAGCATTTGGAAAACTGAAGTACGTTTTTAAAGCGAAAATTCCGCAATGCCTTAAAACTAAGGCGGTTAACCAATGCATCCTCCTTGTATTAACTTATAGCGCAGAGACGTGGAATCTGACAGCAAGTCTTACCCATAAAATAAAAGTCACCCAGCGTGCTATGGAGAGATCCATGCTCGGAGTGTCGCTAAAGGATAGAATCCGAAACGAGGAAATACGCAGAAGAACTCAAGTAGTGGATGCTACCCAACGAATAGGCACACTCAAGTGGCAATGGGCAGGACATATCTGTCGAAGAGACGACGGTCGATGGGGAAGAAAAGTATTAGAATGGCGCCCAAGAACTGGCAAACGAAGCATTGGCCGACCCCCTACAAGATGGACTGACGATATAAGAAGAATAGCGGGAGTGACCTGGATGCGGAAGGCGGAGGATCGAAGAGGATGGAGACTCATGCGGGAGGCCTACGTTCAACAGTGGACGGACACAGGCTGATGATGGACGCTAAATCATGGAAGCAGACAATTTGTGGTGACCACATACTTGCATAGACTGCGGCTGTAGTACAAGACAAATATTTGGGTGCTATAAACAATAACCAGCATTTTTTTTCAAGAAATCGGATGATTAGCTCAGCGCTCCCGAGGCCTGGACATATTTTTGTCATTTTATCCTACCGAGGGCATGTATAGAGCTTAGATTTGATGAAATCAATGGGTTTTGAACCCACGGCGTGTGACAAACAAACGCTTTACCACTGGTCTACGCCGCCCGGCTGTGTCGCACATCCATAATGATATCAACATGACATAGCCCTTGCTGACTGTTACCGAAACCCTCGATATACAATCATTCGTCTCTTATTTCTGTTCGCTTGTCGTACATGAATGTGTCGTCACTTTGTAATGCCTTTAGGAGGACTAGTTACAAAGATCGCCACTTGCGGCGCTGGGTGTCACCGATCACAGCACCCGGTCAGTTGTGTTGCGACGGCGGCGAGATCATATTGTCGTGGGCCCGGCCTGAATGCTGTGGATAGGTCCGGTCCGGAAGTTGGTAAAGTTATCGAAATATATATGTCAATGTGCTTCAAACAAAAAGTCTTTGTGTTAATCTGCTCCTCATCCTGCCACCATGCAATTCGATAACTAAATTAGAGAGGAGGATGTCATAGTCATTTTTTTTTTCAAATGATTTTTGTGATTATGTTAATTGTCGGTCAATAATTCAATGATTGGAAATATTAAGCAACATAGTAAAAATATATTTTCAATTTCATGTTAAGAAAGACATAACATCAATCTATCCTATTCCTTTCTAACAATAAGAAATGCTTCAAACTTCTTTCAGTCTTTTTAGAGAACACAATACTGTATAACGTTATTAATAGTTTAAAACGCGTGTTATGTGTTAAACGTGTCTTGCTCTATCTTAACGAAACATGAACAATGTGAAGTCCAACAAGTGAAAACCTGCTGCTGTGTGTAGTGAGTTTGACAGCTGGAGTTTGAAAACGATTTATGAATCCAAGTCAAAAAGTTTTCCCATATTACGTTTACTAAAAGAATTCACATTTCTATGTTATCACATATAATAAGCAATAAATGCATTATAAAACGATTATCAGTTATTTTTACTAAATTCATGTTCTTAATACAAAAACGACCATCGATACTAAGCAGTTGCTTATCATTTACATACTGAAAATAATGTCAGCTTTAATGTTCAATGTAATGCACTGCGATACACCTAATAACCTAGGGGTTAAACTGTTTAGGACCCTAACTTATCAGAAACACTGTCAGTCTGTTAAGCAAAAGGTGTCCACCAGAAACAACCTACTCCGAAAAGTGGCAGGTACGAAGTGGGGAGCCCAACCAAACATGATCCACACAAGTGCTCTAGGAATCTGTTTCTCTGCTGGCGAGTATACTTCGCCAGTATGGGCGAGGTCTGCCCATACTAAGAAAGTGGATATTGCTTTGAATGAAACGTGCCGGGTGGTTCTAAGACCTACCCCAATATCAAAGCTATATCAACTCTCGGGCATCGCCCCACCAAACATACGGTGAGAAGTCACCACCAAGAAGGAGCTATCCAAAGCAACCCACGACACACTCCACTCTATGTTTGGGTATCAAAAGATGACCACTCGGCTCAAATCAAGAAGAATTTTCCTACAGTCGACAACGGAACTGGTGATACCTGAGGCCACCCTGCAGCTGAACATGTGGAGAAGCGCAACTGAGAAGAATGCTTCTATTGCCTTGAAAGAGGACCTAGTCCCTGGATACGACCAGGAGTTAGTATATGAAGGTCCCTTAACAGACTTCGGACATATGCAAGACGAGAACACAAATGAAAGCCAGTCAGTTTTACAGCGGACCGACTGAATGTGACTGCGGCGTGGAGCAGACCCTGTCGCACCTGTGCCCGAGTAGCTGTCAATCAATCATTCCCTTATGGTGATTGTTAATAAGTGTGCATGATTTTAAAATGTACCGTGAGTGCGAAAAACCGCGGAATCAATTTTGTGAAAAACAGCTATTAATCTAGATTTATGTTAAAACAATGTTTATTTTATCACAATGCATTACAAATTCATCTTTAAGTACTGACTAAAATACAAATAGCATTGAGATAGTTTTTTGTGTATATGTAGAAAGTTTTACCATATTATTTGACATGGATATGAAAATATGATCGATAATACAACATGAACGCATGTACTGACTACCTAGGCGTTTCTAAGTGAGAACTGAATCATAAGCTATATTTAGGAAGAATTCCAACTCAATGCAATGATTGTTTGTGAAGTGCTTTGAAGCAAGTACTCGAATATTTCTGAACAATAAGAAATATTTAACGGAATACCGATAATTTTCAGAACATGGCTTAAAGAAGAAGCATTTGCTTGCAATTTATAAACTAAAATGAAAATGGTTTGATAATCAATTTCTTATTTCTGTAAATACTCCAGGTAAATGGAAAATTTGATCCCTTGCCGTTAAAATGACAGTCAGAGCCTATTATTCAAAATTGGTTACACACTACTGTAGTCCCAAGAACCCGTAAATAGTGAGTGCCCGAAAAAAGGATGATGTGTGAATGTCGATCTGTAGTCTCTAATCATCGCTCGACATGAAGCACTTAAAATGGCAAGTGTTATTGAATCTTCAGTTGAGTTTTTTCCATCGCCGTCTGTCGGTATTCTCTTATATGTGTTTACATAAAAAACAGAGAAATCTTATTTTTCTATAAAAGGACGCATCATTCATTTATCGATGAAATTTTAACCCAAAAACGTCTTTTACGATCCGGCATTCACGCATCGTCCATCTTCGCGGACTAACTCTGAACGGGTGTCAATTTTACTTGTAAAAAATCAATCTTACAGCAACCTTATTCATTCATTTGTATCTGTGACCAATTTTAGAACTATTAAATTACTAAGTATTTTTTTAATTAAATAAGTTTTAATATGTGTTTCTTGAGGCTCGAAACTATGACCTTTTGCGTTGTATACTCATACTAGTCGAACGACTAACAAAAAAATATATTTCAACTTTTATCAAAATTTGATAAATCTGTTTTTAAAGAAGCTATTGATTAAGAATATTAATTGATATTAAAGTATACATAATGTTTTTATATCTTCCATTTGTGGTGACCCTATGCTCCAAATCAAGAAGTTATTTAAGCGAAACTAAATTTAAAATACATAAACTTATTAAAAGAAACGTATTGCTTAGAATTATCAATGAGATAATAGATATCTATAATACATCATGAAATAATGTCTTCAATTTAATAAACTTACAGGTAAATACATTCCTTTGATACGACACAATTACCTTTAAGTACCTTATCTCGATTACACATTAATTACAATTAACTTGTTAACACATTGACGGCCGCTTAATTAAGACATCTATAATTAACGAGTACACTTTTTTTTTTAAATTTACATAAAATGTGTAAGAGCTACGATCGTTGCATTGAAAATGGTGCGATTAATATTATGATATGATTTTAATAACTATAATTTCACATTAATTTTACAATGTTATTATTTTCACTAGTATTATATATGTATGTACGATTACTTAAGTTTTTTATATTAAATTTGATATGGTTTTAAAGGCCACACTCTGTTAGTGTCTTCAATTCAAGCCTGCTCGCTTTTTGGATGATCTAAGGCTTTTTAGAGCTTTCAGTGATCACGGAATTAAGCTCAAATGTCCGCTGTGTGAGTTTTTTGACATTTGCTTATTTGCACGCGACGCAATGAAGTGCGTCCGTTCGGGTGCGACTCCCAAGCGATACTGAAAGCTTCATAAATAGAGGCGAGAACAGCGCAGAAAATGTCATCCCGTCTCTTTCTCACCCCCTACCGTTTTCCCCTTAAATCGCTCGTTCGTGTACCTAAAAACCGGGGTGGCGCCAACCGCGCAGTAAAATATCCGCACACAACGCAGAAATCTTAACCAAAACGCAAAACTTACGCGTCGCAAAATAGACGAGACGCGCATTTGTGTGCAGAGCTTTACTCTCGAACTTTGAAAACGTAAAAGCTTTGAACACAAATGCAGCAATACAAGAAACGCTTAAAGATAACGGCGATGCGTTTTTACGCGCGCACTTTTTGTGCGCGCAGCTTTACTCGTCCACTTGGCTCAAGTGTAAAACGTAACGACGCTCTTAATAGAAGTAAAAGCTTTGAACACAAAATGAACGCATCATACTCAGCATGCATTTTATTTTTTATCACTTATATGAAATGTTATTTTGCATTCAGAGCATTACTTTTAACTTCGCATAAACACACCAGTGATGTGAGAGAAGGTAAACGAGCTGCGCACAATGCTGCATTCGCATACAACGCGCGGCTCGTGTAAATTGATACTTTGAATAAGTCGACGTGATTGTGAGGAGAGCTTTTCGCGTTGTGAAGGCATTCGGCGTCCGTCCCAGGAAAACAGAGTTCCTTGAACCCGCCCGTTTCCGGGATTCAAAATGTAAACACATGGACGCTCCCACATGTGCATGTATACGCACGCACACGCACACACACAAGTGATAACCTCGTGACTGAAACATACCTAAAAATCTAAAATGCAATATTAAATCAATTGAATGCATAACTTGAAAAGATAAGAATAAAACAAGCTCAGCTAAGAGGTAACGGAATATTCTAGAATAATTATGTTTTTACTGTTTTTTTTTTTTTTTGTATTATTTGTAAACACAAAATATGCTCCAGTAAAACATGATACATATATTTACAAAAATGCTTATACCAACTGAAATTTACAGCATTTTTATTTATAAAAAGTGAAATATCATTTAGATCTATTTACATATGGATGTGAAGAAGGTTCGAGGTGTGTTGTTAGCCTATTTAAAAGCCTAGCTATCTCGCCATCTTTCAATATAAACGTGTATTAAAATGCTTCCGTTGGATAAGTGACGATTCTTGATAATAATGCTTGTCATAGTATATTATTTAAAAAAATAGTGGTAGACAAACGTATCTTTACACTCTACGTATATGATAAGTAAAGAAACAAACATAGTTTTTGCTGATCACTTCTAGAAGGCCTTCGGGAACTATACAAATAATGAACATGTATAAAGAGAAGGCAGAGCTAACATGAGGACGAGGCGAGGATCAAGGAAGACAATTTTGTGGCGGTGTCTCGTGATGACTATCCGCTCCGGTTTGGGGAGCGGAGATAGTGATGATGATGATGAACTGTTGGTCACACTTCGATAAATAATTCGTAAAAAAGTTTACGTGCAAAGCAAAGAAATTTTCAAATTATAAAATAAAGGATAAATATACTAGTTACATTATCGTAATTAAAAAACTTTATTGTGTATTAGGGACCTTCAAAGACCAGTTGAGAGCTTTCAAAATCAACGGTTAATTATTAATCTTACCCTGAACGCTTCAAAAACATTTCGCAGACGTTTCCTTTGACTGTGAAAGGAGAGTTACGCGTCGCTCACTTCAGATTTTCCAAGTCTCGGGTTCGATTTCTGCTTTTCGAACAATCCCGAGTCCCTCGACGATGAAAGAAAATTAATTAATTCGATGGATTCAAGCGAGAAAATCGTGTTGACTCCTCCACTGAAGGGAACGTTTCAAAGCAGAGAGAAATTAATGTCGAGTTTTTCTTGTTTCTCTACAATGTTCTCTTCTCGATGAGGAATTCTATTCCATCTCTTCCGGAAGCGGTTTTCTTTGTAGCGCAAAAAAGGTGATCTTTATTAAGGTTGATTTTAAAATGTTTCATGTATGCGAAAGTTGCGATATTTTTTTTATCAACTTGTCTAATTAACGTTTTGAGATGAAAATATTAAGTTCGCATTTTTACTGTCAATTTGATGGATTTTTTTTTTGTAAGTAAACACATACAAGAGAATACCGACAGATGGTGATAATAATTCTGAAATCTCATCTGTGGAATTCTATGAAGCTTACCATGGTGAATATGGCTAAGCACTGCATGTGGAGTGTTGATCCGCCAACGTCATAGACTACAGCCCGATATTCATGCATCATCCTTATTATTACAGGAATTTACTATGAATGGATGGTCTTCACGGGACGACTTTCGTCTACCACCAATTTTAATTAATAGGCTATGACTGAAATTTTACGGGTGAGTGATCAAATTCACACCAACCGCGGGTATTTTAGAACTCAGAAAACGATTAAAATCCATTTTTTGTTTATTAATTTCCATGGGGGATCGAACCCACGACCTTTAGCTTGCAAAGCAAACGCTTCGACCATTGAGCTACCCGCCGGCAGTAAAAGTTTTATTTAAAAAGCTTCATAAAGACCAAATTAATCAATGTTAAATTCAACTCTGTAAGTTGTCAGTTGTTGCCTATTAATCAAAATTGGTGGTAAACGAAAGTAAACACCACCCACTTATACAGAGTACACAAAAAAAAACTGAAAATACTGTGGACCTGGCTGAGACATGTTTATACTTCGGATCTCGCAAAATGGCATTAACTTTAGTGTCTTTTTATCAAGACTTTGGGCTCTTCTCGCCCTAGAAGATCGTCGTAGAATCTACACAGAACGTACTCCACGAAACTCTAGAAAACAGCTTACATTTGTTGAAACGAGTGTCTTGGCAGTTTTTTAACGGTAATTCGTGAAGACTATATGCTCCAGATAGGAAAACGAACATGGAAACTTTGATGCTAAGCAATTTCTCAATAAACCTATAAATCTAAATTGTTGTTCATAAACTATTTTCGGTAGCTTCATCCATTTGATCCTCAACTAATAGTTTCCCATACATCGGTTGCCGTCCGCAAAATTAAGTTCGTATCATCATAACTTCGCATAAAGAGAATTTCCATTCGTTTCAGAGTATGGGTTCGCCTGTTCGACAAGCTTTCAGGAATTTGCATAAGGATCGGAGCTTTTTTCAGGCAGTTTTCAGCGCGTCTGCCTGAAAATTACATTACGCATTTAGATTGATATCACCGCGGGGCTCGACGGCGTCAGGATTGTGATGCTGCCTTAATTATTGGCCCTCCGCTTTGCGCCTGAAATATCCTGAATTATCCTGAAATATAATCGATATTTTAACGCTTTCACTCGGCTCATTTATTATTTAGAGCGCTCAATTTGAGAGACGCTTTGACGATTCCTATATATATACGAGAGTTGTTCAAAAAATAAGGTTACTTAAAAGATCCACAAAGGACAAAAAGCCGAAAAAACACCACAATTCAAAAACAAGTCCAGACAAAAGAATCGTCAAAAATTAGTTAAATATAAAAAATGACCAACCTTTCATTGTAAGCGAAGAACATGTATACAAACATAATGACACCAAAAAAATACAAATTCGAATATACGTAGCTTGCAGAATTTCGAATCACGACACCTTATTTTTTAACAGTCCTCGTCTGTTTTCCCATCTACTCGTAATCATAAGCTTTTCAGTATACTAATAGAAAGTTTGCAATTTAATATAATGTAAATTCAAATCAGTGAATTGATGAAAGGAGATTCAACCTAACCTAACCTAACAAAACAAATCCCAACATAACGTTAACTTATTCCTAAGGTAGAAGATCAATTCATAGAAGATTTTAAAATTAAGCATATTTTATTTAGACTAGGTATATATTAGTTTCGGCTAAGTAAGGTTGTGTTAAATTGGGTCGGGTTTAATCAAATCAAATACTCTCTTTAGAAAAATCACCCCACAGAGTTGTTATTATAACATCTTTCATGAATTCATTATTTCTCTTCGGCGTTTATTTGCGGCGATTTCATGTAGGCCAACCTAACCCACCTTAACTATACTTAATCCCTACGGTAGATCATTAATTCACCGAAGATGTTTAAACTACACATCACTGATTTAGGATTGGTTACCAGAGGTTAGGTTACTTTTGGTTCCAAAAAGTTAGGTTAGGATTATTCAAAACACATATTTTCTTGGGGAAAATCTCTATCTTACATCTTTCGTGAAATACATAACATAAGATTCTTTTTTCAACGCGTCAATCCAAGCACAAAAATAACGGCAGAAGCGGGATGCGAACCGCGGACTTTGGAAACCAACAATGCCCAGGTATTCATACCGCTCGGCGAATCGCGCCATTACTATGCCTAGTATTCGCATCCCGCTTCTGCCGTTATTTTTGTGCTTGGATTGACGCGTTGAAAAAAGAATTTTATGTTTAGTATATGTATATTTAAGTAATAATAATATTGTAATATAGTCAATGACCTATAAAAGTAGATTAGAATATTGAAATAATAAAATAATATTCTAATAAAAAATTAAAAAATTAATTAACATAAGGATTTTTGATTTGCGGAGTTTTGATTAAACCTAACCCAAAGAAATCTAATCTCTACAGTAGAAGATCTTTTGACGGAATTTAGAAAAAAAATCACATCTATGGTTTATAAGGTAAGGATAGACTTATTAAGGTAGAATTAGGTAAGTTTGTATCAAATAACTTACTTTCTTCAGAAAAATCAACCAACAGCATTGCATATATAAGATATTTTGTAATTGATTAATTCCGTATATAACCACGATTGATATTGAATATTTTATATTTAATTAATTCGGTTAGAGTTGACTCGTTAGTCTTGAGGATCACCTCGAATATTCTTGTTTTACATGAGCCATACATGTAATGGAGGAAAGTCCTTGTTAGCCGAAGTATGGCATGATCAATGGCAAGAAACGCTAGAAGTGGATGAATACACGAGTCTTCTATTACCGTCAAGATTGTGCAGGAACCAGTACACCCAAGTCCTCGCTCACTACTCCTACGACGCGACAAACTTGACTGCGATTTAGTCTGAACACATTCAATACAGACCTTACAGTAACAGATCTATTAATTTAATTATTACAGTTATGTTATAACATACTCTAAAAGAACGCAGTAACTTTGTGGTTTGTCATATTTAAAAGATAAAACAAGTAAAACTTAGTATGAAACCACTGAGTTTTAATAAATAATCACTAGGTGAGATATACCATTGTCAGGAGCTATAAATAAATTTCCCATAAATTCGCCCTGTCCAACTGTTTCATCTACAGATATTACTAACACTTCTTCAAAAAATAGAGGGAGAAGCCTGGATACGGAGGGCAGAGGATCAAAAAGGATTAGAAAGGAGACTCATGCGGCAGGGCTACGTTTAGCAGTGGACGGACACAGGCTATGAATAATCGTAAAGGTTATCAGCGCTGACAATTACAAGCATTGAGTAACAGGATAACATGAAAGAATTTAATTAGGAAGACGAAAAAATATGAGTTTGAAGCAATAACTAAGTTTATAGCGCGTTAGTAATGTGTCAACGGATGTCCCGAGTCACGCGCCAGGGGGCGGAGCGCATCTGAAAGTGGGCGGAGGTAGGCGGGGGTGGGCGGAAACGGAAGCTCTGAGCGTCCATACTTCTTCAGAAGCTGCCCTGGGAAGGCTCCGAGGAGCATCTTCACTAGAGGACGAGACTGAACGGAGAAGACATTAAACCTTACCTGTGAAGCTCGTTATTCGTAAGCTACTGCATTTAATTTAATTATATTGTTTATCATGGAGCTTAAATGTACTCGTATGTATTGCGCTTAAAGATAAACTACTGCATATATGTGTCATCAATTTAGAGAAAATACGAAAGTAGATTAATGCCTCATTCTATTACGTACCAAAACCCCTCTAGACTCAGATGAGTAAGCACGTCACATAATTTTAAGTATTTTTTTTAAATTAGAACAATTATTTTGTAAATAGGCTACTCCTGTGGCGTGTTTGAATTAACTCGTACAAAAGCATACCGATATTTCCACCATTGGAAAATCATCATTTCTTATGTATATTTTTTATTGTCCTAAAAATTATCAATGATTAACTGTACATTAAACACATTTTTAATGATACTTAAAAAATGCAAAGTACTTTCGCAGTTCAGTTATGTCTTAACAAGAGAAGGATTGAGAAAGGCTACGAGTTAGTCAAAACTGCAGTCTCCTAAAAGAGAACTTATCTTACGTGATTTATGTAAAAACAAGGTAAATAAATAAATATTTATAATTAAAAAATGTATATCTGTGTGAGAACGTCAAAGTAGTAAAACAAAATGTCATTAAGTAAACTAAGTCTTATTACTATCACGTGGTCCAAAAATAATTAAACACATTCGAATGGTAATATTGTATTAAAGTACTTATCAGATTAAGTATCAGTCCCGCCTTAAAAATAATACTGTATATACAACACCGTATTACATATCGGAATTGTTATAACCGATCCCCTGGTGAAAAAAAAGTCGTGATTTAATCAAACTTATTCGTTGTAACTCCAATAAAGGGAGTTTACGTGGCATTCGAATATACATCTAGCGGATATTTTTAGTCCTTACATATTTTTTTCGTTCGACATATTCATTAATATTTGAAATCTAATCCAACGTTAAGAAGTGTCATAAATCTACATGAAAGAATAGTTATTTTTACATCTGATGCATGTGTTTACATCAAAGGCACATGCTCGGCATCAATTTGAAGAGATTCTGCCACGGTGCCTTCAATTCTGTATTCCATTCTCTCTTTGCCGTTTCATATCTTCTCAAAGGCCTCGTAGCTCGGCTCTAAAAGGCATCCGAGTGAAAAACGACCTGCTCCCGAGCTGGCCGGGAAATGAAAGCCTCCGATCGGAGCCTCGCCCGTGATTGTTCGAGACGGCCCACTATTACGCTGAATATTAAAATAATAATGGAAAACCTTTCAGCGATAAAAAGAGCTCTACGGCGTAGTGGCCGTTGGGCGTAGCACTTGATTAAAAGTGCGATTTACCGTTACTTTAAAATGTACTTAAAACTGCTAAAGCGGTATTTTTAAGGCGTAAACTCGTTAAATTCACTTTGACACATAATCTTTACCGGTAATAGTAACACAATGATAATGTTTTTTTAGCATATTTTCTCCAAAAAACTTTTAAGGTTTTAAGAGTGTGTAGCTTTAGTGTGTATTTAAAACTAACTAAGCGATGATTAAAAGAGAGAAATTATAAAAATATAAATAACATTATAAAAGAAGAAAATTTCAAACTTAATCTATAAGCTTTGAGAATAGTTTAAACATCCATAAGAACTTTTATCGACTGCCAGTACTCTCTTGCAGTCCTAATTTAGGTCCACTTTCTAATATCTGCCAAATACGTTTTATGCCATGTTATTGGCATAAGTGTAACAATACAGAAACCAAAATTAAAAATATTACTTAGTATACGTTCTTTGTGGCCTCAAATGCTGAACATTGGCAACAGGAATTACTGACATAGAGTGAATCTTATATGTAAAACTGAAATGAAGTTTGTTTGTGTGTAATACCGATAGCTATGTTAGGTAGCCTTGATAGGTAGATCAACAATCGTACCGTGTTGAAAGCACGGTATGAGAGGAAGAGTTTTTTTTTTACCTAATCATTCGAATTTTCCAAAAGAGTAAATTCAATTCGAATGATAAATAATAATTAACGTTTATTTTTGTCGCAATTTAAATAATTGTGGTATTATTTTTTAACCATTATAGAAAGAAGTCTAAACATATCAGTATTTTAAAAACCGAATGAAGTCATTCATTAATTGTAACAAAATATACAAATATATTTATTATTTCCACTTGACCACCAACTCTTAAAATATGTTTCGCTCAAAAAATAAACCTATAAATACGTTTTCAAAGCCGAGTAATCAAAAAATATGAACGCGTCACCGGAAAAATATATTTATTTTTCGCTGAATATCTTGAAATCGAGATGAAGAATGAAAAAAGAAACACTGTCAAAACCAGACGCGGCGCGCACGAAAAATCTTTCCCGCTGGTCAAAGCTGACCTTAATCACACCCGCGAAGCCTTCAAAGGGCCCGGAAGTAGGCAGCGCCGTCGCGACGCCGGAAACTATGGCGAAAAAAGATATAACGGGAGTAGTAACGAGGCAATTTCCGGTCGTTCTCGCCCGGTAGTAAATCGCGGCTCACGGGACGCTGCGACTACTTTTCCCAACGGTGGACGAGCGTCTAGTTTTGAAAAGAAAGTTATTCATCTCCTGAAAGTTTCATGAAATTCAGATGTTGCGATCTACTGTAAAATAAAGCAATGAACAGAATCACTTTATTATGTTATATAATCTGTTACATTTTCAGTGAATTAGTATTGAAACAATCATAGGATCTGTTATATTTTCAGTGAATTCGTATTGAAATAATCATAGCTCAAATTAAAGCCAAAAAAACTGTTAAAAGAATTTATTTTTCACAACATATGGTAAGTATAATTACCAGGACTACTTGATGAAACTGCATAATTATAATTTTAAAATAATTGCTGCCAGTTTATAGTTTAACCATTATTGCAGATAGTCTCCAGGGAGGCCAAAACATATAGTCGTTTAAAATAAACATGAAAAAAGACATAGTAATTTTAATTTTTATTTAAAATTAATTTAAAATTATAGTGTTGATCTTAATATGTTATTTAATGGCGTTAATCCATAACAAGATAAAATTAATCATCTAAAAAGGGTTTATTTTGGCAATATTTGAGAATCCCTGTTCAATAGCAAACTGAACATTGCATATAAAAATTATATTCAGCTTTCTTTCTACGTTTTCGCGATAAAACTTCGTAGCATTGTTCACAAAAGGAAATTCAATTGCAATCTATTTGCTGGAAATGCATAAATTTATTTCAGAATTCGTGCCTGCCGATAATCCAATTTTAAAACAAAGATATCTAATTTATATTCCATACATTGGACTATGATTACTATTTTGTGTAAAGAAATTGTTATTTTACTTTATAATATACTACATACAACGTAGGGTTGCTGATTAATCAAAAATGTACAGGCTGAATAAATATATCACAAGTTTTTTATTACTGGCTGGCGAGTATAGCTAAGTGTTTAAAGCGTTTGCTTATCGAACCGAAGGTCGTGAAATCGATCTCTAAAAGGATTAAAATCTAAATTTATTAAATCGATTTTTAAGTTCTGAATATTATGTTGTGTAAATTTGATCCCTCACCCGTAAAATGCCAGACATGGCCAATCAATAAAAATTTGTGGTAGATGAAAAAAGTCCCGTGAACACCACCCATTCATAGTGAATTGCTGTATTGATTGTATCATGCATGAATGTCGGTCTGTAGTCTATAACGTTAAGAAATCAACACTTTACATGCAGCGCTGAGACAAATATGCCACGGTAAGCGTCATAGAATCCACAAATGAGACTTCAGGATCACTATCACCATCTGTCGGTATTCTCTTGTACACGATAAGACTTCAGCACCACTATCACCATCTGTCGGTATTCTTCTGTACGTGTTTAAATAAAAAGCTGTTTTGTGGTGGCTCTAATCTATCAAGAGTGGATATATATACTATACATACATAAAATGTATTTCTCGTATAAACGTAAAGTCTCTGTTGCAATTCCCGAAAATTCCTGAAAAGCCGACCCCTTTTCATTAATTGCGAGCAAGGACCCTCCCCGTGCTGTGTTTATGGGCTCTGATTAGGCTGAGCCATTAAGGTCTCCGAAACGGCTTTTTTACACGATTTTTCCGATTCCGGCAAATTCCTATTTTCGCTGAAATTCCACCTTTTTCAGAAGGTTTTTTTGTCCTCGGCCACCAACGGTCAGCGCTCAACAATGGTGGGACAGCTCGTCACTGCCAACTAACAAGTTTTTTTTATGATAACACATGCAATACTAGTTGTAGTATAGTTAAGTGTTTAATATTATATAAACTGGAAAGAAACGTAATTTTTTCAGGCGCGTCACTTTAACATCAGTTTGTGAATGGTTGCTGTTAAGTTAGAACCTCGTGGTTGGTTTCATTTTGAAGCTTTGTGAATATTATTTTTATTTCAACATTTAATAAAAAATTTTTGTTGTTGTCCGTTGTAGGAAACCTGAGATTAAAAAATCTATTTGCGCTATTTTGTACTGCTTTATGGTATTTATATATTTATTTATAATATTATAGTTCACCTCTAATGATGGCTTCGTCAGTTATCCATGTGTAAAATTCTAGTGAATAACCTATTTTAATAATATAAAAAGTATAATGACAATATAGAAGAGGGGTATATAGTGAAGTAAAAAAGGTGGATGGGTGGAGCTTAATGAGCGAAACGGCAATATCTCAGCAAGTGAATAAGCACTGTTCACTGTAATCTATGTTAAAATAAGGTCTCCTTCTCCTTCTTCGTGTCAGCGACGTCAAAATATTTTTACCCAGTATCTGGCAACATCAATAGCCCATATTTTGCCCAGCAATAGGTTCTGAGATGTGCAGCTTGTTGGGCACATGGAGTAGAATCTAAGTTATGAGGCAGTCTGCAGGTCTAGAAACAGAATTTTGGACTTCTTCCTCCGGATAATATTTTTAACCCAGCGACAAAAAGTATACGATCATTGTTACCGATAATTTGATAATCCCTATTCTCTTCAAAGGTGATCCCTCGTAAGAAAAGTGTGAATTTTTTTCTTGCAAACTATTTGACTAAAATTCATGGCATAATTTGAGGACCAAATCGTATGAGACTCATGTCCGACCAGTGTTCAAAGTGGAAGAGTATTTACAGCACATCCTCTCCAGAGGCTCATGAAAATTATGAAGCGTGGAATTTATTTCCTGGCCGAGCCTGAAAACGTGAAAATCCAACAAGGTTTTTACTGAGAACTCGTCCGGTGTACGGAGGCTATATTGGAAGTTTTTTATGTCAACAAATACAGGAGAACACTGACGAACGGTGAAAAAAATTGATCTGTGCATTCTAAGATGCTTGTCATTTGACCGAGCGCTGAATGTGGATCGTTGATCCACCACCATAAATATAAATTAATTTCAACTTTCGTAATTTACAGGCATTTACTGGACACGGAATATTTAGTGTGTTTCTCAAAAGTTTTGGCTTCTTTTCATATAAGGCGTCTGTGTGATCTAATGGTAAATCAGTACACCTTGAGACATTTTCTGATGGAGTAAATCATTCATTAGAACAAGAAACGTGTTGTGTTTTAGTGTGAAAATCACTAACATTTTTCGGGAAGGCCTTCCTGAACTTCTACTTGGTTCTGTCGGTCTCTTTTTGTTGAACTACGTCAAGAAAATTTGCAATACAACGCTCACAATCAACGTGATCGACATTGATTAGACTCTTATATATTAATTTTGGTTTTAATTATAATAATCGGACGTATGTTAAAAGCAAATAAATTGATTAAAATCATTATTATTATAAGCTTCGTTGAGGATCGATCCGAGACTTTTTACTTGGTAAGCAAACGCTTTACCTGTTATACATTCCGGCCAGACACATTGAAAGTCTTCTGGATTGAAAATTTTAAATACTCTTTTCATAAAAATTAATCAACTTTTGATAACATTTTAAGATAAAAAATCAAATTTTGAACACTGCTCTTAAAGAGGGTGATTCATTTTACATCAAGAGTAGAGAGTGGGTGTTATGAAAAAATGTAGGATTAATGTATTCCAAGAAATAAATAATATTATGAGTGGATTAATATTATGAGTGGATGCTAAAAAAATTCATAATTGACATAATCTGATAATTTACATAAAATGATAGATAATACTGAAAGGCATAAGCTTATGGATTGAAACCATATAGAAATCCGTTTTATCGACTTGCAGTGATAAAATAAAATATATTCTCTCCACCTTACGACTTAAATTAAGAACTTTTTAAAGAACACAAAAACATAGCCATTAAACTAATTAACAAATAACCGTTTTTTCAATTTCAAACTTAACACTGACGCTATCAAAATTCGTCAATGACTTTCGTTTATTATATGATTTCGAACATTAGTATAATTATTGTTTGTTTTTAAATTGATAATTCTTAGTGGAATTCCAATAATTATTTATTTGACGTCCTTTTATTGCATTTTTGCTCTTGAGTGTAATACATTCCAACAATATTTTATCATGAATGTGCAATATCTTGCAATCGTTGGTATAATATGGTTCTTCAAACATTGTTTATTTTTCACACATTTTCAGTGTTGCCAAATATATTTAAGAAACACTCACCCTTGTCATGCAACTGTTGCCGGTTATCGGCGCCCTTCAGACTCTCTGCCGTGTGGACGAGCTCATCGAGCTGAGGTTTCTTCTGCTCCAACTCGCGAAGAACCGTCTGGAAAAGAAAAAAATAAAACTATTAAACATAATTCACAACTCTGTTAGGTTTTTTCGCCATAACCCCAAGAACGATTATGTATGAACACATGATAACCACAAATCGCCAGCACTCAATTCTGTCAATACCTTGTCCTGAGACAACTCTATGCAACCGATTGTCTACCTAGGAATATAAATGACTGATAAGATTTAAGTGACGACAGAAAAAGTATCCGAAGTATATTTTGGGTATTATGGGTGATAATAAAACAAAATACATGTAACACGAAAGAATCGCAGTGAGCAATGGTTGAAACCAACTTGAGTGAAGATATTGAAATATTTAGTGTAATATTGCTTCAGATTCAGTGCTGGTGTAGACGGATACGAAATGTTGGACGTTTGATTTAGTGACAATAATGCCGTGTTATTTGTGTGTCAACCATGATATATTTATGACATGGTTTTTGTTGTCACAAATCCTAACTATTTCCGCTGCGTATTTCGACACTGGTTCTAAGTGTGAGGTCACTGATACTAAATGTGTCAATACATTTACATCATCACATTTACGTTTGTCCTTCAGTAACAAAATGAAATTGTGTATTTTGTTATGCCATTGAAGGGAAGGAAATTGAAAACATTTTATTTAGTAAATTTTGAATGCCGGTTATAATTATGCAATATCACAAATAATTATGTCTTAATAATTTCAACTGAGGCGTTTAACCAAGCATCATCCTTGTATTAAGTATATGAGTGTCGCTAACAGATAGAATCCGAAACAAGGATAACCGCAGAAGAACGCAAGTAGTGGATTCTACCCAACGAATAGGCACACTCAAGTGGCAATGGACAGGACATATCTGTCGAAGAGACGACGGTCGACGAGGAAGGAATGTATTGGAGTGGCGACCAAGAACTGGCAAACAAAGCATTGGCCGACCACCTGCAAGGTGGAATGACAACATAAGAAGAATAGCTCGAGTGGCCTGGATGAGGAAGGGAGGATCGAATAAGATGGAGACTCATGCTTACGTTCAACAGTGGACGAATACAGACTCATAATGATGATGAATAATTTCAAACTAGTACAGGCCATATGACAGTATTAATAAATGGCACATTTATATTAGTTCATGTAACGATAGCTTTAATATTGAAGCTGAAACATTTGACGATTTTTAAAACAACTTTGGAGAAAAGATTAAATAATTTTTTAAAAACTTTCTAGAATTAAATTATTTTCTTTAAATTTCAGATTTTCAGATACTTTATGTTCATTAAAACTTCATTCCCAGCTGCATCGTAAGCGTATGCATAATCCACAACGCTGCAACTAAGCAAACTTTCTCAAACTTCCATTCACCTTATCCATTAATATAACTCATCATAGCCATTTAAATTACAAGAAAACAGGAGTGTTATATTGCATTTTTACACGCATGAATCCTTAACTAGAATCTTAAGACCAATATTAGAAATCGATAATGTATAGATTTACTAGTATTGTATTACTATATATAATCGTGTGGGAAACAATAGGGTCAGATCCTGTCTGCCCAGAAGTGGGCGACGTCGATGGCGTTACTCCCGGCCATCATCAGGTCTTCCTGGGTGCAGCTACTCGGACACAGCGCACACTCCAGAAGGTGTGACAAGGTCTACTCCACGCTGCAGTCACATTCAGTCGGTCCGCTCTAAAACTGCTAGGCTTTCATTTGTGTCCTCGTCTTGCATACTCCGGTCCGAAGTCTGTTAAGAGACCTCCATGTATTCCACCCCTGGTCGTGTTCAGCGGCTAGGACCTCTTTCGGGGCAATCCAAGTATTCCCCTCAGTTGCGCTTCTCCACATGTACAGCCGCAGGGTGGCATAAGGTATCACCGGTTCCGTTGTCGACTGAAGGAAACTTCTTCTTGATTTGAGCCGTGTGGTTATCTTTTGATACCCAAACATAGGGTGGAGTGTGTCATGAGTTGCTTTGGTGAGCTCGTATTGTATTTACTAATTTGCTTAGTATGAGCTTTCACACCAATGCGAATGCACAGTGCTAGTATATTCATGCATTCGTTTCATACGGTAAACATAACTTTAGAAAAGGTTTTTTAGACTTAACATCGTACTATATATGCAATATTTTAGGGACGTAGTTTTTTCACGTGCATCATGCATTTAAAACCTAATAATTTATAACACAGTAATTATCGTATTTTATTCCACGTGATAAAAAGTTTATTAAGAGTTTATTCCTATTTGAAAGTGATTAAAAAAGACTAGAGGCCTTTGAGATGTGGTCATACAGAAGAATTCTCGGAATTTCCTAGAGAGAACAGGTCACGATATGATGTTCTCAGGATAATCAAGGAAGATAGGCACCTAATAAGAACCATCTCAGAGAGGCGAGCCCGATGGATCGGTCACATCATGCGCCACGATGGTCTTCTTCACGACATTCTGGAGGGGATGGTCGAGGGTAGAAACTGTATAGGGCGCCCTAGACGGAAGTATTTGCAGCAAGTGTTCGAGAACATGAATTGTAGCTCTTATGCTGAGCTGAAGAGGGTTGCGGAGGACCGAGAGGAATGGAGATCGAGATGAAAAATTCTGTTGCAGCAAACCAATCCACCGGAATGATACTACGAAGAAGAAGAAATAAGAGTAAAAATGCGTTGAATTTCTATGTCAGAGGCCTACGGTCGTACAATGGTTAACGAGGATTAATAAAAAAAGGTCAAAATTAAAGATGGAGAATTCCTTGAAATGCATAATAGATGCATAATATAATGAGGTAGGAAGTTCAATTAAGAACTTTAGAACGTGCACGGCAGAAATGCGTTTAAAATCATGAACTGGCGTACAAATTAATTGCGATTTTCGCGAATCAGCCATAATGTAATTATGACCATTTCAAACGAAAAATTGATAAAGATCTTTACTTAAAAAAAAGTGCTCAGTGTGATCACTGTTAAAACAATGTATTTATTTGAAATAAATCTCAAAAATACTACTAAAAATATGAGTAATAAATTTATTCGTCTTAATTGTATTTTTTATGGATAACAGATGATTAGACAGATGTTTTTGAAACTTGAACAATCGAGTCCTAAAATATGCCTTCGATAGAAAACTTTTGCATTGCTGTCAAGTCCTGTATGTCGACTACCATGTTTGTACTGGACAAGGCATGTATTTTCTACCGTTATTACCACGGTTGCTGCTATTCGGAACTTATAGAACTAATTCCTCCTGCTCCCACTAACCCGGTCTCGCTACCAAAAAACTAGGTGTATTATATAGATCTGTCGGTATTTCAACGATAAACAACTTCTTCTTCTATATTAAGGACAAATCCGACCTATTCTTGAATACGGCAGTCATCTTTGGATTGCAGCCCCAAAATACCTTCTAAAATTAATTAACTCAGTTCAAAGAAGAGCAATTCGTTTAAAAAACAATGACACTCTTACGTCTAACCTGCAATCAATGGAACACAGGCGTAAGATTGGTTCACATAATCTTTTCTACCGTAATTAAGAACTAATTTCTCCTGCACCCACCGACAACCGACAAACTCGTCTTACACTTGCCGAACATCCGTACACGATTAATGTGTGTCGACCAAGAACTAGCAGTTTCCAAAGTTCCTTCCTTAATGCCACCGATAAGCATTGTAATGCTCTTCCAGCGTATGTGTTTCTTCCTTCTTACAATCTATATCTCTTAAAGAAACAGATAAATATACACTTGAAATATCCCCAACCCACACACAAACACGAGCACATCACATGTTTCCCGCATGTAGCGTCCAGCCTCCCTGGATGAGCGTCATAGAGTGCACTGGTCTTGACCGGCTGTGCTCTCATGCATGCGATTACATAAAAAAACATGGCAGCTGACTACTATGAGGCGGCATATTGCGGTAGTCATATGTTATAAGTAAGATAATATTAAGAAAAAAAACTTGTCGATATATATCACAAATTAATAATAAACTATATATAAATACTATAAAAAATACTTTTTATTAATAATCAGTGAGTATTTATAGGGGCCTTGGTTTATATATTTTTAGAGGTGATAGGATACGATAAATACGAATCGTCATTTCTTATAAAAAAAAAAATGTATTACGAAATATAAAGGAGAGGACATGTATAATATTGTAGAAGACAATTTCCCACTCCTTGCCTTCCGGAGAGAACGAAATTAAACCATTTTCCTTTATAAACGTGTGCGATACATTATAAACTTACCTATTATACTACCCACACACTTACAGCATCACTAAATAGATGAGAGTCATATAAAACTGAAAGCGCGCGGAAAATCTTTTTTAAATTCATGTTTTTCATTAATTCCTAAACGACACGCATTGACGATTTTTAAAACTAAAATAATAATGTTTTTTAAGCCTTATCGTAGTACAATGTTTTTTAAAACTCTTTGGTAACTGAGAATTTTCTTAGCGAACTTGCGAAAAAAACGAAACGATTTTAGAGAATTTTTTAATACTTTAAAAATTTAACATAATTTTAATATTTTTTACGCTTGATTGTAAAAATAAAAATAATGTTCATTCCAAAAAGTTCATAGTTCAGATAAAAATTTCAACAATAATTTTTATATAGATGCCGCCATCTAACGTTTTTTTTTCAACTAGTGCTTATTTCGTGAATGGTAACACTTAGCTCATGTCTGATTTGACAGATAATTAGTTTTATCCTTCCGCTGAACGAATATGGTTGTTTATACGCTTGCACAACGCTGGGATATATTGCGACATTACTTTGAAAATCAGGCAATTTTTCTTCGAAAATGAGCAAGGAGAGGCCGTTACAGTCAATGGCTTTCGTTATCGGGCCATTTTTGCTCACAAAAATTGAAGAGGAGGATATTGGCAACATTTGGTTTCAACAGGACGGCGCTACGTGCCACACAGCCGAAGCTACACTCAATGTTTTGCGCCCCACTTTCAAAAAAAAAAGTTATTTGGCGGACCCGTTATATGCCCATCAAAAAATTTAAACATCATAATTTAAAATATCCAAACTCAAATTTTGATTTTGAGATCATACATGATGTAAATAATAAATCTTTATTACTGGGTACTTGTGTTTAGATGAGCGTCGAATATTCGACGCTTCGTCTTTTTCGCACGAGAATCGACGGTCGAATATTCGACGCTTAGTAACCAAAGGATTAAGTATCATTTTTTAGTTCGTCTAATAAAATAATGTTGCACTTACATTAGCCTCCAATACTTGTTACGCAGACATAAGATTGGTTTACTTTTTTTCAACCGTTGTTACCTAGTTCTGTCTCTTGTTATCCTGCATGCCTTATCCCAAGACATCTCTGCATCTGAAGGTTCACTCGAGAACATATATGGTGTCCAACGATATGGCAAAACTCGAGATTGAATAAGCAGCTGTAGTATCCGGGGCATATTGTTGTGCGAAGGAAATTTAATGATTAGCCCATCGCTTCCGAGGTCTGGAATATTTGGTCCCAAGTGGCTCAACGTCATATGAGTTATTTTTCTAGAACTATTGTTTATTTTTAAATACTGCAGATAAAGGCATATTCTCATGGATACTTTTGATGATGATAATTTTTATATTGAATTAAAAATATAAATATAGCAAATCATATAAATTTATCTGACAATACATTTCATGCGAACATAGTATATTTTTATAGTTTTGTATGTGCTAGTACTTAAATTTTACAATAATTATAAAAAAGAATTAATTAATTCGTGTCTCGTTTTAATTTAAGCGTTGATGGTCACCATGCATCAAGTTCAAACCTACTACTACCGGTCTCGTAGTAAGCGTTACAGATGGTGTGGGTTGGGTGGTGGGTTGCACGGTGAAAATCTAGGGTGACTACAATGTCAAGCCATCAGTAACGAGGACTATTGGCAATAGTAAAAGAGCTCGACCATCATGCAAACAATCGCGGGTTGAATCTAGGCCGAAGCTTAAAATAAATAAAAGTAAAAAAAAGCTGCCATCAACTAGTAATTCAAATTATGAGACAAAATAAGTGTAACAAACCGACATCCAGTGTAGTTTTCCGACATTGGATTTGAACTATTATATTGTCTTTTATATGTTTTGACTTTTATTCTAGTACTCGTATTATTCCAGAACCGAGGTCACGGTCCCGAAATAACGGCATCAGCTTAAATGGTGATGCCGGAATACCAAGGTTCTGGCACTGAGGATAAGTCCAAAGACCGGAGTTGAGTTGGTACTGATTTATTTGATAAGATACCCATTTTTATACCTTAGTTTATAACATGAGTAAGCATTTATAAAAGTAATATTAATACATTGAATGTCATATACCGCACATTCCTCTATACCGTTTTGGACCTTGATCCCTTCAATTTAATATAGAGTGGTAGATTATTGCGATGGTCCATGCTCCGTATCGATGCGTACGCATTCCTTATTTTATGAAATTAATATGTACTACATTGAATTTTATAACAGCGAATTCCTCGATACCTGTTGTTTTGGACCTTTATCCCTCAATTTACATAGATCGACAAAATGCCTTGTGTCGTACCCGACTGTATGACGACTTTAAAGACTTTTGGATGCTTAATACAAAATAGTTATGTTCAAAATAATGTTCTGAACACGTATAACACACATCAAATATATCTATGATCCTGACTGATAACTAACAATTTGCAGTGATTTTATGTTCCAGATATATAAGAAAATAACCCGAATAAATCGATAAAATTAATTATACGTAGTTTGTATCAAAAACCAGCATTCTCTCACTTTAATGCGTATCTGTTTGGTCAAATGCACTTAAAAAGTTTATATTCTAACGCGAGGCAGTTTTGTGCCGTTTTATTAGAGCTGTCTTCGTATCAGCGACGTTTAATCGATTCAGTCCAATATCATGGCAATATCGATGGCCTGTCTGTTGTCCCACAGAATGTCAACAGCTGGGCAGGATCTCAGATGCTATGCAGTCTGGAGGCATCCGAAATCGCACAGCAGTGACTCACGGTTCCGCCGCATTTCGTTGACAGACAATTCGTTCAGCGACTCATCAGTAACGACGTGGGGCGCACTGGACGTCTGGTGTACGGGACAACTGGTGCACTGAATGTCTTGCTAACCTAAGTTATTTAGTTAACAAGACCTACGTATCTCTGGTCTATGCGATCACTGGACAAATCCTTAGGTTAGGTTAGGGTTAGCAAGACATCCAGGGCCCCAATTGTCCCGTGCGCAAAATGTCCCATGCACTAGACGTCCAGTGCTCCCCGCGTCGTGACCCATGAGTCTTTGAACGAATTGTCTGTGAACGACAGGTCGTGACACCGTGATTTACATATTGTTCTGACATCAACTGATCAGCCTGTCATTTTTAATGTCCCGCAAAAATAAATCAATTCAATTTAATTATTTTTATTTACTTTAATAACATTACAAAATATTTATATTTTAATTCATTATTAAAGTAATTACGAGTGCGGCATTGTTAATGTATTGACATATTTAGTGCCAATGCCCTCACACACAGAACTAGTGTCGGGATACTCACGCAAATAGTTGGACTTGCAACCACAAAAAATAATCAGCAGTCACCCTAAAAGGGGCGTTCCCCTTCTCGTGTCCCGGGTGGGGGGAGGGAGAGGGGTGAAGCACCCTTTCACTTTCCCCGCCGGGATCAATAAGATCCCGGCAACAGCTGATCGCCGGAACCCGACAGCACTCGCGCCATCTCGCTCGCACCCGTGCGCGATCCTTCGATACCGAGATCGTGCGTCCCTCTCCCGCAGAGCTCTAGCCAAATTATTTACTATTGCTAGACAGACGTTCGGGAATGATTCGCCGGTTGTATGCGTTTTTCGGTAATTTCCACCTACAGTGGTCTCGAGTAAAACAATCTCTTAAATTTAACATCCACTATCACCGGAACTTTAAATATGAAACTAATAATTTTCCCACATAATTTGAAAAAAAAAAATGTAAATGTTTTAAAGAAGTAATTTACAGGAGTAATAATCTTTTAGTGGTCTCAACTTAGTAAGAAAGTCTAGTGCCAGCCCTTGACACCATCTCTACAATATCTCCCAAACTATCGAAAAAAATCGATCCTCTTTGGTTTGTCATATTTAAAAATATTCATTGATGTCGTTGTGAAAAAATCAGAGTTCATTTTGAAATACATCTTTCGAATTACATATTGCGAAGCGCTCACAGTTGCGCTTATGGCGATCGTTTACGTACAGCGCACATGTGTGCTTACGGCGATCGTCGGGTTAATGGAGGACACATTTATTTTTCTTTCATTTCCTCATTAACTGAAGCATGTTGTTGCTGTAAAGTTATGTTAGCCGCTATGGTTCGAACTTCTTTCCAAATCAGACTTGGTTCCCGGAACTCTTCCGATTACATTATATATATTTGAGTTTCAGAGTTTACAGAAAGGCTTTAGTTTACACTGTGTTGCGTTATCCGGAGAACATATTTCAAAGAAATTCACACCTTCATCTCTGAACCATCAAAACACCGTACCCCTTATATTATATTGCACATGTCTATTATAGCAGTTTTGAATTGCAGCCGAATGCCATTTTTTTTATAAATACTCGTTAATGTCTACAAAATATTTCTTACAAATTGATATGAAAGAAATCTTTTTTATTGTTTTTTGGGATCGTATCCGCGGCCTATCGCACGATGTGCAAGCGCTTTATCTCTATGTTTCAATATAAGTTAGAAAACAACGCGTACGAGAACGCGAAATGATATGTTGTGATCATGGAAGCGTAAATGTTAAGGGATTCGCGACTATTGTTTGAATCCAAGATTCGAATCGCATAGGGGTGGAATCACCTACTAGTTGTATATACTTTACACTACTTATGGCATTATAGAAAGATTTGGAGGGGCTGTTGTCCTAAGTTCAGATTATCCCTTTTGAAAGGACTCGAATGATTTCGAAGGGATTTAAAGATGTTAGTGCAAAGGGATTTGAAATCATTGTGTACGCAGAAAAGCTACAATTTTTCGGGTTTCTAATATCCAAATCTGTTATATACCTGTAGCATGAGTGAGTGCAAATTGTCACCACACAATTTTTTTCAGCTTACATTTTAAATATATTAAGACATCTCTGCACTTAAAGGTCCTGTCAATATGTATGACAAAATAGACTGCTCTCATGGCGAAAGCCTGAGGATTTGAATATTCGCAATATTCGAAAGATTAATTCCGATTTTCTCACAACGACATCTACGAATATTTTAAAATATTTACAAACCAAAAAGGATCGTCATTTTTCGATAGTTTGGGAGATATTATATTCAAGATATATTTATTCAAGAGATGGTCTCAAGGGCTGGCTACAAACAATCAAAAACTCTTTAAACAGCAGATTATTAAAGGTACACTTGCAATCTCATTAATTTCCGCAAGCACTGAACACCATTTTACTCATACGCCACTTAGGGAAGCTGGTAGAATGTGAATTTTCGGCTTATATTTGGTCGTCAAAATTGCTTGTTAGATACAATGTTATATGAGAATATCCACGTGTTGTCCAAGTCCCTCTCTTCATAAATAAAGATATACCTGACGACATATACGTATGTTTTCCAAAGACCTCCAGAGCGAGAGCTTGGGACCTGTAGGATCCGATACAAATATGGCTGTTTGTTTATCATAATTTTCAACGACATCGAATAATTAACAAGACGCCTCCTAAAACTATAAATTTAGTCTTAAATAAGGTTAAGCCTAACGAGAACCACAATTACAACATGCAATTATTGTTGGTTAACAATATCGTGGGTTCAATCCTCCCGGAGATTAAAAAAAAAAAATTTTAATCGATTTCTGAGCTGTAAAATACCCCTGGTTGGTGGGAATTTGATTCCTCACCCGTAATATGCCAGTCATAGCCTATTAATTAAAATTTGTGGTAGACGAAAGTCGTCCCGTGAAGACATATTAAATTCCTATAATAATAAGTAAGATGCGTGAATCTCGGGCTGTAGTCTATGTCGTTGGCGGATCAACACTCCACATGCAGCGCTTAGTCATATGCAACATGTTAAGCGTCATAGAATTCCACAGATGAGACTTCAGAATTACTACCACCATCTATCGGTATTCTCCTGAATGTTTTTACATAAAAAAAGCTACAGAGTAAAAACTCCTTCAATCTTTAGTGACAAGACGTTTAATAAAAATTCCTCCCTAAATGCGACCGCTAAGCACTAAAATGCTTTTATATTATCTGCATCTTTCTGGAGAGCACAGCCGGTCAAGACCAGTGCACTCTATGACACTCACCCATGGGGTTGGCCCCACCATCGTCGAGTATAGAATTGGAAGCAAATAGTGAACCAAAAAATTCAGCCTTCTCTTTAGAGGCTAGAGCCAGTGAGCCATCGACATTAGTCAGCGGTGATCTTTCTGAATCTTTTCAAGAAACAGTTAAATACTCACACACAAACACAACACACGCTCACCGCAATGGTTGTGCTCTCCTGCATGCAATTGCATAAAATAATCACAACCTTTAAGACTTTAACAAAAATATAATCTATCCCACACCTAATTAACTTCCAAAGGCGTTTCTCATCAAGGCACGAATCCTCACGTTAATCTTGACTTTTCATATCAAAAGCTCGCATGTCATGACCGAACGTTCCGACCGATGACCTCCGGAAGGGACCCTAATCGCGCGGTCAACGTTCTCCGCCGCCATTGTTACGAAAATTCTCATTTTTTTCTCGGTCCTGAAAATCACATTTTCAGGCGCCCGAAAATTAATTCCGTACGTTTCATGCGGGGAGCGTTTTCGTAAGTTGATTCATTAATCACGCCCGACTTGAATGTGAACAAATTGTATTATACGTCATGCGGGCGCGTAATGTGTCTGCCAGAATAACGCAGTGGCAACGAGAATTCTATTATTTTTTTCAATTATTAATTGTGTTTCTTAATTTCACACGAGAATACTAAAAATCTCGATTAATTCAATATTTCTTTTCCGCAACAGAAACATTACAAATTTGAACAACTCACTTCGTTATTGCGGCTTTTGGGTTTAGCCGAGTGTGCCGAACTACCTTCAACCAATATTTCGACCGCCATTGCAGGGGTCTTCTTCAGGATTGATTGATTATTTAGTTGTGAGTTGGTGTCAGAGTATCTTTTTACGAGCGTTATTGATTGATATCTTATATATATTGGTAAAAGGAAGTTCGCCACACACGGCTAAGCCCTAAAGCCACGATATCAAATCTGGCCGTGATAACCTAAGGAGTTATTTAACTCAATTCGTTTCTGAAGTACAATAAGAATTAATCATAAAATAAATAATACAATATATACAAATATAGGTACATATGATTAAGTACTAAGAACAAAGCAATAAAGATGAGTAACAGAAGGTCACATTGCTCTTCAAGCAGACGACTCCAACAAATTATTTCTGCAAAGAAACTCGTGGAGTTCATGTCTGAATTGGGCCTCCCTCACGTGAAATATATCAACATCCGAGGCTATTTGGTTAAACAGTCTGATCCCTCTCTCAAGTGGCATATCTTAATCGTTTAATGCGGCAAATTTTACGTGAATTATTTAATTGATATTTAAAGAATAAATATAGATTGCAATGTATTTTACAGTAAGTAAATATATCAGTTGTTACATAAAGTTTTCAATTGTTATATAATAAAAAAAATCCGATTCACAAGTTACCCAAAAATATGCCAAGCATACTACAGCTACTACCTCTTCGACCATTCGGACTTCTACTCAGGAAGTTGTCGGGACCCATATGTTCCAAAGTAGACCTTCAAGTGCAGATATATCCAAGAACAAGGATCGGATAGTGGCATCTGACAGAACTAAGTGGTAGTAATTTGAGATGACCATATGTTCCAAACGTGGGACCAATTATGGAAGAAGAATATTAATCAAAATCACTGAAAGTAGGATTTTCAGTGATTTTAAATATTTTAACATTTATAAAACCCGGATTATATTTAATATTATTTAATTAAATAGTAAAGGACCATGCTAAATATTCCTGAGTATAGTGTTAAAGGCCTCACTTACTAGAAGATACACATTTTCCAAACTTCAATTAACACCGAAGTCCCAACCGTAATATATATTTATCTTTAGCGATTATCAATGGAAAACTAGTAGTGAGCTTGACGTATTATAATAATAGGTACATTACCGTTTCGTGGACATTAAAAAATATATAATAATGAGAAATCTATATTGGGGATATGAAACTAATATGGGAAGAAGAATTTAAATAATTTTGTATACAATAATACCTGTATATTGTTTAGCGACAATAGCTAATCAAAAGGGCGATTTTCGAAAGATCTCCAAAGTAAATTAACATTGGAGGAGGACCAAAACACAGAAGAGTCACCGCCTCTCGTTGATAAGTTTGAGTCACACTAGGACCAGTCTCAAGCCTGAGAAGCGTCGAGTTGATCATTCAATTTCCTTAAAAATATTATCAATCTGATTAGCAATCACCTAAACTATGCCTCCGATACTACAGCAGCCGTCTCTGTCGAATGTCTGTGGTAGGAGCTGGAGGTAGTCAAGAACCATATATGTGCGGGTTGCAGATATGTCTTAGAACGAGATATGGAAAATGGAAACTGGCCTAAGTGGCGGCAATTCGTGGTGAACATATGATTCAAAGATGTTACAAATACGGGATAAAATATATTCAACTAATTTTAAACATAAATATAATAAATCTGTAAGATATAGGCTACAAAATCCATGAATAGCTCATGTACAACGACATTATAACGATTGTAATTTTCAGTTAAGGAAAAATTGTATTACAAAAATGAATTAATTTAAAGAATATTATCACCATAACAGATATTATCTCTGTACTATCGATTAAAAGCTTTAATAGACTAGTCATTAATATACATACTTTAAAGTAATAATCGTACTAAAAGTGCCATATTTCAAAGCCTAATATATCCCAGTACTAAATTGGATTTGATACATTTGATGAACATTCTAAGTAATAGACATTAAGCGATTTCTTCGTAGACTATCTATCACGAATAATATTGTTTATGGTAGTAGGTAGACAGCATGGGCGTTAATAGCTTCAAGCGATTTAATGAGTTTCGAGGATTACACGTAAATTCCAAAAGGTGCTTTAACGACTTACACAATAAATCAACACCTATCTAATAGCGACTAAATTGATATGTAAGGTAGATCACTAACATTCCAGATTATTATAATTTACCTAAAAAATACTAAATATACTATTTTTTCCGTATATTCCATGTACAAAAATAATATAAAATGAAATATTATTAATAAAAAAAAACCCCGCATTTTTTACAAGGTTACTACATGTTTCGGATAAGTTGACAAAGGCAACTCGACGTAGACGAAACATGACGTACACCTCTGTTTTTTTTTTTTAATAATTCTAAATAATAAATCTTATTCATTAGATGCTAAATATAGTAGTTAATATTAAAACATATATTCTACACGTGAAAAGTTCGAATTTAATTTTTAAATAAAATTATTGTAACTGGTAGTTTCCCAAAATAAATAAATGAAAATACGTCACTTCCTATAACGACTTCGGAGCATACTGTCGTCACAAACCAGGGATCTCAACCAGACACCAGAAAAACTTTATACTAAAGGTACATCAAGTACGTTTGGTAGACAACTGTTCTTTATGGTTGATGAGATAAAGGGGCTTGACAAAAAAACATCAATCATTAAAATACGCTAAGCTCACGAAGACTCATTCACCGCTAATCGAAAAAATACAACTAAACTTCGTGATTCGTTTAACTCTTTTGCATCGGTTGTCGGCATATGCCCTCATAAGATTCTCCGGCCGTTGACATTGGTTGACGTGATATATAGTTTTGCTACTTTCTTAGAATATTTTTTTATGCATCATCTGATAGCTAAAGGATACAAGAACCAATGTGATATACCCACGCCACACACATAATTCATCTTAAAGTGGCGTGGAAAGCGAATCTAAAAAATTAAAAAAAAACGTATTTATCTTCACTAAAATTGTAACTGTCAATATATTTATATTTGTTCAAAAAAAGAAAAAAAAAACATTAATGCTTCAAATGCTAGTTTTATAATTGACAGTATAATTTGTATTCAAACCGAGCCGTAATGAAAGGGTTAAGTCAGTTATATGAATAACTTCTTAGGTTTTCAGGGCCAGATTTGATATTGTGGCTTTTGGGTTTAGCCGTTTGTGGCGAATTTCTTCATACCAATATTTCGACCGCCATTGCAGGGGTCTTCTCCAGGATTGATGACTTAGTTGTGAGGTACGTTAGGCTGACGGCTAAGCTACCTCCTGACACCAACTCACAACTAAGTCATTAATCCTGATGATGACCCCTGCAAAGGCGGTCGAAATATTGCTAAGAAGAAATTCGCCACACACGGCTAAACCCAAAAGCCACAATGTCACATATGCTTCACGAAATGAGATTCATCTACCACTGTTTAAATATTAAGTAATTATGCGTAATTACTATTATTTTTAAGATCATAATTTAATTTTAACAAAATATTTTTCATTAATTTTAAATGTATTAATTAAACTAACGAAAACGCCTGAAATTTTGTTTATGAAATCTTGAAAATCCGCATAAGTTGCGTGAAAACATAACCTTAAATATAAAAAAGCCACTTGACATAAAATAACATTTAAAAAAACATTAAACAGAACATGTAACATTAACAAAAAATAAAGCCTAAGACTTTATCGAAATAACACAACATAATTGTCAAGCGACACGATGTAAATAAAATAACAACAAAACAAAACTAACAGGTAACAAACATTCTATTCTTACGAATGAAAATGTTCGACATAACCTAAAATTTTACACGTCACGATAAATATGACATCAAATTTTGATGCATCATTTACGACATCGATACTCAGTAAATAACTAAAGCGAAAGCCGGACATAACAAAAGCGTCAAGTAATCAAAACTGTAACATAATTTTTTTTTAAATAATCAAATCGATCGTTAAATTTTAGTTTCTTTTGCGATACAGTTTGTTTAAGGTAGCAGCGTCTATATTGCGTGAAATTGGTGCATTCGTCGACTTACGTAGGTCGAATTTCAGTGGGTTTTTTTTAACAGTTATTTTTTTCAGTAAATTAGAGCGGCAAACGTGTGTTTCGGCGCTCTTCTGGCGGTTTTTTGTTGGAGACGACTCGTGTATCGACTCCGTTTGCTGTTACTGGATACAGAACCTAACCTAGCTTTTAAGGGATGCTCCGATCGCGCAGGACTGAGCCCTCTCACTACCTTGAAACAGGGCCGCATCAGAAGTGAAAGAACTGTAAATCAAAGCCCGAAAAGCTCTTTTTTATGTTAACACATACAGAAGAATACTGATAGATGGTGATAGTGATGCTGAAGTCTCGTATGTGGATTCTATAACGCTTTTCATAATTTCCTTGATTCACTAATTATTACAAGAATTATCGACTTTTGTCTACCACCAATTTTGATTTATGGGCATGACAGGCATTTTACGGGTGAGGAATCAAATACACACCAACAGAAGTTATTTATAGAGGTTAGAAATGGATTAAAGATCGAACGCACGACCTTCGGTTTGGAAAGCAAACGCTTTAATCACTAAACTTTACCCGTCGGCAGAGCTTAGTGGTTAAAGCAGCAACATGTACTATAGCGTGAACTTAATGTTTTTTAACCCCGTAAATGTTCTAAATAAAGTTTTAGCTACACAACGCATGTGAATTTCTCGGTTATATACGATCACAAAATATTGAGAAATTTCTACCAGAGTAATTAATATTCTATGGTGTTTACTTGGTGCGAGTCCGTACCTGCGTGGGGTGGAAGGCTCTATGGGGTGGGGCACCATAGCCGGCGAGGCCTTACGAGGGGAGAAAGTTTGAAGCAGCCCGAAGACAGGGCTGCGAGCACTTTCACTATCGGATGATTGTTGATTTCTGGGAGCGCCCAGCCGAATTGCAATCAATATGTACTTAATGAATATTTATACTTTATTTATGAAGCTTACTTTATTTATTTTGTGAAAAAAAAAACAACTAATTTCACAAGATAAAAAGAAGTTGTAAATAAAATGTAAAAAACGTTATTTATTTCACATTTTAAATGTAACTCAAAGATAATTTTGACAATCATAATATTCATTGTGTTATTTACACTTTTAGCATTCACTTTCAGATCCATTTCAATACTAAATACGAGTATATATATTTTGTACCGTGTTTTAACACGGATCACACAGAGCACTGTTGGAATAATTGCTGGAATACTGCAGTATGCTTGTACAGATTGGGAACCCAAAAAGCCATCATTGAAGGTGAAACTGTGGTCTTTCAGTTTTTAAACAGTGCTCAGTGTGATTTATGTTTAAAATAAGTTAATAACGAAATATGTATCTATTAATATTAGTTCTTAATGTGTAAGTATTAACCATAATTTAACCTTATCTTTGACACACTTTGTACACGTCAGTACGTTTGTGCACATTAGAACTTATCAAGCTTTCATAGATCGCGAAACTGCAGTCTTCCATCAAGTGAAACAGTGCTCAGTGTGATACATATTAAAACGGAATGAAATTCTTATATATTTAATAATTTTACCTTAATTGCATAAGCTGGTAACCTATATTACGAATATTTAGTAACTTCGTTGGGTCAATTTCCAAATAGAATCGGTTCACAGTGAATGTGGTAATCAATGCTATAATTTATGACATAAACAAATCAATATTGAATTTCTCGTATTAGGCGCTTGTGATGTTCATTAGTTAGTTGGCAGTTGGCACGGCATCAAACTCGGAACATTTTGGCACCACATCAACGTTTCTCCATTTCATTGCATTTCAATAAATCCTACTGAGCTGGAATAATTTTCATAACAATAGTCTGACACGCATCGTCTAGGCAAGTGGGAGAACTTCTTATTCGTAGCATCAATCCGGTGGATTGGTTTGCAGCAACAAAATCTTGCATCTCGATGTCCACTCCTGTCGATCCTCTGCAATCCTCTTTAGCTCAGCATAAGAGCTACAACTCATGTCTTCGAACACTTGCTGCAAATACTGCCGCCTAGGCGCCCTCTACAGTTTTTACCCTCAACCATCCCTTCCACAATGTCGTGAAGAAGAACATCATGGCGCATGATGTGACCGATCCAACGGGCTCGCCTCTTTGAGATGGTTTTTACTAGGTGTACCTATCTTCCTTGATTATGCTGAGAACCTCGTTGTTCGTGACGTGGTCTCTCCAGGAAATTCCGAGAATTCTTTTGTAAGACCACATCTCAAAGCCCTCTAGTATTTTTTTATCACTTTCAGATAAGCACCAAGTCTCACAGCCGTACATCAAGATGCTTCAAACAATTTTTTTGGCAAGTTGCTTGCGGAGCTTTAAATTAATATTTTTGACTCAAGAATAAATGGAATTGAATGGAAGAACGATATTTTCTTAAAAAAAATAAGCATAAATATAAAAGTTAATATTTCAATGTGATTAATCTCAACGATCCTCTGAAATTTCAAATTTGCTGTGAACCACCATACGCATTCTTAACCACGATGATGAGCGTTCATACTAAATATAGCGCGAATCCCAAACGGAAAACATATGTCGGATGCATACACGTGCCACCTTTCTGTGATGAGATTATGGAAGACAGATTCATGGTCCAGGAGAACTCGGGCAGAACAAGCTGGATGCCATAACATAGGTACTCTATTTCTAAATATAACACAGTTTATAGGTCTATTTCTGAACAGGTCTGTAAAAAGCTTAACCGGCAAAAATAATAAGCAAACGGCATTTTGTATGCAACTGTGTTCGTAAAATGTGAGAGTTTAGAAACACGAAAAAATGCATTTATCAAGTTGGATGTAAAACAGACATTGAATGTATGTTTTCATTACTTTTGAGCTTAAAATATTGCAGCACATTGCTTTCGCTCTGGATGGAATTTATTCTCCGTTTCGGGGGTCATCTTTAAGGTTGATGAATGTGATAAATTGATGTGTTCAGGTGGCTAAGATATCAGATTAAGTATTAAGATGAGTCTCATTCAGTAGCATAGTTGTCAACAAATAGTAACTGCACAAATGTCTTGTAGGATACGATACACTATCTATGTTGGTCCGTATTAGTTAATGGCTATGAGATTAAAGCCATTGTGTCATAAGGATCAGGCCGTCATCCTTGTTGATGTTTATGTGATGCTTTTCATTTCAATGACTTTCTTTTCTATGTTAATACAAATAGTTTTGCATTGATTACGTGAAATTCTACAGTAACTAAATGGATTGGATAACTAAGAGCACGGGTATATCGATCTAAAACGGAATTATTGACATGATATGAATGAGATGCTCAGTTGGGATTTTCGATCGTCGCCAACCCTGGATACTGAAGACGTGTTCCAAGAATGGGACCCCCTTTCCCCTCGTAGCGCGTGCCACTTCACTGCCCCACCCCTTACCGGCTGCACATTCGCAAACCAGAATCCTCTACGTCCTTAAATAAAGTTAAAAAAAAATAACGTCTCCAGCATTCTGCACAGTAATCTCTTTTACAACCAAATCCTCTCACAAAATGATGCAGATGCAACTATAGAAACAACGGAAGAAACATTGCCAGACACTAAGCCCGAAATCTCAAATATACTCAAGAATATGTAGCATAATCCCTTACTGTTTAACTAAATAAATTATATTTAGTAGAATAATGGCTTATATAAAATTTTAAGTCACTGAAAGTAGGTAGAAGCTACTAGTTCCGTGGGGCAAACGTGTGAAACATTAAAAAATCTAATTAATTTACATTCTAGATAAATATTTAGAGATAAAGCTATATTTTCTTCAGTTTATGGTTCTTCCGTTTTCTAGTATCCATATCTCGAGGATATATTGCGCACAAATTGTCGCAAAACATATTATGTTGTTCTGTGTTCCCTACGGCTTCTAGGGCGAGAATTCGGGGACTATATTTACCAATGCAATACATAACAGCAGCCTTTTACTAAGGACCAAGGTAAAAAAATATAAATCCTGATGGCCTCGAGAGCGGATGCTGTAGTATCCGAGGCATATCTCGATAGCACTGATTTACTAAATGTCTGTGACTTTTCACAAGTTTTTTATCATTGTTTATAATGCTTTCTTTACGTTCCTTTTGTTTTTTTCTTTTATTTTTGTAATCTTACATAATTTTTTCAGGGTTTCATTTTGCGGCTGCCTTGTTCCAACGCGGGCCAGTTTTCTCTTCACAATGAGAAAGTTCGCGGAATGTGACTCGAATGTTTTCTTTACTTCGTGGACACGTGTCACGCAATATTGCGCATGGACATACGCAAGAGGACATAACACGACAGACATAAGAGATAATATAAAAAAAAATACAAAGAAATGTAAAGCATTATGGCACTAAAGACAATACAAAGAATAAAAAATATAAAATACATAAAACATGTGAATAAAAATGTTCACAGTTCATCTGCTATTCATAAATATTATTTTTATATCTCTACACATATAAGTCGCACTTCTGTATTTTTGTTATGTAAACGCATGCAGGAGAGCACAGCCAGTCAAGACCAGTGCAATATATGACGCTCAGCCAGGGAGGCTGGACGCTGTATGCGGGAAACGCGTTTTGTGTTCGTGTTTCTGTGTGGGTTGGGGAGATTGCAAGTGTATATTTATCTGTTTCTTGAAGAGATCCAGATTATAGGAAGGAGGAAACACAGATGCTGGAAGACCAGTTCTTGGTCGACACACATTAACCGTGTATGGATGTTCGGAAAGTGTTGAACATATTCGAATGCTTTCTTAATTAGAATTTTTAAGGGGATCGGATATTTTTTTCAATGTTTTCATCATTCACTTTGAAATCCATTATGAATAATGAATAATCATTTATGCGTAAGTTGTTTCTTGACAAGTGATGGATTGAGGAAGACTACGAGTTAGACAAAACTACAATCTCCTAAACAGTGACCATATCTTACGTGATCCATGTAAAAACAAGGTAAATAAATCAATATTTACTATTGTATAATTATCCCTAAGCTTTCGATACTTGCACGTTACAAGCACTTGGTTTGTAGGGACGTAGACTGTAGACAACCAACCAATGAGCGACGATTAGTAACGAGCGTTGATGCATCTACGTTTTGGTCCAATGTTGCTTAAGTTCGACGATCATAAGGGAACAGCGCCTACACAGTGCTATTATCGTTGGTCGCGGTAAGTACTCTTAGATGCATGTCATTTCTTGGAAAAACCTTCCTGAATGCTTAGTTCTTCTTACCTTCCATTGATATTAAACTACGAAGGGACATTTTTGTATTTGTGGAATATACAGGTATATAATCGTGTCGGAAACAACAGGGTCAGATCCTGTCTGCCCAGAAGTGGGCGACATCGATGGCTTTACTCCCGGCCATCAACAAGTCTTCCTGAGTGCAGCTACTCGGAGACAGCGCTCACTCCAGAAGGTGTGACAGGGTCTGCTCCACGCAGTCACATTCAATCGGTCCGCTGTAAGACTTCCAGGCTTTCATTTGTGTCCTCGTCTTGCATACTCCGGTCCGATGTCTGTTAAGGGACCTCCATATATTAGCAACCAACAAAGCCAGTGGCCCAGATGGCATACCAGCGGTGGTATTAAAAACTTGCGCTCCTGAACTTAGTCCTGTGCTCACCAAACTTTTCAGATTGTCCTTTAGATGTGGTATTGTTCCCCTGGGATGGAAAAAAGCCCTTGTTCACCCAGTTCCAAAAAAAGGAGACCGAAGTGACCCCACAAACTATCGCCCAATAGCCATCACATCACTACTTTCCAAAGTGATGGAACGTTTAATTAACAGCCAACTTCTAAACTACTTAGAGAAGAATGATCTTCTGTGCGATCGGCAATATGGCTTCCGCCGTAGTCGATCGTGCGGCGATCTCTTGGCATATGTCACACATGTTTGGGGGAAATCCGTCGAATGCTATGGAGAAACGCAAGCTGTTGCCCTGGATATCTCCAAGGCGTTCGATAGAGTCTGGCATCGAGGTCTGGTGAATAAATTACCGTCTTATGGACTAACTCCCTCCCTGTGCTGCTGGATTGAAAACTTCTTGAGTGATCGAAGCATCATCACTGTCGTAGATGGCTTTTCTTCTTCCTGCCATAAAATCAACTCAAGAGTTCCACAGGGCTCTGTGCTGTCGCCCACTCTTTTCCTTCTGCATGTGAATGATTTGCTTCAATGCGCAAACATTCACTGTTATGCCGACGACAGCACTGTCCATGAGAGTATAATCTTCCAAAAACCTCCGAACATTCGGAACTATCTGCTGCTAGGGAATCTCTGGTGAAGAAGATGAACATGTCTCTTGAAAGGGTTTCACGATGGGGCGACCTCAACCTCGTCAGTTTCAACATTTCAAAAACCCAATCATGTACTTTCTCCACCAAGAAGACTGCTATGGATCCTATATCTTTCAACGGTTGTTCTCTTCCAAAAGCAAGCTCCATCAACATGCTTGGATTATCAATATCGAATAATGTCAAATATTACGAGTCAATTAAGTGTAAAGCCGGTCTCGCTTCCAAAAAACTAGGTGTATTATATAGATCACGTCGGTATTTCAACGATAAACAACTTCTTCTTCTATATAAAGGACAAATCCGACCTATCCTTGAATACGGCAGTCACCTTTGGATTGGAGCCCCAAAATACCTTCTAAACTTAATTGACTCAGTTCAAAGAAGAGCAATTCGTTTGATAAGCAATGACACCCTTACGTCTAATCTACAATCAATGGAACACAGACGTAAGGTTGGTTCTCTTAGTCTTTTCTACCGTTATTACCACGGTCGCTGCTCTTCGGAACTTAAAGAACTAATTCCTCCTGTACCCACTCACAGCCGACAAACTCGTCTTACACTTGCCGAACATCCATACACGGTTAATATATGTCGACCAAGAACTGGCAGCTTCCAAAGTTCCTTCCTTAATGCCACCGGTAAGCTATGGAATGCCCTTCCAGCGTCTGTGTTTCCTCCTTCCTACAATCTGGATTTCTTCAAGAAACAGATAAATATACACTTGCAATCTCCCCAACCCACACACAAACACGAACACAACACACGTTTCCCGCATGCAGCGTCCAGCCTCCCTGGCTGAGCGTCATAGAGTGCACTGGTCTTGACCGGTTGTGCTCTCCTGCATGCGTTTACATAAAAAAAAAAAAATATTCCACCCCTGGTTGTGTCCAGGTGCTAGGTCCTCTTTCGGGGCAATACAAGCATTCCCCTCAGTTGCGCCTCTCCACATGCTCAGCCGCAGGGCGGCCTCAGGTATCACCAGTTCCGTTGTCGGCCGTAGGAATGTTCTTCTTGAATTGAGCCGTGTGGTTGGTTATCTTTTGATACCCAAATATATTTGTGGAATGAGTAGATAGGTCATTAGTTACAGTGCTTTACTAATTACGAATTTTACGTTACGAATTAAGTAAGTCATAATGAATATAAATACAAAGATTTATCGTAATTTGGTTATTCGTCTTTGAACTATCGTCAACCAAACAAGTCAATCGGAAAGAAATGGAGAAATAAGCAGAAAATCAAAAAAATATATATATATATAATAATTTATGCAATGTAACAGTTTCATAATCCCACCAAAATGGCCGTTCCTGAACCTTTTTTTTTTTTCAGGAACAAGATCCAAGATCGAATAAATTATTTCATATCCTTCTTATTTCCTTTCATCGCTTGTCTTGAATAAATAATGCACGCTTAGCATTTGCTAAGCGTCTCTGGACTCCCATCCGACATGCGTCATGCCTTATGTCTTACATAAATTTTATCTAAAGGAAACACATTAGGTAGAATGCAGCCAGAGATAGATGAGAACATAACGTCAAGCTTGACATTAAAATGTAAGGAATTGCTTCATTTAATGTGTTCGTGAACACGACTTAATGAATGAAGTGTTTCCGAAAAGTAATTTCAAATTAAGTGAAAAAATAAAATAACACAGTGGTGCATTATGAACATCGATATTCGCATTAGGTTGGTGTTCAAGTATTTACAAAATATATTATACTCGTATTCAAAAGCACTGCTTTATTTTCACTTAGATTTACACTTGACTATGCATTTGTTTATCAAGTGACATCAGCATGATATAGCCCTTACTGACTGGTACCGAAAACCTCGATATACAATCTTTCGTCTCTTATTTCTGTTCGATTGTCGTGCATGTATGTGTCGCTATATTGGCATTTCGGACAAGTCCGGTCACGGGAGTGACGTTAGTTATACAGATCGCCACTTGCGGCGCTGCTTGTCACCGAACACGGCACGGTGCGCAGTCAGTAGTTGTTCCCCGACCGTGACGAGTGTCCGATTGAGGTTGGCCCGGCCTGAATGCTGTGACTAGGTCCGGGCCAGAACTTTGTAAAGTTATCGAAATATATATGTCAATGTGCTTCAGAAAAAGTATTTGTGTTGTTAATCTGCTCATCATCTTGCCACCATGCGATTGAATAACATCTTTTTAAGGACGGGGGATGTCAGTAAATGTTAGATTTTTGTTTGAGCCGCCCTTTATGACCAAATAATTTTGCTCTCCAGAGCATCAAGTTCCCCTTAAAAGACTCGATTAACAAACATCCAAATACGCCTTTAATACTTAAGTCACCTTTGCTAGAAAACTCCTGCCTCCTATTCTAAAAAATGGCACATTTTGAATACTATACTTAGAATATAATATGTAAAATACTAGGTAGAGAGGCAGGCAACGTGGAAATAGATGGAACTTTAAGACTTCAGTTTTAGCGACCATTTTTCAAGTAGGGAGCAGATATCAAAGAAGATATAATGTGAAATTTTTGGTGCTTCATATGGTGAAGTGTAATTAAATTTCCGGATAAATAGACGGCGTTAATGATTGTTTTCGGGTACTTTCAGACCCGAACAAGGTACCCCTGGGCAATTTTCAGCGGCCATTACGGCATTAACGCATAAATTACAATCGGGGCGGTTGCTCCCCCACCTGAAGATAAATCTTCTGACCTAACACACGTTCCACCCAAGCCTTCCCAGCTCCGCATCCAAACAACCCAAAAAAACTAAAAAAAAACCGCAAGGACCTATTGTGATTTACTACGTTTATATTACCATTGCGGTTGTCTCTAATGGCCAAGAGTTTACCTAGTACGTAATGTTGCAACTAGTTGTATCCATACAGTTATGTCAGCTACTATTATCCTTGACTTACCTACAAACTTAATGGATTATTTATATTGATACCAAGGGGTAAAATGATTAAAGGCACGACTTTTAAGTTTATTTCTATTTATTTAAAATAAAACAAAAATACAATAATTAAACTTTAAATTATGGCGTGCGTTAATGCGATGCCGTAAAACTAAGCCACGGCCCGGACGAGCGGTCCTAAAGCAGGAGCGACTCAACCTCATCCTTCTCTTAAGCGCGGTAGACGACAGACTGATCGGGCCATGTGGGAAGTGGTACCTTTCTCGACCACCGTATACTTAGTGGCACTACCATAAATCACGATTCTTTCGTCAACCGCTCGTCATCAGCAGCGTCACAAGGTAACAATGTTCTCTAATAGTCAGTGGCTCTACCGGTTTGCTTTTAGTTGCATCATGACAACACTAGATGCCGCCGACCGTTATTAATATATACGGCTGTGAATCTTGATATCTCACGAAAAGCCAATGCAGCCGTATAATGGGATTCAAAATCAGATATCGGCCTAAAATACTGATTCAATTTTGTAAGAAATTACAAGGTGAGAGAGCTGGTAAGACAGCCTTTCTTACTAAAGTCAGTTAAGTGACGAATATGGACTTGGTTGGGATATACAGGGTTTGTCCGGAAAGTCATAGGACTGAGTCGATTTAAAAAAATATTGAGCCAATCGTTATAATTCTTTAAAAACTTTCAAAGTAGGCTCCTTCTGCGTCGATGCAGCGCTGCCAGCGCGATTTCCAAGCATTGAAGGCGTCGCGGAAGGCATTCTCCGGAATAGCCTTTAGAGCCGCGGTGCAACCTGTTTGGATCCCCTCTGTCGTCTCAAAATGCTTGCCTTTCATCGGCCTTTTCAGGCGAGGAAACAAAAAGAAGTCCGGGAGGACCACATGTGGGCTGTAGGCCGGCTGCGGAAGCGTTGGGATGCCTGTATACTTTTAACTATACATAGAATTTACTCTGCCTAGAATGGTCGAGATCGATTAGGTTCGTCTTAGGACCGCTTATCTTGTCCGTGGAATAACCTCAAAGGGATTTCACTTACGCATGTCAAAGTTAATTCCCGTATTTTTTTTAAATTTTATATTTCTATAGTAACGAGTGCCTTAGCTTCTTTTCTATTTACTCTTTATCACTGTGTTGTTATATGCTTTATCAACGTAGCGAAAAGATAAAATATGAATATTTGAACATTGCGGCATTTTTAACCTTTTGCGGTAACATTGATGTTGCCAGTTTATTAATTCATAAATTCCTTTACGTCGACACTGTTATTTTGCCAAGAAAATAAATCCTGAAGTATAATCTGATTTTTTAAGAGGCCAATAATCCTAATACTGCATCCGTGACTGTGGCGCAGCCTCCCGAGCCTCCCGCTCTACGTGATCTGCGTAAAGATTACAAGCAAAAAAGAAGAAAAATACCACGGGATCGATAACAGACTATCATATCATACATTGTTCTAACGAATTTACCGAAAAACAACAAATTATTACACGTTCAAGTGAAATTCTGTGGAGCTTTGCGATATAGAGCAGAACTGAAGCAAAACGAAGTTCAATCTATAGCTTAATGACTTAATTTAGGCATTGGAATTAGGACGTACGATTTTTTTTTATGTTAACACATACAGGAGAATACCGACATATTGTGATAGTTATTCTGAAGTCTCATCTGTGGAATTCTATGACCCTTACCATGGTGTATATGGCTAAACGCTGCATGTGGATTGTTGATCCGCCAACGTCATAGTCGTCACTACATCCCGAGATTCACGCATCATCCTTTATTATTACAGGAATTTACTATGATTGGGTGATCTTCACGGAACGACTTTCGTCTACCACCAATTTTAATTAATAGGCTATGAATGGCATTTTACGGGTGATGGGTCAAATTCACACCAACCGGGGATATTTCAGAGCTCAACAATCGATAAAAAAAAAATTCAAAAAAATCTCCGTCGGAGCTTTGTCTTTCAAAGCAAATGTTTTGACCATTGAGCTATGACCGTCTTGGCAGATTCAAGTCATGGACGACAACAATTAGCAGAACTGAGTGGATGCAATTTGTGGTAAACAAATGCGACGGATATGGACAGAAAAAAAAGTAATATTGCCGTTGAGAACAATATATACAATGTACTCGACGGAGCTACGGGAGACAGTTTACATGGTATGAGGCAAAGACCATAGCTGCAGTTCGTGACGACCATATGCTGTTGTTCAAAAAAACGGATATGACAATAATATTTTTTACATAAACACATACAGGAGAATACGGAGAGATGGTGGTGAAGAAATCTCAGCTGTGGTTTCTATGACGCTTACCATTTTACATATGACTAAGCGCTGCATAAGAAATGTTGATTTGCCAACTTCATAAACTACTACAGTCCGGCATTCACTTATTATCAATTCTAAACAGTAATTCACTATAAATGGGTGGTGTTTACGGGACGACTCACGCCTAACGCCAATTTTAATTAATTGACTACGGCTGCCATTTTACTTCTAATAAAGTTACGAACTAACTACAACTAGAGCTTAGAGAAATCGATTGAAAATATTTTTTTACCTCCGTTTGGGATCGAGCCAACGACCTTCGGCATGGCATGCAAACGCTTTATCACTAAGCCATACCCGCCGGTAATGATGATCGTCTTCTTCTTCGTGTCAGCGACGTCAAATTATTTTTGCCCAGTATCTGGCAACATCGATAGCCCGCGTGCTACCTAGTATTAGGTCTTGAGATGTGCAGCTTGTTGGGCATATGGAGTTGGATCTTAGGTGTGAGGTAATGATGATGATTGCCTCATATTTGCGGTGCACTCTTATTTGCTTTTACATGAATGAAAAACTGCACTATTAAACACACATAACATCTAGTATATGTAATCGTGTCGGAAACAATAGGGTCAGATCCTGTCTGCCCAGAAGTGGGCGACGTCCATGGCGTTACTTCTGGCCATCATCAGGTCTTCCTGGGTGCAGCTATTCGGTCTGCTCCACGCCACAGTCACATTCAGTCGGTCCGCTGTAAAACTGCCAGGCCCTCATTTGTGTCCTATCTAACATCTAGTATAACTACTTGAACGACATATAAACTACCGAAAACATAAAACTTATGCATATATCTTCCGTTTTTGTATAGTATAAAAAACTCAAAGGTTGCTAAAGCCTGGCACACAGCACTTATGTTTTCAGTCGTAAAAATGTTATTTTTCATTCGATTTCACTACCAAAGCTAATCCCCGTTTCTCCATTTCAATATCTGGCTGTCTCTCGAGATCCTTCCCTCTCCATCTGACTGCTGGGCGTCCCTCGGGTCCTGTCGATCATTGTTTATGTGGTTGTTACGACCGGGAACCAAAACCCTGGATTTTATTTATGTAAACACATACGAAAGAAAAACACGAGAGAGAAAAATCATGAAAAGAGGCATTGAACACACAAAATAATGCTTTAATTTCCCCCACAAGATATTTTTTATAAATTAATTTATTTAAGGCATTTGTACCATTTTACATATTCTTACAAACCGATCACTCAATGTATAAAGTCTAACTTTAACTGATGTTTAGTTAATTTTTAGTATAGGCAATGATTATTAATCATTATAACCATTTACAACTAGTTTGGAAATGCTAATCGCTAAAAAATAAAGAAAATTTTATTTTTTACACAACCAAATCACATCCGGACATTCACGCATCATCCTTATTATTACAGGAAATTACTATGAATGGGTGGTCTCAACGGGACGACTTTCGTCTACCACCAATTTTGATTAATATTCTATGACTAGCATTTCACGGGTGAGGGATTATATTCACACCAACCGGTGGTATTTATAAAGCTTAGAAATCGATTAAAAAAAAAATTGTCGCGGAACAAACCCATGACCTTGGGTTTGGCAAGCAAAAAAGTTGTCAAATTAATGTTTTCTGAGGACGTATTCGAGGTCGGTCTGCATTTAAAAGGTAGTATACGTATTACTACTAGTATTGCATGCGTACACGCTCATTTTAATGATAATCGATAGTCAAAATCCAAAGATGTGATGTAATTTTCGTATCTATGTGTTTATCTTTTCTACATCTTCTTTCCAATCTCTTTTTATTATTTTCTTTTTGCTCTAATTCATTGATTTGATATTTACAATCACCGTTCTCATAAGAAGTACTTTACATTAGAGTAAATGGGAGAGTGATCAGACTGTTCAACGATATCGCCTCGAATATTCATATATTCCACTTGAGAGAAGCCCAGTTTCGACATGAGCTCCACGAATTTATTTATCAAAGTAATTTCGTGGAGTCTTCTGTTTAGCGGGCTTCGGGACTTTTTAAATGATCATGTTATTATTGTGTTATTTATAAATTCTTATTTATCCTGTATCCTGTTTTAGAAATGAATTAAATATTGTTATTTGTAATGTTTCTGAAAGAAAAAATAAATTGAAATGACTAAAATGACTTAATTCGTGTATTGTAGAAATTGTTGATACAAAAATATAACACAGCTCATGTGTCAAACATACACAACTTTAATTTATTTTTGATGCTTTTTTAAATGTCACGTAACTTAAAGAATCTTTGCAACTTTAAATGAAAAGAATTTATATTGAGTGTGTTGAGAAATTCAATTTAAAACTACTTGAACAACTTTTCCGCCAAGGTATTTCATTACCAACAACTTATGTGTATACAGGTACCCAATGGACATACAGCCTTCCGTTTAAAAAGAAAAAACAATCTATATAAACAACCCTACAGTCGTTCTAGAGACAAATATGTACTGGTTGGGAATCATTTTTTCAAAGAAACCGCGAGTTTATAAAAGCTCCTCGTCTTTCGATTGGATAAGTCGGACTTGAGGCAAGGCCGAAGCCAATTAGAAGCTTAGGTTATATATATAAACTTAGGTTATATTTTTATTACCAAAATTTGACCAAAATATCAGTTCTGTATTGCAATAGTCTTGTATGAAATCATGTTTTACGTAAATATTCAATTAATTTTTGTAATCAAATCAAATTTTGAGTATCCTATCTTTTTCCCGCTAGTCTAAGCAATATTTCGACAAAGTTTTATCGCAATCGGATTAATTGTGTAGGAATGCATAAAGGACAGACAGACAGACAGACAGACATTCATTTATATATATATATATTTACATTTACCTTTTATGGATCATACAAATAATGTACCAAGGCGACTATCTGAACTTTATGACGGCATTCTGTGACAAACATATGCTCCGATTAGGAAGCAGAATATGCTACGAGAATCTTCAATCAGAAGAAGATCAATATCATCATCTATCGTCACCATTATATAAAAGATCAATACATCTAGAATATTGCTTTTATATTGAATAAGTTTGCGAAAGTTAAGCAAAATTTTAGTAGACCAAAAAAAAAGGATTTTAGCTTTTCGATTGAGCGGTGTGTGGCGACAATCTTTATCTTAACAGTTATTTTGATTCGCTTGGTGAAAACCCTCCCTGTCCCGTCCTGTTTTTGGAGACCCAGATGGGGACCGGTTACTGGCCGCACGCAAAAAGCTACTTGTTCGAGAGTGACTGAAGGCCTTCCCGTGATTCTAGGTGCATCAGTTAGATGTGAAATAAACCTCAGTCTAAGGCTGCGAAATTAGCATACTACACGGAGTCTCGAATTGCCTTCTTTGGTAAGACGTTACTAACCAAGAAATACGTGGGAATGGATAAGGAAATGGTAAGGTTTGGAAATTTATTCTGCAGAATATCAGTTAGGAGACATTACTTGCGTCTGCACTCTTGCAGACGGACGCACAGATGCGCTCAAAAGCAGCGTAATTCTATTTGTCAGCGTAATCCTCAGGCTTTATGAATCACGATGAGGCATAAATTTCAACATTGAGGATGACCCGTATTAAGGCGGTCGAAACATTGAAGAAGAGAAGAAAATCGCCTTACACGGCTCAACTGAAAAGACAATTCTTTATCTAGCAGTTAAAAACTTTTTAAAAGAGAATTATTAAGACCAGAAAAAACTATATATACATATATCTTTGCGGTAGCACACGTGGCCGCCCACATGAGGACAGAATAATCTACGTATAAGCATATCATCAAAGCGATACATACCTAAGCAAATCTTCGACCGGACAATGCGAATAGAATTTCAGGAAATGTTTACGTTTGGTTTTCAGCGCGTGTGTGCGCGGCCTATTCAAGTTTCAGGAGGTCGCCCTCGGTCCAGGCTTCGAGGGCCCTGAAACCTGAACCTAAAGCCTTTCAGCGGCCGCGGATATCGCCCACCCGAGCTTAACAACAGTTGTAACCAATCATTCGCTATTAAAATTCATATTACACAACCTGATATTATGGCTTTTGGGTTCAACCGTGTGTGGCGAACTTCCTTCAATCTAAACAACGCCACACACGGCTAAACCCAAAAACCACAATTTCAAATCTGGCAGAGAAAACCTAAGAAGTTATCACAACCTGTTCTTCTTTAGCCTCGCCATTTTCCATCAGACTGTTTAACCAAATCGCCTCAGATGTTGATATATTTCACGTAAGAGAGGCCCAATTCAGACATGAACTGTTTGACTGTATTAGTTGAATATGGAACTTTTGACCAAACCAACGTTACGGAATGTTTGTAAAAGTTCAACTATCCAAGTAATATACACTAATCTGTGCCCAATAATGTCGACCAGTTGTGCTCTTGTGCATGCGATTTCATTAAAATAAATGTAAAATTTATAAACTTAAAGCATATTATATCGGATGTTGATATATTTCACGTAAGGAGGGCCCAATTCAGACATGAACTGCAAGAGTTTCTTTGGAGGAATAATTGGTTGGCGTCGTCTGTTTGATGAGCATTGGGACCTTCTGTTGTTTGTCATTATTGCATTGTTCTTAATCATAAGTGCATATATTGTATTTTTTATTTAATTATTATTGTACTTTAGAAATGAATTGAGTTTATAAAATTTGTAATGTTTCAGCAAGGAAAAGAAAAATAAAATAAAAAAAATTAATTATCTGTGGTCGGCTCTCATTTTGCACATTCGCCATGTCTGTCTGTCCTGCGTTGCATTCTCGGTCAAACCCAGAGTTTTCAGATCCTTGTTTACAGTTGCAGTCCAGGTTGCCTGTGGTCTTCCAGGACTTCCCAGTGTGGGTATGTTGAGGGCTCTCTTCACCGATGACGTCTATCACTATTTTTGACTTATAGGTTATAATAGTAGTGAATGATTAAATTCATACCAACTGGGGGTATTTAAGCTTCGTCGGGATCAAATCCACGACCTCTGACTTTGTAAACCAACGTTTTAACACTAAGCCATACACGCCAGAAAGCCAAGTAAATACGGCGCAAAAATACGCCACCAAAAGTGCTTCCGAGATATCTCGTCTCTGGCCATACGGGTACTGCGCAATTTAACGAGATATCTCGTCTCTGGCAACAATCGGATTAAAATAGCGTGTGTTATGTTGAAATAATGCTCGATACGAATATTAAAAAAAAAAATACAATACTTTGTTATATTTGAAGGCTTTATTTTAACTGCCGCCATGAACTTTGTGCAGACTTAAGTCATGAGCTCTACATTCCAAAGCTCCGCCCACTACACTAAATATATTTTTGGTCCGCGGTTCGAGGTTTGGCCATCCCTGGCTAAGCGCAAACGTCCGAAGATATCCTCAGATACGAAACCTTTCCCCGAAGGCCTTTTGTACAACTTTTCAGGATTATTTCGGCGAAAAATACACAAATGGCGGATATGTGGACTGACCGCTGAAAATATCGGCCGCCAAGGACACGGATAAACACGGGCATTATGTTTAGAGATATTTTTTGGTGAATACAACACACTTAAAACGATTTCAGCTTTTCAATACTCTTTTCAATTGAACCTTTATGCAAAAGCGTGAAAAAGTACATACGTAAAAGGTTTTAAACCTTTTTTTTGAAAACACGTAAGCGGTACATCTTTTCTACCCATTCAACGATATATCGAATTAAAAAAATCGCATAATTAAAACTTAATTCTTTTATAAAAAGTTGAGATACGTTCTGCAAATTATATTAATGGAATTGATCAACAGCGATGAATTCAAAAACTGTCATAATATTTTTCCAAATAACATTAATTTATAGAAGATAGACTAAATGCATAATTTATACATAATATTTGATAATTTTAATAATCGATACCAAGATCATGATTCAGTTTAAAATAATACTTATAAATTATAAAAAAATTAAAATAATAACAAAGAATACGGCAACAACTATAAAAGCCTTTAATTCTTTTAAAAAAGTATTTTTACTGCCATCTGCCGGAGTTTACGAGTATTATTTACACGAATGTGTATGGGTTTGTTGGTAAAGCAGAAAGCGTTTCTGAAGAAAGCTAAGAGAAAAACTTTCTCAAAATTTCGACAGATGGTAGTAAAAGTCAGAAAATCTACTCATATTTAACTGTAAAAATATTAATAATATTTTAAAATTATGATTATTTTTAAATAATATAAAAGTAAACATAGAAAAAAATTGTAAAAAAAATAATAATTAAAATATAAAATAAAAAACACTAAATGAACATGTAACGTTGAGTGAGGTAAAGTTAGTTTTAGCTAGGTTTGATAATATCAGGTCAATTAAGGTAAGGTTAGGTTAGGTTAGATTAGAATGGGTTAGGTTGCTTTATTCTCTTACCTTCTGCTTGTCAAGGAGTTGGAGTATTTCATCCACATCTCCAACCGGTACACACTGTTGGCGCAACATTTCTTCTTCCACCGCCAACCAATCACGGATCTGAAACGGACAATTTAACATAACTTTAGAAAATCTTCAAGAAGCAGATTCATAAACAAGAGCAATTCCATCAATACCTACACGCACACAACCACTACACGTTATATCCACAGACACGGTGAGACGTCATGAAGTCCGTGTAATCCTCATTTTGGAAAATAAATTTTTAGAACTACATATATACATACGCACAAAAAAATATTTATTCAGACCATTTTATTTGTAGTAAATCGTAACATTGCTATGATATTTTACGCTAATAAAAGCAATTTAATAAACATACATAATGTTGAAAAAATATTTTTGTTCCGGAACCGAGGTCACGGTCTCGAAATTACAGCATCAGCTTATATGGTGATGCCGGAATACCAAGTATCTGACACTGAGGATAATACCAAAGACCGGAGATGACTTGGTACTAATTTATTTAATACGAGTCCCCTTTTTATACACTTATTTACAACATGAGTAAGCAGTTAAAAATAATATTAAAACATTTGAATGTCATACACTGCACATTCCTCGATACGGTTTTTGGACCTTGATCCCTTCAATCCACATAGTGTCAGATTATTGGGATGGTCCATGCTCCGCATCGAAGCCTAAGCATTCCTTATTAATATTACTAATACATAGGATTTCGTACACCGCAAATTCCTCGGTACTTGTTGTTTTGGACCTTGATCGGTGATCTTGGAGGCTTAATACAAATAGTTATGTTTAAAATAGCGTTTTGAACAATTTAAAAAAATACATAATACGAGAAACGGATAGCAAAAAAATTGCGCAGAAACAAATTAAAAATAAATGTCAAATACTAACTTAACAACCAAAATGGCCGATCTTATTCAGCATAAGTAAGGGGCATGAGTACCTAAATAATCTAAAAAAATATATAAAATCGAATACACGTAGATTCAAAATGCAAATTAAAAAAAAAACCTTTTTTTTTAAACACACCTTGAACAACATCCATCGACTATTATAACATATTCGTAGCTTTCTTCGATAATTCATTTTCACGCATTTATCGTTTTATTTTCCAAATGTCTATTGAAAAACGAAAAATCGTGGTTTCAATGTATTAACAAATAACCGTTAGGGTCACTAAAACAGTCATTAGGGGGTTGCTAATTAGCGGTGAAGATTTATCGACAATTTGTATGCATTTACTTGGAGCGTTAATATACATTTAATGACAGTAAAACAAATAGACGTAGCCGTATCAGAGGCAATCGGTTCGTATGTATGGGGCTTCCCTTAATGATCCAACACTTAGAGGGGTGCATCCCCAACTGTGCCTATGACCCTTGGGCAATATAAAAACTCGGCAATCAATCCATCTTCCTTGTCCATCACTTTTCAACACGCTGTGCAAACAATCAATCTAATATTCGTGAATTATTTTTTATAAAAAATTGATTTTATCAGCATCATAAAAACGTTAACACACAAGAGAGCAACACGGATTCTATAACGCTCAACTAAATCAGTTTACGTGCTGCGTGTGATGATGACAAGTTTAAGGTTACCAACTGACAATATTTGATGAAACAGCATAGTTATAATTTTAAATTATTTTAATCAAAAATTACCATCTTCAATAAAGATCTCCGGGCATGCCGAAACATGTAATCGTATAAAATAAATGTGAATCAAAACTTAATTTTTTTAATTTGTTAATATTTTAATTAAAATTAATTACAAATAACAATGATGATAAGTCGTGTTTATGAGCGTTTACAAATTAAAAACATTATATTCTTCTTCTTCTTCTGCACACATCTGAAACATATTTTCACCAAAAGTTACCGCGAGATATATGTACACCGGAAGATCCACCTTATAAGAGATTCCCTACATTAGGTTGTAGGGCCTACAACCTACAGGGCAGGAGCCCGGAGACTTGAAGTTATTGATATCAGCTTGATTCAGCTCTTTTAGGCTGATGCCGTAAAGCCTCGAAAAACGATCTTTTGTCTCTTTTTTTTGTGCGCTCGCCTGACATGCACACCAATAATGTTAGTTTTAATTGTATAATATTACACAGCGTTTGCATACGCCATTTTATTTGTTATGACAGTTGCTCCATATCATTTTGGTGCAACTTCTTTTATATGCTTTTTTGCTGCGATCATTGGCGGCGCTGCATGTCACAGTGATTCCGGCAGTTGACAGTTAACCTCTTGTCTGGCCGGCGAAATACCATACCGGTCAGACGAGGAAATCAAGTCTTCATTGAAAATAAATGCGAATTGTGCTTAAATAACAAGTTCTTTGTGTTGTTAATCTGCCCCTGCATCATTCCTCCACGCGGCCACGTGACGAACCTGCGACTGGTCGTTCTTTTTAAAGACGGGGGATGTCAACGTATATGTTCCAACCAGGTCCAACTTCGCATCTTTACTGACTGTAGTATGGAGTTGCATTGTCCGCTCTCTCACCTCGTCATTTCTTAAATAATCAAACCATATTACCCTCAGTACACAGGAATTTGCTTTCAAAACCAATTATAGGGCTGCATTGGCTATTGGTGAGATGCCACAGCCGTAAATAAGAATGAGGACATTATAGGCGCTGTAGAGTCTGCACTTGCAATACGAACCTACTAATATATAATTATAGAAATCATCTACATTAACTACAACCAGAAAAACTAATTTTAAAAACTCTTAATTCTTTCGTTACAGCTCGGTGGAATACAAATTATACTGTCAATACGACATGAATTTTTCAAACCATTTTTTTTGCTTAAAACTAGTATTTGAAGCATAAATTTACTTATCTGACCTTTTTTCATATATCACATTGGTTCTTCTATCCTTAAGATATCAGATGATGCATAAAAAACTATTATATACAACAAATGTTCATAATATAACTCCATACATGTGGTGGCATTGACACATGTGGTTTACAGAAAAATCGCTCCTGTGACGGAACCTAACGATATTTATTTACATGCTTTACAGATTCCTTTAAAGAATACGCGTAGGTTGATAAAGGGAATGACTGCACTTCCAATTTCCTAACGCAGATGTCAGAAAGAGTACTGAAAGTAGCAAAACGATATATCACGTCAACCGATGTCAACGGTCAGGGAATCTTTGACGGCATATGCCGACAACCGATGGGAAAGGGTTAATACTTTTATACACGTTTCTAGCATTCAGCCAGGACTGGTTGTTCCTACAGTTCTTCATACAAAATGACTATCGACCCCCCAGTATAGTTTCTTACGATGTCCCATAAAGCATTGTAAGATATATCCGTACTAAAAACAGCTGGACTTCTGAAACACTGAAACCGCCAAAGCCTTGTTTTACTCACAATGTAGGAGACCGCGAAGAAGAACGCCGAAGCCTACGTCCGCATCCGGTTTTAGTGTCACAACCGGAAATGCATCCCTGTTTTCATTGCTCGCCGCTTAGGACGTAAATATTTTACGACAGTGTCTTTCTTTTCACGTCGACGAAACAAAGAAACTGCAGTCTTTAGAAGACGGAATGCGATCTGAGCGCAGAGATTGGCGATCTTTTTTGCGACAGTCAAAGTCAATCACAAGACAGATCATAGACAAATAAGTTGGATATCCAACTGGAATGAAACAACTTCTAGAATTGAGATGGGCAGATTTGCTAAAATTTCTACTAATAAGGCGATTAACTAATATATCCTTTCAGAATTAACTTCTGGCGCAGAGACGTGAAATCTAAGAGCAGGGCTTACCCATAAAATAAAGGTCACCCATCGTGCCATGAATAGAGTGCTTGGTGTGTCTCTTAAAGATATAATCCGAAATGTGGATATTCGAAGAAGAACTCAAGCAGTGGAACCTGGACTTTAGACGCTTCACATCTGCATCACCGGGCCGAGGCGATTCCTTCGAACTGCATCGAAAAGAACTCTTTCTAACGAGAGGAACTGACCCAGAGAATGTTCTGAGGTCTGGAAGGGGGCGCCACAGGAGCAACTAGGGTTTGAAATTAAATTAAATAAGTATAATCTATCATTAAAAGCGCCGTGCCCGAGTCATAAGCTGGGTAGACCAGTGATCAGGGCTTATCCATTTAGCAGTTTGTTTACCTGTAGAACAGAGTTGTCGAAGGCTGCTCTCAGGGCTGCGGTGGGCGGCGGGCTGAGGCGGGGCGCGGAAGTGGCGCCCGCCCAACGCCCACGACCAGCGCGGCCAATATCTGCAACAAAAAAAAAACTTAGTTAGATGGATGCTGACATAAGCTGGACATATGCTCCAAAGCGTAGGGTAAATCAAGAAAGTACTGACATCAGCATGATGTAGGCTTTGCTGACTGGTACCGAAAACCTCGATAGACAATCTATCGTCTCTTATTTCTGTTCGTTTGTCATACATTTATGTGTCCGCCATATTGGGACTAGTTATATAGACCACGCCAGTTGTGTTCCGCCTGTCGGCGAGAGCATATTGTATTGTGGCTCGACCTAATGCTGTGACTAGGTCGAGCCCTAAATTTGTAATGTTTTATCGTAAATATATGTCAATGTTTTTCTGAAAAAGTCTGTTATCAATCTGCTCCTAATCCTGCCATCACGCAACGGAATAACACCTTTTGAGAGAGAGGAGGATTTTAGGACATATCGTGCAAGTAACACCACTCCAGATGAAACAATATGTGAAATTTAAAATTCTTCCGTGATTGGTGATCAATTGTAGTCACAATGTCTTTGAATGTTCAACCAAACCTCTCTCCAACTTCCTATAAAGTTTACACAAATAAAACATAACTCATACAGCAGAATACCGTCAGATGGTGATAGTGATGCTGAAGTCTCATCTGTGGATTCTATGACACTTACCATGCAACATATGGTTAAGCGCTGCATGTGGAGTGTTGATCCGCCAACGTTATAGACTACAGCCCGAGATTCACGCATCATCCTTATCATTACAGGAATTTACTATAAATGGGTGGTCTTTACGGGAAAACTTTCGTCTACCAGCAATTTTAATTAATAGGCTTTCTATATCCCATTATATATTCGCTTTTTTTTATAATCACGATATTTATAGCCACGATAAATCGTTTACAAATGAAAATACAAGATGTGTTTAAGAATACTGTTTTACCAATGAAATGAAACATTATTTTTTTACAGTACAATACTAAAAACATTGTTTCTTCATTGCTCATTCAGCGCAGCTCCTTGTAATGGAAAGTTTATTCCCGGCATTGAATCAGATCCCTCCGGTAGCCTCCTGATCCCCCGGTAACTTATCATGCTGGAGACGCCGCTTCCTCGGGTCTGGACCTCTAAATCCCACCGCCTCCTTAGAGACTCGCCATCCAAAGACCTTCGACCAGCAATCTCAGACGAGAAGCAACAGTTTAGACACGTAAAACCTATAAAATACACGAAAGAGAATGTATACTAGTAAAAAATAACTATATACAACGCTTGCATCGTGCCCACTATTCTTTTTAACCATATCCGTTCCATATATGGAGCATACGGACGCCACAAGTTGTCGGTTTACGGTTCTGTAAGCACAGGAATAATCAAGGAAGATAGGCACCTAATAAGAACCACCTGACAAAAATTACCGCTATAAATTCAATTCACTAGAAGGCCTTTGAGATGTGGTCATACAGAAGAATTCTCGGAATTTCTTGGAGAGACCACGTTACAAACAATGAGGTTCTCAGCATAATCAAGGAAGATAGGCACCTAGTCAGAACCATCACAGAGATGCAAGCCCGATGGATCGGTCACATCATGCGCCACGATGGTCTTTTTCACGACATTGTGGAAGGGATGGTTGACGGTAGAAACTGCAAATACTCCCTAGACGGGAGTATTTGCAGAATGTGTTTGAAGACATGAGTTGTAGCTCTTATGCTGAGCTGAAAAGGATTGCAGAGGATCGAGAAGAGTTGAGATCAAGATGCAAGATTTTGTTGCTGCAAACCAATCCACCGGATTGATACTACGAAGAAGAAGTATAGGTTGTCTATGTCTAGTTCCAGAACACCTGCACCCAGAGGTCCACATGGGAACATTGAATCGCGAACTTGCATCGACTGCAGCTGTAGTACCAGAGAAATATCACTACCGGGGGCATGTTTAGAGTTAAGGTTTGAATATATCATTTTTACAAGTTACTTGTAGTAATTTCAATTTTTTCAATTACAATTTCAATTTTTGTTTATTTTGCCTTTCAGAAACATTACAAATTATGTTAACTCAATTCATTTCTGAAGTACAATAAAAATAATTTAAAAAATACAATATACAAAAATAGGTACTTATGATTAAGTACTATGAACAAAGCAATAAAGACCAGCAACAGAAGGTCCCTATGCTTATCAGACAGACGAAGCCAACCAATTATCCCTCCAAAGAAACTCTTGGAGTTCTTGTCTGAATTGGGCCTCTCTTACGTGAAATATATCAACATCCGAGGCGATTTGGTTAAGCAGTCTGATCCCTCTCCCAAGAGGCTATATACATTACAATAGTATAAAATACAAATAAATAGTCATATAATATAGAAAGCGGATGGAAATGTGATGTTGATAATTCTTTTATTGATAACTATCAATAATGCAGATATACCCATATGTAATGATTGACTGTGCTCTAACAGTGGCAGGTCAAGCTAAGTATTTCGTATGTGTAGGAATAAACACGAATGGCCTCAACGAGGGAAACACCTACAGAGTTAACTGCGGGTAGATGAAGATTTTTTGTTGAGGGAGGAACTGTCAGAGTGGCGCAGCGGGTGTCGAACCCGTGCGCTAATAAATTAGGGGGCGGAGCACCGCGCACGGTGGTACAGGCAAGACAGGAATCGGAAACCCAAAAGCGGATAATTTTAAAAAACACGCTGGAGTATACCGACAGACGGTGAGAGTCATGAAGAAACATTATCTGTGGATTCTATGTCGCTTACGGTGTCACGACCTATCGTTTACAGACAATTCGTTCAGAGACTCGTCAGTAACGTTGTAGAGCGCACTGAACGACAACTGGTGCACTGCCTGTCTCAGTAACCTAACCTAATGATTTGCCCAGTGATCGTAGAGTCCAGAGATCCATATGTCTCGTTAACGAAATAACGAAATAAGCCGCTGCATTTCTTGTTAGATCCGAAGTTCATGTATCAGCCACAAATTAACACTGTACTTGGAGGCCTACTAAGTGCATATTATTCATAGATGTGTGCTAGAGTATGCATTTCCTGATATCCTGATATTTTGTTAGAAATCAATTTGTTTGTCCCTGACATTTATTTAAGGATAAGTTTGTTCGTCCTAGAGGTAATCCTAACCTGCCAGAGACTATGCCTCTTGGGAGAGCGATCAGACTGTTCAACCATATCGTCTCGAATATTGATATATTCCACTTGAGAGAATCCCAGTTTCGACATGAGCTCCACGAATTTATTTATCAAAGTAATTTCGTGGAGTCTTCTGTTTAGCGAGCGTCGGGACTTTTTAATAATTATTGTTTATAAAAGTAAATGCCTAATAGTTTAACCTGTATCATATCTTATTTCAGGATCGTATTAAATATATTTATATTTGTAATTTTTGAAAGTTTGAAAAAAAATTGTTTCCGACCAGCTGTAGTAAAAGAAGACAATTAATAAGTTTGTAAATGAGATTTTAATAAGGAGTTTGAATGATAAGCCCATTGCTACAAAGGTCTAAAAGATTTGGTGTTAACTATATGATATTTTTTTCTCTTGCTGACAAAGATAGCCAATCGCTGCTCAATTCTCGTCTATTCTTCATTGAAACTCTCTTGGAAAAAAAATAGCAAATTTCCTCATACGACTCATACTATAGTATTTAAGCTTTAAATGATTTAACCCTGCCTCCATTATATATAAATTCATATTGTTGATCAATAGGAACGATAAATCTTCAATAATTAAGCTTTACAAATTGATTTGAATTCATACTCGTGAAACGTCGTGTCAGCAATGATCGAATAGCGTAGAAAAATAACTTATTTCTGTAGGTATTGACATCACCATGATATAGTCCTTGCTGACTGGTACCGAAAACCTCGATGTATAATATTTCGTCTCTTATTTATGTTCGATTGTCATACATGTATGTGTCGCCATGTTGGCATTTCGGACAACTCCAACCAGTCACGTAAGTGACGTGAGTTAAAGAGATCGCCGACCACCGACTACGGCGCGGTGCCCAGTCAGGTGTGCCGACCGCAAGAAGGTCGTATTATGACCGGTCCGGGACGTTATTCCGCTAGGAAAGGACGTAAAGTTTATCATGAAAATATATGTGCTTCGGAAAAAGGCTGTGAGTTGTTAATCTGCTCCTCATCCTACCACCACGCAATTAAATAACAAACTTAGAGAGGAGGATGTTCGTATGTTAAGTTTAAAAATATATTTTATTAACAATTAAATAAACAGTGTCTCCTACTATCGAATCCCTGACGAATTCTGCAAATTTCACCCAACCAAAACTGGTTAAGCATATTATAGTATTGGGCTCCAAACACAATTGAAGAGTATCGTAGCGTTAACACCGAGAGCGCCGCAGGCATTTGATGAAGCGGGTGGTGTATGCTCAGAGAATTATGAGCAGTATCGAGGATCGACGTTTTCATTGAAAGCGGAAGTTTGATGCAAAATATAGGTACTGAGTATAATAATGACTAAATAATGATGCAATTGAGAGGTTTTATTATTAAGTGTGACATCCCCCGTCTTTAAAAAGGACGACAAGTAGCGGGTTCATCACGTGGCCGCGTGGAGGAAGGATGCAGGAGCAGATTAACAACACAAAGAACTTCTTTTTTCAAGCACAATTCACACTTATTTTGAATATTCGACCGTAACACGACGTTACTTCCGTGTCGGTCGAACGGGGCTAAACCGACGACTGCCGGAACACTGTGACATGCAGCGCCGCCAAGATAATCACAGCAAAAAACTAATTAAAGATGACAGTTGAACCAACATGATATGGAGCAACTGTCATAACAAATAAAATGGCGTATGCAAACGCCGTGTAATATTATATATATTTAAAACTAACATTATTAGATGTGCATGTCAGGCATGCGAACAAAAATAAGAGAACGTTTTTTGAGGTTTTTCGGCATCAGCCTAAAAGAGCTTTATCAAGCTGATATCAAGTGATAGACATATGTTCGATGTTGATGTTCGATTCAATGATTTGTTGACGTTAAAGGACGATAACTAAATTAAATGTATTGTTATCGACTATTCGCAGACATATGATACTTATCGAATATACATTGTATCTGTATAAAGTTTGGATTGAGCCAACCATTAGGACCAAACTTTTGTAGCTCAGGGATAAACATACGTTGTCTTTAAAAATTCAGATTAAAAAATTAGCACAAAATATGCATCGGATTCTACAACAGCTGTCTTTTCATGATCGAGATCGTACCCTACAGGTCATCTAGGACCATGTGTGTTTCCAGGTCCTTCGGATAAGGCATGGACAGTGACAACTGATACAACTGAAATGTCATCAATTTGATTTCGACAAGAATCTTGGGCTCTTAAGATTGAATTTTTGTTTCTGTATCTAAATTAATAATAAAATCAATGCATCCTCCAAGTATTAACTTATGGCGCAGAGACATGAAATCTAACAAGTCATTCCCATAAAACAAAGGCCACCTAACGTGCCATGGAGAGATCCAAGCTCGGAGTGTCTCTAAAAGATATAATCCAAAATGAGAATATCCAAATGAGAACTCAATTAAGTGAGGCTACCCAACGAATATGCACACTCAAGTGGTAAAGAGCAGGACATATCTTTTGAAGAGACGACGGTGAATGGGGAAGAAAAGTGTTGGAGTGACGTCCAAGAACTGGCAAACGAAGCGTTGACCGACCCCCTGCTGACGACATCAGAAGAATAGCGGGAGTGGCCTGTATACGGAAGGTGGAAGATCGAGAAGGATGGAGACTCATGCGAAAGGCCTACGTTCAACAGTGGACGGACACAGGCTGGTGATGATGATGATGATGAAATAAACATCACGAAAAGCCATCAATGATGTTTTCGTAGGAATTTCGTAACGAAAAACAAGCTTTAGACATGACGAGGATTATAGCAATTGGTAACTTAATACTAAATATAAGAAGAAGCGTAATTCATTTTGAATAAACAAAAACATTACTTGTATAGCGGTTATTAACTCATATGAACATGTAATATTAAGTAAATAAGTGTATTAATACGCTTAGATATCTTTTAATACATAATATTGTACTGAAGGAATTGAGGCATATTACACGGTTGCGGCTTCATTGTATATACTATATACGGTGGGACAAGATTGCAAATTGTACCCGAACGATTCAACCACTCGCCTTGTATCCCTTTTCTAATCAACCCATAATCCCAGAACCCTCACATCTCCGCAATTCCTACATCTCAATTCCACACCCAAAACGATCATCACCCATAGACTCGTCTCACAACCGATAAAGAGCTGTTTGCGATAACCCTAAAAGCCTATTTTTATGGTAAATCTTTAAATGCCTCATTAATATTGTTATAGTCATACTATGTGATCATACCCTCAAGAGTTTGATAAGGAAAATAATATTTTTAAATATTATTATATAAATTAAGCTTGTGAATAAATGAATACTGATAGAATAATAATAAAAATATACATACTTTGAATATATACTATGGCGACATCTGTCGTACGATAATAACAATGATATAAATACTAGTTTCATCGCAAGTTAGTCTGGGCATAGCAATGGCGCGATTCGCCGAGCGGTATGAATACCTGGGCATATCCGCGGTTCGCATCCCGCTTCTGCCGTTATTTTTGTGCTTGATTGACGCGTTGAAAAAAGAATTTTATGTTGAGTATAATATTCTAATAAAAATTAAAAAATTAATTAATATAAATTAACGTTGGTTTGAGTCACTCCTTGATAAAAAATAATCCAGGTCTTGAAATAATCATCATCATCATCATTCAGCCTGTGTCCGTCCACTGTTGAACGTAGGCCTCCCGCATGAGTTAATCAAGTTTGGGTTAATCATCAGATGTCCTAGCTAATCTCCCAAAATATACCTTGAATACTAGAAATGCTTTCTCGCAAGTCCCCAAGTGCTCCGGAGGTCGTAGGAAAACATATATAGTATGTGGATTATTATTTATTTTTTTTTAATTTTTCAATATTCTAATTTTATTTTATAGATAATTGATCTATAATTCAATATTATTAGTAATTAAATACGCACATTCAATTCTACATCAATTTTTTATTAGTTTCGCGTATCTGTCCAGGCGGAGAATGGTCGTGTGGACAACGCGGTGTATATAGGACAGAGCAAAGGTGCAACGTTCGAGGTTCGAATCTCGCGTTTTCCGATATTTTTTCTGAATGAATTGATGCGTAAGAATTTGATGTAGAATTGTATGAGTGTATGTAATTACTAATATATAATATGTTTTATGGTAGACATATGGGCGCAGAAATGTCTTTGGAAAAGGCATTGACAATGGCATCTAACAAAACTAAGAGGTGGCAATTTGTGGTGACCATCCGATTCTAGACATGTAACAGACGGTAAAAAAATAATTTAAAAAATAACTTCACCGTTAAAAGAAACCAAATCAGCATATTTTGTGTCGATTGCTATTTAGAAATGGTCTGCAGCATTATTTTTTAAAAAGGGTTTAGCGAAAAATAATTTGAGTGTTACGCGGTTGCACTTATCCTTAAGAGGAAGACGCTCATGAAGGTCGAAAGATTATCGAAGATTCAAGTTTTAATGGACTTTTAGGCGCAGTTTCCGTAAGCTGATACACCCCTAGATAGTCTTCACATCATCGAACCACGTGTACAAAAACACTATGCGAGAGCTTTTTATTTAATGTGTATTTTTAATGGAGAATGACCCGCCCAGACGTGGTATTTAAGAATTAAAAAATAAATAAGAACATTTATAAAAAGAAAAGTAGGTGCGTTGCAATGTATTCTGTATATTAACTTTTATCCGCCTAGCGGTCCCGCAAGGGACCGGAGATTTGCGTCATTCAATGCCCTAGCAGGCCAATGTTTGTAATGTGTCGTCGCACAATAGATTCTTCCATGAACTTATTTTAATACTATTATTGCAAATTAATGTAATCCGATTGTGAAATGAAACATTTGCACTCCTGTATGGGACTGTAGGGCATTGAACGACGCAAATCTGCGGTTCCGTAAGGAAACCGCTGGGCGTTTAAAGGTTAAAGTGCCTTTGCATACTTTTGCTTTACAAAATTCCGGAACGATACAAATTTTCGTATTCCTGTATCATTTTCATTATTCTTTACGGCTGAGAATCTCGAAATCTTATCAAAGGCCAATGCAGCCGTATGATAGGTTTCGAAAGCGAATTCCTGCGTATAATACTGTATGTACGCTAGTTTGACTTTTTGAGAAATGACGAGGTGAGAAAGCGGACAAGGCAGCCTGCAATATTACAATCGGTCAAGAAACTGTGGTCTTCAATCTAAATGATTGGGATATATATATTCGGATGCCGCATGATGGCATAAACTACAGCCGCTTTTTCTTCAAGCCCCGGGCTCGCGCCGTCATGAAAGGCCGTCGGGAGCTAAACATACATATAATGAACTCGGAGGAACTGCGAAATGAGACGGAATAATGCGAGGACCGCTTGGTGAAAACCCTCCCTGTCCCGTCCTGTTTTTGGAGACCCAGATGGGGACCCGTTACTGGCCGCACGCAAGAAGCTACTTGTTAGAGAGTAATACAATAATGCGAGGACCATGGCGAATGATATAACCTTTTGGCGGCGATTCGACGACCATGTAATCCAGTTGAGAGAGCGGACATCTTGAGAAGCGCAAACGCATAACATCAGCCGCTAAACTAACCATTATTTAACCCTTTCATTACGGCTCGGTCGAATACAAATTATACTGTCAATTGTAAAACTAGTATTTGAAGCATAAATGTACTTATCTGGTCTATTTTCATACTTCACATTGGTTGTTGTATCCTTTAGCTATCAGATGATGCATAAAAAACTATTCTAAGAAAGTAGCAAAACGATATATCACGGCTACCGATGACAACGGTAAGGGAATCTAACACGGCATATATCGGGTACCGATGCGAACAGGTTTACGCGATGTTTCTATTACCGCCGTCTTGCATTAATTATTCGTAATTTAAATAAATAACATTGAAACTCCGCTCCGCAGATTGAATACTCCTATTATGATATCAAGAGTATACAATGTATTATATATCCATTTCTACTCAAGCATACATTCGCTTATACTAATAACATAATATATATATCCAGTAGAAATTTTGCTTTTCGCGCGAAATCTGTGCCATTTATGACGCGAAAGTGAGGGTTCGGAAATTGAATGCACAACGTTCTATTTTCAAACGCTTCGATACAAAACATACCCTATCTTTTGTACTAAAAATACATAGGAGAACACCACCAAGAAGCAAAGAAATTTCAGCAGTAGATTCTTCATCTTATACTTGATTTATTGAATTAAATTTTTATTATTTTTAATAATTAGAAAATTTTAGAAACTTCATAGTTCAATTCGTTAATAAATCAATGTAAAAATAACGATCAAAATAAAAACTAGTGGCAAAAATAAACTTATGAATGTTAGATCAATTAGGCAATACTAAATTAAATAAAAAATGAGTGATGATCCCGAAACTGGAGCATTTTGACACCGGTCATCATATTTTTACCACGACTGACATCTTGCGTCAACAGCGCCACTTACCCGTTTTTTTTGTCAACGGTCGACGGAAGAATCATTGCTTTCCAGTGGCGCCCTCGGCATAGACGAGCGGCGCAAGGAGGAACCTCTCCACGCGGCCTATCAGTCAGTCCGTTACATACCACCACCTAGGGCGCGTCATGTTGCGTCGATCTTGCTGTTAGATCGCTTTCTTGACATAAGGCCGCGACTCACTCGGCATTAGCATGAATGCGAACCTTAGTTTTTTTCTAAGTTCAACTATGTATTTTTATATTCAGTCGTGGATTTAGTCAATTTACCTAATGGTAACCATGTATTCACCACAAAAGCCGCTATAAAGTTAGCACGTGCTCAGAAATGCGAAGCTATGCAGAGTACATTATGTGTATCATTCAAGTTCGTAGCTTTCCAGGACGATGAGAGTCCGGGGCTTGAAGAATGTGCAGCTGTAGTATCTGAACAAAGAACTGTTATTATAATAATAGTGGCAGTTTTCTGTGTACGAGACGTATGAATGCTTGTGATTCAGTCAGGTTAATCACTTGATCTTCTAAAAGAACTAAATTAAAATAAAAGATCGTTGTGCCTTACGATTAGAGTAAGTACGTACTTGGAGTATGATTTTATGAATTGCTTTCGTAACCAAGGCGACTAAAATCAACAAATGACAGATTTTCGACCATTACCAATGGATTTTATTTCATCTTAAAATAGGGTTAGATCTAGTTGTACAATGGTTTTAATGATACAGAAACCTTAACGGATGCGCAGTGAACATATTTACAAAATTTCATCGTGATTGGATAATCAGTGACATGATAAAGCCCTTGCTGACTGGTACCGAAAACATTGACATTGGCATTTTAGACTAGTTACATAGATCGCCACTCGGGCGCTGGGCGACAGCCTCAGCGCCGACGAGCGTGGGCAGTCGTGTGCCGACGTCGGCGAGATCGCATTGTTAAAAGTCCCGATCAATCGAGGCGAAAGTACACACCATGTTATGATCGATCGGGAAAACCAGGTCTTTATCGTGAATTTGTGATGTACTTCTGAAAAAAGTCTGTGTGTAATTAATCTGATCCTCATAATGCCCCCACGCGACGGAGTAACACCTTTTAAAGAGAGTAGGATATTAGCAGTAGAGGCATCCATAAGTATCCAACATACATACATATATAATAAATCTTTTTTTAATAATTTGGATAAAAACCTTTGTACCTTTACTTGATAGGTGTTATTGAATTGTGTTTTATTTTATTCTTTCGGGTACACTTTGAATTACAAAATATAATGAGCGTCTGAAATATTAATAATGGTTAAATGTTTTAGAACCATTTAACGTAAAGTCAAACGACCGAACCTGCAACCAATGGAGCGGAGAAAGGGACCAAACCCTGCGGCTCTCAACACTTTTTACACTAATTTATAATTAGCACAAATTATTTAATTATATTAGATCGACACAATTTTTTGCAGTGTGCATATATAGTAATATATAATTTAAGTTTTTGTTTTACTGCATCAACTGATCCAATAATTTAAAAGCCATACGAACTCAATTTGCTTTTGTTTCATGTCCCTTCCTAAATGCAGCATATGGCCACCATATTTACCAGAACACATTTATGTAAATCAAATTTATCCATGTTGACAGAATTATGTGGCAAGAACTTGTGGTGGCAAAAGGTCTATTTATGGACCGAATTGTGGGACAAGTTAAGACTTAAGTAAAAAAAACATACTCGGAGTGTTTTTAAAAAATGGAATGCGAAACGAGGAAAAATGTAAGATATACTGACGACATCAGAAGAATTGCAGGAGAAGCCTGGATGTAAAAGAAATCGAGATGGATGGAGACTCATGAGAGAGGACTACATTCGACAGTGAACGGACACATTACGGATGATGATGGTGATTATGCACTTTAATAGAAAAAATGTTAATATTTCAATGTTTGAAGAGGTCTGGTTTTTCCGCACAGAAAGGGGCGTCTTGTGGTATGGGTCCCATTCAAACCAGGCTTTTGGATAATAACCAAATAATGTCCCGCCTAACGCGGATTCTCGGCCGAGTGTCATATAACTGAGACCCACAGCTATATATATATGTAGGAGAAAGGGAAAATAAAAAATCGGATACGCCACTGCGGTCACAAGAAATAATCGATCTCTCAAAATAAATATAGATTTTTGCTTTCAACAATATTTGCTTGGGGTAAGGCACTCGGCTAACATAAAAAAGTTCACTGGTTCGAACCCCAAGAAATGATTATTTAATACATTTGCAATTTCTACGCAGGCATTTGCTATAGAAACCTAATATACGACTGCGTTGGCTTTTGGTAAGATGCCAAAATAATGTATTCGTCGGAGTTGCGGAAGACAGAGCAACCATGGAATGACAGTTTTTTTTTACGTAAACACATAAAGGAGAATACAGAACGATAGTAATTCTGAAGTCTCATCTGTGGAATTCTATGACGCTTACCATGGGTGCATATGGCTAAGCGCTGCATGTGGAGTGTTGATCCGCCAACGTCATAGACTACAGCCCAAAATTCAAGCATCATTCTTTATTATTACAGGAATTTACTATGAATGGGTGATCTACACGGGTGGACTTTCGTCTACCACCAATTTAAATTAATAGGCTATGACTGGCATTTTACGGGTGAGGGATCAAATTGACACCAACCGGAGTATTTTAGTGCTCAGAAATCGATTAAAAATCCATTTTTTTTAAATCTCCGGCGGGGATCGAACCTATGACTTTTGGCTTGCAAAGCAAACGCTTTGACCATTGAGCTATATCCACCGGCATGTGAAAATATTTATAACATGAGGGCAGTTTGATAAGTTAGCATTTTTTTTCAATTTCCTATGTCGTAACTTTTATGAATTTAACTGGTCCCGTTAACTGCCATATATATATTATATATATGCTATAATGTACTGAAATTTTAAGCTAGCTCCACATTTAAGTTTGCGTTTGACAGCCATTGAAAACAGAAAACTTCGTGAATTTTAATCTAAATACATAAATATGATTTTTGTCTGCTGATTAAAGCATCATTTTATATATATATACATAAGCTTTGCCGGCGATCATAGCTCAACGGTCAAAGCGTTTGCTTTGTAAGTCAAAGGTCGTGGGTTCGATCCCCGAAGGAGATTAAAAAATAAAAGGATTTTTAATCGATTTCGATGAATCGATCACCCGTGCAACACTCCATATGCAGCGTATAGCCATATACACCATGGTAAGCGTTATAGAATTCCACAGATGAAACTTCAGAATTACTATCACCATCTGTCGGTATTATCCTGTATGTGTTAACATATTTTATTTGTTTTAAAAAAACATCACTATAACCAAGTAGACTTCGTAAATACGAGTACTTATATTAAAATAGTACAAAAAATATTTAATTATTAATAAAACAGAACTTGGTTTTAGGTTACGACAGCCACTAGATTGTTGGATTTTCCTAAATTTAATTTTATTCATAGTTCAGTACATTCATATGATTTAAGAATATGCAATTACTTTCATAATAACCATGAAAAAAATGTATCAAATAATTCTTCGAACGGGGGTACACAAGCGTGTACAGTGGGCTTAATGGTTTAAACTGTGTGACAGTAATTTATAGCGAATTTATATTAAACAAAATGGATATAAAAGATGAAAATAAAATTTGGGTATTGCATTTTTCTTTTATCAATGGGTTACAAAGAGAATCCGCGTAATATTGGTAGATGTCGTGAGCAGCAGTGTTCCAGTCGTCCAAGTGCGAGGATTTCAGGAATACGCTTGGAATTCATCAGTCCGGTGATGTGTCCGAGTTGTTCAGGAATCCAGGAGCATTGGAAAATCCGTTCTGAAGACATACGAGGGTTATGCAAGGGTCGACAACTCCAACCGACAAAGAGAAGGTTATACACAGTTCACACGTATGTAAATATTTGCAAACGCATTGTTCTGAAATTCTGGAGAAAAAAATCACAATATTGTTATGCCATTCAAATTTACATCGATTTAAAAAGGTAGTTCAGACAGTATTTTCGATTTGCATTGCACTATTTCTAAAACAGTTATTTATATACATTGTTTAATTTTACACTGAATTTGTTTACAAAATGGATGGATGTTTACAACAACTCGGCTCCTTTATACAGCTCAATTGATCGTTAATACAGAATAGCTTAAAATATAACAACTAAATTCCCTAAATATTACGTAATTCTTATGGAACAAGTAGGTAGAAATGAGAAAAGTGAAAATATTGACATATTTAGTGTAATATTGCTTCAGATTCAGTGCTAGTGTTGATGAAGGCGAAATGTTGGAAGTTTGATTTTGTGACAATAATGCCGTGTTATTTGTGGGTCAACCACGATTTACTTATGACAGGAATTTTGTTGTTACAAGTCAACTATTTGCATTGAGTCTCCTAACGCTTGCTCTGGGTGTGAGGTCATTGACACTAAATGTGTCAATACATTTACAGGGCCACACTTATATGTAAATACTTCAATAATGAATTAAAATGTAAAATATTTTGTAATGTTATTGAAGGAAATAAATAATTGAAATAATTGAAAAAAAAACAAAATATCAATGACAAGTCCTAAAAGTGTTACTATGTCTAACAGTCCTACAAAATTTACGACTATAATGAAATTTTTGGTCAAAGTTGTTTTTTGTTCTGCACAAGAAATTGTCAGTTATTACTTCACTACTAGTATACGAGTATATACGAGTACATCGGTAAATTTCAAATGACAGATTCACATAAATACAATGTTTAACCATTGTAAAAATATATTATTAGTTTGTATTTACATTCACGTGAAGCTACAAAAAGTAATGTGTATCCGGCTTTACACACTCAACAATCAGGGTGCAAGAAGGTGCGAGGAGGTGTTTACCTCCCTCGTTCAGCGATGGGCGGGCCAACAAGCTCCGTGTCCGAAATTGATTAAATTCTGTCCACGATTTGTACCGGCTACGTGTGTAGACCCGCTGCTCTCCTGATACCTTTGGGGTGAGTCGAGAACGTTGACTTCTTAAGAGAAAACGGATGGATGGATGGATATGCATGAAGCGAGCACCTTCAGGTTATACAGATTGAAACATCGAGTCGAGATTGAAGCCTCAGTACAAGTGATAGTCGGTAAATGGAATTGTTTAGCAAACAATGGAAATCCTACAGGTACATACGTACGAAATATGTATTATGTAGTATATATTGTCTGAATTATTCTGTTTCAGAATACCCGAGTGAAGGGAGACACAGGTTTTCAAATTAATTTGACCTAACATAACCAATCTATATTGATCAACAGACGCATACTTTGAGATGAACGCTATTGTCAATTTTAACTAAATTTCATGCATCTCAATTTACTCGATCGAAAGAAAATAAAACATGGATTCAAACTTATTAAACAATTCATAAAATATGTCCTAGCCAGGTCCACTTTTGTTTCTCCACCGATTGTAGTAAGTATGGAAGGCTGACTTGTTAGTTCCCACACCTCACCATTCCTCACAAATTCAAACCGTCATAACCCCAGAATTCTACATAGTGACTTTTGGCATCTAACACTTAAAGCCAATGCAGACGTATAATGGCTTTTTAAATCCGATTTCAGCTGCCTTTCTTCTTCAAGCTTCGGCTTCCCGCCGTCTTAGAATGTCATCGGAAACTATACATAGAATATACTTGGCGGAGCATCGGAAGGCAGAGCTGACATGGGATGAGGCAAGGATCGTGACAACTGTCATTGGGCCATTTTATAACGGCTATATGGCCCAAGTAGGTCAGCGGATATGATGATATTTGATAAATTTACTTACATTGAAATATAAAGTATACTAACTTCGCAGCGTTAGACGGAGGCCTAATTGACATCTAACTCACGGGTCACCCGCCCACTGAGTGGGCGTGGTGGGCGTTGGTCAAATCTCCACATTCCTTCTAGATTTTTTCCACCTATATACTGAATTGAAATATAGCGAGGTTGGTGGGCGGTAGTAACGGGACAAAATAGGCAAAATTGGGCACTAGGCATAAAAAGGTTGACGACCCCTGATCTAACTGATGCCCCTAGAATCACTGGAAAGCCTTCAGCCACTTTTTAACAAGTAGCTTTTTGCGTGCGTCCAGGCGGTAGGGAAATTTTACTATTAAAAATTGGCAAAAGTGGGCGCTAGACATAAAAAGGTTGACGACCGCTGATCTAACTGATGCACCTAGAATCACTAGAAAGCCTTCAGCCACTTTCTAACAAGTAGCTTTTTGCGTGCGTCCAGTAACGGGTCCTCATCTGGGTTTCCAAAAACAGGACGGGACAGAGAGGGTTTTCACCAAGAGAGTTATATTGAAATATAATTATCATACATAAAATATGTGCCGAATTCGACATACATTGCTGTTCTCTGATTTAATACATGGGTTCTTACGTACGAGTAGTTATAAAAATAATTAAAATTTATTAACGCACCCGTAACTAGTAAAATTAAAACCGTTAAGCAAAAGCAATTAAAACGCAGATCATAAAACTAACAACACGAGAACATAAATTCGCGATAATAAATATTATAAAAGCAATTAAAACATTAATCAAACACGTTCAGTTATGTTTGTTTATAAACTGTATTTAAAGGACGAGAGACGTTAAAATAGTGGAGCAGTTAAAGGAAGAAGACAAGAGAAAAGAAGAGAACAAGAGCAGAAGGAGAGGAAACACGTTTCCGGGGGTTTTATGGCACGTAAAAACAAAGGCTTTCGGAATTATTCTGCTTAAGGATATACGCGGATCTCACACGACGTGAAAAAATACTCGAGTTACGGAATGAAAACATTTTTTTTGCAACTGTTTCCGGCATTAATATTGCTTTGTTTTATTATTATTACTGTCTCTGCTGAATGAAATTAAATTGCTGCTGTGTGCGATGAATTGTTTTTTTTTGTGCACATTACAAGTTTAAGCTTAATTTCCGTTTTGTATAAACAGGCAATTCGATTTTGAATACTTGTACAAGCATTATAATCGTCTCAATATTGTTAATTAATCATTTCGCATCGTTTATCGATATATGCCGTCTAAGATTCCCCTACCGTTGACATTGGTAGCCGTGATATATCTTTTTAATACTTTCAGTACTCATTATGACATCTACGATAGGAACCTGGAACTGCAGTCATTTCCTTTATCAACCTACATGTATTTTTACAGGAATTTGTAAAGCATGTAAATAAATATCGTTAGATTTCGTCACAGGAGCGGATTTTTCTGTAAACCACATGTGTCAATGCCACTACATGTATGGAGTTACATAATGAACGTTTGTTAAATACAATAATTTTTTATGCATCATCTGGTAGCAAAAAGACACAAAAACCAATGTGATACATGAAAATAGGTCAGATAAGTATATTTATGCTTTAAATACTAGTTTTAAGCAAATAAAATGGTCTGAAAAATTGACGCCCTATTGACAGTTTAATTTGCATTCCACCGAGCCGTAACGAAAGGGTTAATGAATATAATTACATTAAATTACACAATTTTATTTCCGACATTTTTTACAAGCCATTCTATAGTGTCAACGTTAAAAATATACAAAGATTTTTTTTGGCTGAATGCACAACTTTTTTTATATATATATATATTTTATTTTCATCTAAAAGGCGTTCTCAAGTCTCACTAGAAAGTCACTGTAAAAATAATGTTATTTTATATTTACATATAGAAGATCATCATTTATAATTTTTTTATAAGGATCTTTAATAATCCAATTATTTTCCGATTATCATGAATCTTTAATCATATATTGAAAACAGAAGTAATTATATTTTTTACAACAACAACAACAAAACGTTTTTGTTCATTTTTTATATGCTGTCAAGATTTTTTGAATATTTTATTATCTTTTAACTTCTATGTCGCAATCAGGACTATACGGTATGGCCAATAGGAACTCGAGGCACACACAAACGGATAAACTCTGGTACCACAAAAAAATAATCACAGTATTGACGAGGCTTTATTGGTAAGAGAGAAAGGGAAGAAGTAGGTGGGATTTAAACAACTAATAAAAAAGGTGATTTTTGACCACCGCGTAGCAACACGCGCCGAATATTTTTTTTTCGTATATATAATACACAGGTAGGTAGGTCTTTATTTTAATTGGGCCAGCGTCACGCTCTACAAGTTTCCATCCTCTCTTCCCGTGAAGTGGTTTTCAGCGACTCGCTGAAGGATTATTCTAAGCCTTTTGAGATTTTTTCGCCTCCCGCCGCAGCCTCCAAGCGCCTCCGAGCGCCTCCTTAACAGCCATACTCAACCATCCTTATGGGCGTCGAGTAATGACGTCGTATGTGAATATATTTATATACTCGTATATAATGAGCTCGCAAATGAAGCAAAATGTTATGGTGAAATTGTCAAATAGTGTTTTATTTTCCGCATAAGAAAAGAAATACATATATATGTCGCCACAAAAAGCCGTCACTCAGTTCTGTCAGCTGCCACGCTTTGTTTCAAGACATCTCTGCACCAGAAAGTCGATCTGGGAACATTTACGGTTCCCGACAACTTTCAGACCAGGATCCTGGAGACTTTGTAAACGGCATCAGTAGCATTCGAGGCATATTTTGGGTGGTTTGATATTCTCTTTAAAAATATCGGATGGTTGGGGAGTGGGGTCAATGTAACCAAAGACTTGGGTTAAGCAACAGGCGGTATAATAATATATGAATTCAAATATTATTATTAATTAACTAAATAGTAATTATATTAAGATAGCCATTGAGACTATTTTTTCATATCATATGATGCGGTTGTATTCTTTTTTATGTAATCGCATGCAGGAGAGCACAACCTTTCAAGACCAGTGCACTCTATGACGCTCAGCCAGGGAGGCTGGACGCTGCATGCGGGAAACGTGTATTGCGTTCGTGTTTGTGTGTGGGTTGGAGAGATTGCAAGTGTATATTTATCAGTTTGTTGAAGAGATCCAGATTTTAGGAAAGAGTTTCCTCTTTCCTACAATCTGGACGCTGGAAGAGCATTCCACAGCTTTCCATTGGCATTAAGGAAGGAACTTTGGAAGCTGCCAGTTCTTGGTCGACACACATTATAACCGTGTATGGATGTTCGGCAAGTGTAAGACGAGTTTGTCGGTTGTAGAAAAGATTAAGTAAACCAAAGGTATTTTGGTACTGCAATTCAAAGTTGACTGCCATATTCAAGGATTGGTCGGATTTGTCTTTTATATAGAGGAAGAAATTGTTTATCGTTGAAATACCGACGTGATCTATATAATATAGTATAGTGGTAAAAGTCCAGTTTTGGGGACCAAAGGTTTTGCTTGACTTTCAGGGCCTATGTAAATGATGGCAGTGAGAGAGGGTATTACACAAAATTAATCCCTGAAAAGTTTTTTGTTGCTTACGACGAAAAACATCGAGACAAGCTTTTCAACAAAATCATATTTACGTAAAGCGTTTCAGTGTTTTTTTATAAGTATTTAGGTTTCTCTTCAGTTAGATATTATTTATGTTTAAATTCTACTTATTATATTAAATAACTTTTAACAGAATTTGATCGTTGTAGCGCCAGTAAATAAGAGATCACTTATGTATGTGTTATATTATTTTATTATAAATATGGTATTATTAAGTAGTATTATCAAATACCCGATAGCTCTTTCACTCAAAAAAAAAACGACTTTACATACATAACATTTAAACATAAATATAGTTGAATACAGATGTAGACAAAAAAATATATTTTATAAATACACTCTCAAACTTCACCAGCATGCTTTGGAATGTTTTTTACGTATTCTTCGCAATATATGTATTGATATCAGCTTAATATAGCTTTTTTAGGCTGATGCCGAAAAGCCTCGAAAAACGATCTTTTGTCTCTAATTTTTGTTCGCTCGCCTGACATACACATCCAATAATGTCAGTTTTAATATCGAGTATACAAAATTGCACGGCGGTTGCTCCATTTCATGTTGGTTCAACTGTCATCTTTAATTTGTTTTTAGCCGTGATTATCTTGGCGGCGCTGGATGTCACAGTGTTCCGGCAGTCGCCAGTCAACTCTCGTCCGGCCGGCGAAACGCCATACTGGTCGGACGAGGAAATGAATTCTTAATTAAAAATAAATGCGAATTGTGCTTCAAAAACAAGTTATTTGTGTTGTTGATCTGCTCCTGTATCCTTCCTCCACGCGGCCACGTGACGAACCTGCGACTTGTCGTCTTTTTAAAGACGGGGGATGTCAGTATGTTTAAAATACGTATTAATAATGTATTATATATTTTAAAAAAACATTACTTACGCTGGTTTTTCGAACTTCATTAATACTGGTAGAACGATACAAAACCTACTGAATAATAGAAATAAATAATACTTTTTACCTTCTTTAAATATGAATCGTGTTTTTCTTTTTTACTTCGCTTCTTCAGTATGCCGCTTATACGTTAATACAAGTGAAAAACTGATGAAGCTCCCATTGCAAGCGAAACTATACAATAAATATTTTAATGCGGGAAAGTGAACTCAAAGTGATCCATATAAAATCAAGGTAAAAAATATTTGTATACAGTCAATCCTCCTATAATGTTTTCATAAGATTGCGTGATTAGCCTGATGCTCCTGATGCCTGGACCGTTATGTCCTAAGGGGCGGCTCAACCCGATGTTACACAGTTTTGGTCTAAGCCTAATATTGTTTTACTTTGGTGATCTAACAAGAACCGTGTTAATGATAGGCTATTGGCGCTGGACTATGAGATAGTATTGTATAATATTATTACTCGAGAGTATGTTTCTGGAACACAAATGTTCAGTTGTCTCGCCAACTTTTTTTTTATGTAAGCACATACAGGAGAATACCGACAGATGGTAATAGTAATTCTAAAGTCTCATCTGTGGAATTATATGATGCTTGGTGCATATGGCTAAGCACTGCATGTGGAGTGTTGATCCGCCAACGTCATAGACAACAGCCCGAGATTCACGCATCATCCTTATTATTACAGGAATTTACTATGAATGGGTGGTCTTCACGGGACGACTTTCGTCTACCACCAATTTTAATTAATAGACTATGACTAGCATTTTACGGGTGAGGGATCAAATTCACACCAACCGGAGTATTTTAGTGCTCAGACATCGATTAAAAATCTTTTTTTTTAATATCCGTCGGGGATCGAACCCACGACATTTGGCTTGCAAAGCAAACGCTTTGACCACTGAGCTATACTCGCCGGCAAATGCTATGCCTTGTGTAGTTTTTCTGAATTTCCAATAGCAACTCGTCACTATTTCAAAAAAAGACTCTTTCCATGCGATGTGCTACTGTCGCTAGACATAGTAATTGAAGTGGATATCAAAAGAAAATATTGTAAAAATCCTCTTGTCATGTTTTCCTGAAAGCGTTTACATAAAAGGAAATCGAAGATTATGTCTTCGAAATGCCCACAGATTAGTGAGTTATTGGTGTCAGCTCCGGTCACCAGTAATCGCTCTACGTAGGGAAGATGCGAGGGAAATCCCCGCCCGGAGCCCTGGCTAAAGGTAATAATGGGGAACACCCACACACCGCCCGCCTCTCCTCTCTTAACACTCGCCCCGAATGCCTTTGCACACTTTTATGGCGTTTCTCTCATATAAGGTTGCCGAAAAAAAAATCAACCAAATAATCGTTTTTATTATTCCATTGCATAAGTCGACGACAATCCTCTATTGTATTTATAAGCAGGTTGTATTAAATACGAAGAATTCTGTCGTTCCGCATCACCTCTCTTGGGGTGCGGAGTAACTACTAGTGAGTAAATTACATTTTTTTTTACTTGTAACGGAGATTTTTCCTACAGTATTTATGACAATTTTTCATATAATGCTTCGTTTTTTGTTGTCATTTTGAATTAAACCGCCACGGGAGCATTAGGCTAATCATCAGATCTTATTAAAACATTATAAGAGGGTTCCATATACTCCGATTGCCATATACTTGGTCGCCTTTCCAACACCTTTCTTCCTCATTTACAGCCGCCTTTTTTGTAGAAACATAATTCCAATTATCACTTCTATGAGCTGATTCATTCAGTAATAATTAATGTACAACTAGAATCCATATATGAATAATTCTAATTATATCTGAAACTACAACGCATCAATGAACAAATCAATCTCGCTCCAATTGGCATCCCTGTCGGTGTCTAATAAAAAGTGCGCCAAAAGGCCCTTTTCGCGCCCATTCCGGGGGACGAGACCCTCCCACATCTCTCTCCCTCCCGACCCTGGGGAGGCTATAAATAGAGGGCCTCGTGTGAGGAAACCAGAAAGCAGCCTTCCCAGCCCACCTGACGTGATGCTGTGAACGAAGATGTTTACTACAAGTCGAATGAATGCCCGGAGCTTAGCCCAATTATAGAAAATAACTAACATACATAAGTACTTGTTATTGCGAGGTATTAGGAGAACAGTTTTTTCCTCAATGAAGTAAGTAAATACACATCCCGTGTGGACTGTATATACACGTTTATAAATATCGTTAGTGATATTATGATATATAATTTAAATTTAATTATTTATTGTGAATTTTTAAAATAAAGTAATTACAATATTTTTATATTTATAAGTTATTGAAATTCTACACCAATATTCATAATTTGATATACATATGAAAATTCACTCACAGCAAACTTCATCTCTTTGACATTTCTCTCGTCATTATCAGAGAAAAATAAATGACAGACGTTGAGATTCGAACAGAAAATCTTCGCATTCGAATGCAAGAGTTGATAGTAAAATCAGGATATGTGGACATGTGTAATAACAGCAGTTATAATTTATGCTCTCCTAGAGTGGACGGAGTTCGAAATGAGCATATTCGGGGTTCATTTCGGGTGGCCCCCATACCTGAAAAGATAAGGGAAAACCGCCTAAGATGGTATGGGCATGTGACACGGAGAGATGAGGACCACATGGTGAAGAGAGCCCTCAAGATACCCACGCTGAGAAGAAGACCTGGAAGACCGCAGGCAACCTGGACTGTAATTGTAAACAACGATCTGAAAACCCTGGGTTTGACCGAGAATGCAACGCAAAACAGACAGACATGGCGAACGTTCACAAGGAGAGCCGACCCCAGATGATGGGAAATGGCTAGGATAAAGAAGAAGAATAATTTATGCTCTCCTGCGGTATCTGAAATTACCCCAGCCAGAACGTCAAGTTATCACAAGAACAAGCCCTGGCACCGTCAAGATAACCAATTAATTTAAAAAAACTAATTATCCAAAGAAAGAATATTAGGAGCTGTCGGAATCAATACGTTTTACTATATGTACCCGTAGGAACTCCAAGCTTCAGGAAAGTCAACCTAATCATCGTATCTTCTTAAAAAATCAGATAAACTAGCACACGAAATGTATGCTCCGGATAAAACAATTGCCTTATCTTTAAAATCTTTGTAACCGTATGAACTCAAGGATAATATCAGATTACAGAGCTGTATGTCTTATATTTATGGCATCCATATGCTCCTCTAGCTAAGGAACGGACATGGAAGGAGAGCATCCAATTCTCTTAATCCAATGTTGTGCTCAAAATACGTAACTTACTTGCGAAAATACAGTTAGGGGATTACCCTGAAAAAATGCTGAAACTTGATACAGAAAAATGAGATGTACGAAAAGTGCTCCAGTGTTCGTTCTATTGAATAAAGAAAAACCTATTATTAATAGGATTTCTTTATGGCCCTCATATTAGCTCTACAAATCATCTTATTCTTAGCTACTTGTACGACAGTAGCGCAGTTCTGAGATAAAAAATACTCATCAATACTATATACTCTTACATAATATAGTTCTTTATTTTCATTATACAGGTAGTTTATTTTCGACCTGAATTTCAAAACAGTTCTGGTCATAATGTATTATTATGTACCTATAATTTATAATAAGCGGTCATAATTTTTGTGACCTGTGAAACTTGAAGGTAAAGCTTTTGCTTACTAAACTAAAGGTTGCGAGTTTCGATTCCTGACGAAGATTAAAATATTTTTTATCGATTTCTAAGCTCTATACCCTTGTAAGAATCTGTTCTCTTATCGATAGTAAAATGACAGTCGTAGTCTATCAATCGAAATTGGTGGTAGATAATTTTTTGCTTTTAAAGCTCTTGGTTACTATACAAATTAAAAATCGTGGATTTGATACCGTGATAAAAAAATAAAAAAATCAAATCTCTATAAATATGTAGGATTAGTGTAAATCTAATGACTCGCATGTAAAATGCTAGTCATAGCGTATTAATCAAAATTGGCGATAGATGAAAATCGAATCGTCAAAACCGCCCATTCTAAATAATGAATCCCCGTAAAACTAGCAGATGCGTGAATGCCAATCTGTAGTGTGATGACGTTGGCAAATCAATAATCCACTTGCAGCGCCTAGTCTTTCATAAAATGGCAAACGTCATAGAATCGATAAATGTATTGTCTTTATTACAGTTTGATGTTATTCTATTACATAAACATTATGCATTATATATATATTTTTAAATGTTGTTTACAAACACGCCACTGTTTGTCGTCAGTCTTCTCCCTTCAGAAATGGCTTAAGTCCCGGCTTGTGACCGTTCTTCCCGTGGAAATATTCGGGTCGTAAGAGGCCATTATGGCCGGCCTGGATGGGAACCATTATCCCTAAGTAAAAAAGGTGCTAAGACCATTCCCGGGCCCCGGAAAGTCGAAAAGCGCGCACCCAGAATGAAATTTCATGGAGGGGATCCCCGAAATAAAAGAAATTGATTATCAACCATTCGTTTGTAAGCAAAATGAGATTTTTATCATTTTTCATATTGTGTATGATGCTACTTCAAAGAATACATTAAAAAACAGACACTTTCTTATAAAATATAACATTTTATATATGATTTGATTCAATTTGTATTTAAAATATTAAACAGATATTTAAGAAAAACTATAAGTATACAGACTTATTCGAATAAGATAGATGTGGAGCGTTCTTGGATGGTGACCGATTACTGATTGTTACTGATTGGATTGAACTGCCCCTTTATGACAAAATTGTCTAGAATTTGAGAACGTCAGGCTAATCATCCTTAAAATTATTATTTAATTAAAAAACGATCAAACATGCATTGTATATTACAGTTGCCATTTCGAAAGTACTACCAGATAGTGTTCTAAATGGAGAGATTACTTGGAAAAAGGCATGCATATTGGCAGCTAACAGAACCGTAGCGGTAGTTTGTTGTAACAGGCCAAAAAAAAGGTAATTTTAAATTTAATTATGTTTCTTATACACGTCCTTCAGCGACTTGTCATGAAATTATATCAAAACTATTTCCTATGAAACCATATATTTGTTATGAAGAACAATGTATATACTATTAAAGTATCAACCATTGTAAATAATGTGTTTCTGTGATATTAAGCAGACAATAATTTGTTAAGCCTTTGCATGTGACTACGACAATATACAAAATGCAGTATACATGTATTTTATAAAAAAATACTGCTACCGGTTTATTAATCTCATTTTACTAAAGATGAAAAGGCATATTTATACGAAACATGCTGGAAGATTGTCAAATTCTGTAATGAAATATAAAATAGTCAAAAAAATATATATTCAAATAGGGTGCGAAGTCCTTTAAAAACAACTTAGAGTCTCTCTAAGTCTACGGAGTCGAAATGAAAAGCACCCCAATATATTCCGATCCCTCTTCATACACCAGATACGTTTACTCATTAGGAACCCCTCTAAAAGTGAAGATCTGAGCTCCTGCACACAACAGAAAAATTGACTGGTTGAAATGAAGAGGGACGAGGTTTTCGTCCTGCATATTAGAAGGTAATACCAACTGCTTTATAACAGTATGAAAGATATCTGAAAGTCTGCAATAGTTTAAGATATCTTGGCGTACAGATCACTAAGAGCCGTGACTTGCAGAAATAACATTAAAGCGCCTTTTAATTCCATGCGCAGTATCTGTAATTAGCAGATATACTCGATCGAAAAAAGTGGCTCCTATACAGCGCCTCTTATTATCCTTACACTGCAATGCAGCCCATATAATGCAGGTTTTTAAAAACAGGTGATCACATAGAACATTAGAGTACGGTGGTATCACTTCGTAAGGAATAATGGGTAAAATAGGTGCACCTGGGTTAGACATGTTCTAAACATAAACTATAGCAGCCTTTTCTTCAGGTCACCAGGCTCTCCACGTCCTAGAAGGCGGTCGCTAATAATACATAATTTACTCGGCGGAGCTCCGGAAAACACATTTGACATAGTACGCGACGTAAAACCGTGGCGGCTAACAAATTTATGCCAGCAGTTTGTGATGACCATATGTTCCAACTAGAGAGCATACATGGAATTGATGATGAAAATATAAAAATATAAAAGTGCATTAAATTAATAAATACTTATATTTTTCATGTTTACGACGTTTAAAATATCACGTTTTTTTTTTGTTAAAACGTTCAAAATACCAGGCAAACATATCGCAGCAGGTGGTATTATATTATACACAAAATAACCGTATTAAAACGCGGTGAGATTACAACATCAAGGAGATGCGATGCGATACTCTATTTCCGGCAATAAAAAAGTATGCACTTCAAAGGGGAATCTACCAGGAGCGCATGTGTTTGACGCGGCTCGGGTTTTGTCAGTGAACCGAGGGTTCGGGCGCCTGAGGCGAGCGCGCAGTCAGTATGGCAACGGCTGTCGTATTATTACCGTTATATCGATCTCTTAGCGTCTCTGCGCTCCCGATACCCGCGGCCCCTGTTTGCTTTAATTTCCAATGAAAATATCGCGAAAGCCTTGAAACAATATGGCGAAATAATTAAACGCCGATCGCGCAGTTTAAAAATTAAATACGCTTTCGCTTTCCGTCGATTCAATTAAATTTTTGAATATTTAGAGTAAATAACGCTCGTCAAACGAAGGGCGCGCGGATCAATTTGAACGAATCTGTTTTATTATCATTTTTAGTAATATTCGGTTGGTAAATAAAATAAAATATTATCAACTAGTTATATGACATATTATTTTGCTTTTTATTGGTTCGTATCTTCCACCAATTCAGAGCATATGTCCTTTCGAGAACGACGAAACATCAGAAGCTATAAAATCGCTTTACTCCCTCGTTGCTATGCTCTCCTGATACAAACACGTGGTAACAATCGTTTCTCCCTAAAAGTTGTATACACTCGTAATATAGGTTGTGGCACAATTTACTGCCAAAGACTATTAACAACAAAGCAACATAAAGTACAGCAATCTAGTTGAAAGTAATCAATTCAAAAAAGGTCAGCCATCAAAATGATCACTTGAAAAACCATATACCTGTATATACATATAATATATAAATAAAAACATTACTTAACAATGTATTTTCATGTACGAGTAATTTATCTGCAAATTAATCAGACAGAAAAATGCGTACAAACATCGCTTTCGTTAGACTTCCCCCAATGTCACATTTTTTGGTTTCTGGTTGATATTTTTGCATACATAAATAAGAATTCGAATCGTCCCTAAAATTATTTGCTTTTTTAAAATATCCCCGCCATTCTAAAGGAGATGGAAATTATAGATATGAAATTCTAAGTCGCGAGGGAGGAGAGAGCGAGAGATTGCACGGTATGTCGCCAAATAATGTTTGCTCTGCCAAATGAAAAGATCCGAGACTCGCGACCAGGGGAGCAGAAAACGTATGGGGCCATTCCGTCTGGATACCTCTCTAAACAGAAAACCGATAGCACGCATACTGGATAGATAGTGGGGGTGAGTTGCCAGTCGCATACAATGCGAACGCCTCTGGGCTTTTCTGCGCTCCTGTGATCTTCGGGTTGAATATTCATTATTAAAACAAGAGATGGTTAATTTTTTGGTTGGGGATGATATGCACATTATCAATACACATCCACTTACTGGGTGGAGCATAGGGTCGTCACAAACTGCTGCCACAATTTGTATAATTGATCAAATAAATAATCACAATCCTTGAATCCTCCCAAGTCATCCCTCTGCACCGAAACTATAAATTAAAAATTGTACAAAAAATCCCCAGGATTATACAGGAAGCTTGAAAATACGGCAGCTGTAGTATCATCAGAATTTTTTACTAGGCCAATGCATGCATCTGAGGCCTGGACCATTTGGTCTTCTAGGGCATCTCAACTGTTTTCCCTTCAAGCCCCCTGTCTCTCAGCCTCGATGTTTTTGGTGGCAATATGCATAGTCTATACTCCGCCGATCTACGGATACAGATATGATTTAAAAGAAAGCAAATATGATTACAGCTGATATAATTGTACGGCGGCAATATGTGGTGACCGTATTCTCCAAAACCTGACATAGAAAAAGATCTAAGAGTAGTTGAAATACTCGCCGTCACCTTCAAACTAAAATAGCAGTTACTTACATTTACTTATACTCCTATTTTATTTTTCAAATAGTGAATTGTGTGAAAGTATTTTTAATTAATGTTTCATGGATGTTAGAAATGTCACGATTACGTTACGATTATGTCACTTGTGTTACAAATTTGTCACATTTATGTCACGCGGTTGGGGCGTGACCTTGGGCCACGTACAACGCTATTAAACTGGCCATTAAACTTGCCATTAAAACCTTCTAACAAAAGCAGCACTTAACAAAAAATGCCGTGGAAATTCTCATCTCTACTGGAAAATATTCTTGAATAATCTAAGAAATATAAGTATCAACATAAATATAAGGGATTATTTTATTATAAATTTTGTCTTACCTTTCTCTTTTCGCATAAAAGCGCGTAAAATTCGAAGCAAATAATATGTACCTGTAAGCTGTTTCGTAGTGTTGTTAGTATTTTATAAATAACACTTCAATTTAACATCTGCTTTTAATAAAATATGATCAATTTATTTTTCTTCGTCTAAGCCCAGTGTTTCTTAATCGGTGCTCCGCAAAGATTTTCTAGATCTACCTAAAAGACTAAAAATGTGACAAATCGAAAAATAGACAAATAATAATGGACAAACAATTATGAATGTGCATTCTAATTTAAATTTAATTTAAAAAATTGTCATATATAAAAACCGTAATTCATTTTGAGATCCACTTCAAATATTAAGTAGATAATTGTTTATTTACTTGTTAAAACGTGCATCATTTATTCACATACTAGAAGACCGCGGTTTCGCTTTTAATGATTGACGTCTTCAGTTATTCATATATATAAACGTACTTAAGTTTATACATGTGAAGAACTGAAGAAGCTTTTATTAAAAGCGAAACGACAGTCTTCATGTACGCGAATAAACAGTGGTCGACGTGGTCCTTGCTAAAACTGGGTAAAAATGTAGTTATCTGCATAAATATTCAATCTACATAAGAATATTTCGCCTGCGACAAATTTTTTGTATTATCATGAAACTAAAGTTAAGCTAATAAACCTTGTAATGGTTCTATTATAATGTAATAATTATTTGAATTACTCTCAATTACGTTTAATAGAATTATATGCGAATATATTGCAAGCGGCACATTATTTAGTGTACCCTTCAACTAAATCAAAACCAAGAAAATTCTGATGCTTCGAAATCTCGTCCTTTAATCGTAAGTGCTCCGCGACCTCAAAAAGACAAAGAATCACTTTAACATTCAAATGCGCGAATAACATGTAGTATATTTAAAAAAAAACTGTCAAAGAAGCTTGTTTTTGTTGACTTTGCGCCTGGAATTACATCACGAGCTTTTCGCTTTCGGTCCCGCGGCGGTTCCGTATCAATCTCAGAAGTTTTCACATCGCAGGAATCTCTTCAAAGGCTCTGCGCCCCGGGCATTTTTCCATCTTATCACACTCGCGACAAGGAGAACCTCGCACAATATTTCCATCAGCCGAGTAATACGTCTCTACGTTTACTCACGTTAAATTACGCGTGTGTGTTTTTTTTACTTGTTTCTCTGCGCGCCAAAGCGATGAATACTTTAACGGCAATTTATGTTAAGTTATCCGGCTCACTTTCGGGTAAAGAATGTGATTTTACCCAGTCACCCTCGTGATAATATTTCATCCTACAAAGATCAAAAAGGTTTCAGATATTATTATATCGATATTGCATCTTGTAAAAATGAGATTTACTTTACAGGTAAACGTATTCGAGCATTTGCTCTAGAAAATATCTACTCACAAGGATATATAGGGTCCGCCATCTAACGTTTTTTTTTTCAACTAGTGCTTATTTCGTGAATGGTAACACTTAGCTCATGTCTGATTTAACAGATAATTAGTTTTATCCTTCCGCTGAACGATTATGGTTGTGTATACGCTTGAACAACGCTGGGAAATATTGCGACATTACTTTGAAAATCATGGTAATGTTGCAGAATGTGTGCGAAAATTGCGTACGGATTTTGGAAGAAGAGAATCACCGTCAGCTCTGCATGTTCGTTATCTTGTGAAAAAAGTGAATGAAACTGGCATCCTCATCGATAAACCAAAGCGTGAAAAGCCAAAAACAGTGCGTACACCCGAGAATATTGCTGCTGTGGCAGAAAGTGTGCGTGAAGCGCCATCAATGGCGCTTCCATGCGGCGCGGCCATGCTGAACGAATTTTTGTTCACAAAAATTGAAGAGGAGGATATTGGCAACATACAGTTAAGGTTATCAACTGACAATAATACTTGGTGAAACTACATTATTATAATTTTAAATTAATTTAAAGTAGAAAAAAATAAAATAAAATAGATTTGATTCATATTTATTTAAACTGATTACATGTTTCGGCCTCCTTGAATACCATCTTCAATAACCTATTGAAGATGGTCTAATTTATTGAATATAATATTTTTTCAGTCATAATTTATTGAAGATGGTCTCCAAGGAGGCCGAAACATGTAATCAGTTTAAATAAATGAGAATCAAAACTATTTTTATTTTTTTTAATTCAAATTTATTTAAAATTATGTTATACAGTTGTCATGTTTTAAAAGGTTTGCCTATTTTCAATTCAAGTTGAGTAATCAATTCGTATTGCTCGTGTTGCAGATCTTTAGCTGAAGTAAACATTGAAACATAATGCTTACCTAAAGCCATGTCAGCTGAAATGATACTTGAGTCGATACAGATCAGATAAGAATTGCGAATCTTTTGATTTAAAGAAAGTAGTCTGTGCTCTCTTGCGGCATCATAAGAACACTCACAAGAAATTCCTAGCAAGATCTATCTTTGTATATAACTGACTACAGAATTAAAAGTTGGTGTAATAAACTGAATCTGAACTGCTTCTATACTGACAATCCCTTGCTGTTGAACTACATTAAGAACATCATCGCATTCCAGAACCGAGGTCGCGGTCCCGAAATTACAGCATCAGCATATATGGTGATGCCGGAGTACCAAGTATCCGGCACTGAGGATAAGACCAAATACCGGAGATGAGTTGATACTAATTTATTTAATGCGAGCCCCCATTTTAAACCCTAATTTACAACATGAGTAAGCAGTTAAAAATAATATTAATACATTTGAATGTCATAAGCTGCACATTCTTCGATACGGTTTCTGGACCTTGATCCCTTCAATCCACAAATAGTAGCAGATTATTGGGATCCATGCTCTGTATCGATGCGTATCGATGCGTAAGCATTCCTTATTAATATTACTAATACATAGAATTTCGTACACTGCAAATTCCTCGATACTTATTGTTTTGGACTTTGATACTTGACTGTATGAATTGACAGGTGAAGAGTTTGATCATAACAATTACTTTAGAGGTTTAATACAAATAGTTACGTTTAAAATAACGTTTTGAACAATCGGGATAAGGATAAAAATGCTGATCTTCTTCGTAGTATCAATCCGGTGGATTGGTTTGCAGCAACAGAATCTTGCATCTCGATCTCCATTCCTCTCGGTCCTCCGCAACCCTTTTCAGCTCAGCATAAGCGCTACAATTCATGTCCTCGAATACTTGTTGCAAATACTCCCGTCTAGGGCGCCCTCTACAGTTTTTACCCTCAACCATCCCCTCCACAATATCGTGAAGGAGACCATCGTGGCGCATGATGTGACCAATCCATCGGGCTCTCTGAGATGGTTCTTATTAGTTGCCTATCTTCCTTGATTATTCTGAGAACCTCATTGTTCGTGACGTGGTCTCTCCAGGAAATTCCGAGAATTCTTCTGTACGACCACATCTCAAAGGCCTCTAGTCTTTTTTTATCACTCTCGTTGACTTATCTTTTTGTTCTGCCATCCCAAGTGATTGTACTTCCAAGGTATACAAATTCTTTTGCATCTTTTAGGGGTACTCCTAGCATTGATATGTTAATTTTCTGCTGCTCATTGCGGCTTACTTTCATGACTTTGGTTTTTGTGCTGTTTATCTTCATGTTGTAGTTGGAATTAAATATGTTTTCCATGGATGTCAGCGCTTCCGTGAGTTCATCTTCAGTTTCAGCAATCAGAGCAATGTCGTCAGCAAACCTTATCATATCAATCTTTGGCTATGTATTTTAACCCCTCTCTATGGCCCATTTTTTCCTGATGTTATTAATTGCATTTTGTATGTATACGTTGAAGAGCACAGGCGACAGAGAGCATCCTTGTCTCACCCCCCTGGCGTATTTTTGCTTCCTTTTGGACATTTCCAAGTGATATTATGGCAGCTTCTTCTTTGTAAAGTGAAAATATGAGTCTTCGTTCCTGTATTTGACTCCAATTTCTTTCATAATATCGAAAAGCCTCTCCCAATCTACTTTATCAAATGCTTTTTCAATGTCCACGAAGGCAATATATGTATCTTGGTCCACTTTTATCCTCTTCTCCAAGATCATACGCAGGGATAAGATTGCTTCTCTGGTTCCCATTCTTTTCTGAATCCAAATTGATCGCTAGTGAGAGTTTTTCTATTTTTGGTTCAATTCTATGTAGGATTATGTTGGTCAGTATTTTGGATGCATGGGATAGAATACTTAGTGTTCGGTGTTGTTCACATTTTGTTATTCCGGGCTTCTTCGGCAGAGTTACAATTAGACACTTTTGAAGTCTTCTGGCGTTATTCCTGTATTGTAGATCATCTGAGTCATTGTGAACAGAGCATCTAGAGTTCCGGTTCCTGCCGACTTTATTAGTTCAGCTGGTAGGTCATCAATCCCTGGTGTTTTTCCATCTTTGAGCTTTTTTAATGCGAAGTCAAATTCTTCTCGGATAATTGGGTCTCCCAAATCATCGGCGTCTACATCAGTTTCGTTTTCTATCACATTCTCAAAGCTGGTATCATTACTTCTGTTGTATAGTGTTTCCAGGTACTGTTTCCATCTCTCCCCTATTTGTGTATCTTCAAAGAGTATTTTCCCGTTCTCTGCTTCTATCGCTTTGCCTTTTCCAATTTTCATGCCAAAGAAATCTTTTACTGACGCATATGCAGTTTCAATATTTCCTTTTTTCATGTTGTCATTGATTTCTTTGCATTTTCTCTGTAAGAATGCTTCCTTAGCGATTCATGACTCTCTGTTTATTCTGTTTCTCAGTGCTCTATATTCACTTTGGGCCTTGTCATTGGGGCTATTTTTGAGTAGTCTCCTTTTTTCTATCATATTAACGATTTCCTCTGTTATCCATTTTTTCCTTGCCTTAGGCCTATCTTTGCCAATGACTTCTTCTGCTACATTTTTAATTTTTGTTTTTATTTCCTCCCAGATTTCATTTACATTTTCCAAATTATGTGTGGCGCAATCTTGTGTTTTTTTTCGTGTATTCCTTTTTGACCTCTTTGTTTTTCAAGGCTTTAGTGTTCCATTTATAGTTAGTTTTATATTTTATTTTTTTTAGTTTCAGAGAACTTTTAGCAATAACTATATTGTGGTCACTGTCGATATCTGGGCTGGAGTAGCTTCTGCAATCTTTAATTTGATTCTTAAATCGCTCTCTTACAATTATATAGTCAATTTGGAGCCTGAGTCGGTCTCCTGGAGCCTTCCATGTGTATCTTTGCCTTGGATGGTGTTCAAAGCAGGTGTTTGCGACTATAAGCTTATGTTTGTTACAGAATTCTGTCAGTCGGTCGCCTCTCATATTTCTTGTACCCAGTCCAGCAAATGCTGATATGAAATTTATTTCTTTATTTAGTTTTGTCTTTTACTTAGCCTTGTGTGTTATTTGCAGGCAATTTTTGTACATTTAAAAAACAAACCTTAAATACTCGTAAATCAAGATTGAAAAATCGCTTCATATTATTTTAGCAGCTATATTTTTGTCAACGTTGCAATATTTATAATTCAATTTCCAACTTTAAAACAGTTCCTTTAGCATCAAGCGACGAGAGAGCGGCTCAAAGAAAAATTCATGTTTTATGCAATACTCCTCACTTTATACATCCCCGGCTAATCCCTTAGAAAATCTAGTTATTTTATAAATAAGATATCTTAATGGGTCCATCGTTTGTGTGACATCTTTTCAAGAAGCGTCCGTTTATATTAATTTGATCTTTTAATTATAATTTCGCAGAAATACGTATTGTTGTCGTTGCACAAAGGGATGTATACCGAGGGTAGGAAAATATCACCGGCTCTTTTTTTTATTCGACTTCTCGCCCAGTTTAAGTGCCCAAAAAGTTGTTTAATTTTCAGAACGTTAAAAAAGTTTTGCTTCAGGAAGCTCGCAGATTTCAGGCAATTATCTCTTTGTGAAAGTGAAACGCCTGTACAGGGATCCAATGTGAAGTTATTCGTTTTATTTTTTCAGCTCAATGTCCGAATTATTCCATTAATAAAACGGATTGATTCTTACACTTTCTATGGCATTCAGAATATTTTTCAAAACGGTTTTAACTCCTAATTTTGAGCATATAAAAAACATGTATATAATTTCGACGACCAACAGAGCAGGAGCCCAGAGGCAGTTATATTTTAATCTAATAATAAATAATATTATAACATCCTGCTCTTTTTCAAAAGGTTGTTATTCAGTCGCGTGGTGGCAGGGTAAGGAGCAGATTAATAACACAGACTTTTTCAGAAGCACATTGACATATATTTACGATAAACTTTACAAACTTATGGCCCGACCTAGTCACAGCATTCGGCCGAGCCACAATACAATATGCTCTCTCCGACGGTCAGCAGTCGACTGGCGCGCGCTCGTGATGGGCAGTCGCACCGCACCCCAAGTGGCGATCTACGTAACTAGTCCCAAAATGCCAATATGGCGACACATGCATGTCGACAAGCGAACAGAAATAAGAGACGAAAGATTGTGTATCGAGGTTTTCGGTACCAGGCAGCAAGGGCAATAACATGCTGATGTCAACTGATATCAATAATTTGACTTTTCTCTTCCTATATTGTAGTTCTAGCACGGTCTTTGGCAATCGTACTTTCAGTTCGGCGGCATCAACGGCCTTGAAGTATAAAAGAGCTGAAAAGGGATGCATCCTTCAGAGGGAGACTCATAACCCACCATTTTACCTATAAAGGCAAAGAAGCGCTTTTGGAATGACCATTTGATCATAAAAAAACGCTGTATAAACACGAATATAATAAACATAACACAACAGGTACGTGGGGGTAAGACATTTATGTAAGATACATTTAATATATTTTTAAGATTCTACTATAAAAATTTAAAAATGTTTAAGTGTGATTGGGGACAAAAATTTAATTCGGTGGACGTAAAATAGCTGGGGTCTTATTAGGCGGCTTTTAAAATAAAAATATTACAGGAGGATAAAAATATATGGCGTCGTCGTACTTTTCAGTATTAACGATCTTCGTTGGAGGATCTCGTTCGCAGGAATGTATAAGGCTGTATAGTTTGTACCGTCGACCATTAGGCTTTAGGTTTATGCCTCCAGAAATAATATGATGGATCCGGGAGGCTGCGGGAGACGCGTCCATAAGAGCCGCTGGAGAACATAACCTTGGAACCATGAGCGCATCTAAATTTCAAAGAACCGCTCCACACAAGACCAAAAATCTTCAATGACTTAACGAATACTTTCAAATATATCTAGGATTTCGCATTTCACTAACGACATTAGTCACATCGGAGTTGGAGTCCTTAAATACATCGTTGATTTGATCGCCAAAAAGCAGTTCGTTTTATGAATAAAAAATCAAGCTTTTACTTGTATTATTTATTGATACAAATCTCACTCAGATCTAACCGCTTTTATTATATGTGAAAGAAGAACGCTCGCCGGTAAAAAAATGTTGTTGGAAAATGCTCATCAAATCATACTTCAGGCAATTTGTATAAATATCGCACTTTGTTTGAAGCGCAGCAGCAGCGACAGATATAGACGCAATTCGGATTGACACTTGTAGCGATATAGGAAAAGCGTAACAGTTTTTTTCTCTTGCTATATAGAGAAGCCAATGAAATGAAAACCTTGTCACTCCATAGACGTATTCGAAAGAGGAAATAAATATTTATCAATGCTCCCTCATTATCGTGGTCCAACTAAATAACGTGGTTGTGTAAGCGGATGGGCCAAATTTTCATTCGGTCAAATGTTCTTCGGTTAAATTGTTTTCGGCCAAATGTCCGTATTCCTTTACCGATACATAGTCCAACAACTTTCCTACAATTATGTCTAGACTATTTGTATAGACGTGGTAAAAAGAATTAACCCTTAGTTTCTTTCAATTCGACTATTATGCACATTCGTATTTTACTGCACTTTTAGCATCTTGAAGTATAAAAATACATGCCACATTATTTGCAATAGATTACTATTACAAAAAATGTATAAAACGCAATTTGATTATTAAATCAAATTGCGTTTAATACATTTCTTATTTGAATCATGGAAAAGTTTGAATGTGTCACAAAATGCAATTCACTTTAATACTGTCAATTTCGACTTAAGAATTACCTCATCCCTACCAGTGCCCCGCAGAAATCTATTAAAATAATTGGTCAAATTAATTAGGCATATTTAATACTGAAAAGAAACGCATTAGTCACTCCCATGGTTTTGCAAGACCCACCGAAGTTTCTGGAGACATAAAAAAGGTTCTCCGCTCTCCCCCGCGACTCTGTCAGCTTCCGATAAGGAATATAAAACCTGCGTTTTGTCAAACACTGGAATTATTCTTTGTATAGGGTTGTTATTTGTACCGCCAGAACGGTCCATTATTTTTTCATGGGGATTTCCTGAAGGATTTCCACGAGCATAATCATTTGTCTTCGTTATTCAAGGTTAATAGAAATATATCCTCCGCCTTTCGTTATAAAGGGATAACTGTTACAATACAAGCTTTGAACAACGAGAAATAAGATGTTATAGATAATATTTTTTATACTACGGAGTTGACTAACCTATAGAAGAATTTTCTTAAAACATTTTAATGACTATTTTGCAGTCCAGTGGTAAAAGTGTTTAATTCAGACGTTGTAGGTTCAAAACATGACTAAGCTTATTTTTTTTTTCATATAATTTACTCAAACCTAAGCTGTATACCCCTTATACATATGAGCCATTTCTTAAAGACATTTAAAAAAATGTCCAAGCCTCAGAAACGTCGGGCTTATCATCCAATCTCCTTAAAAAAACCCCTAATTAATGAACACCCAAATGTTTATCTGATAATACAGCCTCTGTCTACGCAAGTTCGCGGGCTCTTGCTCTGGAGGCTCCCGGGAACCATCTACGTTCGTATATGGAACTCCATGTATACAGGTGTTCTGAGACGAGGCACAAGACAATCTGAGTTTACAGAACTGTGAAATGGCAATTTGTATCTGTATCAATTTGTGTCTTATATACGCTCTAGCGTATCTATAATAGTTAATACGGAAAAATAATAAATGATTTATAAGGAAAATTTCTTCGCCAAACAAAAAAGGCAAGTATTGGGAGCGCATACTTCACGGGAGATGTTTGTTTCTTGTTGTATCGGCGGAAGATGCCAGCTTTGTAAACGTTCGGCAGTCGCTCGAAGGCTCTTAAATTCCTCGGCTCTGTTCCGGCGACTCCGCATAGCTGAACTGCCTAGCAGCTTTCGCAAAGTGATATTCCGCAAACAATTTGTATAGCCGGTTTACAATGTTACATAACGCGCATCAAAGAAAAATACTCCTCCCTTAGGCATACTATCCTGATACTTTTTGAGCCAAAAATTCGTACCGGATATTTCATAAAACAATTAATATAATTTTTAATATTTTATAAAGAAATTGATTTGCATTTTAAAATAATTGTACAATTTGATAGATTATTTTTAAATTAAATAAAAATGAACTAACATGTATTCGTCAATCTTTGTAACACAGACGTAAAAATTATCTACAGCTCTTAGCATCAAAGCGAAATAATTTGTGTAATTATTATGAAATTAAAGAGTTTATTTACCGAAATATTATCACACTTACATCTACCATTCAATTCTTGAAACACGTATGTTAATTGATCGAATTGTAATGTTTAATTGTAGCGTTATTTAAATTTATAGATAAAGATATAAATCAATAACGTTTGTAAAAAGATAATCTGAATAAACCAACTCACAACTAAATAAATAATCAATCCTGAAGAAAAGAACCCTGCAATGGCGGTCGAAATATTAGTTGAAGGAAGTTCGCCACACACGGCTAAACCTAAAAGCCACAGTATCAATAATACAGCTTTCGAAAAATAAACTAACAGCAATAAACACTCTATATATAATCGTGTCGGAAGCAACAAGGTCAGATCCTGTCTGCCCAGAAGTGGGCGACGTCGATGGCGTTACTTCTGGCCATCATCAGGTCTTCCTGGGTGCAGCTATTCGGGCACAGCGCACACTCCAGAAGGTGTGACAGGGTCTGCTCCACGCCGCAGTCACATTCAGTCGGTCCGCTGTAAAACTGCCAGGCCCTCATTTGTGTCCTCGTCTTGCATACTCCGGGGCTACTACCGGGGATACTTGCATACGGGGTGCCTAAAACCTACCCCAATATCAAAGCTATATCAACTCTCGGGCATTGCCCCACCAAACATACGGCGAGAAGTTACTACCAAGAAGGAACTCACCAAAGCAACCCACGACGCACTCCACCCTATGTTTGGGTACCAAAAGATAACTACACGGCTCAAATCAAGAAGAATTTTCCTACAGTCGACAACGGAACTGGAGATACCTGAGGCCACCCTGCGGCTGAACATGTGGAGAAGCGCAACTGAGGGGAATACTTGGATTGCCCCGAAAGAGGACCTAGCCCCTGGACATGACCAAGGGTGGAATATATGGAGGTCCCTTAACAGACTTCGGACCGAATAAACACTGAAAATTATCTCTTATTTCGGATATCACCAAACAATGAAATTAATCGTATTTATCAATCGTATTCATAGTAATATCAACACTGATGGAAAAATGATGTCATATATTTCACGTAACTCCAATGCTTTACCTTAATTTTTTCATTAATAGTGGTTTCTTAGAAAGATGCTTGAAGCAACAATGATCACATATATTACACAAAACCCCAATCTTAGATCAGAAAGAAACTTTTTCATTATATTAGATTAATACTCAATGTTTCTTATCATGATTTTAATTCCTGAAAAAAAAACATTTTGAGATTGTTTACACAATATACTCGTGCATGTCTCCATTCATGGCATTTCCGTTTAAAATTCAGGCCGTATCGATTACCCCTACACACACACTTGTCCTCACCCCCACAGCGTGTCCCGGCCTCCCACCCCGTTACGCCACTGGCAGGCACGTATTTAATTTAACCTGCTAAATTACCTTTTGATGAAATCTGTTTCCCTATTAATATTATTATATTGTATTTAAAATTAGTTTAAGCCGCTTACACATTCAGTGCGCATATGCGGCGCAAAGTAATTTGCCTATTAAGGACACACTCCCATTAGACCTCAATTATAATATTAAATATTATATTATTCCGTAGATAAAGAGATACCTTCTTAATTATGCAAACGTTTATTTTGAACCAAATTGTAGAATAAAGCCACTTCAATTATAGAACAAATAAGTATAGGGTCCGCCATCTAACTTTTTTTTTCAACTAGTGCTTATTTCGTGAATGGTAACACTTAGCTCATGTCTGATTTGACAGATCATTAGTTTTATCCTTCCGCTGAACGAATATGGTTGTGTATACGCTTAAACAACGCTGGGAAATATTGCGACATTACTTTGAAAATCAGGCCATTTTTCTTCGAAAATGAGCAAGTAGTGGCCGTTACAGTCAATGGCGTTCGTTATCGGGCCATTTTTGTTCAAAAAAATTGAAGAAGAGAATATTGGCAACATTTGGTTTCAACAGGACGGCGCTACATGCCACACAGCCGAAGCTACACTTGATGTTTTGCGCCCCATTTTAAAAAAAAAAAAGTTATTTGGCGGACCCGTTAGATTCAAAAGGTAGTATCATTTAAAAAAACGTTTATAAATAAGGTTAGATGAAAAAAACAATAAACATTTATTAACCAATGACAAACGCACATTGCAATTACGGTTCTTGTTTGATTACCGAAGTTAAGCGACATTGGTAGTGGATCAAAACAATATGGATAATCAAAATAAACTTGTGGAATATATGGAGGTCCCTTAACAGACTTTGGACCGATGCATGCAAGACGAGGACACAAATAAAAGCCTGGAAGTTTTACACCGGACCGATTGAATGTATCTGCGGCGTGGAGCAGACCCTGTTGTTTCCGACACGATTATATATATATATAATTAAAAGATTTTCTAAACATGATTCCACAACTTTAATTATAAGACGACATGTTTCGTCTATGTTAGGTCGAGTCGAGTGATTATAAATTACTGCTTGTTACAAACCACATTAGTGGAGTTGAGCCGCACCTAGACAATTGATATAGCCTTTAAAAGCCTCGGTCTGCTAGTCATATTTCTTTAAAAGTACTAATCAAAAAACACTAAAAAATGCAGGTTTTTCTGCGGGCTTTCGCCTTGCAGGCCGTTGGGAATCATATTTGGTCCCAGATAACCTCCAGGTGCAGAGATTGGGGTAAGACATGAACAATTACACCTGAACACAGAAATATAAGACGGAATTTTGTAGCCTCCGTATGCTCCAGATATGGAAAAGATATTGAAATAAAAAACATATTTATAAAGTGCTGACATCAGCATGATATAGCCCATGCTGACGGGTACCGAAAACCTCGATATACATATCTTTTGTCGCTTATTTCTATTCGCTTGTCGTAGATGTACGTGTCGCCATATTGATGTTTGGACAAGTCCGGTCACGGGTGTGACGTTAGTTATATATATAGCCACTTGGGCGCTGGGCGACAGCGCCGACGAGCGCGCAGAGTTGTGTGCCGGCGGCCGAGAAGGCCGCTTTATGGTCGGCCCAGCATGTTATTCCGCTTGGGCCGGAAGTTTGTAAAGCTATCGGAATATATATGTGCTTCAGAAAAAGTCTTTGTGTTGTTAATCTGCTTCTCATCCTGCCACCACGCGACTGAATAACGACCTATTAAAGAGAGGACGTTGTTAGCAGGATCTGACCCTGTTGTTTCCGACACGATTATATATATAGTTTGATGTTGTGACAATAATGCCATGCTATTTGTGGGTCATCCATGATTTACTTATAACAGGGTTTTTGTTGTTACAAGTCAACTATTTGCATTGAGTCTCCTAACGCTTGTTCTGGGTGTGAGGTCATTGACACTAAATGTGTCAATAAATTTACGGGCCACACTTTTATGTAAATACTTCAATAATGACTTAAGATGTTAAAATATTTTGTAATGTTATTGAAGGAAATAAATAAATAATTGTCTAATAATAATTGTCTAATATATATCAAACAATTTATTTTATTTTACGACTAAAGCTTGCAAACTAACCTGCAGAGCATCAAAAAACATATGACGTCGTAAAGAAACAATTTTAAAAGTCAAAAATATTTCTTAATCAAACCTTGCATTTTTTTCAACAATTAGTTTTCACGTCGTTCAACTTAAGCAGTGTAGTAGTAGTCTAGTACAGCGATGCTTCAAACAAATGCAAACATACATTTTTGCGTGTACCATTTGTAGGCGAGCAAATTTATTTTGCAAATAACTTTTGGCACCGAAACGTTGTGAAAGATGGAGGAAAAAAATGGTAGAAAAAAAACTTTTTCACGAGTGAAAAAAAACTTTTTCACGAGTGCAAAAAACCTCCAGAATCGCAAAACTGGCGGCCGTTGAATCGGGGCCAAGGGTGGACAGGTTTTTTTTGCAGGAAACGGAAAAACGTCCACGCTGAATTGAACAAGGCATTGTTTTCAGAATTTTTCAGAAAATAATATCATCAGATGTTATCTTTATTTTCTTTTACTAATTATTGTCTATATTTTTTCGATCTGTTTTAAAAAAAATCTTTTTCTGGGAGATATTATCAATGTTTAGTAATAGAAAATTGCAGCTAGATGATGAATAGAAATTTAAAGTATTACATTTTACGAAATAAATACATTCCGATAAAAAAAATTGTTTCTCAGCCGGAGAATTGTAATCAAGTGGATACTGCCCTGAATGATGCATGCAAAGTCGTCACAGGCTGCCTCAAACCAACATCCATTTCAAAACTATACCCCTTGGCTGTTATCGCACCACCAAACATAAGACGCAAAGTCATATGCGCCGAAGAAATGCGTAAGGCAATCAAACAACTGTCCTACTGCTTGTAAATTAGATACCCCAATACCCAAACTGAAGTCGCGAAGCACCTTTCTGAGATCCTGCTTCGGAATGCTTCGGCAGGGAGTCACTATTGTGCGACTGTAGTGACCTGCAGACCGCCTCACACCTAAAATCCTGCTCCATGTCCCCAACAAGCTGCACATCTCAAGACCTAATGCTGGCCAACACACGGGCTATCGATGTTACCAGATACTGAGCAAAAATAATTTGACGTCGCTGACACAAAGAAGAAGATTTTTTATTTTTTTTACTACTTAAGTCGATGATATTGGTTTCATGGATTTATGAGTTATTTTTTAACGGAAAATTTTAATTTTATTTTACACCTTAATTCACGAATTCGATGTACACGCATGATGATGTATAAACACAGCTAATAAAAATTAGTGCGCAATCTGACACTATCCAAGGCGTCTGGACACTACATGTAGAAACAAAGTTTGATGTTTGATATTGAATTTCTAGGAAACAAAGAATTTTCGAAATAAGTATTTTCTTCAACATATTAAACTTATATGGCGGTTTAGCAAGTGTGCGAAGAGTCTGTAAAAGACAAATTTTAATTGAAGGGAGCAACAGCTGTGGTAATACGTGAACAAACAATATGTTCCAATAACTGTAGGTTAGACGTCAATGCGCTATTAATCGATGGAAGATCATACAAATATATAACTATGAAAAATACTATGTTTACTAGGAATGTAAATAATATAGCAATTTTAGCAATACATGATTCTCAAAAGCAATTGACAAGCAAACGTTTTTTAGGTCATTTCACGTCAAAATTCACAAAAGTATTTTAAACAGTGTAGACAAGATTCTCGTGACGTCATCACCGGAAACACTTGTTGTTTTTCCGGAAGTCGACCTCTCAGGGTTCGAACGATCAGCGACCGAAAAGGGAAGTAGGCCGTGCGGCGCAAGGTAGGAGCGGACCACGCTCTCCCGGGATGGAAGGCCTACAAAGTTTGGGGGCGACGATTTATCTAACCGCGAAAGCCTCCATCCGGTCAGCAAGGTTTTTCGGGAAGGACCGATTTGTTTTATTTTAGTTTGATTCGATTTCACAAAGCCAAGGTTTCGAAAAGAGTTTTACTTTATACAAATCTTCACGATCGTTCAAGGTAACATTATTGATATTTTCTATGATAATTTAATAGATAAACAAGTAAGCAATAGTTTAAGTTCTGTTAATTCGTATACAAAAATAATTAATCATTCAACTAAAGTCATGTATCTGCTTTTTTTATCTATTCGTTAAAAAAATTAAACCCAATTTGTTAATCGATTGCATCAATTAATATAATTATATTATTTTAGACGTGAGGAGTCATGAGTCTAATAGTGAATTTTTTGTTGAAACAACATTTAATTTTACATTTTTTTTGTGAAACACCTAAAGTTGCCCTCGAATTGATCTACTTTTACACGACATTTTGAGCCCTTATCAAACCGTTAAGTATTTCAAATCATTCTAATAAATAATATTTAATTATTTAACCATTGATAATTTATTATATTGTACATAACATGTGCTGTTCAATTGTAAATTATAAACATAAATAATTTTACAGTGTTTCTTAAAACATTACAAACCTAATTATATCTTATTTAATAATTTTTAAAAACTCCCAAAACTGACGTTAGTGTTAATGACTCTCAGCTCCAAATTGAGTATGCAAGACGAGGACACAATGAAAGCCTGGCAGTTTTACAGCGGACCGACTGATTGTGACTGCGGCGTGGAGCAGACCCTGTCACACCTTCCGGAGTGTACGCTGTGTCCGAGTAGCTACACCCAGAAAGACATGATGATGGCAGGGAGTTACGCCATTGACGTCGCCCACTTCTGGACAGACAGGATCTGACCCTATTGTTTCCGACACGATTATATATATATATATAAATATATATATATATAGCTCCAAATTTAACTTAAAACATTGCGCATCAAATTATTACACTATGCTGTGACTAATCATGGTTACCTGTGCAAAAGTTGAATTCTTTTTGTATTGTGTAAGTTCACTACAATCTGTATTAACTGATTTTAAATAAGATGCAAGTCTATTTGAAATAAAATGACAGAAGCCTTCAAAATATTTCATGAAAGCAATTTACCATTTCGTCGCTGAAAAGCAAATTTTTCTTTACAACGGTACAGTTGGCTCTACTGGTTCCTGGGCGAGTAAGCCTTCAGCGCACCGGATATCCGTAGAGAGCTTTTCTATAAACTTTGCCTGCAAGTTTGAGCGACTTGCCAACAGAACCCGTAACTTTGCTTGATTAAAACTGTGCGATGAAAAGCGATTTAACTTGATTAATTTTGAATTTATTTATTTTGTATGAACGCAGTGCAATTTCATATCCTTTATACTCGTATCAACTTTACCGCATCCTCAATGAAACAATCGCTATTATTTCATCAGATTTATACTTAAACTCTATCTTTTATATAAGTAAAACACATAAAGAAAAATATCGACGCTCGCTTGGTGGAAGCCCCCCTGTCCCGTCATGTTTTTGGAGACCCAGATAGGGACCTGTTACTGGTCGCACGCAAAAGCTACTTTTTTTTTTTTGTAAACACATACAGGAGAATACCGACAGATGGTGATAGTAATTTTTTTAAAGTCTCATCTGTGGAATTCTATGACGCTAACCATGGTGTATATGGCTAAACGCTGCATGTGGAGTGTTGATCCGCCAACGTCATAGACTACAGCCCGAGATTCACGCATCATCCTTTATTATTACAGGAATCTACTATGAATGGGGGGTCTTCACGGGACGACTTTCGTCTACCACCAATTTTAATTGATAGGCTATGACTGACATTTTACGGGTGATGGATCAAATTCACACCAACCGGGGTATTTTCGAGCTCAGAAATCGATTAAAAATCCTTTTTTTTCTTTAATCTCCGTCGGGGATCGAACCCACGACCTTTGGCTTGCAAAGCAAACGCTTTACCATTGAGCTATGACCGCCGGCACTACTTGTTAGAGAGTGGCTGAAGGTCTTTCTGTGATTCTAGGTGCTGATGATTTAGATGTCAAATAGACCTCAGTCTAAGGATGCGAAGTAAATATACTACAGCGAGTCTCGAATCGCCTTCTTTGTTATTTTTTTTTTAATTAAAATTAATTTTAAAATTATAATTATGCAGTTTCACCAAGTATTATCAGTTGATAACCTCAGTGTAACCATTATTAGGTTACTTCGTAGAGTATTTCGCCTGTGATCGAGTAAAAAGGATAGCAGTAGGATTTTTTTTAATGTTCATTTAGAATACAAATATTTTTAAGCTACGAAGCGGCCTGGGAGGAAGCCCCTAGTTACTGCAATATTTATACAAAATAAAATAATGATGACGCCACAACTGTGTGACTGTTTTAAGGATATTTGAAAACTCTCATAAACATTCTCTCCAAAACTCCATTTCCTCGATGCTGAGGATCGGGACCAAAGATAAGCCTTTGCAAATACTCGTAATAATAACATAAATACATTTAAAATACTAAAATAGATAAGGGTCTCGTACCCCAATTATCGCATTACACATCGAGCGTGATAAGGGGCGGATTAAGGTAATAACATTAAAATATCTCTTTTGTTTCAAATACAGCAGCCCCCGGGGAGCAATAAATCATTTTTTATTCAATTATTTCGTAATTTGGTTACAGGGCCCGCCCGAAACGTCTATCGTAACAAAGGCTCCCAAAAGTTTCGAGTGATTACGCACAAATTATTAGCACAAAGCTTCGATCATTGGTTCCCAACAACATTATTTTTAAGTTATTAAATATACACATACTATAATGCAACAAATTATTTTTAAACGCATCAATTCGTTCAGAAAAAGTATCGGCAGAGGCAGGATGCGAACCAGCGAACTTTGGAACCAACCATTTGTTCAAGTTCAATACCCTTGACCACACGACCATCGACTGCCCGAATCGATGCGTCGAAAATCTTACATTTATTACATTGTTACCAATGTTACCATTGTATCGATATATGTCTCTATAGTATTTATTCAGAGTGTTTATATATATATTTTTTATTATTCAGTCTATTTATTTTAGTTAGTACCACTCGGGTCTCGAACCGAACTATAGATTGAATGGATGAGAACAACTTTTTGTATGTACGACGCGTACTTTACAATTAGTTATTTACCTGTGTTACGGTATTAACATTAACGCATGCCACTGTTTTAAGTCAAATTCTTGTATTTTTCTTTTAAATTTTAAATAACAGAGAGTAATGTCAAATGCGTACATTTAATCAATTCACTTCTTGCTATCATACGTATATGTATATATACGATAAAGAGACTAATCAGCAAAAATTTGTTTGAATCATTCTATCAATCCTTAGTTTTGGAAACTGGGGCTTAGCTTAGAATGGTGGAAGATGGAAATAGTCACGACGAGCAAAACAATGGAAGAGAATCCGAAGAACATGTCGAGTGGAAGTGTCCCGATAGAGTATTTCGGATAATCTTCAACGGCGCCTTTGGGGGATGTGAATAGAATACGTTAGAGTACATATTGTCAATGTCTCGCATTGTCTCAAGGTGATACAAGTCTTTTGTAACGTTAATGGCGTGGATTTTAACAACATATGTGCAGTTATATGAAACCTAAGGTTAACTCACAATAATAATAGGTGTACCGGAAAAGAATGTCGTTTTTTGTTATCGCTTTTGAGTGTCAGTTGTGCTTCGGCAGTCGAAGTTTTACAACTTGCTCTGTGTTGTTTCTCTGACTACGTATACCTGGTGTGTACTAGGACTTTTAAACAAAAAAAATACAACCCTATATACAATGGAGAGCTTTGTACGGAATGAGGAATTTATTCGAAATATTATGCTTTACCATTTCATGAAGAAAGAAAGTGCCACAAATTTGTGATTTACTGGGAGATATTTTGAATGTTCGTAAATGCCAGAGGTAGTTTTAACAACTACCAATTATATTTATATTTATTCAATGCACCAAATTGTTTTATTAAAAAAACGTCATTCTTTTCAGGTACGCTTAATATATGATACTCGTAATTGTATTAAGATAATTAAATACAAAGTTAATTAAAATCCGCCATTTTCTTCAACAGTTGATAGACATACATATTCACATCGAAGATCATCTTATATGACATTTCTCTCATCAGTAAATCGAAAAAAATTGAAAACGCAGGGATTTGAAGCACGCACCTGTGCAATCATGATAATTTCATTACCTGTCGCAAATATTTTAGGTAATTTGCTAATAAGAAAATTTAAGGAAATCGAATGACTAGCTAGCAATTCTTAAACCTGAACCATTTGGTTCTTTAAATATTCTCGAATGTTTTCTCAGGTATGAAGGGAATACATAAAAGAAATGCAAAATAAATAAAGTATTATTGTTATTATATTTATACTTAATAAAACAGATCAAATCTTAAAACATAAAAGCATCAAAATGTTATTAATTTTTAGGATATTATTTGGAATTAAAGAAAGGCTTTAGACGCTTCTTCATTCACTCCCGTTAATTGTAGACGAGTCTAATTTGTTACGGAAACTTTTCATGATCGTTAAAAAGTAATTAGGATAATTACTAATGAAATACTGAAAATTAAATACTTGTTAAAGATCTAACGATTAGTGTAAGATTCTAAATTAATATTACTAAGCCTATTTTATAATATTTTAATTCATGATTCCTGTACTACGTTCTGTATTATATTATTAAGTTTTTCAAAACGATAATATATATAATACAAGTATAATATATTATATATAAATAATCGAAAAAACATGTAACACAACAATAGTTAAGAGTTGTACGAAGGTTATGAACTAGTGATAATGATCACATATTTAAGGTTTAAAAAGAAAATTACGAAGTGCAAAGACAAATAATTAGTGCTACGGAGAGCGCTATTGCTCTAAGACGATATTTGAATTGCGTGATGAAGCATTGCCTAAAAAAATAATTTAAAATCACATTTATTCCAATTCATAAAATATGGAAATTGTATTGAAAAAAAACGAAAATGGAAAATTTCTGCAGGCACAAACTCAAGTTACACTTTTATAGGCCAAAAAATGCTCATAACTGAGATAATAATTAATTGGATGAGTATTTATAATACATTTATAGAATGTTAATCTAACAGGTATTATTTCTTGTTCAAACAATCGTCGTATTTTAAAATCAATAATTTAGTATGTACTTTGTTAATAATATTAAAAGGTTAATTATCACTTTATTAAATATTTACATAATCCATATAGACGAATCAGATCTCTCTTAGGTTGTTGGAAAGCTGTTTTCAAAAGCATGGATTTTCACAATCAATTTGCTGTGGAATATATTCGAGTGGTTAAATCAATCGACTCTGAATCGTAATTAGACAGTCATAATTTGTTAAATATACGGAAGGAAAAATAATTCATATTATAATTTTAATTGCAATAATCATAAGTCGATTACTAAAAATAGTATTAATTGAAAAAAAACCGTTCCTCCAAAATTCCGAGAGCTCTTGTTTTTTTTTATACTTTAAATGGCATGTGTCAGAGTCAACATATAAGATAACCGTGACCATAATCGTTTAACTATATCCCAATATTACTATTATTTCTATTAAAATCAATTAAAATAATAATTTCGTATTATGGCTTGTGTTTGGACAGCCCTAACATGGCTTAAGGCAAAGATTAGCTTATCAGCATTAAGCTGTACGTTAGCTATACTTTTCTGGATATTTTCAGAACATTTCGGGAATGCTAATTTCTGTAATTACTGTACTGTAATAAATCTTATTAAGACATTTAAGGAACAGGGTGCGGAAAAATAAACGATTAGACTGCAACCGAGGGAATTATTATTAGGGTGGCAATCATCAACGACGAAAAAGAACAACGCCAACGTCAGAGAACCACAGACGAAATCAGTAAAAGCTAACAACTATAGAGCTTATTCGTGTATACAGTATTACCAGATACTGAGCAAAAATAATTTGACGTCGCTGACACAAAGAAGAAGATTTTTTTTTTTTTTTACTACTTAAGTCGATGATATTGGTTTCATGGATTTATGAGTTATTTTTTAACGGAAAATTTTAATTTTATTTTACACCTTAATTCACGAATTCGATGTACACGCATGATGATGTATAAACACAGCTAATAAAAATTAGTGCGCAATCTGACACTATCCAAGGCGTCTGGACACTACATGTAGAAACAAAGTTTGATGTTTGATATTGAATTTCTAGGAAACAAAGAATTTTCGAAGTAAGTATTTTCTTCAACATATTAAACTTATGGCGGTTTAGCAAGTGTGCGAAGAGTCTGTAAAAGACAAATTTTAATTGAAGGGAGCAACAGCTGTGGTAATACGTGAACAAACAATATGTTCCAATAACTGTAGGTTAGACGTCAATGCGCTATTAATCGATGGAAGATCATACAAATATATAACTATGAAAAATACTATGTTTACTAGGAATGTAAATAATATAGCAATTTTAGCAATACATGATTCTCAAAAGCAATTGACAAGCAAACGTTTTTTAGGTCATTTCACGTCAAAATTCACAAAAGTATTTTAAACAGTGTAGACAAGATTCTCGTGACGTCATCACCGGAAACACTTGTTGTTTTTCCGGAAGTCGACCTCTCAGGGTTCGAACGATCAGCGACCGAAAAGGGGAAGTAGGCCGTGCGGCGCAAGGTAGGAGCGGACCACGCTCTCCCGGGATGGAAGGCCTACAAAGTTTGGGGCGACGATTTATCTAACCGCGAAAGCCTCCATCCGGTCAGCAAGGTTTTTGGGAAGGACCGATTTGTTTTATTTTAGTTTGATTCGATTTCACAAAGCCAAGGTTTCGAAAAGAGTTTTACTTTATACAAATCTTCACGATCGTTCAAGGTAACATTATTGATATTTTCTATGATAATTTAATAGATAAACAAGTAAGCAATAGTTTAAGTTCTGTTAATTCGTATACAAAAATAATTAATCATTCAACTAAAGTCATGTATCTGCTTTTTTCTACTATTTGGTAAAAAAATTAAACCCAATTTGTTAATCGATTGCATCAATTAATATAATTATATTATTTTAGACGTGAGGAGTCATGAGTCTAATAGTGAATTTTTTGTTGAAACAACATTTAATTTTACATTTTTTTTTTGTGAAACACCTAAAGTTGCCCTCGAATTGATCTACTTTTACACGACATTTTGAGCCCTTATCAAACCGTTAAGTATTTCAAATCATTCTAATAAATAATATTTAATTATTTAACCATTGATAATTTATTATATTGTACATAACATGTGCTGTTCAATTGTAAATTATAAACATAAATAATTTTACAGTGTTTCTTAAAACATTACAAACCTAATTATATCTTATTTAATAATTTTTAAAGTCTCCCAAAACTGACGTTAGTGTTAATGACTCTCAGCTCCAAATTGAGTATGCAAGACGAGGACACAAATGAAAGCCTGGCAGTTTTACAGCGGACCGACTGATTGTGACTGCGGCGTGGAGCAGACCCTGTCACACCTTCCGGAGTGTACGCTGTGTCCGAGTAGCTACACCCAGAAAGACATGATGATGGCAGGGAGTTACGCCATTGACGTCGCCCACTTCTGGACAGACAGGATCTGACCCTGTTGTTTCCGACACGATTATATATATATATATATAAATATATATATATATATATATAACTCCAAATTTAACTTAAAACATTGCGCATCAAATTATTACACTATGCTGTGACTAATCATGGTTACCTGTGCAAAAGTTGAATTCTTTTTGTATTGTGTAAGTTCACTACAATCTGTATTAACTGATTTTAAATAGGATGCAAGTCTATTTGAAATAAAATGACAGAAGCCTTCAAAATATTTCATGAAAGCAATTTACCATTTCGTCGCTGAAAAGCAAATTTTTCTTTACAACGGTACAGTTGGCTCTACTGGTTCCTGGGCGAGTAAGCCTTCAGCGCACCGGATATCCGTAGAGAGCTTTTCTATAAACTTTGCCTGCAAGTTTGAGCGACTTGCCAACAGAACCCGTAACTTTGCTTGATTAAAACTGTGCGATGAAAAGCGATTTAACTTGATTAATTTTGAATTTATTTATTTTGTATGAACGCAGTGCAATTTCATATCCTTTATACTCGTATCAACTTTACCGCATCCTCAATGAAACAATCGCTATTATTTCATCAGATTTATACTTATAACTCTATCTTTTATATAAGTAAAACACATAAAGAAAAATATCGACGCTCGCTTGGTGGAAGCCCCCCTGTCCCGTCATGTTTTTGGAGACCCAGATAGGGACCCGTTACTGGTCGCACGCAAAAAGCTACTTTTTTTTTTTTATGTAAACACATACAGGAGAATACCGACAGATGGTGATAGTAATTTTTTTAAAGTCTCATCTGTGGAATTCTATGACGCTAACCATGGTGTATATGGCTAAACGCTGCATGTGGAGTGTTGATCCGCCAACGTCATAGACTACAGCCCGAGATTCACGCATCATCCTTTATTATTACAGGAATCTACTATGAATGGGGGGTCTTCACGGGACGACTTTCGTCTACCACCAATTTTAATTGATAGGCTATGACTGACATTTTACGGGTGATGGATCAAATTCACACCAACCGGGGTATTTTCGAGCTCAGAAATCGATTAAAAATCCTTTTTTTCTTTAATCTCCGTCGGGGATCGAACCCACGACCTTTGGCTTGCAAAGCAAACGCTTTACCATTGAGCTATGACCGCCGGCACTACTTGTTAGAGAGTGGCTGAAGGTCTTTCTGTGATTCTAGGTGCTGATGATTTAGATGTCAAATAGACCTCAGTCTAAGGATGCGAAGTAAATATACTACAGCGAGTCTCGAATCGCCTTCTTTGTTATTTTTTTTTTAATTAAAATTAATTTTAAAATTATAATTATGCAGTTTCACCAAGTATTATCAGTTGATAACCTCAGTGTAACCATTATTAGGTTACTTCGTAGAGTATTTCGCCTGTGATCGAGTAAAAAGGATAGCAGTAGGATTTTTTTTAATGTTCATTTAGAATACAAATATTTTTAAGCTACGAAGCGGCCTGGGAGGAAGCCCCTAGTTACTGCAATATTTATACAAAATAAAATAATGATGACGCCACAACTGTGTGACTGTTTTAAGGATATTTGAAAACTCTCATAAACATTCTCTCCAAAACTCCATTTCCTCGATGCTGAGGATCGGGACCAAAGATAAGCCTTTGCAAATACTCGTAATAATAACATAAATACATTTAAAATACTAAAATAGATAAGGGTCTCGTACCCCAATTATCGCATTACACATCGAGCGTGATAAGGGGCGGATTAAGGTAATAACATTAAAATATCTCTTTTGTTTCAAATACAGCAGCCCCCGGGGAGCAATAAATCATTTTTTATTCAATTATTTCGTAATTTGGTTACGGGGCCCGCCCGAAACGTCTATCGTAACAAAGGCTCCCAAAAGTTTCGAGTGATTACGCACAAATTATTAGCACAAAGCTTCGATCATTGGTTCCCAACAACATTATTTTTAAGTTATTAAATATACACATACTATAATGCAACAAATTATTTTTAAACGCATCAATTCGTTCAGAAAAAGTATCGGCAGAGGCAGGATGCGAACCAGCGAACTTTGGAACCAACCATTTGTTCAAGTTCAATACCCTTGACCACACGACCATCGACTGCCCGAATCGATGCGTCGAAAATCTTACATTTATTACATTGTTACCAATGTTACCATTGTATCGATATATGTCTCTATAGTATTTATTCAGAGTGTTTATATATATATTTTTTTATTATTCAGTCTATTTATTTTAGTTAGTACCACTCGGGTCTCGAACCGAACTATAGATTGAATGGATGAGAACAACTTTTTGTATGTACGACGCGTACTTTACAATTAGTTATTTACCTGTGTTACGGTATTAACATTAACGCATGCCACTGTTTTAAGTCAAATTCTTGTATTTTTCTTTTAAATTTTAAATAACAGAGAGTAATGTCAAATGCGTACATTTAATCAATTCACTTCTTGCTATCATACGTATATGTATATATACGATAAAGAGACTAATCAGCAAAAATTTGTTTGAATCATTCTATCAATCCTAAGTTTTGGAAACTGGGGCTTAGCTTAGAATGGTGGAAGATGGAAATAGTCACGACGAGCAAAACAATGGAAGAGAATCCGAAGAACATGTCGAGTGGAAGTGTCCCGATAGAGTATTTCGGATAATCTTCAACGGCGCCTTTGGGGGGATGTGAATAGAATACGTTAGAGTACATATTGTCAATGTCTCGCATTGTCTCAAGGTGATACAAGTCTTTTGTAACGTTAATGGCGTGGATTTTAACAACATATGTGCAGTTATATGAAACCTAAGGTTAACTCACAATAATAATAGGTGTACCGGAAAATAATGTCGTTTTTTGTTATCGCTTTTGAGTGTCAGTTGTGCTTCGGCAGTCGAAGTTTTACAACTTGCTCTGTGTTGTTTCTCTGACTACGTATACCTGGTGTGTACTAGGACTTTTAAACAAAAAAAATACAACCCTATATACAATGGAGAGCTTTGTACGGAATGAGGAATTTATTCGAAATATTATGCTTTACCATTTCATGAAGAAATATTTTGAAAAGTGCCACAAATTTGTGATTTACTGGGAGATATTTTGAATGTTCGTAAATGCCAGAGGTAGTTTTAACAACTACCAATTATATTTATATTTATTCAATGCACCAAATTGTTTTATTAAAAAAAACGTCATTCTTTTCAGGTACGCTTAATATATGATACTCGTAATTGTATTAAGATAATTAAATACAAAGTTAATTAAAATCCGCCATTTTCTTCAACAGTTGATAGACATACATATTCACATCGAAGATCATCTTATATGACATTTCTCTCATCAGTAAATCGAAAAAAATTGAAAACGCAGGGATTTGAAGCACGCACCTGTGCAATCATGATAATTTCATTACCTGTCGCAAATATTTTAGGTAATTTGCTAATAAGAAAATTTAAGGAAATCGAATGACTAGCTAGCAATTCTTAAACCTGAACCATTTGGTTCTTTAAATATTCTCGAATGTTTTCTCAGGTATGAAGGGAATACATAAAAGAAATGCAAAATAAATAAAGTATTATTGTTATTATATTTATATTTAATAAAACAGATCAAATCTTAAAACATAAAAGCATCAAAATGTTATTAATTTTTAGGATATTATTTGGAATTAAAGAAAGGCTTTAGACGCTTCTTCATTCACTCCCGTTAATTGTAGACGAGTCTAATTTGTTACGGAAACTTTTCATGATCGTTAAAAAGTAATTAGGATAATTACTAATGAAATACTGAAAATTAAATACTTGTTAAAGATCTAACGATTAGTGTAAGATTCTAAATTAATATTACTAAGCCTATTTTATAATATTTTAATTCATGATTCCTGTACTACGTTCTGTATTATATTATTAAGTTTTTCAAAATGATAATATATATAATACAAGTATAATATATTATATATAAATAATCGAAAAAACATGTAACACAACAATAGTTAAGAGTTGTACGAAGGTTATGAACTAGTGATAATGATCACATATTTAAGGTTTAAAAAGAAAATTACGAAGTGCAAAGACAAATAATTAGTGCTACGGAGAGCGCTATTGCTCTAAGACGATATTTGAATTGCGTGATGAAGCATTGCCTAAAAAAATAATTTAAAATCACATTTATTCCAATTCATAAAATATGGAAATTGTATTGAAAAAAAAACGAAAATGGAAAATTTCTGCAGGCACAAACTCAAGTTACACTTTTATAGGCCAAAAAATGCTCATAACTGAGATAATAATTAATTGGATGAGTATTTATAATACATTTATAGAATGTTAATCTAACAGGTATTATTTCTTGTTCAAACAATCGTCGTATTTTAAAATCAATAATTTAGTATGTACTTTGTTAATAATATTAAAAGGTTAATTATCACTTTATTAAATATTTACATAATCCATATAGACGAATCAGATCTCTCTTAGGTTGTTGGAAAGCTGTTTTCAAAAGCATGGATTTTCACAATCAATTTGCTGTGGAATATATTCGAGTGGTTAAATCAATCGACTCTGAATCGTAATTAGACAGTCATAATTTGTTAAATATACGGAAGGAAAAATAATTCATATTATAATTTTAATTGCAATAATCATAAGTCGATTACTAAAAATAGTATTAATTGAAAAAAAAACCGTTCCTCCAAAATTCCGAGAGCTCTTGTTTTTTTTTTTATACTTTAAATGGCATGTGTCAGAGTCAACATATAAGATAACCGTGACCATAATCGTTTAACTATATCCCAATATTACTATTATTTCTATTAAAATCAATTAAAATAATAATTTCGTATTATGGCTTGTGTTTGGACAGCCCTAACATGGCTTAAGGCAAAGATTAGCTTATCAGCATTAAGCTGTACGTTAGCTATACTTTTCTGGATATTTTCAGAACATTTCGGGAATGCTAATTTCTGTAATTACTGTACTGTAATAAATCTTATTAAGACATTTAAGGAACAGGGTGCGGAAAAATAAACGATTAGACTGCAACCGAGGGAATTATTATTAGGGTGGCAATCATCAACGACGAAAAAGAACAACGCCAACGTCAGAGAACCACAGACGAAATCAGTAAAAGCTAACAACTATAGAGCTTATTCGTGTATACAGAATCCACTTTTAGACAACAATGCCAAGATTGGATCACGTTGAACCGATCAAAAGAAGAGCTGTACGTATAAACATATAAGTGTTCATTTTAATATTTTAATAAGCAAATAGCATAAAATACCAGCCAACCCGTTTGATCGTCAGAAGGTTTATAAAAGACTTAATTCCACAATAAATGCTCAAGCTACGAGTAAAAAATTATAACTACCTATATATACAAATAAAAAAGATTTAAAAAATGTTAATAAATCACGAATTATGTGAAATAACTCAATTTTTAAAAGTATTGTACTCATGTTTTTAAGAATAATTCTAATTCGAGAATTCTAAAGACACTTCATTTAATAGAATACTGTATATATATGTAAATAAAACTGTCTCGAATTATCTATAAATAATAAAACTACTAGTGTTATCTTATTCGCTACTGTAAAATTAAGTGTATAGCAAAAAGGTCTAAGCAAAAATAGGTTAAATAAATAAATAAAACAAACGGCAAGATACGCTCTTAAATTTTGAGATACAGTACAAAGTAAACAGTATCCGTAAATGTACAGCTTAAGCTCGGCAAGAAAGTTAACTAATGAGCTTTCCAGTCGGGAAGGCTTTATTTAACACGTTACGGTCACGTGACCGCGGAGGATTAGAGCCTTCACGAAAACTATATTTTCCACATTTCCGTCACACGCCCGTCGACGCTGAAAAATCTGAAACACGCGATTCACAGTTTCAAAACTGAAGACGAGGAAATCCAGGTTAAATAAAATATCACTTTTTATTATACCTTCCTTTTAGATAATGATCGATATTAGTGTATTTTTGGCCCTGTGAGAGCACATTTTACCATTTTTTATATATAAATACACGCAAGTAAAGAACCAGCTACGGGTTATGACCAACCAGTGAAATCTTTGATATCGACGGATAGGCACTGCGTTTTTTAATAATTAACGCTATACCCCTTAGCTGGTATCGCACTACCAAACATAAGACGCAAAGTCAAATGCGCCGAAGAAATGCATAAGGCAATCAACCAACCGTAGATACCCCCAACACCCAGACTGAAGTCGCGAAACAGCTTTCTGAGATCCACACAACCTCTCACACCCGGCCCTGAAAATGAGAGACTCCAGCTCTGGCAACAAGTCGCATCAGAGGATTTCATGACTCTAAAGGAAGGCCTCCCAACTGGCAAGAACCTTGACTGGCGGACCTGGAAATCCCTGAACAGATTAAGAACCGGAGTCTGTAGAACAAAGGACTACCTCGAGCGGTGGGGAACGCTTCGACATGGAGAGTCACTATTGTGCGACTGTGGAGACTTGCAGACCGCCTTAGACCTAAGATCCTGCTCCATGTGTTAAAAAAGCTGAACATCTCAGGACCTAATGCTGGGCAACACACGAGATATCGATGTTGCCAGATACTGGGCAAAAATAATTTATCGTCGCTGACACGAAGAAGAAGAAGTTTTCTATAATAATTTGAATATTTCTACCTTTCTGCCGTTCAAAATGAAGTTAATAATATAAGAGAGTAGACAAAGGGCAAGGTGAGCGATGATAGGAAGGTACTCGATATCATCATATAATACAATTTGAATATCAAAAAAATAATTAATTAATAAATTAGATTTATATTTAAGAGTTTATTTACTTGGTGCTTTAGAAATTTAGATTGAATGTGGGAGAAAACATAGATGCTGGAAAATCATTTCAAAGCCTGTAGTGTTGAATAAAATTGAAAAGCGGTCAGAATCGACTGTGTAAGGATGCTTAATTTTCATAAGAGAAGAATATGATGAAGTAGTGATAACAACACAGGTATAAATATTTTTTTACTATTCAAACCTTGCTGGAATAGGTGATGTACAGATGATGTAATTGAATGGAGCTTACCTGAAAAAAGGAAAAATATATATAAATAATTTGAAATATAAAATAAATTTAATTTTAATAATAAAATAACAATATAATCAATAATTGAACACACAGAATAAAAAAATACAATTGATACAAGATTTTCAAAGCAAAAAAATTAAAAGGTATAAAAATAACCTAAATAAGAAGACACGCACAAAAGTTGTGTAATATTTCAGAACAAAATCATAATGATACTAGTATTATGCATTTTAACAAAGAAACAAAATATTAAACTATAACTTTTAATCTATTTATGTACAAAATATTAATAAATATGATAAATATAAGATAATATACGAATTATTAGACGCTCTTGAGCCTGGGTGATTTGGTCCTAAGGAGTGGTTCAATCCAAACAAACTACACTGTAATCAAAAAGCGGTGTCCCATGCAAGTTCTGGTAGGCATCTAATTTTACTTGACTTAAGTGATCGAACTTAAAAAGAAATAACAATACCTGGCGTATTTACACCAGATTGTCGTTGGTTTAAATACGACAACGACAATCGATGTATTTCAACATAAACAGGCAAGAAAAAAACTGTTTAAGAAAGCAATAAAGCCTACTGGATCCGGAAATTCGACTCCATTAATAAGAGCAATAATATCCACTGTACATCCGGTCTTTTTTCAGTCTTCTTTGAGTCTATTAGGGAATCCAGCCGGTCCTGAAAAGAAAATCGACACGTACGAAAGAAAAATGGATGGCTCTCGTTATATAATTTGCATATTTTGATAAATGACCCCCCGGGGGAGCTTGAGGGGGGCTTAAAAATAACGGTGAATAACGACGCGAATTATGGCAGTTTTGATGTGATAGAGGGGGGTCCATTTAGTTTTTTTTTATTCAAACACACAAAGCTACACAATGCTGATATAATAAAGATGAAAATATTTAATAAAAAACCAACAACAGGCTGTTTTAAATTATAGAACCTAAACAAAACCAATTTTCAAAATAAGTACTTGCGTAGAATACAGCAGTAAGAGTACGTAGTAGCTTTTTTTGAAATGATGAGGTAAGGAAGCGGATATATTTATGACAGCTTTCTATTCGACTATTTGTCAAAAGACAAAGAAGGACTTGGCTGGGACATATTTTTCAGATGCTGGAGGAGAGCATAAACTAGAGCTGCGAAAGAATTGAATCCTCCAGCATCCATTCACAACTGATAGGCTCGTCTTAAATTTGCTACAAATTCATACAATGTTAATGTATGCCGAGCAAGAACTAGCAGTTTCCGAAAATTCTTCCTAAATGCCACCTATAAGCTCAGAGATGCTCTACTAGTACGTATGTATCCGGTTTTATACTAGATATACTATGAAGTGAATTCCTGTAATAAATGGGTGATGCGTGTAGGTCGAGTTGCAGTCTATGACGTTGACAAATCAATACTCTTCGTGGAGCGCTAAGGTAACAACTTGTTAAGTGTCATAGAACCCACAGGTTACTTTTCTGCATCACTATTTACCATCTGACGGTATTTTTCTGCATGTTTTAACATAATTAATATATTTTTTAAAGTCCGCAAGCTCCCGTCGTCCAGAAAGGTCGTTGGAAGCTTATGCATAATATGTAATCGGTTATGTTTATTCAGTAATGTTATAAGGATTTCATCAATAATATTTTAATGGAACAATTAATTAATTTAAAGAGAGAAAGATTTTAAGAACTAATGTTAAAAATATAAATACAACTACAATAATTTTTCGTACAAAAATATTTCGAAAGACAAACAATAGTGTACTAAGTAATTTGCTCGTAAATTAGGTGCCCTTAAGTTTCGGTCCCTTAGTTCTGGTTTTCTGTCCTCCTGGGAGTCAAGTTAACCGTCGCCGTTTGCAACTTTTAAAGAAAATTTATCGCCCGAGAAGCGAAGAGTTAGTGTACAACTATTACCAACAAAGTTACGCTCGTACTTACTAACGGATGAATAAAGGTATTTAACAGGTTGTTAGCTTTATGAGTAGCAGTAATTTTGACCTTTCACTATTTAACGTAGTCCTAATATACTTACTTCGCAGCCTTAGACTGAGGTATATTTGTCATCTAACTGATGCACCAAGAATCACGGGAAGGCCTTCAGCCACTCTCTAATAAGTAGCTTTTTTCGTGCATCCATTAAGATCCCCATTTGGGTCTCCAAAAACAGGACGGGACAGGGAGGGTTTTCACTAAGCGAGTCTTACTGCACGAGTCTTCATCCTTATCGATCATCTGCCTTTCTCATGCAGCCTCCTTATTCTAACCCAGTCCATCTTGCAGCCAGTTCATGAGAGCAACTCCCAACATTTTTATTCGACATTCCATATTTAAGGAACATTAATTTTGACCGTTCATTGTTGAACGTAGGCTTCTCTGAAAAGTTTCCATCTTTCGCGATTTTCCGCCTTACCCATGCAGCTTTCTTGTACCATCCCATTCCATATTAGAGAAGGTAGAGTAATACTCCGTTTGCCAGTTCTTAAGCGCCACACACAACACTTACGAATATCTTTCCCATCGACCGTCGTCTCTACGACAGATATCCTGGGTATCGCCACTTAAATGTACCTATTGTTTCAGTAGCGTTACAAGGCAACTAGTTACAAAATGTGAAGATGCGTCTGACTTGAAGACAAATTCTAAATCTCTAAATCCGATCCTTCGAACAGAGACGTAGGATTGATTTACAAAGTATTTACTACAATTATAACAATAGCTGTTGCTTATCTGAACTCAAAAAAAGGAACTGTTCTGCACTCATCCACAATCAACAGACTGGTTTCACATTTGCTTAATATCCATACAAGGTAAATGCATGTCGATTAGTAAAAAACATTTTTTTTTAAATCATTTGAATTTCACCGGTAAGTACTGGAATGCTCTTCCGGAATATGTGTTTACATTGTCATATAATCAGGATGTATTTAAGAGACATATAACATACACTTGCAATCTCCCTAACATTACACATATTTTCTGTATACAACTGCTATCTGAGCGTCATAGAGCTCTCCGGTTCAACTGGTTGTGCTCTATAGCGTGCATTCACTTGCTTAAAAAATCCTGCGTCATTTAAAAGGGAAAATATTATTCATACTTGACTCAGTTTTTTTTAAGTGTCTCTTCCGCCCTTTTCAAAATAACCGAGTCAAATGTACTGTGGCCCACGTAAATGCGCGCGTATTACGGGAACGACTGAGGTAATTTATAAACACAACGTAACACAAGGACGTAAACGTAAATGCGTAAGCCGGGAGCTCGGCTGAGCGGGGCCTTACGTCTGAGTGACACTTACGTTGAGGAATTCACGTTTAAATGCCCTGACATTTTAAGGTTCTTCAGACTCAGAAGGCGATTTAGCTAAATTTATTATTCGTATACATATTAGAGTTTAAATATAATTAATGATACTCGTATGTATGATAAATAAGATGTGAAGATGATGATGAAGATATGAAATGTGTTAGGAATCTACTAAATATGTAAAATTATTGTTCTTTTTTTTTTCATTAATATTTTAACTAATATTAATACATCAATTTATTTATATACATATTCAACAATCACTAAACATGCAAATTGAAAGATTACCTATACAATTATGTATGACATTTCTTTCGTCAATTAATTTGATACAAATAAACGGTGAACGTAAGATTTGTACCCCTATCGTATAACTATGCTATTTTTATCAAATAATATATTGTAGTTCCGTAGATAACATAGTAATAAACATTTAAATTAAATTTCTTTGCAAGCCTACTGATATTTTCAATGTATGCCTGAAACAACCAGAAAATAAGGTAAATAAATAAATAAATATTTATAACTACTGATATTATTTTCTAAAGAAATGTATTTTACCTTATTCAAAGATCATTCTATCCAATTAAAAATTTAGGTCCTCGTAACTTTATAACAAACTAGTGATTCTTCTTCATAGAAAATTATGGTGTAGTAAAAGTATTAAAACAATCAATAATAAACAACGCGTGAAATTGCAAAATGAACAATGCTTTGGTATAATGACGATATCAGATCAAGTATATGAAGAATGAGGACAACACAGTCGCTAAAACATGCTAGTATCATAAAAAACACATTTTACAATTCTTCATCTTTGTCAACGTTCCAAATATATGTTTTTATATCAGCTTGATATAGCCGGTGGTTAGTAATGAGTTGTGCGCCGACCGTGACGAGTAGCGAGTGTGATCGGTCTGGGGCCTGAAGCAAGCAAGTTCCGCTTCGGACCGAAAGTTTGTCAATTTTTAACTTGAATATATCTCAATATGCTTCTGAAAAAGTCTTTGTGTTGCTCATCTGCTTTTTTAAGAAAAGGAGATGTTAGTTTATCTTTAAAAAAAAAAACAACTATTAGTAGTAAAACATCGTCATTCTCCACTAAGCATTGTAAATAAACTCCTAAAGCTTCCAAATATCGGCTGCTTAAAACACATGACAAAAAATATCGCGCAGTTTGATTGCCCCACCTTATACAACGGACGTCTCCTGAAACTTAAATTGAATTGAGTGACGCTGAAAATAAATGAAAAATCGCGGAGATTGTCAAAAATGAAGCACTCCAGTACAATTTTTAATATCAATTCTGCATTGTCGAGGCACTCGTTTCGGCCAGGCGTCCGTCAGTAGGAAAGCCTTGCGATCGGTCGCCCCCGTGGTCGTTTGTTCCCGCCGTAGAGGGCGTAGAAGTAGGCTGTATTATGCGAGCGACGAGCACTTGGGGTTTAATTAAAAATCTGCCCGAAAAGGCGTCGCTGTTTCAGCCGGAAAGGGCGCTGAAATTCAGGAAAAACCTTTACGAAATTCGCGAGAACCATTTCGCGGACAGCTGAAAAGGTGGTACCGCAGAGCTACGACATGAAAACGTGCTCATTTTGCTTTTGTAGTGAGTAAAAACTACTAAACTGAATAGAGTTTTGACTCGTTATTATTTGCATATTGCACTACAACTTAATAAGTGAAATATAAACCTTACATTCATGTCAACAAGTAGATAATACAATAATGAGTGAAGATATTGACATATTTAGTGTATTATTGCTTCAGATTCAGTGCTGGTGTGGACGGCGGATACGAATATTGGAAGTTTGATTTTGTGACAATATTACATTATACATTTGACATGGTTTTTATTGTCAAAAATCCTAACTGTTTGCGCTGCGTATTCCGACAATTGTTCTGAGTGTGAGGTCATTGACGTTAAATATGTCAATACATTTTCATCGTCACATTTACGTTTGTACTTCAGTAACGAAATTAATATGTATATTTTGTAATGTTATTAAAGGAAAAGAAATAAATAAATTATTTGAATATTTATATAAATATTTTATTGAACAACACTAAGACAGCCACACAGTCTATTCTTACGATCTACTTAAAGTATCTAATTGAAAAAACATAAAATATGCTTTGAATAATTCAACTGACTTTACTTACCCCCGGGATTTCGTACTACTATGCTATATATATATACTCGTACACACTATATATATATATATATATATATATATATATATATATATATATATATATATATATATATATATATATATATAGTGTGTACGAGTATAACTACGAGTATGTCTAGTGTGTACTAGAAGGATATAATATATTTGTATTAATTCTAAACACACTCGAAAATCGCTATTTTTAATAATATTCAGCAATTTATTTTCATTTTCAAGTATTTTAGTGTCAAGTGAATATTTAATAAATATTTTTTAGCAATAATGTGTAATTAAAAAGGTTTTTTTTAGTTTCAACTCCGAGATTTTTTAACATGTGTCAGCTTTGACGAGAAGCCATTCTCAGATATAAGTTAATATATGACACCAATATATATATAATCGTGTCGGAAACAACAGGGTCAGATCCTGTCTGCCCAGAAGTGGGCGACGTCGATGGCGTTACTTCTGGCCATCATCAGGTCTTCCTGGGTGCAGCCACTCGGGCACAGCGCACACTCCAGAAGGTGTGACAGGGTCTGCTCCACGCCGCAGTCACATTCAGTCGGTCCGCTGTAAAACTGCCAGGCCCTCATTTGTGTCCTCGTCTTGCATACTCCGGTCCGAAGTCTGTTAAGGGACCTCCATATATTCCACCCTTGGTCATGTCCAGGGGCTAGGTCCTCTTTCGGGGCAATCCAAGTATTCCCCTCAGTTGCGCTTCTCCACATGTTCAGTTGCAGGGTGGCCTCAGGTGATGACACCAATGAGGCTACATTAATATAAAACAAAAAAAACACATGATATCATACTAAGAGAAAGTGATCGAAAAAGTAAAATGCAATTGATGATGAGTTATTAAAAATTCTCGGAATTTCCTGGAGAGGCCACGTCACGAACCATGATGTTCTCAGCATAATCAAGGAACAAAGGCACCTAGTAAGAACCATCTCAGAGAGGTTAGCCCGATAGATCGGTCACATCATGCGCCATGATGGTTTTCTTCACGACATTGTGGATGAGATCATTGAGGGTAAAAACTTCAGAGGGCGCCCTAGAGTATTTGCAGCAAGTGTTCGAGGACATGAGTTGTAGCTCTTATGCTGAGCTAAAAAAGTTTGCGGACAGTCGAAAAGAGTGGAGATCGAGATGCAAGATTTTGTTGCTGCAAGCCAATCCACCGGATTGATACTACTACTACAACGAAGATGTGTTTATTTTAATCCAATCCACTCAACATTGCATACATATATATGAAGGCTATTAAATTATGAATTCAATGAAAGTATCGCAGGGTCAAAATCTTACTTGCTGGTATTCTCGTGCATGTGTTTGCATAACAGCTATGCACGTGAAGGTTAACGTGATGGTTCCAACCTTCACGGTGGGGGGAATACACGCCACGAAGAATTAAAGTGAATAAGATGTATACTGGCATTTCTTTATATGTATCCTGACTCGTATGCGCGCATTTACAATTTAATATTCATACGAATGCGGCATTTAAGCCACTTTCGAAATAGAAAACCCCCGACTACTGTGGCAGAAGTAAGGAACATTTCTTTTTATATAAACATATACAAGACATTATTACTGACTGACGATAACTGATCTCATATAGTAGATTTAATTATGCTATTTTAAGATGTCACATTTTGGTTACGATTTGCCAACGAAAAGGGACTAGAGAACATTCTAAAAGCGGTTCTTGTTAGATCACCGAAATCAATTAAAATTAGACGCGAATCTAAACGTAAATGGGTTACCACCTGTTTTTACTGCGAGTATTTATTTGCGTTCGTTGAGCCACCCCTCTCCCAAGACACTGTTGGGAAACATATTCACAAGAAAACCTTTGAGTGCTGAGATGTCTTGGAACAAGGCATGAACAGTAAAAACTGACAGAATTGAGTGGCAGCAATTTGAGGCAAATATTTTTTCCAGATTTAAAAAAAAAAACTCTCGTAAAATATATCTAAGAGTAATCGTTGAAAGAAAAAGGGCATTACGATTGAAAAGCGTGAACTAAAACTTAGGTATTCCTCTAAAAGCCCTATTATCACAACGCCTGATCACTAATTTCACCTCTAGTAGCTTACTTTGGTGAGACTTCGAATTTCAGCATGTCTTCTCTCTATAGTATCAATCCGGTGGGTTGGTTTGCAGCAACAGAATCTTGCATCTCGATCTCCATTCGTCTCGGTCCTCCGCAACCCTCTTCAGCTCAGCATAAGAGCTACAATTAATGTCCTCGAACACTTGCTGCAAATACTCCCGTCTAAGGCGCCCTCTACAGTTTCTACCCTCAACCATCCCCTCCACTATGTCGTGAAGAAGATCATCGTGGCGCATGATGTAACCGATCCATCGGGCTCGCCTCTCTGAGATGGTTCTTATGAGGTGCCTATTTTCCTTGATTATCCTGAGAACCTGTTATTAGCATGTAACTACGCGCAAATACAAGTCTATAAGTCTATAAGAGTAGTTTCTCTAGCAATATCTAAACAGCTTGCATCTGCTGTAATGTTTTAACACAACTCTGCGAAGGATACAATGGTATAACTTTATAAGGGATGACGAAAACACATTGCGTGCCTCCATACAGTCTATCAAAAGACGAAGATGGACCTGACAGATAAATATTCGATATATACCGCTATACAGAATACATTTCAAGAAGGTTTTCTTTCAAAAAAATGCTGGTCAAAATAACTCCAGCAAAAGAGAAAATATATTAGAATTTTTTTTTAGTGTCGAAACATAGCGTTTAAAAAGGTTGATAATCACTTAAACGGCTGAAGTAGGTAATGCCACGAAAGACCGATTACCCGGGGAGCAGCAAAAAAAGGGAGCGCTCCCGTAAATATCCTTCTTTTCGTACGACGTGAATAAAACATCGCATCCGTTTAAAGCCTATTCTTCCGCACAGTGCGCGAGAGACGAACCTTCACGTGGACTGAGTGAGCGACCGTTCACGTGGTGACGTAGGCATAGGGGGGACGAGGAAGGGGGTAAAGAGGCTTTTTACTTTTATTCACGGGATGGGTCTCTTCTACGTGGTGACGTCACTATTCGGGGAATACCTTCGGAGCGAACCTCCGGTGGAAATGTGCAGTCATGCGAATTGAAACTATTATTATTATATTTCGGGATGCTGGGATTCAGGAAAATACTTTCAGAACAAAGAGAAATTATCAATGCTATTTATATTTTAAGCATTCACTTAAAGGTCCATTTCAAATATTAAATATATAAATACTTCCTATTTTTTTAACATGGATCACAATACTTAGCGGAGTTTTGCTTTCAATGATATCCTCATCAGATCCCAACTTGTATAAGCATACTAGTGAATATATAGTTTAGAAAATTATAAGAGGTATGTAGGTTAGTAGAAAAGGAGGATGGGAGCTGATTGGAGTTTAGAAAGTGGTTTAGACGGCGAAACTGCGGTATTCCAGCAAGTAAATAAATAGTGCTCAATGTGTTAATAAGAAACAATCTTATATTATTTTTAAATGTAAGCACATACAGGAGAATACAGAAAGTGATAGTGACGCAGAAGTCTCATCTGTGAATTCTATGTCGCTTACCATTAACAAATGGTATACCATTAGCAGGCGCTGCATGTGGAGAGTGATCCGCCAACGTCATAGACTACAGGCCGACATTCACGCATCATCCAATTATCACAGAAATTCACCATGAATGAATGGTGTTCACGGGACGACTTTCGTCAACCACCAATTTTGATTAAAAGGCTATGACTGACATTTAATGGGTGAGAGATTAAATTCACAACAACCAGGGGTATTTTAAAGCTCAGAAATACATTGAAATAAAACATAGTCGTGATATGAAAATTTTACATAGAAACATTAGCTTTATTACCATATCTTATAAAAAAGGGTTAATCTTATCATCACCTTATTTGAAGTAAATATTTTTTAAATATAATTATTAATGCACTCAACGGAACTGCACCGGGTTATTTGACAGAACTTATCAAGCCTACGGAGATAAGCGCGCGTGGAGAGACACTCAGATCGGCCAGACCAAATAGCAGCACCCTGCAGCTGACGGGAGGTAGTCCTAGCATGGTCTTTGGCAATCGTGCTTTCAGCTACGCGTCACCAATGGCCTGGAGCTCGCTGCCGGATAGCATAAGAGAACTTAAAGCGTAGGCATCCTTCAGAAGCAGACTCAAGACTACCACCTTTTTACTCAGGGAGACAAAGAAGCGCTTTTGGAATGACCATTCGGTCATAAAAAAGCACTATAAAAATACTAATAATAATATAATAATTATAATAAAATTAATTGCTATTGTCACATTAATAAAAAACATCATTTTTGTGTTTTAAAAATTGAAAAATGTATTCAAATTATAATATTCAGTGTAAATATGGTTGCCATACATTTTTTAAATAACGTAAAATTCAACGGCCAGTATTTAAATTCCGTCCTTTACAACACTTTATTCTCGGACATAATTTACCCAATGACTGCGCATATTTTCAAAGCCTTCACGTTTATGATAGCGTCCCTTACGGTTTTAATGACATGTAAATCCCTCTGCCTTATTCGGACCGCCCTTATTAAAATAGCGAAGGTGGAAACCCTCCTGAAACTTCAGGTACGAAAAAGGGCAATGCAACGTACAACTTATATTTTCGCCCGGAGGAATAACGGAGCGTTAATTACTGAAGTTAGCATAGTTCGACAGTTCTTAGCAAAAAATAGGTTTTTGTTGAATATGCAGACTAGCTAATATTATTATAGTATTATCAGAAAATCTGTGCGCTTCAATGACTCTATTATTTTCTGCAGAATCGACTTTGAAATCATTACTCATATATCTCCATACAATGTACCCTAACTGCAATTAAGCTTAATATAAAATTATATATATTACAGAATAATTGATTTACAGTGGTGCCTCGCATAACGAACGCCTCGCACAGCGAACGCTGCACACAACGAACTTCCTTTTCGTTCATTTCACGATTCATACAACGAACTTCGCTTCACACAACGAACTTCGCTTCACACAACGAAGTCGCCCACTTCACACGATCACTGCCGATTTATTGCATCCTTCCGCGCAGGCAGTCGTTAGTCACTGAGCAGTACGCTTAACTTACGCACGTGTCGCAGCAATCGTTCATCATTACAACGAAGTCGCCCGATCTTCTACGATCACTGCCGATTAATTGCATCCTCCCGCGCAGGCAGTCGTTAGACTCGTTAGTCACTGCGTAGTACGCTTAACTTACGCACGTATCGCAGCAATCGTTCTTCATTACGAATTAAATCGCACACGTATCACGGCAGTCGTTCTTTTAAGATAAACTCAACATTTTTTTTATATGATGGGTTCTAAAAAAAGCAGGAAGGTGATTTCTCTTGAAATGAAACAGGAAATAATTAGAAGGAGTGAATGTGGGGTAAAACAGTGTGACCTCGTCAAAGAGTTTGGCCTCAACAAGACCACCATTTTCACCATTTTGACAAACAAGGATGCAATAAAATCAGCCAAAGTAGCCAAAGGAGTATCAAAACTATTTAATGAAAAACATAGAAATATTGCAGGAAAATTATCCTTTTATCAAGGTGCAGTATTTGCCACCAAACACCACATCCATTCTCCAGCCAATGGATCAGCAAGTTATTGCGAACTTTAAAAAACTCTACACTAGAGCCCTCTTTAATAAGGTGTTTGAAGAATGCGAGTTTGGTGGAGACAATATGACTATCCGAATGTTTTGGAAGGAGAAATTTGATATCCTTTTGGCAATACGACTTATACAGAAGGCCTGGGAAGAAGTGTCACAAAGGACCCTCATTTCTGCTTGGAAGATGCTTGTGCCTTCGTGGATTCAGGAAGAAGCAGTAGTTGATGACACAGAAGTGGTGAAGGACATCATCACAGTGGCCCAAAGGTTGGAATTAGAGGTAGAGGAAGAGGATGTAGAGGAGCTTATTGAGGAACACAAAGAAGAGCTGACAACTGAAGAGCTCCAAACACTTCTGGCCCAACAACAGGACAATGCTCAAAGGGAAGCGTCATCTGATAACGAGGAGCAACAATCAAACAATCAACCAATTCCAACTGCTGACATCAAGAACATCCTGGTCAAATGGAAAGCAGTTCAGGAGTTTACCAATGCCCACTATCCGGATTCCGCTGAAGCAAACAGGATCAACGACCTGTACTCCGATACTCTGGTCCGTTATTTCCGGCAGATGTTGAAGAAAAGAGAGAAACAAACGACTTTGGACAGGTTTTTCACTGCACCATCGGCCAAAAAGCGGAAAATGGATGAAGATGTGCAAGATTCGATTATTTCTTAAAATTAAAAAATGTGTGTTTTTTTCATTATGTTTTTAGATGTATCTAAATAAAAATAATAACAAAAAAATTATCTTTTTTTTATGTCATCTTACCATATTTTATGCTACAGAACGAATTTTTTTTTTTAACATGTATTGTTATGGGAAAACGCGTTTCACATAACGAACTTTTCGCATAACGAACTTGCTCCTGGAACGAATTAAGTTCGTTGTGTGAGGCACCACTGTATTAATATTCTAAGAACTTTTCAAATTATCAGATTCTCAGTAATTAAGACATAATTTTTCAATATAATATCATAATTTAAGCGCATTATCAAAATAACGTTTCATACGTACTTAATTTTGAAATGCTAATTTTAAATCGTGTTCATTACGTTAGTGGGAGACCGCAATACTTGGGTTAAGTTGGTGGCAAAAATAAATATACTCGTACCCATGATGAAATGTTAACAATGAAAATACGATGAAATATGTTTCTCTTTGTGGGTTGTGTGTTGTGGTTCTTTTTGCTCAGGGTTTCAAGATTGGCATGTGAAATTAAACGGAATTAAATATTATGTGTGCCTAAGTACAAAGACTGTTGAAGGGGATTGATCGCCCGAAGCAATGAAATGTTTCACATGTACTGCGATGAGTTCTTAATACTGATAAAATAAATTAATGTTAAGATCAGCATGTTATAGCTGTTGCTGACTGGTACCGAAAACCTCGATGTACTATCTTTCGTCACTGATTTCTGTTCGCTTGTCGACATGCATGTGTCGCCATATTAGCATTTTTGGCCAGTTATATAGAGCGCCGCTTGTGGCGCTGGGCGTCAGCCCTTCACGAGCGCGGTAGTTGTGTATCGACCGTCGGCACAAATATTATATTTTGGCCCGGCCGAATGCTGTGACTAGGTCAGGGCCATGAGTTCGTAAAATTTATCGTAAATAAATGTCAATGTGCTTCAGAAAAAGTCTGTGTTATTAATCTGCACCTTATCCTGCCACCATGCGACGGAATAACACCTTTTTGAAGAGAAGAGGATGTCATTAGTAATATCTCCAACAACATGAATTTACGAAGAATCCGTTAGTTATTGTAATGTAATAAAGAAATGCTCGTAGTATGTTAAAGGTACGATAGTTTGACTTCGTGAGAAATGTCGATGTGAGGGAGCAGACACGGTATCCATCTTGCATTCGGTCAAGAGACAACGATAGATCTGACTGTGACACGTTCATAGGATGCTGCAGAAAAGCATAAACTTAAGAAGCCTTTTCTAAACTCCTACGAGCTCTTGCCGTCTTTGAAAGCATTTCATTTGGGAAGATTCGTGAAGATTAAATACACCAGTAAGGATACTGATATGGAACTATGATAATGTTTTTCAATAATTGATATATTAGAAAGCGGCAATAGCTCATAGTTAGCGCGGTTCTCGTCATATCACAGAAGCTAACCAACATTGGACTAAAACCTGGATGGGTCACTGCCTGTTGATAACCGTGAGTTAAAACCAATTAGTCCAGACCGTACAACCGTCGAGCTTAACATCTAATGTTTCAAAAATTATGATTTCCAAATTACCTTAAATATGTCGCGGATACTAAACTGTGGAATAAATATTAACGGAGAGTACATTTCTCACCTCCGATTTGCAGATGACATAGTGCTAATAACCGAATCACCTGACAAGCTCCAAGACATGCTCTACGACCTCAATGAAGCGTCGAACAAAATTGGTCTGAAAATGAACATGGATAAAACAAAAGCCATGATTAATAGTCATATTTCACAGACCTTTGATCCTATTTCCATTGGAGGAACAGAAATAGAGGTTGTAAACGACTATACCTATCTGGGACAAGTAATACAACTAGGGCGAAATAACTTCTCGAAAGAAATCGACAGGTGCATACAACTGGGATGGGCAGCATTTGGAAAACTAAAGTACATTTTTAAAGCGAAAATTCCGCAATGCCTTAAAACTAAGGCGTTTAACCAATGCGTCCTCCCTGTATTAACTTATGGCGCAGAGACGTGGAATCTGACAGCAAGTCTTACCCATAAAATAAAAATCACCCAGCGTGCTATGGAGAGATCTATGCTCGGAGTGTCGCTAAAAGATAGAATCCGAAACGAGGAAATACGCAGAAGAACTCAAGTAGTGGATGCTACCCAACGAATAGGCACACTCAAGTGGCAATGGGCAGGACATATCTGTCGAAGAGATGACGGTCGATGGGGAAGAAAAGTATTGGAATGGCGCCCAAGAACTGGCAAACGAAGCATTGGCCGACCCCCTACAAGATGGACTGACGATATAAGAAGAATAGCGGGAGTGACCTGGATGCGGAAGGCGGAGGATCGAAGAGGATGGAGACTCATGCGGGAGGCCTACGTTCAACAGTGGACGGACACAGGCTGATGATGACTAAAGGTGTCATTTCTTTAAGTTCTTGGCTTCTGCTCTGGAGTTTTTCGGGAACCTTATATACTCCCATGTGGACTTTGGAGTGTAGACATGTCTAGGAAAGAACCGTGGATAGTGGCAACTGACAGAACTGAGTGGCGGAAATTTGTGAGCATATGTTTCAGATAGGGAACGGATATAAAAATAACAAGAAATCAGCTCTTTCTGTAACATAGTACACACTTCTTAGTATTCTCCAGTACTCCTGGAAGAAATAAGCTCATCATGGAAGTGGGGCAAGTCCTCGGCGATACCCTCGTACGTGGCTCAAGTTTCTCGGGGTTTCCCCGTCTCCTTTCTGGGTAATTTGAATTATGCACACCGCCACACTCTCGTCTCCGTGGGACCCCAGCAAACTTTTCCCGCTCAGCTATCTATTAACATTTAAGGTGTTATCCGGCCGCAGCGCGTTTTCCCTAGATTCGGGGAATAAATAACTTTCGAATAAATAATTAGTCAAGATTACATAGATGGGAAATTGCGATACGCGTGACGTGATGCAATAAAATATATATATTTTCAAAATACTTCTCTTAGAGTCCCCTTTAAATCGAATGCGTGAATGCCAACCAATGACGTTGACAGATCAGCACTTCATATAGAGCGTATAAGTTTATGTTCTCCTGCGGCATTCAAAGTACACGTCCAAGCCTGATGCCTGCCTTGTCCGTTCCCTCACCTCAGTCATCCCTCGCAAAAAAAAAACATCTTACGAACAATATTTTACGTAAGCATCTGCTTTCAAAGCCTATTATTCGGCTGCATTGGCTTTTGGTGAGATGCCAATATTAGTAGCCATAAATAAGAATTTGGATGATACAGGCACTGTATACTCGGCAATTGGTTTATATCGAATCAAGCTGCGAATTCCAGATATTGAACATCGAATTAAGAGACGGTCCACCGTTTCCAACGCGGAAACGAGCTCTTTCAGCACACCACCAATCTCAATGATATTTACGTCATTATATCTGAAACTCTCGACACTCACTAAATAGTCTGAACTGTACTGGTAGTTAGATCCGCTCTGCATCTCGAGAGTCGCTATTCCACAGCAACTGCATCTAGGTCCTCTTTCGGGGCAATTCAAGCATTCCCCTCAGTTGCGCCTCTCCACATGCTCAGCCGCAGGGTGGCCTCAGGTATCACTATCGACTGTAGGAAACTTCTTCTTGATTTAAGCCGTGTGGTTTATCTTTTGATACCCAAACATAGGGTGGAGTCTGTAGTGAGTTGCTTAGGAGAGCTCCATCTTGGTGATGATTTCTCGCCGTATGTTTGGTGGGGTGATGCCCGAGAGTTGATATACATACTCGTATATATTTATGCTCTGGTTTGGAAGTTCATAGAAGTATAACACAAGGTACGCATTAATTCGAAGCATTTGTCACTACTCGCCGCTCTTGTTTGTCCTATAGTGGTTATTATGAAAGCAACAGGCATAAATCTTGGCTCGCAGGTTTGGGGGAAGACTGTTAATTCAACACCTGGAACTAACGCCGTACCCGTGAGTGGACCCCGAACGACACCCTTGCAAGGCACGAACGAGGGTGACGCAAAAACAAGGGCACCAATATTGAAGCGCCTCTGTAAAATACTATTATTGACGTCGACGAAATTTAAATAACATTTTTCTTATTAATAATTAAATATACATATACTATACATAAAATTCTTTTTTCAACGCGTCAATCCAAACACAAAAATAACGGCAGAAGCGGGATGCGAACCGCGGACCTTGGAAACCAACTATGCCCAGGTATTCATACCGCTCAGCCGACTGGGCTATTACTGTGCCTGGACCGACTCACGTTGAAACTAGTATTCATGTCATTGTTATCATCGTATGATATATGTCGCTATAGTATATATTCAAAGTATGTATATTTTTTTTACATTATACATTTTTCTTAGTTTCAAAAAATCTTTGCAATACAAGCTACATTTCTTATAAAAAAAACAATGCTTTATATACTCGTAGGTAATCATTTTAATAAATATTACCGAATGCTTTTTGACCAACGACATAAGCATGTTGTACGCACGTTTCTTGTTGGATCACCGAAGTTAAGATGCTGGCCACCTTTTAGGACCAAATGGTTCACCCTTCGGAAGCGTCAAGTTAATGATTTGATCTCCCAGAAATGCTTAACTCTTTCGTTGCGGCTCCGTGGAATACAAATTATACTGTCAATACGGCGTGAATTTTATAAACCATTTTATTATTAATCATTATTAAAAATAAAATGGTTTGAATTTATCATTATTTTGCTTACAACTAGTATTTGAAGGATAACTGTCTGACCTTTTTTCATATATCACATTGGTTCTTCTATCTTTTAGCTATCAGATGATGCATAAAAAACTATTATATTTAACAAACATTCATTATGTAACTCCATCCATGTGGTGGCATTGACAAATGTGTTTTACAGAAAAATCGCTCCTGTGGCGAAACCTGACGATATTTATTTACATGCTTTACAGATTCCTGTAAATAATACATGTAGGTTGATAAAGGGACTGCACTTCTAATTTCCTACCGTAGATATCACAATGAGTACTGAAAGTAGCAAAACTATATATCACGTCAACCGATGTCAACGGTCGAGGAATCTTTGACGGCATATGTCGACAACCGATGCGAAAGGGTTAATAACTAACACACAAATATGCCTTTAAGCACTACAGTTTACGTATCTACAAGTCTCCGGGCTCTCGCACTGGAAGACGTTGTAATCCTTATATGTTCACAGATGAACCTCCGTATCGACATACATCATGTGATGAAGCATGATCAATAGCAATTGAGAGAACTGGTCTGACATAACCGAGTGACGGCAATTCGTGATGATTACATGACCCATATATGGAAAGTAATGACAATGATCACTTTAACCTGTAGTACATACTAAAAGATAAATCGCTACAATTTGTGAATTTCCCTTACTTTCACTGATAGACTACGAGCGAGACGCCGCTTTACACAAGCGTGGGTTCTTTCGCGGCTACTATCGGTGCAACAGGCATAAATCTTGGTACCCCAAGGTGGTGGTGGAGATGTTATTATAGCACCTGGAACTTACGCCATTGAGTGGACCCCAAACAGAACCCTAAAATACTCTAAATAAGGGGAGCTGCGAAAACAAGGTGCACCAAAAGAACACCTGTTCGGCAATGCTGCCTTCTTGAGTAACATAAATGCTATTGTACGAGTATCTAATATGAATCATTGTAGTATACAGAGTGGCTCTAGTTGACACACTGTTAGTATTAAAAGAATGCATCTACTTCTTCATCTTCTTTAGCCTCGCCATTTCCCATCATCTGGTCGGCTCTCCTTGTGCACATTCATCATGTTTGTCTGTCCTGCGTTTCCATTCTCGGACAAGCCCAGATTTTTCAGATCTTTGTGCTACATCTAGAAATAATTAAAAAGTAAATCTACTAATTAAACGAGCATCAAAATCATCAAATCAATAAGAAGAATAATAATCACTACCGATCCCACCAAACTCTACCTAACTTTTTCCGCACTCATAAACTGGCCGACCTAGCTGACGTCACAACATAAGCCCGTGTAACTCGAAAAGCCTCTATATAGCTGCATATAATAATTTGATTAAAAAACGCTTAATAAGGACTATAAAAAGTTGGACATGCTTCATAAACACTTATTAAATTTATTTAAAAAAAACGTCATTTCCAAACATGGCGTCCCTGCACTTAAATAATAACAGCCTCCACCTTCTCCCACTACAGTGTCTCTCCTAAGTGAGTGAAAGGGGTGGGGGGTGCTCCATTTACGCATGTAGTACTAAGCCCTCGGAGTGGTTTCACAATGAAAGAATACAACAATTACTTCACCCTTTCTGGTCCCATTTGGCGGGATGAAATATTAATATTTCAGGGAGAATAATTGAAAGGGATGATGGATACGGATTGCGATATTAAAGGAGTAATCTTGGGCGCAATTTTTTTTTATATTTACGTTTAGTACTCATTCATGTTTATACAAGGAGGAAATGAGCTGATGTTTTTGAAACATTGAATATCACCATTTTTAGACACCAAATTATTTAGTTCATTTTTAATTATATGTACATTTTTCCAAGTCATGTACATGAAGCTCCACATGGTTTTTGAGAGCTTTTATAGCGAAAGCCCGGAGGCTTTAAAAGCAGCAATTTCGGTATCTGTAGCATTCGAAGCATATTTATACGGATATTAATCAGCATTTTTTTGATTAACCTGACACTTTTGAGGCCAGGACTATTTAATGATGTATTGTATATTGACTAGACTAGCGACCGTAGTATGTTGGAAAACAGACTTTAGACTTTAAGTATTTTCGAACGCAATTATCATGTCCACTACTCCTCTGAATTCACAAAATCGCCCGGCCTGCACCTACCCACAACCGATAGGTTTGTCTCACTCTCGCTGAAAACCCATTCCACGCAGAATTTACATTTGTTTTAAATAAATAAATGGAGGAGAATATCGACAGATAGTGATGGTGATAAATTAAGTCTTTGTAACATTGACCAAAAACTGAAAAAATTTCAAATATCTTCCAACACCTGTGTTACTTTGTGCTCTCTTGCATGAATGATATTATATTTAAAGAAACACAGATTTAAGGAGAGAATTCGCTGGGAATGCAACTGGATATTAATAAAATTAACATTCCAAATTATAATAAATAAAATACGTATTTTTATTAATTAAAAATAGTAGCTTATGCGTCTACTTATATCATGTGAACATAGCATTGCCTCAACTTAAGAAGAGTGTATTTCGGGTCGCAATAAAATCTTCAGTAATTCGGTCTAATTTTAATCAAGGCAAAACTAATGTTTCAGTTAATTAAATAAAGGCCCATAAACAAGCGGCCTTCGTAGCGAACGTACAGTCTTCAGTCGTGTGCCGTAGAGAGAAGTTTGTATGGCGTAGAGCATCGAACGTCGAGCCTACGAAATTATTCCAGTGACATCTACGCCGTAGCGCCAGGACCGCGTCGGAGTATCAGTACGACATTTTGCATATGAAATTTCACGAAACTGCTTAGCTAAAGTCAACTATTTTATATTTTCAGTCGGAAACCATAATTATTTACTTTTGTTTCTAGAAGGCTCTACGTTTCGCTGGGCAATTAATTTTTTTGTTTAGTAAGCAGCAGTTCTTTAAGATGGCGGGAAATAGAAGATTTGAAGAAAAGGCAGCTGTAGCTAATGTTCCCCTGCGACATCCGGAGAACATGATTCGGCTAGATTTATCTTCCTCTCTTGAAAGACTCTAGGGAGGAATGCTGTGGTGATTGAAGCTCATCTGGACACAAGAAAGATACCAGAAGCTTGATAAAAAGGCAGGTATAGTATCCATAGCATATATATGTGTATTCTTTGAAAAAAAAAACAAATGATTAGAAAAACGCCACAAAGACCTGGACTTTTAATACTAAGGAGCAGCTATACCTAACGAATGACGAACGGAATAATTAAGCGGTCACCACACACAAATATATCCCGCATTCAATGTTGCTTAACTTTAACCACTTCATCGCCACATGTTTACATGCCAGCCCTTGACACCATATCTTGTATATCTCCCAAACTATCGAAAAATATCGATCCTTTTTGGTTTGTTAATATTTTTAAATATTCATAGATGTCGTTATGAGAAAATCGGAATTAATTTTGAAATACACCTTTCGAATATCGCGAAGCACGCACAGCTGCGCTTGTGGCGATCGTCTACGTAGAGCGCACAGGTATGCTAACAGCGATCGACGGGTTAATAATAGTTAGAGAGCGGTAAGCGCTGATTGAGAAAAGTATGTACGTGATAATCAAATGATAAATATTTTTTGACACTTGGCCCCATTCTTCGGGGTCTTGAGCCTTCGGGTTTATTTTTATATTGCCTCAAAGCCATCCGGACCTGCTTTCGCTAAACGGAGAATTTAGCATAATCTAAATAATATGAAACTACCCTCGACAAGTTCGTGTCCCTGTGAGGAACAAAGCGAGATCACAGAACCAAGAGGCGTAATTCACACCATAGTGACGCTGTATGGGAAGTGCTGTACGTACAACACGAGATACACCAGGGATAGTAAACGTGGTTCTTTTAAAAAAATAATACATAATAATATTCCAATTATTTTGTTTTTATCTTCTTCGTAGTAGTATCAATCCGGTGGATTGGTTTGCAGCAACAAAATATTGCATCTCGATCTTTTTCTATCAAAGTCACTCAACCAATAGAATAAAAGATTGTCTACAAAACTATCTATAACATCGAGGATTCACTGTACTTATAGCGGGTACAGCTCAGTGGCTAAAGCGTTTACTTGGCATGCCGAAGGTCGTGGGTTAGATCTCCGACGAAGAGAAAAAAAAGTAAAAAACAAATGATTTCTGAGCTCTAAAATACTCCAGATTGGTGTGAATGTAATCCCTCATCCGTAAAATACCAGTCATAGCCTATTAATCAAAATTGGTGGTAAGCGAAAGTCCGTTAAGACCACCCATTCATAGTGAATTCCTGTACTAATAAGGATGATGCATGAATGTCGAGCTTTTGTCTATGACGTTGGTGAATCAACACTTCACATACAGCGCTTTGCCATGTATAGAATGGTAAGCGTCATAGAATCCACAGATAAAATTTCAAAATCACTTTCACCGTTTGTCGGTATTCTCCGTATGTGTTTACATAAAAAAAAAAGTATATAATATTAAAAAATAAACTCACTATAATGTATGTTTCTTAGCAAGTTAAGCTTTGGCTAATTTACCTATGGCTCCATACAAAGTTCAATAAAGTCACAATAAATGAGGAATAATATCATTCAAATCACTTTATATAATGCATCCAGTTAGTTTGTTTACAAAATTATAACTAAAAATCAAAATAAATTACAAAATTAAAATACAAACTCTTCTGTCAGTGTATCATTATTTACTTCAAAATAAAAAATATCAATAAATACAGTAATTGAAAAAGCCTAATAGGGAATAAATAAATAATAAATTAATGTTAGCTTGAAGAATGATGTACAATAATAGCTACAGTTTAACTTCTGTAATAAAAGGTTTTTTCACAATAAATTTTTATATGTATTAAATTTTATTGTGCTTTTAATTACTTTACTAGTTGTCTATCTCTGGCGCATATTAGAGGCTCGAAAACTGTCTTTCTCCCTATAATATATTGTTCTGAGTAAGTACCACTAGACGACTAATACTCTATTTTATAGACACATAGATACTCCACGATAGTGAAAATAGACGAATATAAACTCTTCGCTATAGAAACAGGAATAATCAACCATATTGATTGCATAATATTTATAGTAGTGTAACAAACGAGTAATGTTATCTTATAAAGGGTCCGACATCTAACTTTTTTTTTTCAACTAGTGCTTATTTCGTGAATGGTAACACTTAGCTCATGTCTGATTTGACAGATAATTAGTTTTATCCTTCCGCTGAACGAATATGGTTGAGTATACGCTTGAACAACGCTGGGAAATATTGCGACATTACTTTGAAAATCATGCCATTTTTCTTCGAAAATGATCAAGGAGTGGCCGTTACAGTCAATGGCGATCGTTATCGGGCCATTTTTGTTCACAAAAATTGAAGATGATATTGGCAACATTTGGTTTCAACAGGACGGCGCTACGTGCCACACAGCCGAAGCTACACTCGATGTTTTGCGCCCCATTTTCAATAAAAAAAAGTTATTTGGCGGATCCGATATAACCTTTTACATTACTACAATGCTCTCGTCAGACAAATATTCAGTCCTACATATTTATTAATAATTAAAACGTAGACACAAAAAATACGAAATAAAATGTTTTCTTCCCAAATTTGATACATTTATGAAATCTATGGTCACCACGATTTGCTACCACTCAGCTCTGTCAGTTGGCTTTCTTATCCAAAGACATCTTCACCCGAAGGCCCACATAGGAATATTTAAATTTGGACTAAGGAGAGATGGCAGATATGGTATCGAAGGATATTTTGAGTGGGTAATCAGAATTTTTAAAGGATCGTGCGATTAACTCGACGCACTAAAGGCCTAGACTGTTCGGTTCTAAGGGGCGGTCTACCCAATCATTAAGCAGTATATAACTAATTAATAATAACAACAATTCATTGTGTTTTTTTTAAATATGATTAAAAGTAAAAGTGCGTAGCAAAAATATTTAAATTTATTTGTTAATACATTGTATTAAAGACTTTATTTTAAATAAATATTATTAAAATAAACCTTTTATTTAAGTCATAAACTATGAGATAATTACTTGCGAAACACTGCTTAAAAGAGACAATAGGTATCAAAATTTATTTATTTAATATTTTTTTACACCGCAGTAAAAACTTGTTTTTGTAAAAGCAAGTCAAAAACAATTATAAGTAACATAAAAGCAGCAGTTGATCATCTCTGATATAGACAGCTCTGATATTTACACTTAGAAACATAAATGTATAAAACACAGACATTTCCGCGGTTTCCGAGTCGGAAAGTTTTTCGCTTACTTACACCTCATACACATTGCATGATAAATTACCGTCGACACAATATATCTCGTATACAACTTGTATTGTCGACACAAACAAACTTTGTCGACGCAGTTATACTCTGTCGACACACTTATACTTTGTCAACTTTGTTTAATCCGCCGGCTAAATTTCCGCGGAGATATACGAGTATTATTTTAACTGAGATTATCTTGACAAGTTTACATGTTTAATTATTATTAATCATACTCAAATGTACTTAACACTTGATTACAACTTTATGTCTGCATCTTCATCTGCTTCTTTTTTCTTCTTTTTCTTTTTCTTCTTCTTCTTCATATTCATCGTCAACTTTGTCTTAACTATTTTGCTCTAGGACTACGTTCTGTTATTAATCGCAGCATATTAACAGCCTCAAATTAATTTAAAGCTCCGCAAGAAACTTGCCAAAACATTTGTTTGGAGCATCTTGATGTACGGCTGTGAGACATGGTGCTTATCTGAAAGTGATAAAAAAAGACTAGAGGCCTTTGAGATGTGGTCATACAGAAGAATTCTCGGAATTTCCTAGAGAGACCACGTCACGAACAATGATGTTCTCAGGATAATCAAGGGAGATAGACATCTAGTAAGAACCATCTCAGAGAGGCGAGCCCGATGGATCGGTCACATCATGCGCCACGATGATCTTCTTCACGACATTTTGGAGGGGATGGTTGAGGGTAGAAACTGTAGAGGCCGCCCTAGACGGGAGTATTTGCAGTGGAGAGGAGTGGAGATCGAGATGTAAGATTCTGTTGCTGCAAACCAATCCACCGCATTGATACTACGAAGAAGAAGACAACCAGCCAAAATTTCATGTTAGAATATCGATTCTCGCCTTCGAAAACATAGAGAGACCTCGTAAAACATTCAGAAGCATGTTACAACGGGCCTTAAAGACATTTCCGTCGAGCACTTTCAGGCTATCTTCCATGTGTGGAATATCCGAGTGTGTGTTTGATACAGGCAGATAGTATTTTGAAGAGTTGTCATTATTTATACAAATCCGATTAATAAAACTATTATTTCCCAGAAAATGCACATTACTTTCAATGCACCTGTATATCATTGTTCTGAACATAAATTTTGCAGTAAATGTGTGAGGTATCAATGTAGATTCTGCATATTTCGTCACGTAGTACGTCACGAAGCCTCCGCCGTGTTTGCTACCAGGGCGACAGATAAGGGAGGAGGTCGCAGTAAGCAGGAGCGATGGCCTAGATCAGGGAGACGACTTCCTGGAACACTACCAGCTATGACACATCACACGTGAGATGAGAATAATGCCACACGAAGTAAATTACACGGTGATCTTAAATAGTATTGTTGCATGTAGTGAAACCAGACATTACGTGTGTGAAGTTGGCATCAAACGAAAGGCCCTGCGAAAATCCTCAACGCAATATTAGAATTCGAATTTTGTTCCTTATATCTTTGTTTTTTTTTCAGTTGTTTTTAATTGTTTCCCAGCGTTTCTTCTTCGGATATTTAGCAATGTGACGCCAACCTTAATAGAAGTCGGTACCAAGAGTGATTCTCTTGGACCACGTATAACTTTAAGAACTCAATTAAATATCAATTATTTAGCTAAATAAGGTTCCCATGGCGCTACAGTCCTGAAAAGTGCTGTTATGGTGGATCTCGCGATTCTGTAGTATACCTTGGTTCCCCCACTCTATATCTCTTCCCTAGCGAGCTGCCTGCGGAGCTCAGTCTTGGCTTGGCAGCCGTACGTGATGAATCTCCCCCTCGCTTCGCCCGTCAGATGTGAGCTGCGCTCCGTTTCCTGTCTGCAAAAAACATTGCGCCGGTAGAAATCCATTCACATACGTCTGCCATACCAAGACTGGGCTGCACAGGCAGCTCGCTAGGGAAGGGATTTGGAGTACGGGAACCAAGGTACACTACACAGTCGCGGAATCCACCATGACAGCGCTTCTCAGGACCAAGTTTATTTTTTTTAAGTATGAAACAAATTTTTTAGACATGATAAAATTAATGCAATTGAAAAACACAAATAGTGCCATGAAAAATGCAAAGCAGATGATTTCAAACAAATTGCATCAGAAAATGAATTTGCTGATAAGACGTTATTAAACATTAGACCAGTAGTATAGTCTATTTTTAAAAAGAATCGTTGCGCTGATACATTTACGGCAAGTAAAAAAATAATTTTTGACTTCTCGTTCACGATAGGTGGTTTTTGAAACCGTTTCCTCCCGGCATCAAAAGCCAGTGGAGGAAAGACGTTGTCATAGAGCTGAAGCGCAAATTAATATAAATTAGGCCTAATGGAGTTTGCCGAGGAGAAAAATGACGGTGATGAAGCCATCTTGCAGCATCCTGGTCCAGGGGATGGAAGGAAGCATCTCTGGAGGAAGCTGAAGAGTAAGAACAATGCTATTATTCATTGCCATGACTTATTTTTCTACCACTTATTTGAGAGATCTATTCATGTAAAGAATCACAGTTTTTTATATGGATCAGAGAAATGGAAAAAAACTGTTAAAAACAACCATTACACAAAAAAATATGAGTATAGATTCCATAAAATATAATGGGACATATGATTTTCAATATTTTGATCTTTATTTGTACCTAGATTCCTGAGTAAAGTAAAACTTTAAGACATCAAATTTATAACAAATCAATCAGTTTGGTAGGCGGTATTTCCTTTAAGAGTATTAGAATGCGTCGTTTTTTCTTCAAATTTTAACTAGTGATGTAATATTTAAATAAAAAATATTTTCGGATGAAATGCTTTCCCATATCATCTGAATTGATTTAGATATTGGTTATATACTCTGTTTATTATATTATTAGCATATTACTTGAATTCTTAAACTAAACATTCTCCACTAGATTAGGCTTTGTACGAAATCTAACATTTCAGAACGTTCTAGAAGATTTTTCTACACAAAATTTCATGTGAAAATTGCCACTAAAAATTTTTTTGTCCGTAGTTAATTTTCCTGTATTCTCTTGAATAATTAACTACACACAATTCATTGATAATTTTATTACTTACAAACTTTTACACATTGGACGCTGCAATAACAAATGAAATATTCCCAAATTTTGCTATAATTAGGTAATAATTAACAGTCCAATATATCCATAGAACAGTCGGTCAAGAGGCGAATGTCAATCTGGTTGTGACGTATACTTTGGATTCCGCAGGAGAGCATAAAATAAACTTGCGTTTTCTTCAAGCCCCGAGCTAGCGCCGTCCTGGAAAGCCGTCGAGAAATATACATATAATGTTCAAAGGGATGAGGCGAGGAGCATGACGGCTGACAGAGTTCTGGCGGCAGTTCTTGACAGTTAGAGGATCAGACATGGTGATGATAATGATTACGGTAATATCTGATATCCAATCTTAATTTGTCGCTCTCCCAAAGAGTAACACTAACCTGCCAGAGACTATGCCTCTTGGGAGTAGGATCAGACTGTTTAACCAAATCGCCTCGGATGTTTATATATTTCACGTAAGGGAGGCCCAATTCAGACATCAACCTCACGAGTTTCTTTGGAGGAATAATTTTTTGAAGTCGGTTTTATATGCATTGGGACCTTCTGTTGCTTGTCTTTATTGCTTTGTTCTTAGTACTTCAGAAACAAATTGAGTTTTGTAAGGGAAAACCAAAAAAAAAATTGGTCCATTCTGTTGTCCAAGCCTGCTTGAACTTTGTGGCTGCTGTTCGTGACGAACATATGCTCAAATTAGAAAAGCGGACACGGTGACGATGATATATTACGTGATATGCCAATGACATATTTATTTTTCTCTCTTCATAATTGTTTTTTTTTTTTTGCATTGTCGATTTTTTTGTTGTTGGGAAAACTTAACACATTGGCTAATGGGTTTATATAAAAAGTAACTGTTATAATTAACTGCCGGCTCAGGGCGGACGCTAAGTATTAGTTCCGGTTACTTATGTCGGTTATCAGAGGTATAACGTACCGCAGAGGGCAAGGGTTTAACTACTAACATTAGCGAGGGTCCAACGTGAAAACCGGCCTAAATTTTTGGACAAACTCGGGCATAAACTTTGAATTTATGCAGATGATTTGGTCGGATAATTATACTTTTTATGACGCTCAATGATTCAAGTGCAAGTAATCATCTATAGAATAAAATAAGAGTATAATTTTAAATAAGATTCCAAGCCATTAAATCAGACTTTTACATTCTATCCTTATTAGATTTCTTGTTACAAAGCACACCTCACGGTTGTAATAAAATCATGTCAGATGACAATATAATTGCTTGGTATCAAAGTCGATGTGCATTTCGAAGCTTCTGCAAGTACATGTATAGTTCCAAACATACTTCTTCTATGAATAAAATCTGATGACTGTAGGTAAAGGCAGCATTTTCAAGATAATTTTAAATATACGAGTATATCTGAATATTTAAATTTATTTCACATTTATGTAAATTGACTTCAAGCGTTTCATCTCCCAAAGAAGTACTGATTTTACTGAGAAATTTACGCTTATTATATGCAACGATAGATTTTTCAAATACTTATTTATGATAGATGGCGCTTGTTTAAAACATTGTAATTTATATTAAAAAATTAAGAAATCGGATATATATAATATTAATAGATTATTTAATCCGCATGATACCTTATTCTCAACATTATAAAATTAGATTCAATGCGTATTATCGCAATCGAAGTAGATATATAAAATGTAAGCTTACTCCAACACGATCTCTAATTATTTATTTAATTACTTAGAAAGGTGACGTATCCTCCATACACCAAAAAAAGCGTGAATTTTTTTTAAATCACAGTTTTTTTTAATCTCCATTTTTTTCATCCCCACGTCACGTAGTTCCCACCTACGCTGTCCCCACCCCAGCAGCCACCGGCGCCCATTGTGAGCTCCTTTCATCCTTTCTGCGAGACGCTTTTCATTATTCGCCAAAGGAGCAGCGACTCTCAAACTACAAGAAAATCGGGACAAAAAAATGAGTCACCAACGTCTAATTTTCAATCAATGAACCACATATCATTTTACAGCAATTAAAACGAACACTGTTCTTCCTAACAGCAATAAATCCTACCTTAACACAAGCAGAATCGTAGAATTCTCCAAGCATCCATAAACGTTTAACATATTATATATTAACGATATGTTCTCTAGCTCCTTTAAAATCATATGCAGGCTTTCGAATGCTCTCCCGGCACATGTGTTGTCTCTCTCACAATTTTTTTAATATCTTAAACAATCAAATTAATAAGCACTTACAATCTCCTCGCAGCCGCTACACAAATTTTCAGTTGCAACGTCCAACCGACCCGATCGAGTGTCAAACAAATAGATGATCTACAATTAGACCACCACACATATAAACCATGTCTAAATGTAGGGTGATATGTCTTTACATCATATTTACTGGTGTACTGAACAAGGAATTTGTGCAAGCAATCACTTGATACAATAACATAAATAATTAAAAGCCAACAAAACACGTACAAAAGATAAGACCCTATTCTAGTACCTTCTACATCTTTTTTTTTTTAAATGCTAAAAAAATAAAATTTGAGGTATTTTACAATTAACTTACATCCTTATCTATAAATTAGTCGTTTACCTTTATTAAAAAGGACCTGTACCTCACCCACTATGACTAGTATCACACCTCTACTTATATAAACGAGCAAAATTGCCTAATTGATTCGACAATGGCTACCCTACAACGAAACATGTAGTCCTAAAATTGAAAAAATGTGGAATATTTTTTAAATATTATTTTATTTTTATTTTGATATAATAGGACTCCACTTTAAACGGCAATTAACTGAATAATTGATTTTATTAATATTTTTAACGTTTCAAACGTTTGCTTCAAATAACTAATAGCTTTTACTTATTGTCAGTAATTATTAAGTATTTAAACATTTGCATAATCCCGTATTCACGTATAACTTATTTAGTTAAATTATTAGGGATCATGCTTAATTGGTGAGTATTAAAGCCTTGTACCTACATATTTTGTTGCCCTTCTGCGGCGATTTTTTCGACGATTTTATTTTAAAGATACTGGTTAGTTTTTTTAATACTTTACAGGTAAGCCTCAACCTAATCTATTAATACGAGTCCACGGTACATTATTTGTTGGGCTGAAGTTTGGCGACGTGTGTCACCAGGTACGAGATCGACCCGCGTGAGCTCCTTTGTCGGGGCTAAAAGTCGCGCTCAGACTTCCATTAGTTGATTACGACTTGTATGCGCAGACTTGCCGCATTCCATACACTGCGAGACGCATTGTTGAAGGGAGGCACGTTTTTTCAATAATTGTGACAATGCGTTGTTAGTATCGATAATACGTGACTAGTAAAAGAAATGAATTTTATTAACTTCAAATAAAATTCATTTTAATGCAAATAAATAAGACTGTCGGTAACTAATAATATAAAAAAGCTTGTGAATAAATGTTGACTGATTGAATAATAAAATAATACTATGCATACTTTGAATATATACTACAGAGACGTATATATATATTATACGATGTTAACAATGGTATAAATACATCAGGTTTCGCGTATCTCCCCAGGCAAAGAATGGTCGTGTGGAATGCGCGGTGTGTAGAATAGAGCAAACGTGCAAGGCTCGAGGTTCGAATCCCGCGTCTGTCGATATTTTTCTGAATGAATTGATGCGTATAAAATTTGATGCAGAGTTGTGCGTGTATTTCATTACATTTTAATGCAATTCAGTAGAAGAGATAAATAATAGCCCTCTATGCACGTATTTGAAAGCATAGTCGTAATCTCCGAAATATACTTGGAATGCCTTTTCAACACTTATTACAGTTAATGAATATTTATGTCAACATAGTCTCTCAGGCGATGGAAAAACCTCATTTGGGGATTATTTGATGTTTGACATTTCATTTATTTTAAGAACTGTAATGTTATCAGTTGGATTGAGCCGCCTCTTAAGGGCATAATGATACAGCTCATGGAAAATCACCAGGCTACTCATACGATCTCCTTTTAAAAAATAGATAAACGAATCACCCAATATATGTCTCCGATATTTGGCTGCTTTCTTAAGTCCGCGAGCTTCTACCCTGGAAGTAATCGGTAACCATATATGTTTCCAGGTGAACTTTCAGTGTAGCGACATCTTGGGATAAGGTATGAACTTTGACAACTGACAAAACTGATTGGCGGCAAAATTTGTAATTATTATTATTTATTTTAATTTAATTAACAGAACTGCAGTTCCAAGGTACATATAATAAAATAATAAGAAGCATAGAGTATACATAAACATACAATAGATACAAAAGAGAAAAAATAACATAAAAGAAGAAGAAAAAGACACGTGTCAAAGATCACAGAGATCTAGGAGAACAATACCATCGACAAAAGAGGATTGAGGTGTGCTGATAGGCCATTTAGGAGCACCATTGCCGTTGTACTAAATTGAGTGCTCGAAGCTCCACAATTATCAACTGGGATCAAAAACAATCGATGGCTACGAGCACGGGTGTACTTATCTGGAACGTAAAGGTTAAAACATTCAACAATCCCAGGGTTGTGAATTGCACGTTGTAATGACTACATGTTTCAGACATGAAACAAAAAATGGGAAGATAATTTTATTAGAGCAGATTCCTGAATAATTCACTGGGGAGAGGATGATTTACATCCCTCAGTTATGAATGACAAAATGATCGATAAGGCAGCCTTTTATACTGCAGTTGGCAAAAGACAAGTAGATGGACCTGTATAAGACATGTACATCGGATGCCGCAGGAGAACATAAACTATAGGAGAATTTACTTAATGTCACAAGTCACTATTTCAAATATAAAAAATCGCCTAATTTGAGACTATACTCGTAATAACTTGCACACAGCTAATATCAATGGCATGAAGACAGCTGATGTGTCAGCTGAATTGCCGACTTAATACCATAAGGCACTAACTCAAAAAATAGTATCTTACGTGTTTTAAGATAACAATAACTCATTCGTTGCAGACTTAAAACCACAAGGTACTAACTCAAACTAACGCTTATTTTTAGACTATTATAACTCATTCAGTGCTGATCTCAATGGCATAAAGTCAGCAATGCGTCACTCGTGTAGCTGACTTAATGCCACAAGGCGCTAACTCAAAGCGCCCGAAGGAAATTACAGCAGTTCACAATAAGTCAGGCTCCAGTCACAATAACTCACTCGAAGAGAAATGATAATAGTCAGTTCGGCCCTGGAACACAGCGCCGGGTGCTGGCAACCCTGACAAATAATATATTTATCTACTAATACTGATACTGTGGCTTTTGGGTTTAGCCATGTGTGGCGAATTTCTTTTGACCAATATTTCGACCGCCATTGCAGGGGTCTTCTTCAGGATTGATGATTTAGTTGTGAGTTGGTGTCAGATTATCTTTTTACGAGCATTATTGAAATCTCCATGGCAACTACATACTCATGTTTCATTGGTCCGGAGAACGTGAGTATGTTCTAAGAATACGGTAGGTATGTTCTAAACATTGTACCTCCACGAACGTCATGTCGGACTGTGGTCGTCCTTGCTTGTCTATACAAGTATTAGAATATGTGCTAGAGGTGGAAGCTATGCTGTTTTGAGAATCAAGCCATAATCCCTGTTGATGTTTATGGGATGTCTTTTGATTTCAATGGGTTCCCTTACTAGGCGTGCATATTTTCCTTACCCCTGTATTATATTATAAAGGGTGATTTTTCAACTATTTTCTTTTTGGCAACACTGATTTTGACAGCTCACGTACGTTTCGTGTTTTGTGTCACTGTCAAACATCTTCAGTTTGGTCTATAATTTTACCATGAATCGTCTTACAAACGAACAACGCTTGCAAATCATTGAATTTTATTGATCCATATTTTTATCTAAAAATTGTGTTCAGCGACGAAGCTCACTTTTGGCTGAATGTATTCGTAAATAAGCAGAATTGTCGGTTTTGGAGTGAAGATCAGCCAGAAGCATTGCAAAAGCTACCAATGCATCCAGAAAGAGTTACTGTTTGGTGCGGCTTATGGGCTGGTGGCATCATTGGACCTTACTTCTTCAAAGATGATGCGAATCGCAACGTAACTGTGAATGGTGAGCGCTACAGTGAGATGATATCCAACTTTTTTTGTCCAAAATGGAAGAGCTTGACTTGCATGACATGTGGTTTCAACAAGACGGTGCCACATGCCACACAGCACGTGAAACAATAAACCAATTGAGTGGCAAGTTCGGTGAACACTTTATTTCACGTTTGGGACCGGTCAATTGGCCGCCTAGGTCGTGCGATTTAACGCCTTTAGATTAATGAAATAATCTTCAAACATTAAATTATATGGACTGTACTATTGATTCAAATAAAGATGTAATGCATTTTTCTTAATTTTATGTCTCTCTTTTTGTAAAAATTTCCAATAGCTATTAAAAAATCACTCTTTATTTACACCCCTGCAATGGCGGTCGAAATATTGGTCAAAATAAATTCGCCACACACGGCTAAACCCAAAAGCCACAATATCAAATCTGGCCGTGAAAACCTAAGAAGTTATCTACTTACACTGTTTCTTTATAATATATTTGTAATAATTTAAATAAATAAATAATTATAATTAGCTAGAGTTAAATCTATTTTTGGTGCAAGTTTGGTACATCTTTGTAGACATTTGGTACGTATTACGATTTTCAAAAATGCCATCCATCTGCTTTTGTACAATATTTATATTTAATTTTTTTCTGTCCATATCCGTTTCATATCTGGAAAATTCAATCACTACAAATCGCCGACCAACGGCATGCGGTTTTGCAACAGTCTGTGACGCATCCAAGTTTTCGTTCGCCTCGAATGTTGCTTAACATTAATGACACAACAAGAACCGCGCTTAGGATGTACATGCCGGCGAGTATAGCTCACTTGTCAAAGTATTTGCTTTGCAAGCCAAAGTCGTAGGTTCGATCCCCGACGCAGATTTAAAAAAAAATACTTTTAATCGATTTCTTGGCTCTAAGATACCCCGGTTGGTGTGAATTTGATCCCTGACCCGTAAAATGCCACCATAGCCTATTAATTAAAATTAGTGGTAGACGAAAGTCGTCCCGTAAAACCACCCAACTATAGTAAATTTCTGTGATAATAAGGACGATGCATGAATCTCTGGGTATTTTCTATGACGTTGGCGGATCAACACTCCACATACAGCGCTTAGTCATATGCACTATGACAAGCGTCAAATAATTCCACAGATGAGACATTAGAATTACTATCACCATTACTATCTGTCGGTATTCTCCTGTATGTGCTTACATAAAAAATAAAAATAAACTATTTCCGCAAGACATACTCGTGTTTTTTTTTCGCTTTATTTAGGTCTTTCAAGTAAGAAGTATAGTCGATAATAAGACGTTAGTCGCTTAGTACATTACTCTTCCATAGCACGCTCTTTACAGCGTAAACATATAATTAAAAATAATTGTGTTTGGTATGGCATCATTCCTGTTTAGCCCGTCCATTTGAATGAGCCGCCCATTTCCAGGGTTGGTTATTAAATCAGAACATTTCCCGACACCGCTCTGACACCAGCCCGCAGTCTGTATTCCATACAACCTAGTCTATACCCCGATATACCCCAATAGACCCTGCACAGGCCAGGGTTCACAAAAACACAGATTAACTTCATTTATACCATCAGTGAATTTTATAAAACGATCAATGTTATATAGACAAAACAATAATAATAAAAAAATACATTGAAAAGGTTGCGAGGGGTTACCGTACAAATTATAATCAAGGTTAAATTATACGAAGGGAACAAAAGTGATTAATTATATAAAAGAGTTCCATTTTGGCCTCGTTAACTGCGCGCGTTATTTTGACGATATATATTATGTAGTTTAACAGCAAGAGACCATCATAACTAAGTAGCATTTAAGAAAGGTTTTTCATAAAAAGTGGGTAGTAAGTAATATAATGATGATCATTGCATAAAGCCTTCCCTTAAGACCAAATACTCTTGACTTAGGAAGCGTCGGGGTTATTATTTGATCACCGTATTTTTAACATTAAATCGAGTAGAGAATTAAAATTGCTGGACTCGATGAAAGATGCGACTGGCTGAGCGGTTAATCCTGGGTGGATGAAGAAATAAACAATATCTACTATGTTTAAGTTAGTGGATCGAATCCCCGCGTATAGCGTTAATTTTTTCCTATCTATTGATGAAAGAAATGTCCCTTATGTAAATATACTTAAAAGAAAAATATGTATAATCACTTAAAGATATTTAAATATTATTAATTTATTATTGTTTTAATTCATATGAATTCAAAATAATAATTATGCAGTTTCACCAAGTATTGTCGGTTAACAACCTTAACGTTAAAAACTCGTAATATAGTGTTTCCTTCACGTTTGTACGAATATAATTTGTTGAATTTTGATATAAATCTTCAGTGGTTTATAAAGTATTAGAATATTGAAATAGTCTTAAGCCATATAATAAAATAAAGCCATCATATTAGTCTTACCATAATATTCACTGACATAAAAAAAATCGTAGGTCTCGATTGAGCTTTTTTGGCGACCCTGCAATGGTCCCTATATCATCCGCCCACCGCCTCCGCCTACGATCGACAGTCAAGATTAATGCGACAATGTTTCGGGCTGATTTGTGACCTAATTGTATCACATTTACCCCATACACTCTTCGGCACAGCAAATATTGATACATTATCAAATAGTTACACATATTAGACTACCACCAATATTGGAATAGCTCGCAAGCAAGGATCGTACATATTTAAATAGGCTACCGAACTCTCAAGTACAGCAGAGATTGAGAGCTCGCACACAATAATATCAAAAATATACCAAATTAATCAAGAGACGTATAATTTCTATGAAATCAGAAATATTGCATTATTGTTACGTTCATTTTTAACTAAATGATGTTTGAATGCACTGTTTTTCAGTTTATTCATTTTCATAATGTGTGTCGATATTTTGGAAACGTACAATTATATTCTAAATGTTTCATTGCTTATACAGGTTTGCTGCTTCTCATTTTGTTTTCGTTGTCGCTGGGTTGAAAAGATTGGCCGGAAGAGGAAGTCCGAGATTCCGTTTCCAGGGGGCACCGCGTGGAGGTTCTTTTCATGCTCCCCGGAGAATATGCGGCACCAGTGTGGGGTCGATCAGCCCACTGTAATCAAGTGGATACTGCCCTGAATGATGCATGCAGAGTCGTCACAGGCTGCCTCAAACCAACACCCATTTCTAAGCTATACCCCTTGGCTGGTATCGCACCACCGAACATAAGACGCAAAGTCATATGCGCCGAAGAAATGCGTAAGACAATCAACCAACCGTCCCACTGCTTGTATAATCAGATACCCCCAACACCAAAATTGAAGTCTCGAAGCAGCTTTCTGAAATCCACACAACCTCTCACATCCGGCCCTGAAAATGAAAGACTCCAACTCTGGCAACAAATCGCACCAGAGGATTTCATTACCCCAAAGGAAGGCCTCCCAACTGGCAAGAGCCTTGACTGGCCGACCTGGAAATCCTTAAACAGATTAAGAACCGGAGTTGGTAGAACAAAGGACAACCTCGAGCGGTGGGGAATGCTTCGGCAGGGAGAGACACTATTGTGCGACTGTGGAGACATGCAGACCGCCTCACACCTACGATGCTGCTCCATGTGCCCAACAAGTTGCACATCTCAGGACCTAATGCTGGGCAACACACGAGCTATCGATGTTGCCAGATATTGGGAAAAAATAATTTGACGTCGCTGACACGAAGAAGAAGAAGCTTATACAGGATTTCCTAAAATATGATATAGCCTTAGTAAGTGTTCAGAAATTCTTATCCCTACTAATCTCGCATTTCATAAAAGTTATAGTCTTATATTAGATGGATATCATAAGTGAACAACATAATTTGGAATTAGTCCCTAAATAGCGCAGAATTGTGGTAAAGAAATACTGCTCATTACGATATCCATTCGATGGTTACCCAACGGTCTTTTTAAATTGCAAATTATAATAAAAAACATAAAAGTAATCATTTCGTTTGTAAAATATAATATAATTAATATCAATATAAAAAAAACATTTTTATTAAGTATTTTAATATTTACTTTCAATATTGCATTTTTTCTGACATTCTCATTAAAATTTTACAAACTGTTATTAACTACACATTTATATAATGTTAACAATATTAAGTAATATGCATTTTTACTGCCCATTTTGATAATATAATAAATATAGTTGATTTATTTACGAATCGAAAATTAACCTAAATAATGAAAACATAATTTATGCCCATTTCAATGAAATAAAGGATAGTAATGGAACAACAAAAAAATAGTTTTTTGTGGAATTCCATAACTTCAAGGAAGTAAACGAAACAATCAACATGTCCCATCAAAATAAAATTAAGTAATAATCCTACATATTCTCTCATTGACAATTATTGTTTGCAATATCGAGATTTAGTCAATCAAGAATAGTAAATTAATATAAAAATCATATAAAAATAAAGATTTATAATTTTGTAACACCAACCATCATGTAAAAAACAACTTGATGAATTTCAAAACCACCAAAAATTCATGAAAACTTTTTTTTGTATGTACACTTTTATTTCGACTCGGCGAGAAACTCTGGTTCTCTGTACATTTATGAAATGTGACGATGAAAAGTTTCCTGTGGGAGAAAGTCAAACGGTAAAGCAGCATTCAAGTCGAGCCTTACCGGTTCAATATTGAAGGTAAACAAGCTCCCTCGAAATCCGGGCCGAGGGCGGGTGAGACTGGTGGGAAAACACTTTCGATTCACAGGGAAAAATCACAGAGAAACTTTCACTTGCGAACTTTGCGCACGAAAATAAACTGAAATTTTGATACGAGTCTCCTGAAAAACAGAACGATTTCTTAGAATTTTCAATTCCAAGTGTAACTTATCAACTTTAAACACAAAAAACTTTAATTTTTAGTTTTCTTTGGTTTACGTTGTTTTTAAATTGAAAACATGCATATGCACTTAATTTTTATTAGACTGTTTTTGGAATATTTTCAAGTTTTAGGAAATTTATTTTCTCTGAAATGTATGCTGTTTTTTTGTTGCAGTTGTATATTTTTATTCATTTCTATAAATGTTAATACGAGTGATTTCCTTCGCCACACACTAAAAAAAACATTTTAATCGGCGTACATAACGAAGAAGAAAAAAATATTACTTGCAGACGATTTTTGTATAATATATGTTACTGTAAGTAAAACAGGCATTTATATACATTCTATGACGTTTGTTCTAAGTAAAAAAGTTTTATTCGCAAAAATTCTTCTTTAGTTTTAATTTATATTTGTAATTGGAATCCCATATATGTAGAAGCGTTTTAGAAAACCTTAACATTCATTATCGTACATATTCAATCACTTGAAATATTTCCGCATGCAAAGTTCAGTCGTTAGAGAAAACATTATAGAATTTACTAAAAATGAAACACATCATTTGTTGATATAATCTTCCTGAAAAACACGTACATAATTCAAACGACGTTATATTATCCTACATATTCGTATGCTCGTATGGATATCAATTTTTGTATCAACGATTGCATATAATTAAATGTTAATAAAATTTACTTTTATATCACATTAAGTTAGTATTAACGAAACATTAATCAGCAGTAAAATAAAATATCATTAATTCGGTTCCTTAAATTACATTTATTTATACTCGTATATAGACTTTTATATTCATAAAATTATTAAATATATTATTTATGTAAGAGTTCTTATTAGGTTGATTTTTTTATAACAGTTTTAAACATTATGTAATACTTAATTACAGTTATAGTTTTGTACTTTCACCAAGAATTGACAGTCAATAATCCTATCAAAATACCTTTAAGTGTTTAAATAAAATGTTGTGTTTTAAGCATTAAACTATTGGTGGAGCTTTTCGACGAAGCCAAGATATTCGGTTTTATTTTACAAGTAAAATTACTTTAACGTTCTTTCCACCGTAAGAGTTATTCTTTGAATAATATCTATCGAGTTATTTCAGACGGTTCCGCGGACTTTGAAATACTATCGGGCGCTGTAAAATTTCAATCTTCGACAAGCGAGGTCCAAGTTTGATAAAGGAAAGCGAAGAGCCGAGACTCGTTTAGTTATTGACTCCTGAACGGGAGGAAACTTTTCAACTGAAAGATAAGTATTCGGAGAGCAGAACTTTGGTCGAGTATTATTGTTCGCTGCTATTAACGGCCAAAAGAGGTATGAATACATGAATACCTTAAGTAAAACTGGCATGGTTATAAAATATAATGTATCAGCAAAATGTTGGCTAAGTAATTTGCCGTTTTTAATAAATACAATGGCGATTATACTAAAGTAAAGTTTTGGTGAAATTCACATACTATTAACATTTAACAACCGTTTAACTTTGATTGAGTTATAGTGATGGTTTATATCAAATAGTAATTCCTTTTTATTAGTCAATTTATTGTATTTTCTAAACTACATTCATTCAAAGAGTGATTCATTCAATTTAGATTAAAATATGACTTTAATGAATTAAAAATTTATAAACTTTTATTTATATATATTACATAATTTAAAAATTTAAGTACATATTAAGATATAATCATTAACATTAGGGTATGGATTCGTAATTAAACGTCAATTGTCGATGAAACTAGAAAGTTAAAGTAATTGAAATTCAACATAATAATGATAATAATTGAATAACTTGCGTAAATCGATGCAAAAATTCGTAGACAATTAAAAAAAATTACGAAAATGTGGAATGAAAGTATATATTTTTTAAATTATGATTATTATTTAAGCCACTGAAAATTATTTAGATTAATGATTTTATGAATTCCTATTAAAATAATAATTATTCAAACATATATTTGACAATGAATTAATTACATTTTTTTTGCAATGTTTTCAGCATTCACTTTGGATCCATCATAAATTATAAATATTTAATTATTTAACTTTTTCGTTTTTTTTATCTCTTAACAAGTGTAAGAATGAATAAGGCCACGAGTTAGTCGAAACTGCAGTCTCCTAATAGATAACTTATCTTACGTGATCCATGTAAAAACAAGGTAAATAAAGAAATATTTATAATTGTGTACAAATTTTTATTTAGTAAATATATTATTAAAACTTTACAATGTTTAATAGCTGCTTTTATTATTTAATATGATTGCATATATCAAAAAAAATGCAATTTTAATGCAAATTTTAGTTTCAGAATTTGATTTAATAGTTGAATTTATGTGTACTATTATTTTAAAAATATTATTTTACAGTTAAAAATTATTAAAGGCTGTCATTATTAATTTATTTTTACATACGATATATATAAATAAAAAATCACTTGCACAATTAAGTAGCTTTGAATTTAACGATATCATCAATTGAATTAAAACTTACTCAGTTTCCTTTTTGAATATTATTTCAACACATAAAATACTTAAATTTTTATTACTGTTACATTATTTTTAATTTCAGTTTCAGCTGTCAAAAAAAATGCGCGAAAATTTCGAAACGAATTTGACGTTTCGCAAAACGAACCACGCGTTTGAAATTTTCAAACAGATCGCGACTCTTGCATGCGCTGGGACGAGGACGTCGCGACGGCCGCAGCGCCTGGAGGCGGGCGGACTACTGACTGGCGTAGGGGCGTCGTAGTGGGCGGGGGCGCCGTAGAGGGCGGGTGGAAAAGGGGGCGGGAAAAGGAAGGGTTGAAGGCGGCAGAGAGCGAGGCACGGTTTAGACGAGGCATGAGAAGAAATTATGAAAATACGAGTTTTAACCACTACGTTGTCAAGCTTGTTTTTTAGGAGTTCGTTCCCGGGCAAAGATTAATATAAACATATTTATTCAACATAATTAGTAGATCTAAATTGTTCACATATCTATCATTTTAATACGCTAGGTTCGCGTAGGGTTGTGGTTTCAAAAGGTTTAACGGCTTATCGCTTACGTATATACGTTCACAGTACACAACTCTCGCTGTACATAACGCTCACCGCACATAATGATAAATGTAGAAAACGCTGACAGACATTTGACGAACGAGATATAAATATTTGAAATTAATAAAGATGAAATTAACATTAAACACTCGATTTTGATATCAAATCAGGAAAAATCAAGCGTTATACATATACTCAACATGTTTTTTTCTAGAGATTATAATTTATTTAGTTAAACAGTCAGGTATCATGCTCTATTTTTTAGAATAATTTCATTATTTTGAATGCTTTAGCTGTCGTACGGGAGAGCGTCTGGTGTTGGCATTGGCGTCGTTTTCCCCAGAAGCGGGGAAACTATGAGTTGATCGCGGGGATAATTGATGGGCGCTCGTGGTCAAGACAGCGGAGGCCGCACAGACCATTCAAGGGAGCCTCCGAAACGCGGCGTTATTATAATACTGCCCGAGACGAAGAAGGTGTGGGGAAAAAACTGCGCCCGAAACTTTTGAGACTGCTTTGAACACTGCATGGCGATCGTCAACCTTTTCCGTGCTAATTCATGAAATTATATACATTATTTTATACATTATTTCATAACTGAAAAAAAATACTACCTAGGAAAAAAACATGCCAAATAACCCGTAAACACACAGAGAAGAATACCGTTATACAGTGATGGAGTAAAATTTTCTGTTAATTCTATGATCAAGGACGACTAAGCGGTGTATGTGAAGTGTTCGCCATCGGCCTACAGTCAGGTATTCACGCATTCTCTTTATATACAAGGACTGTGAAGTGTGTAAAGTGAAACCAAAACCAGTTCTTTGTACTGTGAACCTGACCATGCATCCTATCAGCCAGTAAATCGATATCGAACTTTGAGAGGAGGATATCAGTAACTTATATTATTTTATGTACCTTGGAACTGCGGTTCTGTTAAAATAAATAAATAAATAATACATTGATATTATATAACACATTTAGATCCCTTTAAGTATTACAGTTCGTACTTTATTTTTTACAGGACTTGTCCGCTCAGCGGAAAGGGTCGAAACCCTGCAGTTATTTCATATTATTACATTGAACAATATTGCAATCTTGCTATTTTCGTACCGGAACGTCAGATTTAAGCTGAATCGCGATATAGGACGCTTGGCCGAACAATAATTCTCTTATCCTTAATTAATTGCGATTTTATTTAATTAAGGGGCGTAATTTGTAAGAAAGCCTTTATTATGGGGTACAGCTGAAACATGGGGTGAAATTAGTCGGTCTATAAATACATGCATATATCGTATTATATATATATTATATTATAAACGCTGAAAATGTATTATTTAATCAATAAATATAAAAATTTAGGTATCGTGTGTTTGCAGAAAGGAATCTTGGAAAGTAATCGATAGATTGACTCAATTTTTAAATAGGACATTGCATTTTGGCTGAATAGTTATAATACATTCTTTTTAATTGGAAGTTTCATTGGAAATCGAATATTTTATGTGTTTTAAAATTGTACTAAACGACAGTTCACACAGCCATTTTATCAATGACAGTTCGAAACTTTACAAAATCTATTGAAAACGGCTTTGCCGATAAAAATTATAATATATTCTTATAATCAATCGTAAGCATTGATATTTCACTTTAACTTATACTATAAAAGTATACAATGATGAAAAGGTACTGTGGTTTGACTTTGTGAAAAATGATGAGGTTAAAGAGTGGACAAGACAGCCTTCCATACTACAGTCGGTCAAAAGTTGAAGGGGGATCTGATTGAGACATACACATCGAATACCGCGGGAAAGCGGCGTAAATTATAGCTACTGTTTCTTCAAGCCCTCGGGCTCGCGTCGTCCTGGAAGGCCGTGGGGAACTATATATAAAATGTCCTTGACGCAATGGCAAAAGGCAGAACTCACATGGGATGAGGCGAAGCCCATGGCGGATAACAGAACTTGTAGCGGCAATCCGTGACAACCATATGCTTCAGTGAGGGGAGCGGACACGATGATGATGATGATGACTGCTTGTTGATACTAACTTCGTAGCCTTAGACTGAGGTTTATTTGACATCTAACTGATGCACCTAGAATCACGGGAAGGCTTTCAGCCACTCTCTAACAAGTAGCTTTGCGTGCGTCCAGTAACGGGTCCCCATCTGGGTCTCCAAAAACAGGATTGGACAGGGAGGGTTTTCACCGAGCGACTGCTTGTTGAGGATCTGCTTTATCGATTGCAAATCTTTACAGCTTTGTGCCTTCCTCAATATTTTCTTACGATATACGCATTACAATCGACGTAGTAATTTCAACGACAAAGAAAACATGATTTAAGTTTGCAAGTTATTGACATTTGCAGAGTTTAGTTACTGTCAGATATCGATGACAGTTTTTGACAGCTCCATCTGTCGGTGACTCTCCCCCGCAAGACCTGACATTCAAGCGTCATCTGGCACTGACACCCGGCCATCAAACGGTTGAAATGTGTCTATACATCTAAGCGCCCCTCTCTTCAGTATAGGAAATAGTCTATATCCTCTTGTTGTCGATACGAAGCGATATTTTCACCGTATCAATGTTACACACGTGACATGAGTATCACCGTTAGGTGATAATATAACTCATGTTTGCCTGGTAGTCATCTTTACAAAATACGTACTTTATCTTTAATATATTTGTTGAAAATGCCCTTAGAAGAAGATGGACATCTCACATAGAAATCATGTGAGTTTTATCAATTTTGAGAATAGCTAAGCGTTATATGTGAACATTTTGATATTGACACAGCCCGGCTTTAATTCACAATCCATCTGTCAAAGGCCTCGCTGTAAATGGGTGGTGTTCACTTGACAACTTTTACCAACAGTTTTGATTAATAAAGTTTAATTTGATACGCGCAAAAGATCAAATTCTTATTGACAAAAGTTCAATAAACATTTTTTTATAAAAAAAAAAATCTCAATAAAAAATTCCTCCATACAGTTCTGTCAGCTGCCGTAATTCTTTCCTGGCCCTAAGTAAACTCTGCACCCAGAGTTCATAGCATATTATACATGTTTTTCCGACTTACCGAGATACGTACTAGACTTGAAGAGAAGGCAGCTGTAGTAGCCCGAGAGATATTTGGGCGTTCGTTCAGATCAGAATACGAACCGTTTATTCCCAAAGAGATGGCTTAAGCTGTCACCACCCAAGTATATTACACGTACAATGTTGATTAACTTCAGTGATCGAACAAGACGCGGTATTGCAACATACAATGGTCAATGATTATCAAACTTTTTTATTCCAAATCCGTTACGTATCTGGAACATATGACCACCACAAATCGGAAGAGTTTCCAATAAGATATTTTTTTATTTGATCGGATCATTAGCCTGGAGGCATGAACCATTTGATCATAAGGATCGGCTCAACTCGACAAAAGACAAGCGGTGACACATCCAAGTTTTTATCCATGCTCAATGTTGCGCAACTTCGGTGATCGCTATAACAATGTGTTATTACCACTGGACAAATTTAGAACTTCCAAAATGTTATTTAGAACTTATCCGAGTATCAAACCTATAAACATTCGCATAACAGTAGAGCATTATAACCTCTAGAAAAGACCTTCCGGCAAAGACCATCTGAAATTCAGAATATTTACATTCTCGACCGCCCAATTGACCGATGGCCGTGCTCTGGATTTGCATTCGCATCCTTCAGGACGCTTTGTTCCGGAATCTTATTATTCCTAGGACCGGACACCGGAGCTGAGTGTGATTTCAATTACATTGGACCTTCAATGACCATCGGATCGTGCAATGCTAATTCAACAACACTCGACGATGCAAATATATATATTACAACTTTAATTACAGATATATAAGGATTGAGATGGTTCAACTATATAAATCTGGGGAGCATCGGGCTAACCATCCAATCTCTTTAAAAAAAAACTGATTAGAATGTCGTAATCTTCTTTAGCCTAGCCATTTCCTATCATCTGGGGTCGGCTCTCCTTGTGCACATTCGCCATGTCTGTCTGTCCTGCGTTGCATTCTCGGTCAAGCCCAGAGTTTTCAGATCATTGTTTACAGTTGCAGTCCAGGTTGCCTGTGGTCTTCCAGGTCTTCTTCTCACCGTGGGTATGTTGAGGGCTCTCTTCACCATGTGGTCCTCATCTCTCCGTGTCACATGCCCATACCATCTTAGGCGGTTTTCCCTTATCTTTTCATTAGAATGTCGTAATATACAATAAAATAAAGCAAAACTACTGGTATGCATACAGTGTATACTTGGCGGAGCTTTGGGTACGGAGATCACTAAGGAGCAGGCAAGAATCATGGTGGCAGAATTTGATGGCAGATTATCGTGGCAAATATACATACTCAGGAAGCGGCAATGCAAGAAGAAGAATGACAAGGTAGCGTTTTTTTATTATCGAGTAAACATGATGGGAATTGCATGGAGGTCCTTGTCGGGAGTGTTCATGAATCTACGCATCAACTCTGATATGAAAGTTGTTGAGAGTTTTTTGAAAAGCGTAGCACATGCCGATGGAGGTCTCGTCGGCTTGACGGAGATTTAAAGAGATCAAGTAATTAACCCGATGCTCCCGAGGCCTGGAATATTCGGTCCTATGGGGCGGCTCACCCCGACAATATTTGTCTTTTGTCATAGAAAATATATATTAAATGGATGGCACTTACCGTTACTTTAAATATAATCACGAGTAATTAAAGTAATTTTGAGGTCTTATTTTATGAATTACATGTGACGAAAAGTTTCGACTTCGACTAAACACCAACAATCGATATATTGTTTACTTACCGTTAAGAGATTTGTAAAACGCCATTTTGAATATGTGAAACTCACCTGAAAGAAAAGATAAAAAAACATAATTAATTTAACGATATCATAAATTGTACAGATGAACTCTTTTCTATGTCCGCTGCCTAATTAGAGTATATGGCCGCCACAAAAATCCACCATAAAATTAACAGCCGGTATACTTTCTGTTACATTTCATGCTTCAAATCAGATCCATCGGGCTCGCCTCTCTGAGATAATTCTTACTAGCTGCCTATCTTCCTTGATTATCCTGAGAACCTCATTGTTTTTGACGTGGTCTCTCCAGGAAATTCCGAGAATTCTTCTGTATGGCCACATTTCAAAAGCCTCTAGTATTTTTATATCACTTTCATATAGGCTCAGATGTCTCACAGCCGTTCATCAAGATCCTCCAAACGAAATGTTTTGGCAAGTTACTTGCGGACCTTTAAATTAATATTTTTTGACTCAAGAATTTACGTTTTTTTATTGAACGCTAGCGTATGTTGACTTCTCTTTTTGTTCTGCCATCCGAGGTGATCCTACTTCCAAGATATACAAACTCTTTAGCATCTTTTAGGGTTACTCCTAGCATTGATATATTAATGTTCTGCTGCTCATTGCGGCTTACTCACATGACTTTTGTGCTGTTTATCTTCATATTAAAGTTGGAATTAAAAATGTTTTCCAAGTTGCTTCGATTACGTTCTTCTAATAAGAACAAAAAAAAACCCATATAATACTGCTTATAGAATTACATTATATGACGGATATACTCATTCCTATTGTAATACATTATTAATTTATTATATCAGAATTAAGATCACATAATATTGTAAAACATTTAATCGCCCTTGGCTATCAATTCCCTTCAAAGTCTTTTGTACTTTTGTTCAAACATAAATATTTAATTCCGTTTAATTTCGCATGCCAATCAGCCCGTAACAAGAAGAAACCCCATTATCCTCATAAGGGAAATACAATATTTCCTCGGTTAATGTTTCATTATGGGCCTATTTATTTTTCGGCTCCGAATGAAGCCGAAATTTTGCGGTTTTTCACGAGCGCAATAATAGAGATTTCAAATTGTTAATTTTCACAATAATACTTAAATAAAATACGTTCGAAATGGATCTTCTGAGAAGCGTTTGAATTATGAATTTATTGCCAAAGTTAATTAATGTCGAGTGATATACGAGTATTATTAAGCCATTTAAAATATAACGAAATACGAAGAAAAATCTTGGTTGAGTGGTCTTAATATTAATTGTATTTTTGGTATAATTTAACGTTCTTTAGCGCTTATACCGTTCATGTGAGGGTAAAAATAATTCACATTACTGTATATGTTTGACTCTCTCTTTAAAATATGAGTAGTATATTAATTAAAAATTACGAAAAACGACTAAAAAATTATATATTTTCAGTTTCATATTAAAATATTACAATTAGGACTGATAGAAAAAAAAACATAAATAATCAAAAAAAAAATCATAAGATCAGCCCGAAAATTTAACAGCTGGTGAAATGTAAAATTCTGTCAAAAAACAAAACGAAATCCAAGTGAGTTTTTTATAATATTTTCCAAAAGACCAAGAAGCTGATGTTTTCGCTCCTTTGTAAAATCATTTTTTAATAAAGTCAAACTATCGTACCCCTAATATTCTGCCATTCGGCCATTCGTTATACTAAAAAGACTTTTTTACATACCATAATAGAGAAGCTGTATTTTTTTATTTATATATAACCATACGCATGGAAGCACCCATAGAGGTTTTTTGGTGCGCATTGGACACTGCGTGTTGCAAGTACGTGTAGTGATTGTGTACATTTTAGAATTAAGTAGTTTGCAACTATTTATTCATCTAATTCTTGATGAGATTCAAATTGTAAGAAAAAAGTAACACAGATTCTGGGAGAAGTTTTTGAATCTTTCTTGTGAGTTTAAGTTAAAAAACTATTTGTCGATTTATTATGACATCAACATATGTAATAATACAAGAATAGTAACATATAGAGAAAACTGGTCATACTGTAATGTAATGTACACATTGTACACAACGGTGAGTACTGTACTTTCATGAGCGATATAGCTGCCGTTAGACGCTTACAGTAGAGGGCTGATTTTCGTTTAATTAAACGTCACAGACTCCCTAATGGGAATACAAACCTCCATTAAGCAAACTGTGGGGCTGCGTTTAGGGCACTGAGCACCACAACATTTTTATCTTGCAATGTGTTAAAGTCATAATACGATTATTACAGATGTGTAAATTTACGTAGTTAAACAATACGTTTTACGAGTTAAGAACATCCACTCACAATATAGGATCGAAAAGTTTATCAAATCTACGTATATATATTTTTTTTATGAATTGCTTACACAATGTTCGTTTCCTTAATAATTCAAGAAAATTTGTCCTACCAAGACTTAAAAGACAACAAAAACACTCGTCCTTCGCTTGCTAAACAAACCGAAAATATACGGTTAATGTTTGTCGACCAAGAACTTTTTCGTTTCTAAACGCCTACGGTAAGCTCCGGAATGCATTTCCATTACTATGTTTTCAGGTTCATACAATATGGATATCTTCAAAAAACAAATCAATGGACACGTTTCGCGCATGCAGCGTCCAGTCGTCTTAGTTAATCGTAGCTGGTATCGACCATTCGTACTCTCCTACGCAAAATTTCATTAAAAAAGACAAAAAAAAACATTTTTTAGTATGTTAAAAACGCGAATTTTTCGAATCCGAGTGTGGCCAGTGAATTATCGCTCAATCACGAAATCCCTTTAGATTAGAATGTGTTTACAAATATCCCCACTTGCGGGGGAATTATCCCCATTTGCTGCGGTCAGACGCACGCGCAGCACGCGCAGGCACGTGCAGGCAGTGCACGCAGGAGCACTGCACGCAGTAGCATTCTGACGGATTAGAGTCCGACACGCAAAAGGGGACACCCTTCACTAGTGGAAAGGGGTGAACGATCGGACAAATTACCCAAAATCACATACTTTTCAAAAACCCATTATATACGCAGGGTACTTGATTCCCATTTTACATTAAAGCATTGGCATCTAGAGATTTTTATTTATTTTATTTATTTACATAAAAAAATACAAAAGCCAACACATTATATATGGATACATAAAAGATTATATATGGGAGGCAAACTCAAGACCACATTTTACCTAGAAGGCAAAGAAGAGCTTTTAAAATGACCATTTGATCATAAAAAACGTGCTTTATAAATGATGATGTAATAATTCTATACATAATTGAATAGCCGCATATAACATTGAAAGTAAATGGATAGAACATAAAAAGAAACTCATCATCATACCATGTCGCTCCCGTAACGGAGCATATGATCGTCACAAACAGCAGCCTTGATTGGTTTGCAGCAACAAAATCTTGCATCTCGATCTCCACTCCTCTCGATCCTCTGCAGTCCTCTTCAGCTCAGCATATGAGCTACAACTCATGTCCTCGAACACTTGCACGTCTAGGGCACCCTCTACAGTTTCTTCGCTCAACCATCACTTCCATAATATCGTGAAGAAGACCATCGTGGCGCATGATGTGACCGATCCATCGGGCTCGCCTCTCTGAGATGGTTCTTACTAGGTGCATATCCTCTTTGATTATGCTGAGAACCTCATTGTTCGTGAACAGCAGCCATTACGCTTTATAAGCTGCCATGATCCTAGCTTCATCCCATGACAGCCGAAATGTATTTGAAGAAAAGTCTAAGCCAGGTCTATCTTCGTCTTTTGACTGACATTAGTATTAAAGATTCTCTTACTTTTCCATTACTCAAAAAAGTAACAGTCGTAGAGCAAGTATTCTACGCAGGGATCTGCTTTATAAACCCACTATACGGCTGCATCGGCTTTTAAAGAGATGCCAAAAGTCACAGCCGTAAAGAATAATGTATAAGAATAAACGCCAAGGGCCTTCACCCAGATACATCGGCTGAGGACTTGCAGAGCTTCTTGGCAGCGACCGCTGCATTCAATCCTTCTTGGATGACCATCAGGAGGATTGTCAGCAGGCGGACGCTGTCAACTTCTTTCAAAGTCGGGGTCATCGCGACTTCGCTGGAGTCTCTCATGGAACCTCAAGTGTGGCCTGAAAGGACCATCGTTCAACCCTGGATACGCATAAGACGAAAGAATCGCAGTGAACAGTGGTTGAAACCAACTTGAGTGAAGATATTGACATATTTAATGTTATATTGCTTTAAATTCAGTACTGGTGTTTATGGAGGCAAATGTTACACGTTTTATTTTGTGACAATAATGCCTTGTTATTTGTGAGTCAATCATGATATACTTATGACAGGGTTTTTGTTGTTACAAGTCAAACTGTTTATCTTGAGTCTCCTGACGCTAGTTCTGAGTGTGAGGTCAGTGATACTAAATGTGTCAATAAATGTACATCACCACATTTATGTTACCTATTGTATTTTTATTTTATATTTTATTATTGTATTTATATTATTGTACTTCAGAAATGCATTGAATTGATAAAATTTGTAATGTTTCTGCAAGGAGAAAAAATAAATAAAATTGAATAATTGAAAATAATGAGGACAATATATTAAAGACAATAGTGTTATAATTAACACTATAAAAATGCAGCTTTAGTTTATATATGCACTTCTAATGCATCTAAAGAACATGTCGCATATAGTTCATTTTCACGTTGTTTAATACAAAATGACCGTATTTGTCACGAGACGTTTTCTAGCGCGATCCATTGTCGGGTAGGCATTGCTCCGCTAATGCGTCTCCCCACCACAGCATCCTCACACCCTCAAGCACCGCCACCCCCGTCGTCAACATCCCGCCATTTGATACGATCACCCCCCCATCCCTTGATACAACTGACGGAAATCAGACCCTCAAATTGATCCGGCAGGACGACAATCTATCTGCGAGAATGCCTTTTGTATATTCACACAACTTATCAGGGTGTGATGCACTGATGATGATTACATTTACAACAAATACCACATTTTCTATATCTATGTGATATCCTTATATATTTACACTTGGTCACAACAAACCGCTGTCAAGGTTTGTTGTGCAAGTTCCGCCAAATACTTGATTCTTCGGTAGGACAACCAATTAGATGCAGCTTTGATGTATATTTTCTGAAATAACTGCAGTAACATAAGGTTAATACTATTGAGAGGATTGAATGTTTAATATATATATATCTGTACAAGTCACTGAAAGCTGAAAGAGAGCTCTTTTCCTGTTTTGGAACAGCTGGAACTTATTTTAACTTCACGCACAATATATGGAACTTGCAGCTATACTCGATGCACACTACCCCTTTTCTTTAACTGTTGCAAATCATGATATTATCACAAAAGCTAATGCAGCCGTATAATAGGTTTGTGGTACTGAATACATTAAAATTATTCTCGAATATCTGCTTGAAATTTTCAGAACTACTGTACGAGTATTTTCGACATTATATATTTTTAACGAATCTGTGTGATAATTCCGACGCATTAATTAGCATATATTATATAGAGTGATTGAAATTTTTTTATAAAAATATTTTTTTAAAGGTTGATCATTCGATTTGCGTGGTAGAGGGTAATCGCATCCATCGCAATAATTTTTTATTTTACGATACGATTTTGGCAGCCAACCAAAAGCCTGTTAGGCAATTCAAATAAATACTAGAGCTAATACCATAACAGTAAACTAAATAACAGATAATATTTTTTGTTCTCCTTCACTGCCATTAGATAGGACGCAATTTTATATAACGATTACTTTTTTATTTTATTTTATTATTAGTAGATTTTTATGTAAGCACATACAAGAGGATACCAACACACGGTGATAGAGAAACCTCATCTCTATTGTGCAATTTTAACAATATTTGAGCGCTGCATATAGAGTGTTACTCCGTCATTAGACATCCCAGCCATTCATATATTGCCCATTTCGGCAAGTACTCACCATGAATGAGTGGTGTTCACCAGACGACTTTCGTCTATAAACAATTTTGATTAACAAGCTATGACTGTCATTTAACGTGAGAGCGATCAATTTATTTAAAATATTTTTTAAGCTTTGTCAGGGATCTAACCTACGAAATCTTGTATACTCTAAAATTGATTAAATGTACACCAATCGTGTTTGATGATATTTTCTTTTTTTATCAAGCAAACAGAGGAAAAAGAAATCTAATACACATTAATGAAGCTTGCCATTAAAAGGTGGCTGAATGCTGTTTGCCGCAACGCAATAGGTGGTGATAAATTATCTAAAAGTTATAGTAGCCATAAACTGTAAATATATTTTTACGGCTACCATAATATGTTTTATTGACTACGTTCATAAACTTTTTAAGATCAATAATCAAAACCACCCTAACGTCAGATCTCCAATCCACCTCACACAAACTGAGCTGTTCGAGAACTTTCTCAATTTATACAGCACCATTAAACCCTCTTCTAGTAACCCTACACGGTTGATATACTCGTATGTTAATACAGAACGAACATTTTTTAAACTTATTTTAAGCACCATAAGTAGGTTTTTAAAAGCTCTCCCAGCATCTGTGTTGCTCGCTTAATACATTTTGAATATCTTCAATCAGCATATCATAAACACTACTTACAATGTCATGAATCTCTACACGCACACAACCACTACATCCTTACCACACGCAACACCCAGCTGAACTGGTTGAGCGTCAAAAAGCCAGCAAGAACTTTTTGTGGTTATATATAGAAAAATAACTATAGCATCACAGCTGATAATAACGATAAAACAAGATAAATGAACCGAAAGTATTGTGTCGGCAGTTAGTGATAGTGTTATGCTCCAGCTAGGATAGAGAAAACATAGTGATGATGAAATGAACCGACTAGACTTCTGTATTTCACAGATTGAAAATAGATGTTTTTATTATTCCAGAAGAATATAACCGCTACACGACGAACGAAAAACTGCCTTTATTTTGATAGATACTGTGAATGAAAAACCTCTATTGAGACTGTATGTATATTTTTTATACAACAATTATTTTGTAGTAATATTAAATTAATATTATTTGAACGCTTAAGCTAGTACTTCATCCACTGCATCATGTTCTCTAGCAAATAAATTGCATATAATCGATTAATACTGACCCATTTCCGATAGCCTTTTGCTCATTTTTCGCATACAAAAAAAAACTCACACCTACACAGTACGACATCCATTATAATCATCGCGTATACGTATATAATATATAAATATTATTATGTGATGTGTGATCGAATATTGCCAGGTCATTCCGATAATCGCCGGCCGTGTTAAGTCCCCCCTCGCGGGGACGCCACTGTGCCGGTAATTGATTTGTGTTCTGCGGGCTATCGCGCCCCATACAACTCCGCACCAAGGGCGTCACGTGAATCATTATTTGTACAAAAAATATTTTATTATTATGTACCACAACAAGAGCATTAGATTTTTTTAAAAATGGATCTTAAATTCATGGGTCAAAGACATTCAGACAGTTGACTTAGCATTTTTAACGTTAGTATCGTGAACACTACTGATCCGAACATTCTTAATTGATCTGTCCTGCACCTATGGAACCGTTTCCGAGCATCCATACACAGATCACATATTTAGAATGATCACTAACAGCTTCTCCAGCTTTTCATCCATATCAGAGGCAGGCATTAATTAGATTGCTCTACCAACTTGTGTTTCATCACAATAATTGGATTAATAAACACTTGCAATCTCTATTTTTTACGTCAATACTCCCGTCTAGGGTGCCCTCTATAGTTTCTACGGCCTAGACGGCAGTATTTGCAGCAAGTGTTCGAGGACATGAGTTGTGGCTCTTATGCTGAGCTGAAGAGGTTTGCGGAGGACCGAGAGGAGTGGAGATCGAGATGCAAGATTTTGTTGCTGCAAGCCATTCCACCGGATTGATACTACTAAGAAAGACTGTCAATGGGTAGTGTTCACGGGGCGTCTCTTAACTACCCCGTATTTTAATCACTTCGTTAGATTCTTCATGCATTTTTAAAGGTGATGAATAAGTCTCACACAAACCGTAGGTATTTATAAGATATCTATTACATTTTTTCCATTTGCTGCATATTTTAAATGTATCTAAAAGTGAACGCAAGGAATATAAATAACAATATTTTTTAGTTTCGTCGGTATCGCACTCGCGATCGCTCGCATGACAATTGAGCGATTTAACATCAGGTTACACCCCTCTGTGAATGGCTGTCTCCCCTTCACTGAGGCTTAGACAGATAATCTGCAAAGCAAACTGGCAAGTTGGCGGCTCAGCGGCGGTCGATGAAGTTTGCTATTGCACTGGCAGACCTGTGGATCAAGTCTTTGAGAGCCACGAAAGCGATATTTGAAATGCTCAGAAGTCAAATGTATATATATATTTCTAGATGCTCAATAAAGTAGAGTGATATAGAGTCAAGAAGATCGACTTTCTGCAAATAAAATACGAATATTTCTGAGCCATATCGATTCGCAATTTAACTCCAAACCAGATGAGAAAAATGCCTTATAACGGGTCCGCCAAATAACTTTTTTTTTTGAAAATGGGGCGCAAAACATCGAGTGTAGCTTCGGCTGTGTGGCACGTAGCGCCGTCCTGTTGAAACCAAATGTTGCCAATATCCTCCTCTTCAATTTTTGTGAACAAAAATGGCCCGATAACGATCGCCATTGACTGTAACGGCCACTCCTTGCTCATTTTCGAAGAAAAATGGCCTGATTTTCAAAGTAATGTCGCAATATTTCCCAGCATTGTTCAAGCGTATACACAACCATATTCGTTCAGCGGAAGGATAAAACTAATTATCTGTCAAATCAGACATGAGCTAAGTGTTACCATTCACGAAATAAGCACTAGTTGAAAAAAAAACGTTAGATGGTGGACAATAGCATGATTTTCAAAGTAATGTCGCAATATTTCCCAGCGTTGTTCAAGCGTATACACAACCATATTCGTTCAGCGGAAGGATAAAACTAATTATCTGTCAAATCAGACATGAGCTAAGTGTTATCATTCACGAAATAAGCACTAGTTGAAAATAAAACGTTAGATGGCGGACCCTATACATACTCTAGAAAATATAGCATTAGAACTTTGCATTTATCTAAATAACTTATATTAATTATAATTTTTTCCCCCACGTAACTAGTACATATTTGTACCTTGGAATTGTGGTTATTTTTTTCTCCATTTTTTTCTTTTATTCATCAATATTTCGTCCGCCATTGCAGGGGTCATCCTCAGGGTCGATGCTTCGTATTGTTATCTAATTCGATCATCAACCCTAAGGATGACCCCTGCAATGGCGCCGGAAATTTTCGGATAATTGAAAAAATTCACCTTGCACGGGTCAACCCAAAACCCATAAATCCAAATCTGACCGTAAAAAGCTCCGAAATTATTTAATATTACCATGTCAATCAATCAAAATTTTATGAAATTAGGTATTTCAGTTATTTTAAATATTTTTGCATGTATATAACCCGGATTCTAGTTAATATACTCGTAATATAATCAATTAGTCAGGTATCATGCTAAATTTTCCTGAGTATAGTGTTATAGGCCTCCCTTACATTGAGATTTATCAAATTTAATTAACTCTGAATACCAACGGTAATATAAATTAGTTTTTTACCGATTATCCAGTAGTGTACTTGACGTATTAATAATATAATAATAGGTACAATAATTTTTCGTGGCCATTACAAATAATACAATAATAACATATAAATATACGGATTCTATTCTCCTATGTTAAGAATGTGTAGACTGGTTAACTCCTCTAGCGACTTGGACTTTTTCGGGGTGGACCTTCCAGCATTTCGCAGATCCCTCTACTAATGTACTAGATCTGTTTTTTTACTCATGTTCATGTTTTGTCTAAATGTATTGTCTTAGCTATTATATTGTTCTGTTTTACCATTTCATTTATTGTATTTTCTATTTTAAAACCGTATGTATTGGCCTAGGCCGTTAATAAAATAAAATAAAATATTTCCGTATATGTGAAGAGATTTACGTAAAGAATGAAAATAATATGAGATGAATAACAGAATTCGATACTATGGAACACTATTCCTTCGTATATTTCAATAGCATAGAACAGCGATCTACAACTATTAATAAAACATGACTTACATAAAGGTATGGTAGATTTTTTTAAATATACTTTATATTGTTTTATATTTTTTTCGGTGCTTCAGAGACAATTTTTAAAAACTGACCAAGGTTGATTTATCAATGGCTTACAGAAAAAAATACATAATTAACGCACCTACAAGGATACATATTTTTTGAGAAGAGTGTATTGAAAAAAAAACAACGTATTAAATTAATTAACATATATGATGCGTTTGGCATAAAAAGTATTTTACAATATGTATTTTTTTTTCTACCCACATTGAAACTTATGGTCATCACAATTTTCCGCTTGTAGATCCAGATTACATGAAGAATGAAAACACAGATCCCGGAGTATAATTTTCAAACTTAGTAACATTTAGGCAGGAATTTTTGAAGCCTGTAATACTTGTCGATATACATTGTGAATACTTGGATTGCCTCGAAAGAGGACATAGCCCCTGGACACAACATATGGAGGTCCCTTAACAGACTTCGGACCGGAGTATGCAAGACGAGGACACAAATTAAAATCTGACAGTTTTAGTTCTATCAGTTGTCACTGAGCTTGTCATGTCCGAAGGTCTACCTGGGAACATATACGGTTTCCGATAACCTCCAGAGGAGACGAACCGAAAGAAACCTGAAAAAACGTTTACTGTAGAATCCGAGACATATATTGGGTGATATGCTATTCAATTTTTTTAAGGAGATGATTATCCTGATGCTCCCAAAATTTAGACCTTCTGTCCTAAGGGGCGGTGTAACACAATAAAACAACAATGCAATATAACAATGTAACATGGAAAGTAAATTGACTTCCTCGTACAGTACACAAGCATAAAAAAACTAAAATGTAAATTTTTCAAAGAGATTTGTTTACGTGTTTCGGACCTCTCTAAATTTCTATTAATCTTGCATTTCAGAATGAATGTTAATATTAAAGAACGGTTGTCGATTTCTACTTTGTAAGACTGTTCTTCCACGATATCGCATTCCGTAGCCGGAGATTCGGACGAAGTAGACCGTCATTACTGGGACAAATTTGGATAGTTTGTCCCAGAAACTCACCGACCGGGTTTGCGGGGAGATTCTTGGGCAGAAGGGGAGAAAGAGTAGGGAGAAAGATGGGCTCCTTGACATTGGACGCTTTAAAAGTGTGACGATAATCCGCGATTTTAAAAGTATTTTTTAAAGATTTATTAATCCTTTTTTTGACAATTAATAAAGATTGTAAAATATTTTTCCAGCAAACAAATACAGTAGTATCAATCCGTTGGATTGGTTTGCAGCAACAAAATCTTGCATCTCGATCTCTACTCTTGTCGATCGTCTGCAATCCTTTTTAGTTCAGCATAATAGCTGCAACTCATTGCCTCAAGCACTTGCTGCAAATAACTTCAACCGTCCCTTCCACAATGTCGTGAAGAAGACCATCGTGGCGCATGATGTGACCGATCTATTGGGCTCGCCTATCTGAGATGGTTCTTACTAGGTGCCTATCCTCCTTGATTATGCTGAGAACCTCATTGTTCGTGACGTGGTCTCTCCAGGAAATTCCGAGAATTCTTCTGTAAGACCACATCTCAAAGGCTTCTACTCTTTTTTTATCACTTTCAGATAAGCACCATGTCTCACAGCCGTACATCAAGATGCTCCAAACAAATGTTTTGGCAATTACATTTTATATACAGTTAAATATTCGGAAAATTTTGAACATTTCACCAGTAAAATAAATCTGTGATATGAACCCACAACATTCATGTAAAGCTCGTGACGTCATATGCGGTGAAAGGGTAAATGAGCCGTCTTCAATACTTATCGACAACAAAATAAATGGCAAGTATATAAATCTATTTTCAGTCAGTATATTAAAGATGATAGATAATATAGCATATGTTCTCACAAGGACTTACGGGTAAAAATATTTATACAGACAAGATATGAACAATAGCAGCTGACATACTTGTCTGTAGGCAAAATGCGATGATAATATGCTGGACATATGAAAAGTATAAAGGGAGAAACATAAATGAACTATTAGTAAAACTATTTTATTTATCAAATTAAATGGTCAATATTCTTCAAATCTAAATATTTAGAGTTACTTTGTTAGGTATATTGTTTAGAATCGCGCCGTTCTTAGTATCCGTCCATAGGATGTTCTTGGCGGAGCTGCGTGGGCGGAGCTGACATGGGATAAGGCGTGGACTATGGCAGCTGACAGAGCTCTGTGGCGGCAGTTTTTAAATGACATATGCTTCAGTTAGGATAGCGGACTAAGTGATGATAATAATGAATGATGATATTGTTTAGAAAATCTATATTTTACCTTTTTTAAATTGATCACCTAGAGTAACTATTAATGACTGAAATGAGACCGCTATTTCGTTATATTCTGTATGCTTCATCAGTCTTCACTTGTAACAATCAATAGTAATAGTGGCTGTTTACAAGCGATAGACAAAGCATCTTTTATAGTCCAAGAATTCACTTAAAAAACATATATATGTCAAATTACATAATAGTTCTTGAAGACAGCGATTTCGCCATCACTGAGTGCTTCATCAGTTCTTTACTTGTATAAACATACTATGGTATGAACAAACAACCCTATTCAGTCACACATATATCTTTAATACTGGGAATTGATCAAAAATTGCATTAAAAGTAGGGTTTGCGCTTTCCTTGATTTATTGAAATCCCTCCTGAGGGTCCCCAGATTCATTTACCGAGGGCGGCATTATTAAATTCCAAATATTTCCAATTTAAAGACGGGCGCTCCCTCGCGCCATTATAACTTCTTAACTAACCCTCGAAACTCCGCGCCTCCCAAACTTTGGGCTTAAAAGATAGGTTACAAATCCAGAGTCACGCCAAAGAAACAGTTTGAGGACAATCCATTTGTCTTAACAAATTCAATTTATTTCTAAAGCACAAAATGGCTAAAAAATAGTAACATTGCAATGATAATCTTCTTCGTAGTATCAATCAGGTGGATTGGTTTGCAGCAACAGAATCTTGCATCTCGATCTCCATTCCTCTCGGTCCTCCGCAACCCTCTTTAGCATAAGAGCTACAACTCGTGTCCTTGAACACTTACTGCAAATACTCCCGTCTAGGGCGCCCTCTACAGTTTCTACCCTTAACCATCCCCTCCACAATGTCATGAAGAAGACCATCGGGCTCGCCTCTCTGAGATGGTTCTTATTAGGTGCCTATCTTCCTTGATTATCCTGAGAACCTTATTGTTCGTGACGTGGTCTCGCAATGATAATATTAACTTACATTGTGAATTCATTTTTTAACATATCCGCTCCATATTTGGATCATATGGACACCGAAATTTTCAGACACGTGAATTTCAGTTTCACTGTTCTGTATGCTCAGATTGTCTATACTTTGTCCCAGGACACCTGTATATCCGGAGGTCCGCGTAGGAACATAGATGATTCCCGGGAGCCACCAGAGCAAGAGTCCGCGAACTTACAAGACTGTGGATTTTTAAGGATATCAGATTATTAGACCGCTCCCGAGACCTGAATTTTTTCGTGAATAGAGCTTACATTTTATTTGATCATTTTTTGAAAATCAAGCTTGGTCGAGATTTGAACCGCCAGCGTCTGAACGACAAACGAATGCCCCTTACCACTGGACTATGCTGCCCGGCCAATTAAATACATAACTTAAAAATAGTGACACTTAAGACGTGATATCTAACCTTTACTGTTTTATATGATTTACATGGCTGAAATAAAATATAAATATTATAAAAAACTCCATTGACTAAATACAATTTGTGAGATAGTTTGAGAGACAGTGAATTCAGGTGACTTACAGTTTTTTGAAGTAATTGTATTTTTCAACTCTCTTCAATCGCTACATTCACTATTTAACTGTTCTTCTCAAACATTTCAAATATGACATTCAAATTGGATCGAAAATAAAAAATGTCATGTATTACTTATTTTTTTATTTAGAACAAATCGTTACCGCGCACAGCAACCAAATAACCTAGTTTGAATTATGTAAGCTATAACGTGAGTCAAGCATGTACGCTTGTCAAGGTATTTGTTATAAAGTAACATCCTCCTCTCTCTCAAAAAGGTTGTTATTCAGTCGCGTGATGGCAGGATTAGGAGCAGATTGATAACACAGACTTTTTGAGAAGCACATTGACATATATTTACGAAAAAACTTTACAAATATTTATTTATACGAATATATCTTGCGGTAATCGATCACAACATACCTTGCGGCAGAAGGAGACAGAAATTAAGCCTAGACTTAAGAACTCGATGATTTAGGGCTCGACCTAGTCACACAGCAATGGGCCGAGCCACAATACAATATGCTCTCGCCGACTGGCGGGACACAACTGGCGTGATGGGTTGTCGCACCGGCGTCACACGCGGCGGTCTATATAACTAGTCCCGATATGGCGGACACATTCATGTACGACAATCGAACAGAAATAAGAGACGAAAGATTGTATATCGAGGTTTTCAGTACCAGTCAGCAAGGGCTACATCATGCTGATGTCAAAAGATTGTTGTCATTAAATAGAAACAGTTGTTTTGATGAAATAATCGACTTAAGTAAATGCAAAAAAAAAACTGTAATACATAGTACATTTATCGAAAATTGTGTGTTTTTCAGACCCATCCGGTAAAAACGTCAATAAATATGATAATATATCAATTTAATTAAACAATACAAGTCAAAACTCACTTTTTAGTGTTCTTTTTTTAAGTAAACGCATGCGAGACAACACCACCGGTTAAAACCAGTAGAATCTATGACACTTAATAAAATTTGATGATTTTGTGTGCGAGTCGGGGTGATAGCAAGTTTATATTGGATTTTTCTTGCATAGATCCATATTATACGAAGAAGGAAACACAGATCCCAGTATATCATTTTCAAAATTAGTAACATTTAGGAAGGAATTTTTGAAGCCTGTAATACTTGTCGATATACATTGGGAATACTTGGATTGCCCCGAAAGAGCCCCTGGACACAACCAGGGGTGGAATATATGTAGGTCCCTTAACAGACTTCGGAGCGGATTATGCAAGACGAAGACACAAATGAAAGCCTGGCAGTTTTAGAGCGGACCGACTGAATGTGACTCTGACGGCGAGCAGACCCTGTCACACCTTCTGGAGTGTGCGCTGTGTCCGAGTAGCTGCACCCAGGAAGACCTGATGATGGCCAGGAGTGACGCCATCGAAGTCGCCCACTTGTGGGCAGACAAGATCTGACCCTGTTATTTCCAACACGATTATATATATCGGCCATGTATGAAATGAGTTTGTCGGTTATGGGTGAATGCAGAAAGAAGTCTTTGAGTTCAGAAGACCAACAGTCATGATAATAAAGAATGAAAAGACAAAGTGAACCAACTTTACGTATGTGTTTAGTGGATTAGAGATGTGCCATTTTTAAAGAGTAAATATAAAAAAATAACATCTTTAATATTCCAAGACCTCAACTTCTTGCTGGATGTAATAAGCCCGGTGGTAAGTGACATTCGCCCCGTATATTTAAAGAGGAGTTCGGGGTAAGGTACGGGGAGCTGCTTGAAGGCAAAAGTTAAATTGCTCCGGCCATTCGATTAACTTGCCCCCTGTTTCTTTTGCCCGCACAAAAATCCGAATAAGGTAAGTGAAACCGGCGAAGAAAAGCAGGAAAGGGGGACAATGCAACGAGGAGGCAACTAGACCGCGGGGTGGGTTGATGAAATCACGAAAAGTTTAAAATGTGAAAAATCGTTGAACGATTGGGGGATGCACTGAGTTGGTATGAGACTAGGACTCTGGTAATAAATATATTACAGTTATATATTAGTCTATCAATGTTTGAATATGCCGGCGGGTATACCTCAATGGTCAAAGCATTTGCTTTGCAAGCCAAAGGTCGCGGGTTCGATCCCCGACGGAGATTGAAAAAAAAAAAGGATTTTTAATCGATTTCTGAGCTCTAAAATACCCCAGGTTGGTGTGTATTTGATCCCTCACCCGTAAAATGATAGTCATAGTATATTAATTAAAATAGGTGGTAGACGAAAGTCATCCCGTGAAGACCACCCATTCATAGGCATCAATCGCGTATATACGTACCCAGGTTATGGTGCTCTAGGTGCAAAGATAACTCGAGACAAGTCATAGATAACGGCAATCGACAAAATATTGTGGCGTAAATTTGTGACAAACGTATGCGGCTTAACATACCTATCTGGGGACAAAATGGTAGTGAATAATAAATGTGTATACAGTGAGACCCCGCTTAACGCTGTTTCTTTAAGCGCTGCTTCGGTTTAGCGCTCTTTTATTTCAACCCGGGGATTCCCCGAAATTGTGCGCAGCGCTAGGTTTCCAAATCAGTATAAATTTATATAATACTATAACGATTAATACAGTGACAAATATTATGATCTTTAGATTTTATCGTGGGTGATAATGAAAAACAAGAAAAGAAAGAAACCAGAAAAAGCATTTCACTGGAAACTAAAATGCGAGTGATTAGAAGATTAGATTATGGTGAACATCAATCTCAATTTATTGAAAATGATCCAAATTTTGACAGGAGTTCCAAAGCAAGACGGGGTGTTATAGATGCTCTATCCACTTATCAACAACTTCTAACAGAACGCAAAAGGAAAACGCAAACTGCATTAGATGCCTTCTTGACAAAAAGGCAGAAAATTGGAAACACAGAATAGAATGAATGATCTAACTGACTTAAAATTGTATTTGTTTTTTATAAGTTTATTCGTTTATATTGTTTTTATTTTTGTAAGAAATAAATGTTTAGTTTGATTTTTATTAAAAAAAAAACGTAATTATTCAATTTAATACCTTACCAATTTTCTATGCATCTTCCCCTAACCTCATTATTTACATGTTAAGATAGCCTCGTTTAGTCGTTTAGCGCTGTTTCGCATTACGCTCTACTTTGACAGAACGTATCCCCCGCGTTAAGCGGGGTCTTACTGTATGTTATATGTCAGCGGAAATTTACATGATTTAAGCATTTGTAACTAAAAAACTTTTTAAATTCGAATTTAGGGTTATTTGATATTTATCCAAGCTTTTTTTTTGCATATACATTTACTCATTATTTTTTTTTAAAGTCAAAAAACTGTCACCTGAACTGTTATTGAAAAATTCCACGAAAGGGGATCCTCACCTGACTTGTTTCCCTTCCACCTCTCACTGCCTATTTTCCTTTTATTTCGAATTTTAATTTGGACGCATCCTTTGTGTTTACGACTCCTCGAAAGCCGTGAAAGAGGAAGAAGAGGAAGAAGAGGAAGAAGAAAAAGATAGAAAGGGAGGCTGAGAGCTTTTCTCCTTACTCGAGACATGGGATGTCTTCATACATTCTGACAACCGTAAGATAAAATGTGGCAAGCGAAATAAAAATATTGAGTTGCTCTTGATATCAATACGAGAAAATATAAACTTGTATGAAATGCATGTTCTTAAAAGTGAAATACTTAAATTTATACTGACAGGTTAAGCAAGTATCTTGCAATCAAGAAAATATGGCATGATCACCAATGAAGATTTCAAAACGTTTTTTTATCGTGTAAGAAATATTTAAGTCTTAAATTTAAAAAAAAAATGGTAAAGTAAAAGAACATTTTTGTCTTCAGAATTCTCGTCGAAGTCGTAAGATGTCGTCAGAAATAAATTAGTGGAATTAATCATTAAATTCTTTAATAATTTACAATATTGTAATTATCAAATTCCACCAAGAATAAGCATACCTGTATTTTCATATAATTTTTTCAAAACTTTAAGAATTAAATTTCTCAATTCGTCAAATAGCTTAACAATCAACGTAGTAGTAAATCATTATACTTATTGAACTTTTAAACTATACTTTAAAAAAATTACACGATTTTTTGAGTATTTACCTAAATAATTGATATTTATAATAATTCGTAATGTTTCAAATGTTTGCCAAAATTAGAATATTTTGTATTATGTATGATTATTCAATCATTTATATACTTAGTATATAATCGAGTTTATATCATTTATTTAGTTAAATAGGCGGATAATGGTAAATTTTGAGTATAGCTAAGACGCGTATCTTAAGTTCATTACAGTTTATTTTCACCAAATAATCGAAAAATGTTTTCTTGAAAAAATATTTTTTTAAATAAGGAAAATGATTTTTTACTTCGTTTATGATTGGAGCTGTCGATCTGATGAAAAATAAGGAAAGTGTGTATTTTCGTTATGCCGGATACGTTTGCTTTGAATTCCTTCCACACGGAAATTGTAGGAAGTTTATGCGTAATGAAAAAAATCCACAGCCTCGCGAATATGAGGACTTTGTGCCTTTTGCAAAAAAAAACTTCAATGGTTAGAGATTACCTTCGTTAGGCGCCCTACCGTGATTGCCAAAATATATATTTATGTTTCAACACATACAAGAGAGTATCGCAACTCGGTGATGGAGAAATTTCGTATATGCTTTGATATCAGCTTGATATAGCTCCTTTAGGTTGGCCCATTTTATGTTGGTGACACTGTCATCTTTAATTCGCTTTTTCTGCCACGACTGCGCTAGATGTCAGAGCGCGCCGTCAGTTGAGAGCTCGCTCGCGACTGCCTAATGGCGTTCGCCATAACGGGTGGGCGGTGTTTGAGAAATAAATGCGAATTGTGAAACGAAAACAAGTTCTTTGCATTGTGAACCTGATCCTGCATCACCCAATATTCGATATCCAACGTAGAGAGGAGGATATCGGTTTTATATGACGCTTGTCATTTTCAGTTAGTCCAAACGTTGCTAAATAAGAAATACTAATACTCCAACATCATCAAACTACAACCAAGCATTATCGGTGTTCACGGAATGACTTTTCTGCCCCTAGACATCTCCGCATCCCAAGGTCCTTAGAATCATCATCATCAGCCTGGATCCATCCACTGTTGAACGTAAGCTTCCCGCATGAGTCTCCATCCTCTTCGATCCTCCGCCTTTCGCATCCAGCTCACTCCCGCTATTATTCTTATGTCGTCAGTCCATCTTGCAGAGGGTCGGCCAATGCTTCGTTTGCCAGTTCTTGGGCGCCATTCCAATACTTTTCTTCCCCATCGACCGTCGTCTCTTCGACAGATATGTCCTGCCCATTGCCACTTGAGTGTGCCTATTCGTTGGGTAGCCTCCACTACTTGAGTTCTTCTGCGTATTTCCACGTTTCGGATTCTATCTTTTAGCGACACTTCGAGCATGGATCTCTCGATAGCACTCTGGGTGACCTTTATTTTATGTGTAAGACTTGCCGTCAGATTCCACGTCTCTGCGCCATAAATTAATACAGGAAGGATGCATTGGTTAAGCGCCTTAGTTTTAAGACATTGCGGAATTTTCGGTTTAAAAATGTACTTTAGTTTTCCAAATGCTGCCAATCCCAGTTGTATACGCCTGTCGATTTCTTTTGAGAAGTTACTTCGTCCTAGTTGTATTACTTGTCCCAGATAGGTATAGTCCTTAGAATAGGCGGCAGTTATAGAATCTGAGACATATTTTGTGTGATTGATTATTCGCTATTTTTACACAGATCGACGATTAGACTGATGCTTTCGAGACTTATAGGGTCTACCTATCCTAAAAGGCGATTCAACCCAACAAACGACACCGATACAGGTCACAACCTACTCTTTTATAATGAAGAGAGCACCACCGATTAAAACCAATGGAATCTATGAGACCCTTTCACACCTTCTGGAGTGTGCGCTGTGCCCGAATAGCTGCACCCAGGAAGACCTGATGATGGCCAGAAGTAACGCCATCGACGTCGCCCACTTCTGGGCAGACAGGATCTGACCCTGATGTTTCCGACACGATTATATATATATGAGACTCAAGAAAATATGCGATATGTTTGTGTGCGAGTCAGGAAGCTTGCAAATGTATAATTGATCTAATTATTTCGATTTTTCCGATCTATATTTTTTGGTGGAATTCCATAATATCAGATATAAATAGAAGATTTTTTAGAATTAACTTAAGTGCACTTTGATGTAAGTGTTTATTGTTTTTTAATGGCCTTTGTAATTATACATATTATTTCGTTGTGAAATCAATTAATTCGCTTTTACATTAATGATTTCCAAACCACATATACCCATCACACAATACATATCCACCTTTCACTCACTCTTTGCTTTATATAGAGCCTACACTCACTTTACTAACTGTATTGAAAATAGCCATCCGACCTGGCTGAAACATGTCGTCAAAAAAATATATTGTGGAATAAATTCTAAAAAATATTTTATTTATATCCGATATAATTGATCTGTTTCTTGGAGACATTTATAAAGAAGAAAACACAGACACCGGAATATAATTTTGAAGCTTAGTAAGACTTCAAGCTTGAACATATCTTTTTACACTCTCAAGCTTAGGCTGGAATTTTCGAAGCATCTAATACTTTGTCGATATACATTAACCATGTATGAAACGATTTTGTCGGTTAAGCGACCTATTTGATATAATTACGCATGTTTTCACAGCAAGATTAAAAATTGTGACTTTTGGATTGAGCAGCGAGTAGCGATTTCTCTTTCTATCCGATATTTCAACCACCGTTGCAGGGATGATCTGATGCTTTAATGAATGTACACCAAGATGACTTCTGTAACGGCGGTTGAAATGTCTGAGAGAAGAGGAAATTCGCCACACGCATCTTAACCCAAAAGCCACGATTTCAACCGATTTAAATGTAAATGAGCGTTCAATGTTGTTTGATTTCGGTAATATAAAGAACACTGCGCTTACAATGTACGTGCCATTGTCGTTGGTCTTTTATGTAAATAGCAAATGGATATCAGCTTGATATAGCTCTTTTAGGATGATACCGTAAAGCCTCGAAAAACGATCTTTTGTCTCTTATTTTTGTTCGCTCGCCTGACATGCACATCTAATAATGTTAATTTTAATTATATAATATTACACGGCGTTTGCATACGCCATTTTATTTGTTATGACAGTTGCTCCATTTCATGTTGGTGCAACTGTCATCTTTAATTTGCTTTTTTGCCGCGATTGCCTTGGCGGCGCTGGATGTCACAGGTTCCGGCAGTTGTCAGTTAACTTTTCGTCCAGCCAGCAAACGCCATACCGGTCGGACGAAAAATTATATCTTTAATAAAAATAAACGCGAATTTCGCTTCAAAAACAAGTTCATCGTGTTGTTAATATGCCCCTGCTTCTTTCTTCCACGCGGCCACATGACGAACCCGGGACTTGGGGGATGTGAAAAGGAATAACATTAATTTTTTTCTTCTTCGCATCAAGGATTTCAACAGAGAACTGAATTTGAAACTTGCAATCTTCATCAGTTAACAAATTGTTTCGCGGTCGATCGTTTAACCATCTCGGCATAGCGGTCGTCATAAAACAGTCCAAGAGAGTGTTGCCGGAGGGGGTGTAAGTTTTCTTTCGTCCCTCCCCCGAACGAAAGCCTTCCCCGGCGAGGACGTAAACAACTGCTCCATAAAAACGTCCAAAGGGCGGATCGTAAGAGCGCGGTGGTGGGTGGCGGTCGTGGCAGCGGGGGAGGCGTTGTTTAGCATAATGGTGGATGCAACTAGGGACGAAGGAAAACGTGAGGGGATCCAAAATGAAAAGAAACGGAAATCAAATTATCGCACAAATAAATGATTTCGTTATATCAAGCTTCCCTATTGCTTCGTTTCTTACACCATCATCAGTTTAAGCCAGATTCAGAAAGTTTCAGGCCCATAAGATTAGCTTAGTCTTTTCTGCAGTTATTATCACGGTCGTTGCTAAACGCGTGTCACTGATCGCGTTGAGCCGCTCCTTAAGATCAAATGGTTCAGGCGTCGGGAGCTTCAAGCTGATCGTACGATCTTCTTTAAAATAGGCTGATTATTAAAAATCCAAATATTTATATATGTAAGTTAGGCTCCTGAGAACCATCTATGGGTTGATGCAAAAGTTATGACCGTTTTTTACGCATAAAATCAATCATTTTTTTTAGATTTGTATTATTTATTGGTTGCCACACTCGCCGTATTGTCTTTACGGAATTCATAAAGTAAACAATGATGTAAATGCACTTTATCGTCCGACATTTTGCAAAAATACATGGGCTCTTCACAGTACTATGGCCAGGCCAAAACTAAATAGAAAGTAGAAGGGGAGCATCCTTTATACAATGGAATCATTTTAAAGAAGATACTAATCATAATTTCTGAAAAAACAAATTACCCGGGATCATAAAAAACGGTCATAACTTTTGCATCAACCTAATATATTCCCATGGGGACCTCCGAGTTTAAGTGTTCTAGGACAAGGCATAGACAATTTGAGTTTACAGAACTGTTAAATGACAATTTCAGCGTCCACATGGTCCAAATATGTAGCGGATATGGTAAAAAAATATATTTATTTATGTAAGGAATACCTTTATTTGAATCCTTACACACATACAAATACTAAACATTCTTCATAGATCCGACAGGAGGGTAAAACCTTATGGAGGCACTCTCCTGCTTGTTTGCATAAATAAAATAAAACAAACGTCTCCCCCATCAGCATATTTTTTCTTATTAATTGTGTTTTCCTTAGCGGAATAAAATAATAATATAATGGATGACACTCTCATACAAGAGAGCGTTTTTTTTTTGCAACGCGTCTACAAAAAGTCTACTCGTTCTGCGTCCCCTGTGTCTTTAATTCTGTTACACGAAGATGCTCTTCTCCCTCGAGAGGGGGTGGGAGGGGGACGTCCAGAGAAGGCTGAAAAACCTGAATTTATTGGACTGCATTCCGTGAAGGGGAGCATCCAACGCCAGAGCTTACGAAATATACTGCAGCTCGACGCTATACTTCTTTCTCTTACTAACATCAAATTATTGGATTGTTCTATCTACTTCGCGTACAAAGAAAAACATTTTAAAAATAAAAAATATATTTACTTTGTGAAAACGAAAAAAACCAGTTTAAATCAGTGGGCTATATGGCGCTTAACCAAGACGGCTGGATGTTCCATGCAGGGCACATATATTAGGGCATGTTCGCGGCAGTCCCAACGCAATGGTCGCTGTGTGGGCGGATAGGTGGGATTCTTATTACTAACGGTTGGAGGGGCACTGGATGCGCCTTCACGTGGCAATCCAGAGGGCATCTGGTTCTCCACTCACTGAGTAGTACAATAAAAATAATGTGGTTATGTGTACATGCCGATGTATATTTTTATTTATATTTTATTTCTATTCTGTTAAATTCAAATCTAGATTTTTTTCTGTATTTGCTTGGAATTATTGTATGTAAAAAAAATATTATGGCACTAGTGGCTAAATAAATATTTTATTATTATTAAGTTTATGTGCTGGTTGAGAATATCAGATGTATATATTGATGTGTTTCTTGAATATAAATAAATTATATGAAGGAGTAAACACAGATGCCGGAAGAGCATTTCAGAGTTTAGCGGCGGCTTTGATTTATTATGAAATTAGCTTAGATTTTTTAAATATGGATCACGGCATGATTTTTTTTCAAGTGCCCAAAACCTGTGTTTCGTATACACTATAACTACACTACAATTCTCTAACTTGAACATATAGTCGTCACTAACTCCTGCCATAACGCTTATAGCCGCCATGGTCGTCGTCTCATCCCATGTCACCGAATAAATTCAATATTTATAGTTTTCGATAGCCTTCCAGGACGGCGAGAACCCGGGATCCTGAAGAGAAGGGAGTTGTAGTTTATGCTCTCCTACGGCAATTGAAGTATATATAGTCGTAAAGATATTGGTTTAATTACCAAAAAATCACTCATTTTTTAAATTAAGGATTGATTCTAATGATAAAAAAAAGATAAGAAAAAGACGCAGCTATATCACTTGTAGTAAAATGATAGAGATGGTTGTATAGTGTTGAATCGGTGTAGGTTTTGTTGATTCAACTCGGGGCACTGTGCCCCCCACCCGTCGGCATTTCTGACCAAGCCGACTGGATTTCGGCTGAAAAAACTCACTGAAAACATGAAAATATTTTCGAATAAAACCTGCCTCCAACTTTGCGACAGTATTTCGGGCACATTCGCCATGTAAAACACTTTTATTTCATGACGAAAAAAAGACCTAAATATTTTTTGTTTGTGTCTTTTTTTTCGCAGTTTTCAGTTTTCAGTAGCGAGTCATGAAACCTTAGTCAGACATTGTAGCAGGAAATAAATATTTAATGAAAATTTAATGTTTGAAACCGGTACAGTCCTATTCTTTCCTATAACGAGTTCATAAGACCGGATGGTTAGTCCGCTCCCGAGGCCTTGACCATTTAGTCTTAGGAAGCGGTTGAACAAAAAAAAAATAACAACATAGATGAGACCATCTATATAAAAAAAAGGCGCAAACGCTAGAAAAATCTTCGCTATAAAAAAGGACACGTGTTACAAGAGTGTGATTTTTTCAGATTTATTTTTGTTAAAATATTGTCAAGTAAGCACGTATACAATTAATAATATCGGGTCCGCCAAATAACTTTTTTTTTTTAAATGGGGCGCAAAACATCGAGTGTAGCTTCGGCTGTGTGGCACGTAGCGCCGTCCTGTTGAAACCAAATGCTGCCAATATTCTCCTCTTCAATTTTTGTGAACAAAAATGGCCCGATAACGATCGCCATTGACTGTAACGGCCACTCCTTGCTCATTTTCGAAGAAAAATGGCCTGATTTTCAAAGTAATGTCGCAATATTTCCCAGCGTTGTTCAAGCGTATACACAACCATATTCGTTCAGCGGAAGAATAAAACTAATTATCTGTCAAATCAGACATGAGCTAAGTGTTACCATTCACGAAATAAGCACTAGTTGAAAGAAAAAACGTTAGATGGCGGACCCTATATTTTATTATAAAAAAATTACTATTAAGCCATTATATTAAGATATAATACATTATTAAGATAACACATACCCCTTGATTTTATAATGCCTTTTTTCAATCGTTTTACCCGCACAAATATACAACCTGTAAATATGTGTGTACTAACGTAGAAACTAATACTTTTTCATACGTATATAAGCCACTGCCAGTTTTCAATTTAATCATTATTTAAAATGATCTCCAGGGAGGCCGAAACATGTAATGGTTTAAAATAAATGTGAATCAAAATTAAATATTTTTAATTTGTTAATTTCTTAATTAAAATTATTTTAATTATGCAGTTTCACCAAGTATGACAGCTGCTATGACAGCTGGTTACCTTAATATTATTTACATTACATATATCGATGTTGTGGCTTTTGGGTTGAGCCGTGTGTGGTGAACTTTTTTCAACCCATATTTCGACCGCCATTGCTGGGGTCTTTTTCACGATCAATAATTTATTTAGTTTTGAGTTGGTTTATTCAGATTATATATTTCTTATCAACATCAACAGGGATGACGGCTTGATTCTCAAAACAGCATGGCTGCCACCTCTAGCACATACTCTAAAACCTGTACAGACAAGCAAAGACGACCACAGTCCGACATGACGTTAGTCGATGTACAATTCGAGAACATACCTACCGTATTCTTTGAACATACCTACCGTAGTCTTAAAAACATACCTACGATACTTCGGAATGAAACTTGAGTTGCCATGGAGATATTAATCAATAACGCTCATAAAAGAAATATATAATCTGAATAAACAAACTCAAAACTAAATAAATTATTAATCCTGAAGAAGACCCCTGCAATGGCGGTCGAAATATTGGTTGAAAAAAGTTCAGCACACACGGCTCAACCCAAAAGCCACAACATCAAATCTGGCCGTGAAAACCTAAGAAGTTATTTAATTACGTATATTATTTACTTTTTTTTAAACATTGCTTAACTTCCTTAGTATATATATTTTTAACTTACTGGTATGTAATGCCGATCGAGCATTTCTTCACACACCTGTAGGTAAATCGTTAGTCTTCACTTCACATTATTTATATGCATGTAAATGCAATGCAAACATTTAGATTCATTCACATAAAACATCCTCTGCCCCAATTTCGCATTTGACTTCAGCAAATTTCCTTAAGACGTGGTTTCCAAATATCGCAGAAATTATTGTATAATATCATGGACTGAATTCTCCAGCGGCATTAGCATATCACCAGCGCGGTTCTCCGTTAGATCACCGAAGTCTATCAATATTGGATGCGGACCAAAATATGGATGGCCCTCGTGGCTAATTGCTTAAGACTAAATGGTCCAGGACTGTCCAGGTCGAGGAAATCATCCGAAATCTTTAAAGGATCCAATTAACAAATAATACAAAAATATGCCTCGGATACTAGAGTGAAGTCCTCGAGCCTTGGGGGTCGTTTTGAAACCTATATGTTCCCAGGAGAACCTTCGGGTGCAGATATGGCTTGGGACAAGACATAGACAATATCAACTGTCAAATCTGAGTGGAAGCAATTTGTGTTGATCATATGTTACAGAAATGGAATGGATATATAGAAAAGGATGGAATAAAGTAAATTTACCGGCGGATATAGCTCATTGGTCAAAGTGTTTGCTTCGCAAGCCAAAGGTCGTGGGTTCGATCCCTGACGGAGATTAAAAAAAAGGATTTTAATCGATTTCTGAGCTCTAAAATACTCCCCAGTTTGTGTGAATTTGATCCCTCACCCGTAAAATATCAGTTATAGCATATTAATCAAAATTGGTAGTAGACGAAAGTCGTCCCGTGAAGACCACCCATTCATAGTAAATTCCTGTAATAATAAGAATGATGCGTGAATCCCGGGCTGTAGTCTATGGCGTTGGCGGATCAACACTCCACATGGAGCGCTTAGCCATATGCACTAGCCATATGCACTATGGTAAGCGTCATAGAATTCCACAGATAAGACTTCAGAATTACAATCACCATCTGTCGGTATTCTCCTGTATGTTTACAGAAAATAATGTAAAAAAAAATGTAATAAAAAAATGTGAAAGTAACTCAAAATACTACATTCAGAGATACTAAGTAGTTTTAACAATTTAAAGCAATTTTATTCATCTAGTATAATGGTGGGTCTGCCATTCGAACATTTTCACTTCACGTAACGTGACGTATCAAAGTTTGAATAATTATTAATGTTGTTTAATCAACACTCTACATGCGCGTAACCAACCTAAAAAAAGGAATGCGTCATAGAATCTACATAGATCTATTAAATATCGTATATTTTAATGACAACCAGTATTCGTATACATAAAAAAAATTGGGGTTGTAAAGGCTACTTGCATGCATTTTTTTTAAATAAATAACTTGACTGATGCATTGTAGCCATAGCCTTATGCGGGATGTGCAGGTGGTGGATCTGGATATATATCAGCGGATACCTGCCCGAAATGTTCCAATCTACTAATGGATACCGTAATGGCCGATGAGCATGTGCCTTAAGGATCCGCAATAAGAAGCAGAAATCGCAAAATACAACGTAAGGCGAACCTCACACGACTTCCAATAAATGTTACAAAAGCACGCGAAATAATACCTGACGATAAGAATTTATTTTAGATACTACGTCGGGTTAATCATCGTTTATATGTCATACATAAATCAGTAAGTCTTCTACTGTGAATTAGAGATTTTGGCTGTCCTAGGCTAAGCTTTTCAGTCAAAAAATGGCGAGAATTCAGCTGTCATCCCGCAACCATTTTAGCATATTCGCGTTGAGCCGCTCCTTAAGACCAACTGGACAAAAGGGAACATATATGGTTCCCGGCAGCCTTCACGACAGTACCCCGAGGACTTGACGAGACGGTTGCTGTAATTTCCGAGGCATATTTGGCATGATCTGTTGGTAAGATTTTTTTAGAAGTCGGAAGATGAGCACGACGCTTCTGAGGACTGGACTATTTGATTCTTAAAGGCGGCTCAACCCAACCGATATCACGCAGTATGCAACAAGTTTTGTCCTGCGTCTAATATCACTTAACTTCGATCATCGATCAAAAAAAAAGCGCTGACAATGATTTTCGTTGGTGCATCTACAATGGAATTTTAATTTTTTAACTTCGTCGTATAAGTCACAGTTCTCGTATATATATAGACGCCTAAGTGTTTCTAAAGTATTATAAAATATTCGAACCCAGCAAACGATTGATATTAAAGATTCAAGTGCGATATTATCGGTGATGGGGTGCAGTGTCCATAGCAGGTCTGGTGTAGTTAGTTCTGTGGAGATTATGGTAATACATACTCTACTACGGCGCTCGTGACCTCGGGCAGGTTTGGCTATCCTGGTTCACTAAGAACATGCGGAGACACGTCCGCTCCTAGCGAAATCATAGCCGGGGTCAAAGGGAAAAAGAGACAAAAAATATATAAATATAAAAAAAGACAATGCTTTTCATTTATACTCGTAAGTATTAAACCTATTTCTATAAAGTCCTATTAATACAGTAATATGTTTTAATCGGAACCCTTTTAAAGTCGGTAAACAAATCGATTCTTACTAGTATATTGACTAGTATATTTTCAACAAAATAAATATCATAAGAGTCATTTGTCAAGTCAAGTTTTCGATTTGTTTCAAATAGATTATTGGTTCAGTAATATATTCTTTGAATTTCGACAGTTATAATAGTAATATTTACTCGTAGATGCAATTTAAGGCTCAATAATTCCCGTAGAGCTCATGACGGCTATAAACGTCATCCGCTTAACCCTTTCGTTACGGCTCGGTGGAATACAAATTATACTGTCAATACGGCGTGAATTGATCAAACCATTTTTTTTTTCTTCAAACTAGTATTTGTAGCATAAGTGTACCTATTATCTGATTATTATTATCTGACCTATTTTCATATATCACATTGTTTCTTGTATCCTTTAGATATACGCATAAAAAACTATTATATTTAACAAACCTTCATTATGTAACTCCATACATGAGGTGGCATTGACACATGTGGTTTACAGAAAAATCGCTCCTGTGACGAAACCTTACGATATTTACTTACATGCTTTACAGATTCCTGTAAATAATACATGTAGTTTGATAAAGGAAATGACTGTGGTTCCAAGTTCCTACCGTAGATGTCACAGAGTACTGAAAGTAGCAAAACGATATATCACGTCAACCGATATCAACGGTCGGGGAATCTTTGCCGGCATATGCCGATAACCATGCGAAAGGGTTAAACGGACGATGTTTCGCCATCACCAGCATTTAAATACCCCTGTGAAATTACGTAAAAAAATATTCAAAAAGACATCATAAGACGTAGGATTAAAATAAATAGATTCAGTTTTACGTGTACTTACATGTAAACTATTTACAGAGAAGTCAAAGCGTTTTGATTATTCGTAAACTCACCTAAAAATAAAAGAAAAAATAAATTAGTTTTATTGAACAACAAAAATACATAATTTTACAACAAATACTGGTGAATATAAAAAGCTATGCGTCGGCACTTTTTATGTTATATTTTTGTATACTTTTTCAAATTTGTTTATTTATTTTTTTAAATATTTGTTTAATTAATTATTTTTCTTTTTTTATCTTTAACTTCAACGTGCGCCAAATTTAAACGTCTTAAATATCATGACATACTAGTCTGGTGCATTATTTATTTTCTCTTTTAAACCCGCTTTTGGCGGGTATAGCGCAATGGGCAAAGCGTTTGCTTTGCAAGCCAAAGGTCGAGAAAGGTCGAGGGTTCGATCCCCGACGTAGATAAAAAATATTGGATTTTTAATCGATTTCTGATCTCTAAAATATTCCGGTTGGTGTGAATTTGATCTCTCACCTGTAAAATGCCAGTCATAGCCTATTAATTAAATTTGGTGGTATACGAAAGTCATCCCGAGATAACCTATTCATAGTAAATTCCCGTAATAATAAGGATGATGCGAGAATGTCAACACTCCACATGCAGCGCTTAGTCATATGCACCATGGTAAGCGTCATAGAATTCCACAGATGAGACTTCAGAATTACTATCAGTCGGTATTCTCCTGTATGTGTATACATTAAAAAAACACAATAATTTTGGCGGTCCGTGTACAGTACACAAAAAACGTAATAAAAAGGGCTTCATGGTCTCAAAAAATTTGAGAACCATTTTTGAGCGTGTCTGAAGATAATATGACATAAATTTATCATCTCCGATTTCAAGGATAAAATATAATTGGGCAATAATCCGATCGTGCATACAGTTCTGGTGATGGTTAATAATGGATATATACGCGGAAGAAATAAAGCAAAAGAAGAAGAGACAAACAGCATGTGACGTGGGTGATTTTTACCCGTGATCTTTCATAAAAACGTATAAGATGAACGGATATAACGCAGACTAGTCTTCTAGAAAAGATTCCCAACATTCGAGAAAATTTATCTCAAATAAAATGAAATCTCCCCATACACAAGAAAAATTATATTCAACGATGGTATAGTAGTTCCGTCTTCGTTCTTAGAGTGATACAATGATTTTTAAATGTAATCAAATACACAGATACAATTAATTATACATCAAATTTTATACGCATCAATTCATTCAGAAAAAATATCGGCAGACGCGGGATTCGAACCACGAGCCTTGCAACCTTTGCTCTATTCCACACACCGCGCTATCAGAGCTACTACTAGAGCAGATACGCGAAACTTGATTTATATACCTGTATATACCATTGTTAACATCATATAATGACAGATGTCTCTGTAGTATATATTCAGTGTATGTATATTATTATTTTTTATGATTCAATCAGTCAACATTTATTCACAAGCTTTTTATATTATTAGTATGTATTTTTGAATGGGTTGAGTCAAAGCACATTGTTTTGAAATATAGTCATATATGCTCATCACATATAGTGATGTATGTAGATAAAGCTACATGATCTCAGCATGTCCGTTCCACTAACTGGTGTATGTGGCCGTTACGAACTGCCGCCACAAAACTCTGTCACCTGCATGGTCCGTGTCTCATCCCATGTCAACTCCGCCTCCCGCAACTCCGCCAAATACATTATATATTTAGTTCCCGACGTCCTTCTAAGACGACACGAGCCCGAGGCAGCTTTAATTTGTGTTCTCGTGCGGCATCCGATTGTGTACCAAGATTTCCACAGAAGCTAATAGACTAGCTGTATTTTTTTATGACTTATTTACATCAACTGCAGAATGTATTCGAAAGACTTTTGGATAGAGAGTTTTTTATCGTGTATTAACGATCACACAGGTAATCATTACTCTATAGACGGTAGAGCAATACGTACCAACATTATGTTGACATCAGCATGATGTAGCCCTTCCTGACTGGTACCGAAAACTTCGATAAACAATATTTCGTCTCTTATTTCTGTTCGCTTGTCATACATTTATGTGTCCGCTATATTGTGTGTTAGTTATATACACCATCGCTCGTGGCTCGGGCGAGAGCCCATACCGAGCGCGGAGCCTGTTGTCTACCGCCCGTCGGCGAGAGCATATTGTATTGTGGCTCGACCTAATGCTGTGAATAGGTCGAGCCCTAAATTTGTAATGTTTTATCGTACATATATGTCAATGTGATTCTGAAAAAGTATGTGTTATCAATCTGCTCCCAATCCTTCCATCACGCGACGGAATAACAACCTTTTTGATTCTATAATATATTTATATATAGAGTGAACAAAGGTCTTGATCCAGATACATAATACAATAAGTCGTTAATTGATGTTATTTAAAAAAAAAGTTTTTTAAAAAGTTGGGGATATTTGTTTCTCTTGCACTTATCCAAGGCCTCCGGCGGTTACTTCATAGTGTTTTATTTGTGGGTGGGGAAGGTTTTTTCGGACCACTCTGTATGCAGGCCGCAAACGCCCGGTGCATGTGTACCGGCTGCGGTTGCGAACACAAACACAGGGTGGCTCATATCCAACTGAACATTTATTTTATTTATTTTTCATGTGAAACTTGTTTAGAAACCCCATAATACAAATTATTCTGGAAGACGACTAGTCAAACTTTTTTCATTGCATATATCTTCGTCGGCGGGTATCGCTCAATGGTCAAAGCGTTCGCTTTGCAAGCCAAGGTCGTGGGTTCGATCACCGACGGAGATTTAACAAAAAAAAAGTATTTTTAATCCATTCGTGAGCTCTAAAATACCTCCGGTTGGTGTGAATTTGATCCCTCACCCGTAAAATGCCAGTCATAGCCTATTAATTAAAATTGATGGTAGACGAAAGTCGTACAGCGAAGACGACCACCCATTCATAGTAAATTCCTGTAATAATAAGAATGCGTAAATCTCGGTCTGTAGTCTATGGTGTTGGCGGATCAACACTCCACATGAAGCGCTTAGCCATATGCACTATGGTAAGCGTCATAGAATTCCACAGATGAGACTTCAGAATTACTATCACCATCTGTCGGTATTCTCCTGTATGTGCTTACATAGAAAATATTATTTTAAAAATACAGTCAACCCTTCTATAACATTTTCATAAGGTCGGATAATTAGCGAAGTACTCCCGAAGCCTGTGTCATTTACTACTATTCCTGAGAGGCTATTCGACCTAAAATATAGACTATAGAAAGGCCCGTTATATAAAAAACCGCCACGAAACTATAGGAAAAATCTCTATTTCAAATCGAAAAAAGTGTGCGCTTTAAGACAGTTAGCTGTAAAGTATATTTGCATGTGCTGAGTGTACAATGTAGTAATAATGTAGTAATTGCGTGTACAATAAAGTGTGCGTGAAGCGCCATCGATGGCGCTTCACGCACACTTTCTGCCACAGCAGCAATATTCTCGGGTGTACGCACTGTTTTTGGCTTTTCACGCTTTGGTTTATCGATGAGGATGCCAGTTTCTTTCACTTTTTTCACAAGATAACGAACATACGGAGCTGACGGTGATTCTCTTCTTCCAAAATCCGTACGCAATTTTCGCACACATTCTGCAACATTACCATGATTTTCAAAGTAATGCCGCAATATTTCCCAGCGTTGTTCAAGCGTAAACACAACCATATTCGTTCAGCGGAAGGATAAAACTAATTATCTGTCAAATCAGACATGAGCTAAGTGTTACCATTCACGAAATAAGCACTAGTTGAAAAAAAAACGTTAGATGGCGGACCCTTTATATAAGCCACTGCCTGTTTATAATTAGACCATTATTGAAGATGGTCTCCTGGGAGGCCGAAACATGTAATCGTTTAAAATAAATGTGAATCAAAACTAAATATTTTTATTTTTTTAATATTTTAATTATTATTAATTAAAAATTTAAATTGTTATACTGTTCATTAGAATAATCTTTATTCAGTTATTTTTCTACCACAACTATTTAATTATATATTCTTGTATCGATGGAATATATCGACTACCAGCTGTCTCACGATCTTTTATGGGTTCTAGAAACCTTCTTACTTCATTGTTTTCTTGAATATTTTTATTTCAATAAAACTTAAATATACAGTATAGGCATTTACTTTGAATAAGTAAATGCTAATCTAACTAGTAAGGGTTTTAACTGTCAATTTTTTGTATCTATAGTCGTGTCAGAAGCAACAGGGTCAGATCCTGTCTGCCCAGAAGTGGGTGACGTCGATTTCGTTACTCCCGGCCATCATCAGGTCTTCCTGGGTGCAGCTACTCGGACACAGCGCACACTCCAGAATGTGCGACAGGGTCTGCTCCACGCCGCAGTCACATTCAGTTCGTCCGCTGTAAAACTGCCAGGCTTTCATTTGTGTCCTCGTCTTGCATAATCCGGTCCGAAGGCTTTTAAGGAACCTCCATATATTCCACCCTAGGTCGTGTCCAGGTCCTCTTTCGGGGCAATCCAAGTATTTCCCTCAGTAGCGCTTCTCCACATATTCAGCCGCAGGGTGACTTCAGGTATCACCAGTTCCGTTGTCGACTGTAGGAAACTTCTTCTTGGGGAGCAAAGAAGGAACCTCCGCGTGGTGCGCCCTGGAAACGGTTATTTACAATACCGGCCAATCCTTCTACTATGGAAACAACAACACCCGCAATGTTTTTTGTGAAACATACATGTTTTTTATTTATTTTTTTAAGTATATTTATTTAACACTGTTGTTAACCATAGCATTGCGTAGAACTTTTCCACGAAGAAAACATGTAGACGAATGTATAATATTTTATTAAAAATGGAACTATCTTGCACCATGTCTTGTTTTTTGCGGTTTTATAAAGTCATTCAAAGTTCGCCTTTCAATCAAATTGCAACAAATAATGGTTTTATTCGCACTATAGCCATAAGGGACATTTTTAGCCACTCTGAGGGATGAATACATTTGCAGAATTCCCCCGTTTCGCGCGTTTATTCCCCCATTTCGCGCCCAGTTTTCCCCTGTCCCCGTTTATTCGCGGGCTTTTTTCCCCGCGAACGGGGAAAAGGCGTCTTCCTTATCCGATGCTCTGAGCCGAAAACCAAATTTATTATTTATCTTGCCGATCCTTCCAAGCGTTTTACGGTCCAAAAAAAACGCAAAAATAAAGGTATGTTTATATATTTAAGAAAATTATGTAGATGTAGAACAACTATACATAGAATGTGCTCGTGGGAGGCAAAGTTGACATGGGATTAACGAGGACGAAAGCGGGTGACAAGAGCTTTGTGGCGGCAATTTGTGACGACCGTATGTTCCATTTTTGGAGCGGTCATTGTGAGATGAAGATTTAGTTATTTCACAGAACCGAAGTTCCAAGATACAAAATAATAAGAAACAGAGTATACATAAATATACAACACATACAAAAGAAAATAAAAAATAAAAATAACATAAAAGAAGAAGAAGATGACACGTGTCAAAGATCAGAGAGATCTAGGAGAACAATACGTGTAAGTAAGATGTAAGAAAAGGATGGTAGGCCATTTAGGAGCACCATTGCCGTTGTACTAAATTGAGTGTTTGAAGCTCCACAAGCATCAACTGGGATCAAAAACAATGGATGGCTACGAGCACGGGTGTACTTATCTGTAACATAGAAGTTAAAAGATTCAAGAATCCCAGGGTTGTGAATTGCACCGCGAAGAAGAAGGAATGAATGTTTGAGAGCAGCAATTTTCCTCCGGGACTCTAATTGGGTATGTTCGGAATTGATTTAATTGAATGGATAGTTACCGTAAATATAAAAATAGAGACGTCGGAGAAGATGCACTCGTATATACACAATACGTTCCAACAGACACGTATCGTATCAGACATTATCAGACAAAGATCGCGCATTACGTCTGAAATATTTGTCTGTTTGTGATTTGCTTACGAATTACGAGCACGATTTTCTGTTTGATTTAGAATTAGCTTAGCGACTTGTAGATGCGTGTCACGTATCACGCCGGTGTTCCACTTCTACCAGTTATTTGATTGATAGACTATGACAGGCTTTTTTATAGGCGAAGCAATCAATACCAGCTGTTTTAGATAGCAGCGGTAATTAATTGTATTGCTTTCTATCAAAACATGACGTGCAGTTATTACAGTTATTGTTGCAACCTCGAGCATCGATCGTTCCGTATTATGTTGGAATATATACTGATATCCTCCTGTTTTACTTTGATGTCGGTTTACTGGATGACAGGATGCAGGATCAGGTTCACAATATAAAGAACTTGTTTTCGTTTCACATATTATCACGGTTTATTTGTCAAACACTAGCAACAAAAAGACCGTTGTGGCGCACGCTATTAGGCGCGTGCCATAACGGTCGCGAGCTAGCTCCATCTGTCAACTGACGGTGCGCTCTAACATCTCGGCGCCGCCAACTGTCGCTGCCGGGTACAATCCGCTAGTGCTAAGTAAATTTGTTTTGCGAAAATCCAAGAGTAAGCGTTCTAAAAGAAGTCATAATCGCATTGCTGAACTTGCTCAAACGACCAAAGGACCTCATCACTTTACTCTCAAGGCTCAAAATCGCTAATACTAGCAATCAATGAACAAATCCTTATCCAGAAGTAGGTAGATTGATGGAATAAGAAACTTATACAAAGGATAGTAACGAGGAATACAGTGACATGAGAATGGTGTCGCTGAACCCAAATGAACCCTTATAATGAATTTTCAGTGACATTATAACTCTCATACCCACCGCCTAGAACGAAGTACCAAACATAAAACTCAGCCTAAATTCGCTTAAACTTTACAGCCTTCGAAAGTTCAATGAAATGTCAGAAAGCGTATTTTCCATAGAGAATTTCTCTCGTGTTTCCCTAATGTGCAGTTCTTCCTTACGTATATTCTCTTTAATATTATGATGTATATTTTTATATGCAGATATTCTTTTCTGAACGTACTGCAGTGCAGTGATCTCTCGTTTATAATCTTAACCTGTATTTCTCACCAAAATATATGAAAAAGACAGTAATTTATTGAGAAAAGTCTTAAACGAACTTATTCACGAGACAGCTTAGTTATAAAGGAGCCACAAAGTCTTGCACTAAAAGTTTATACTAAATGCGTACATCATCATCATCAGCATTACGACAACATATCCGCTCAATAGCTGGAGCCTATGGCAGTCACAAACTACAGCCAAAACGTTCCGTGAGCCGTTATCTTGCCTCATATACAAGTATGTCAGTTCTGCCTTTAAGAGTGCGTTTTATGCTTATAACTTCACATGGACCTGAAGAAAAGGCATCAATTTCTTATGCTCACTTGCATCTTCCAATTAACATGATTAATCCAAGCAAGAGCACACTTACGTCTAACTTCAAATCTTTGGAACACAGACGTAAGGTTTATTCACTTGCTCTTTTCTACCGTAATTACTATCGCCGCTGTTCCTCTGAACTCAAATAATTAATTCCTTATGCACCCACCTACAATCGATATACTCATCTAACACTTTCTAAACAAACAAATACGGTTAACGCATGTCTAACCAGAACTCTATTTTCTAAAATTTCTTCCTAAAAACGACCCCTCTAAAATCACTTTTAAGTCTTTGTTATTGATGCCACAAATCACAACAATTAGCCCATTGAGGGATTAAGTGTTAAAAAGCAACATTCGTCTACCAACACTCTCATCATCAGCCTGTATCCGTCCACTGTTGACCGTAAGCCTCCCGCATGAGTGTCTATCCTTTTCGATCCTCCGCCTTCCGCATCCAAGTCACTCCCTCTATTCTTCTTATGTCGTAAGTCCATCTTGCAGGGGGTCGGCCAATGCCTTGTTTGCGTCTCTTCCACTTGAGTGTGTCTATTCGTTGGGTAGCATCCACTACTTGAGTTCTTCGGCGTATTTCCTCGTTTTGGATTCTATCTTTTAGCGACATTCCAAGCATGGATCTCTTCATAGCACGCTGGGTGACCTTTATTTTATGGGTAAGACTTGCTGTCAGATTCCACGTCTCTGCACCATAAGTTAATACAGGGAGGATGTATTGGTTAAGCGCCTTAGTTTTTTTTTAACACTTTATGAGAGAACAAATATCAATTATCATAATATTAGCCTTATATTTACATTACAAGAAATGAATACTACTACAAAAATAATTAATAATGTTATTATGATGCGTGAAAATGGGGTATTACTCTATGCATGTAATATGTATGCCTGTCTTGCGTAATATCTAAAGGAATTCATATTTAGGCATCTGCCTACTGCCTGCCTACCTTTCATGTTCGCTTATTGAAGACATTTTTTTTCACTACGTTCAAGATAAACCTATTGTTTTTATACAATTTAATTGAATACTTAATACAAGTTTTACAAATACGTGAATCATCGAAGAAATGTCAGTTTACGTTGTCTTGCAGTAACTATTGCCTAACTGTAAATATGATCAGCACATTCATTAATGGTTATTATTACGTGTCTACTATTACAATACTAGAAATCAAAAGTTCGATCTCCTATAGCTTTAAATAAATAAGTCAAATTGATTTATAAGCTCTGTCAATATAATAACATCGATTGATGAGAAAATTATCCCTTACAATTATAACTCCTGAAACACTTTATTAATCAAAATCAGAGGAAGTGATACCACTATATATATTACATCATAGCGAGTCTCTGTGAAAATGGACATTGCGCGAATGCTGAAGTATGCTGTAGTATCCCTTGCATATTTATGAGTAATTTTTTAACCGAATTTTTTTCAAGAGGTCACAACCCAATAATGTTTTTTTTTTATTATTATTTTATGTAAGTGCACACAAGGGAATACCGACAGATGGTGATAGTGATTCTGAAGTCTCATCTGCGGAATTCTATGACGCTCACCATGCTGCATATGGCTAAGCGCTGCATGTGGAGTGTTGATCCGCCAACGTCATTGACTACAGCCCGAGATTCACGCATCATCTTTATTGTTACAGGTTTTAGCTTAATGATCAAAGCATTTGCTTTGCAAATCAAAGGTCGTGGGTTCAATCCCCGATGGAGATTTAAAAAATAAGAAGGATTTTTAATCAATTTCTGAGCTCTAAAATACCCCCCGGTTGGTGTAAATTTGATCCGTCATCCGTAAAATGACAGTCATAGCCTATTAATTAGAATTGGTGGTAGACGAAAGTCGTCCCGTGAAGACAACCCATTCATAGTAAATTCCTGTAACGTCAAGCCACTATTACATAAATAAATAAAAACTTTCAAATAATCAAACAACTGAACAAGTATGCAGTGGACGTGAATTTGCGATCTAACTGCTGAAATTAAGTTGCTTAATTCAATGATTATTGTTTAAAAAACGTAAAAAACATTGTTTTTAATTTTATTTTTTTCTGCTCCAAAGAAATTTTCTTTACTCACGAGCTATTAGTGATGCTGCAATTGTTGCATATTGCAGCTTGTATGCTCAGCAAAGTTCTCCTTCTGACTGGCTTCAGCAATATCATTCTCATCCAGCCACCTCTTCGCCCCTGATGGATTCCTGGCACGTGACCGAACTAAAGCATCGGGAAGACGAGAGAACATGCATCCAACTTCAGGGATCAGACACAAAAAACAGAAGTAAAAGAACTATTTTTTTTGGATATTCATTTCAAACAGGAACATTTACTGGACACGGAATATTTTGCAATTTCTTTACAAATTTTGGTCTGTCTTCTAGCGACGCTTGTCCATGTGATTCTATGATTGAGTGCATCATCCATAGTAACATGAGACGAAATCTGTGTTGTTGCCTGGGAATCTCAGCCATTTCTTGAGAGGACCTTCCTGAACTGCTGATTGGTTATGACAGTCCTTTGATGTTGAACTACATCAAGTATATTGTAGGAATAACGCACGTCGTTAACGAGGACGCTGTGTAATAGATTCATATGTTTTTTGTCTCTTCGCTAGGTCTAACCTTTTGTGTAATTTGCAAGGTTCATCGAAGGACCTTTTTGAACTGTTACTTGCTGATATTGTAGGAATAACTCACGCGGCTAACGAGGCCGAATGGAATATATTTTTTTGTTTCTTCGCTTGCCCTAACCTTATGTTTAATTTACAGGTAAATTTACTACGCAATAGCAATCATTATTTTCTACATTTTTTATGCCAAATAAATTAATCATAAAAATAGAAAAAGAAACAAAACACAGGACGGAAGATGATACGTAACGAAAGATCGGTACAGCAAAGTTTTAGAACATCCGAGTATTAAGTAACGTAAAGCAAGAGCAGTAATCTATCCTTTACTTACTCTTGATGCCATTGATTAGAGTGAGCGAGATGAACACGCTCTCTTAATTTTTACAATAACTAAGCAGCCAACGACAATAGCATAATATAATCGCGGTTCTCAGTTAAGCAACATTAAGCGCAAACAAAAACTTGGATGGGTTAATGCATTTTGAATTGAGCCACTTTTTAGGAGCAAATGGTCTAAGCCTCGGAAGCATCGTGCTAATCATCCGATTTCATTCAAAATTCAGATTAACAAATTAACCAAAATATTAGTATTGGTGTTATACATTATTTTATGCACACCTGAAAGCCGTCGGGAACCATTTATGTTCCCAAGTGAACTTCTATGTGTAAAGATGACTTGTGACAAGCAATGAAGAATGGCAGCTGACATAAATGTGAGACAGTCGTATGTTCCAGCTGTGAATTGTATAAGGAAAAATGTACATTAAAATATTTATGGTAAAAGATTATTATATGAATTTTAAAAACTTTAAAAAGGTTGAAAATACCTGAACTAGACACTCGCTATATATCTTTCCCGTAACTAATGCGTTAATAAGTTCATTCTGGAATGTTGACGCTTCCTATACTACAACAGTGGTTCTTAACCGGAGCTCTACGGAGCACTGATAGTGAGAATATTCCAGGTGCTTTACTTTACTAAATTTGGCACATAATGTTATTATTATGCTAGCACGGACTGACCTTATAAACTACAAGTCCTTCATGGCTACAAAAACTTTAAGTATCACTGCATAAATTACCTACCGATTTAATGATGTATTAAAAAAATCTAAGCTACTTTTTATATATCTCATAGTATTGATCGGTGTGATGTAATCATTAAAGATGAAAGTCTAGCAGTTTTGCAGCGGACCGACTGAATGCGATTGCGGCGTGGAGCAGACCCTGTCACACCTTCTGGAGTGTGCGCTGTGTCCGAGTGGCTGCACCCAGGAGGACCTGATGATGGCCGGGAGTAACGCCATCGACGTCGCCGACTTTTGGGCAGACAGGATCTGACCCTGTAGTTTCCGACACGATTATATATCAATTATACAATGCCATGTTTTCGACTAGCACTACGTGCTCCTACCAAGCCTTATAATATTAGATGGAATATATTGACGTAGAAAATAATAACCATAACAAAAACCAACAGAACTTTTGGTGTGAATTTGGCTTCGATGGCTTTAATAGATTCCGTAATTACCCATTACTACTTCATGGCATCAATTCGGTGGATTGGTTTGCAGCAACAAAATCTTACGTCTCGATCTCAACTCTTCTCAATACTCTGCAACCCTCTTTAGCTCAGCATGAGAGCTACAACTCATGTTCTCGAACACTTGCTGCCAATACTCCCGTCTAGGGCGCCCTCTTAGTTTCTACCCTCAAGCATCCCTTCCACAATGTCGTGAAGAAGACCATCGTGGCGCATTTGCAATGCCGACCGTCAATGTTCCATAGTATTATAAAATGATATCTTGAGTTATAAACTACCTCAGTATAAGAACAAGACTTTTGATTAAATAATAAGAAAGGTCTGTGTTGCCATCCCGGGCGGAGTTATCCCGACGGGATTGCGGTCACGCGCCTCCCCGAGATTCAATTCCCCCGCCCCGGGGAAATTTTTATCACATTTTTAGCACTGGCCACACCGACAGACGTCAGCGTCCCGCAGGACCGGGATAAATTACCTACTGCGGGCAACACCGGAATAGACGCGACCCAAAAAATGATTTTTTTATATTTATAAAAATAAAAGTATATTTTTGTGTACAAGCATATAACATAATTAAACCTGCTAGTCACTCGAATTCAATGAAGAGATGTATGAAAAATTCTGTTATTTTTTTTAATTCAACGATGCACTGTTTTTGGTGCAAACTATCATCAAATTTTCACCAATTTACCAAAATACTGATATCAGCTTGATATAGCCAGTGATGACTATGCCAGTGTTGTTAATTTGATTCTCATCCTGCCACCACGCGACTGAATAACTACCCTTTTAAAGGGAGGAGGATGTTAGTATAAGTATTATTATAGACCTTGATATCAACTTGATGTAGCTCTTTTAGGCTGATGCCGTACAGCCTCTAAAAACGATCTTTTGTTTCTTATTTTTCTTCGCTCGCCTGACATGCAAATCTAATAATGTTAGTTTTAATTTTATAATATTACGCAGGCGTTTGCATACGCCATTTTATTGGTTATGACAGTTGCTCCATTTCATGTTGGTGCAACTGTCATCTTTAATTTGCTTTTATGCCGCGATCATTGGTGGCGCGGCATTTCACAGTGTTCGGAGTTGTCAATTGACTCGCGCGCGGCCGGCGAAATGTCATACCGGTCGGCCGTAGAAATCAAGTGTTTATTTCAAATAAACGCGAATTGTGAACCAAAAACAAGTTCTTTTGCTTGGTAATCTGATCCTTCATTCTTCCCTCCACGCAGCGCCGTGACGAACCCGCGACTTGTCTTCATTTTAAAAACGGGGGATGTCAATACCTTCTAGCTAGACTCAACCGCTTTCGTTCAAAAAAAGAACAGTTCATATAATAAACAATAACCAATGACACGCTTACACTTAAAGCAATGTAAAATCATCATGTAATTAATATTTGTAATGAAAGTCAAAAGCAAATGCAAAAATATAAACAACAGTATATCCATTAAAATCAGCATGATATAGCCCTTGTAGACTGGTGCCGAAAACCTCGATACGCAATCTTTCGTCTCTTATTTTTGTTCGCTCGTCAGACATGCATGTGTCGCCATATTGGTATTTTGCCAAGTGCGGTCACGAGTGTGACGTTAGTTATGTACTTATTATGTAATTCTGTAAGTCACCACTTGTTGCGCTGGATATTCGCCCACTACGAGCGCTTAGTTGTCCCCCGACCGCGACGAGTGTCGTATTGTGGCCGGCCCGGCGCCTGAAGCATGTTATTTAGCCCGGGCCGGAAGTTTGTCAAGTTTAATTAAATACACGAGGAGGATGTTATCATATACCGACATTTAAAGAATTTCCCAGTCCTGGGAAATTCTCTTATATACTCTCTCCAAACATGAGGCCGTACTTGATTAGTGTATCATATCCCCCATACCCGTTCCTTATATGAAACATATGGTCACCACTTATTACCACTACTCAGCACTGTCAGTTGCCTTTGTAGACGATTTTTCCAAAATCTCTGCACCTGAAGGTCCACCTGTGAACATGTATAGTTTCCGACGACATCCAGAACAGGAGTTTGGGACTTGCTGAAACGACAGCTGCAGTATCCGAAAGAATATTTTGGGTGGTTTGTTAATATCTTTTTAAATATATCATTTTATATCATATACGTTTAAGACGAAAGATTCGCAGTGAACAGTGGTTGAAACCAACTTGAGTGAAGATATTGACATATTTAGTGTTATATTGCTTCATATTCAGTGCTGCTGTGGACGGATACGAAATGTTGGACGTTTGATTTTGTGACGATAATGCCGTGTTATCTGTGTATCAACCATGATATACTTATGACACGATTTTTATTGTCACAATTCCAAACTATTTGCGTTGCGTATTCCGACACTCGTTCTTATTATGTAAGTTCTTCAATAACGAATTCAAATTGTAATATATTTTGTAATGTCATTGAAGGAAAAGAAATTAAAGATTGTACAAATTGTAAATAAATAAATTTGACTAGCATGTCGCCCTCGTGGCCTGGGTCATTTGGTCATAAAAAGGGGCTAAACTCAATGTGCGTGGTGCCCAAATAATAGATCTATTGATCAGTCTGTATTCTCTACTGATGATGATGATAGTTTAACTTAAAATTGAACGCGGCGTAAAAAAGAGAGAAAGAATAGGAGAGGGAGAGACGTTTGATATTTGATTAAAGCCTTTTTAAAGTGTTTCTGCATTGAAATGTCACATTTTGTGCAACTGCTGAAGAGTATGCTGCAGTCAAATTCTGAACCAGCACAAGGAGAAATGTCTGAGGCATGTCGCAGGCAAATGCAGAATTTTAAGCACGTCATCTTGCACCGAACACAGATTCTCAAACGTTCATATTAAAATACTGTTATCGATATTTAAATGATTTCATACGACTTATATGACTTGTTGCGTGAAATTCTTTCGCGCTTTTTTTATGTAAACACATACACAAAAATACCGTCAGATGGCGATACTAATTCTGAAGTCTCATTTGTGGAATTCTATGACGCTTACCATGGTACATATGGCTAAGCGCTGCATGTGAAGTGTTGATCCGCCAACGTCATAGACTACAGCCCGAGAATAACGCATCATTCTTATTATTACAGCAATTTACTATGAATGGGTGGTCTTCACGGGACGACTTTCGTCTACCACCAATTTTAGTATTAATAGACTATGACTGACATTTTACAGGTGAGGGATCAAATTCACACCTACTGGAGTAATTTAGAGCTCAGAAATCGACTAAAAAATATTTTTAAATAACCAAGTAAGCGGATATAAATGGTTCATAGTCTAATAAAAAAAACATAATTTCGACGTATGCTCCCTTAACTGGAGTATATGGAGGCCACAAACTAGCATCATAAAGTTGTCAGGCACTATAGTCCTCACCTCATCTCATGTTTGCTCTGTCTCAAGAATCTCCACCGAATATTACATTCAGTCTATAGTTCCCGACAGCTTTTCAGAAAGACGAGAGCCCGGGGGCTTGAAGAAAAGACATCTCTAGTTTATACTCTCTTGCGGCATCCGAAGAACACCCAGTTTTTTATGCGATTTTGCTTTTTCGATTTTTTGAACGAAATCTTTACTTTTATACGCGATTTGGTACTTTTCAAGCGATATTTTGACCATTGGAATCCGATTCACGAATTACATGAAAAAAATGCGCGCCACTTTTTGGAACCGATTATCGCATAAAAAAGATGGAGCCTACATGTCCCAGCAAGGTCTACCTTCGTGTCTTGACCTACTGTAGTATGAAAGGTTGACTTGCTCATTCCCTCACCTTGTCATTCTTCAGAAAGTTAAACCATCGTACCCCGTGTATTCTACGGCGACATCTATTATCAAACGCATTATACGGTACGACTTATCTTCTTCGTAGTATCAATCCGGTGGATTGGTTTGCAGCAACATAATCTTGCATCTCGATCTCCATTTCTCTCGCTCCTCCTTAACCCTCTTCAGCTCAGCATAAGAGCTACAACTCATGTCCTCGAATACTTGCTGCAAATACTCCCGTCATAACACTTATAAATAGTGTTAAAAAGAGCCTGAAAGAGAGCCAAAGTATGTCAACCGCATACGGATACTCGGAAAGCGTTCCAAGGATCTGAAAGTCTGTGTTTCATAGACAGGAGATCAGACGTAAGCGTGCCATTGTTGGAGGAAGTCCAACATTTGAGAAGCTTGCATCGCTTCTCGCAGAATGCTCTGCAGATATTATTATGAAGGTCCACACGTGGGGAGCAATTTCCTTCCCGGCGACATCTTGAACCTACAAGGCAACTTTTCCTTTGAGAGAGAAACAGAAAGAAGTGCCACGTGTCCGCCACTTCTATACTCCTGTTACACGGAATCGCAACAAGCGATATGAAAACTGAAAACGTATTGCAAAGATAAATATATTTTTAATATATTTTACTATTCGTTTAGAGATGCATTTCAAATGATTAATATGTAATATAATTAACCTATCTATCTATAAGATGGCGGATTTGTGTACAAAGTGTCTATGATAAACTAGGGAGTGTATCCGAAATAATAACAGTAAAAATCAATTGTTTTGAATATAATTAAATTAATTAATAAAAAAACAAATTATTATTTCTAACGGCGTTATTTCTAAACTGAATTTTAAAAATAAAGAACGATATTTTTTTTATTTGAAATAATTCCATAAAAGATAATGTCAACAGAGTAGAGGATTTGAAGATGGATTTTTTTGCAGGAGATTTTCTGATGGGTATAAAGAACGCGAAGTGCTCGGGTAATAAGCGAGCTATCACAGGTTCGAATCCCAGCAAAGCAAAAAACTGCAATATAAATAATATATTGTTAATCCGATTTTTACAGAAAAATTGAGCAAGCCTCCAGAGTGTCAGAGCAATCGATATGTCTTGGATATTATAAATGCCTTGTAAGCCTCCAGGCTCTCGTCCCAGAGTACAACTACTCGGGTGATGACATGACTTGAAAAGAAACAATGATCGTGGCAATTGACAGTATTAACAGTATTTTTTGTTTACTATATGCTTCTCCTATGAAGCAGATATGAAGTAATAAATATACGAGTATTCAACGATTGATATACGAGTACGTACTACCACCCCCTTTCTTTAAAAGGTAGTTATTCAGTCGCGTGGTGGCAGGATGAGGAGCAGATTAATAACACACAGACTTTATCTGAAGCACATTGACATATATATTTTAATAACTTAGCAAACTTCCGGCCTAGGCGGAATGACATGCCGGGACGGCTATCATGCGACCTTCTCGGCCGTCGGTACACAACTGAGCGCGCTCGTGGCGATCTACGTAACTAGTCCAAAATGCCAATATGGCGACAGATACATGTACGACAAGCGAACATAAATAAGAGACTAAAGATTGTATACCGAGGTTTTTGGTACCAGTCAGCAAGGGCTATATCATGCTGATGTCAGTACATACAAAATTATAGCAAATATTAGATCACATTCAGTCAAAAATATATTTTTAATATTTTTTATAACATTATTTGTACAATATAAGCAAGAGCTGATAGAGCATGTGCAAGCAAAGCATTACGTGTGTGTAAGAGATACAGGAGTGTACACGGTGATGCTACTTTCTCTGATATTACATCCTTGCTGCAGAGCGCAAAACGAATAAAAAAAACATCGCTTCAAAAATGCAGTGCATCATCTTCTTATTGTCATCGATAGCCCGTGTGTTGCCTAGCATAAGGTCTTGAGGTGTGCAGCTTGTTGGGCACATGAAGCATGTGAGGCGGTCTGCAGGACTCCGCAGTCGCACAATAGTGACTCTCCTGCCGAAGAATTCCCCACCGCTCGAGGTTGTCCTTTGTTCTACCAACTTCGGTTCTTAATCTGTTCAGGGATTTCCAGGTCCATCATGAAAATGGCAATCGTCAGAGAATTCTCAAAATGGAATGTCAACACTGTTGTTGGGCAGCATTCTTACGTGTGTGTTTACATAAGAGCGCAGTCGTTCTGCAGGAGATGGGTGGAAGTTAATACTCGGCTTACCAGGGCGGAGGATGAAGTAATCCATCAATTTCTTTTTACTGCTGCAGAACAAAGAAACTTCCTTCCACTCCAGACGATGGGGCAAGGAAGGGGATCAGAGACGTTGCAACTTCATATCATCAAAGGTCAAAAACTGAAAAAATGTATAATAATCATATCCAAAATTGCAAAAAGTAAATTCTTCACATGCGAAAGTGAACACTAAAATATATACATTTACATATGAACTTATTTTGCAATGAGTATTTGAAAATTTCCCAGCTTTTAGACTTTTAAAGTTATGTACAAAAAAACTATGTACGATAGATCGTCTTACATATATAAATCCTACGGCTTTCAAGCCACAAATTCGTTACTAAAATACAGGAAATACTCCTTTAACGTTTTCATAAGATCGTATAACTAGCTCGATGCTCCCGAGGCCTGGAATATATAGTCCTAAAAGATTTTCCAATCCAAAATAACAACATAGAAGGGATGATTACACGAAAAATCGCCGCAAGCACTATAGGAAAAATCGTTATAAATTTAATAAAAACGTGTGATGTAGAAGAATTGACTGTAAATGGACTACACAGGCAACTTATTACAAACTTGCTAATAAGAACCTTGCATGTCTATTGTGTTTCTATATATATCCTCTCTCTGAATTGGTTATCGAATTACCGGGTGGCAGGATGCAGGAGCAGATCAATAACACAAAGAACTTGTTTTCGAAGCAAAATCCGCGTTTATTATAAAGGCTTGATTTCTACGCCCGACCGGCATGACATTTCGCCGTCCGGGCGCGAGTCCATTGATTACCGGACACTGTCACATGCCGCGCTGCTAATGATCGCGGCAAAAAAGCAAATTAAATATGACAGTTGCACCATGTCATAAAAATAAAATGGCGTATGCAAATGCCTGCGTAATATTCTATAATTAAAACTAAAATTATTAGATGTGCATGTCAGGCGAGCGAACAAAAATAAGAGACAAAAGATCGTTTTTCGAGGATTTACGGCATTAGCCTAAAAGTACTATATCAAGCTGATATCACTATGTATGCTTTTGTTTGTTTTTGTATATTTAATTTCATTTATTTTTATTTTTGTTAGATGCTCGTTTCTTGTACAATATTTCAGTATATTTTGTTTACTAAAAGTGTTAATTTATATATTTAATACATCACTGTAAAATATATTGCTATAATAAACCATTTCTATTAATTTTGACCTTGACTTTAACTCGAACCCGCAATTTCTCGCATCATAATCGAGCTGGCCGACAACTGCACCACGCGTCTGGACAAATTTAAGAATAAAGTTTCCGTGTATCGGAAAATGTAGCAAATAACTTGAATGTGTCGGTGTGGTCATACTCGTACCTACCGCGGAGTTTTCCCGACACAGCCAGACAATCTCCCGTCTGGGAATATTATTTTCGAGTAGAGCAACACTTTAGTATTCATCCCAGGTGCAGTAACTGCGCAGTGTTGCCAGTATTATGAAAGTTTAATGCATTATTTCCATATTATACACATTTAAACAGCTGGAATTTCAGTGGAATTAAATTTGAATTTTCGATTGGTTAGAAACGTATCGGCAACATAAACTGTTAAACGAACACTTAAGCAAGCAATATACAATAACATCCTCCTCTCTCTCGAAAAGGTTGTTATTCCGTCGCGTGAGGGCGTGATGAGGAGCATGTCAGCAAACAAAGACTTTCTCAGAAACACATTGACATATATTTACGTTAAAACTTTACAAGCTTCCAGCCAGGCGGAATGACATGCCGCCGGGCGTAATACGACCTTCTCGGCCGTCAGCACAAAACTGCTGTGCCCGTGATGAGCAGTAGCACAGCGACGCCAGTTACAATATATGTAACTAGTCAAGAAATGCCAATATGTCGGACACATGCATGTCGACCAGCGAACAGAAATAAAAGACGAAAGATTGTTCATCGAGGTTTTCGGTACCAGTCAGCAAGGGCTACATCATGCTGATGTTAACAAGTATATTGAATATTCATAGAAATATATATATTTTTAAATTTTACTACGAAAAGAGATGTCTAATAGCAGAAATATATCAATTGCTACAAAAAAATATACATATTTAATTTTTGTACTCTGGGAATTATTACTACAGCAACAATGGCACGTCGTTAGTGCCGTCCACGTTACATCACCAAAGTTAAACAACATTTGACGCGGACCAACACTTGGATGGGACACCGCAGGTTTCTAACTTCGTGTCGCTGATCTGGGTGAGCCGCTTTTTAAGACTAAATGGTATAATATAATTATCCGACTTTCATAAAAAAATATTAAGAAACCACCCAAAATATGCTTTAAATACTACAGATACCGTCTCTACAAGCCTTCGAGCTTCTGGCTTGAAGGTCGTCGGAAACTATGGAATTATTCAAAGTATATCATAATTCCAGAACTCAAGTAAAGGTGGCTACCCAAAGAGTAGGTACACTCAAGTGACAATGGGCAGGACATATCTGTGGAAGAGACGACTGTCGATGGGGAAGAAAAGTGTTGAAGTGGCGTCTAAGAACTGGCAAACGTTGGCCGACCCCCTGCAAGATCTACTGACTGATGAATAGTGGGAGTAGCCTGGATGCGGAATACGAAGGATCGAGAAGGATGGTGACTCATGTGGGAGGCCTATCTTCAACGGTGGACGAACACAAGCTGATGATTATGATGATGATTCGTAAACTCTTAATGCCGTGTCTTTCTTCAATTTAATCAGTATATTGAGTATAGGTCGTGTATTACACTTGAATTAATTGTTTTCAGAACTACACCGGAGTGGATATCAAGAACTTCTCGACTTCTTGGTCAAACGGACTGGCCTTTAACGCTCTCATCCATCGTTGGCGGCCGCATCTCTTCGACTTCTCCAGTGTGGCCAAGAAGCATCCAAATGCTAGACTGGAGCATGCCTTCCGCATCGCTCAAAACCATCTGGGCATCAATAGACTACTGGATCCGGAAGGTAAGGAAAATTCACCATTACCATATCCGCTCCCCTAACTAGAGCATATGGCATTAACAAACTGCCGCTACAAAGCTCTGTCAGCCGCCGCGGACACACGCTAAAGAATATTGATATATGGATACAATACACTTGGTTTTCTTTCTTCAGAGGTATTCTCCTACATATGTTCACATAAAAAACGAAATGCATGTTGTTCGCTCGCCGTCCCCCGCTGCACTCTCCGATAAAATTCTAACTTTATTCATGCGGGACTGCAAAACGTCAATTTCAATTTGCGCGCATCGGACTTATCGCTATTTTTCAATAGCTTTTAGTCCGGAGTACCAATTCGCAGCTCCGGACAAATTTTGTCGAGTCAACATTTTCGAGAGTATGATATAAAAAGCTTCGATAAAAGAGACACGACAATACAACATTATAAAACGAAAGAATAATATAAACAAAATCTTTATTGCTGCTGCACCTTGATGTGGAATGTGATTAAAAAATATTTAATTTAACTACTACCTTACGCTCGACAAATTTTCGTGAGTGAAGGACTTTGACCACGATGTTTTAACCCTTTCGCATCGGTTGTCGGCATATGTCGTCATAAGATTCCCCGACCGTTGAGATCGATTGACGTGATATATCGTTTTGCTAGTTTCTTAGAATAGTTTTTATGCATCATCTGATAGCTAAAGGATACAAGAACCAATGTGATATATGAAAATACACTAGATAAGTATATTTATGCTTCAAATACTAGTTTTATAAATGACAGTATAATTTGTATTCAAACCGAGCCGTAATGAAAGGGTTAAATAATATTGAATATAAAAAAGGACAATAAATAAAAAATATATTCAAATATTAGTAAACCTGAGCCGCTTGCTTCTTTAGCATGAGCTCCACTAATAATGCCGGCGGTCATGGCTCAGTGGTAAAGCGTTTAAGGATTTTTAATCGATTTCTGAGCTCTAAAATACCCCGATTGGTGTGAATTTGATCCATCACCCGTAAAATGTCAGTCATAGCCTATTTAATTAAAATTGGTGGTAGACGAAAGTCGTCCCGTGAAGACCACCCATTCATAGTAAATTCCTGTAACAATAAGGATGATGCATGAATCTCGGGCTGTAGTCTATGACGTTGGCGGATCAACATTCCACATGCAGCGTTTAGCCATATACACCATGGTAAGCGTCATAGAATTTCACAGATGAGACTTCAGAATTAGTATCACCATCTGTCGGTATTCTCCTGTATGTGTTTACATAAAAAAATATGTAAATAGATGCCTCTAAGTTAATTATTTTCTTCATGAATGCTTTCGATTAGGACGTCACATGTGTCGTCATTGTTCGCTTAAAACCTTATATAAGGGTGCGTTAAGATCGTTCTTTTATTCGCAAATCAAGTCAATGAACATATCCCTTGTTCTATTGTGTGAAGTCATAGTCAATGTACAATGGAATCATTAGTAAATAAATCAATGGGCAATGATGAAAGAGGAAAATGCCAACACATTCAAGAATGTTCTCTATATACTAACGTTCTTACTATCAACTTCACGAAGAAGACACGCTCAGGTTAATCAACAAATATTCTTACTGACATCAGCATGATAGAGCCCTTGCTGACTGGTACCGAAAACCTCGATATACAATCTTTCGTCTCTTATTTCTGTTCGCTTGTCGTACATGAATGTGTCCGCCATATTGGCCAGTCGGCGAGAGCGTATTGTATTGTGGCTCGGCCGAATGCTGTGACTAGGCCGGGCCACAAGTTCGTAAAGTTTAACGTAAATATATGTCAAATTGCTTCAGAAAAAATCTGTGTTATCAATCTGCTCCTAATCCTGCCACCACGCGACTGAATAACAACCTTTTGAAAGAGAGGAGGATGTTAATACTTTCTTGGTCACAAGGCTTTATATAGAAAAAAAATAGTGAAATAAGCATCCAATTTTTATTCTTCCCATATCTTGCAAATATGATCACCACAAATAACCGGCACTCAGTCCTGTCTTTAGTCACTGGCCATGCTTTCTCCCAAGACATATATACGCCCGAAAGTCCACATGGGAACATATATGGTTCCTAATGAGCACCAAAGCAGGAGCCCGAGGACTTAAAAAGGCAAGTGCTATATTTTCCGAGGTAGTTTTTGAGTGATTTGTTTATCTTAACATCATCCCCTCTCTCAAAAAGGTGTGTTATTACGTCGCGTGAAGGCAGGATGAGGAGCAGGTCAGCAAACAAAGACTTTCTTTTAGAAGCACATTGATTTTATTTATGATCAAATTTACAAGCTTCCGGCCAAGCGGGAGGACATGCCGCTGGCCGACATGCGACCTTCTCGATCGTCAACACATAACTGACGCGCTCATCGGCGCTTAGAAATTATTAAATATTGTATATCGAGGCTTTTCGGTACCAGCCTGCAAGGGCTATATTGAGCTGATATTGATATATATTTTAAATTATAGATTGATCTAAAAAAAACAATTTAAAATAAGCTTGTGTCTATCTACTGTTGATAGCAGCTTTTCTAAACAAATATGTCTATGCAATAAAAAGAAACGTAAAATTATTAATTAATATTTATAACCCTCTGGCGCCCAAGTGAGATTTCTGACGAAAATTAAATTGTCCCGCAATGGGTCTGTAATTGAATTTGAATAATTGGGCGTATTTGCGCGCCCCCTTAGGGGGGCGTAGCTCCCAGGGCTTACGCGAAATTGATTGAGCAAACTCAGTCGGCGATTCTTCAGGCCACTTGTATTTTTATTAGATTTTTTTAAATTCGAAAAAAAAAACAAATATTTACTGAACTCTGATGCTATCAGAAGGGTATATAATATATATTCGTATATTGGTATAATGTAGGTAGGGCTTTATTCTTATGGATTATTCGAGAGAGTTTCATTTTGAATGGAAAATTCTGGAGTCTTGATTTATTACATAAATGGGTAGATAATTAATTGCCCGTGGGCTATTATTGAGTATTTGACTTACTATATAAGAGTAATAATTTAATAAATCAATTATTCTGTTAGTTGCCATGGCCACTCTTCTCATGTCAGCTTTGCTTCCTAGTCCGCAGTTTACAATACTTAACAACGAAAATTTGTAACGAATATAAGCTCCATCTAGTGAGCGGTTATGAAAAAAATTTATAAGATAGGTCTTCTTATTCTTCGTTTAAAAAAAAATCCGCTCTAGTTTGAAAATGCCCATCTTGTTCTGTTAGCTGCCACAGTAATTGAAACTCAGTGCAGATTTAGATGTGAGCTTATATTATAGACAGTAAATGAATGAGTTGATTGGTTTACTTCAATGGGAAACTAATAAGGCCATATGAATCAGAAGGTGTGCAATTATTTTTTCATAGTTGCCTTCTTTGCAACCAAAAAAATTAATAACAGATCTTAGTCACACTTGGCGGGAACAAAAATCAGGACGTCCATCGCGAATGACTGCTGCGCCGACACTGAGATTGCTAGCGATGTGTCGTTTACGCTGCGGAGTGGGCAAAAGACTAACATACACAACAGTGTTGCAAATTTTTTCATATGCTTCAAGAAAGTATAAAAAAACAATAGTAAAAATTCCTACCTGAATCAGGGAACTTGAACTTGTCTTCTGCAAGCCTTGCTGCTGGACTGCCCGCCTTCTCCACGGATCCCCTTCTTCCATTATCACTCGGAGCACTATCACTTGTATCACCGACACTGTTTCCATCTCTAGCACGAAGCTTATCAGCCAAGGAGGCATCTCTGGGAGAGCTAGGTACAAACCTAGGCGAACCGGCAACATCCCTAGGAGAGCCGGCAACTTCAATAGGAGAGCTCACAACATCCTTAGGAGAGCTCAACACAAATCTAGGTGAGCCTGAAACATCTCTAGGAGAACTGGCGACGTCTCTAACATTGCTCTTCTCTAGATTGCTTGCATCTTCAGTGGGGGAGTTTCCTCTAGCTCGTACGTACGCCCAGTCTTCTCTCAACTGCCTGATCTTCTCACGCAGCTCAGCGGAAATAGGCTGCTTGGCTCCTTCGCACTCCTTTTCGATGTTTGTGAAGTTTTCAAGGACCTCGTTGACGTCCACCTCGCGATCGCGGACTTGAACCTGCGGACAATTTGCAACAGTTAAAAATATTATTTTTTCTTCTTTTACGTTAATGTTAGTGCACTGTTTTATTCCAATTAATGCGGTAAAGCATGATATTATACCTTCACCATGATTAGGGCCATTCATTCAGGATACAGAAACTTTATAGGTTGCACAAAAATTGCCCATGACAAGGTTAGTACTTCTTTTTATTACAATTAGCGCAGTATAGCATAATATAATACATTGACAATGATTATGTCCATCCAGGATATGACAACTTTATAGTGACATCAGCATGATATAGCCCTTGCTGACTGGTACCGAAAACCTCGATATACAATCTATCGTCTCTATTTCCGTTCGCTTATCAAACAAGAATGTGTCCGCCATATTGTCATTAGTTATAAACACCGCCGCTCGTGGCGCGGGCGAGAGCCCATACCGATCGCGGAGATCAGTCGCCTACCACCCTTCGGCGTGAGCATATTGTATTGTGGCTCGACCTACTGCTGTTCCTAGGTCGAGCCCTAAATTTGTAAAGTTTTATCGTAAATATAAGTCAATGTGCTTCTGAAAAAGTCTTTGTTTTGCTGACCTGCTCTTCATCATGCCCTCACGCGAAGAAGTAACAACCTTTTGAGAGAGAGGAGGATATTAATAGCTAGCACAATATTTGCTCTAGGTGCAGATTATGATATCTCAAGCTTGCGTAATACTTGTACATGACCCACAATATGACGACTTTCATATTTAAATAATACTTGTTCACAACTTCCATGCTACCCATTATATGACGTCCTTTAATGCATGTACTATTCCAAGACTGAAGGTATGTCAACCTCCAAACATGTACATGACACATAATATGACGATCTCTAAGCACGCAATATACTGTTCAATTGCCCAGAATATGACAACATCCATGCTTAAACAACATGTTTTCATGACCCATGATATGATGTCCTATCATGCGTGTACTATACCAAGACCCAAGATATGTCAACCTCTAAGAATTCAATATACTTGCCCATGACATGTAATATGACGACCACTGTGCATCCACCATACTTTTCAATTGCCCAGAATATGACAACCTCCATGTTTTTACAACACTTTTTCATGACCTAGGATATGACAATCTCCATGATTGCACAATACTTGTCATTGACCCAGAATTTACAATTCCGTGCTTGCACAATACTTGCCCATGACCCAAGATACGATTGCATCAATTTTTCCGTGCTTATGACCCAGACTATGATAATCTCCATGCTTGGAGAATACTTGATCATGAACAATGATATGACAATCCCACGATTGCACAAAAGTTAACCGTGAACTAGACCATGATAATCTCCATGCTTGCACAATACTTGCTCATGAACCCATGTGATAAGACAATCCCACACTTTAACAATACTTATTTATGTCCCAGAATATAATAATCTCCATGCTTGCATATTAGTAGCTCATGACCCGTGATATTATAATCCCATGTTTGCACAATACTTGTCCGTGACCCAGAATATGATTATATCCATGCTTGCACAATACTTGTACGTGACCCATAATATGACAATCCCATGCTTGAACAATATTAGTCTGTGAACCAGAATATGATGATCTCCATGTTTGCACATTAGTTGCTCATGACAGTCATGACCCATGATATGATGACACACCAATGTTTGATGACACACCCATGACCATGATAAACGACCTCCATGCAACCAAAATGCTTATTCATAACCTGTGATATGATGACCATTTGCACCGTGCTTATCCATGTCCAGATATTTAGTATGTAATTACCCTCACCATGATGTTGTCCACCACCTTCTTGATGTCCTTGGGCGGGCGGTCCTTGCAGATGTTGATGCGGGTTTTGGTCTCCATCACCCAGGATATGACGGAATCAAGACGGGCGCCGTACTTGTTCAGCGCGGCCAGTTTGGAGTTTATGTACTCGCGATGGGCGACCAAACTTGCAGTAGTCTGAAACCAAATCAGCCAATATTATATCTGTTATGTATGTCAAGAGCTAATACAAATGTATTTAATAGTTTGAGAAACAACGTCCTGCACGAAACGCCCACGAACCACGAAGCTACATCTCCTACATGTACAATTAGTTGGTAAAACTAACAGTTGCATATAATGTTTATTTGTAAAAATATAAACGATATCAATTTGATTTACCTGTTCCATCTGTGTCTGTACAGCAGCAACCTGGTCGTTCTTGGGCAGCTGCTTGGAACGACAGTAAGAACTTCCATGTCCTTCTGCTTCGTGCACAACTCTTCTTCTCGGGCCTAAGAAATAAGAACAAACCACATGACATTATTAAAAAAAGACCACTAACAAGTGATACATTCCATTTAAGGTAAGCAATACCGACCAAGTTTATCAATACCGATATTTTACTTTTAATAACAGTATTAACAGAAGAATTAACCTTTAAACGCCCAGTGGTTTCCTTATGGGACCGCAAATTTGCGTCGTTTAATGCCCTACGGTCCCATACAGGAGTGCTAATGGTTCATTTCACAATCGGGTTACAGTAATTTATAATAATAGTATTAAAGTAAGTTCATGGAAGAATCTATTGTGCGACGAAACATTACAAACGTTGGCCTGCTAGGGAATTGAACGACGCAAATTTGCAGTCCCCTATGGGACCACTGGGCGTTTAAAGGTTAAAGAACAACAAACACACATTGTAATTGCGGTTTTTATTAGATTAACTACGTCAAGAAAAATTAGACGCAGACTTTAACTTGTGTCATTGAGATTTTAGGGAAAAATATATAAAACATGTATTGTATATATATAGGCATATATAAAATATAAATAACAATCTGACGAAATCCAGTGATGTCAATTTTTGGAGACCGAAATGGAAAAGATATAAAAAGAAAAAAAACATAAAATGCAAAGATTCGCTGTCAAAGAGATTTTTTTTTTATTGTTTTTCTGAATAACAGTTTGATCTCTGAATGATGTGGTTGATATTTTTATGAGTTGTTATAAATAGAGCAGATGGACTGGAATGCTGTGACGGCTGAAGAGTTTATCTGCAGCAATAATAACATCTCTTCACACGACGAACCATCCATGGAAGTGAGTCGTAAACCAAACATTCAAACTTCAAAATGTGATTGCAAGGGAGTGCTTTTGAATATTACTTCAAGCTTTATTGACTGTCAAAGATGTATTGACTGTGAAGAAATGAATGACATTTGAAGATCAAGGATTATTCATCAATAATATTGTGTTGTTTACTAAATGAATTTTGAAATGTTCCAAACGTTTTTTTAACAAGCTTTCAAAATAACAGCATTTGTTTAAAAAATAGACCAACCTCTTCATGTATCAAGTCATGAATTTAAATTTTTTAATATGCTTAATTCATTTTATACATACATTTTTTATATTAATCTTGTTTATTTCCCAATACTATTTTATTTTATGTTTTGTAGAGCAAAACAGTGGTTTTAATGTGTCATGTAAATTAGTACTTGAGTATTTACTTTACACTGAATCAACGTAATTGCTTCTTACATATTTATAGCATTAAAATTGACAAGAACATGCAAAATGCATGATGCATTGCATTCATTTAATAGGTGTACCGGAAAAGAATGTCGTTTTATGTTATCGCTTTCGAGTGGTCAGTTTTGCTTCAGCAGTCGAACTTTTACAACGTGTTCTGTGTTGTGTCTCTGACTACATATACCTGGAGTGTAAGACTTTTGTAAGGAGAGCTTTGTACCGAATGAGGAATTTATTCTAAATATTATATATGGAGATATTTTGAATGTTCGTAAATGCCAGTGGTTTAAGCAATTTAAATCAGGTAATTTTTTATATTCAATTAATATTTATAACAACAACTTTATGTTGCATAAAATGCTATAATTTGATTATTTAAATTCATGTTTGATGAAGATTATATTGATTCACAAAAATTTGAACTGAAATAAATTAATAACACATTTTTTCCATTTCCTTGACTTACACCACTTTCATAATTATGGGCATATATCAACACATTAACATTTTTTTTTTTTTTTTTATTTAATCAAATATAATAGGATACATTTAAGATTTTTGATAGTATTACATTCATTTTTTTTTTTTTGAAATTCGCTTTCCACGCCACTTAAAGGTAGATCTTGTGTGTGGCGTGGGATTCATCTTTGATTTAAGTGTTGTTTAATTTATATTATTATTTTTTACATTTTTTACATAATAAATTTTTTTTTTTTTAGAATATAAAATAATATCATTCATATTTATAAATTTTTATAGTCGAAGTGACAATTTCAGCATCATTTACATAAATATTTCGATTCTTTAATAGCCTCGACCCATGTAAGTCTCAATTTCCACCAGACACATTGTAATGAACTTAATATAATCAATACTTTTTAACAATATAAATATTTTATACAATTTATATAAATTCTATACTTATTATGCTTGGATCATATACATACAATTACTACTTAGTACCTAGCTTGAATCATATACAGAGAGGTTTACATTAGTATCATTTTAATAATAGTAACATTATAATGTAATAAAAAATTATATATATCATTTATTTCTCATTTTTTGTACAATTACGTCAGATCTGATTTTTTATTTTTGAAGAACCGTTTACCCTTTTATTCATTATTTTCATGTCACTGACTTTTATTTCCGGAGGAAGATTGTTGAAATTCACTATTCCGTTGTATTTGTAACCATTCTTTGCATGTTGTGTGTTAAATTTTGGTATTAGTAGATTATGTATATACCTAGCAGAGTGATGAGTGTTCCAGTTTTCAATTCTCCTTTCTTTTTATTGTCTGTAGAACAGTGTATTTTTTGGTATAATGAATCTACCGTTGGCACTTTAAATTCATTGAATAGGCTTTCTGTTGGGTATGTGGGAGGTTTTTTTAATATGATTTTGATGATAAGTTTTTGTACAGTTCTAATGGGGTTGGTGATATTTAGGTATGTTCCTCCCCAGCCGACAATGCTATATTGCAGTTGAGATTGGACAATGGAGTAGTAAACCATTTTTAAATCTGCTCTAGATAGTCTAATGAATATGTAGATGCATTTGCGTATACGTTTCACTAGTTCGGCTGTGTGCATGTTCCATTTTAAGTTACTGTCAATTAATATACCCAGGTATTTTATTTTTTCTGTGGATTTGATCATTGAGCAGGTTTTTTCACAGTTAGAATTATTACATCCAGGGCAATGTATAAATAATTTAGTAATAGGTGTTTTTATTTTATTTTTTGTTTATGGAGAATGGGATTAGATATGTCTTTTCTGCATTTAATGTAAGTAGATTAATGTCAAACCACCTTTTGAGACAGTTAATGTCATCGTTGGCTAATTTTATTGCTTCCTTCCAGTTATTACTCTCAATTATTATTGCTGTGTCGTCAGCATATGATATTATTTTACCGTTAATATTCAGTTTGAATATATCATTAACATAGATAATAAATAGTAGTGGTCCCAATACCGTTCCTTGCGGTATTCCAAATTCACTAGTTTCTTTTTGACTCGGTATTTTATTAATTTTAACTACTTGAGGTCGTTGATATAGATAACTTTTATCCATTCCAATGCGCTATCACTAATTCCAATGTGTTTTAATTTTGAAATTAGTTTTGGGTGGGATATGCTGTCGAATGCCTTTTTAAATCTATGAATATACCTAGACATTTATTTGATTTATCTAATGAGTCAAGTATATAGCTTGAAAGTTTAGCAATGGCATCTTGGGTGTTTCTGTTTTCCATGAATCCGAATTGGTTTTCATTAATTAGATTATTAGAATTAATGAATTTATTTAATCTAATTTTAACTATTTTTCGAATATTTTTGCTATGTTTGAAATTATTGATATTGGTCTGTAGTTTGTAATATCGTCAGGGTCGCCAGACTTGAAAATAGGTGTAATATTTGTTTGTTTATAAACATTTGGAAAAATTCCAGTTTGTAGGCTTTTATTTATGATAAACGCGAGAGGTTTGGAAATTTGTTTTTAACATGTTTAAGAGTATGTACTTTAATGCCGTCAAATCCTGGTGATGAACCGTCTTTCATGTTATCAATGATTAATTCAATTTCAGCTTCTGTTGTATTTTGAAAATTTGTTATTTTTTGTTCAATGTTAACGTCTGCAGTGTGATTCATATTAGGTTTTTGGCATCTATGAGTTGTGCAAGTTGTTTTCCAACGTTAACAAAATAATTATTAAATAGTTTTTGCGGCTTTAGCTGGGTTTGTTGTGCAGCAAATTATTTGATTGTCATGTTTTATTTGTTTAATTGAATTAGTTTTATGTTTATTTTTGTCAATTATTTCATTTATTACATTCCAAACCTCTTTACCGTTTTTATCAGTGATGTTTAGTTTTTTGTTTATAGTATGATTCTTTTGTTTTCTTTATTAAATATGTGAGTTTATTTTTATATGATATATATTGTTTACTTAAGTTGACGTTATTTGGTTGTTTAATCGTAAGTTTAAATAGTCTATCTTTATGTCGTATTGATATTATTAGACCCTGTGTAATCCATGGTTTGATAGGTCTGTATTTAGAGGGTAACGGTTTCGTTCGACTTTTTTGATGATAAGCTCACGATTTCAGCGATTTTATTGTTAAATATTTCACCACATTCGTTTGCATCACTACAATTATATAGTTTGTTCCAGCATTCATTTTTTTAGTTTGTCTTTAAAAGTATCAAGTTGTAAGAATTTTATATTATTGTTACATTTTATATTTTCAGAATTTTGACTAGTTTGAAATTCGTAGGTAGGAAAACACGAATAATGATCAGTGATATTAGTGTGAACGACGGTAGATGTTAAATTTCTGATATCAGTTATATTTGTAAATATATGATCTATACATGTTGGTTTTTGACCATGTATTTTTCTCGTTATATTACTAATACACTGAAGGTAGTTTAATTCAGCTAACAAGTTTAGGTAAATCTCTTTTTCAGTTGTGTTAGTATCATTTGATATATTTAAATTTATGTCCCCAACAATAATATTTTTTTATTTTTTATTTTTAATAGATAATTTTTAAGTTCTTCAATGAATCCAATTACATTTGATGCGTGGGTGCGGTATATAGCCATAATATTATATAATTGTTTTTTGAATTTAATTTCGACATTTAATGTGTTGGTTTTATTAATATCTTTTATCTCGTCAATTTGTATTATTTCCAGTCGATTTGAGATGAACATTGATATTCCACTGTTTTTGTTGATTTTGGCGGTTGTTGAGTAATAATTATAACCTTAATTTAATGATGAGTAATAATTAATAAAATTATAACATTAATTAATTATTATTTATTAAAAATAAATAGTAAATAAATTAAATAATAAAATATATCACTGCAATAAACATTCACCCTCTCTTTCATCTGCCATTTACAAACTTACAAGTGTGACAGAGACGTCTGCCATCTCATCAGGTTATTCACCTCTTCAGATCACAACAAACCAAAATAACAAAATTATACCCAATTATTTTAATAAATTTAAAAAAAAAACAATTATTTAATTAAGTTTTCACTTATTTATATTTTTAAAATTCACTCAATAATTCATTAAAAAAAACACACAAAACACCTGTACTATATTTTTATTTTAGTGGCCTTTCTTTCTTATATTTTTACTACTACACATTCGTTTTAAAAATTATAAAATTCTCTATAAATAAAACCAACTAAAACTTCCATTCAGGATTTTCTAAATCAAAATTCCAACAGAAAAAAACCTATTGTGAAGGTGTATATGTATTGTTTTAACATTCTTGTAAGGAAAAGGTAAGGATAGTTGTAAATTATATGAAAGATATGGTCTCTGTTTAAGGAGACTGCAGTTTCGACTAACTCTTAGCTTTCCTCAATCCATCACTTCTCAAGAGACAACTGACAGCACCGATCCGTGTAAAATAAGTTGAATAAATAAATATTTATTATTTAGAATGGATCTCAAAGTGAATACTGAAAACGTTGAGAAAAAAAAAACTATATTTATATTTTTAATTGAATCACATTTAGACACTTTCACTATTACTATTTAATAATATAAATTATTATTTATTTTTTTACAAAAAGATTATTGATCACTAATTTATGTTTAACGATTGACAAGTTTCACATTATTGGATTGAACGCGGTATAACCCTCGTATGTAAAGACATTTACGTGAAGTTTATTTTGTATGGCGCTGTGGCGGTACAGAGCGTTCAGTCTGAAATGACAACAAGCCGGTGTGTTGCCTGTGAATGAGTTATTCGGAGATGGCAAGAAGCCAGGTAAGCGGGATACGTAGCGCCACAGTGGGTACTACAGCGATCCCCAAACATTGCCGGCCTGTATTTATTTGTCCTGTAACTAATTTAAGATTTTGGCAGTAAGTTAAATCAATTGGAAGTAAATAAAATTAATCATCAGTAAACTAAATAAACTGGCAGTATCCACTGTGTCAGTATGAATGTGGTCAGTTATAAAATTAAGAGGACAGTAATATATAGGTTCTCAGCATAATCAAGGAAGATAGGCACCTAGTAAGAACCATCTAAGAGAGGCGATCGGTCACATCATGTCACATCATGCGCCACGATGGTCTTCTTCACGACATTGTGGAAGGGATGGTTGAGGGTAGAAATTTCAGAGGGCACCCTAGACGGGAGTATTTGCAGCAAATGTTCGAGAACATGAGTTGTAGCTCTTATACTGAGCAAAAGAGGGTTTGCAGAGGATCGAGAAGAGTGGAGATCGAGATGCAAGATTTCGTTGCTGCAAACCAATCCACCGGATTGATACTGCGTAGAAGAATATATTCAATACTAGGAAAAATTAATGTAAAATGAATGAATGATTAACCCATAAAATGGAAACCTGTTGTTGAATGTTGGAGTATTTCCAGTGATCTCATTTTATTTTTAATAAAAATATTTATAAACGACAAATATATTTAAAAACATGTTGAGAATCTCGAAGTTCGTTCTGTCTCTATTTATCTATTAGAGGTCTCTCTTGGATATTAGAGAGAGTCTGCTCCCCAAGAAGTGAGACAACTGTCCCCAGCCGGATCGCAGAGCAGAGCTATATTAGTCCCATTCCAGAGACAGATATAGATCACCCCATGCTGTCTCATATCAAACACATGTTATCTACATGACTAGCTAAAATATGACTCATCTGTAGGTATTATAATATTCGAATTAGCTATATGCTGGCAAGCCAAAAGTTGTGGTTTCAATCCCTGAAGATTAAAAAAAATAAACGATTTCGGAGCTCTAAAATACAGACAGATGGTGATGAATTTGGCTTCGATTGCATTTGTAGGTCCCCCAATTACCCATTAATAACAATGTTAAATGGATTAAAAAAATCAACGATTTGTTGTTCTTTAAGAGAAATTTCTATAAAGAGTTTTTTTTTATATAAACACATACAGGAAAATACCGACAGATGGTGGTAGTGATGCTGAAGTCTCATTTGAAGTTCATTATATAACGCTTACCATGTTACATTATGGCTAAGCGCTACATCTGGGTGGTGGATCCACCAACGCCATAGACTACAGCCCGACATTCACGCATCATGCTAATTATTAAATGTATTCACTGTGAATGGATAGTCTTCACGGGACGACTTTAGTTTACCACCAATTTCGATTAATAGGCTATGACTGGCATTTTAAAGGTGAGGAATCAAATTCACACCAACTATGGGTATTTTAGAGCTCAAAATCGTTTAAAATATTTTTTTGTCCCTGTTGCGCATCGAACCCAGGACCTTCGGCTTGCCAAGCAAACATTTTGACCACTGAGCTATACCCGCCGGCAAGATGTAACAGATAAGGATAGTAAAATGCATAAATATTATATATACAGGGAGCGGCAAAAAAAACTCGATGGTTTTCGTCGTTATTTTGATTTAAAACCATCGAGCTTTTTGTAGCTCCCTGTATTATAATTAATGGTGTTGTGCTTTACATTTAAGAATTATACAGTATTCAAAAAAAAACAGTCAAAAATCTTGACATAATTAACGAATGTCTTCAAATGTGTTTGTAAAACAGATGGCAAGGAAAAAAATGTGTTGTTTTTACAGCAATCCTGCTAATGAGATGTCCTTTTGTTGTTTGCAAGGTGGTAACAGATGTTTCAGTGTGTTAAGTGCCAAGATGTTCTCGGTGAAGAAAAAAAACAGGAAAAAACGTGTCAAATGGGACACTTTTTTATGCTTCTTTAGTAAAAAAAAAAAAGGTAAATAATTGCGTTTATATTAATGGCTGGTATTTTTGCCATCTGAATTTTAAAACAGTTTCGTTCAATATTAATATTATATTGGTCAGAATTTATATTGAATGTAAATAACCATTCAGACAGGATATTTTTATTAAGTCAACACAAGCAGCTTTAATTTTAAAGATTACATTTTTTTGACTCCCTGGAGACCATCTTCAAATTCTCCAGGGAGTCCAAGACCGTCGGCTCAAATCATTAAAATTAAAATGTGAATCAAAACTAAATATTTTTTAATTAATTAATTTTGTAATTAAAATGAATTTAAAATTATAATCGTGCAGTTTCACCATGTATTGTCAGTTGATGTACTTTAGTTTTCCAAATGCTGCCTATCCCAGTTGTATACGCCTGTCGATTTCTTTTGAGAAGTTACTTTGTCCTAGTTGTATTACTTGTCCCAGATAGGTATAGTCGTTTACAACCTCTATTTGTGTTCCTACATATCTGTTGAATAGACAACGGTCGATGGGGAAGAAAAGAATTGGAATGGCGCATAAGAACTGGCAAACGAAGCATTAAATGACCGCCTGTAAGATGGACTGACGACATAAGAAGAATAGCGGGAGTGACCTGGATGCGAAAGGCGGTGGATCGAAGAGGATGGATACTCATGCGGGAGGCTTACAGGCTGATGATGATGATGATTTCAGTTGATAACCTTAATGTTAGTGATCTTACCTTGACAAGACTCAGTCTTATAGCCAGAGAAGTGTCATCAGACGGGTTGGCCGTGGAGTCGTTGAGCAGACTGTCAGCTTGCTGCAGGCAATGGCGGGTGCTGTGCATCCAGGTGTGGGCGCCTTCCTTCATCAGGTTGGCTGCATCCTGCCCGGTAATCCTACAAATATACCATCAATCATATAAAACAGCTGAATAATCATCCTCTTATATATTTCAGGCATCATCTACTTTCATACTTGAATCCAAGTGTAGCATATGGTTGTTAAAGGAGAGTTGGAGGACCTGAATGCTTTTTCCGTGGATGTCCTCTCCCTCCCCCGAGCAAGCTTTCCCGGGAAGTTCACCACTCTGATTTGAGTTGAGCATGTCTGGTGATCTGCGGTTCTGCAGCTCCTTCAAAAAAGGTTGCTGGATTGAAGATGGCGTATCTTCACGCCAATGGTCTTCCCCCAGATACATCGGCTGATGACTTGCAGAGCTTCTTGGAAGCGACCGCTGCATTCAATCCCTCTTGGATGACCATCAGGAGGATTGTCAGCAGACGGACGCTGTCAACATCTTTAAAATCCGGGGTCATCCCGACTTTGCTGGAGTGTCTGGAGTTTTATATGTGCGTGTCAGACGAACAAACATATAGATATAAGAGACAAAATATCGCATATCGAGGCTTTTTGGCACCAACCTAAAACCTAGTTGTTATTACAACAATCTGATTCTTTGGAATGAGTGACACTGATGTAGTTTGACACAGATGGATTACCTCTCCCGGAGCATGTTCATGCCGCTGTTGAGCTGCATCCACCTATCCTTGAGCATCTCCACCTGCTCGGCAACATCGGCACTCAGAGGAGGAGAGCACTTGCTGGTGACGTCTCTGCTCACCGACGTGATGGCGCTTAACCTGTCGGTGCTTGCTGGACACCTGTGAACAAAACCAAACATATCAAGGACAATATTTATAATTTTTGCTATAAATAATTGCACAGTGTGATCTATTTTAAAACAAAGAAAAAAAACTATTAATTTCTTATTGTGAAACACACTAGTATTGCAAAAAATACATCCTTTATAAACTGTCGTAAAATTAGCTACAAACTTGTTTTTCTAGATCTTTCTGTTTCTGCTTCATGTCCTTGAGCGGCAACCCCGGGCGGCCAATGTCGGTGACCATGCGATCGGCTTGATCCAACCACTCTCCAAACTGTTCCAAGTTTGTGTAGAGACCCACCCAGGTTCCATGGCATTTAGACCATCTGTAAAAATAAAATAAACAAATTTTAAACATCAAGCAACTGACTAAGCTTGTACTTTCAACATTGATCCCTCCAAGCACGCGCTTTCTTGCATCTTGAAACATTCAACGATTTTCAACTCGGTAATGAAAGCTCGAATTATATAATTTGAATTTAAAAATTATGAAATTAAAAATATTATGTTTTGATTTACATTTATTTTAAGCGATTATATGTTTCAGCCTCCCTGGAGACATCTTCAATAATTGAAATATTGAAGATGGTCTCCAGGGAAGTCGGAACATGTAAAAGTTTAAAATAAATGTGAATCAAAACTAAATATTTTTAATTTGTTAATGTTTTAATTAAAATTAATTTAAAATTATAATTACGCAGTTTCACCAAGTATTGTCAATTGATAACCTTGCATGCACACAGCTACTACACATCCTTTCAGAACAACTCAGTTGAGCGTTATAAGTCCACGAGAGTCCATGGAGCATCAAAATACTCTACTAGTGCGCTCTACTTTGTGCTTATTATATATACTTCCTTTACTCTCTTTCAAGATTGTCTTGTCTGCTCCCTGACCTCGAAATTCCTCACAAAGTCAAACCATCATACCTGCAGTATTCTACGCAGCATCTGTTTTCAAAGCTATAAACATTGACTTTTTTTATGTAAGCATATACAGGAGAATACTGACAGATGGTGATAGTAATTCTGAACTCTCATCTGTGGAATTCTATTAGGCTAACCATGGTGCATATAGCTAAACGTTGCATGTGGAGTGTTGTTCATAAAGCGTCATAGACTACAAGCCTGAGATTCACGCATCATCCTTATTATTACAGGAATTTACTATGAAAGGGTTGGTCTTCACGGGACGTTTTTCGACTGCCACCAATTTTAATTAATAGGCTATGACTGGCATTTTACGGGTGAGGGATCAAATTCACACCAACCAGGGGTATTTTAGAGCTCAAAAATCAATTAAAAATCCTTTTTTTTTAATCTCCATCGGGGATCGAACCCACGACCTTTGGCTTGCAAAGCAAACGCTTTGACCATTGCGCTTTACCCGCCGGCTCTTGGTGAGATGCTAATATTCACAGCCGTAAGGAAGAATGGAGATTTTTCAGGCACTGTATAGTCGGCACTTTGCTTTGATCGAGTATAACTGCGATTACCACATATTGCGCATACAATTTAAAGACGCTCTAGCATTCCCAAGACGAGAAGTGAGTATCTTCTGCAGACCACTACTCTCAATGACCTGTACGCCAAGATATCATCGATCACACAGGAAGTTTTAAAATCCAAGACCATAGTGATGAAAGCAGTCCGAAACAGTATCTCTGCTGGTGCTCGTCTATATGTTTACATAAATAAATTAAATCAACGCTCATCAGTAAGGCTCCAGAACATGGTGATGATGAGTATAACAATTCTACCTGTCGCTGCGTTCCTTGTGAGCCTTGCCAACTGCAGCCCACTCTTCCTTGAGCTTCTCCAGCACTCTCTTGATCTGTTCCGCTTGTTCCTTCTTGCATTTCTTCAGAACACCTCCGGCTTCTCTCTCCAACTCTTCAATAGAGGGTTTGCACGACACAAGGGCCTCCTTCACTTTCTGAAAACATTTAAAACAATATACATTTAGTTTTAAATATGAATTTGTTATTTCGTCGTCACTGTAGAGCTCAATATCATTATTGAGGCGTATTCTGCAAGATACGAAAAATCATGAGGGGGAGGCTTACGTTCAACAGTGGAAGGATACAGGCAGATGATGATGAATATTGACAATTTGACTGTTTTTTTGTTTCAATCAAAAGTTACAAGAAATTGTGTATATTCGAGTATATTGTATCTAATACACCTCAAAGCTTACTAGACACCCCAAGTTTTTTTCTCTTTCAAAAGAAACAACATTTTTCTTTAAGACTCTTCTTTTTTTGTGTCAACAACATCAAATTGTTACTGCCCAGCATAAGGTCCTGGGATATGCAGCTAATCGGGCACATGTGGCAGGTTTTTTAGGCTTATACAGCAGGATACCCTTTTACGTCAAAGTTTTAATAATGTCAAGTATTGCATGAAGTATTCATTAATGACCTGGATGGAGTCTTCTTGCTGCGGAAACTCATCAAAGTCTAGTCCGTTGAGGGGACTGGAGTGCAGTTGTCGGGATATGGTGGAAACGGCTTCTCTGGCCTTGTTAACCCTGGTCACAAACTCAGAGCCCTTCTGAGCAATCGCCTCCTGGAACACAATGAATATATCATCAATACAATTAAAAATCTAAGTTAAAGTCTTTCAATCTTAATTTAAAAAGCCTGAAATATTCATCAGTGTTGGAGTGGCATCCAAGAAATGTCAAACGGAGAGTTGCCCAACCTCTTGAAAAGCTGATGATATAAGAAGAATAGCGGATGTAGCCTGGATGCAAAGGTCGGAGGATCAAAAAGGATGAAGACTCATGCTGTAGGCCTACTTCTACAGTGGATGAACACAGGCTGATGGTGAAATGTTCTTTACAATTCGTATATAAGCACTAATACAAAAATAGCCCCACCAATTCTGGCACTTATTTTTAAGATAAATAGAAAATTTAAAGTAGAAGAATTAATCCAAAATGACAAAATGATATAATTCTGATTTAGATATTCTGAATGCTTTTTGCAATTGACAATCCAGTTGCACTCTCAGCAATGTCACTCTATATGACTTTGATCCCTCACCGGTATGGTTCCAGTCATAGCATATTCATTAAAATTGGTGGCAGAAGAAATTCATAATAAATTATTTTAATAAATGGATGACGTGTGACTGTTGAGTTGTAATCTGTGACGTTGGCGGATCAACACTCCACCTGCAGCGCTTAGCCGTATATAACAAGGTTACCGTCATATGATCCACAGATGCGATTTCTAACACCATCTGTCTGTATTCTGCTGAAGTTTATGTAAAAAAAAACAATATTCAAATTAAATTGTGGCTTTTGGGTTTAGCCGTGTGGAGCGAACTTCCATCAACCAATATTTCGACCGCCATTGCAGGGGTCTTCTTCAGGATTGATGATTTATTTAGTTTTGAGTTGGTTTATTCAGATTTTTTTATTATACGAGCGTTATTGATTTATATCTCCATGGCAACTACATACTCAAGTTTCGTTCCGAAGAATCATGGGTATGTTATAAGACTACGGTAGGTATGTTCTAAGACTACGGTAGGTATGTTCTAAGAATACGGTAGGTATGTTCTAAGAATTGTACATCCACGAACGTCATGTCGGACTGTGGTCGTCCTTGATTGTCTGTACAGGTTTTAGAGTATGTGCTAGATATAAACACAATATAAAATCTGGCCGTGAAAACCTCAGAAGTTATTTAATATTCAAATTTAAAAAAAAAAAGTTTTCTCACATTCTTGGCGTGCTTTTCTTTATCCTTTGAAGGAGCACTGATAGTCGCATACTGCTCTGCAACCCTCACCCATTCCCCGTTCATTTCATTGAGTTCCTTTTCAGGACAACCGACTCGCTGCGACTTCAGCCGCTTCGCGAGTTCGTTAACCGACAACACATCCAACTCCTTCATCTTGAATTCTTCTTTCAATGACACCGACTGATTATTATAATTATTCGCCGATTGCAGCTCGGGACGAATGTCTGCGACCCACTTGTTGAGCTCCCTCATTTGATTGTTTAAGTCTTTGAGGTCGTCTTCGGCTTTAGTGGCGGCGTTCCTCTTTGCCTCCACTTCCGACATGACTCTCGACCACTTTTCTCGGAGTATATCTTGGTGTCGGGTCTGCAGATGCTCGGCAAGTGCCGGGTTTGTCTTATGTTTGGTATAAACGAGACTGTCGCCTCGGGAGATGAGAGTCGCGGCATCTGGTGCAAGTCCGCCCAGTTCGCATTTCAAAATCTGTAAAGCATTATCAAAAATGTCAGTCATAGCCTATTAATTAAAGTTGGTGGTAGACGAAAGTCGTCTCGTGAAGACCACCCATTCATAGTAAATTCCTGTAATAATAAGGATGATGCATGAATCTCAGGCTGTAGTCTATGATGTTGGCGGATCAACACTCCACATGCAACGCCTAGCCATATGCACCAAGGTAAGAGTCATAGAATTCCACAGGTGAGACTTCAGAATTACTATCACCATCTGCCGGTATTCTCCTGTATGTTTTTACATAAAAATAAAATTTAAAAATATACATGATAAATATATTGAGTCGTTGAAGAGGCGGCTTTAGTATCGATCCCCGACGGAGATAAAATAAATGATTTTTTAATCGGATTCTGAGCTCTAAATAAGAAAGCATAAATTTACTCAACAAGCGCAAATCAAGCATTAAATGTACAAAGAAAGGCTCACCTCTAAACGTTTCCCAGGATCCCTTTCATTGTCCACTCCACCGACAGTCAACAGCATCACATCCATGCGTCTAACCATTTGAATGGCTTCCGCTTCAAACTCCTCAAGATCGTCATCGCATTCTTTACCGAACATCTTCCTAACTTCAGAGTCTTTGAGAGACTTGGGATTAAATGCTGCAGACTCTGTTACAGAAACAGGAGAAAGGTGAGAAACGGGAGAAGGAGTTTTATCACCGAAGAAAGCATTACCGGGAGCAACTTTGCCCTGCAAACGTTCTTTACTGATCGGTATATGCGATTTGTTCTTCGCGATAGGGCTTAACGGTACTGCCGTCTTGGTCTTTGGTTTTGGAAGAGGACTCGTCGGCTTCTTGTCTTTGAATTTGCTGTCAAACACTGGAGACGGGAGTTTCGTCAGCAACATGGGTGACTTTTGAGCGTCTTTAGGCTGAGCCTCAAACGCATACGGCTTTGTCTTTATCTTCGGGGACAACGCGACAACTGTCACTGGTTCGGGTTTGATAGACACGTTGCATATGTCGGGACGGGGTTTACGTTCCTTGGGTTTCAACGGTGTCGAAGTGGACAGCGGGATTGTTTTGTCCGCATCGTCCAACACAGCATCAGATATCTTTTCCTAGAATCATAATTATTTTAATAGTAACTTATTTATTTAAAAATATTTATTTTAACCCATTCAGGCGGAATAACGAGCCTGACTCGTGGTGTGTAACCAGGTCCAAAAGTTAAAACCATGAGTCTGACTCGCGTTAATTTTATTCGTTCTCTAATAAAAAATAAAAAATACAAAATAACTTAGTATTTTCTTCATTTTTTAATTCTTTATGTGTTAATGTTCCAAAATAGTTTATGTTTTGTATGCGTATATTGCTATTAAACTCTAAAATAAAATGATTTAACCTATTTTTTTCCACCTTTACTCAAAAAAATAAATGCTGCTTCGAAATCAAAAATTTTGAAAAAAAAATACGTCTGAATGGGTTAACATTCTATTTGCATTTAAATTTTCAATACACATATTATATGACATGGAAAATGCAATGTTATATTATATGTAGATTATCTATTCAAATAATATACCTAATATATAACTTCACAAAAATAATCTGCATATGATTTATAACAAATGTTATTTATGAAAAATACAAAAGAAGCATAAAATAAATTAACTTCTCAATGCAGTTAGGTAGCGAAATGGTGCAGTGGACAACATGCCTTTCATTGGCATGACAAAAAATCATTTTATGTTTCTAAGTGTGGAAGTCAGTATCAACATTTAAATTTCAATAAACAGGATAATTTATGACTCCTTTTTTTAAATTTGAAAGCATACCCTTAATTTTAAAGAAAGCATTGTATTTACTGCAAAACTAGATTTTCTTAAATAATGTTTGCAAAGATATAAACTAGATTTTTTTAAATATTGTTTGCAAAGATATAAACTAGATTTTTTTAAATATTGTTTGCAAAGATATAAACTAGATTTTTTTTAATATTGTTTGCAAAGATATAAACTAGATTTTTTTAAATATTGTTTGCAAAGATATAAACTAGATTTTTTTAAATATTGTTTGCAAAGATATAAACTAGATTTTTTTAAATATTGTTTGCAAAGATATAAACTAGATTTTTTTAAATATTGTTTGCAAAGATATAAACTAGATTTTTTTAAATATTGTTTGCAAAGATATAAACTAGATTTTTTAAATATTGTTTGCAAAGATATAAACTAGATTTTTTTAAATATTGTTTGCAAAGATATAAAATAGATTTTTTTAAATATTGTTTGCAAAGATATAAACTAGATTTTTTTAAATATTGTTTGCAAAGATATAAACTAGATTTTTTTAAATATTGTTTGCAAAGATATAAACTAGATTTTTTTAAATAATGTTTGCAAAGATATAAACTAGATTTTTTTAAATAATGTTTGTAAAGAAATATACATAACTACAAATATGGCATCTACAAACAAATTAATAAATACTATATAATTACTATGTTAAAAAGTATTTTTAATTATATAAAAATTCTAATATGTAATTTTAATATTGCTAGATGTAAAAAAGGCAGATCAAATTATTATGGGGATTATATAAAAGCAAAAATTCCGGTTATAATTACTGTAAATTCACTTAATTTTAGATACTAATAGATTTTTTACTTCTAAAAATAAATAAATATATAAAAAAAAAATGTTAATTTACTCCAAATGTTTAATATTACTACTCCTAATATGTTACTCTAAAATAATTATTTTATTCAAAAACAAATTAAATATTACATTATTTAAAAATACATAAACATTCAGATGTAGGGTAATATTAAATTTGTTATATAATTAAAATTAAAATAAAAATGATGTTTTTGGTACCTAATTAAATTCGGGGTTTTTGTTTATGGGTTTCGACAATGTTAGATAACAGTATTATTATTTTAATAACCATGTTACACAACCCTTGGGGAAATAAAAATATAATTCATAAAGGGTATAGGGTGGAGGGGGGCACACAAATAAAATATATAAATTCTGATTAAAAATATGTCAACTCGAAATATGCTATGTTTAATTTGATTTTTAAGCTGAAGAAAACAATTTGTACATAGCCTCAAATTCAGAATATCTTTTAAAATATGATGTATGACCCATTTAAAATCTCAAATTAGAATACTGCCAAGGTATTGTACATGAATTGAGTATTGAAAAGTGCCAAAAATCCTTTCATGTTTACATTCTTATGATCTCATAAAATTAAAAATGTAAAATTATTTTTTTCTTTTTGACACTTTTTTTTTCCAGTATTCAATTTAGAATGATTCAACAATACAACTGTTATGGGGGCATTTAATAAAACAAAAATGCTTTAGACATACAATTACCTTCATAAAAATATTTGAATTTTTACGATTATGAAATAAAAGACTAAAAAATTAAAATCAATAAACAAATCAATTTGAGTTCATATTTTTCATAAAAATAATGAGGAGTCATCATGAAATTATACCTTAACTACGACATCAGCAGCTTTACTTCCAGAGTCGCCGACATCGGAAGCTATAACCACAATATCATCATCATCAGAAAAGAAAACGGCTTCATCGGTCTCCTTATCCGATCCATAAAAGCTGTCGACTTCAATATCTTCTGCGTTGCCATCAGAACTGCCGATTCCGGAAGACTTTCTTCCGATCCTCGAACTTGTGCTCCCTCCGATGCCGACCCCGGGACTCTTGATCGTCCTGGGCTTGACTTCAGGCTTCGCAGGCACTGTCGAAGTCATCTTCTTACCGGGCACGACAATCTTTTCATGAACAATGACGTGCTTAATAATCGTCACGTGCGATGTTTGATCCGCTTTCGGTTTATCATCGAGAATCAAATACTCGTCAACGGCGCCTTTATCTTTGATTGTCATCACATCATCTTTACTTTCCAAATCGAGAATTTTATTTTCGATATCCTTTAAAAGCGCAGATTCGTCATATTCCATTAATGGAGTGCTAGGCGGAGTCTTAGTGACGTCTTCATGAGATCCTAATACTTTTTTAACCAATGAACCATCTTGCATTTTAACAATCTTCAACGAATTAGCAACCTGGTTTGGCTTCGGTAATTTCACATCCCCATCGTTATCACTGTCGTACGAATTAATTCGGCGTTTCAAAATGCCTATCGGCGGTTTCGAAACAACTTCATCACTCTTCATCGGCGCATCAGATTCCGATGATTCATTAGACGTAGTTCGCATAGGAGAGCTTCTATTGAACGCCGAGTCCAGCTTTGTCATCTGAAGCGTTGCCCATTCGGATAAGCCTTCTTGACTTACGATCGAGCGTTGTCTCTCATCCATATCGGAATCGGCTGGAGATTCCGTCTCTGTATCGATGATTTCAACCATTTCTACACTGCTCGGACCGTATCGTATAGCCGTTTCTACCGCTGAAGAAGGATACACTTCCATCGGTTCCACGACAGGTTCAACGTTTGTGACCGTCGATTTGACGATCTCGCTCTCTTTGACTTCGACCATGTGACACAGATCGCTTTTGATGCTCTTTGTTTCTTTCGGACTCTGCACGATCAGCGTGTTTCCGGAAATCTGCGAAAACAAAGTGCTGTCTTCTGATAAATTAAAAGTGTCGGCGATATCTTTTTTATCATCGTCAATTGGCGATTTAACGGGTTCAGATTCTTGGCTGTTTTTTCTCAAGCGTTCTTGTGAAAGTGTTCTTCCTTGGATGATCTCACGCCTGATGGGAACCGGACTCTTCATAGCCAGCGGTATTTTCGATTTCGCAACTTTAATTTTGGAGTCGGTTGTAGTTTGTACTAGATCTGGGACAGCGCTAGTGGACTCTTGTCGTCTCTTGATTGTATCGCTGACGTTGACAATCTCGTACTCGACCTTGGGTTTGGCGGGTGTGTCTCTTTCAGGGGTTCTCCTCGCCTCTTCGCGGTCTATCCTATTCTCTTGGTTCTTGGCTAATACGGTCTGTAAATACAAGCGATAAACTTTACCTCTCGGGATAAAATAAAACTAAATTAACCTTTAAACGCCCAGTGGTTTCCTTACGGTACCGCAAATTTCAATTCCCTACGGTCACATACAGGAGTGCTTATGGTTCATTTTACAATCGGATTACATTAATTTGTAATAATAGTATTAAAGTAAGTTCATGGAAGAATCTATTGTGCGACGAAACATTACAAACATTGGCCTGCTACGGCATCGAACGACGCAAATTTGCGGTGCCGTACTAGACCACTGAGCGTTTAAAGGTTAATTGACAACAATTTCACAACATTTAAATTTGGTGGACTAACACTGAAGGTTAATTTATTGGAAAACTAATGTGCTTAAAAAATAAACCGAAAAAAGGTATGCGGTTGTTTCTATGAGTGAATAAGTGTGACTGGCATTATAAGTGGAAGGTTTTCTTCTCTTTAACCGAAGCAGTTGAGACTCAATTGGAAAAAACGGGCATCGGCAATCTTTTTAATTATATCACGTTAAAATGCACTAGATTACAGAATAATGGGTTTTTAGAACATCCAAGTGATGACAATTATCTACAACTAGCTTAATTGATACACTGTGTCACATATATACAGGCGAGGGATCAGTCTCACACTATTAACACTATTGAAGACATTAAAACTAACATTCTAAAAGAATTTATAGATTCGAAAACAGTACATTTTAAGTCATAAGAAAGAGTGCTGTCTACTCCACAATATACTACCGCAAATCTCACGCTTTCCATGAAATATCTGCTAGCAATCTGGAACATATAGTCACCACAGACTGCTATTAAAGACTAGCTGACTTTCTCGATAATAGCTAAGCATCTTAAAGATACATCACAATTAACCCTTTCATTACGGCTCGGTCGAATACAAATTATACTGTCAATTATAAAACTAGTATTTGAAGCATAATTGAACTTATCCGGTCTATTTTCACATATCACATTGGATATTGCATTTTTTAGCTATCAGATGACGCATAAAAAACTATTCTAAGAAAGTAGCAAATATGATATATCACGGCTACCGATGTCAACGGTAGGGGAATCTTACACGGCATATATCGGGTACCGATGCCAACAGGTTAAAAACAATAAGATTTCTACAGTAGTCGATCTTTCTAAATGAAGAGAGCCTGTATGCTTTAAGAAAAGGCAAGTTTGATAATTTCTTCTAAGACCAACATTGCCCAATTCCCTCCGTTACACCGTTAGCCACCATTATTTTTATTTGTCTAATCATCACTGGACATAGAACTTTCCCAAGTACATACTGCATAGTTCTATACAGCCGCAGTGTTGAGAACACAGGGATTAAAGACCAGGAAAAGGTTGTTGCAGTATCCGTAGGAAGTCAAACGATTAGGCCGACATTCCCTATGCCTGGATAATTTGATTCAAGGATGGCTCAACAAAACTAACGACACATAATGTAGTTAAGCTGTTACCAACACAAGTATATTCTGCAGCTAATGTGAGTTTAGTGATCGATTTCAACATGTTACGGTCAGTTGTCGATGCCTGAATTCCTTCGCCCACTATTGGTGTAGCGCGCAGGAGAACTGCATGTCATTGAAATAGTGCAGCAAAGATCCAAGGTGAAGATTAGTTAATTGAAGAGTTAATTGAGGCCATGATTAAATTAATTGATCGTGACTTTGTTATACCTTCCAAGCAGGAATGAGAAAACTATCAAAAAAAAAATATCCTAAAATGTTATTCAATTTAAAAATTGTAATAATAAATTAAATATTAAATTTTTATGCTTTAATATTTTTAAATTGCACACTTCTGTTTGTCATGCTTTATGACATAAAGCTGTGTAAAACATGTAAGCAGAGTATAATTTTTTGAAAATACTTTTTAGTGACATGTAACTAATGAAAAATAAATTGCACCCCTAGAAGTAAACTGTCCTATATCACAATTTATCTTTCCAAGAAGGTCTTAAAACGATTAGAAACTGTTATTTTTTTATAGAAAAAAAGGCTTAACTAACAATTTAAGATTGAGAGTTAAGTTGAGCCACTCCTTAAGGACAAAAAAAATGTCCAGGCCTCAGGAACGTCGGTCTTATCTCCTTAAAAAAACCCTGATAATTGAACAACTAAATATTTCTCTAGTACTCTACAGGTGCAGTATATCCAAGTTTGCGGGCTCTTGCCTTCGAGGCTTCCGGGAACAATCTATGTTCTCATGTGGACCTCTGGGATACAGGTGTTTTAGGACAAGGCATAGACAATATGAGATTACAGAACTGTGAAACGGCAATTTGTGGTATCCATATGCTCAAAATATAGAACGATTTAAGATGCTCATTGTAGTATTTTAGATACTGGAATATTCCATAACACATTAGTTTTTTCAAAAAAACTCGTAAAAAAATATTGTGCAATACTATCTAGTATTTTTCCAAGATTCTATATCTTTCTGTGAGATCATTGTCAAGTGTAATTATCCTATTAGTAACATCATGAAAATTGAAAACATTATCCCTGTGAGTTTTGTGATGTTTCAGGTGCGGTACTGACAGAATTTTTACAGTTGTGACAGTTGTGACAATTGTGACAGAGAAGATGATGTGTGCATGTGATTAACAATGTTTTGGTGACTTTATCCATGATACAAAAGCTCCAGTCTGATAGCACCTTCACCAACTGTTATAAAAATATGGGGCAGTTTGAAAAATTTTATTCAAAATATGAAGAAAAAAAGATTCCATAAATTGACAGCTACATTTTGTTTCCAAAAATAAAAACATGTAAGTGTATATAATGTATACGTATGCTTAATTTATTCTTTGACTGGTGTAATTTTTCGACAATGCCAAGAAGTCATTCTCAAGTGTATGTGAAATATAAGACTTTTTAACTAATTTTAAGCATTTTAATCATACATTAACTCTTAATATTTTTAATTGCTTCCATTGATTGCACCAATAATTATAAATTTAAAAAACATATAAAAAGTAATCTTGATTTTCATAGCTGTTTTATTCAAAATAAACACTCCATTTTTGAGCTGTTGGCTTATGGTCATTTTTTTATAAAGCCCTTGGCATTCCTCATCATTAAAAACCATCTAATACAGTATTAAATTAGTGGAATTCAGGATAAGGAGACAAATACCATAGAATGATGGACAGTTGCTATTGCATAAGATTATTTTGTTCTTTTCAATGGAATATTTTTTCAAAATTCAACAGTTGGTCAACAATTCAAATGTCACTAAGATGCAATGGAATGATTCAAATTTTTCAAACTGCCGAATAATACAAAAGTATGACAAAAAAATAATTCATTTGTACACAGAACGATACGTACACAACATAACCATTACGTCATAGTTACATGTTATAATATAGTACATTTATACACTTTTTTATTAATTAATTATTGAATTAGGTAGGTATTTTAGCTTAATAAGGAACAGGACAATATTGATTACATCACCAATAACATATTATTTATTTAAGGTTAAACAGCCCATGGGTGGATTGTGTGATGCTTGACATTTTACAGATGGCTAAACATTGAATGATAGCTTCTGCTGTTATCAATTGACTAAAGGCACCTATGCATAGTCCACTTAAAAATGACTTACATTAACCTTTAAACGCCCAGTGGTTTCCTTACGGGACCGCAGATTTGCGTCGTTCAATGCCCTACAATCCCATACAGGAGTGCTAATGGTTCATTTCACAATCGGATTACATTCATTTGTAATAATAGTATTAAAGTAAGTTCATGGAAGAATCTATTGTGTGACGAAACATTACAAACAATAGATTACAAACCTGCTAGGGCATTGAACGACGCAAATTTGCGGTCCCGTATGGGACCACTGGGCGTTTAAAGGTTAAACAAATATTGAAATCCCTCTACAATATTTTACTTTTGTTATCTATGACTGGCATTTTTAATATACTTTTTGTCACTGCCATTGTTAGGTAAACAATTTCCATATTTATCTTTTAAATAATTCAAGAACCAACAGATGGCAGTTGAATTTTAATAAAAAATGATTTTTTCACACATAAAAGTTAATTTATTACTTGTTTAGTTGGTGACATTTTCAATAAGTTGTATTTGCATTTTAAGAAATAAGTTATTAAAAGAAAATGCTCATATGTTTAAATAAAAAATTGTGGTTTACCAAAATATTTAAGTGATTATTCTGATTTATTTAGTTTTAAGCAAAAAGGGTAATAATGTGAAATCAAACCAAAAATATGTATTTTAATAATCAAAAAATTAAGCAGTATTTCACAAAAAACAAAGCAACAAAAAACAATTATAAAAAACATATACATCTGAAAAAATCAAAACAAAAACACGATTTATTTAAGAAGTTTAGTATTGTTTATGTTTAGGGTAAGGCCAGTGCCGGCTTTAAATTATGATGCGCCCTAGAGCAATTTTTTTTTGACGCCCATTGTTGTTTATATTTAAAAAATAAAATTGGTTGCCCTCGGAGCCCCTAGCTCATTCGACGCCCTGGGGCACCATACCATTTTGCCATACCCTAAAGCCGGCACTGGATAAAGGCATGTAAATTTAAAAAAAAAACAAAAAACAATACAAATCTCAAGGGTCTGTAACATGGATATCATGGTTATTTTCTGTTATTTTTTGGGAGCTAAAAATAATATTATATAATTATTATTATTAAATATATATTTTCCATAAATATTAAAATTACAACTGTTTAAATTATTTACATGAGAAAATATTGTATTAAAAATATTATTAATAAAACAAATTACAAATCATAAAATAAACTATTTCAATAATTTCCAATTTCATTCAATTATTTGTTTCTGTAAATGTTATGAAAATTTATAAAAATGTTATAATTTATCATTATATATTAAAGATTTTTAATTAAATTATATTTATTATTATATAATAGATAATAAAAAACAAAAAACAGTTCGCCTTGAAGAAATTAAAACATAATTGATTGCACCCATCCAAAAAGCATGTTTTCGAAAGCTTGCCAGTGATAATAAACAATTTTGAAAGTGTTCTTTTTTTAAATAATTCCATACCCAAAATCCACCAGTAAAGCTATGAAAAAGTGCAAAAGCGGTGAGGTGGTATATAGATGGAATACATCACAAATCCATGAATAATAAACATAAAACCAGTGATTTTAAAATTACTGATGATAATTTATGCTAGACATATGCTCCAAAATCCTGATGCATAGAAAATAAAATCATTTTTAAAAATCAATGACTCGGTACCTGATTACTGAGATCAAAAAATTGTCCCTAAAGGTTCTTCTTTTAACCTAACCTAACCTATCATTGTTGTAAATAAATATTTTAATTTTAATATTTTAAATTTTATGAGAAAATTACATATTTCGACAATGGCAACAAGTTAATGCTATTTTTTCAAAATTACTATTGTGATAATAGCATCAAAATTTACTAAATAACAACCAATAATTAGTCGATCGATATATTAAGGATGTAGAAACCTATAGAACATGTCATATCTAAGATGCTGCCATACATTTCACTGAAGCTCTTCCTCTTAAGATTTAATGCTACCCAATAAACAGGCCATGGATATAACCTGACATTGGGCAAAAATTATTAACATTGTAAAAAAAAATATTTTTAAAAATTACATCATGCAACAACAACCATCAAACAATAAAGAAAGCGACATACCTCTACTTTGTTCAAGATGGCCTTCCACTGCTCGGCGACCCTCGGGTCCTTGCTCCTCCCGACAGCATCTCTCTTCTGATCCAACTCCGTCCTGAACATCTTCAAGCCTTCAACGGACACAACCTCGCCTCCATCGACGCGCTTTTCAATGTCCTGCAAAAACCTTTCCACGTCACCGAAATCGGATTCATCGACGACGAAACCAATCTTCTTCATGCTTTCCCACTTATCGTTAGTCTTATCGATGGCCTCTTTGAGTGGTTCTAAATACATTGCGTCGCACTGCTTAGAAAATTCTATATAATTCGCGTTTAGCTTTTCACGGATCGCTTCCATTCGTGCGATCTCAGCATCTATCGTTTGCTTTCCGAGATCACTTCTCGGCGGACTGTCGAGCCATTTGTTTAATGAGCTCATGTCATTTTGAATCTCTCTCGCGGTGATGAGAGCGTTCTCGAGCATCTGTTTCGACTCAGTGATCTGTGCTCCGAGTTTGTTGTACAGCTCTTTAAGAGTGTCAATCTTTTTAGAGAACGCGGCAGGGTCAGTGACGGCTTTCTCGTCCACCATCTTGCGGCCAGACTTGATGATTGTCTCCACTTCGGATTTCATCTCGCTGAGGGTGCGGTAGAACCTCTGCAAACAAAATTAAGCAAAGAGTTAGATAAGTTTATATTTATCTATATTCATTATAGATTCTCAAGTTTCCAGCACCATTTTTCTCTATCATTCATGGTTGTAGGCTATGCTAACATGATATTAAAAAATTTGAGAATAAAAATCAAAATGTCGCATAAAAAATTACTAAAAACATTTTTTTTTTCTCCTTTTTCTTATATTTACTTATAGAAATTATTCACTGCTGTCACTTTCAATTGCAAGATATAAATAATCACTTGCGTTTATTTTTAGTTTAAATGATGAATACATTGTTTTAAGATTCATAATGTATCAATTATTATGAAATTACATTCATTTTCTTTATTCAAAAAATTGGGGAAAAATCCCATAACAAGGAATAAAACGCATAAAAAAAATGGTGCCGTCCAAAAAAAATGTGCAAAGCGAAATTATATAAAAAAATGTTATAAAAAAAAGGAAACATATGTTGTGTTCACATAAAAAGATTATTTTAATAGAAAAATAACATCTTTTTAATGCAGTTTGAGAAATCGAGACTTCCTGAATGTATGCTCTTAGCTGTGGTAAAGGGCTGGACTAGACTTTACCCGCCTCACACTGGAGGACAGTTAAGTCTCCTTGATAATGCACTCATTCAGATTATGATAGACGTGGTAAGAGACTATGATCTCTGCAAAGTTATTGAGAGATATGGCTTAACTCACCAGGCAATGCTTCAGCAGTCCCTGTACATCTTCAGGCTCAGCGCTGGCTAGCTCCAGCAAATCACATCCTCGATAGACGGCTCTCAGCTCTCTCAGTGCACGAGCAAGGCGAGCCTCCATGCCGCCCCCGCTGCCAGAGAAGGATGACAGCAGCGTCTCCGACTCGGCAAAACTCTTCTGCGCACCAACAAAACAATAACCTTATTAACTTAACCTATTATCCAATAAAGAGTGTGGCAGAACCAACCACTTCATTATTTTTCCATCTCCCTTTTGTAGCTTTAGCATATGCTCACCATAAATTGCCAACCAATTTTTTTTTTTACAAATTGATACACATATACAAATATACAGCAAATATCAACTTTATGACATTCCTCTCATCAATATCAGAGAAAAAGAAACGGAAGACGCCTGGATTTGAACCGCAAATTTTTACTCTTGTTTTATTATATACCTACGCAGCGATGGCCCGATTTCCCAATTCTTCTTTAATTAACTATCAAGTATTAAAAAAAATCAAAAATAATATTATATAATTTTTTAGAATACATATTTTCAAATAACAAAATGGCCAATGTCAAAAAAACATGAAAAGCATAAAATGGCTGTACACGACATCCGTGTTGAAGAAGTTAACCGTATGGGTGCCATGAGCCCAAATATGGGTCCGCTGCAGGAAGCCCGTCAGTGCCGTGAGCACACCGGTGTGTTATAAAACTGTATATTTTCGGTCAATGTTATAGCTTGGGTCTATAGCGACATCTATCGTCTACCCAAGAAAAAAAATGGTTAAAATTGGACACCATTTAGTGGTTCAAATCTTCAATAATCCACAAGGCGTTGCATAGATCCATTCAGGGTCATGGCATCTAAAAGGTTAAATGTATCTATTTACTTTTAGTACATATTCCTAGAGAGCACCAATGAGAATAACGAGATGCATACACTTATAAAGGATAGTTCATGCCATGATGCTTAGTTTCAAGCAATTCAAATTATTTCTCGTGCAAGCATATGTAAGAGTGTACCGACAAGATGTTTTAGTCAACCAGTAGACTACGATGTTGTTGAACTTTGTAGATTCTTTATGGACACTCAGGTTGAAATTATGAATTTGCTACCTGCAGCAAATTAAGTTGCTCTTGCAGCCTGGTCGCAGCAACATGTTTACCGACATCTTGATAGGCCTTGACCTGGCTTTCCATCTTCTTCAAGGACACCCGCTGCTCGTCAAACTCTTCCACCAGTTTCTGGAAATAAATACAAAACATATATTGTACAAAAATTAATTAAAAAATCATGTGAAAGATTTATTTTAATTGATTCAAACGAGTCTTTTTATGACATGCGTTAATGTGAATGCCGTGAAGCTGCGCCAAGGACAGGAGAGCGATCCAATAGCAGAAGCGTCTCAATCTCATGAAGAGTCATGACTTGCTCAGCTCAGATTGGCAACACGACAGTGCTGTCATTCGCAGCACCACAGAGAACCACATGGTTCTCTCGTTGGTCATTGGTTAGCAGGGCTATTACTCTTGATCTTTTGTGAACAAGATCGCGAACTAAGATACCTGTCGAGCAACAAGATGATGACGACCGGTATCAATGGGAGTTAATTTAGTTACCTAAGCCCTTAAACCATTGAAATATGAGGAATTTCGTTATAAAAAATTTGGTTCTAGTAATATTTTAGCTTGACAGACACGTTTGTGAAGTCCATTTGTGAAGTCCATTTGTAATAAAATGCTTACCTGAGAGCTCCAGGTAAATATATGTTTTCTAGCTAAACCACTAACACTTTCTGCAGAAGGTGTCTATAAAAATACTAGTTTTGGACTAAATTTTTTTTTTTATTAACAAACTAATGACATATTATCAAAATATAAGATTACACAACTTACAACAAAAAATATCATGTCAATTGAGGCGTTGTAATTAGTCGCTATTGTAATTTGAATTTGCATTCTGTTTACACAAATAATTAATACTTCCACTTCGGAATGAGTACAACTCACAAACTGCCCAGCCGTTCGTGTTCAAACCTGTTTCATTACCGCTCTTTCCCACGGACGTCCAGTTTTGCAGGATCGGTTTTTTACTGGATACTGCAAAAATCATACCTGTGTTCACACACAAGTTTGAATCCTGTTTTTTATGGGATAGCTTTATAACGTTTATATTATTATACATCATACCTTATCCAGTAAAAAACCATGCAGGCTGCTAGTGGGAACACTTCCATTAAACTATGTACGTAACTAAACTGGATACCGTTTTTTACTGGATCAAGTCATTCGGTTTGTAGTGGCAAAACCATACAGTAAATTTCGAACGGATCGGATTTTTGCGGTATCCTGCAAACTGAATGCTCATGTGAATGTTACCACAGTAGCACGTATACTACTAAACGTGATCCTGCAAAAAACCGAACCCGCAAAAAACGGAACGTTGCCGTGAGAAAGGGCTCTTAGATAGTTAACTTTACTGACGATAAAAAACTTTAGTAGAGAAATCGCAAAAAATTTCGCATTGGAAATGAATGAAAATTTATTGACGCCCTTCTGTAGACGGTCTTGATGGTTTAAGGGTTAAGGAATGTCTGCACACGGGTGATAGTAGAACAACATACCTGATGATCGTCGGGTAGATCTTGAGCTGTGATGTCGTTGTCCAGCCTGTTTGCCAGCATCTGGCTGACTCCTCGCAGCCACTCCTGGAAGACCACGACGGCAACCTCGGAGTGCGTCGCTTCTGCAGCGGCCGCCTCCAGCAGCTGCGTGCGAGCCGCGGCCTGGACGCGCGTGCAAAGTTGGACATGCTGGCGTTAAAACTACATACAAAGCGTGTCTCGCAACCAAAGTGAAAGAGTTTTTTTCAAATTTTTTCGAATTTTTTCAAATTGACGTATTATGTGAGGCATTCTAATCGATGAGAGGTTCTATCAAAAGAATTACTACTCAATATTATGTTTTATTTAAATGAATTGTTTTTGTTGAATTTTTATAATATATTTAGATTTTCTAATATTTATAAATCATTGAAGATCATTGAAGAAATATTCTATATTTGATATACACATATGAATTCACAGAAAACATCATTTTATGTCATTTAGATTAATATAATGATGATTGAGATAAATTTCGACATTTATTTTTCTCTTCTTCTTCGTAGTATCAATCCGGTGGATTGGTTTGCAGCAACAGAATCTTGCATCTCGATCTCCATTCCTCTCGGTCCTCCACAACCCTTTTCAGCTCAGCATAAGCGCTACAGTTCATGTCCTCGAATACTTGCTGCAAATACTCCCGTCTAGGGCGCCGTTCTGCAGTAATGTTCGAACATTCCAGGTGGCATATCTTGTTGGCTGAAGGTTTTTCTTATTTGTCTTGGTTGTTTTGTCTCTATAAATTCAAAATATATTTTTCTCCAATATTGAGGACAAAAATGTTATAAGATGATGTTTGTCGTGAATTTTTATTTGTGTATCAAATATTGAATGTTTAAATAACATCGATTACTGTCATTTATATTGTTATACTTTTCTATTTATGTACTATATATTGAAATCAATACACTTATTTCACTTTGCTTCAGAGTAAGTAACATGCGAAACATAATATAGCATTTAGAGGAAATTTTTATTACACGGAGAAAGATTGCTGAAAGGTTTAGGAATGCTCAAGGTTCAAACAGAGAGACAAGAATCATGTCTCGCAAAAGATCTAATATTGAATTAAAGTTATTATAAATATGAAGGTTTGCTTTTACAAAAAATCCGAAACTCCTGTTTGGTAGGAAAAAGGCAATAATTAGAAGTTTTTCGGTTTTGGAAATTTAAAGAGATAACCAGACATTAGGTAATATAATTTCACTACAACCCTGGATTCACTCATTTTCCACAAATGGCATTGATACATTCCTCAAAACAATCACTGAAGTTGTTCATAAAACTTCTACAAAACTAAAATTAAGACATTCTTATTTTACAGTATCGGCAAAGATAGTGCAGTTTACGAAATTCATTCCAAACGTAACAGAAAAGCTTTGGAATACTCCGAGAGCATGTTTTCTCACTTCTGTTTTTTTTTTATAAACACACACAAGAGAACAACAGTAAATGGTTTTGATTATTGTGTGCGTAAACATTTAGGGGATTTGCAAGTGATTATGTATTAATCTGTCTCTTGAAGAGATTAAAATTGTAAATGGGAAGAAACACAGATACTGGGAGAGCATTGCAAAGCCTGTCTGTGCAATAGTGTCATATTCAAGAACTAGTTTATTTTGGGCATCATATAAAGTTAGTAGTTACTCGTCATAGAAATAACTATTTGCTTTTTACCTTACATTTTGATGATATGTATTGACTACAACTGGACTCTATATAGGAATAATGAGAATATCCATATAAAATATAATAGATACTGAGCACACAATTTTTGTATTCCTCCATAATATTAAATAAAATTAAAATAATGTATAGTTATTCATTTGTAGCCATGGAAATAAATAATTTTTTGGAATAATCGGGTTGCGAACAAGTCAATATACGTGCTGAAAGTGTTGCAGCTATAGCGGCTAATTGGGAAGATTTTTTTTTCTCTTTTTCAGACACTAACATTAAAAAAATTGTTGCATTTCAACTTCAACCATAGTCAATCAAAGCAATAAATAGGAATATTCTCATTTTTCCGTTTTTTTATTCAAATTTTCTTATGGTGTAAAAAAAACATATCATCAGAGCTCTCGAGTTTTTAGTACAGTAAGGAGAGGGTTTAATATGCAAAGTAGAGATGACGGAAGTCATGCTTCATGCATGTTCACCTGCTTGTTCAGAGAATGCCATCTCTCTGTGACTGCTTCAGCCTCCGTACGAATGACCTCGGGCATGATGTGGGCATCAGCCAGCTGTTTGCTGACACTCTGGATCCTGGAGAGGCGGCTGTCGGCGTGGTTGCGGACGTAGTTCTCCAGATCCTTAAGATTTCAAATACCAAACGTAAAGTTAAATAATTTGACGCATTAAAGGCTTCGTAAGTATTCAACATTATTGATACAAATATTAATATATGTATAGTAAATACTATCCTAAAGATCATTTCATTCGTTAATTAATCAGTGAAATAAAAACTCTGGACGTGAGATTCGAGCCGCAGTCAGTATACCCTATACTAAGTCCTGTCTTAAGCACTGTGCTGTAATGCTAGCTCATTAAGTCAAGATTAATGAGAGAAAGAGATTTATATAAATTATACGCCTTTAATTTGGAAGTATTTCTAATGTAACCTAATCTAATAATACTATCAATGCGTCCAAGTATACATTTGCATTTTTTTTTTATATTTTTTAAAGTGGATTTTCCCATGTGTATTCCTTAAGGCTTCCTCTCAGTTGTCATTCTACGTATTAACACATTACATGTTTAATATTACTTAAAAAGATAAAAAAGGTGCATGTGTGTGGACTGTCTATGACAAGGAAAGTTTGAATTTTAGTCTCATTCTGGTGAATCTTTCCTAACTTCAAAAAGTATTATTGAACAAATCTTACGTATAGCTCGTCACATATTTCTTCGGCATCTGCGGGGTCATTAGGGCTCTTGCACAACTTCCTCTGCAGTCCATCTAGCCAAGATTTCTCCTGCGTCAGCCAGGCTCGTAGCTCACCGTACTCCAGTGATGCCTCCTGGATCACCCTGGAAAAATAGTAAAAATATAGAGATACTGTTTAAACCTTTATGAAATAGCGTGATCATACAACAACTAGACCTAGCGTGGTCTTTAGCAATGGTCCTGTCAGTTTCGCGGCACTAACGCCCATGAATTTTCTGCCGAAAATTATAAGAGATATGAAACAGAGGCATTCTTCAGAGGCAGATTCAAGACATACCTTTTTACCTAGAGAGGCAAAGAAATGCTGCCGGAATGAACATTTGATCATAAAAAAAGGCTCTTTAAATGCCGATATAATAAAAAAATTAAAAATTGTAAACATGACCTATCTGAATATCATAACAAAAAATTCACCACTTCAAAGTATTTATTTGGAAATGTAATTATCTTGAATATTCTAGAATAATTTGACTACCTAATTTTTAAAAGTGGAAATACTTACTTGCATCTCTCGTAGATGGCGTCGGTGACTTGAGTCCATCTGGCGTTGAGATGGGTGAACCTTCTGGCCAAGTCTGTTAGAGGGTTTCCTTCCGACTGCAGCATCATGTCGTTTCCTGAAACACCGAATAAGAAATGTCATTAAAATTGAAAAAAAAAATCCTAATATCTGATGAGGACCTCTCTGAAAGTGATAACTAAATGATATATTAATAAAATTAAGATAACAAGTTGCTACTGTGATTTAATTTAATGTTTTTTTTTTATGAAATTTAATTTATTATAATTGTATCATCGAGGAGGCTTAAGTAATAGTCATATTTCCCAGACTTTTGACCCGATTTCCATTGGAGGAACACAAATAGAAGTTGTAAATGACTATACCTATCTGGGACAAGTAAAACAACTAGGAGGGAATAACTTCTCAAAATAAATGGATATATATAACTGCAACTGGGATGGGCAGCATTTGGAAAACTTTAGCTCATTTGTAAAGCGAAACTTATGGCGCAGAGTCACCCAGCATACCATGGAGAGATCCATGCTCGGAGTGTCGCTAAAAGATATAATCCGAAATGAGGATATCCGCAGAAAAACTCGAGTATTGGAGGCTACCCAACGAATAGGCACACTCAAGTGGCAATGGGCAGGACATATCTGTCGAAGAGACGACGGTCGATAGAGAATAAAAGTATTGGAGTGGCGCCCAAGAATTGGCAAACGAAGCATTAGCCGACCCCCTGCAAGATGGACTGACGATAAAGATATAGAGAAGAATAGCGAGAGTGTACTGGATGCGGAAGGCAAAGGATCGAAGAGGATGAAGACTCATGCGGGGGGCTTATGTTCAACAGTGGACGGATACAGGCTCAGCAAGAAGAATTTTTATTGATAACTTATTTAGTAAATAATAGAATGGGGTGTATTTTGATCGTTTGACACGTTTAACGCCAACATAATGTTTTTAATGCATTCGACTCAGAGGCGCCATATAGGTCACATTCAATGTTAAAATTTCATTGGAATGTAACCACTGGAGTGCAGGGGCTGTTTGTTCGAAAAAAAAAACGTAGGTCACGGTAACCTACAGGGCGCCCTTTTCAACAACAGCGTAGGTCACTGGTGACCTACGTGGCTTGGAACGTGTTAATAACACAAACCATCAGACAAACAGACGCATGGACTCATAACGCAAGTAAAGTAAAAGCTTATAAAAAATAATAAGGTTCATCTATACAACGGGTCGTCAACCTGGTCCGTACCGCCTACTAGTGGGCGATACGGGCTTCTGTGGTGGGCGGTGGACATTTGTAGATTTTCAAATCTCCTACATTCCTTCTAGAATTTTTTCCACCCATATACTGAATTGAAATATAGCGAGGTTGGTGGTAGGGAAATTTTACCATGAAAAATAGGCAAAAGTGGGTGCTAGACATAAAAAGGTTGACGACCCCTGATCTATACAGTGAATTCATACCTGTCTCATTGAGGTTCCTGAACTCCTCAGTCCTTGCGTCGCATTTCTCCTTGAGCAGCTGGAACTTGCCCTTCATCTGATGCAGCTCCGCCGAGTTAGTGACACTGCACTCTTCATTAGAGGGGATCTCTGCTTCGGTGACATTTAGCCAAGACTCAAACCCTTCGATCTGCGCAATGACATGTTCAGTCTTTTCAAGTGCCCTCTTCAGGCTTTCATTATGTTTGTCAGAAGCCTCGATTGTCGTCTTCCACTTCTTGTTGAGGTTGTCAAGGCGGCTGCGCAGGTCTTTGGACAGCACCTCGTCGCAGTTTTCGAGGATTTTGTTCCCAGTGGCGTTGACTTTGACAAGCTTCTTTTTGACAGTTTCGATATCGTCTTGCAAACCCTGGAAAACACAAAAATACATCAGTAGTCGTATAACATATCTTCTAGCGACTTTGAGAAGATTAAAGTTCTTGGAAGTATCAAAAGAAGATCACATAAAGAGTAATTCGCCTAACCTCAAATTGTTGGAACACAGACAAAAAGTCAGTTTATTATTTAGTCTTTCTACCACTTTTACTATGGCTGTTGCTTCTCTGAATTCAAAGAATTACTTCTTTTAGCAACAATGCATAACCAATAGAATTGCCTCACACTTACTGAACACACATTTACTATAAATATAATATGTTAATCAAAAAATGATTCTTTCCAAAATTCTTTCGTAAACGCCACTAGTAAACTCCAGTAAAAATACTCTTCTAGCATCTATGTTATAGATAGATCAATTTACAATTGCATTCTCTCATTTGTAATGCAAACATAACACATCTTTCACGCATTCAGTGTCCAGCCGCCTTACTTAAACATTATATAGCTTAATGGTTTTGACTGGCCAGAATACTGACAGATGCTGATAGTGATTCTGAAACTTCATCTGTGGATTCTATGATGCTTATATGCTACACATCTCTAAGCGCTGCATGTGAAGTGTTGATCTGCCAATGTCATAGACAACATCCCGACATTCACGCATTATCCAATTATTACGAAATTCACTTCACGTGACGCGGTGTTTACGTGAAGTGACGATTTTTTCTTACCACCAATTTTGATTAATAGACTATGACTGGCATTTCACGAGCGTCGGATCAAATTCACACCAACCGGGGTATTTATAGAGCATAGAAATCAATTAAAAACTTTTTTTTTAATCTCCGTCACGGATGAAACCCACAACCTTCTTTTGGTAAGTAAATGCATTAATCACTAAGCTATACCTGCCGTTTAAGATTTGATGGACATTTTGATTGTATAACTGATTTGAAACATAAATAAATAAATTAACTGAATGTAAAAATTCTTATATCAATGTCCATAACTTCCTTTACAAAATTTAAAGGAATGTTTACTCTAATTATCATTGACATAAGACCCACATTGCTCTGCACCAGTTTGGCTTCCAGGGTCTCTGAATCGCCTACAGGAATGTCACTTTCTTCCTGAACAAACTTGTCCACTGTCTCCAACCAGCTGAGGATGTTGGAAGTCTCCACTTCAAACTCATTCAGCATCTCAATGCCTGAAATTAAAAAAATCAACAATATAAAAAAGATTATTGTGTTCTTGAATGCTTATTGTTACACCAGGTTGTCGATCAATCACCGAATGGGGTAATAAGCATACACCCTTAGGAAGAAGATTGTCATACCTTTGGTAAGCTTCATAATGTTCCCCAGCAGGATGGCCTTGATATCGCTCCAGCGAGTGTTGAGATCCTCAAGTTCAAACCGGAGTCTCTCTCCCTGGGCCCCGTTTTTGCAGACATCATCACCCACTTGGTTGACATATGTGTATGCTTCTTCAGCTTCCGCTAAACCAACCTGAAAATACAACAATATATTTTTTAAATATATCGATTATGACCACAGCTCACATTAAGACATCACCAGTTTGTACAACCATAGATCTGGATAAAATATTTTCAAAATTATGGCGATTCACTTCAACTAGAAAGCAGTTGTCATAGAAGAATATACACCAAAGAAGCTTTTTATTGCAGATACAGGCTCTCTTTAAGGCGCTTAGCTATCATTTAAAGTGTAACATTATTTGACTGCATACATTTTTATTTTACACAAAACAGAGAAATAAAATATAAATGTTTGTAATGTAATAAATCACAAAATACAAAGGAAAAAATAAACATAAATAATGTTTATGAAGAAGGAGAGTTTCTGATAATCAAATGCTCCAATTTAGAAGCAGATAGATAAACAAAAGGAAGAAATAAACAATTCATGTATTTATTTATATGGTGGTAATATTCTCTAAATATGTGTGACATATCAAATATGTTGTTAGAAAAGATTAAGAAAAACTAACCTCAATATCTTTTAAATTCTTCAATTTGGTCTGCGTAGTCTTCTTGTCAGAGATAATTGCATGTTCCATCAGTAGAATTCCTTCAAGCGAGTCTACCTTCCCCTTCAAATAATTCACCTCCTCCGAATACCTCCTCTGCTTTTTCATTGGAGACTGGCTTTCCACTTTCCTTCTCAGATCACCCTCCATGCCTTCCAAGCCCTCGAGGATCCCCTTCCACGACTCTTTCAGACTATCAACGCTATCTTTTAAGCTTGAATCAGTGCTTATAACCTTGACAGCTCGTTTCTGGACGTCTTTAACCTTAGACTCGTTCTCTTTGAGAGAATGCAACATGTTTTCGCATTGCTCCAAACACTCTTTGATGTCTGCTGGTTTGACGGCGTTTTCCATCCACTTCTTGTAGCCGTCGAGAACCTTGTTGATAGCCGATAGTTCAGCTTTCAAAGAGCTTGTTTCGTTGAATGTCTGTATCGTATCTTGACAGCTGTCGAGCCCTTGCCGGAACTTGATCAAACGCTGTCGCAGTTCGGAAACCATTGCCTCCTGATTCGTGTCTTTAGCACCTGGAAAACAAACCAAACAATCATTTAAATAACATTTAACACTGTACATGTCAAGCTACTTTAAATATGGTGTGCGTCGAGCAAAATATCCATGTAAAAGAATTACTTCATTAATGATACATCAAATTCATAAAAATTCGTGAGACTCTTTTACGTTGTGAAAAAAACTTTTGAGGTTATGGAAATAATAGATTGTATGCATTGCTCACAATACATTTTTTGACGATTTTATAATTTGACTATTTTGTAAACACCACTCCTAAGCCTACTACATTTAAATTCTCTATACCCCTTGCTTATCCTTACTTAACGGCGTTATCGATGCACTCAATATATTTAACATCATTGTTAGGTTGTATTGTCTACCATATTCATTTAACGCCCAACTCAAAGCTCTTTATTTTTTTCTATGGTGGATTTTGCTGCATTTTTTAAAGGTGCAATTGCCATTTTTCGTTCTATGAAGACAAATTCTTTTTATAAGCTCTTTATTATTTATCTTCTTCTTCTTTGTGTCAGCGACATCAAATTATTTTTACCCAGTATCTGGCAACATCGATAGCCTGTGTATTGCCCAGCATTAGATCTTGAGATGTGCAGCTTGTTGGTCACATGGAGCAGAATCTTCTTAGGTGTGAGGTAGTCTGCAGGTCCCCCCAGTTGCAAAATAGTGACTCTCCCTGCTGCAGCGTTCTCCACCGCTCGAGGTTGTCTTTTGTTCTTCCAACTCCGGTTCTTAATCTGTTCAGGGATATCCAGGTCCGCCAGTCAAGGTTCTTGCCAGTTGGGAGGCCTTCCTTTGGAGTAATGAAATCCTCTGATGCGACTTGTTGCCAGATCTGGAGTCTCTCATTTTCAGGGCCGGATGTGAGAGGTTGTGTGGATCTCAGAAAGCTGCTTCGCGACTTCAGGCTGGGTGTTGGCGGTATCTGATTATACAAGCAGTGGGATGGTTGGTTGATTGCCTTACAGATATCTTCGGCCCATATGACTTGATCTTATGTTTGGTGGTGCGATACCAGCCAAGGGGTATAGTTTTGAAATAGGTGTTAGTTTGAAGCAGCCTGTGATGACTCTGCATGCATCATTCAGGGCATTCATTATTTATAACTCAGTACTTCTATCTTTTACGGAAATCATTTTACATTACATGTCATCTCGTCAATTAACTCTTCTGCACATAAAAATATTCACTTCAAAATACCATAATATCGACAGTGGTTTAGTGTTTTAATTGTTTAAATTTCAATTAACCACTTGACTTACTATCTGAAACTATCAGCTATCTATGCTAGAAAAATGTACTTTTATCTCAAGATAATGCAACAGGAAAGATACTCGAGCATACCTTCGTTATAGCTGAGAAACTTCTCTAGTGCTTTTTCGACTGTATCGATATCTGCTTGCTGCGAATCAAACTCGCTCGTGACCTGGTTGAGCAACTTCAATTTGGCCTCCATCTTGTCTCCACCTCCGTCCATCCGGGCGTGGCACTTCTCTAATGCTTTCTCCATAACCTGCAACCAGTACAAGAATCATCATCATCAGCTTGAACTACGATTATCCCTAAGAATTCAATTAAGTAATTGATGTTAATTATAATTTTTAATGTTTCACTTGCACAAACACACATTGGAACCAAAGAAGCTTTCATAGATAGCGAAACTAAAGTCTTCCATCAAGTGAAACAGTGATTAATGTGATCCATTTTAAAACAAGGTATGAAATCTTTATCTATTTAAAACATTGTTAGGAGGAAACGAATAAACTAGTCATATTACTTTTTTTACCAAAGCACGGAAGACGAGTTTTCTCATTTTGTTCTGCTAAGCAGTGGGCCGCGGGAAACTTGTAAATAAGGGCATCAAGCAGGTGACGGACTATGCATTATTGCATGTCAGCGGTACCCTGTACGTCTACCTGCCAATACAATCGCTTTGGAACGGAACAAAAATGCGGGAAAATGCCCGCTTTCAAAGTGTTAATATTAAAAAAGATCTCAAAGTGAATGTTAATAATATTAATAACGATATTTATATTGACATCGGTCGTCGTCATACTTTTAAGACGACCGGCATCTTGCATCAATAGCGCCACTGTTTGTCGGAGGTAAACGAAAGCAAAATTGTTCAGCGGTGGCGCCATCGGCAATACAGCGGCAAAAGGAGTGAACTACTCCCGCGCAGCCTGTCAGTTGGTCTGGTACCAACCACCGCCTGGAGCACGACATGTTGCGGCGATCTTGTTGTTAGAATGCTCTTCTGACATAAAGCTGTGGCGGGTTAACAGGTTTTTAAGTTAAACTTTGTATTTTTTATTTTTTTTATAAATAAACGAGAGTAATCTCAAGTCGTGGCGTTAATCAATTTACTCATTGGTATCAATATATAGTAAGTGTTTACATTGATTAAGTATTAAAACTATCAATCTCTATTTGATGCATATGGCCACCATTGAATTAAGCAGATATTTTAAATAGTGACCTGTAACCAGTTATGAAAGCTGTTGTATGCCTCGTCGAACTCTTCGAGGCTTTGGTTTGCCGACAGTCGAGGTTTCTTGGATAGACTGTGTCCTCCAGCCGGGGAAGGAGCCAGTAGGGTCTTCTCTATGGTCGTGGTCGTAGTCACAGTGCGTGTCAACTCGTAGTCCATGGCGGGATCATGGGCCGCCTGCTCGGTGATCTTGAACTCAAATCCTAAGTCCTTGATCTGGAATATATAAAGAAATATGAAATAGAATATATTATTTTAGGTTTCAGCAACTGTTTATCATCATCCTCCACTCCCTGTTGTATTGCTGCAAAGAATAAGTTTATTAAGAAATAAATAAAAAGAAAGGTTACCCTAACATTCCAGAAGCTGCTCTAAAGATTAATGGATCTCCCTTCAGCTTCACAAGTCAGTGTTTTTTTTTTATGCAATCGCGTGCAAGAGAGCACAATAGGTCGAGACTAGTGTACTCTATGACGCTCAGCCATGACGGCTAGACGCTGCATGTAGGAACATGTGTTGTGTTTTTATTACAATTTTAAGATAATGTGCTTGATAATTATGCAAGATATCTTGAGTGCAATCCCCGACGAAGCTTAAAAAAAATAAATAAATTTATAAGCTTCATAAAGCTTGTGAATTCTAAAAACGTAGTACTAAATAAAATCGTTCCGGAACATACTGCCACCTTTGATAAAAATATTACGAGAAAAGGTCAATATTTTCAAAAGACAGGGCAACATGTGCAATGACACATATTTGGACTTTTGCTGGACATTGGTAATAAATATGTTTGTTATCATTTCGAATGGTTTCAAGAGACTTAAAAAAGTACAAGAGTGCCACTCCGGTTTGCTCTGATTCGACTATACGTTGGTATGATAGCTGGTGACTCACGCGTCTCTCCTGCACCTCGATGATGAGGCAGAGCGCCTCGTGCTGGTCCTGTAGCGCCTCCGCGCGGTGGCAGTGCAGCCCGGGCGCGCCCGCCTCCTACGCCAGGCGCGCCGCTTGCTCCTGGTGCAGCTCCAGCGCCTACTGCTGCAGGTCCATGCCCCGCTTGGCCTGCTGCAGGATCCTCATCCGCTCCAGCACTTCGCCAATTTCACTCGTCGGATTCGCTTCCATCTGCAATAGAAAACATGAAACGTTAACAAAACTTAGTCGTTTCAGCGAAATTACTAATTTTCTTTTAAGGGGTGTAAAAATGACGAATCAAATATTTCGGAGCTGTCAAACTGCACCCGATTGACAAATCACCAAAAATATGCCTCTACTTTTCCAGCTAACCCCTTTTCTAATACTCAGACTCTGGAGGTTTGTCGGGAACCATATATGTTCCAAAGTGGACCTTCAGGTGCAGATATGTCCTAGAACGAGGAATGAAAAGTAGCAGCTGACAGAGCTAAGTTGCGGGAATTCGTGGTGAGCATATGTTCCACATATGGAACGGAAATGGGAATAAGAACGGTTATTTGTTAAAGACGGAGTATGGAGCAACCAAAAATCTCTACCAGGAAACCAAATTTTATAACTTAATTTTTATTTTTCTGAAGAAAGGCAGAGTTGAAAGTGCTCAAGAGGAGAAGAGGAATGAAAAGTAGCAGCTGACAGAGCTAAGTTGCGGGAATTTGTGGTGAGCATATGTTTCACATATGGAACGGATATGGGAATAAGAACGGTTATTTGTTAAAGACGGAGTATGGAGCAACCAAAAATCTCTACCAGGAAACCAAATTTTATAACTTAATTTTTATTTTTCTGAAGAAAGGCAGAGTTGAAAGTGCTCGGCTGTTACACTTATGGACCTGGGTTCAGAGTGAGCTTTATAAAACATTGATAAAAAACTTGTTTTGCGACAAGAGCAACATGTGTTCAGGTAAATCTATATGGGAATATGGGATGATAGTGTATCATCATCATCATGACCTGTTTGAGTAGAGCCTCCTTCTCCTGCAGCCAGTGCAGCAGCTGCAGATATTGCTGCTCCAGACTGCGCCACTGTCCCTGCAGTCCTTGAAGGTGCTTCAGCCGCGTCTCCGTCCACTGACAAGTCATCATCCAGCGCTCCCCCAGCGCCCTCAACTGGTCTTCAATCTCACAAACTCCTGAAAGCATAAATATCAATTATTGAGGCGGGTCAAGACTCCTTTCTAGCTCAGATAAAATACAAAAATAAGAGATAGAAAAGTATGTTTTTAAATTTACTAACATCTAATAAGAACAACCACTAATATCAAACTTCCATCTTAAATTACAATTGGCAATATTTAACTTCTTCGTAGTATTAATCCGGTGGATTGGTTTACTGCAACAAAATCTTGCATCTCGATCTCCACTCCTTTCGGTCCTCCGCAACCATCTTCAGCTCAGCATAAGAGCTACAACTAATGTCTTCGAACACTTGCTGCAAATACTCCCGTCTAGGGTGCCCTCTACAGTTTCTACCCTCAACCATCTCCTCCACAATGTCATGAAGAAGACCATCGTGGCGCATGATGTGACTGATCCATCGGGCTCGCCTCTCTGAGATGGTTCTTACTATGTGCCTATCTTCCTTGATTATCCTGAGATCCTCATTGTTCGTGACGTGGTCTCTCCAGGAAATTCCTAGAATTCTTCTGTATGACTACATTTCAAAGGCCTCTAGTGTAATTAAAAATTTATCAAAAAAGTGTTTACTCATGATATTATTCATACATAACCTCAAAATGGTTAAACTTCTCAAATAAAAATCTCCTTCAATGATTGTCCACTCGTCACACTTGTTTCTAGCATCACAATCAGCATCAGCATACATAAATTTGTCATTTCCATCCAATATTTATACCATATTCCAACGTAAAGTGGTAATGTCTCACCGCTGTCTTGCTGATCATCATCAACGACAACAACGCAGTTCTCGAGAGAGTCCACCTGCGCCTGCTGCAGTTCCAGGTCCCCCTTCAGCGCCAGCACCGCGGCCAGGCGCGACGCCACCTCCTCAGGGCCACCGTTAGACTCCCCCATGAGAGAAATGCGGTCCTCGGTCTGAGTCAGCCATTGCCTGAAAACCACAACATTTAAACACACAATTAGAACAATATTGTTAAACATATTGACTGCAGCGAATTTTTGGTGAATTTAGTATTAAATTTTTAGACAATTAATATAGTTTTTAATATATTTTCTTTACCATACCAAAAGTTGTGGGTTCCATGCACCAATATAAAAAAAATGTAAATCTCTAAGAATTGTGTGACTTTGACTCTGTCCTGTAAAATATCAGTCACAGCCTATTAACCCTCCATTAAAGCGTGACAATGATAACTGTACTTACCCCTAATTAGATCCTTTTTTTCCTGAACATCGAAGCTATCACTCAGTTTCAACTAAAAAGGGACTCTTCAACAGTTATCCTGCAGCCGCATTAACGGAAACAACAATCAAATACCCTTGCGATTAATTTGATTTAAGTTTAATTACTTTGATCAAAATGAACATTTAACGTGCCTTACATCATCAAATTTAACACCTTCACCATTTACTATGTTAACTTTACCTGAAGCGTTGTATCTCTTCCTGCTGCCCCTGAATGAGCGCCGTGTGCACGCGGCTCTGATGGTCCATTGCTCGCACTCTCAGTCCCTCCCACCTCTCCCTGAGCAGCCGCATCTGCAGACGGACCTCGGCAGCTTCATCTCTGGTCAATGACCCACGTTCTTCCCCGGGTCCACCTTGAAGAAGGCGACCTCCTTCATCTAAAACGCTGCCGACTCGTGACTGGTTCTCAGAGAGCTCCAGCATGAATTTCTAAAAACAAACAATCAAACACCCTTAAACTCTCTTCTTGGTATTAGTTTTTTTATATAAACACATACAGGAGAATACCTACAGATTATGCCGCCCGGTATAATATAACCTGTAAGAACTAGTAACTCTCCTGTAGTTGCTGTATACCTCATGACGATGGAAGTGTTCCTTGATGGTGGGCAGATGATCTGTGAGCGCAGGATGCAAGTTCAGACGATCCTCGGCCTCCAGCAGCCAGGTCAACACTTCCTCCAGAGCCACTCCATAACCTCCAAGCTCGGCAGAAGCATTCGTAGCCAAAGATAGAGGTCGGCTCTGCGAAGACTGAAAAATAAAACAACTCTATTTAATATCACTAGTATCGCTTATATTGGTGGCCTGCAGAAAGAGTTTAACCATACAGTTAGTGATCTTAGTAGACTCACATTAGATATATAGAGCAACCTTTCTGTTTTTCACAGACATTAATTTTAGAATCATTTCTAAATGAATGAATCCCGATAAATATTCTTCTCAGCTAATGACTGGCCATCAAATCTAGTCCAGTAAGAACCATCTCAGAGGGGCAAGCCCGATGGATCGGTCACATTATGCGCCACGATGGTCTTCTTCACGACATTGTGGAAGGGATGGTTGAGGGTAGAAACTGCAGAGGGTGCCCTAGGTATTTGCAGCAAGTATTCGAGGGCATGAGTTGTAGCTCTTATGCTAAGCTAAAGAGGGTTGCAGAGGATAGAGAACAGTGGATATCGAGATGAAATATTTGATTGCTGCAAACCAATCCACCGGATTGATACTACTACGAAGAAGAATGATATTGATGTGATGATGTCTCCAATATCTTCACAGAAATGCAGCAATGACTGTATTATAGTCATCACATATATTATGACGTTTTAAATACATGTGTGGTTACCTCTACAGTGGGTGATCCTAATGGACTCATGGTATCCGAGTGTACGGACATATCGATGTCTCCAACATCTTCCCCGGAGTGCGGCAGAGACTGGAACATGCACATGACATACATCATGATGGACTTCTTATCGGGCACGGATGTGTTTACGTCTGAAAACGTACAGAAAAAAAATTAAGCATTGTTTTTTGTTGTGTCAAAATTTAAGACTCATATTTTTCCAGTCAGAATAAATCTTTTTTCAGTCAGAATATAAAATGAAATAATTATTTTTTAGCATCATTTGACATGTTCTACATAGTTAAATTAACCCAATTCAATTCTACAATTAAATTTCTACACTAAATACACACATACAATTATACATCGAATTTTATGCTCATCAATTCATTCAGAAAAAATATCAGTACTTACTAAATCGGTACTCACTAAATAGGAGTGGTACTTACTAAATAAATAGACTGTCGGAAACTAATAATAATACAAAAAAAGCTTTTGAATAAATGTTGACTGAATAATAAAAAATAATAATATACATACTCTGAATATATACTATAGAGACATCTATCGTTATACGATGGTTACAATGGTATAAATATATCAACTTTCGTATATCAACTCAGGCGGGGAATAGTCGAGTAGACTGCGCGGTGTGTAGAATAGAGCAAAGGTTGCAAGGCTCATGGTTCGAATCCCGCGTCTGCCGATATTTTTTCTGTATGCATTGATGCGTATAAAATTTGATGCATAATTGTATGTGTATATTTATTTAGTAAACATTGATTAATTTACTGTATATTATGCTTAACCCTTTCATTATGGCTGGGTGAAATACACTAGAGATGAAATAAATATTTTTACAATTCGATTTTAACTATCAATTAAAAATTTACATGCTAATAATTAAACATTGTTCTTTGTACAAATGCGTTGTTATTATTTAATGTTGTATGGTTCATAAACCCTGTAGCACAGTTTAATGGTTCCGCAGCAGTGGGCAACCCAAACCTGTTCAGTCGCTCGCTCTTGTCATGTGATATTACCATTTGAGAGTCTGTGTCTTAATTAATCAAAGTCTAATCGATCTTCATATGTAAGTTATACTACACTGTAAAATAAACAAAATAACAAGTAAATAACCACCACAAGGTTCAGCCGGTGGGTATAGTATCAGTGGTCAAAGCGTTTGCTTGGCAAGCCAAATGTCGTGGGTTCAATCACCAATAGAGATTAAAAAAAAAAAAAAACCTTTCTGAGCTCAAAAACACCCCCAGTTGGTGTGAATTCTATCCCTCACCCGAAAAATGCCAGTCATAGCCTATTAATCAAAATTGTTGGTAGACGAAAGTGGTCCCATGAAGACCACCCATTCATAGTGAATTCCTATAATAATACGGATGATGCTTATTCATATGCAGCATGGTAAGCGTTATAGAATTCCACAGATGAGACTTCAGAATCACTATCACCATTCGGTATTCTCATGTATGAGTTTAAATTTTAAAAAAGGCAGTCCATGCCTTATCGTGAAGAACTGTTGTTTTTGATACTCCTAGAATAATAATGGAGCTTTTGTTACATAGTTTATTAAATGAGGTCAAATGTATAAATATCTTTGTTTACACCCAACTAGCTTTGTTATGTATGCTTGGTCATAAGAGTCTAAGTTCAAATTTATGAACATTTTTGAACAATGTCTGCATATGTTTTAATATTGTTTATATTTTTAACACTATTTATTCACTTGCATGAATACTGAGGTTTCCCTTTCAATTAAAGCTTTATCAGTTTCCAATGTGTATAAACATACTGATGGATAAACAAGTATGGTAACAATGATTCATTGAAAAAGAAACCGGCACTACTATAACAAATAAATAAATAGTACTTAGTGTGATCCATGTTAAAATAAGGTAGGAAGTATTTATCTATTTAATAAACATTATTTAGCAAAGCACTGTCTGTACAGCACCTGTATCACCCCATTTTTCTTTACGGCTGCGATTCTTGGCATCTCTGAAGATCTGACAACTAACCAATACAGCCATGTAAAGAATTTCAAGAGCAGAATACTGGGGGTACGATGGTTTGACTATGTGAGGATACCGCAGGAATGCATGAATTATATCTGCCTTTTTCTTCAAGGCAGATATAGTTCTTGATAGATGGCTTGCGCCATCCTGGAAGGCTGTTTATAATTAAACAATGTTTGTACTCGGCGGCACTGCGGAAGGCAGAGCTAAAATGGGATGAAGTCTAGAAGACAATGGCAGCTGAGACAGCTTTGTAGCGGCAGTTTATTAATGCCATATGCTCTAGTTTGGGGAGCGGATATGGTAATGTTGAATTTTGCTTACCTTCCGGATCCAGTAGTCTATCGATGCCCAGATGGTCTTGAGCGATGCGGAAGGCATGCTCTAGTCTTGCATTTGGATGCTTCTTGGCCACACTGGAGAAGTCAAAGAGATGCGGCCGCCAACGATGAATGAGAGCGTTGAAGGCCAATCCATCAGACCAAGAAGTTGAGAAATTCTTGATATCCACTCCGGTGTAGTTCTGAAAACAATTAAATCAAGTGTAATACACGAACTATACTAAATATACTGATTAAATTGAAGAAAGCCACGGAATTTAGGTTTTACATATCATCAGCTTGTGTGAGTCTCCATCTTTCTCAATCCTCTGTTTTCGGCATCCAGGTTACTCTGCTATTCTTTTGATGTCATCAGTTCATCATGCAGGAGGTCAGCCAGATCTGGGACGCCACTTCAACAATTTTCTTATCTATCGACTTTCGTCTCTTCGACAGATATGTCATGCATTATACCACTTGAGTGTACCTATTTGTTGGGTAGCCTCTACTATTTGAGTTCTTCTTTGGATATCCTCATTTCAGATTCTATCTTTTAGAGATACCTCCTTGCGTGGATCTCGTTGAGTGACCTTTATTTTATGGATAAGACTTGATAGGTTCCACGTATCTGCGCCATAAGTTAATACTGGGAATTACATTTCTTTATTTAAATTTTGAAAAAATGCAATAATTTCACTTAAAACTAGGATATGCCTTATTTCAGATGCCTTTGAGGTTAAGCCACGACCAATAAAAGCAGTCCTAAGAGGAACCGACTCAAACCTCAACCAGCCTCAAGCAAGATCAGTATCCCACTACAGTAACCATTGAAGAACGTGGTTCATCTCACGCCTGTGGCGTTGTTTGGCATTTCGTTCGCATTAGATTAGAGTTCGATGCCAGTGCCGCACATAAGCGGCGCTGATATCAATACATTTCAATAGAATACAGATTTTTTATATCCAAGTGATATCAGCTTGATATAGCTCCTTTAGGCTGATGCCGTAAAGCCTCGAAAAATGATCTTTTGTCTCTTATTTTTGTTCGCTCGCCTGACATGCACATCTAATGTTAGTGTCAATTGTATAATGTTAAACGGTGTTTGCATACGCCAAAATATTTGTTATGACAGTTGGCCCATTTCCTGTTGGTACCACTGTCATCTTGAATTCGCTTTTTCTGCAGCGACAGTTGGCGGCGCCGAGATGTCAGAGCGAACCGTCAGTTGACAGATGGAGCTAGCTCGCGACCGTTACGGCACGCGACTAATAGCGTGTGCCACAACAGTCTTTTTGTTGCAAGTGTTTGACAAATAAACTGTGATAATATGTGAAACGAAAACAAGTTCTTTATATTGTGAATCTGATCCTGCATCCTGTCATCCAGTAAATCGATAGCTAACTTTGAGAGGACGATATCAAAAGGTTGCAACAATATCTGTATCAATTGTCAATAAATGATCATGTTTAGTAGCCAGATAGTGCCTGAACAAGTACGTGTACACTCTTTTAAGCTACATGTTTATAAGTTTCAGTGATATTGTAATTGATTTAGTGATAAAGCAAGTGTCTTACTCTTGAGTTCTGTCGGCACCAAGCAAGCAGTGTCTTCTCGAGGTTCGTTTGCTGCAACTCTGACATGAGGTCTTTGAGGTGATAGTGCACCTGCCAGTGCAGGATGATGCTCCACACCAGGCCCAGGGTCAGCTTGGGGTTCCCGTCCACAATGTCATTGCCGCTGATGTTAACGAGCTTGACATTGTTCTGCTCGAGGATAGCCAGAGCGTTGCCCACGTTGTTCAGGTGGTGCACACGCATCTTTCCCTTTTCCCGTTTCTAAATATTAAAAAAAAAAACAATATTAATTCAGAGTGTATGTCAAGCAGTAAATCAATTGAAATAAGAATGCTACGTTTACATGGACCAAGTAGATAATTAGCTACTAATCCCAGAAAGTTATTAGAACTCTGTCTTATTTACTAGTCCCTTGCCAAAGTCAAACATAAAAATATTAATTTTTCATCTACCTTCTTAAATTTATAATTTTATATTAATTTTCATTAAAAAATTAATCAATTATTTTTTAGTTTTGATTCACATTTATTTTAACTGATTACATGTTTCGGCCTCCCTGGAGACCATTTTCAATAATGGTATCAACATGTAATCAGTTAAAATAAATGTGAATCAAAACGAAATATTTTTATTTTATTGATTTTTTAATTAAAATTAATGTAAAATTATAATTATGCAGTTTCACCAAGTATTGTCAGTTGATAACCTTAATGTTATTCTTAAATTTACTCAATATTTGAGGCATATATGCTATGTTCTTCACAGATTGCAAGGGACGATCTTGGAGGCAGCTGGAGTCTTCTTCGCAGTATCAATCCGGTGGATTGGTTTGCAGCAACAGAATCTTGCATCTCGAGCTGGAGTATCAGACACTTATTTGAACGTTTGATAATTAGCATCTTCTTCTTCTTCGTGTCAGCGACGTCAAATTATTTTTTCCCAATATCTGGCAACATCGATAGCTCGTGTGTTGCCCAGCATTAGGTCCTGAGATGTGCAACTTGTTGGGCACATGGAGCAGCATCGTAGGTGTGGGGCGGTCTGCAGGTCTCCACAGTCGCACAATAGTGTCTCTCCCTGCCGAAGCATTCCCCACCGCTCGAGGTTGTCCTTTGTTCTACCAACTCCGGTTCTTAATCTGTTTAGGGATTTCCAGGTCGGCCAGTCAAGGCTCTTGCCAGTTGGGAGGCCTTCCTTTGGAGTAATGAAATCCTCTGGTGCGATTTGTTGCCAGAGTTGGAGTCTCTCATTTTCAGGGCCGGATGTGAGAAGTTGTGTGGATTTCAGAAAGCTGCTTCGAGACTTCAATCTTGGTGTTGGGGGTATCTGATTATACAAGCAGTGGGACGGTTGATTGATTGCCTTACGCATTTCTTCGGCGCATATGACTTTGCGTCTTATGTTCGGTGGTGCGATACCAGCCAAGGGGTATAGTTTAGAAATGGGTGTTGGTTTGAGGCAGCCTGTGACGACTCTGCATGCATCATTCAGGGCAGTATCCACTTGATTACAGTGGGCTGATCGACCCCACACTGGTGCCGCATATTCTCCAGCTGAGAAACAAAGTGCTAAAGCTGAGGTGGGGAAACAAAGTGGAGAAACAAAGTGCTAAATAATTAGCATTATTAAGGGCATCGGATGATAAGACCCATACAAAGTAATGAAACACCTAAACTTTTTGCCACCCGGTACATAAGGCAGATTTTGATGTTTAACAATTATCAAATATTAAGTTAGTCAAATAATAAGTAACATAAAAAGAAAACAACTTGTAAACATATTAAAATAGCTGTAGCATATGGCCGTCACAAATTTCTGCTACACGGCCTCGACCAAAGTAATCTCTGCACACATCGGAGGTCCATCTGGTCACATACATATCTCTCAGTGGATTATAGAGCAAAAACGCTTTTAGAGAAAGTAACTGTAGTATAAGCTTTATACTTGAGCATAATTAGTCTGACATTTAACCCTTTCGCATCGGTTGTCGGCATATGCCGGCAAAGATTCCCCGACCGTTGACATCGGTTGACGTGATATATCGTTTTGCTACTTTCAGTACTCATTGTACATCTACGGTAGGAAATTGGAAGTGCAGTCATTCCCTTTATCAACCTACATGTATTCTTTACAGGAATCTGTAAAGCATGTAAATAAATATTGTTAGATTTCGTCACAGTAGCAATTTTTCTGTAAACCACATGTGTCTATGCCACCACAAGTATGGAGTTACATAATGAACGTTTGTTAAATATAATAGCTTTTTATGCATCATCTGATAGCTAAAGGATCGAAGAACCAATGTGATAAATGAAAATAGGTCAGATAAGTATATTTTTGCTTCAAATACTAGTTTTAAGCAAAAAAAAATGGTTTGAAAAATTCACACCGTATTGACAGTATAATTTGTATATCCAACGAGCCGTAACGAAAGGGTTAAAGCCTGGACCATTTAGTCTTATGGGATGGCTCAACCCGACTAGCAGTGAACTAAAGCATTCTCTTTCCAAATACGTTCTGTGTCCAATGCCTTCAACTTTAGTATTTGAACAGAAAAGCTAATTACTGGTAATTCAATTAATAAGTCAAATAGTAATAGTGACATTTCTTACATAGTTCTGCGCCGTCAGTATCTCAAGAAGAGAAAGAAGACGGTCTCCATTCCGCAGATCCAAGAAGAGATCATCAACCAGCGGCTTGTTGTTCTGAAAAATTAAATAACAACAATCATTAAAAACTTGGTAGAAAATGCTTGAAAAAGGGATTGTCAAAATGTACGAAAAATCCTTACTTCTGTTTAATAATATGTTTCAAATGCAAGAGGCACATGAAAAGAAAGAACTGCATTTATTTTTAATAATTAATGACACAGGCGTATACAACTGGGATGGGCAGCATTTGGAAAACTTAAGTACATTTTTAAAGCGAAAATCTCGCAATATCTTAAAACTAAGGCGTTAACCAATGCATCCTCCCTGTATTGATTTATGGCGCAGAGACGTGGAATCTAACAGCAAGTATAACCCATATAATAAAGGTCACCCAGCGTGCTATGGGGAGATTCATGCTCAGAGTGTCGCTAAAAGATAGAATCCGAAACGAAGATATCCCCAGAAGAACTCAAACAGTGGAGGCTACCCAACGCATAGGCACACTCAAGTGGCAATTATTATTTATTATTATATTAGTATTTGTATAGCGCTCTTTTATGACCGAATGATCATTCCAAAAGCGCTTCTTTGCCTCTCTGAGTAAAAAGGTGGGTCTTGAGTCTGCTTCTGAAGGATGCCTCCGCTTTAAGCTCTCTTATGCTTTCCGGTAGTGAGTTCCAGGCCATTGGTGCAGCGTAGCTGAAAGCCCGATTGCCAAAGACCGTGCTAGGACTACCTCCCGTCAGCTGCAGGGTGCTTCTATTTGCTCTAGCCGATCTGAGTGTCTCTCCACGCGCGCTTATTTCTGAAGGCTTAATAAGTTCTGTCAGATAGCCCGGTGCAGTTCCGTTGAGTGCCTTGTAAGCTAAGAGGCATAATTTATACTGGATTCTAGCCGAAACTCTCAACCAGTGCAGTCGGTGTAGTATTGGAGTAATGTGACAGAATTTGGGTGCGTTGTAGACTAGTCGTGCCGCTGCGTTTTGTAACGACTGCAATCGATTTAATTGTTTGGCTGGCTGGCCTGCGTGCAGTGCGTTGCAGTAGTCCATTTTGGAGACTATAAACGCATTTACCAAATTCTTTGTAGCGTCTCTGGGTAAGCATCTTTTTACTGACCGTATCTGCCGCAGGTTAAAAAATCCATATTTCACCGTTTTCGTAATATTACCGCTAAGATTGAGGAACTGGTCAATTTCTACTCCCAGCAGCTTGACGCTTGTAGAAGGGATGACATCATTACCACAAATGGCCAAGGGTTGTAAGTCCAATGGATGTTGTCTTCGAGCTGTGGCCATAAAGAGTATTTCCGTCTTTTCCGGATTAAGAGCGAGTCTATTTGCTGACATCCACTGTCCGATCTCCTCTATACAGCCGACCATCCTTTCTTTCATGTTGCCAATATCCTCGGGTCCACAAGAAGAGTAAAGCTGGCAATCATCTGCGTAGCAGTGTACTTTTATTTCCCATCTCTCCTCAATTTCTTTGGTGTATAGAATAAAGAATAATGGGCCGAGAACTGAGCCTTGTGGGACACCACATGATAGAGTAGATGGTCTCGACATTTTATTCTGTAGACAGATGGTTTGCTTACGGTTTTCCAGGTATGACTGAAACCAGTCTAGGGCCTTTCCAGATATACCGTAATGTATTCTTAGTTTCCTTAGAAGGATAGCATGGTCTACAGTGTCGAACGCTGCACTCATGTCTAGAAGAGTCATCATTGCGATATTTCCCTTTTCTATAGTTGTTATCAGGTCTGAAAGAAGTCGCACTAGGCCCGTTTCTGTGGAGTGGTATTTTCTGTATGCCGATTGCTTCTTAGCAAAGAGATTGTTGCATTCCAAGTATTTCTGCGGCAATGGCAGGACATATCTGTCGAAGAGACGACGGTCGATGGGGAAGAAATGTATTGGAGTGGCGCGCAAGAACTGGCAAACGAAACATTATCCGACCCCGTGCCAGATGGACTGACGATATAAGAAGAATAGCGGGAGTGACCTGGATGCGGAAGGCGAAGGATCAAAGAGGATAGAGACACATACGGGAGGCTAACGTTCAACAGTGGACGGATACAGGCTGATGATGAGTTAATATGATTTATTACCAATGTATATTACATTTTAGAAACATTTAACATTCAGCTTTCCCTTCCAGAAAAATCTCCCTTTCAAATGGAAAAAGGGTGCATTATAGGAAGAGAAAAGAATGCTCTTCTACAGCATCCAAAGTATATCAACCCCAACCAGGTCTACCTTCGCCTCTTGACCGACTGTAGTATGGAAGGCTGCCTTGTCCGTTTTCTCACCTTGTACACAGGAATCTGCTTTTGGATTTTATTATACGGCTGCATTAGCTTTTGATATATATCACTACTCACTTTTATCAGCTGGGAGTTGATCCATTTGGCAAATGTCTTCTTTTGGACATCTTCCCGTTCATCTGAAAAGAAAAGAAATATTTAAATTTATTGAAGCAACTTATATATTTTGTAAGGCTATTCAGGAGAGCACAATCGGTCGAGACTAGTGGGCTCTATGACACTCAGTCAGGACGACTGGAATATGCAAGCGGGAATCATGTTTTGTGATGTTATAATTTTTTTTTCTGAGTCTACCTATATTAACATTGTAAGGATGTTCAAAAATGGTTAAATTAATCTGATAAACACAGCTGTCTTTAGTAATTAATATTACTAAAGATGATGGTAGATAAGTTTCATTACTTATATGGGACAATGAAAGGTAAATTTATTAGAACCATAAAAATAAATGTAAAAAGCTAAACTCCAAACTAGGTTGCCATATCCATAAGTTTTCTCATTGATAGTGACCATAATTCATTACCATATTTGTCGTTTGAAAACCATTGATCCATTTAATAAAAATATAATAATTTTCATAATATTAAAGAGAAAAAAACTGTATTCATAAAGAGAATGTAAAAATACTAAAAGAGATAGGCCTTATTGGGATAGGATTTTTTTAAAAGGAAACGCATACAGGAGAACACAACCGATTGAAACAGGAGGACTCTATGATGCTCAACAAAGGCGGCTGAACACACTATTTTTTTTTAAGTTAGGTTTTTTGTGTAAACGCATACAAGAGAATACCGACAGATGGTGATAGTGATTCTGAATTTTCACCTGTGAATTCTATGACGCTTACCATTCTACATATGGCCTAGTGCTGCATGTTGAGTTTTAATCCGCCGACGTCATACACTACAGCCCGACATTCACGCATCATCCATATTATTACAGGAATTCACTATGAATGGGTGGTCTCCACGGGTCGATTTTTATCTACCACCAATTTTGATTAATAGGCAATGGTTTTCATTTTACGGGTTTAAAACACCAACCAAGAGTATTCATAGAGCTTAGAAATGAATCAAAAATATATTTTTTTAGTCTCCGTCGGGGATCAAACACACGAACTTCGGTTTGGCAAGCAAACGCTTTAACCACTAAGCTATACGCGCAGACCATGAAATAGGAAACACTTATGCTAGAAGAGAACCATTTATCTATTAATCTCTCAGCTATAGTAGATCAATTCATGAAAAATAATAATATTACTAATCTACAGGTTAGATTATGTTAGGTTAGGTTAAGCTAAGGTAAGTTAAGTTAGGTTAGGTTTGAATCAAATCACTTAGTTTTTGAAGGAAAATCACTCTACAGAGTAGTAATGTCATCATATTCTTTAAATCGATAATTTCTCTAAGGCATTTGATTAAATGACCGTTTTTTCTCATTTTCCTGGAGCAGACATTTACGAATGGAGATTTCTCACGTACATACATTGTTAATAAAAAGAAATTTGTAAATGAAATAATAAACCATCTGGTCTCATTCCGATTAGAAAATCAATTATATAATAAAGCATTGAATGTGTAGACATGGTTAGCCAACAATTCGCATCCATCTGCCAAGTCAGGTTTACCACAATGAGAAGAAGACAATCGTGGAATATCACAAGTTTTACAAAACCAATAGAAACCTGTAAACCCATTGTAAACATGACCTAGTATGTATAGGCACAATGATATGGCATACTCAGTGGGATAGTAAAGGGCCAATATCTATTAACCATGACATTTTTTTTCTTTCCATATCCGTTCCATATATATATATATATGTATATATATTTTATGTAAGCACATACAATAGAATTCCAACAGATGGTGCTAGTAATTCTGAAGTCTCATTTGTGGAACTCTATGACGCTTACCATGGTGCATATGGCTAAGCGCTGCATCTGAAGTGTTGATCCGCCAACGTCATAGACTACAGCCCGAGATTCACGCATCATCCTTATTATTACAGGAATTTACTATGAATGGGTGGTCTTCACGGGACGACTTTCGTCTACCACCAATTTTAATTAATAGGCTATGACTGGCATTTTACAAGTGAGGGATCAAATTCACACCGACCGAGGGTTTTTTAGAGCTCAGAAATCGATTAAAAATCTTTTTTTTCTTTCAATCTCCGTCGGGGATCGAACTCAGTCTCCTAACGCTTGTTCTGGGTGTGAGGTCATTGACACTAAATGTGTCAATAAATTTACGGGCCACACTTTTATGTAAATACTTCAATAATGACTTAAGATGTTAAAATATTTTGTAATGTTATTGAAGGAAATAAATAAATAATTGTCTAAAAAAAAAAATTGTCTCACCACCTTTAGCTTGCAAAGCAAGCCCTTTGACCATTCAGCTATACCCGCCGTTCTATATATAGTCACCACAAAATTTCCGCCCACTTAGTTTTGTCAGCTGCCACTGTCCATTTTTCGTTCTAAGACATATCTGCACTTGAAGGTACACTTGGGAACATATGGTTCCCGACAACCTCCAGAGCAGAACTCCGAGTACTTCAATAGGGGGTAGCTATAATACCTGAAGCATATTTTAGGGTGATTTGTTAATCATTTTTTAAAGGTAATCGGGTGATAAGCCTAACGTTCCCGAGGCCTGGTCTATTTTGTCCTAAAGGGCGGCTAAACCATGACATCCATAGGATAATTATTTTTTAATTCGTAATGCTGGCAACACCGTCGCAAGCTTAGCAAATTAATGATTGATGTATAGTTGTTAGGTTTTTGAGAAATTAATTTCATTTTATCCCCAATTGAGTACTTAATTGTTTTTTTTTTACGAACAACTTCACATCCGAGCCGCGTAATCACTATATATATATTTTGACAGCTGACAAAGCAAGCTTAGATTGCGAAAAATTCCAATCGATTCAACACAATATTTTTGAGAATATTGAAAGTGAAAAGCAAATTTTTCTTTTTATTTTTTTCAAATTTCAAATTTTTGGTGGACCAGACGTCCAGTGCGCCCCACGCCGCTACCCCCATGAGTCGCTGAACGAATTGTTTGTAAACGAAAGGCGGCGGAACCCTAAAACACAGCATCGAAATATCATAAATTGCACATGTTTGTATTACGTAATGTGTGATGGTTCGACAACGGCATACTGTAAAAATATGCCAAATATACCTCGAATACTAGTTACCGCCTCATTCATATAATCTGGAAAATGTCGGGAAATTTTTTAACACTATCCAGTCCGCGCATTACGCGATTAAACTTACGCTGGAGGCCAACTGTTTTTTAAAGAATTGCTAAATCTATCGTCATGTGTTCAAATAAAATTAAATACGACACCGACTGAAAAGGTTTGAGATCTTTGAAGTAAAAACAACACATATGTTGTCTGATCGGCCACTAAAGTTTGAAAAAACATCACAAGCTGTGTATATTCGGCCACTAACGTTGGCGGAACGATCACACAAATGTTGTGTGACCGGCATTTAACGTTCGGCCTGGTGATTACACACATATTGTGTAATCGGACTGGATAGTGTTAATATGAAGCACTGCGTGCAAAGATGTATAATGCGACAAAACATGGACAGTGACAATATAGAACTGTGTGGTTGTAATTTGATGTGATCACTCGTTTCAGATGTGCATTAGATGTGTGAAGAATTGTGTCAGATGGAATATATTTACCGCGGCATGATATGAAGTAGTTAATCAGCACGAGCACAGTCAACATGGACGTAATCAGCGTCACAAGAACAACAAACACATAGTCTAAGGTCAGATTCAGGATGTACAATGGCGACATGACTTGCGGATAGGTGGAGTATATAACGGGAGAGGATCGCGATGAGCTATGACGGAAACGATCACTATGGGATCAGTGCGGTGCACGAGATTTGTACATGTGCAGGGATAGCAATGGCAGCAAACTATTGTTGCCGGTAAATTATATAATAACACATGACATCAGCATGATGTAGTCCTTGCTGACTGTTACCGAAAACCTCGATATACAATCCTTCGTCTCTTATTTCTGGTCGCTTGTCGTGCATTTAGGTGCGCCGTGTTGCACCGCTCGTGGCGTGAGCGAGAGCCGATACCGCGCGCGGAGATCGTCAGTCGGTCCCCACCATTTAGCGAGACAAGGTTGCATTGCGACCGCGCGGCATGCGATCCCGCGTGGTCGGAAGCTTGGAATGTTTTAACGTAAATATAATCAATGTGCTTCTAAAAGAAAGTCTTTGTCTGCTGACCTGCTCCTCATCCTGCCCTCACGCGACGTAATAACTCCCCTTTTTTTGAGAGAGGAGGATGTTGCACATTATAAGCACAATTCACAATCGATCTAGGAAGTTAAGCAACGTTAAACGCGGACTAAAACATGGTGGGTGACACAAACTACAGCTTGACCAGGCTCGAAAGATGCCGTCGGTAATTATACATATAATGTATTCGGCGGAGCTACAGAGGTTAATATGACATGAGATAAGGCGAAGACCTCAGGGGCTGACAGAATGTAATGTATTATATTTAAAATTTCTAGCTAGCAAGAACTAAAAGCTTACATGGGATGAGGCGAGAACCATGGCAGCTGACAGAGCTTTGTGAAGACAGTTCATGACGACTATATGCTTCAGTAATGTGAGCGGACATGAGATGACAGTTATGAGTTAGCAATTAAAAAAAAACCGTCAACGTTAAGGTAACCATGGTAACGATAACACTAAAAAAACGCAATAATGACGTAAGTGAATAACATAACTGTGAGGTGTTAAGCGATGTTGCCCTATACTCAATATTTTTTTACTTATATCCGTTCCATATCTGGAACATATGGTCAACACAAATAGCCACCACTTTGTACTTTCAGTTGCCTTTGACCATACCACATATTTGCACCAGAAAGTGAACCTGGGAATATATATAGTTCCCGACGACATCCAAGGCAGAAGAATAAGGACTTGGAGAAGCGACTGCTGTAGTTTCCAAGGTATATTATGGGTTGTTTGTTAATTCGATTGCTTTAAGAAGGTTGGATGATTAGGCCGACGCTAAGACCTAGACCATTTGTTCCCAAGGAGCAGCTCAACATAATCCGACAAACAATACATAGTTAGCAATAGGGGAGGAAATATCCAAGTTGTGGTCCCTTATTATCACTTAGCCTCGGTGATTTAACGAGAACCGCGCTATGGATGTGCCATTGTCATTAAACTGGTCGATATATCAGATCAAAAATGCGTAAGCATGAATTATCACCGAAATCACGTCTATGTGCAATATTTCAGTACAAAAATGCGTGCAAAGTAGTTCTCGGTGTTAATAAAAATAATATTTTTAAAAATTCAATAAATCAGGTCTTCGATCAAAATATATATCAAGCGGTTATCACGATATTGAGTAATACATTCCATTCAAGTTTCTGATGCCAGAATTTGTCGTAGATGTTACCTTATAAAAAATTACAACCGGTAAGTGAAAAGATCATATCGAGTTGCATTCCCTACATTCGATTATCTATTATGTGTGCTTGGGAACAATGCCATAATAAACGAAAAAATCTGGAATGTCCAAATCTGACCATCCGAGCATGACTTATCTGGCGATTCCTAAAGTGTGGTACGCGCAAAACTAGCGCCCTTTTGCTACTTCACGTTCTACTGTATCACTATTGCACTTTTTTTATCAGTCCTTCTTAAATTTCCCCATTGAAATTAATTGAACAAAAATATGATTTGACAGCGGGAGCACACTGATAACTGATCTCTGACCGTGGCCGTGGGATTTACGCGGGAAATCGTGACGCGCGGTTCGTGTGCAACCAGCCGACTAAGCCGATTGCTCGTATCTAAAATTTTGCTTGTATTTCAAAGCAAAAAATCACTCGCTCGACGGCTCGTATCTCAAAAAACTCGTATAATTGGATATGCCACTGTATTAGGACTGAAATTATTTTTTAATACTCTTTAATCATTAAATATTTAAAATACGAGTATTAATCTCATTAATTTTATATTGATCAAATCAAATCAAAATATTGTTTTTTTTTAAGTTGAAGATGAAAATGTTTGAGAAGTACTGATATATACAGTGATATCATTGCATTGAATAACAAACATAATACCAACCTAACATCCTTAACATTTATATTAGATTATGATCAATAATGTTGTTTAAATCAAATTGCATTTATAACGGGTCCGCCAAATAACTTTTTTTTTTTGAAAATGGGGCGCAAAACATCGAGTGTAGCTTCGGCTGTGTGGCACGTAGCGCCGTCCTGTTGAAACCAAATGTTGCCAATATCCTCCTCTTCAATTTTTGTGAACAAAAATGGCCCGATAACGATCGCCATTGACTGTAACGGCCACTCCTTGCTCATTTTCGAAGAAAAATGGCCTGATTTTTCAAAGTAATGTCGCAATATTTCCCAGCGTTGTTCAAGCGTATACACAACCATATTCGTTCAGCGGAAGGATAAAACTAATTATCTGTCAAATCAGACATGAGCTAAGTGTTACCATTCACGAAATAAGCACTAGTTGAAAAAAAAACGTTAGATGGCGGACCCTATACATTTAAAAATATTAAAATTATTCTAGTATAAAAGGCCGTCAACGTCATCATTCCATATCTGTTCCCTGGTCAAAGCGGCATAGTCTTTGCCTAATCTCATATTACCTCTTCCTCCCGAAGGTCCGCAGAGTTCATTCAATGTAAAGTTTCCGACGGTTTTTCAGGTTTTGTCGGCAGGTATGATTAGTGGTAAAGCGTTTGGATACCACACCAAAGGTCGCTTCGTACATTCGATCCCCGACGAAGAATGAACTAAAAAATATTTGTAAACGAATTCTAAGCTCTTTTAATACCCTCCAGTTACTGTGAATTTGATCCCTCACTATTAATTAAATTAACTATTATACTCATATTATTTAAAATTGCTAGTAGACGAATGTCGTCCCGTGAACACCACCCATTCATAGTGAGTCCCTTTAAAAGTAGATGAATGCGTGAATGCCTTCTATGACGCATCAATAATTAACGTGCAGCGCTTAGCCATGCTCAAAAATGACAAACTTCATAGAATCCACAGATGCGTAAAGAAAGATCAGCAATAGGCCGAGAGTCTAAAGTAAAAGCTGCTGCAATTTATGCTCTCCTGCGGCATTCAAAAAACATGTCTCAGCCAGGTCCATCTTTGTCTTACGATCGACTGTAAGACTGCTGGCGAATTCGCTCTCTCATAATGCTAATCCTCACAAAGTTAAACCAACGTATCCCTAATATTTACAAGAACTTGTAATTGAAAGCCATTATTCTACTACATGGCATTAATTAAGATGCCAGATAATACAAATAATTATATTTTAAATTTGGGTGTAAGATTCGCGTATATGTTTATTGCCAATTGAATTGAATTCAGTCAGTCCATTTGTGTGGTATTATATGACTGTGGTAAATTGTACTTCCGTGAAGTATTCACATGCAGGAAAGAAATTCATTACCAAGGGGGGTGAGTGAATGCTGTGTGGGCCATGTGGCTTAATACTACATTGTTAAACGTGACTTACTTCTTGCCGTGACACATAAAACCTCGATTTACGAACACTTGATGTATAACTGCTCGACAGTAGTGTATGCACAGACCTATTGTGTTGCGGAATGGTATGCGTCGAGTTTTCGGCGAAATGATTACGAATTACGAGTGCAGTGTTAGATGGTGCAGTATCGTGATGCAAAAACCAAGAATTGTCTCTCCACAAATCCGGTATTTTTTGATGCACAGCATTACGTAAATGAGTACAAGTATGAACCCAAAGTCTAAAATATTTACTAAAATAGGCATGGCTCATGCTAAATTTTCTTGAGTATAATACATGTAACTAAATGTATAGACATATTTTGAAGCGATATTTGGTGTAGTTTGCCGGCGGGTATAGCTCAATGGTCAAAGCGTTTGCTTTGCAAGCCAAAGGCCGTGGGTTCGATCCCCGACGGAGATTTAAAAAATATATTTTTAATCGATTTCTGAGCTCTAAAATACCCCGGTTGGTGTGAATTTGATCCCTCACCCGTAAAATGCCAGTCATAGCCTATTAATTAAAATTTGTGGTAGACGAAAGTCGTCCCGTGAAGACCACCCATTCATAGTAAATTGCTATAATAATAAGTATGATGCGTGAATCTCGGGCTGTAGTCTATGACGTTGGCGGATCAACACTCCACATGCAGCGCTTAGCCACATGCACCGGTAAACGTCATAGAATTTCACAGATGAGACTTTAGAAATACTATCGCCATCTGTCGGTATTCTCCTGTATGTGTTTACATAAAAAATAAGTTTACAAAAAAAAACATTATAGCCTCATATGCTTACAAACTTGACTGAAAGAGCAATTTTAAAAAATCGGTGTAACGTACGCATGCATATTATGTTTACATACTATATATATGCCGAGTACACGTGTACTTAAAAAACAGCTGACCGCATTTACAGTAACACGACAAGCAAGAGATAGTCCAGTGGCGTGGGTGTCGATCTCCAACAGAAGGGTTTTGGGTCCAATCAAACGCCCACAACTCACAACTCACTGGTACACAAACCATTATATATTCGTATTTCACAAACTTCCATTCAATTTTACACCCATTGAGAACTTTCTCTTATGGAGCATCGAATCGAGTATCTTCTAAGATATCCCTAATGGCAGAGCCCTGGATTTCTGAGTAAAGGGCGAATATTAGAATTCACTAACGAATATTTTTGGAGGTGACTAATGGTGAGTCCGCAATATATTTTTTACGCGTAACGCAAAGTTAGAACTCTTTTTGGATGATAAGCTGTTGCACCAATCTGTTCAAATTTGTACTAAAAAAGCAAGTCGTTGTTTTTTGTGAAAACATCAAAAATATTTTTATTTATTTATTTATTTACAGAATGGAAATTCATATATTTTTTAGAAATAGTTAGAAATAAAGTATACATAAATATACAATAAATAGAGAAGATAGTAAAAAATAACACAAAAGAATAAGAAGATGACACGTGTCAAAGATCACAGAGATCAAGGAGAACTATACCATCGACAAAAGAGGAAAAGGATGTAAGAAAAGGATCGAGGTGTGCTGGTAGGCCATTTAGGAGCGACATTGTCGTTGTACCGAATTGAGTGCTTGAAGCTCCACATGCATCGACTGGGATCAAAAACAACGGATGGCTACGAGCACGAGTGTACCTATCTGGAACATAGAAGTTAAAACATTCAAGAATCCCAGGGTTGTGAATTGAACCGCGAAGAAGAAGGAATGAATGTTTGAGTGCAGCGATTTTCCTCCGTGACTCTAGCGAATGGAAAGAAAGCATCCCTAGAAGAAAAAGAGTTGGGTAATGTTCGGAATTAAATTAATTGAATGGATAGTTACCGTAAATATAAAAATAAAGACGTCGGAGAAATGTTTTATGAATTTTTTCGAGCATGAAAATGTATTTGGATTTATTAGGATTCCAAACTAAGCTCCCATATTCCAGAATATATTTGTCTATTAAGCGTAAATTTAATAATTATTTTATTAGAATTAGAATAACGTCTAATTATGCATGCTGAAGACTTCTCGCAGGCTTCTCAAGGCAAACGGCTCGATTTTCTATACTTGCGAGTAGGCTATAAGAATACTCCACCCGATAGGACCGTTTTCGTTGCTAAACATTGGCGCCATCATAAAGTAATACAGTGGTTCTCAACGTTTTTGTTGCCTCAGAATACTTAAATAATATAAATATAAAGACAGTCCGCAGAGTTTAAAAAAAAATCCTCCATTTATAATTATAGGTTTATTTTTAAACGTTCTTTACTTTCGAACATAACGAGTCCGCCATCTAACGTTTTTTTTTCAACTAGTGCTTATTTCGTGAATGGTAACACTTAGCTCATGTCTGATTTGACAGAAAATTAGTTTTATCCTTCCGCTGAACGAATATGGTTGTGTATACGCTTGAACAACGCTGAGAAATATTGCGACATTACTTTGAAAATCAGGCCATTTTTCTTCGAAAATGAGCAAGGAGTGGCCGTTACAGTCAATGGCGATCGTTATCGGGCCATTTTTGACGGAAATTGAATATAAAAATTATTTTTAATTTATTTCTAAGCTCTGTCTGATCCCACACCCTTAAACTGTCAGTCGTAGTATATTAATGAAAATTGATGGTAGCTTAAAGTCATCGTGTGAAGACCGCCCATTCATAGTAAATTCCTGTAATAATACGTGAATGTCGGGATGTAGTCTATGTCGTTGGCGGATCAACACTTCATATGCAGCGCTTATCCGGTCTATGTCGGTAAAGCCGGCGGTCATAGCTCAATGGTAAAGCGTTTGCTTTACAAGCCAAAAGTCGTGGGTTCGATCCCCGACAGAGATTAAAAAAAAAAGTATTTTTAATCGATTTCTGAGCTCTAAAAAATACCCCGGTTGGTGTGAATTTTATCCATCACCCGTAAAATGTCAGTCATAGCCTATTAATTAAAATTGGTGGTAGACGAAAGTCGTCCAGTGAAGACCACCCATTCATAGTAAATTCCTGTAATAATAAAGGATGATGCAAGATGAATCTCGGGCTGTAGTCTATGACGTTGGCGGATCAACACTCCACATGCAGCGTTTAGCCATAAACACCATGGTAAGCGTCATATAATTCCACGGATGAAACATCAGAATTACCTATCACCATCTGTCGGTATTTTCCTGTATGTGTTTACATAAAAAAAAAATACTCCTGTATGTATTTACATAAAAACTTCCGTGCTTGTTGCTACTAGTACGAAAACGCTCACCTCAGGATAAAACACTGAAAACTCCCATTAAAAATGTATGATAACATTAGCAACTAGCCATACTCAAAAATAGCAAGCTTCATAGAATCCTCTAATGAGATTTCTCCATTTCGGTATTCTCCTTTATGTATTTATTTGTGGTGGCCATATGCCCCGTAATGAAAGTAGGTATGGTATAATATATACATAGACAGTGTAACCATGAGAATGTGTATAAAACAATAAAAACACAATTGCGATTTATTTGGAAAACATACCAATAACTATGCTAAAAAATCGACTAATTTCAAGGCAAACCGCTCTATCGTCGCTAGGTTTACATTAAACTACGGAACTACGCTATGGAACATGCTTGAAACATAACTTTTCGTAACAAATCGTTGCCGCCTACGCAAATATAATTCACAACCATCAAAAAAGAAAAAAAACGCAAGTCATTTTGAATGCATGGATAATGGCGATATCATTGTACGCCAGTGCTAATGCGGAGACTTTCAGACTACGTAACATTTAATGATGCATTTACACCAAACGTAAATGTTTTACGTAACAAATACAACAACACTATTAGATAACTTACACAGGTCACCCCCTTCCTTAAATTACTTGAGCTCCACCCATTCCCCTTCCATACTTCCCTACATACTTTCGTATTGTTATTATACTAAGATTATTTATTGATATCAGCTCGATATATAGCTTTTGCAGGCTGATGCCGATATCCGATCTTTTGTTTCTTATTTTCGCTCGTCTGACACGCATGCTTAAAAATGTAAGCCTAAGTTTTGGATTATAATAACTATGAGACGCGGCATTACAAGTGCTATTTTGATTGTTTTGAGTCCTGTCATGTAGAGACGCCATAGTTCGCTAAGTGGCCACTATGGGTGTTCGGCGCAACGACCGTCACTACCACCGGGTCACTTTCTGCCAGGGTTTTTGCCCCGGGCAGAATACCGAAGTTTGTTAGTCTTGTATTTTAGAACAAACGCCAATGTGCTTCTCGACAAGTTTTTTGATTTGTGACTTGCTCCTCAATCATTCACCCAGCGATCTGATGACAATCCCGGCAACATGGATTAACCCCTTGATTAACGAGGGATTTCTGTATAAATGTTTAGATTAGTGTATAAATAGTGCTCAGTGTGATCCATCTTAAAACAAGATAGGACGTGTTAATGTATTGACATCAGCATGATATAGCCCTTGCAGACTGGTGCCAAAAACCTCGATGTACAATCTTTCGTCTCTTATTTTTTTTCGCTCGTCAGACATGTATTTATCGCCATTTTGGTTGATTTTACAGAAGATACTTCGTCAAAGGGCCGACATACTACTCGATTAACTACTCTTCCCAGTTACTTATGATCACTAAATAGACTGGCTATGTAGGAGTATAATACAATAAGTTAACATCCTCCTCTCTCTCAAAAGCTTGTTACTCCGTCGAGTGATGGCATGATGAGGAGCAGGTCAGCAAAACAAAGACTTTTTCGGAAGCACATTGACATATATTTACTTTAAACTTTACAACCTTGTAGCCCGGACCTAGTCACAGCATTAGGCCGAGCCACAATACAACATGCTCTCGCCGATGGGCGGGACACTACTGGCTCCGCCCTCGGGATGGGCTCTCTCCCAGCGCCACGAGTGGCGATGTATATAACTAACACACCCGTTAGCGGACTTGTCCAAAATGCCAATATGGCGACACATAAATGTATGAAAAGCGAACAGAAATAAGACGAAAGATCGCATATCAAGGTTTTTGGTACCAGTCAGCAAGGCTACATCATGCTGATGTCAAAGTAAATTGATGCAAGATAGCGCACAGCCGTTCAAAACTAGTTGGGTCTATCTTGTCACGCAGTTTTTCTGCTCATTCAGCATCTGTGTTTTCTCCTTCATGTATCTTGCATTCTATACAAAAACCACACAAATACCTCCATGCAATTCCCACTCACCATGTTTTAACGTCATAGAGTCTACTGTTTAGATCAATACTTGCCGTGAAGACATCTCATCTGTGGATTCTATGACACTTTCTCTTTGGACGATGACTTAATACTGCATGTAGGTGAAAATGCACGTCATTAGACCAGCGGTCTTCAACAATATCAAAAAAAATTATAGAAATAATGAAAAATATACGTATCGTTTCCATCGATCCACGGATACTAAAAGATTGAAGATTTTTACAGGTAAGACTAACTGTTAATCTGCGATGTTTGTGGAACGACATTGGTCTTGCACCTTGTTTTGATTAATAGGCTATGACACTTAAAAATACCAGTTTTAGTTGTTAGATTAATTTGATTATTAATCGGTCGATTGAACGTAAGATGTCGTAATTCAGTTGGTCGTTATATGCATGGTTGGTTCGGCGTCGTTTAAAACCTTTGTGCGGTGAGTGTCTTTACCCGGTTAGTTGGCAACCTTGACACTCATGTCATCATCATTAGCATTACAAATTCACGGGGCGTGATGGTAAAATCATCATTAGCGACATTCGCACAATTTTTGATGATATATTTATACTAGATCTAATGTCTTTTACCGGTCGAGAATAAGATGTAACATTATGTCTATTTTTTTCATTCCATATGCATTCCGTAAATGAAACATAGGGATATACCACAAACATTTATATCAGCTGCCGTTGTCCATGGATCATTCCAAGGCACCTATGCACCCTAAAGTCTATATGGGAACATATATGGTTACCGACGACGTCCAAGACGTAAGCCCGAGAAATCGAAGGAGCTGCAGTATCCAATGCATTCTTCTTCGTATTATCAATCCGGTGGATTGGTTTGCAGCAACAAAATCTTGCAACAAAATCTTGCATCTCGATCTCCACTCGATCCTCTGCAGTCCTCTTCAGCTCAGCATAAGAGCTACAACTCATGTCCTCGAACACTTGCTGCAAATATCCGAAACTTATTTTTATTAATAATTAAATATACATATACTATACATAAAATTCTTTTTTCAACGCGTCAATCCAAGCACAAAAATAACGGCAGAAGCGGGATGCGAACCGCGGACCTTGGAAACCAACTATGCCCAGGTATTCATACCGCTCAGCCAACTGGGCCATTGCTATGCCTAGACCGACTCGCGTTGAAACTAGTATTTATATATTTTTTTAAATCGGATTTTAAGTAGATCGGATGATTAGGCCGACGTTCCTAAGGCCTGGACCACTTTGTCCTAAGAGGCGGTTCAACCCAAAATAATATAGAAAGAACCGTTATACGAAAAATTACCGCGAACACAATAAGGAAAAATTCCATTTCAAATAAAAAAATCTTGCATTATAGGCGGGTTGACTGTATATGATCCAACGAATTGGCTCAAACCGACACTCGGTTAGCAACAGGCGGTGACCCATCCATTTTTTGGTCCGCGCCCAATGTTGCTTCAGTGATCTAACGATGTGTTATCACCGCCAATCACATGTCTATGCACCGCATTTACTGCCTCCATAAGCATACTTATTGCACTTATTCATTTCCCTGTATTTAACCCTTTCGCATCGGTACCCGATATATGGCATGTAATATTTCCCTACCGTTGACATCGGTAGCCATGATATATCGTTTTGCTACTTTCTTAGAATAGTTTTTATGCATCATCTGATAGCTAAATGATACAAGAACCAATGTCATATATGAAAATAGACCAGATAGTACATTTATGCTTGAAATACTAGTTTTATAATTGACAGTATGCTTTGTATTCCACCGAGCCGTAATGAAAGGGTTAACTATTTTATTCTAAGTTGACTTGGGAAGAGGCGAAGACTATGGCAGTTGATAGAGCTTTGTGGAGGCGGTTTGTGAATGCTATATGCTCCAGTTAATGGAGCGGACATGGTATGATGATGTTTCATGTTTTATTCTAAATTTTTATTTAAAGAAACTGTAAATATTTTAACATGAGACCTCTATAATAGGAAATTACAAATAAAACGTGTAATAATTTATCTATTGTATGTAGACACCAGACGACTGCACCAATTTGGGTGATCTATGTTGGTGGTATTTAAAAGAAAAGCTGTCTTGCCTTTTAGTGTCTTGTGTGAATCATTTATTCATATGTTTCACTTACAGTAAGATTACAAAGAATAAAAATTAAAGAAAAACACAAGATTAGTAAGCTTATTATATTAATACCTAAAACTATATATTAACATGAAGTTACTAGTAAATGCAATTAAATGTATTATTTTTTACATCACAAGCAAGTAATTAGACATCAAATAATGATATATATTTTTTTATGTAATCGCATGCAGGAGAGCACAGCCGGCCAAGACCAGTACACTCTAAGACGCTCACAGCCAGGGAGGCTGGACGCTGCATTCGGGAAACGTGTGTTGTGTTCATGTTTGTGTGTGGGTTGGGGAGATTGCAAGTGTATATTTATCTGTTTTTTGAAGAGATCCAGATTGTAGGAAGGAGGAAACACAGACGCTGGAAGAGCATTCCAAAATCGTCTTACACAATTACGGCAAGTGTAAGACGAGTTTCTCGGTTGTGCGTGGGTGCAGAAGGAATTAGTTCTTTAGGTTCCGAAGAGTAGCGACCGTGGTAATAACGGTAGAAAAGACTAAGTGAACCAATTATACGCCTGTGTTCCATTGATTGCAGGTTAGATGTAAGAGTGTCATTGTTTATACGCCTAGTTATTTGGAAGCGAGACCGGCTTTACACTTAATTGTATATTTTTTCGTCCGTTTTAAGTCCTAGAAGACTTTCAAGGAATTTTTTTTATTTTAACAGGTTTCTATTCTTCGTCACAAATCACCTACGCATGTTGCTGTACCTGCGAATACACAGCCACACCTTGTTATACAGTGAACTGTGAAAGAATATGAATTTAGTATTGCCAGGTCATTGTCAAAACTAACAAAAAAACTATAAAATTGTGTTTTTATCGTGGTTCGGCCGACTCCCAATGAGATGCGCCATCAGTATGCAACACTCGACGTCCGCATAGCTGATGAGAGCTCCAGAGGAAGTGAACTTCACTTCATGGGTTTGTTTCCTCATATAGTTACGCCATAAATGTACCTGAGCGGGCATTCAACGTGATTTATTAAATATTATATAAATAAATTCCTCGTGCATACATGTTATATTTTACAAAATTATAATGTGCATAATATGTGTTATTACACTCGTATATGCATTTAGTATTATGCTTGTGCGATACGTTAAATCAAATTAAAAAGAACCATCATCATACTATCAGCCCATTGTAATCAAGTGGATACTGCCCTGAATGATGCATGCAGAGTCGTCACAGGCTGCATCAAGCCAACACCCATTTCATAACTATACCTTTGGCTGTATATAAAAACTCAAGCGACTTATAACAAATATGCCTACAATGTATATCTATTATAATGCTCGTAACTGATATATAGTATGTAGTAGTTTCTACATAAGAGTAAACGACAAAGTCGAATCCTTGACCTACGCGGTCACATGACTTAGGTAATGTTAACCACAATCTTTGATGTTAAGTGTGGTCGAAGAATAAAAGTAAGGTAGTAATTTATATCTTGGAGTCAATTATCTATTTATATTAACATCCTACTCTCTTTCAAAAAGGTGTTACTCCATCGCGTGAGGGCATGATGAGGAGCAGGTCAGCAAAGACTTTTTCAGAAGCACATTGACGTATATTTACGATAAAACTTTACAAGCTTGTGGCCCAGACCTAGGCGCAGCAGTAGGTAGAGCCACAGTACAATATGCTCTCGCCGAAGGGCGGTAGGCAACTGATCTCCGCCCTCAGTATGGGCTCTCGCCCGCGCCACGAGCGGCGGTGTTTATAACTAATGCCAATATGGCGGACACATCCCTGTTTGACAAGCGAACAGATATAGAGACGAAAGATTGTATATCGAGGTTTTCGGTACCAGTCAGCAAGGGCTCTATCATGATGATGTCATATTGTATTTGCAATAGTCTCAAATAGTCCACAAAAGGAGTATAGTTCCAGACATACTCTTTTTGAAATTATAAAAAAACTGATATTGATTTCTTCATCTATAACTGCTTCGTACTGAAGCGAATGGTTGAGGGTAGAAACTGTAGAGGGCGCACTAGACGGGAATATTTGCAGCAAGTGTTCGAAGACATGTTGTAGCTCCTATGCTGAGCTGAAGAGGGTTGCGGAGGACCGAGAGGAATGGAGATCGAGGTGCAAGATTCTGTTGCTGCAAACCAATCCACCGGATTGATACTACGAAGATGACTGAAGCGAATGTTTGTTATAAAATCCACATATCTGTCACGTGGCATTATCATTGCCTCCTCCCAAAGTATATCTTCCTCTCAGGTGTTTTTTAATCTGCTTCTTTTAAAATGGAGAGATTCAGGCTATTGGCGGTACGAAACACTGATGCTGGGAGTGCATTACAAAGCCTGAATATGATGTTTAAAAGCAAAACTGTTTATTCGATTTCGAAATATCAACTATGTAAATATGCTTGGAAATTTTTGGAGTCTGTCGTTGATGAACAGGTGCAAAAGGAATCAATTAAGAAAGTTCAGGAAAGTGTCTATGGCAGTAGCGATAATAAAGGAACTCTTTTATATAAACACATGCAGGAAAATACCGACAGATGGTGATAGTAATTCTGAAGTCTCATCTGTGGAATTCTATGACGCTTACCATGCTGCATGTGGAATGTTGATCCGATAACGTCATAGACTATAGCCCGAGATTCACGCATCATCCTTAATTATTACAGGAATTTACTATGAACGGGGGTCTTCAAGGGACGATTTTCGTCTACCACCAATTTTAATTAATAGGCTATGGCTGGCGGTATTTAAGAGCTCAGAAATTGTTTTTTATAGTTTTTTTTAATCTCCATCAGGGATCGTACCCACGACCTTTGGCTTGCAAAGCAAAGGCGTTGGCCATTGAGCTATACCCGCCGGGAGGGCTGTCTGGAACTGTCTGAACATCTGTGTTCCTTGGATTAGAAATCAGAAATTAGGGTTTATTGATCGAATCCGGCATTTAATGTGGGTGAAGTATTCGACAGTTGATAAAATTTAGACTCGGGGTATAGCATGGCGTTAGCAGATGCACAACGGTAAAACAACGAAGTTTTGTGACTCCAGTTCGTGACGACCAAATGCTCCAGTTAGGGAAACGAACATGGTTATAATAATAATGATACGACGTGTTGAAAACATGAAATCCAGTTTTCTATTTAACGTTATCCAAAATTGAAGTTTTCTTGATGTTAACCCTTCCATTACGGCTCGGTTTAAATACAAATTATACTGTCAATTATAAAACTAGTATTTGAAGCATTAATGTACTTATCTGAACTATTTTCATATATCACATTAGTTCTTGTATCCTTTAGCTATCATGATGCATAAAAAACCATTCTAAGAAAGTAGCAAAACGAAATATCATGGCTACCGATGTCAACAGTAGGGTAATCTTACACGGCATATATCGGGTACCGATGCGAACAGGTTAATGAAGCTCTCATTGCGGTTTTTTTAATAGAATGAATGTTTGCCATGTGTTATACGTACATAGAAAAAATAATTCGTATCGCTCTTGATAGTTCGATGTTACTGATAAGGTTTCTTCACGATGTTTACGCGACATGATAACAGTGAGATAACCGAATTTAGTTCAACGAGAATGGAAGCAACAGTGTTGCGCTATATGAGGGTTCTAGCGCCGGGCGTGGCACTGAGATAAGCCACTATTTCCTTTGAACACAACTGTATGAAAATACTCATTGCACTGAACTTACGTTAGCCGATAGTCAAACATTATTAACCCTTTCGTTACGGCTCGGTGGAATACAAATTATACTGTCAATACGGTGAGAATCTTTCAAACCATTTTTTTTGCTTAAAACTAGTATTTGAAGCATAAATGTACTTATCTTACCTATTTTCATATATCACATTGGTTCTTCTATCCTTTAGCTATCAGATGATGCATAAAAAACTATTATATTTAACAAACGTTCATTATGTAACTCCATACATGTGGTGGCATTGACACGTGTTGTTTACAGAAAAATCGCTCCTGTGACGAAACCTAACGATATTTATTTAGATGCTTTACAGATTCCTGTAAAGAATACATGTAGGTTAATAAAGGGAATGATTGCAGTTTCAAGTTCCTACCGTAGATGTCACAATGAGTACTGAAAGTAGCAAAACTATGTATATATTATAAACTATATAGATATTAAAATATTGATTGTAAAGGTGAAACAGTACTTTAAAAGAATTACGAACAGAACCGACGTCACTGCATAACAAATTGAAATAATGAAATGTACCAAAAATGTATTATTTAATTATATATACATTAAAATTAATTCAACATATAGTATATTAAATCTTTAATCATATAATGTTAGTTCTATATCAAAATCATGTAAATGTATAAATATGTAATACTCTGTATAATTATATAAAACTGTAAAATAATATAGATGAATCCCACGCCACACACAAGATCTTATCTTTAAGTGGTGTGGTAAGCGAATGTAAAAAAAAAAGAAAAAAAAAAAAAAAAAAAGATTGGAATGTAAATTACTATGTAAAAAAATGTATCTTTTTATATTTGATTAAATAAAAAAATAAAAAATATATATCAACGTTAAGGGAATCTCAGACGGCATATATCGACAACCGATGCGAAAGTGTTAACATCATTTAACATTACAAATTCACGGAGCGTGATAATGAAATCATCATTAGCGACATATGCACAATTCGTGATGGCACATTTATATAAGATCTAACTGTCAAGAGTAAGATGTACAAAATGGTGTCTTTTTTCATTCCGTGTGCATTCCGCATCTGAAACATAGTCACCAAAAACAGTTCTGTCAGTTGGCGTTGTCCATGGCTCGTTTCAAGGCATCTCTGCACCCTAATTATGCAGTCGTTTCTTGCCTTAAGGTAACCAACTAACATCCTCCTCTCTTTCAAAAAGGTGTTATTCCGTCGCGTTATGGCAGGATTAGGAGCAGATTGATAACACAGACTTTTTCAGAAGCACATTGACATATACTTATGATAAACTTTACAAGCTTGTGGCCCGGACCTAGGCGCAGCAGTAGGCCGAGCCACAATACAATATGCTCTCGCCGATGGGCGGGACACAACTGGCTTGATCGGCTGTAGCACCGGCGCCATAAACGGCGGTCTATATAACTAGTCCCAATATAGCGGACACATAAATGTATGACAAGAGAACAGAAATAAGACGAAAGATTGTATTTCGAGGTTTTCGATACCAGCCAGCAAGGGCTATATCATGCAGATGTCACAACTTATGACTCGTATACAGAGACATTTCTTACGGTAAACAACCTATAATAGCTACTTTCCTTTAGAATGATTAAAGTGAGGAAGCCTCTGCCCTCTACTCACGTCAAAACTTAAGAAACGCCTCTGCAATCGCTTTAAGAATTATAATATTTTAATCATTTCCATGTCAAGTCCTCCAACTGGAGCACACGGTCGTCACGAAATGCTGCCAAAAAGCTCTGTCAACCAACATGCTCGTCGTCTCATCCCATTTCAGCTCTGCCTACCAGAGCTCCGCCGAGTAAGAAAAGCTTATTATTGACTAATATGTATTAGCTTATTCGTAAAGCAAAATTTTCAGCCGACTGAAATGAAAACTCAACACAGAGTTCAGCTCCAAACGTGACGAGTAAGACTTATTCACTGCTGATAAAAAAAAGTGAAACTTCATTTATTCGCGGGCGCCTAAAAGAAGTTTTCATTTTAATAATCAAGCATTTTTATTTACTCTCGGCAATGTAAATATTTACGTTTGTACCCTACCCGGCGACGGCATGTGTCACATATGTTTATGGCCGCATGTCTGATGGCCTGACCACCAACCTAATGGAAGTACGAGCTAGATATTTCAAATTCTCACACCAAAAATGGACGAAATTTTGATTGGAAAAATCCACACGTACAAATTACACGTTTTAGGATGCCAAAAAAAATAATTGCAATGTCACGACACAAGGCTATTAAGACACACAATCGCTGAAAGAATTGAAGCTCTTCACTTGTGAGACGACTTCATGAATTTATGTATTATATTTACATAAAAACAATTAAACATTACAATAACAATTAGTAACAAATTTAAAGTATGCAAGTATTAAAGTGTACATCAGGGATCAGACTGTTAACCAAATCGCCTCGGATGTTGATATATTTCACGTAAGAGAGGCCCAATTCAGGCATGAACTCCGCGAGTTTCTTTGGAGGAGAGATTTGTTGGCGTCGTCTGTTTGATGAGCATTAGGACCTTCTGTTGCTTGTCTTTATTGCTTTGTTCTTAGTACTTAATCATGAGTACCTATATTTGTATATTAATTTTGATTTTACTTCAGTAACGATTTGATTTTTTTTAATTTGTAATGTTTATGTAAGTTAAAAAAATAAATTTAATCAATAAAAAATTAATCAAGTCCTTGTGTGCCATCAGCCTGTGTCCGTCCGCTGTTAAACGTAGTCCTCCCGCATGAATCTCTATCCTCTTCGATCCTCCGCCTTCCGCATCCAGACCTCTCCCGCTAATCTTTTGATGTCAGTTCATCTTGCAGGGGGTCGTCCAACGCTTCGTTTGCCAGTTCTTGGGCGCTACTTTAGCACTTTTCATCCCCATCGACTGTTTTTTTGTCAACAGACAATGCCACTTGAGAGTGCCTGTTCGTTGGGTAGCCTCCACTAATTGAGTTTATCGACGGATATCCTCGTTTCGGATTATATCTTTTAGAGACACTCTTTTCATGGATCTCTCCATGGCACATTGGGTGATAAAAGAAATACATTTTTTCAGGAGAAATTAATGACAATTACAAAGATATACTACATTTAATTACTTTCTATTATTGCAATGGAGTATTTCTTATGTTTTCTGGTGATGGAAAACTCTATGTTAGGAAAAAGTTAATCGATTTGCACCCACATGACGATACGCTCATTCAGATTATTGTCAGTTAACAACTGATAAAGCCAGCAAGGGGTTCTTCGTAAACAATTATGTCTACGAGGTAAAAGAAGGAAGATACGAGCAAATTAGTGAAGGCGCGTTAATTGTTTTTGTAGCCACAGAGTCTGGATGTCCGATAAGGCCGAGTAACTCTCCTTGAATTGCATAGAAACAGTGTCACGACATATCATCCTCAGACAAGTTTTTCAACGACTGATCGGTAATCGGCGCAGTGGATGTCTGTCGCACGGGACAACCGGTGCACTGGCTGTCTCGCTAATCTAACTTAACCTAACCTAAGGATTTTTTCAGTGATTGTAGAGTCCAGAGATTCATAGGTCTTGTTAACGATTAACTTAGGTTAGCGAGACATCTAGTGCACCAGTTGTCCTGTCCACCAAATGTTCCGTGCACCAGACGTCCAGAGTGCCCCACGTCGTTACCGATGAGTCGTTGAAGGAATTGTTGAACAAACGTCTGGTGCACGGGACAATTGGTGGACTGGCTGTCTCGCTAACCTGACCTCCTAAGGATTTGTTCAGTGATCTCAGAGGCACATTTCACTAGCTCGTATATGAAGCGCAGTTTATGTCTAAACTTGTTTCAAAAGAGATTATAAATTAATTAAAATTAATATGCTTCTTGCTTCGTCGAGGAACGAACCGGACTATCTCGCATATCAGCTAAACGTTTATACCCTTTTCGGTATTCGAACCCTGTGTTCTCCTGTACGGTATAAAGCTGGGCAGCAGTGATGGCCAACAAAAACTTGGATCTGAAGGAGACCGGTTTTCAATGTTACCACTTGGCAAGTTTTTCATATGAAACATTGCATGATTCAATTCATCGAATTTTTATACCGTATCTTATTCTGGATCACTTATATAGATAGCCTTTTAAAAGGTTGTATAGTTGCAAATATAGTTGCCACAAAGTTATGTCAGCTGACATTAATCATGCATGATCCCATGTCATCAGTGCATCCGCAATATCACGTAATAACATACTCGTACATGGTTCCCGACGCCTCCGATAGTCTTCATCTTCGTAGTATCAATCCGGTGGATTAATTTGCAGCAACAAAATCTTGCATATCGATCTCCATTCCTCTCGGTTCTTCGCAACCCTCTTCAGCTCAGCATAAGAGCTGCAACTCATGTCCTCGAACACTTGCTGCAAATACTCCCGTCTAGAGCGCCCTCTAGAGTTTCTACCCGCAACCATCACCTCCACAATGTCGTGAAGAAGACCATCGTGGCGCATGATGTGACCGATCCATCGGGCTCGCCTCTCTGAGTTGGTTCTTACTAGGTGCCTATCTTCCTTGATTATCATGAGAACCTCATTGTTCGTGACGTGGTCTCTCCAGGCAATTCCGAGAATTCTTCTGTATGACCACATCTCAAAGGCCTCTAGTCTTTCTTTATCGTTTTCAGATAAGCACCATGTGTCACATCCGTACATCAAGAAGCTTGTTTGATATACATCAAGCGTCTGTTGACTATTCTTTTTGGTCTGATAGTAAACCTCCGATAGTAAAAGCTTAAAAAAAATCTCAAGAAGGTAGCTATAGTATCTGAAGGCGTTTCTTAATAATCAGTTTAAGGAGATACGATGATTAATCCGACTCTCCCGAAGTCACGATAATTTAGTCTTAAAGGGAGGGCACTATCCAATTAGCAACACTATTATTCACCATCTAAGTATGTCCCACTTCCAATGTTACATAATTTTTTTGACCAACAACCGGCATTAGTACGAACTATAATCTCTACCAGGAAAATAAATTTAGTTAGTTTATTTATTTTTCTGAAGAATATTTAGGAACTGTATATAACCTATTATAAAATCAACAATATATTACATATAATAGAGGAGTAGTGTTCTTTGTTAGTATTCCTCAACATCAGACTTACAATTGAAATTTAAAAATTTCACACATTCTACTCGCTTCATTTTCATCGGTAGGTATTTCGAACTGTCAAAATGGAATAAAAATGTGTAATAAACAGTATTTTCAACGTTTTAATCTAACAATTTATATGGTTATAGTCCATGTTTTAGACATTGACTTTTTACATAGTCATCTCAACATATGAATACTAAAATATAAGCTTAGGTTAATTTATACTCTTTCAAATTTATGCGTTAAATATTAGGGTTAGATTTGATTTCATAACTTTACTTTACGCGGCAATATCAACATGCAAACTAAAATGACGTTTAGGTATTTTACAACACCTTATATATAAAACTAGAAATGAAGTTTGTTTGCTTACTTATTTATTTGTAGGCAATGCCAGTAGGTAGTGTAAAGTATGATAGGAGGTAAATATTTTTGAAAGCGTTCTAATTTATCAAAAGTATACATTCGATTCAAATAATGAAATCAAATTCTTGTTTATTTTGGTCGCAACGTAATTAATAATCGAATTATTTTACATTTACGTGTAATATAGTTATTATGTTTGTTTACCTACCGAGTTCATAACAAAAACTGTAATATTTAAACTTTTAAAAAAGGATTTTTTTAAATCTGAAGTCCGAACGAAGCCGGGTATTAGTAGTAATTTCATAATTGTCGATTTTTCGTGTAAAATCTTTAAATAAAATAATGCATTTGAAAATTTACGCTACGTAAAACAAGTGCCTTACGTGTAAGCCACGCCCGCCGGTTAGATATCATGCTAATTTTGAAACATTCATTATTACGTACGTTTATTGCAAAATGTTTTATTGTGCAATAAATATTTCATCTGACATATTATCCTTTATGAATATTAAATTCAAAAATAAATTCATTTCCGTTCATTTTGACGGAAGGAAGCGGCGGGCGCATGCGCACGTAACACCTCCAAACTTTATATCAAACACTGCCGAAACTTTTAAAACTTTCCAAAAAGTACCAAAAATGCTGTGTTTTAACTGCAAATACTTGTTAAACTCACCGACGAACGGCGTCTCCATCTTTGAGGTGTTCTCTAGCAATTATTGTGCAATCAATTGCAAGACATGGAACACTTTTTCGGTGCGAATTCCTTTAGAAAAGGCGTCGGAGGCATGACAGCCCCACTACCCGGGCCGCACAAAACACTCTATAACTTCACCAATTCACATCAAATTTTCACAATTAAAGCACTGAATGGAAGAGGGTTAAATACACTTTGTATTTTGCACAACTTGTAAGGGTTTTGGAATGTATTATCGGGAAAAAACCGACGAATTGTTAAGGAAACATGACGGGAGCGGCGGCGCTCTGGTCGTGTCGCATGACAACATAACAACCATCAACTGGCAGGAGAGAGCGGTGTTGCCGCTAAGAAGAAATTAAATTCCCCGAGGCTTTGATTTTTAAAAATATTATTCGTGTGGAATGTATATCTTGCATAAACTTGTAAGTTTGTGCATAAACATAATAAAAATGTCAGATTATTAAATTAGTTTTTACATATAAATTGTTTTACTGTGGTATATGTTGAAAATATATTTTTAATAATTATTCTAAAACATATTTATTCTTCTAATATTTATTGAACCACGCCTCGTAAATGAAATGCTTTAAGACTTTTCTCTTCAACATTATCATATTGTTTATTTATTTAAGTTATCACCACTATTGCTTTGTGAATAATAATATCATATTTTTGTTGTTACTTTGAATTTTTATTCGTTACATAATAATCAATTTTAAAGCGTTTTTTAAAAACCTTAGCGGCATAGCATATTAATAAATTTATTGAAATAAAAACATCATTCATCAGTAGAAAGTCATTGTTCAAATTTCCAAATTACTATTTTTTATCAACCTTACGCGGAAACCTAATTTTCATTAAAAAAAATTTTTTTCATAAAATACCTTTTACATTTTAAGTGTAGCCCATACACAAAAAAATGGAAAAACTTAAAAAAAAAAATTTCTAAATTCAACAATTGCTAAATATTGTTTTCAACTTCTACATTTATAGTTTATAGAAGTAAACTATTAAGTCGTATACAAATATTGAACTAAGGCAGTAATTACCTTTATGACTATTAATAATGTCAATATTAATTGAATATTCGGAATTCATCTAAAGAATATATTATTTTTTTTAAGTTTTATTTAAAAGAATAATTTCCAAATATATATATATTACTTGCAAATAGATTTACATTGTCTCAACAATATATTAAAAGACAAGGTGATTTCAACAACAATAATAATGATTTATAGTATTATAAAATTATTTTTAGTTTCTAGGCGAAATATATTTATGAAATAAGTTTTTTTTATTATTTAAGAAATATCAGTTGTTGCATATTTTGTTTACAATGAATAAGCACAAAGGTTTTTAATTTTCTACTTACTTTGAATGGATGATAAAATAATATGAAAGAGAAAATCATGTATCAAAAATAAAAATAGAAAAAAAAACATTAAACAATAAACCATTTACTTTTAAGAAATATACGGAATATTATATTTGTGTTGACATTTTTAATAATCTTAAAAATAATTACAGCCCTAGTTCAATATTTTTATCCTGCAATGGTTTACTTAAAAGAACTTTAAATGTTTTATTATTATTATATTAGTATTTGGATAGCGCTCTTTTATGACCGAATGATCATTCCAAAAGCGCTTCTTTGCCTCTCTGAGTAAAAAGGTGGGTCTTGAGTCTGCTTCTGAAGGATGCCTTCGCTTTAAGCTCTCTTATGCTTTCCGGTAGTGAGTTCCAGGCCATTGGTGCAGCATAGCTGAAAGCCCGATTGCCAAAGACCGTGCTAGGACTACCTCCCGTCAGCTGCAGGGTGCTTCTATTTGCTCTAGCCGATCTGAGTGTCTCTCCACGCGCGCTTATTTCTGAAGGCTTGATAAGTTCTGTCAGATAGCCCGGTGCAGTTCCGTTGAGTGCCTTGTAAGCTAAGAGGCATAATTTATACTCGATTCTAGCCGAAACTCTCAACCAGTGCAGTCGGTGTAGTATTGGAGTAATGTGACAGAATTTGGGCGCGTTGCAGGAGTTGAAAACAATATTTTGCAATGTTTATATTTATAAATATAAAAAACATTAAGTTTTTAAAATAATTTCACGTTTAGATAGTTCATGAGCGAATATCGCTCAGTAAAAATCATTATATGTTACTTGTAAATTATTTTTCATTAATGATTATTTAATATTTTTCCCGGCAGCTCTGTTAACATTTATACAGCAACCACACAGAGGTGGCTGGCCCCGCCCACGGCCCAGGTTGTCTAACTTGAAAAAAGTTATTTCTTTCAAATTTACATCACTGACCATTCGCAACTGAAGCTAATACACTTAGTTTACTTCGAATTTAAATGTTTACGAGCATCAAATAGATGCATCTTTTACACTTGCACATTTATATTTTAAGTTGAAGCGTTTCTGTTTGTAAATATACTTGTATTTGGTATTTTATATCTAACCTGTTGGTTGCAAAACATTTCAATTTGGCGGGAAAGGCAAACGTATTGTCCTTGACTGATTTGTATTATTTACAGAGAGACACATTTGCGTATTTCTGTTACTACAGTATTAAATATTATCTTATCTGTTTTATGATAAATTGTACAGGTATGTTTGTTTGTACAGAATTTTCAGCGATAGCTGTATATGCCTACCAAATACATAGATTATTTTATTAATGAATTAGATTTTTATGTCAATGTCGAACACGAATCCAAGTTGAATTAATATTCCAGTTTGGTTTTAACCTTTTTTTATGAATAATATTTTTACTACCGTGTGTATCCCAGATTTAAATGCATTAATATTTGAGACACAGAAAAAAATATTCGTGCTATTGATTAACTCAAGCATTTTATAAATCACCCATTATAATTTCGGGTGGTAACAGATTATGCATTCCGAAAGATTGAAAACGCCTGTCATAGTCTATTAATCAAACTGGGGTAGCTTTTTCATTTTTATGGAACTATTCGTACACTAAGGTAAACAGATCAGGAGTATATACCCAAGTTTATTTATTTTCATATGCTTATGTTAAATTATTTTGCTTTTATTTTTATTGCTTATATTTGCTTTTAAATTATATTTTACGGTAAATACAATTTTATTTATTTAAGTTAATAAAATAAAATTATTAATTATTATATTTATATATTTTCAATAAAAGTGACTTGATAAATATTATTAAAGTTTGTCCATCCACTATCCGTACTATCCGTACTATGGTCGAAATATTAGATCGAAACAATTTGCCACACACGACCAAACCCAAAATCCACAATACCAAATCTGGCCGTGAAAACCTAAGAAGTTATTTATATCATCATGCAATAGAGATTCTATTAACTGTAGCGGTGTAATCCTAAGGTTTCCACTAGTTTTCGGTACCTATCGTTAAAAAATATTTGTATCGGAAACCCGTTGTTTGGAATCGCACTTGGTACTGAACAATATATATATAATAGTAAAATGAAATTAATTATACGTAATTGTACAGTAATTACTCAAATTTTATTTTTTATTTATTTAATTCACATAATCGAAGTTCCAATGTACAAATATTAAGTATACATAAATATACAATACATAGAAAAGATAATAAAAATTAAAAATAACATTAAAGAAGAAGAAGAAGACACGCGTCAAAGATCAGAGAGATCTAGGAGAACAATACCATCAAAAAAGAGGAAAAGGATGTAAGACAAGGATATTTCTGTAACACACACACATTTTATTCAGATTCAATATATCTCTAATGAATAACTGAAATGGATTATGTTTGCTTGCTTGCTTATGTTTTATGTGTAATACCGGTAGGTATCTAGAATAGGTAGGTATTTATTTTCAAAACATTCTTATTTACCACAAGTATAAATTCGATCCGAATAATCTTTAATAGTGGTTTTATTATAGATTTATGTGTTTAATGGTTAAAATGTTTGATTTATTTTACCAGTTTAAATGTTCTTAACGTATTTTGAGCAATTGTAGGTACATACCAAGTATATTATAAAAATAGAATATGCAACCTAATTTTGATTCAAATTTAGAACAAAATTTTGATGATTATTCATTTGTTTTCAGTGTTCAGTTTTGTGAGTAACGAAAAGAAGCAATTTCTAGATTCATTGCCGTAAATTAAAAGTAATAAATTACTGTTTTTTTAATCTTTTGAAGTGTGACATTCCATGTGAAATTTTAAGTCCGCGAAACCTGTAGCGCCATCTGAGAGAGAAGTCCGAGGGAAGCCGGGTAGTAATACTAGCAAAATATAAAGGAAAAAACATTCTAATTGGAAACAAAAATACTCTATTTGGATTGTTATTATGTTTTATTAGAATATTTCTCAATATTTAAATTTTATTTTATAGATAATTGATCTATATTACAATATTATAAGTAATTAAAATAGGATTAACAAGAAGTTGTTTTCATCGATTCAGTCTATAGTTCAGTTCGAGACCCGAGTGGTACTTACTAAATAAATAGACTGTCGGTAACTAATAATAAAGCTTGTGAATAAATGTTGACTGATTTGAATCTTAATAAAATAATAATATACATACTCTGAATATATACTACAGAGACATCTATTGTTATATGATGTTAACAATGGTATAGATACACCAAGTTTCACGTATCTGTCTAGGCAGATAATGGTCGTGTGGACAACGCGGTGTGTAGGACGAAGCAAAGATGCAACGCTCGAGGTTTGAATCCCGCGTCTGCCGATATATTTTCTGAATGAATTGATGAGTAGAATTTGATGTAGAACTGTATGTGTGTATTTAATTACTAAAAATACTCTACTATAACAGGGATTAAAAATCATAAATTCATCATTACGAAATTGTCATCATTTCACTGTTATTAACATAAAATAATCATTATTAGTTCAAAGTCAAAGAGACTTTGTAGTTCTGCAATATTATATGTGTGTGAAATAGAAAAAATTCAGTCCAGGTGTCAGAATATACATTATATAGAGATCTGACACAAACGAGACTAATATTTAGGCAAGAACGTACAAGGAAGAAAAAAAACATAGAAAAAACGATCGCGAAGGTAGCTGCAGGACATGATTTAAAAAGCGACAAAAATGGCAGTTTAGTAGGTATCTAGAATTTACCTACTACAATACATCTGCAAATTTTTCAGATGTTTCGCAATTGATTAAATAGCAAACAACATAGAATCTATTGACGGACTTACAGTCTTCTTCCTGTTAAGTTCGATAATATTTACATAAATGAACCATAAAAACTTTCATGACACTAAAAGAGACATTGTTTACATCCATGCAGCCGGTGATGTCACTCTATTTCTTCTCTATGGTCCGCTGTGATGAAACTATAAAACAGCGGGTGGGGTCATTCCTCCCACGACCAGCTAGGGTACAGCAACTAGTTGTTGGATGACTTGTTACAATAAGGGTACTTATTAATAAATTAATCATCATTGAATTTTTCACATAAAAACATCTGCAATGATCTGGGCATCAACTCTGTATCCCAAATCTGTTACGAGTAGGTTATATTCCAATTAAAAATCCCGATGCCTTCCAGAACGACGAAAACTCGGGTATTTGAAGAAAAACTGACTATCAACACTTTTTAGAATATCATACTTTGCTAGGAATAAAATCATGTATGTATTAAAAAATAAATATACAAAACAACGTACCTTTACGGCTAGTACAGATTATTTTTTGGTGAAACTGCATAATTATAATATTATTGTTAAGACAGTTTTCCGTTTTTTTATAATACTCGTACTTCTTCTTCTTCGTAGTATATATAAATATATATATATAAAATATATACATTAATGATCAATGATAATTGTAAGCTTAGAGTCACAGTCATTGATCTATTACATTATTAAATATATGCTGGTAGCCTAAAGACTGTTTATTTATTATGGCCAATAACTTTGACGTTTACCCTTTAAGGTTGGTAGTTGTCAGTGCTGTACCTACCAGCGCCGACGCGCCAACATTTAAATAATTAATTACTGAGATCGGACAAAGCTCCCACGCATACCAACGCTGCATTTTTAATTAAAGCAAACTGCATTGTGTTTACATAACCTAACATTTGAAAAGCGTACATATTTGTAGCATTTTCTGTATTCTATTCAATATATCAGTATCAACCTCTCTAGTTGCCGACATATTTATAATATTATAATATTCTAAGATCAAGACTGGCTTACTAATGCTAAAACCTTATAAATAAACATCAAAGTAGGATTAGTGTTCATTTATGGGAAAAAAATGTTTTCATACCCTTTCGCATCGTTGTCGGCATATGCCGTCAAATATTCTACCACCGTTGAAATCGGTTGACGTGATATATCGTTTTGCTACTTTCAGTACTCATTGTGACATCTACGATAGGAAATTGGAAGTGTAGTCATTCCCTTTATCAACCTACATGTATTCTTTACAGGAATCTGTAAAGCATGTAAATAAATATCGTTAGGTTTCGTCACAAGAGCGATTTTTCTGTAAGCCACATGTGTCAATGCCACAACATGTATGGAGTTACATAATGAACGTTTGTTAAATATAATAGTTTTTTATGCATTATCTGATAGTTAAAAGATATAAGAACCAATGTAATATATGAAAATGGGTCAGATAAGAACATTTATGCTTCAAATACTAGTTTTAAGCAAAAAAAAAATGGTGAAAAAATTGAAAAATTCACGCCGTATTATTATTACAGGAATTGCCTTTTTTAAGGGGGCTTAAGGCCCCCGGGCCGGTTTCCTTGTACCTGAGCTCCTTGGGAGCACTTACCAAGGCAATGTTTACAGAGTACTTTCTCGTTGTACAAGTAAGGGGCTTCGGTGAGCAACACCAAACGTGGGTGTAAAAGTTAGTAGTTCAGACGTTTAAATTTGACTGGAATTGACTATGAATGACTTTTTTCTACAACCAATTATGATTAATAGGCTATGGCTGTCATTTTACGGGTGAGGTCATATTCACACCAACCGAGGGTATTTTAAAGCTCAGAAATCGATGAAAAATTTTTTTTTGGCTTTCAAAGCAAACGCTTTGACCAATGAGCTATACCTGCCGGAACGAGCCTATATGAGCCAATAGATAGCGGATATGGCTTAGAAATAAATATATAACGCTTGCCAAAACATAATAAATTTAAGTATTATTTACATTTAAAGTGATAGGTTTTTTTATTATGCGTTAGTGGGTGGGCTTGTAAAATAATAACGAATATCTGAGTATTCTTCCCATACCGAACTTTCTCGTTTGATTCCGCGTGCACCCACTCATTTTGAATGTTTTTTTTTATCCAAAGTAGGGCACTTCGCCCGGTAAATAATAGTCCCAGCGCTATTAACAATATAATCGTCGCCAAAGATGTCAATGAAGCAACCCACATTTTCTTTCCTCAATCGAGTTACGTACATAAAAATATTTTATTATAACACTATCAAAAATGCCTTGGTCAACAGATTTGAGACACAAAAAGTTGTATATGAACCTTTTTTAAATTGCCAAAAGACCTAGCATACGAGTACATTCATTGTAACAGTCGTTAACCCTTTCATTACGGCTAGGTTTGAATACAAATTATACTGTCAATTATAAAACTAGTATTTGAAGCATAAATGTACTTATCTGGTCTATTTTCATATATTACATTAGTTCTTGTATCCTTTAGCTATCATATGATGCATAAAAAACTATTCTAAGAATGTAACAAAACTATATGTCACGTTAACCGATGTCAACGGTTGGGGAATCTTATGACGGCATATGTCGACAATCGATGCGAAAGGGTTAAAGCCGTGGAGAACTAAACACAGATTATATTGGATGGAAGCTGGTCGTATCCGCTCCCTTACTTCGTCATTCCTCGCAAAATAATACCATCATACCCTCAGTATTTCACGCTGCCATTTGTTCTTAAATCATTTATGCGGCTGCATTGGATTTTAGGAAAATGCGCAGCAGGATAAAATAATGAGGGTAAAACAGGTGCTTTGGATAGCTGCGAGTTTCAGATATCACACATTGGAGACAAACAAATAGATCTATGTAATTCATCATACACGTCTCAATACAAAAGCCGTGGATTAAATGAAAAAATAAATTGGTATTTCTGGTGGACATATGCTCGAAATGTAGAACGGATATGGTTCAGACACGTAAAGTTATAAAATATAAAACTACGTTTCATTGATTCTCATATGTTATCTACATTCTAAGTAAAGTAAAGCTGTTCGCATGTACAGGTATGTCTCTATTTGGTAAAGGTGCCACAGTTCAAGTTTCTTTCAATAGCTTCCAGTGATCAATGACAGGTGGTAACCTAGTGTCGTTGGTGTGGAGGATCCTAGAGTCGTCCACTGGGTCAGTCAATTGCAAACAGTTAAGACCAAGATATCCAACTATGGTCTCAACCCAATTTCGGAACAATGGGTTTCTGATTTTCAAGAATTCATACAGATAACATTTAAGTTTCCTATTTAAAATGTTTAATGTTTGTGTAATGAATACAATACAAATTACATTCTATGTATGTAGTCCAGTAAGAAAATATGTATATACATAAACATTACATTAATGTATACATATATGTATACATAAATATAATGTTGTATTTTCATACTAAGAACTTTGAATATGTCGATAAACTAATATCACATAATACAGTCGATTCCGGTTAATTGGGACACCGCTTAATTGGGACAGCCGCTTATTTGGGACAAATCTCAAAGAACAGAAACCAAACCAAGAAACCTATAGTAAATTTATATGTTTAATTGGGACAACATTCCGCTTAATTGGGACAGAAAATTTTAAGCAATGAAGAAAATCAGGATATGTTGCATGTTCCTATTACATATTAACTATGAAGTATTTTCAAGAATCGATAACAATTTACCATGTTACGATGATAATGAAGACTGTGAGGATTCAATTGTAGTGTTATTTTATGCAGAAAGTAAATGAAGGGAGCTCTACATCCGCACTGAATATCTGTGCTGATTTTGTAGAAGTGAAATGCTACAAAAAACAAAAGACAGACTACACTTGACTCATTTTTGCATTGAATTAAACTATATGTACATTCCCATTTATTATTTTAATTAGGAATTTATTTATTTTCTTAAAATTTTAAATCACATATTTGTAAATTATATGATCATTTATATTACCTATATGTAATTTACACTTTACAAGAGTTTATAAAATAAAATAATTTTAAAAAAATGCATTGCTTAATTTTATGTGTGTATTACTGGTTAATGGCCTTAGTTGCCAAAACCAAATAGATTAATTTAAAAAAAAAAAAAAACGCTTAATTGGGACAACCGCTTAATTGGGACAAAATGCCTAAGTCCCGATGTGTCCCAATTAAGCAAAATAAACTGTATATCAAATATTTTGTAACATAACTCGAAGGATTTGGCAGTGGGTTTGTGGTGACCCTGATACAAAATACAAACCTTAGTAATTATCGAAGTCTTCAAATACTTTTTTGCCTTCTGGTTATGAATAATGGATCTTTCTGTTTCTACCTGAGAAGTAGAACCCAAAAGAAGTATTGAAAGAAACGAGAAAAAAAAGTAAAGGAGCGCAAACACAAATGGCTAATTTCTTCGTAAAATACCTGTTGTGTAAAGGTGTATCCCTAAATCGAATGGAAGGTTCAAAAGTAACAGTTTACCCATCAAAGGATTACGGAAAATACCATCGAAAACTCGCAGTTTTTTTTAAATACATTTATTTGTGAATTGTGGCTAGATACTAAAGAGTTATCTAACAGTGTTGCCTGTTGTCAAAACAAGCCGAGCATCAATAATTACTATTAGGGTTTATTTATGGCCAAACTACCACCTAAAAACATTATCTGGTAAATTAAATTCATTATCATCAAAACTGTTATTGTTTGTAGGTATGACCGCTGTCAAAAAAAGCGAAAATATGTGAAAAATGGCACTTTTACTTCGGAATTTTTAAATTCGTCAGTTACATTGTTTTTTTAATTGATAAATGTTTTGATTTTAAAAAATAGTTAAAAGCTCAATAAACTACAGTCAATTGTTGTTTTCAACATCGTACTCTAACCGAGCGCCTTAACCCTTTACGTGCGAAATACGATTTCATAAAAAGTCACGAAATAAGTCAATTAGTCAATGAAAAATAAAGTTGAATATTTAAGGACGTTTTTTTTGTGTGTTTTGATTGGTCAGTGCTGCATTTATATTCACCTTCAGAACTAAATTAAATAAATCCATTATTATTTTTAATAAAGGGCAAATTTGAAACATTTGTAAAATGACCCACAACTCAATACGTATCGTAAAAAAAAATTGACGAAGCAATGTCGGAATACGAAACAAAATTATATTCAATATAGTATTCGGATAAATCCGCATCTCCCACTGTAACGACGTGTTTTTTTCAGGGCGTGGGATAAATCCGCACCTCGCACTTAAGAGCAGTGCAAGTTGGTGCGGATATATCCGCACCTCGCACGTTGATGAGATCTAGAATTTAAAATTCCCATCGGGTCGTTTGGAAAAGAATATTTTTGAAAAATACTTACATTTGCTGTGGTGTATGTGAGTCTCGAATGGAGCGTGCTCATTGGCCGGGGCCTCCCCCACCTCCACCACCCACGTGACCTTGCGAGAGCCCGGTGACGTCATCGCAAAGTCAGCAGAAGAAGAAGAAGAAGAAGAAGAAGAAGAAATAATCCAGATTTGGTCGTTCACACACACTTTTGCACTTCCAAAGATGCGCGCGGCATCTTCAGATCCTTGCGGTGCGAAGAATTGAAAGTTTAAATGTTTATTTGTCTATTTTTTTATTAATTAACTTTTCGCACTGTTTTACCTGTCAAATCACAAAATTATTTTTCACTTTTAATTATTATTTATTACTCTATGTGATGTTGGAAGCCTGCTTCAACTACAACGTAACGAATGCCAGCAACATGCGCCTAAAGTACGTCATACCAAACCAAAGTAATCTTTTTACAGAAATACGTATTAACAATTGTTCTAAAAAAAATCGCCTGCGACGCATCCTATTCATTTACTTGACCCTTTCATTGCGGCTCGGTTTGAATACAAATTATACTGTCAATTATAAAACAAGTATTTGAAGCATAAATGTACTTATCTGGTCTATTTTCATACATCACATTGGTTCTTGTATCCTTTAGCTATCAGATGATGCATAAAAAACTATTCTAAGAAAGTAGCAAAACTATATACCACGGCTACCGGTAGGGGAATCTTACACGGCATATATCGGGTACCGATGCGAACAGATTAATTATCAATAATTTTTATTTTTGATACTGGCAACATTAGCGTGACTAAAACTGTCAAGTCAACATTTAGTTATTTCATATAGACCATTTTAAGCTTTGAAATAAAGAAGAACTGTTATATAAACAGTTTTATATATAAAAAAATACCTTTTGTGTGTTCCAACTTTAATAAATCCCTTAAGTTTATAGACTTATTCTTCTTTATTCGGTTGGTTTTCAATGTGATCGCTGCGATATGCAAAACCCTTTGTGTTTTTATGGATATTATACGATCATGTCTTTTTTCACTGTCTGAACTATACTATTATATCGTTCATTACAATAATCATTATTTCCCCACAAATTCCTTCATTAAAATGTTAATATTATTTATGGTTATTCAATAAGATCGTGCTCAGGTCGCCTTGTCGCGAATTACGACTCATTACTTTTCAATGGCGTCGTTAAACGCGAAAGCTGCTCAATTTATTTCTAAATTAAAACCAAAAATGAACCCTGAAAACTGAAATTGCATTCAGGTGCAGCTTCGATATATTTTTAAAAAGGTAAAATTACATTATTTGTTTATTATTCTTTGCAATGCATTAAGAACGAGTATTTTTAACCTTCAAGTATGTTTAATTTCACGCAATCTGCCAGAAAGTACTTTCTTTGTCTGCTTATTTGTCAACGGCTAAAATTATTTCCGCTTTCTCGCGACTTTGAAAAAAAGAACATTTTCGTTTGTTTCCGAGAACCGAATCAGCTGTTGTGTGATTCAGAAAAGCCGCCATCTTAAATGTCACTACTGGATCAGTTTTAATGTACATATTAATTCCGCTGTTAATAAATATCACGTGTAATAATGTATTTAAATATACTGACATCAGCATGATGTAGTCCTTGCTGACTGTTACCGAAAACCTCGATATACAATCTTTCGTCTCGTATTTCTGTCATACATTTATATGCCCATCATATTGTCATTTTGGCGGGTCCGCTCACGGGTGTGTTAGTTATAGACATGTCCACTCGAGCGCTGAGCGAGCGCCGCAGCGCCGGTAAGCCCATCAAGTCAATCGGTACCCACCCTTTAGCGAGACAAGGCAGCATTACGGCCAGCGGTATGTTTCCGCTCGGCCGGAAGCTTGTTAAGTTTTTAACGTAAATATAATCAATGTGCTTCTAAAAGAAAGTCTTTGTTTACTGACCTGCTCCTTATCTTGCCCTCACGCGACGGAATAACACCCCTTTTGAGAGAGAGTAAGATGTTAATACATATATGGATTTGATAACTTTCTAACAATCGATGAATGAAGGGAATATAAAAATTGCAAAATCACCAGACTACTTTTTCAAAAAAAGTACCGATGACGAGGATGGACGAAACTCGTTTACTCATACGATATCATTGATGCCACGATGCTCAGTCATGAGCCACACAAATTATAATATAAATATAGGGATTGAGTCGATATGTTGTACCAAATTGTTGAGGCCTCAAGAACGTCGGGGTAATCATAGGATATGTTTATAAATTCTGATTAAAAAATCACCCAAAAAATGCACTGGATTACAGCGACCGTCTCTTTAAGTTCCTGGGATCATGCCTTAAATCGTCAAAAGTCAGTGTGGCTTTGGGTGCAAAGATATCTTAGGACAATGTATGTACAATGGCAGCATACATAACTGAGTGGCAGCAATTTGTGGTGAATATATGCTCCTGATATAGCACGTATGTGAGAAAAATATAGACTCAGCGCTTGTGATTGTTAATACCCTAACAAGACACTATGTTTTGAAATTTCAAATCAGTTTGATTTTCTTCTACGTGTCAGCAGCGTCAAATTATTTTTGCCCAGTATCTGGCAACATCGATAGACCGTGTGCTGCCCAGAATTAGGTCTTGAGATGTGCAGCTTGTTGGGCACATGGAGCAGGATCTTAGGTGTGAGGCGGTCTACAGGTCTCTCTCATCATCACAGTCGCACAATGGTGACTCTACCTGCCGAATCATTCCCTGTTTGTGATAATGCAACGGTTATAAAAATGTTCTTAAGATATTGTTATTGTTCAATTTACGACATTAATTCTAGTACAATAATACATCCAAGAAACTTGAGTAATTTTAACGAGCGTGACACAAGTTTATATATAAAATTAAACTATAAAACTGTAGTAGTTAAATATCACTCGTCCATAATTCTAATTTTAATGGTTTTCATTAACACACCTTCAGGTGTCGATGAAAACAATTTTAATCTACCTGGATAGGTAGTTTGTTTTATTGCTGGTTAATAATTGTATTATCACTAAGTACGGTTGGTTCACCTATACTTTTTCCGCACTGCTGATTTGAATGGGCTCTCCGCGTTACCCTAAAATCAGGAGTAAAGAACTCACACCAAAGGGTAAGAGAGCAAAATTTTTCATACCAAATATATAAAAGGTCCGCGAAATAACTTTTTTTTTTTTAAAACAGGGCGCAAAACATCGAGTGTAGCTTCGGCTGTGTGGCACGTAGCGCCGTGCTGTTGAAACCAAATGTTGCCAATATCCTCCTCTTCAATTTTTGTTAACAAAAATTCGTTCAACATGGCCGCGCCGCATGGAAGCGCCATTGATGGCGCTTCACGCACACTTTCTGCCACAGCAGCAATATTCTCGGGTGTACGCACTGTTTTTGGCTTTTCACGCTTTGGTTTATCGATGAGGATGCCAGTTTCTTTCACTTTTTTCACAAGATAACGAACATACGGAGCTGTTTTGTATAATAGATCTGTGTTTCATATATATTTCTGAAGATTATGACCAAGTCTTCTCTTTCCATATTACGAATATAATTTACAATGTGTATGTAAAATACATAGTTTTTTCCAAAAAATATATTAGAAAGGACAATCTGTGTGGGCCTTGGAATTTGATTAATTTCACTTCTTTTCTGTCTTAAAAATGTAGTTTATTTTATAAATTTGTATACATATTTCAAGACATATATTTTGCTTTTTAACCCTTTCGTTGCGGCTCGGTGGAATACAAATTATACTTTCAATACGGCGTGAATTTTTGACACCATTTTTTTGCCTAAAATTAGTATTTGAAGCACAAATGTACTTATCAGACCTATTTTCATATATCACATTGTTTCTTCTATTCTTTAGCAATCAGATAATGCATAAAAAAAACTATTACATTTAACAAACGTTCATTATCTAACTCCTTACATGTGGTGGCATTGACACATGTGGTTTACAGAAAAATCACTCCTGTGACGAAACCTAACGATATTTCTGTAAATAATACATGTATGCATTTCCATTTCCTACCGTAGATGTCACAATGAGTACTGAAAGTAGCAAAACGATATATCACATTAACCGACGTCAATGGTCGAAAAATCTTTGACGGCATATGCCGACACCCGATGCGAAAGAGTTAATAACGTTAAGGTCTCCTTTTTAATAACGTTGAAGTTATTTACTATGCTTTTGAGTTAAAATTGCATGTCTTCCTGATATATACATACGTTTAATGTATAATATTAAGTCTCTAGTTCATTAGTTAGTAATTACAAAACAAATTGTTAAATATGTACAAAACAGACAGACATAAAGACAAAAACTCTTAATAATATCCTTCATCAGGACAGTTAGAACTTATTTTACCAGTTTTAAGTTTGCCCTAATTTTAGAACAGTTGTTTTTGAAACCGGTAGGCTAATAAATGTTAAAACCCAGTGGTTGGGCTGTATAAAGAGTACTATATCATTTTTTAATATGACAAACCACCAAGTTACTGCGTACCACGAATACATGAAAGCTAGTTAATAGAAAAGTTTTAAAAAAGTTAGTCGACTGCTTTCCACATTCAGCACGGTGGTGGACTCTCACAAGTGAATGAAAGAGATCTTTCCAACGATTGCGGCGATTTATGCAGCAAGTCGACAATAAACATTAACCACTGCTCTACATAGGCAGGCTTCGAAAACCTGGAATATAACTTAACCATGCACACACATGTAGCGATTTAGCGCGATAGAAAATGCTTTACTTTATCTGAAAGACAAAATTTTAAAGTAAGTTTTTTTTGTTCCAACGTAATGTTCTCTCGCGCTTAAACTACGAGTCTGCCAGAAATAATATTATTACGTAAATTGTCGTAAATTTAAAATGATTTTACTTTGCCTTTATACCATTTTCTATAAAATACCAAAATTAAATTTATTTAAAAAAAAACGTAGCATTTTTTTATATTCCTTTTTATCCACACAGTTCTGTCAGCTACCATTATCCATGATTCGTTCTTCGTTATCTCTGCATCCGATTTAATAATACGTATATACGAATCAAAAAATGAGAGATCCTGGAGGCTTGAAAAAATATAGCTGTGATATTTGAGGCACATTCAGGTATTTTTTAAGTAGATCTAGTGATAAGTCTGACTCTACCGAGGCGTGAACCATTAGTTTCTAGAGATGATAGCTCTACCCAGCATATGGTCGTTATAAATTATCATTTATCATTATTAAGTTATGTCTCCCGAAACCCGACGGCCATCTAGGAAATCATGAGCCCTGGGGTCTAAAGAAACCGCAGAACATGTCTAACCATGTCCATCTTCGTCTTTTGGTCTATTGTATAGTGGAAGACTATCGTATCCGCTCTCTTGCCTTATTATTGCTCACAAAATTAAACCATCGTACATACCAATACAACAGATATAAGCTTATTAATATGGATATTTGTGCTGGAAGGCAACGACTGGATCGCTCAGGATAGATCGCTCCGAAAAGATCGTTCGAGAGTCGCCCGTCGTCGTAGATCGCGTTGTAAATATATGCCCGAACTTTATGTTCGAAAAACTGGACGCAAAACGAATGGCCTATTGTTTTTCACTGTGAAGAGCAACGTTTATAACCTCGCCATAAAAATACATGGCTCTTTTTGAAAATTTAAATCGCAAAGAATGATCGTAAATCTTTCTGTTTTAACATTTTTATTTGCTTTACAATTTTTGACTGCTTGTATAACACGTATGACGGAAAGCAATTTACACACCCATTTATTCTAACATTATTTTTAGTATGCAATAAGGCATCTTACATAATTTAATACATTTGTAATATAATAATTCGTTGTTGATTACATGATTTTTGTTTGTGCGAGTAAAACGCGCCTAAACAGCGCCTGTACTATCCCAATGAAATCGCTTAAAATATATGAAATATTTTAAGCGACTGCTTTGAGCGTTTGTGTGGCACTGATCCCTTACTCGTAAAAATGTCTGTTAATAACAAAATATGTTGACATCAGCATGATATAGCCCTTGCTGACTGGTACCGAAAACCTCGATGCACAATCTTTCGTCTCTTATTTCTGTTCGCTTGTCATACATGTATGTGTCGCCATATTGGCAATTTATACAAGTCCGGTCACGGGTGTGACGTTAGTTATATAGATCGCCGCTTGTGGCGCTGGGCGACAGCCCATCACGAGGGCGCTCAGTTGTGTGCCGACGGCGGCGAGATCGCATTGTTAGGTCCCGATCGATCGAGGCGAAAGTAACGCCATGTACGATCGATCGGGGAAACCGAGTCTTTATCGAAAATATACGTCAATGTGCTTCAGAAAAAGTCTTTGTGTTGTTAATCTGCTCCTCATACTGCCACCACGCGACTGAATAACACCCTCAAATTAGAGAGGAGGATGTTAATTGGCGCCCAACGTGGGGCGGGCACAGGTCAGCTTGTCGGTTAGACAAAAATCATATCTTGAACACTTAAGCAAGAACAACTTACGTAGATAGACATAAACGTTACGTTTATGTCTATCTATGTAATTTAATGAGGTTAGCCAGAGCTGGTTTTAGGGGGAGGCGAAGTGGCTCGGTGCCCCAGGGCGTCGAATAAGCTAGGGGCGCCGAGTCCAACCAATCTTGTTTAGATTTCTTCAAATGTATACAATATGGGGCGCCAGAAAAAAATGCCCCAGGGCGCCGCAGGGTCTGAAGCCGTTACTGAAGTTAGCGGATCAACACTGAACATAGTTGATCATCTTCCAAAATAGCATTCATTATAATATGATCTGTGGTTAAATAGTCATTATAATATGATCTGTGATCATGGTTTATCGGTATTATTCTGTATGCGTTTACATAAAATTATACACATAATAATATATATTTATATAATGATTCATTGTTTATGACATAATTCATAATATAGCAAAATGAATTAATCAGTTTATTAATAAATGTGACGATTAGAAATCTGCTTTGTTCTTTTTGATGCAACATATGTTTTTAAACACAATGATATTGTCTCACAATATAATTGAAAGAACAGGCTTCGCACCAGGGCGCTACACGTCCTAACAAAGGTTTTAAATTGAACATGGAGATTCTAATGGATATAATGAAGGAATAATTATGTTTGAAATAAAATTATAAATGTGGCTCGCCATTTTGTTTGCGGCTTAATTTTGAATATGAAATTCATCATTCAATCATGTCTTATTTATTTACTAAATAATTGTAATTGTGGCGTAAATGATAAATAATAATACAAAATATATTTAGGCAATTTTACGTACTTATTTTTGCACATCGATAGCCTAATTTCTTTCTATATTGAAAGTACAATGGAACCTCTCATAACGAGCACCTCTCATAACGAGTGATTCGCATAACGAGCAAAAAAAAATTGTGAAAAAATTGCTCCCTTAACGAGCGACATTTCGCATGACGAGTAACGCAGAAAGGCGAAGTAACACGTATGACGCACTTGTGAGCCGGGACTTCTGTATCCTTGCGTCAGTCTGTGTTTAGCACTCGTACCGTTAACACGATAGTATTGGATGTGGGCACACATTATTCTTAACTTATGTGCAAACATTATATGTATTTTTTTTTTGAGAGTTTTGAGGTGTCACATTTTCACCAAATTTTAAAGAGTCGGCTAAAACAAATGTCTGTAGACAGTTTTCTAGTAAAAAATAATTAATTGTTTGTCATAAATTAATAAATAATAAGCTAGTTTCGATTTTTAAAAATGTTTCATCCAGGTTGTTACGATCCTTAACAATTTATAAGCGTGTAATTTTATTAGAATAAACGTTAAAAAAATGTTTCGCATGGAACGCATTTTCATGTTTTACATTGATTTATATGGGAAAATTAGTTTCGCATAACGAGTGTTTTACATAACGAGCAAGATTCTGGAACGAATTATGCTCGTTATGAGAGGTTCCACTGTATTTTCTTTCGTTGACTTGAGTAAGTTATATTATGCATATCAAACAAGTATCAAGTAGAAAATCTGTAGGTTTGTATATGCGACCAAATTGTATACAACTCTAATGGCGGCATCTTCTAAAACCCACTTGTCATTTACAGTTTACAGTGACATCATTTTGCGTCCATTTATTCTGATAGCCTTAAACACTGTGGTTATATATATTTGATAGATACACACAAAGACGGCGACTATTTATTCTCATTGCTAGATACAAAAGACCAATCGTTTTTGCACTACATAATAGTATAATGATTCATAAAAGCGGAACATTTTTCAATGCGCAATTCAATATTACAATTTAAATTATTAAAATTTAAAATAAAGTGAATCCACTTAGTCAATCAGCTGTTTCATGATTTGCTTAATAATTTTTTAAAATATCAACCTCTTCTTCGCAGTACATTTAAAAAGGATTATCTTTTGGAAAAATAATTATAATAAAACTGTTAATACTAGGTTAATCGGAAAGTAGTTTCGCTTTTTTTCCATCAGAAGACATATATTATTCCACAGCTAAATATTTAAGCCGCATAATTATTACATATTTTGGCAATTTTCATGTTGAATATGCACTGGACTTGTTCTGGACCAGAAACTGGGCAAAAATAATTTGACGTCGCTGACACGAAGAAGAAGTATAAGCTGATTAAGACATTAAGGTAAAATTGATGCAAACCAGCAATAACAACTTATGCGACCAATGAGATTATTATTTTGTTTAGCACTTTGTTTCTTAGCCGGAGAATATGCGGCACCAGTGTGGGGTCGATCAGCCCACTGTAATCAAGTGGATACTGCCCTGAATGATGCATGCAGAGTCGTCACAGGCTGCCTCAAACCAACACCCATTTCTAAACTATACCCCTTGGCTGGTATCGCACCACCGAACATAAGACGCATAGTCATATGCGCCGAAGAAATGCGTAAGGCAATCAACCAACCATCCCACTGCTTGTATAATCAGATACCCCCAACACCAAGATTGAAGTCTCGAAGCAGCTTTCTGAAATCCACACAACCTCTCACATCCGGCCCTGAAAATAAGAGACTCCAACTCTGGCAACAAATCGCACCAGAGGATTTCATTACTCCAAAGGAAGGCCTCCTAACTGGCAAGAGCCTTGACTGGCGGACCTGGAAATCCCTAAACAGATTAAGAACCGGAGTTGGTAGAACAAAGGACAACCTCGAGCGGTGGGGAATGCTTCGGCAGGGAGAGACACTATTGTGCGACTGTGGAGACCTGCAGACCGCCTCACACCTACGATGCTGCTCCATGTGCCCAACAAGTTGCACATCTCAGGACCTAATGCTGGGCAACACACGAGCTATCGAAGTTGCCAGATATTGGGAAAAAATAATTTGACGTCGCTGACACGAAGAAGAAGAAGAAGATTATAATTTTAATGGAATCCGACCTTTTATGATCACTTAAACGCCTTGCTTAAAAAGTTTTTTTAACTAAAAACGAAATTACTTTCTGAAAAATCTAATTTACAGATTATTATACAGCATTGTCATGCAAATTGCAAAGCAAATGAGACAAGATATTTAGGAAATAAAATCACAAAACACTCAATTGGGATTTTTTGATTTCACAATTCCAATTGCAGACATTACTTTTTTCTTGGTGTGACGACCTATCGTCCCCAGACAATTCGTTTAACGACATCGGTAACGACGTGGGGCGCACTGGACGTCTGGCGCACGGGGCAACTGGTGCACTGGCTGTCTCGGTCTCGCTAATCTAACTTAACCTAACCTAACCTAAGTATTTTTCCAGTGATTGTAGAGTCCAGAGATTCATAGGTCTCGTTAACGAAATAACTTAGGTTAACGAGACATCCGAATACCGAATTTTCTGGGGACAAATGCGGCGGAACCTTTTTTTTATGCAAAATGCAAACATTTAGAAATTATTCCGATCCTCCGGTACATTGATCGCCTAATATCACTGGGTTATAAAGACATTTACTATATATTTGATAAAATGGCACATATACTCGTATATTGCCTATTATTTATTAAATAAAGATAAATTCCGACTTATATACTATTTAGATAAAAGGCATTATGTGCTGCAAACTTATGAATGATAAGCATTGTGCGAGTTCACTTCCCATTAGAGTGAGCCATTCAAATAAATTTGTCGCAATATTGCGCAATGGATTAATTTAGTTCAAGCAATTCTTATTTGGGAGATCGTCTTTTCAATTACATCTGCACAGCGTCAAGAACTCATTTATTGACAATTAGTACTTGACAATCCATTAAAAAAATATATAGAATGGATTATGTTATTTATACTAACATCCTCCTCTCTCAAAAACAGAGGGGAGTTATTACGTCGCTTGAGGCAGGATGAGGAGCAGGATAGCAGACAAAGACTTTATTTTAGAAGCACAGATTACATTTACTTTAAAAACATTACAAGCTTTCGATCACGCGGTATGACATGTCCGCGCGGCCGCAACGCGAACCTTACTTCGCCAAAAGGTCGGGTCTAACTGCCCGGCCGTCCGCACTTCCGCGGCCCGTGGCCCGTTGCCAGCGCTGCCGGTGGCAAAACTATGTAACTAGCCCCCAATGTGGTCACACACATAAAAGTATGGCAAGCGACAAAAATACAGTTCATCAAGGTTTTCGGTACCAGTTAGCAAGGGCTACATCGTGCTGATGTCAATACGTAAGAAGTTGGTAGGTAGTAACATCCTTCTCTCTCTTAAAAAGGTGCTATTCTGTCGCGTGATGGCAGGATTAGGAGCAGATTGATAACACAGACTTTGTCAGAAGCACATTGACATATATTTACGCTCAAGTTTACAAGCTTCCGGCCAGGCGGAATGAAATGCCGCCGGCCGTAATGCGACCTTCTCGATCGTCCAACACATAAATGATTTCCAAGCTCGGTATGGGCTCTCACCCGCGCCACAAGCGGCGGTGTTTCCAAATAACACACCGTCAGCGGACCCATCCAAAATGACAACATGGCTCACATAAATGCACGACAAGCGACCAAAAATAAGAGCCGAAAGATTGTAAATCGAGGTTTTCGGTACCAGTCAGCAAGGACTACATCATGCTGATGTCAGTAGTTATTATATAATACAAGCACATCTATAGTAAAAATATGAAGCTTTTTGTAAATTGAAATTATTTTCTTTTATTTAACATCATTATGGAGGAAGAATTGGAGGACAGCGTTCTCTTAGAACAGCTTCAAAATCATCGATCTTTTTGCTGATATTTTTAGTTAACATTCATACAGATCGTTGTATTTCATAGGAAGTAAGTAAATAGGTAAATGTGTGTTGTTCTCCGTTTGTTTTAATGGTCTGACTTCTGAAGCTAACAAAGCAATTACCTGTCAGACTAATTGTACATGTATTATTTACCTGGTGAAGAGACTCGTAAATAATACCGTTCAGTGTCGTCCGTGCGAATAACTAAGCTCTTTTTATGTTTTATAGTCGCGTAACTAAACGAGTATATAACGATTCATATTTTACGACTGTTCGAATACTTATCTTCTACCTATAGTCTATATGTAACATTCCCCTTTTCTTTCTAAATTGTATTATTCTCAAGAAGAATTCTCGGAATTTCCTGGAGAGACCACGTCACGAACAATAAGGTTCTCAGGATAATCAAGGAAGATAAGCACCTAATAAGAACCGTCTCAGAGAGGCGAGCCCGATGGATCGGTCACATCATGCGCCACGATGGTCTTCTTCACGACATTGTGGATTGTATGGTTGAGGGTAGAAACTGTAGAGGGCGCCCTAGACGGGATCATTTGCAGCAAGTGTTTGAGGACATGAGTTGTAGCTCTTATGCTGAGCTGAAGAGGGTTGCTAAGGACCGAGAGGAATGAAGATCGAGATGCAAGATTCTGTTGCTGCAAACCAATCCACCGGATTGATACAACGAAGAAGAATTACTTGATGACATCAAATACCATTAATTATAACAAGTTATGTGTAACAAAGACCAGTAATAACTAATTGCCATTTTGTTCTATATAGCATATCGTCATCGGACTTTAAAATTATATGGCCACCATTTATCTCCGCCAGAGACGTGATCGTTCATCAGTCATACTGTTTGAAGACATTTAAATTTAATGCATGTACCAGATCTGGCAAACCAACTATCTTTACCCTTTGACCTGATAATAGAACAGTGAAATGATAACAGAGTCAATACGAAAATATTTTAATTTATTGCGATTGTGCTTTTCAGCAAATGTAATAAAATTAGTAATATTATATAATTTGGTAATTTTACAATTTCTTACAGTTTTTATTAGAGCATTCTTTACGTTCTGTAGATCATAAACATTTAATAAAACGAAAAACATATGCGATAAAAAAGTAAATACAAGTAAAACCAATCATAACTAATTTATTATTTTGTAGTTGGATCACTTTCTTTGTAAAAGCTTTTTTTTAGTTTTAGTAAATAATGTATGCTTGCACATTTTTAGAAAAATATTTTAATGTAAAAAAAGATTAATTATACAGAATACCGACAGATGGTGATAGTAATTCTGAAGTCTCATCTGTGGAATTCTATGACGCTTACCATGCTGCATATGACTAAGCGCTGAATATGTGATTGATCCGCCAACGTTATAAACTACAGACCGAGATTCACGCATCATCCTTATTATTACAGGAATTTACTATGAATGGGTGGTCTTCACGGGACGCCTTTCGTCAAACACCGATTTTAATTAATAGGCTATGACTGGCATTTTTACGGGTGAAGGATCAAATTCTTTTCAACCGAGGGTACTTTAGAGCTCAGAAATGTTTTTTTTTTAAATCTCCGTCGGGGATCGAACCCACGACCTTTGGCTAGCAAAACAGACGCTTTGACCATTGTGCTATACCCGCCGGAAAATGGTAAAAGTAAAAAGATATTTTGTGAAATTTGATTTTACTACACATTATAGTCGTATGTTGAATCTTAATGACATGTATACACATTAGGCGCTAAGAGAAATTTAAATTTTCACAATTAACCTATTTCGTTTCCTCAAAAAAATATATTTAACCATAACTGAGCATCGTGGCACCTATGATGCCGGACAAATATACGTATAAAACTCTCACCGCAGTTTTCATTGAATCTTAAATATATAAACCTTGCTGCCGAATTGTTTATTCGAGTTGAGTCCCTTAGAACAAAGTGGTTCATCGGGAACAGCCGATTTTCTTATAACTCTGTTTAAATATCCCTCAAATACTACAATATTCTTTTTTAAGCCCCCGAGCTCTCGTCATAAAGACCGAAAGAAATATTAATTTAAATAACCAATTTTAAATTTCACCTGTAGGTATATTTAAAAAATATCACAGCAATTAATAAAATAATTGCGAAATTTAACATACTCGTATTTGATAAACATTTTTACAACTAAACATTCATTAATACATATTCATATTTTTTAAAAATGAATAAATTATACCTAAAAATACGACTACTTCTGTAAAGCCATAAACGCAAACATTCAACAGCCATAAATAAAATTAAAAAACATCTTCAAGTGTATAATTTTTTATTCGTACATTTGAAGCACGAATACTTAAAAAAGGATTCTTTACAATACGCTTGTCTCTTTCTAACTGTATCTGAACGATTCGGAGAGAAAGAGACGTCGCTCTGCTATCGGTAAGCCACCTGTGTGATCCACGGAACTTTGTATCTCTTTCTATTGTTATGTTTTTGTATCGGGTGCGAAAGAAATGAAAACAGCAAAATGATAAGATAACTAAAAGCAGACCCAACGAAATAATTTTAATAACCATTTTATGTAATATTGTTCATGGGTGATTTTTTATTTTTTATTATAGCACTTATAAATGATAATAGCACATTGTAAGCGCGGTTTTCGTTCAATCACGGAGGTTACGGAACAATGGATGCGAAACAAAACTTGGATGAGTCACAACTCACAATCTGCTGCTTACCGCGTGTTGTTAGTTGGATTGAGATACCCATTAAGGCCAAAAGATTCGGGCTTCGGGAGCATCGTGCTAATCACTTGATCTCCTTAAAAATAATAATTAACAAGTCATCTAAAATATGACTTCTATGAGTTATCTTGTCCTGGAAATCGTCAGGAGCTATAAACGTTATTGGGTGGACCTTTGGGTGTAGATATGTCTTGGAACAAACACATAAACAACAGTAACCAATTGGAGGAAATTTGTGGTGACCCTATGTTTCAAATATATAACGGATATGAAAAGAAAAAAATATCGATGAAACAGTCTGATATCAGCACGATATCAACTGGTACCGAAAACCGCGATAAACAATCTTTCGACTCTTATTTTTGTCGCTTGCCATACATTTATGTGTCCGCCATATTGGGACTAGTTATATAGTTTTGCCACCGACGGCGGTGGTGACCGACCACGGGCCACAGGAGTCTAAACGCCGACGAGCGGCAGTTATGTGTTGACGATCGAGAATATCGCATTACGGCCACAGCGGCATGTCATCCCGCTTGGCCGGAAGCTTTTAAAGTTTTAACGTAAATATAATCAATGTGCTACGAAAGTAAAGTCTTTGTTTCAATGTCATCCTTCCCTAAAAGTGACGTATTAATAACCTTTTTGAATGAAAGGTATTCTTTCTTTTTCAAATTAAACGTGTTGAAATGAAAAAGTTAAATAAACAGTTCTGTGAGATATTGCCGGTGTTTTCCAAAATGCGTTTGCATACAAATATTTTGCGTGTGTTGTTGTTTTCGAAGTATGCAAGACGAGGACGCAAATGAAAGCTCGGCAGTTTTACAGCGGACCGATTGAATGTGACTGCGGCGTGGAGCAGACCCTGTCACACCTTCTGGAGTGTGCGCTGTGTCCGAGTAGCTGCTGCACCCGGGAGGACCTGATGATGGCCGTGAGTAATGCCATCGACGTCGCCCACTCTGGGCAGACAGGATCTGACCCTGTTGTTTCCGACACGATTATATATTATACAAATATTACCTGATTTCGGTCCTATCCTTACACGTACAAAACTAGAGCGTAACTTTTTACATAATTTGATGATAAACGTTTTATGTAATCCCAAGGGCGTCTCGATCGATTTAATTACTTATTTTGGTACAAAAAATACCAATAAATAAATAATAATTATATAGGCATGATTGTTACACGGGAGTAGACTATAATTATAATAATAGTTTATATATTAAATAATTAATTATTACAATCATTTTTTTATAAAAAGAGACTAGAGTTTAATTAACAAATATTATGAAGTTTGTTGACTTAAATTTTGCAGTTTTTTTTTTATATTTTAACCCTTTCGCATCGGTTGTCGGATTCCCCGACCGTTGACATCGGTTGACGTGATATATCGTTCTGCTACTTTTTTAGAATATATTTTATGCATCATCTGATAGCTAAAGGACACAAGAACCAATGTGATATATGAAAAATTAGCAGATAAGTATATTTATGCTTCAAATACCAGTTTTATAATTTACAGTATAATTATACTAATATACAAATTCGTATTCAAACCGAGCCGTAATGAAAGGGTTAACAACTGAAACCCCAAGGTAGGAAGTTGTTAACTGCAATTTTTTTTTTTTTTACAATTAGACTTTTGTGTTTTGATTTTAATTTGTAAATATTATAAGCAGGGCGCAGATATTTTTTTTGCAAACATTAAATTATTTAGATTTTTTAAATTGAAACCAGTTATTGCATTTATTGGAAAGAAAATATGAAAATCATTTCTGATCATTACCTGAATTTTTATTTTTATTTTTATTTTTGTTATTTATAAGTACATTAAAAACTGTCATATCGAGCATTGTTCGTTTCCAAATCTTACTCGTAATGTAAAACACTCGTTAGGCAAAACAATACATCTTATCTATTCACGAAAAAAAACAAAAAAAACGTTCGATGCAAAAGAAAACAAATATTTTAAATTTTGTTCAAAGCAAATTACGTATACAAAGCGCTGTCACGACCTATCGTTCAGAGACTCATCGTTAACAACGTGGGGCGCACTGAACGTCTGGAGCACAGGACAACTGGTGCACTGGATGTCTCGCTAACCTAACCTAACCTAAGGATTTGTCCAGTGATCGTCCAGAGATCCATAGTTAACGAAATAACTTAGGTTAGGTTATGTTAGCGAGACATCCAGTGCACCAAATGTCCAGAGGTCCAGTGCGCCTTACGTCGTTACCAATGAGTTGTTGAATGAATTGTCTGGGAACGTAATACGGCGGAACCATAAATACCAAGGAACAAATTGCCGTTTCACAGGTCTGTGAACACAGATGTCTATGCCTTTTCTCAGAAACACCTGTATACTCGGAGGTACACATAGAAAAATGATGGTCCACTACTTAAGGATGGTTCCCGGGAGCTTCAGGGCTAGAGCGCACAAACTAATGTAGACTGCGGCTGTATTACCAGAGATTTCATTCAATAATGAGCGTGTTTCACAATTTAAATACATATGCATGTGTATATATTCTACAATTAAGTATAAAGTCACATCGCTCTACGTACAACACCACAGAGTTGACATGGTGCAAGGATAGTAGTTGTTGGCATTACTGCCTAGTGGCGACTATATGTTCCAGTTAGAAAGCCTTAATTGGAATATTCAAATGGTTTATATGATACGCCATAGTTATATTATATAGTTGGAAGATAGCATGCACGTAGTTAACGTATTCACGAATTTTGTAAGAACGTAAACAATGTAGGTACTGTATACATGATAATATGTCGCAAGGGAAATTCTTTCTTTCACGTAACTTTATTGTATTATTAATTTGAAAAACCAAACAGTCTTATCACTTTTAATGTTAGTAAAGTCAACCTAGTAGATAAAAAAATATGAAATGGCATAAAAGAGAATACGGTTGGAAGGATTTTTTTTTGTTTTATTACCATTATACGATGGCCTGCAAAACTAAAGTCATTTAATGATCCATATGACATATAAAAAAATATCTGAATGTAAACTTGTAAGGTGTTAATAATTTGCTTATTCTTATCTAAATTATGAAAAACCTTAATTTGAAATTAATAAATACTTTATATGTTATAAATTGATACACACATACAAATCTACATCAAATTTTTCTCATCGATTTGTGGCGAAAAAGAAACGGAAGACGCTAAGATTCGAACCACTAACTGTGCACCTCAGTTCTTGTTCTCTCACAGCGAAATCGACTATTCTCCACCTTGATCGAGTGGAGAGAATCAACGTATGTATTTATATTATTGCAGCTTTCGTGTTGTCAGATGTTGCTTTGCTGTAAATTTAATGTTTGTAATTTAATATTATTAAGGTTCAATCAATCTTCCCAGCGTCTGCCGTTTCTTTTTCACCACAGATTGATGAGAGAAATTTGGTGTAGATTTGTATGTGTGTATCAATTAAAAAAATATTTGTATAAATCAATTATCTATAAAGGACTTAGAGTATTGAAAAAATATTCTAATAAAAATTAAAATAATCCGAATAATAACTTTTTATGTTGTTTGTGGATCACGGTTAAGCACTGTTTATTCACATACTTGAAGGCCAAGGTTTCGCTTTCAATAAGAGCTTCTTCAGTTCTTCACACATATAAACGTACTGATGATGAACTAGATAAATAAAAATTCGATGTCAATTGCAAAGTAACTAGGGGATTGGTGAAACTTATAGGAATTAAGAATGGGTTATCTACTTATGTATAATTTTTTTAATAATGAATCTATTGCATAAATATTCAAATTTAATAATCAAAAGAAAGGAAAAGTTTATACACGTAAAGAACGTTTATATACGTGAACATTTATCTGTGTGAAAAACTGATGATAAACAGTATTAAAACAAGGTAAACGTATCTATCTATTTAATATGACGTGTCAGACTGTTCAACCATATCGCCTCGAATATTGATATTCGACTTGAGAGAAGCCCAGTTTCGACATGAGCTCCACGAATTTATTTATCAAAGTAATTTAGTGAAGTCTTTAATAATTGTTGTTGACTTTCTTCTTTTGTATTACTTTAGTACTTAATCATAAGTGCATACCTATATTTTATGCATTGTTTCTTTTACTTGCTTGTACCTTAGAACTTCTTTTTTGTGTTTCTTGTTTGTATTGATTTATATTGATTATTTCATTATTTATGAACGCAATACACTAATGTTTGTAATGTGTGTAAATTTAAAATTAAAATTAAATTGAAAAAAAAAAATGGATTTCAAAGTGAATGTTAAAATACGAGTGCATTTACAAGTAACATATTATAAACCTCACTTTATATTTTTTGTTTATTAATTTTGTGTGGACCCTAGTAACCTAACCTAATCATTACCGATCTATTATTTTTTATGCTGACCATTTTAGTTATAATATCCTGCCATCAGCTATATTACAGAGTGAAATTTTTTTAGCTAAGCAGAGTTTTACCGTGTGGAACCATTCATAACGAGTAATTCGCATAACGAGCAAAAAAAAAGTAAAAAAATTGCTCCCTTAACGAGCGACATTTCGCATAATGAGTGACGCAGAACGGGGAAGTCACATAAGGTATGACGCACTTGTGAGCTGGGACTTCCGCATCATTGCGTCAGTCTGTGTTTAGCACTCGTACCGTTAGCACGTTAGTCTCGCATGTGATCACACATTTTTCTAAGGTGGAAAATTAGTTTCGCTTAACGAGTGTTTCATATAACGAGCAAGATTCTGAAACGAATTATGCTCGTTATTATTATTATTATATTAGTATTTGTATAGCGCTCTTTTATGACCGAATGATCATTCCAAAAGCGCTTCTTTGCCTCTCTGAGCAAAAAGGTGGGTTTTGAGTCTGCTTCTGAAGGATGCCTCCGCTTTAAGCTCTCTCATGCTTTCCTTTTTTTCGTTATAAGAGGTTCCACTGTATATTTTTTACCGTATAGAATTGTGAATTAAAGAGGTCGCCATAATGAAAAAGACGAACCGAGATGGTCATAAAAGTGGAATTAGTGTCACTAATTAAAATAAAATTTACGTCGTTTAATTTGAAATAAAAACGAAGCGCGTCACTGAAATTTATGCGAATTTTAAATAAGTCATAATGCGATCGATAAAAGAGCACACAACGATATTTGAAATTGGAATAAATTATTATCGCACTTTACACAGAGAGAGTAAACATCAATGATTATTGTTATTTATTGTCTCTGGTTTGTTGTTTATTAATACCGCACTTAAATTATAATCACAATTAACTTCACTTTATTATCACAATAAATTCACAATAAATAACCGCAATTATTCGTATGATAATTGAGGTTAAGAACAATGCACTTTCTTGTTTAATTAAAATTAAATTGCACTTATTTTAAAATTAGACTTCATTATCTTTGTAACACTTGTATTGAGTTTATCATGTTTTAATAAATATTTATTTATTTATCTTGTTTTTACATGGATCACGTTATATATGGCCTCTGTTTAGGAGACTGCAGTTTCGACTAACTCGTAGCCTTCCTCAATCCAATCACTGACAAGAGACAACTGTTGTGTCTTGAGAGTGATGAGTTGAGGAAGGCTACGAGTTATTTCACATGGATCACGTTAGATATGGCCTCTGTTTAGGAGACTGCAGTTTCGACTACCTCGTAGCCTTCCTCAATCCAATCACTGACAAGAGACAACTGTTGTCTCTTGAGAGTGATGAGTTGAGGAAGGCTACGAGCTATTTCACATGGATCACGTTAGATATGGCCTCTGCTTAGGAGACTGCAGTTTCGACTACCTCGTAGCCTTCCTCAATCCAATCACTGACAAGAGACAACTGTTGTCTCTTGAGAGTGATGAGTTGAGGAAGGCTACGAGTTATTTCACATGGATCACGTTAGATATGGCCTCTGTTTAGGAGACTGCAGTTTCAACTAACTCAAGAGAGGAAGGCTACGAGTTATTTCACATGGACCACGTTAGATATGGCCTCTGTTTAGGAGACTGCAGTTTCGACTAACTCGTAGCCTTCCTCTCTTGAGTTAGTCGAAACTGCAGTCTCCTAAACAGAGGCCATATATAACGTGATCCATGTAAAACAAGATAAATAAATACATATTTATTATTTATAATTGATCTCAAAATGAATGCTGAAATCATTGATAAAAAATATTATGTTTTAATTTCAATAGATCGTAGCATTATATGTTATTTTTAATATTGAATACAACATTTTAACTGACGAATAATGCAATATTATAATTATTAAAACACTTCGAATGTGATGTCATAAGTAAATCGCGATTACACCAATTTTTAAGATAAATAAGTGCTTAATTTGGAAGATAATCGGCGTTACTAAATTTAAAACGTCTTTCATTAATCAAGTGAATTATAAAAACATAATACGCTTATTAGTTTATTCATTACAGGTGGAATTTTAAATATCTCAATTAATGGTTTCTAAATAATTCAAGGTTTTGACTTATTGATTCTACTTAGTTCGAGGATATGGCCACCACATGTCACTATTATCATCCATTGTTTCTTCTAAAAGTACAACCCAAGTTACTCTTAAGTTTTTCAAAATGAATTCTAATAATATATATATGAATAGTCGATGGTTTTCTAGACTGCTAAGAATTCTGAATCTAGCTTAGATAAACTCTAATATTGATAAATAAATTCTCACTTAATGACAAATAAGAAATTAGCTTTTTTGATTATTGGCATTCTTATCGCGAGTTTAGCGTATTTTAATGATGTATACTAGTGACAGAATATCACCACCATTTACATAATAACGTTGGAGGATCAGCACCTATCGTCCAGCGTTGAGCAACTTTTAAATGGCAAGCTTCGCAAGCTATTAAAATAATTTAAAATTGAAAGTGATAAACAGCTATTTGAATCATATTATGAAATTAGTGATTCCGAAAATTCACGTACACACACGAATATCAATCAACAAGGGTAATAAATATTATATTTCCTTTTTAAAATGTTTTCAAAATCTAAATTCTACAAATTATTGTATATTGATTTGCCGTATTGATATTATACATGAAAATACGAAAGACAAATTAAACAGTACTTAGAAAAATCGTAGATCAATGTGTTAATAATAAAATGTAAGTTCCTAGTTAGTTATTATTAATCTTTTATTCTTAATTCTTATTTTTTAAAATTCAATACAAACAAAATCACGCAAACTTTTCAAACGTCACTTTTTTGAAAATTGGAACAAAATATTCCATTTGACATTTAAACAACAGGGTTGCCACTTCACTGGGGTTGTTCGATCGAAAAAATCGATTGATTTATTTTATCGTGTATTTGTGTGTATGGCATTCGTACTTTTTAAAGGTTCTCGTTGCGAGAATAGTTCGTGGTTAGTAGAGTTCGTTTCGTAGCTCGGTGCACACGTGCTCAGCCGCTCGCGACTATCGTTCAACTGAAATGTGTTGCATGGAACAACTTCAAACAGACACCAGGCCGTCCGCGTGAGGACTCGTGGTGCTCTATTCTCTTTTATTTGGTGAATTTGCGAACAGGGCCTGCGACATAAAATACCAATTATTTATTATTTCATTTAAAATTAATTTTAACATAATTTATTTACACTTATTCATCGCTTTACATAAGGCAAAGCATAAACAACGAGTACTTACTTAAATAATTGATATTTAAATATTTTTTTATGTTTGACTTTAATTATAATTTTAAATTATTTTAATTAAAAAAATTATAAATTAAAAAAAAATAGTTTTGATTCACAATTTATTTAATTATTACATGTTTCGGCCTCCATGGAGACCATCTTCTATAATTTTTAATTTTTTTAATTAAAATTGATTTAAAATTATAATTATGCAGTTTCACCAAGTATTTTCAGTTGATAACTTTAATGTTTTTGACTTTAATAACTAATATCTTGCACATCCTTTCAGCGATTTGAAGTGTTTTAATTTTTATGACCGTTTTTATGTCATGAATGTGATCCCCGAAAAGGGTAAAATATAGTATTAAGCCATTTACACCTAGATTATTTACAGTATCTATTAACATATATCTTATGTGTGATGAAAACATGTGAGTAATATAATATTTTACTGTCACAATCCTATTACTTCACACATAAACAGATATTTTTAATTTTTATAAGTATCTTAACCCATATACAATCATTTTCCCTCACTTTACAACGAAATCCGTGTCTAAATATATTTATATTATTTATTAATAATTGGATATAAACCTTTTAGTGTCTAAATCTTCATTGGTAAGTAAATAAACATAAAAAAAATCATTTTACTATAATTTAGCACTTCTATTATTTTTATTTTTTATTTAATCAAATATAAAAGATACATTTTTTACACAGTAATTTACATTCCAATCTTTTTTTTTTCTTTTTTTTTTAAATTGGCAGCCCACTTAAAGATAAGATCTTGTGTGTGGCGTGGGAATTTAAACTGTGTTTTTAGTTTCACTAACTTCTATCATATTCTGGACGCTAATAAGCATTAATATACTGTATTATATCTGGCAGATGGCAGCCCTGCAGAAGGGTTTACAAAAAAACGCGCGATGGAGGGAATTCTAAAAGTAATGCGTAAAAAAAAAGAATAATTAAACGCTTGCTTTAACAATTTACAAGCAAAAATGGCCTTTAAAATGTGTAGCTAAAATTACATCTGCGTGACTTTTCATTTATTTTAAATAGGTAGACTTATTTTATACCTTATCTTAGATTTAATAACTGACTGATTTGAAATAATACCAGTCATGGCTCATTGATTATATTAGTTTTTTAAATACATTTCGAATCCGATTTCATTGAGGTACGACGGTTTGACTTTGAGAGAATGACGAGATAAAGTGAGCGAACACGGGCAGTCTTCTTTCCTACATACAGTTAATCAAGATATGAACGTGGATATTTTAGGGGGTGGCGATGTGTGTCGGTACCCCAGGGCGTCGAATAAGCTAAGGGCGTCGAGGGCAACTAGTCTTTATTATATACTTTTAAATATAAACAGTAAGCGGCGGTAGAAAAAAAATGCCCTTGGGCGCCGCAGGGTCTAAAGCCGGGTACTGTGGATATGTTTGGATGCTGAAGGAGAGTATAAACCACAGCTCCTTTTCCTTTAGTCCCTTGTGCTTTCAATGTCCTGTAAGAATGTCAGAAATATACAAATAATGTACTCAGCAGAGCTCTTTAAAACAGAGCTGACAACGGTTTACATAAAAAAATACAGCAAGGTAACAATTTCATAGCATGAAGATTTATTACGTGATTTTTTTGTACAAAGCGCGTTAGAAATCGAATGATAAATAATGTTAGTAGCTGAACGATACAAATATTTTTTGTTCGACGCCAAAAAAATATTAACAATACATAGAATAAATGGTTTATCTATAGTGTACAGATCTTCGTGATTTCTTATGTAAAGCACTTAAGTTTCTATATCAAATGACCTTGTATTTGCCGTCAAAGAAAAAATGCTTATCAATGTTCCACTTACTGCAAATAAATAAACATTATTTTGAAGTATTAACGAATAATGATTACTTAGCGTTGGGTGAATAAACGGCGTTTTAAAAATGTATTTGCCCTCGTAACCAAATTCTCCAAAAAGCCGCAAATTACAGTCAAGAAGTTGCTTTCTGAAATCAACGAAACCACTCACATTCACTCAGCCATGAGACTGACACACGTATGTAGAGACGTCTCGTAAGATTGGAGGTGAGTCGAGAGGGGGCTTCCTCACTTTGATCATTCCAAAGTAGTAGATATTATAGATTTGTTACATTAAGGAATGTCTTCGCATACGGGTATAAGAGGCTCAAGCTCTGAAATCGGGTCGCAATGGAGGATTTCTTTATCCCAAAGAAGAGTCTCTCTACAGGCAGAAACCTTCACTGGCCGCCATGAAAATCACTAAACAGGCTGAGGATATACGAGTAAGTCGAAAGAACGCGAAACAACATGAACCGATGTGTGTTACGAAAGAAATAATCAATACTTTGTGACTATGGAGACCTTCAGACAACATAAAGATCAATATAATCATAAAGACAAGTATAAGATCCTGCATCTTATGCCTAACTAGCTGCTTCTCCCAGGATCTTATGTTAGACAACAGACAGCCCATCGGAGTTACCAGATATTGGGTTGAATCAAATTGTCGTCGTGTACATGTTACTTTTTCTGTATTTTTTAATCTGTATTTCTATTATTTTTTATATAATATTTGACATCAGCGCGATGTCGCCCTTGCTAATTGTAATCAAAAACCTCGATAAACAATTTTTTGTCTTGTGTTTTTGTCGCTTGCCATACTTGTATGTGGCCACATTGGGGCTAGTTACATAGTTTTGCCACCGGCGGCGCTGAGCGAGATCCGTAGCGCCGGAGACCCCCACGGCAGTCGGTCACCACCCTTTGGCTTGGCAAGGTTGCATTGCGGCTATGCGGCATGTCAACCGCGTGGTCGAAAGCTTGTAATGTTTTTAAAGTAAATATAATCTGTGCATCTAAAAGAAAGTCTTTGTCTGCCGTCCTACCCCTCATCCTGCCTCACACGACGTAATAACTCCCCTCTTTTTGAGAGAGAGGAGGATGTTATATTTTATTGCAATAATTGTTCTCAAGTATTTGTTCTTTGTAACCTGATGCCCCTGTATTTTATACTTTTATAGCATGATGTATTACGCTTAAAGTCCTGCATAGCCTCGCTCGATGGGGTTAATAAAATGTTATGCCAGCATTTATAACAAATTGCTTTCTTCTTGTTGTGCAGGACTCTCACCCTCACCCGTGCAGCATGACACTCACACCCTCACACGTGGCACGGTCCGTGTTTTACTACGAGCAGTCCAGAACCGGTCCCGCAGGACTCTAATTTTCCGCCAATCTCGACGGGATGTCTGCGAAGAATGTTCCAGGAATCAGGGATCAAGATGCCGGAATTCAGAGATTCTGAATTCCGCACTTTCTGTAGTCACAATCCACGCTTGTAAAGTGGCAACATTAACATTTAACTCCTGTAAGAGCATTCGAAAAGTACTTTTCAATTTAGATCAACGTACATTGTCTTCGGTGCATTTTGACCAAACAAGCATTCATATTGTACGCTTACACCCCTTCGAATTCCCTCGGTGTAAACTATATATCCGTATTCTATAATTGTTCTATATAATTTCGTTGTAAATTCCTCATAAATTTGGTGTAAACGTCAAAGATTTGAGAGATAAAAACGAAACAAAACCGTGTACAATTACTAAATAAAAATTGTTCGTGTTTTGGTTCAACGTTTTTTTACTCTCAATGCAAAATTACAGACAGTGACATAAGTCCAGTTTAAAAATAAATTTAACATTGAATTGCTAATCATAATTATATTTTGTAAAATATATATGTTTTATGCCGTTTCAATAATGCAGTTCACCAAGAATTGACATATTCAAGAACAATATTTGTTAATGATTGTATCACCAAGACTTGATATTTAAGTCTTCTTCTTCGTGTCAGCGACGTCAAATTATTTTTTCCCAATATCTGGCAACATCGATAGCTCGTGTGTTGCCCAGCATTAGGTCCTGAGATGTGCAACTTGTTGGGCAGCATCGTAGGTGTGAGGCGGTCTGCAGGTCTCCACAGTCGCACAATAGTGTCTCTCCCTGCCGAAGCATTCCCCACCGCTCGAGGTTGTCCTTTGTTCTACCAACTCCGGTTCTTAATCTGTTTAGGGATTTCCAGGTCGGCCAGTCAAGGCTCTTGCCAGTTGGGAGGCCTTCCTTTGGAGTAATGAAATCCTCTGGTGCGATTTGTTGCCAGAGTTGGAGTCTCGCATTTTCAGAGCCGGATGTGAGAGGTTGTGTGGATTTCAGAAAGCTGCTTCGAGACTTCAATCTTGGTGTTGGGGGTTTCTGATTATACAAGCAGTGGGATGGTTGGTTGATTGCCTTACGCATTTCTTCGGCGCATATGACTTTGCGTCTTATGTTCGGTGGTGCGATACCAGCCAAGGGGTATAGTTTAGAAATGGGTGTTGGTTTGAGGCAGCCTGTGACGACTCTGCATGCATCATTCAGGGCAGTATTTACTTGATTACAGTGGGCTGATCGACCCCACACTGGTGCCGCATATTCTCCGGCTGAGAAACAAAGTGCTAAAGCTGAGGTACGAAGAAGGGGTGGTTGGGCTCCCCAGTGAGTGTTGGTCAGTTTGCGGATGAGGTTGTTCCTTGTTGCAACTTTCTGTTTGGATATTTAAGTAAAAAGGTGGTACATTTTTTCCCCCGCATGCAGCGTCCAGTCTCACTGGCTGAGCGTCATAGAGCGCACTGGTCCCGTCCGGCTGTGTCTCTTACATAAAAAATATATAATTTATTGTCAAAAATTCCAACTGCCATTAAATCCGTATCAATTAGGATTTAAAAAAGGACTTGTACGACGTATCTGCATAACCGACCTTTATATAAGAGGGCAGCTTAAATTTCAATGGAGTCAGTGATTTTTTTTAATTTCTCGCCCGTCTTCTATATTTCTACATAATAGTATTATTATATAAAGTGAATAACTTGTTGGACACATTTAAAAAAATACAATATATTGTTAAACTTATACCTGCCTAAATAAATCTATACAATGTATCCTATTGTATCGAATAGGAGTATTAACGAAACGTCACAGGCCATAACATTCATGTAAACATTGCAAAATAAAATGATTTGTTTGCTGTCTTCTCACAATGCGATTTAAACAAAGTAAAGAGTTGACTAAACCCGCAAAATCATGTTCAAAGTGGTTTCCCGAGGATGCCAACCGCGCGGATTCTGCATTGTCTGAACATATAAAGATGAGTTGTGAATATAACACAGAGACTTTATGACTCTTAAACATATACACAAACTATTTGAGTTATAAATAAACAGTTGCCAAAAGAATAAGCGAACATGAGAGATCGTGCAGACTAGGCCACCCAATGGCGTCAGCACTAGGCAGAGCATCTGGCTGACACGGGACATAAGTTTTCATTCGAACCCGAAATCGTGGCTCGAACGCAAGGGAAAACATGCACGCCTAGTAAGGGAAGGCATTGAAATCAAGATACATCCCATCAACATCAACAGGGATGACGGTTTGATTCTCAAAAAAGCATGGCTTCCACCTCTAGCACATACTCAAAAACCTGTACAGACAAGCACGGACAACCACAGTCCGACATGACATTTGTGGAGTTACGCTTCTTGGAACATACCCACCGTACACGTTTCTCTGACATGACGCTCGTGGAGGTACATTAGGCTGACGGCTAAGCTACCTCCAGACACCAACTTCGCCACACACGTCTAACCTAAAAGCCACAATATCTCCAAGGATAAACATCCTCCTACTATCTTCATATGTGAAGTAAACTTTTGTCTAAAATTTGCAGACCAATCTTTCTTTCTGTCTTACTTTACGTGTCCTTGACTCCTGAAAGCCAGGTATTTCATACAGTGGATGACTCCTTCCATGCGGGAGAACACCTTATATTTACTAATAACGCCCATAGCCTCTGGTTACATTGTATGTACTGTAGTACTGTGCGTGTATCTTCTGTATACATCTAATATGCATTATCGCTTCGCGGGATTCCAACCCTCGATCAGCGATGCAGAACCAGTAAGGCAAATAATAAATAATAACAGTAATTTTAAACACATGTATTTATATGCTTGGTTCACAAATAATAAGTAGAGTAGTTTTCCCGCTCAATTGTTAAAGCGTTTGCTTGTCAAGTCGAAGGCCGTGGGTTCAATCCCCGACGGAGATTAAAATAAAAAAAAACGATTTATGAGCTGTAAAATACCTCCGGTTGGTGTGAATTTGATACCTCACCCGTAAAATGTCAGTCATAGCCTATTAATCAAAATTGGCGGTAGACGAAAGTCGTCCCGTGAAGACCAATCAGTCATAGTAAATTCTTGTAACAATATGGTAATGTGGAAATGTCAGGTTGTAGTCTATGACGTTGGCGGATCAACACTCCACATGCAGCGATAAGCCATATGCAGCATAGTAAGCGTTATAGAATTCTACAGATGAGACTTCAGAATCACTATCACCATATGTCGGTATTCTCCTGTATGTGTTTTACATAAAAAGTTAGATATTGCCACGCCCTGTAATCAGGGCTAGCCAAGCACTCATTTAAAAACGTGCAAACGCAAATAAATGTTTGTATCCGGTAAGCAGATAAGCCGTTTGTCTTTTTACTTGAAAGGTTAAGAAGTGACAACGCACACTGACAACAATTGTACATCTTTACGCGTATATAAGTGTGTGGTACTATTTCTAACCGCTATGTGTAGTCATGACGTGTGTATATCGAAATATATTGTAATTTTTTTCAATATGCCCAGTTTCTTTGACAATTTTGTAAAATATTATAAAACACATTTTTTGCTTTCAGCTCATCGTTTTGAAAGATGGAAGATAGACTTGATACGCAATACATTTAATAGCTAATTTATTTTTCCAGGAGACACCGCTGAGGACTGAAGTCGGAAGAACTCAAGACAACCTTAACCGATAAGGAGTGCTACAATAAAGAGAGTCACTTCTGTGAAATATGCAGAAACATCCAGACAGCATTAAATCTAAGATCCTGCCCCATGTGCCTGAATATCTGTCCCTCTTAGGTCTTTATCTTCGGCAACAGGCAGATCATCGTTGTTGCCAGATATTTGACTGCATCAATTTGACGTCGATGACACAAAGGAAAGAGATATATATTCAATGATATACAGGATGAAAACTCAACCATCCGTCCCACTGCTTGTATAATCAGATACACCCAGACTGAAGTTGCGAAGCAGCTTTCTGAGATCCACACAACCTATATAACCTAATATCTGGCCCTAAAAATGAGAGACTCCATCTCTCACAACAAGTCGCATCAGAGGATTTCATTACTCCAAAGGGAGGCCTCCCAACTGGCAAGAACCTTGACTGGCGGACCTGGAAATCCCTGACAGATTAAGAACCGGAGTTGGTCTAACAAAGGACAACCTCGAGCGGTGGGGAATGCTTCGGCAGGGAGAGACATTATTTTGCGACTGCGAAAACATGCAGACCGCCTCACAACTAAGATCCTTCTCCATGTGCCCAACAAGCTGCACATCTCAAGACCTTATGCTAGGCAACACACGGGCTATCGATGTTGCCAGATACTGAGCAAAAATAATTTGACGTCGCTGACACGAAGAAGAAGAAGTTGAAAACTGAAATGACATGTCCACTTTTTATTTGAATGTACTCGTATGGCAACCGTGTAGGAATACCGTTGGCCGTTTTCGACAAATCTTAAAGTTTATTTTATTGCCATTATTGACCATGGCAAACAGATCGCATGCCACAGGTTGGTAAGACATGCGAAGAGCTTTCACTCTCTGTGGTCAAGAACTCCACCGCAGGCAGACGGTGCCCCTGACCGTCAGACTAACAGGGTTGGCACTGATTCAATTAAATATATTTTTTAAATATTACATTAAAAACAAAAATATCTTTTTTCACGGCCAGATTGGATACTGTGGCTTTTGGGCTTAGCCGTGTGTTGCGAATTTATTTTTACCAATATTTCGAACGCCATTGCAGGGGTCTTCTTCAGAATTGATGATTTAGTTGTGAGTTGGTGTCAGGTTATCTTATATCTTGAGCGTCATTGTTATCTCCATGGCAATTACATACTCAATTTTCATTGATCCGGAGAATCGTGTTCGGTAGGTATGTTCTAAGAATTGTACCTCCACGAACGTCATGTTGGACTGTGGTCGTCCTTGCTTGTCTGTACAGGTTTTTGTGATTATGTGCTAGAGGTGGAGGCCATGCTGTTTTGAGAATCAAGCCGTCATCTCTGTTGATGTTGATGGGATGTCTCTTGATTTCAATGGTTTCCCTTACTAGGCGTGCATATTTTCCTTGCGTTCGAGCCACGATTTCGGGTTCGAATGAAAACTTATGTCCCGTGTCAGCCAGATGCTAGTGCTGACGCCATTGGGTGGCCTAGTCTGTAATGGCGGTCGAAATACTGGTAAAAAGAAATTCGCCACACACGGCTAAACCCAAAAGCCACAATATCTATATTATACATTAAAAACATACATAATAACAGATTAGGTAAGCTAGACAGCCAGTGCACCAGACGTCCAGTGCACTTCACGTCGTTACCGATGAGTCGTTGAACGAAATTTTTGGAGACGATTGGTCGTGACACCAGTTATTATATTAGGCGCTTGGTTTGATTGACATCAGCATGATGTAGCCCTTGCTGACTTGTACCGAAAACCTCGATATACAATCTTTCGTCTCTTATTGCTGGTCGCTTGTCGTGCATTTATGTGCGCCATGTTGTCATTTTGGCCGGGTCCGCTAACGGGTGTGGTAGTTATAAACACCACCGCTCGTGGCGAAAGCGAAAGCCGAGACCGAGCGTGGAGATCGGTAGTCGGTCCCCACCCTTTAGCGAGACAAAGTCGGTATTACGGTATGTTTCCGGCGGCCGGAAGCTTGTAAAGTTAATATAATATAATCAATGTGCTGCTAAAAGAAAGTCTTTGTTTGCTGACCTGCTCCTCATCCTGCCGTCACGCAACGGAATAACACCCCTTTTGGGAGAGAGGATGTTAGTGTGTTCTATAAATATGAATAAAAATAAAACAAAAGGCGTATGAGTCACGTGTCCTGGACAGCACATCAGATTAGCATACGTTTGCATATCAAGTCTAATAAAAATGGCACAGTGCATAGATTTACATTTGCATATTGCCACCTTTAATGGCGAATTTTGCGTGCATCAAATGTCAAATAGACAATGACGACATTCGATTTAAAAATACCTGCATTTTGGACACGAATTGCCACCCGCAAACATGCATGTTCTCCTGAATACAAATATTTTACCTTTTTAATGTAAGCACATACAGGAGAATACCGAAAGATGGTAAAAGTTGTGTCGAAATTCATTTGTGGAAAACGACGCCTTCATATGGACCATGGTTAAACTAAACCAAAATAAATAACGTCATAAACTACAGCTCGACATTCATGCATCATCCTGGAGAGGGGATCACCTGAATGGGTGAATACGGATAGATTGACGATTAAAAGCTATGACTGGCATTTTACGTATTAAATTCACACCAAGCTCATAAATCAATAAAAAATCTTACGACTTTTAATCTCCGTCGGGGATCGGGCAGGACATATCTGTCGAAGAGATGACGGTCCATTGGGCTATACCTGAAAATTTCCTTGGAATGGCGCCAAAGAACTTTGCAAACTAGAAGCATTGGCCAATCCATATAGGAGAATACCGACAGTTCATTTATGTCGTTTAGAATTGGAAAAGCGCCTCCTTCATCAGGAAGTGACTTAAACTAAACCAAAATAAAGAAATATTAATAAGCTAGCTAATCAATGATGGAGGGGGGAACACCTGTAGGGAGGCCTACGTTCAACAGTGGACGGACATAGGCTGATGATGATGATGATTAGTAGGACACCAAAAGTCAATGCAGCCGTTTAATGGGTTTCAGATGCGCAAAATATTCGGGTACGATGTTTTGAATTTATGAGGAATGATGAGGTGAGAGATCGGACAAGGCAGCATTCCATACTAAAGTCGGTTAAGAGGCGAAGTTGAATCTGATAGAGGCATCTGACATACACTATGGGTGCTGTAGGAGAGCATAAACTATAGATGGCTTTAAGCAAGGGTTAATATCCTCCAGTTAGTGAAGGGTACATGGTGATGATGATTATAATAATGATTCATGTTCGGTAAGCGAGGTTTCACTGTATTTTTTTTTATGTAAACACATACAGGAGAGCACACCCGGTCAAGACCAGTGCACTCTATGACGCTCAGCCAGGGAGGCTAGACGCTGCATGCGGGAAACGTGTGTTGTGTTTCGTATTTGTGTGTGGGTTGGGGAGATTGCAAGCGTATATTTATCTGTTTCTTTAAGAGATCCAGATTGTAGGAAGGAGGAAACACAGACGCTGGAAGAGCATTCCATAGCTTACCGGTGGCATTAAGGAAGGAACTTTGGAAGCAGCCAGTTCTTGGTCGACATATATTAACCGTGTATGGATGTTCGGCAAGTGTAAGACGAGTTTGTCGGCTGTGAGTGGGTGCAGGAGGAATTAGTTCTTTAAGTTCCGAAGAGCAGCGACCGTGGTAATAACGGTAGAAAAGACATTTTATACATAACAAATCTGCTAATTTTTTCTGGATGTTTTGATACTTGATATTGTAATAGTGGAGTTGTGTTGTAGTAATAATGTTCGCAAGTCTGTCTGCGGAGTTTGTTCCCCTCCGGTCTCGTTGTCCAAAAATAAGTGCAAGATGCAAATAAATGCATTGCGCCTCGAGGCATCGATGACTCAATAGCTTATCTCGGAAGTCAAGATGGAATGCACCACGTGCATCAGACGAAGACTAAAACGAGCCATCTATATTACAAAAACAAGAGTTGTACGTAACAACATTGAAAGAAGAAAGATCATAGACATTGCAGTGGTGAGAGATGTAGGAGTGGATCCCAAGAACTGGATAACGGTAAGAAACAGTTGCATTCCCTTCTATCCATTAATTATAATATGATTATAATGACAGGCTAGTATTATTTTCGAATACAGAATAGTAAGGCGTTAATTAATTTTATCAACATTATATATATCAAGTTATTTAGTTAAATATATCAAACAATGATTAATACATCTTTATTATGGCTCCTTTGAGACGTGGTCTTTCGGAAGAATTCTCGGAATTTCTTGGAGAGACCACGTCACGAACAATAAAGTTCTTAGGATAATCAATATAGGCACCTAGTAAGAACCATCTCAGAGAGGCGAGACCGATGGAACGGTCACATCATGCGCCACGATGGTCTTCTTCACGACATTGTGGAGGGGATGGTTGAGTGTAGAAACTGTAGAGGGCGCCCTAGACGGGAGTATTTGCAGCAAGTGTTCGAGGACATGAGTTGTAGCTCTTATGCTGAGCTGAAGAGGTTTGCGGAGGACCGAGAGGAGTGTAGATCGAAATGCAAGATTTTGTTGCTGCAAACCAATCCACCGGATTAATACTACGACGAAGATTAACACAAATATGTAAATTTATTGAATCATAAATTATTTTTAGACATACTTCGAAGGTGACATCATTCGACTGGGTAGACGGGCCATCGATGTTGCCGGATATTCGGCGTCGCTGACACGAAGAAGATAAGTACAAGGAGAAGGTGAAGAAGAAGACCAAGGATCATTATCATTTCCATGTTCGCTTACCTAACTGAAGAATATGGTAATTTCGAACTGCCACCATAAAGCCATGACCACTTTTGTTTCTTGACCAACTGTAGTATTAAAGGCTGCCTTGTACGCTCTCTCTTCACGTCATTCATCACAAAGTCAAAGCAAGGAATAATACATTATCTGGTCGGATTCCAGTTAGAAAAATTAATCTATCGTACCTTGAGTATTCTATGCATGATCTGTTTTCAAAACCCACTTTGTTTTGATTGCTTATAGCTACGAGTCTCAGATATTGCGCATGGAGTTAAACGCGTTCCCAAGGCGGGAAGCGAGTTCCTTCTGCAGGCCACCGTTCTTAGAGACTATATAATACATATTATTTATAAGAATATCGCATAATTTGGTGAAAAATTGACATAAAAATACATATTTTATTTCAAATACAAGAGTCAGGCGTATACAACTGGCATGGGCAGCATTTGGAAAACTAAAGTACATTTTTAAAGCGAAAATTCCGCAATGTCTTAAAACTAAGGCCATTGCATCCTCTCTGTATTAACTTATGGCGCAGAGACGTGGAATCTAACAGCAAGTCTTACCCATAAAATAAAGGTCACCCAGCGTGCTATGGAGAGGGTCCATGCTCGGAGTGTCGCTAAAAGATAGAATCCGAAACGAGGAAATACGCAAAATAACTCAAGTAGTGGATGCTACCCAACGAATAGGCACACTCAAGTGGCAATGGGCAGGACATGTCTGTCGAAGAGACGACGGTCAATGGGGAAGAAAAGTTTTGGAATGGCGCCCAATAACTGGCAAACGAAGAATTGGCCGACCTCCTGCAAGATGAATTGACAACATAAGAAGAAAATAGCGGGAGTGACCTGGATGCGGAAGGCCGAGGATGGAAGAGGATGGAGACTCATGCGGGAGGCTTACGTTTAACAGTGGACGGATACAGGCTGATGATGTTGACAAGAGTCATAAAATCCGTAGATGTCTTCGTCAACTGCTGGTAATTAAAATACTTGTAAATAATGAAATGTAATCGTCACAAAATCTCCTAAGAAATGCAAGTTAAGTTTCAATTAAGTCAAATTAAATAAATGTCCTGACTCGCTGTGCCGAGTCGACGGCTTAATTTTTTATTGCTTAACGTGTTAATAACCCCTCAACGCTCCTTGAAAACTTTAAACCAAGTCCCACGGATGCCTCGTGTGACGGTTTTATGACTCACAAAAAGATAACCAGATACTGGTTGGATAGATGTAATTTATTATGGGAATGTTACGTTAAGTAGGACTTTTAACTAGGTGAGCTATTGTTTTTTTAATGCAGTATTACTACTGGATCTAGTAGAACGAAAGAGAGACACATATCTAGGTTAACAATATCATTTCTTTATATTATATATCCGTTCAATATCTGGAACATATAGTTACCCTTACCACAAATTAACACCACTCAGTTCTATAAACTTTGCCAATGCCCTATCTTAACCCTGTCGCATCGGTTGTCGGCATATGCCGTCAAAGATTCCACGACCGTTGACATCGTTTGACGTGATATATCGTTTTGTTACTTTCAGTACTCATTGTGGCATATGCGGTAGGAAATTGGAAGTGCAGTCATTCCCTTTATCAACCTACAAGTATTCTTTACAGGAATCTGTATAGCATGTAAATAAAAATCGTTACGTTTCGTCACAGGAGCGATTTTTCTGTAAACCAAATATGTCAATGCCACCACATGAATGTAGTTACTGATATCCTCCCCGGGTATTTAGGACATCGGTTTACTGGATGAAGGATGCAGGATCAGGTTCACAATATAAACACTTGTTTATGTTTCACATACACGTTTATTCGTCAATAACGTCGCCCGTTAAAGGGCCGCCATTAGAGGCGGTCCTATCATGATGATGGGCGAGTTGCGACTGCCTGCCCGCTCTCACATTTCGGTTGTACCAACCGCCAAGATGACAGTTGTACCAACTGACAATGGGCCAACTGTCATAACAATTATTTTTGGCGTATGCAAACACCGCTTAACATTCGATGTAGATGTCACGCAAGCGAACCAAAATAATAGACAAAAGATCGTTTGTTGAGGCTTTACGGCATCGGCCTTAAGGAGCTATATCAAGCTGATATCATTACATAATGAACGTTTTGTTAAATATAATAGTTTTTTATGCATCATCTGATAGCTAAAGGATAGAAGAACCAATGTGATTTATGAAAATAGGTTAGAAAGTACATTTATGTTTCAAATACTTGTTTTAAGTAATTCAAATGGTTTGAAAAATTCACGTCGTATTGACAGTATAATTTGTATTCCATCGAGCCGCAACGAAAGTGTTAAGGAAATCGGATGATAGTATGACGCTCCCAAGGCCTGAAATATTTGGCAGGATGGGGCGATAATTCATGATGGAATTCCATTATATAAATTAAATAATTATTTTATGTGACTTTTTCGGCTTCATCGAGAAGCCATTTTCAAGTCAATTCGATGAGATAATTCTAATTTTTATAAAATGAAATATAAAACTTTCTCACTTTTATTTTATGTTTACGAGTCTTTTGAGATGCGATTCACTTCCTTTCTGTTATTTGCTTCGAGTTGAGAGCAAAAATTTGAATTACGAGCCCGTTTTAAATACCATTAACGCTGGTTGTCGCACCGTACACTGCAACGTCTTCCCCAGTACCCTATTTGACAGTAACACATGCTATAATTACTGTTACATGGATTGCTGTCTAATGTCATAAGACAACAGTATATTGACTATATTATAGTCTAATTACGTTATTGGCTTAAAATCTAAAATGATTATTCATTTAAAAATGTCTGCAACAATGGTATATCTATGATGCATCATAGACAAGAAGCGACGCGCTTCCATTGTAGTCAATAATTTTCCCTCCAATTCCGCCGTCAAACTAATAAATCATAGACAGTTAATGTCACATAATAGAGGATAATAAATGCGGGTGAGCTGTACTTTAATTACCTACACGCCCACTTTAAATTACTTAATTTTTTACAATAAACGATAAGCGAGGAGTCAGCGTACGAAGCTACGAACGATTTAGTCTTCAAATCCTCCTTAAGTTTGTAAAGTACTGGTACTAGCACAGTCCAGCTCACGATGCTATACAAAAATATGATCATAGATATAAACATATAAGGTATACGTAAACTTCTATACTTTCGCGTAAGTGTAAGTAATGAGTTGACACAGTTTTATAGCAATCGGATGAACGGTATGGCAACATGTCAGCTTTATATATCTCCTTTAAGCTGATGCCGTAAAGCCTCGAAAAACGATCTTTTGTCTCTTATGTTTGTTCACTCGCCTGACATGCACATCTAATGTTAGTTTTAATTGTATTAAGTTGCACGGCGTTTGCATGCGCCATCTTGTTTGTTATGACAGTTGGTCCATTTCATGTTGGCCACTGTCATATTTATTTCACTTGTCTGCCGCGACTATTGGCGGCGCCAGATGTCAGAGCGCGCAGTCAGTCGGACAACGCTCGTGATCGTTATGGGGACGCCTATATGGCGTGTGCCACAACGGTCTTTTTGTTACTAGTGTTCCAGTCTTCGATATCTAACTGTAAGAGGATATCAATATAAAATAAGTCTATAAGATTACAGGTAGTTTTTTAATCCTGGGAGAAGCAGCTATGGAGTACACGGGGCAGGAATTCAGATGTAATGTGGTCTGTAGTGGCTCTTGTAGCACTCGTAATTAAGTTGTCTTGAGTTCTTCCATTTCTGATCTTCAATCTTTTCAAGGAGTATCATATTTACCAGTAAGGAGACTCTCTTTTAGGCCAATTAAATCTTCTACAGCGATTTGCTTCTAGAACTTTAGTCTTAACCCTTTCATTACGGCTCGGTTTGAATACAAATTATACTGTCAATTATAAAACTAGTATTTGAAGCATAAATGTACTTATCTGGTCTATTTTCATATATCACATTGGTTCTTGTATCCTTTAGCTATCAGATGATGCATAACAAACTATTCTAAGAAAGTAGCAAAACGATATATCACGTCAACCAATGTCAACGATCGGGGAATCTTACGACGGCATATGCCGACAATCGATGTGAAAGGGTTAATGCTGGATGTGAAAAGTTCTGCAGATCTTAGAATACTTTATATTTATAAGAAAAATAATGGAAAGAAAGGTTTGCTCAAGTCAGTGTTATTTGAAAAGTGTACGTTTATGTGGACTTATTATGACAGGCATTATTGATATTTATGCAAATGGCCGCCTCTCGCCCATTATCTATGGTCCAGCTCTGAAGAAATTGCAGGACGCTGTGCACAGCAACCCCCCAGTGGACGCCATTAGCATAATTCCAAGTGTTTATTACTATTTATGCGGCTTCTAAAACAGCGCATTCACAACAGTTAAAACTCTTCGATGTTGAAATGCAAAATTTGGGCAACGTTGACAGGACTGCGGTAGCATACAATAGAGTGTTTCTTAGGTTTTCACGGCCAGATTTGATGTTGTGGCTTTTGGGTTTAGCCGCTTGTGGCGAACTTCCTTCAACCAATATTTCGACCGCCAGTGCAGGGGTCTTCTTCAGGATTGATGATTTATTTAGTTTTGAGATGGTTTATTCGGATTATATTTTTTTATGAGCATTATTATTATTATTATTATTTATAAGATATAAAACAAGATCGCACAACAAATTGCAATATGATATAATGTTTGGTCAAAAGCTCTACCGGTACATTTGGTTTTTGTTTGTAATGGTTTTCGAATATCAGCTCAGTACCGGCTTTACACCCTGCGGCGCCCTAGTGTATTTTTTTTCTGGCGCCCTTAGCTTATTCGACACCCTGGGGCACCGAATCACTTCGCCACCCCCTAAAACCGGCACTGTTTCAGCTAAAATTAAAAAGAATGTTCTGGAAAGGTAAAAGATCTTCAGTCGAACTGTGGGTGAATGTTTGACCACTGGCTGTCTCAAGCTCGCGTCTCTCTCAAGATCAAGGGGAACACCTACTGTGCGGGTTACCTTAAAATAACACCACGTTATAATAATAATGACGTTCGCCTGAAGCACTGTGCAGTGATCCACGGTGGAAGATGTTGGAGTGGCTGCCAAGAACCGGTAAACGGGAGGAGTCAGTTGGATCCATGCTGTTTTTAAATTATAACATGATCTCTACGACTCTAGTAAATAGCTTCTATTAAAAACTATTCAATACGTTTATTAATTTGATTAATTTAACAATATTATATATTAAGACTTAAGTAAACATATTAAACAGTGCAAACAATGATTTGTCAAAATATTTCAATTATCATTTCGTTAGACTGTTTTAATTAAGAATCATCATACATCATGTTTGCTACCATAAGTGGAGTTCGCTTGGTGAAAACCCTCCTTGTCCCGTCCTGTTTTTGGAGACCTAGATGGGGACCCGTTACTGGCCGCACGCAAAAAGATACTTGTTAGAGAGTGGCTGAAGGCCTTCCCATGATTCTAGGTGCATCAGTTAGATGTTAAATAGACCTCAGTCTAAGGCTGCGAAATTAGTATACTACAGCGAGTCTCGAATTGCCTTCTTTGGTAACACGTTGCTAACCACGAAACACGTGGGAATGGATAAGGAAATGGTGAGGTTGGGAAATGGATTCTGCAGATAGCAGACATCAGTTAGGAGCATAAAGTCGTCAAATAATTCCGCCATAAAGCTCTGTCATACGCTATGACTCTCGTCTCATCTCATGTCACCTCTGTTTCCCGGAGCTCCGCCGAGTATATTTTGTGTATAGTTTCCGACAGTCTTTCAGGACGGCACGAGCCCGGGATTTTGAAGAAAAGACACCTTTATTTTAAGCTCACCTGCGGTATCCGAAGTACATGTTTCAGCCAGGTCCACCTTCGTCTCTAGAACGTCTTCGTCACTTAATCAAGGATGCATTATAGATAATCGGATTAAAAAAGAAATAGTACTAAGTCATTGTGAATTTTAATATATTTATACATTTAATTCAAACAAGATTCTGTTTATAAAAATATTTACTTTTACGCTATCATCTATTTAATGTACAAAATCTTAAAATATAAATATTTTTTGGTATTCCTCTTAGAATAACAAGACAAGAAAAAAAATCAAATTTAATAATTTACATCGATCCGTTTAAAATAATGCAAGTGTTATTGTTATCATAATATAATTTATACAAGCACGAGTATATGCTCGTATTGATACCAGAGTGGTAATCAAAAGAGAAGCCATGACACTATAGGTTTGAGAGATTTGAAATAAAAGAGAATAAAAGAAATATCTTAATACCACGAAATGAGGGGTCCAAGAGAATCACTGTTGTTACCGACTATTGTTGGCGACACATTTCGCAAACGTTAGAAAACCAGTGAAGACAACTGAATTTTATTTAAAGATATTCGAAAAACAAAATTAAATTTGAATCTTAATATGTATTAGGTTGTGTATTTTCTCAGGGATTTTCGTTCACTTTGAATAAAAGGTTAGATGATAACGTCACACATGTGATGTTAGGTATCAATATGGAGTGACAGCGTAAGAAATTAACAAGAAGAGTCTGGATGCGGAAGGCAGTGTTGGAGACTCTTGAGAATTGATGATATAAATAAGCTAATGTGAGACCGATTTCCTTGTCTGTATGTTTATATTATAGGCGAATACCCTAACTTGTAACACTCGACAATAAATAGCAATTATACCATAAAAGACGTTTATATGATCGCCCAGAAAAAAGGAAAAAGGTCATATTTTTACGTCTCTCCGAAAAAATGACATAAAATCCTTAACAGCAACATAAAATGCGAATCCTTCGTAAAGCTAGCTGACAAGAAAATCGTGAATATTGCGTATAAACCTTTGCTCCCAATCAGTAACAGCTTACAACATAAACAATGATTTATGGTGTAGCGGTAAATTTAAAGATTAAAAAATACAGTCTTGTAGCCATTCATTTGAATATAATCAAAAATATCCATGAAATCGTGTTCTTAAAATTTACCTTTAATGTAACAATTTCCATTGTCATTTGCCGCCATATTGAGGCTCTTTGTTGCATGTCAGTTTGAAGTTGGAATATTCTTTTTAGGAAACAGTCACATAGACGCACTCGGTGGCTGAAATTACAATGGTGCCATAACATTTTACACATTAAAGATAATGGACGTTAAAATATACATTAATAACGAATTCCCTCTTTATTGGTTAAGTCGTATAGTTTAGTTGTTACGCAGGGATAAGAAACCGTTGAAAATAACTTCTTAATTATTATTTTTTGTCTAGGCGTTACCAAACATTTACTCGTAAAAAATATCCTTACCTGATACAAGTAAGTATTAATTTTTTTGGACACATAGTCAGCTGAGATGAGAACACACTATCACCCTAACGTATTATCTTCAATCTATGGAATACTGATGTTCAGTAATCAGTTGTTTGGTTAAGTATTTTTATGGCTATTAACACAAAATTTGGTTTATTTTCTAATGATCCTACCTGCACCTATACGTAAATGTCAGATCTATGGATCTATTTTTTAGTATCATAGGACATTAACATAAGTATGTCGACTTAGAGCGAGCTTTTAATGTTTTTAAATATCAGGAGCTTGCACAATATTAGGCAATATTAAAACATGATATTCATAACATTTGCAATATCTTCAACCCAAACACAAACATGGCACATTCCTGCATGCAGCGTCGTACCGTCCTAGCTGTGAGTCATAGACCCCATTGGTTGCGACCAGTTGTGATATCCTGCATCACATTTCATAACAAATTGATATTTGTATCGTGAATAATGCGTGAAGTCCGATATGCAATATCATGTCGTTATCGGATCAACAAAATAAGCGTCATATAACCCACATGTATATAATAGGTTGACGATAACGCGCAACCACGTGTGGCATGATGAGCCAACACAAGCTAAATGAGTTGAATTGTGATGTTATCAAGCACCTGCCGTATTCTCCAGATCTTGCTCCTTCTGATATTCATTTATTCCGATCACTGCAAAAAAAAAATAATGATAAAATTTTTGATACAATAGAGTAGGTAAAAACGTCTATTACTACATTTTTCGCATCAAAATCCACGGAATTTTACACTAATGGTATTAATAAGTTGATAGAAAGATGGTAGAAGGTTATAAGAACTGAGGGAAATTATATAATTGATTAAATAAATAATACAAATCTAAAAAATAAATGTTTTATTGTATATGTAAAAAACGGTCAAAACTTTTGCATCAAACTAATATTTATAACAACAGAAAAACGTTATGTTACGCAATAATACATTTTTTTGGCATTTATGCCCCTTTAACCCGTGCCAAATTGTATGTAAATTGATCTTCACACACTGGAATTATTCTCCTATATTTGTTAACACAAAATGATTAATGGTTTGAAATCCCTGACTTCGAGTTAGTCCTAAATTGAAAGGCATGTTTCATAAATTATTGTGTTGATGAACAGAATGATATAAGCAACGAAACAATCCACGATGCAGTCACTGACCAAGTGGGTAGATAACTTGATAATACAATTTATAAGCAAATTAATACTAATATATTTATTTCTTTTTCCTTGTTATATCAATCCGGTGGATTGGTTTGCAGCACTAAAATCATGCATCTCGATTTCCACTCTTTTCAATCTTCTGCAACCCTTTTTAGCTCAGCACGAGAGCTGCAACTCAATTCCTTGAACACTTGCTGCAAATACTCCCGTCTAGGGTGCAGTTTCTCCCCTCAACCATCACTTCCACAATGTCGTGAAGAAGACCATCGTGGCGCATGATGTGACCGATCCATAGGACACGCCTCTCTGAGATGGCTCTTACTAGGTGCCTATCTTCCTTGATTATGCTGAGAACCTCATTGTATGTGAAGTTGTGTCTCTAGGAAATTCTGAGAATTATTCTGTAAGATCACATCTCAAAGGCTTCATGTCTTTTTTATCACTTTCAGATAAGCTCCATCTATTTCATACAGTCATTATTTCTGAAAAAGGTATTTAAGGATTTAAAAAATTGGATTAAAGAATGAGAAACAGCAGAATTTAGATTAATTTTGTCCTTCATTTAGGTTACAACCCTAATGTTAACTCATAAGAATTTAATGAACTTACCGAAGCATTGTGAATGTAGGCAAATACTATTTTTTCCATTTTTTTTACAATATACAAACATATGGTAACCCTGCAACTTAGGCACTTAAATTTTAAGGTAATGGTGATAAAAACGTCATATTTAAGAGCTTAGAATTGATAATTCATAATTGAAATAATAAAATTGATGTAGTGTGGGACCACATTTATCATATTTCATTTCTGCAGAAAGTTGTAATCATGTACGAAAATAGAGAATAAATAAACAAATAACCCGCCAAAACATGTGTCAAAAAGCCATCTAGGTGCTTCGCTTACAACGAAAATGGTATGCAGTGTTGCTAGAAAACAAAAGTTCATTTGATAGGTACATAAATAATTTGTTTTGTGAGTTTAGGAGTAACATTTTTAAGGACAATTTCGATCAAATCATTTTTTTTAGAGGGCAAAACTTTATTCTATAAAATGAATGTTTTAAATACATTCAAGACTATGATATATCTGACGGATAAAGGTTTAAATTATTTCAATTAATGCCATTTGTTAGACTTACAATTTCAACAGTAAAAATTCCGTCTAACTTTGACAGCTGTGATACCTACTGATGAAAATAGTTTAATTTTAACATCAGTGGTGCTGCTTGGTTCGATTGAATTTTATTTTAAATAACTCAACTTACACAAATATTTTTCGATTAAAAAAATGATTATTTTTTACGAAAATTTACTTGAGTATTTATTACATGAGGTATTTAGTCCTTGATTTTGATGTTATAATGAAAATACTGAAAATCAGCATTATTAATTATAAAATACTAAATGTGATGATGAGTAATGTTACTAGTATATTTACAAAAATAAAATGAATTAAAAACGTAATCTACACCAATCCATGCAAAAAAACGAAAAAAAATAATATTAATTTTCATTGACCGTCAACCAATAATATGGAATACAAAATGTATGATTTTTTATACTCAAACTGTATAGTCAGTTCTCGGAATTTTCTGGAGAGACCACGTCACAAACAATGAGGTTCTCAGAATAATCAAGGAAGATAGGCAACTAATAAGAACCTTCTCAGAGAGGCGAGCCCGATGGATTGGTAACATCATGCGCCACGATGGTCTCCTTCACGATATTGTGGAGGGGATGGTTGAGGGTAGAAACTCTAGAGGGCGCCCTAGACGGGAGTATTTGCAGCAAGTATTCGAGGACATGAATTGTAGCGCTTATGTTGAGCTGAAAAGGGTTGCGGAGGACCGAGCGGAATGGAGATCGAGATGCAAGATTCTGCTGCTGCAAACCAATCCACCGGATTGATACTACGAAGAAGACGAAGTATGGTCAGTATTATAGATAGTGTCCTAAAACTTCGTCAAACTATGCTCAGATGTCAATAGATGACATAACAAGTCTTTAGTTTGTAATAAATTTGACAGAATTTGAATTTTAACTACGGCCACAACATTAACAGAGGTTAACCCTTTCCCATCGGCAGCCGATATATGCCGTCGATTTACTTACCGTTGACATCGGTAGCCGTGATATATCGTTTTTCTACTTTCAGTACTCATTATGACATCTACGGTAGGAACTTGGAAGTGCAGTCATTCCCTTTATCAACCTACATGTATTCTTTACAGGAATCTGTAAAGCATGTAAATAAATAGTGTTAGGTTTCGTCAAAGGAGCGATTTTTCTGTAAACGACATGTGTCAATGCCACCACATGGATGTAGCTATATAATGAAAGTTTTTTTAAATATAATAGTTTTTTATGCATCATCTGATAGCTATAGGATACAAGAACCAATGTGATATATGAAAATAGGTATATTTATGCTTCGAATACTAGTTTTAAGCAAAAAAAATGGTTTGAAAATTTCACGCCGTATTGACAGTATAATTTGTATTCCACCGAGCCGCAACAAAAGGGTTAAGAAGATTAATAGGTATTTAAATTTCAAATTACCAAACACTTAATATTAAAAAAAAACAACATGTTTCATAACACATACTTGTGCGTTCTTTATATAATAATGTTTATTGACTCTCATTCCTTTACATATATGTATTACAGTACATCATATATACAGAGTAGAGACTACACATACATTACTGTACATACTACAGTAATAAAATATAATAATAAGATATGAAATTACCGAAGTAACATCTCGCACGGTTCATTTTCAATCAGTCTGCTTTTATAAATCAAAATAATACAATACATTTAATAATTTTCAGATTTATTTCCAAAAAAACGATTGTAGCTGCTTTCCTTAAATGCTTTAAGAAAAGACTTTATAATGTCTTTATAAGGATTGAAAAAAATGATATCCGGATTTCTAAGTAACCAAGTTTTCTTAGGAACGCCTTGTCAGTTATTAATAACCAAGTTTTACGAATCTCTGTACAGACCTGATTCAACCATTCCACGAAGTGTCTTCTGCTTTAGTTAAGCACATGTAGATTTTTCTCACAGTTACTCATAAGATCGGAACGTATTATTTAAAAAAATTCACTTGTAATTTATTTGCTAAATGTACACTTGTCACATTTATTTGTTAAGAGCATTCATTATGCGCCATATCAAAAGCCCCGGTTCATTGTTATCAATTTATTATTCTGTTGATTAAATAATACTTTGAATTTAAATAAGTTTTCTTTAACACATTACATACATAAGAGCACGAAAAATAGACCAACAAACTAGTGATAATTTTAACATAATGGTATTGATTTATCTTCATTTATGAATGCACCCATGTGCAGAGCACTTAGTAAGACTGTATTTGTTACTGTTTTACTGAATGAAATCTATCTCTTGCTATTTAATATTAATTTTATAAAACATGCGAGACATTACTTTGTAATCGTAAAACAATAATTGAGATAATAATTGGTTGCATCAGTCATATTCAGTTTCGATAAACAGATGGGCACAGTCGAGACTCTAGAACGTGCTATAATCTCTGACAGCCTACCTAATCAACTACCCATCTGACTCCATAATACAGTCCATTTATGATTACATAAAGTAGTGATTCTTAACATTTCTGTGGATATAGAGCACGCAGCACTGAAATTATCAGTTTAATTTTAGTGAAAAAGGTCAATTAAAAATGTGAATGATTCTTTGAAGTGAGGATAATCAAAGGAAAACTCAAGTAGTGGAGGCTACCCAACAAATAAGCACACTCAAGTGGCAATGGGCAGAACATATCTGTCAAAGAAACGACGGTCGATGAGGAAGAAAAGTGTTGCAGTGACATCAAAGAACTGAGCAAACGGAGTGTTGCCCGACCCCCTGAGATATGTACTGACGGCATCTGGAGCAACCTGGATGCAGAAGGTAGAGGATCAAGAAGGATGTAGACTCATGCGGAAGTCCTACATTGAGCAGTAAACGGACAATGATGATGATGATTCTTTTTTCATAAAAATGTTTAAGTTTTGTAAATAATGTAATATAATATTTTTAATTCAACAAAATGGATGAATTTTTTGTCATTTGGTGCTTCACAAAGCATTGAAAACATAACGGTGCCTTGGGTGTCAAATGTTAAGAACCACTGGTTTAAAGAAATACAAAAAAATATCAGAGTAATGCAGTCGTCTTAATGATATTTATTTTCTTATAAAATACTAATTGTTTTGAAAATTTTAACTGGTGCGGAGAATACCGCCTCACTTCCTCTTGGAGAGGTCAAAACATGTCGTCTCTAAGCTATTATGCTAAATATAAAAGTAATTTCCGATGTTCTTACATATTTTTTATTACATTATACAGTATTATCATAGAGTAGGACGAAATTGCATACAATATCTCGAATATAACATTTTTTCTATATAATTATAACAAAATTAAGAATTAAATTAATTATTAAATGAAAATATTTGAGTATTCAAATAAGTAGACTTTTTAATGTTTTCAAACATATATGGCAAAAAAAGGTTTAAACATAATTAAACATAAAAAATACAGAAAAATATATATATAATGATTAGCTTATTTATACATATGAATACTAGGTTATTTAGAAGAACCTAAGGCGCCCATTCGTAAATGTTAATTAAATAATAAAAATATTATATGTAAACAATCTCAATGTGTCACGTGATCAAGAATAAATCAAATTCAAACAGCGTTATAGAATGAATCAGTGATGATAATTAATATTTGTTATTAATAGTTATTAAGATTAAAATTCTTTTTGAATAGCATACAAAAATTATGTATATGAACAAATATCAATCAATTAAAAATTAATCAACCAGTCTATTAAAAAAAAATATACGTCCCTACAGATGTTAAGTACTGAAGGTAGTTTAAAAGAGGTATGCAGCAATGATTTTATTCTTCACCAACTCTTGTCATTACACATGCGAGTGAGTGAGATGTAGCATGTGCCCTTGTTTGTTTTTAACCCTTTCGCATCGGTTGTCGGCATATGCCGTCAAAGATTCCCTGACCGTTAACATCAGTTGACGTGATATATCGTTTTGCTACTTCCAGTACTCATTGTGACATCTACGGTAGGAAATTGGAAGTGCAGTCATTCCCTTTATCAACCTACATGTATTCTCTACAGGAATCTGTAAAGCATGTAAATAAATATCGTTAGGTTTCGTCACAGGAACGATTTTTCTGTATACGACATGTGTCAATGCCACCACATGTATGGAGTTATATAATGAACGTTTGTTAAATAGAATAGTTTTTTATGCATCATCTGATAGCTAAATGATAGAAGAACCAATGTGATATATGAAAATAGGTCAGATAAGTACATTTATGCTTCAAATACTAGTTTTATGCAAAAAAAATGGTTTGAAAAATTCACGCCGTATTGACAGTATAATTTGTATTCCACCGAGCCGTAACGAAAGGGTTAAGAGTTGTTAAAAGTAATCAGGAAACTTAAAATTAAATTGAGCTACTTTTCGCATTTTTCAAGTAAGTCTTTTATACACTTACTGTTAAAATAATAATACAATAGCTTAAAAAAATAATACATTTAAAAACGGGGGTAGAGACACGTTAAATAATAAAGATTGAATGGCACAGTAGGTGAAAATAAAAAAAATATTTAAATAAAAAAATAATCTTTATCTGGTTATCACCATAATTAAACAATTGATAAAGCAATGTTTAAAATATTTTTTTGCTATATAATAAATGCATGTAATAAAAAGCTAATGCAACCATATAATACGTTTCGAGTACATGATTACTTTACATTTAATTGGGTGTGTTGTTGTTTTCGTAGTAGATCAAATAAAAGCCTGGCAGTTTTACAGCGGACCGACTGAATGTGACTGCGGCGTGCAGCAGACCCTGTCACACCTTCTGGAGTGTGCGCTGTGTTCGAGTAGCTGCATCCAGGAAGACCTGATGATACCTGGGATTAACGCCATCGATGTCGCCCACTTCTGGGCAGACAGGATCAGACCCTGTTGTTTCCGACACGATTAGATATATATTAAATTGGGGTATGTCAGTTTGACTTTGTGAAGAATGACCTGGTTAGGAATAAACATGGCAGCCTTCCATCCTACAGTCGATCAAGAGACGAATGTACACCAGGTTGATACATGTTTATTGGATGCTGCAGAAGAGCATAAACTACAGTTGCCTGCACCAAAAATATAATGAGTATAAAGAACCACGAAAAAATGTGTACATTACACAGGATACAGCAGAATTTATTGAAAGCGAGAAATAACGAAAATGTATTCACGTAAAATGATAAAACCTAAAATATAATGTATAATACTATAGTTAATTTATAAATTTGTGTTAAGCTATGATGATAATTTTTTTTTAAGTATACAAAAAAATATATATGATATGGACTTAAAATCTACATTTTATAAACATATATGCATGTAATTAAATATGATGATATATTATGATTAAAACTATAATAAAACTATACAATTAATAACCTAGATTCATGCAATAACAAAATATAGAGATAGAAGTATCAGTAAATTGATTCTAATCAGCGACCTGCACCGTAAAAATGAGCATGTTTCTGAGAGTGAGGAGACAGATTTTGGTTAACAAATGATTCTTTCTGCGAACCGTGAAAATGTAACATAATATAAAAGACTCAGGTTAGGCCCCTTTCCCACGGACGTCTAGTTTTGCAGGATCACGTTTAGTAGTATACGTGCTACTGTGGTAACATTCACATGAGCATTCGGTTTGCAGGATACTGCAAAAATTCGATCCGTTCGAAATGTGCTGTACAGTTTTGCCACTACAAACTGGACGAATGGATCCAGTAAAAAACGGTATCCAGTTTAGTTACGTACAAAGTTTAATGGTAGTATTCGCACTAGCATCCTGCATACATAAAAATAATACAAATGTATTTTATTCTTACCTCAAACATATTGCTAACTTTTCTTCAGGTATTATGCATTTTCTTATAATTGTATCCTGTTTTTTTAGATTATTGTTAATTTTTTCTAAAAGCTTGTCAAATGTGGCCATGGACATTCTGAAGTAGTTAAAAAATTTGGATTTATGCTTTCTCACATCACCCATGAGATTACGAAATGTGCCTAATCTCGATCGTAGTTTTAGGATCGGGTGAACCCAAAATCTTCTTTTTTTGCATTGCTTTCGGCGGCGTAAGTACCAGTATAATATCAGAAATGTATTCACGTCCATTGCGTCTGAATTTTCTTCTCTGACTGCCAATGCTATCCCGTAAAAAACAGGATGCAAACTTCTTTGTATGAACACAGGTATGATTTTTGTGGTATTCAATAAAAAAACTTATCCTGCAAAACTGGACGTCCGTGGGAAAGGGCCCTTATTCAGCTGAAGGAGTGTTGAAATATTTGTGTTCAATCAAAGATGTGTAATGGACAATTATGGGAAGCTTAGGTTGCTGTATCCCATCCCATTTTTAGATTAGGTGCTAGTGAGCCTCGGTGTTGATGCTGGCGAGCACGTGAACTTGAAGGGCCTTGCCGCTGTGGTAGACCTGCCCGGGGCTGAAGGGCTCCAGCCGCGGAGATAGACTCGGATCGGGTTTTCTGCCATCTGAAAGCCGAGCAGAATTCATGAGTAAATGTTCTGTTTTATACCCATCTTTTTGTATAGCTGTGAATTTTGTCACCTTAACAAAAATCAATGTGGCCATGTAAAGTATTTTAAGAATAGGTAGACATGCCCCGTTTAATTAAAGCAAATTCCATATCGCCGGGATAGGAGAAGACAAAATTTGCTCTTCCGTCCGGGACACAAACAATGCTGTGTACCTCACGATTCCCGAACGGAGACTACTTGCGGCCGGCGGCAGTGATTTAAAGAATTGTTTGTTATTGGCAGAAAATTATTGGTATTACGATTTTTTATTTATTATTATTTTTACTGACATTATTATGTGATTAGAAAAATTTAGTCCAGATAAAGTTAGGTTAGGTTAGGTTACCTTTAGTTGGTTGTTGGTGTGTGGCTGCGATGTACTTGGACAGTCTCACGGCCGGCAGCGGGAGATGGCCGGCTATGAGTGGCATCACATCCAGGGTCACTGTCTGAGGGTCACAGTTCTCCAGTGTTATCACTCCTGCAACGGGAACAATTTCATTTAAAATTTGTAGATTATGTACGGACATCAGCATGATGTAGTCCTTGCTTACTGTTACCGAAAGCCTCGACAAACAATCTTTCGTCTTATATTTTTGTCGCTCGCCACACTTTTATGTATGTGGCCACACTGGGGCGAGTTATATAGTTAGCGCGCGCACCGCGGAAGTGTGGACACAGTCAGTTGTTCCCCGGCCTTGGCGAAGTATGGTCCGCATTGTGGCCGTGCGGGCATGTCATTCAGCGTGTTCTTAAAGCTTGTAATGTTTTTATCGTGAAAATATAGTCTGTGTCTTTACAAGAAAGTCTTTGTCTTTGTCTGCTGTCCTGCTCCTCATCCTGCCCCTCGCGACGTAATAACGCCCCTCTTTTGAGAGAGGAGGATGTTAGTACGTTCTAAACTTGTAACCTTTTCAATGGTCTGACTTGCACTGATAAGTCCACGATCTGCATTGTGACGCTGTTGCATATAAACTTTTTCCCAACTGAGGAATGCCGAAGCGTCTTTTAATTCCATGCATAATATCTGGAACTCGCAGCTTTATTCAATTAAAACAAATTACAGACTATACAGCGCCTGTATCATCCTTATTCTTTTTTACGCCTGTGCAGCTGGAAGAGCTGACAAAATATATATATATATATATATTGATATCCTCCTCTAAGCATTTAGGACATCATAACAATTATTTTGGCGTATGCAAACACCGCTTAACATTCGATGTAGATGTCACGCAAGCGAACCAAAATAATAGACAAAAGATCGCTTGTTGAGGCTTTACGGCATCGGCCTTAAGGAGCTATATCAAGCTGATATCAATATATATATATATATATATTTTATGTATTTATAAATTTGTATTTTTTATAAATTTACTCACAGAGGCAAAGAAGCGCTTTTGGAATGACCATTCGGTCATAAAAAATCGCTTAACTAATATAATAATAAATATATGTGTTATAGTCATAAATGCAGTAATGGATGGTTACCAGCTGTTCGTCCGCACACCGCCCACATGGTTTGATCAGCCAGCACCTCATACATCAAAGAATTGTGGTCCGTGTCGTTCACCTAAAAATATTATTCAATCATTAGCAAAACTACAACGGTGTACAATATTTTTGTTTATTAATTGAATGATAAACATAGCACCAAGAAATGACTAAAAGTAAAAAAGTTACAATGTTTAAAAAGAGTTCTCGCAAAACCAAACAGACATACAGATGACAAGTAGTTTATGATTTAAAGTATAGGTGACATTTGCGTTGGCGATCTAAATATTTGCCTTGATATTTTAGTCTTCAGGATTGTTGACGACCCGATTATCTTAAAAAAGCTGATGAAATAGCTGAACTTTATAAGAATGTTCAATATTTAATGTGGCAATTTATATAATTTTATGTTTGAACAAATAATAAAGTAATTACCCTTTGTACGCTGAGTTGAAGATAGCACATCTGCGATGCGCGGCAGAATTCAGAGCCTTTAGTCGGTTCGACTCTCGACCGTACAAGAAACAGTGTGGCAAAGTCTTTGGCCTCGTGTGGGCAGCGGAACTCTCTCGGGACGGCCGCGGGTCCAGGGGCTTCATAGAGCACAGCTAAGGTCACAGACACGGGTCGATGAGGCTCCAGCGGGTCGGTCTGCAGCTCCCACATGAACGAAGCTACTGCGCCACCGGGACCTATGGCCTAAATAACACACATACGTAGTTTGATTATTATTTAAATTTTGAATGACTTATTTACTTTATTATGTTTTAAGAAAGACAAGTACGAATATTCACTATTATTGATTTGACAGTGTATTATTTTAACATTTTATATTATTTTTTATTAATTGTGTTTCACATTTTTCTATTATCACATTATTTAGTCCACCGTTTATTTCAATAGTCAAAAGTTTAAAATAGTGGATAGCATTGTAGACCTTTACCCCATATTATAAAATTCCAGCTGCAGTTAGGAAGTGAGAAACAGATTTTGAATGTCCATAATGTATGCCATCTTAAATTGATGGAAAAATTCCGGCATTATCAACAAAGCTAAAAAGAGACGCACCCTAAGCTTAAATTAGCAATCATTTTTTAAATAATGATGCTTTACAGTAGTAATTTGTGGAAAGTATATATTGTAGACAAGAGCCAGTACAGAAGAAAAATATATCAGTAGACTAGAAAGTTGGAAGTTAGTAGCTGCTAGGAAGGAATCAGTGTTACTTACCAGTCTAGGGCAGGGTGCAGGGTTGAGGTCGACCAGTGTAACCTTGGAGGTGGAGTGCAGCTGCGGCCGTGTCAGCACCAGAGGGCACGCAGAGGTCAAGGTCACGTGCAGGATCTTACGCGTGTTGGAGGTCAACAGCCGCCAGGACGGGGTCAGTGGAGGGGAGAAGTCCAGCGAGACCAATACGGGGGCCTCCCACCACGGGCACAGAAGAGACACCTGGAATACATAACAATGAACTTAAAGTAACGTAACTTTTGAACGTAGAATCTGACATGGAAATGTCTATGCTGAAGAAATTTTAATTCAAACACAAAGGATGGCAAAAAAGCATTAAATTACGATTAAAATCATATAAATGGGAAATGTCAACGTGAAGTGATACCGGTTACGCAATATTTAAACATCGCCTAACTGTTCTGAAAGATTCTTTCACGTCCTGCGTTGTGTAGTGTCTATTGTATACTGCGAAATTGGTGATTTTAATTTGCTAAAATATAAAGTAAAAAAATAAAAACATATCTAATTGCTTAAACTAATCATAACTGATATCAAAAGTCTAAATATTTTAAGGTAAGTGCTTAAAACACAAGATCTGTATGATTATGTTTATAAAATTTTCTTAATTTGGATGAAAATGTCTATGAATTCCATCTATAATTAATAGCTCATTATTACATATAGTATTCTTTCATTTATTGAGAAAAATCTGTACGAAGGTAAACTAAAAATGCGACCTACAAGTATTTATTGCTTATATTTATAATGTATTTTAGTAATTAGAAGTAATATGTACAAGTTAAACAAGTAAAGAAAAGTTAAGGACAAATGAAAAGCGAAGTAACCAACACAATTTAAAAAAATTCATATTATTTAAATAAAATGCTTTTTTAATCTACTAAGATGAAATTTCCTGCATATATTATTCAGTCAAATGATCCAGAGTTGCAGTCTGCTTGAAGAAAACTGCTCTCCATTGAGGTTCAGGCGGGAGCAGTGCTACAATAGTAGATTACTTCGGGATGAAGATATGCTGATGAAAGACCTCAGTATAATGTCTGTTTGATGACATCAATGATCTAATACTGAGCTCGGACTGACCTCAATGGGCTTGTCGTCCTTCTTGGGAGGTGGCAGCAGCGCTAGCACCGTGAGTGGCACTACGATGGTTGAGAACGGTGGAGACGGAGACACGGGGATGGACAGCTCTCGCACCATTTCACTCTTGGAGGAATCTCTGAGCTGCACGGTGAGACCTTGAGAAGTCTTTAACTGAATGCTGCAGTTCTGAAAAAGTTAATTATTTATTATATAGTAACATCCTCTTCTCTTTCAAAGGTGTTATTCAGTCGCAAGATGGCAAGATTAGGAGCAGATTTATAACACAAAGACTTTTTCAGAAGCACATTGACATATATTTACGATAAACTTATACAACGCCATTTAGGCGCTGAGGCTGTCGCCCAGCGCCTAAATGGCGATGTATATAACTAACGTCACACTCGTGAGCGGACTTGTCCAAAATGCCAATATGGCGACACATAAATGTATGACAAGCGAACAGAAATAAGATACGAAAGATTGTATATCGAGGTTTTCTGTACTAGTCAGCAAGGGCTATATCATGCTGTGTTTTTTTTGTTGGTGAATTTATTTTCATGACAATTATAAAAAAATAATTACATACCTCTGCGATACTAGTGCTGCCGCTGGTCACAACAAGCTCCATAGCGTGCTCCAACCCTGCTAAGAGCTCCTTCTTGGGATCCACTTTGTTCAAAGCTACTGACACTCCTCTTGTCACAACTTCGTAGCAAAGCTTACACGATGACAAGCAGTTACTTAGATACTCTAGTTTCTCTTCGACGACCAAAGACAGTTGGCCCAGTCTAAACACCCCGGCATTGTGCGCTATCGTCTCGAGAACAATGTCATTCAGTCCCGGTTTGATGGAGAAGTTTTCGGCTGTTAGACTGTGAGTATAGTCACTCCGTTGTGTGGCCGATTGCTTTCTGTACTTGTTGCTGTCGGTTCTCTTCAGTTTGGCCTTGGGATTGTCGCATTGTACTGAAGCGGTGTCCAGTGTTTTGTCTTCCTTCCAGTCGAGGTGCAGCGACATGCTGAGAGGGCACAGGAGCTGGTTTTTTGGCTTCAAATCGTCAAGTCTGACACTGGAATGGAAATAAATAAAAATGATTGATTACAGTTATTTTCTTGAGAATATTTTGAGCGCCATTGCAAGGTTATACATTTATTTATTTACAGAATGTAAATTAGAATGGAAAACTGATGGATGTGCTTCCCCGCTTTGCCGATCCTCATAAAGGCAAAACAATATTTCTAATATTACACACAGGCGTGTATTTCGTTTAGAACCAATGGTATAGAAGGATGAGAGTAATAAAGACTGTCACAAATTGTATTTTTTCATAAGTTTTGCCCACTTTATATATGCTATCAGCTTGATATAGCTCTTTTAGGCTGATGCCGAAAAGCCTCGAAAAACGATCTTTCGTCTCTTATTTTTGATCGCTCACCTGACATGCGCACATCTAATAATGTTAGTCTTAATTATATAAAATTACACGGTCTTTGCATTCGCCATTTTATTTGTTTTGTCAGTTGGTCCATTTCATGTTTGGTGCAATTGTCCTCTTTAATTTGCTTTTTTGCCGTGATTGTCTTGGCGGCGCTGGATGTCACAGTGTTCCGGTAGTTGTCAGTAAACTTTAAGAAGTCTTTAATAAAAATAAATGCGAATTGTGCATCAAAAACAAGTTCTTTGTGTTGTTAATCTGTTCCTGCATCCTTCCTCTACGCGGCCACGTGAAGAACCCGCGACTTGCCGTCTTTTTAAAGACGGGGGATGTCAATGCTTTTCAGAAGGCAAAAGTTCACTTACCTCGTGACATAATCTGTTGCCGTATTGTCACTAACGGCGTTGGCTTGAGGTTTCCTGGCCGGAGAAGCTGAGGTTGAGTTCTGAAGAGGCGGGACAGCCGTGGCCGGCCGCTTTGAATCCCGTAACTCTTCCAAACTTATGGCTGCCCTTTTGCATACGACCTCTCTGAAAATACAATATTATTATGATAATATAATTGTTCTTTAATTTTGCAGGTGTAGTCTTCTTTTTACTGGCCCTATCCCATTTACTTGGAGTCGGCACTCCTAATAACATTTTTCTAAGATGCTCGATCGAAGATAAGCTCCTTGTCGACTCCAAGACGTTCCATGTTCTTCTTGAGTGTCTTGAGCCATGTTGCAGGAGGCCGCCCCGGTCCCAGCCTTCCCGCCTCCAGCTGCAGGGCTGCGTTCACATGTGTGTGCTATCCCGTCTACACACATGTCCATACCAGCACAGGCAATTTTGATGGTGTAGTGTAGTTGGTAAATCTTAAATACGAGGGCTATTTAATTTTTTTTGTTGTATTCATAAAATAATAGCATAAAAAAATATTTTTAGCCTTCAGCATCTGTAAATATTTTTTTTTGCTTAAAATAAATTATTTATAAATAAAATTATCAAAAGTAAGGATTCCAAAATATACATTTTTATTATTAGTGCCATTTTTTTTTTTGGTTTGTTAGGGAAGGTTAGATGTGTAAAAATTAGCTTGACTTAATAACATCAAATATAGTCAATTATATTTTATATTACGAACAGGAAATTATTGATTTTGACTTCTGTATTTAACCGATACCAATAAAAATGATGACTGCAATGAATCCCGATCAGGGTTCTTCGGCTACTCAAATGAAGCGCCACGAGCCCCGATCGGGGTTGTAGATTGCGTACATTTTGTATCGAGTAATCTTGCGTCGGCGTTCGTATTGAACGGTTGTGTTATTGAACGGTTGTGTGCAGTGTGGCATGTGGCGTGTTAGTTGAAGGCTTAAATATTACTGTTGTTTTCGTGGTTTTTGAATTCAAACAATTTTACACCGAAGATGAATGATCAACCTGGACCATCTCGACCAAAGAGGTCATGTGCTTCGTCCAAGAATACATATATTATGACAGATGAAGAGTTAAGTTTAAATAGGAAGGCTTGCAGAGTGTGTGAAAAAAGGACGCAAGATTAAAAAAAACATCTACCATTGTACTTCGTGTTGAAATTCAAATTGTGACACTGAAAATATTTTTTTCCATATTGGCTTTTAGGTTGCAGATATGCGAAATATGATGGCAGTCAACGAGTTAAACTGTATAAACTGAACAAATAGTAAAAATTATATTTATATATTTCAACTATAGAACCCTTTCAACGGGTATGACATCTTAGCAGTAGTTATCTTTTGACCCACACATTGCTGAATCTATTTAATATAATTTTGCTTGGAATTTATAAGTTATTTTGTAAAGAAATTTTGGAGGGAAAGGAAATGGCTCTAATGACAATGTTCCTGGTGTAAGTTTCTCATTCCAATGGTACTTAATATCCAGGTAGAACAGTTCAAAAACCATAGGATCACACCTTGGAAAGAAGCTCTCGATGCAAATGGCGGCCTTGACCGGGCTGTCCCGGGTATGGACCTCCCGCTGCGATGGCAACACCTCTGCCGTCACCACCCTGAAGCAGTCTCCCAGCTCGGCCAGCACCGGCGCCTGAACTGCGGTCGCTGGCAGCTTCCCCTTGATGGCCTTAGTCATTTCGTCGAAGTAGAAGTTGCGGACCAAGATTTCCAGCTCCAGGGTGCAGGCAATTGTAGCTGACAACTTTGTGTATCTGAAAATATACATATATTTTTAAATTAATAATCACTTTAATTTACACATTCCTCCCTGTACAATGTTTATAGCAGTCATGAGTTAGGCATGGATTTTGTAGCCGCGTTCACAGCTTTGTGCAACTGTTGTAATGTTTAAAGTTAACTGAATGTTTAACTAAATATCAAATCTATTGAATAACTATAGTTACCTCTCGTGGTCGGCCATTTTGCTATAGCAAGCCACAAGTTCAAGTCTGGTTTGTGCGGCCAGGTCCTTCCAGCCCTGGTCCTCGTAGGATTTGAGCGCATCCAGCAGGAACACACACGCCTTGCTGGTCTCACCCAGTTCGCTGTAGAAGGCAGCGAGGTCTCGACCAATCATTCGTGCACACCTGGAAACAATATTTGAATTATTACATTCATAATTATATCTACACAACGATGGAGTCACTGGAATAATCAAACGAAGAATATGAAGTGCTCATATTTACCGCTTTGGAGTGACCTAGCTGAGAGACAAACAATAGGTTATGTCTTTGTAAAAGTCAGCTTTTTACATAATAACTCACAAATATCTAAAATATTCTCGGTTGGTGTGAGACTTAAATTAAGTGTCATTGGTAAGTAAAAAATTTCTGGTAGATAAAAGTCACGATGTGGATTTCTCACTACTTATTCAGCAAGAGTCTTTGTAAAAAAATATAACGCGTACAATACCAAGTTATAGTCTTAAATGATTTTGGCAGATGATACTTAACAAAGGGCTCCGCAAGCAACTTGCCAAAACACTTGTTTGGAGCATCTTAATGTACGGCTGTGAGACATGGTGCTTATCTGAAAGTGATAAAAAAAGACTAGAGGCCTTTGAGATGTGGTCGTACAGAAGAATTCTCGGAATTTCCTGGAGAGACCACGTCACGAACAATGAGGTTCTCAGAATAATCAAGGAAGATAGGCAACTAATAAGAACCATCTCAGAGAGGCGAGCCCGATGGATTGGTCACATCATGCGCCACGATGGTCTTCTTCACGATATTGTGGAGGGGATGGTTGAGGGTAGAAATTGTAGAGGGCGCCCTAGACGGGAGTATTTGCAGCAAGTATTCGAGGACATGAATTGTAGCGCTTATGCTGAGCTGAAAAGGGTTGCGGAGGACCGAGAGGAATGGAGATCGAGATGCAAGATTCTGTTGCTGCAAACCAATCCACCGGATTGATACTACGAAGAAGACTTAACAAATGGAGTTTATCCATATTTATGTTACAAGTCAAACGAGTGAAAAAAAATAAGAGACGAAAAATCGTGTATCGAGGCTTTTCGGCACCAGCCTGCAAGGGCTATATCGAGCTGATATCACTACATATTGAAAACACAATGCATTTGACATCTAAGCCAATATTAACGTCGTTAAGTGGCCAGTAAAGGTCTTGATTAAGTCAGTGAATCTTAACTTTTTGTTGTCGTGAGTTTGTGTTTTCTGTACTCACCTTAGTCTGCCTATATGCTTGTAGGTGCCCATAGCCAACTCGGCTAACTCCAGGTAGTGCTGCTTGAAGGCCTGCTTGGAGCCAAGAGCCTGTTGCAGTCGATCCAATGGAGCACCGGCCCTCTCCGGGTCTCCCATGCCGGCCGCCAGCGTCACCACGAGATGAAGCTGTTCCGAAGACGGTTCTGGAGTACCAGGAAGCAATCCGCACATCTTACCCAACTCCCATAACTGAAACAGCACATTAAACATTTGATCGACAGTAATAACTTATCTAACCAGTTGATAACCCACTGTCTTTGGCTTTAGACATAAAGATTCATTCTTAGCACAATATATTATAATGATTTATTATTCTTTGATGTGTTTTACTAAGTGGTTGGTAAATTTATGTTACTCTAATCAAAAGATTACAAATGTGCACTACTTACCATATTGATGTACAAATTATTATAAAATATACCTAGGAACTTTGCACATTACAATTACCTTCTAAATTAAAATAAAAAAACATTGTACTTTTACTGAGCGCTTCGATGAAGGCTATTATACCGAAATCCCATTGGCTTGTCTGAATTTAAAAGGTATATCATTCCAGTACTAGGGTTATCAGTGGGCAATTAAAAAAAAAATACATCTGACAAATTACAATATTATAATGTATATTTCGTATAAGTTTTTAATTTTATACTATGATCATAGAAATATTATAAGCATTAAATTTAACTGACATTCAAATTTAAATATCTAATATTATATAATTAAATGATAGAAAAATAAAAAAATGATGCAATGGTTGTGGACATCAGTGGATTGGCAGAAGTTTGAGGTTAACCTTGTCCTTAGCCAGGTGTCACAGGGGCGCCTGGTGGGCTACAGTGCTGGGCCAGCTGGTGCGCGGCGCTGGCGAGCCTCTCGTAGGCTTGCAGCGCCTCCAGGCAGCTCAGCAGCGCCCAGCAGGCGATGGCCCGCTTGGCACAGACACCTCCAGCAGCTTCAGCTCTTTGATTAAGCGACTAACCTTGTCCTTAGCCAGGTGCCATAGAGGTGCCTGATGCGCGGCGCAGTGCTGGGCCAGCTGGTGCGCGGCGCTGGCGAGCCTTTCGCAGGACTGCAGCGCCTCCAGGCAGCTCAGCAGCACCCAGCAGGCGATGGCCCGCTTAGCACAGACACCTCCAGCAGCATCAGCTCTTTGATTAAGCTACTAACCTTGTCCTTAGCCAGGTGCCATAGAGGTGCCTGATGCGCGGCGCAGTGCTGGGCCAGCTGGTGCGCGGCGCTGGCGAGCCTTTCGCAGGACTGCAGCGCCTCCAGGCAGCTCAGAAGCGCCCAGCAGGCAATGGCCCCGCTCGGCACAGACACCTCCAGCAGCTTCAGCTCCTTAATTGTGTTGTGCACCACCGACAGGCAGCGAGCCGCAATCTAGAACATACAGTAGCATATATACGTAGTACGCAACAGGGTATTCTTAAGCACATTTATTAATGACTTGATTAACGAAGCCTTCAAGTGTGTTCTAAACTATGCTCCTCATTTCCATTTTGCTGAATATGATCAATTTATGATGAATCAACAATTGTTTATTAAATTTTAAATGAATATCAAAGTAAATGATAAAATGAATATAGATATTATGATTACCTCCCAGGGCCGTGCCGTGAGTAGTAATAGTTGCCCCTGACGTTGGAAGAGATACCCTCGCAGGTCAACTAGTGAGGCTTCGCCCTTCCGCAGGCGAGCGGCACGCCCCCGAGCTCCTGCAGCGCAGCCCTGCCAATCAACCACGGGCCGCCTCAAAGCTCCTAACCATCCGGGACTTTCTCCCGCAGCCGAGTTCACCACAAACTGCGTGAAAAGCGCGTCAAGTTCGTCGTACTGAACCAGAGCCTCAGAAGGCAAGCCCAGACCTTCAAGAACCATAGCCAGCTGCTCCTGAAGACATAACAAAAAATAAATTTAATATATTTATACCAATGAGTAAATTAAAAAATAAATCATGGCATTCAGGTCATTATCATCAGCCTTCGTCCGTCTACTGTTGAATTTACTCCACCAGTAGGAGTCTACGTCTTTCTCGATTTTCCGGCCTCTGCATCCAGACTACTCTCGATATTATTCTGACGTCATCACTCTTGATACTTTCTTCGATGCCACTTAAACAATTTTCTTCTCTATTAACCGTAGTGTTTTCGACGGTTTCGATGTCTTGAACATTGCCACTTGAGTGCCTATTCCTCAGGTAGCCTCCATTACTTGATTTCATCTTCAGGTATCCTTGTTTTGTATTCTATCTTTTAAAGACACTCTAATGACATCAGGCATTTAGGTAGCTCTTATATTTTTAAAACTACTACATGCGATAGTGCCTTTAGGCTATTCCTGATAAAGCTTAAAAGGTTATTCCACAGACAAGAAGAGCTGTGAAGAGAATCACTCTTGATACCGACCATTATCGAATGAGGTTGGTGTTACACTGGAAAATATAAGAAGAACAAACATTGGGAAACAATTGAACACAAATGAAAAAAAACAAAATGTTAAAAAAAATTGTCGTAAAAAGATTTTAAAAATGTATTTACGTTATTCGGATTAGTTTAATAAGGGGTTCGATTGTATATTTTTTAAATATTGCATTTAAAAAAAACCGCATAACTTCAAAATCGCATAAAAAAAGTCGCACAAAAAGAGGTTTGAGTGTATATATATTGTAGGTCACCTTGTACCTGTACTTCAAGGGCATTTAGAACAAATATATAACTACAACATGATTAAGTTCATCGTCTAGTGTCTCCCTTACACAAACCTGTTCAGGCGTTAAAGATGTAGTAGTTGTTGTTACCTGGAGCAAGAAGTACTGGCAGAAGTCCCAGCCGGGCTCATTGCGGCGCTCCCTCTGTTCGCGCATGTGTTCCTCGAAGCGCGCCAGGCTCTTGTTGTAGGCGACGAGCACCAGCTGGCGCACGCGCGTGACCAGCCCGCGCCAGGACTCGGCCGAGCGCGACTCCGACTTCACCGGGCTGATGACCGACACGCAGCGATCGCCGTGCTTGGCGCCAAAGTCTCCGCGGATCCTGTCCAGCACCGTGGTGCGAGGAAGCAGCTTGTTCGTGGCCTGGAATCAGCCAAATAGTCACAATTAATGTTGGTAGCATTCACTTTGAACAACCAATTGGGAGTGTTGCAATAGGGAGAGTCACGATTGTATGACTGTGGAGACTATTCTACCTCATGTGCCCTACAGGCTACTCTTCCCACGACAACGAATGCTAGGCAACAGACAGGCCTTTGATGTTGCAAGATATTGAGCTGAATCGCTGACAAAGCTGGTGAGAAGAATAAAACATCGAAGAAGACACAGTTATTCATTGGTAAAGAATTCTAGATATTCGGGTCACTGATAATGGCGGTATTAAATTTTTCACAAATTCGTGAGCAATAACTCAATAATCTTGCTTATCTGAAAGCGATAAAAAAAGACTAGAGGCCTTTGAGATGTGGTCGTACAGAAGAATTCTCGGAATTTCCTGGAGAGACCACGTCACGAACAATGAGGTTCTCAGAACAATCAAGGAAGGTAGGCAACTAATAAGAACCATCTCAGAGAGGCGAGCCCGATGGATTGGTCACATCATGCGCCACGATGGTCTCCTTCACGATATTGTGGAGGGGATGGTTGAGAGTAAAAACTGTTGAGGGCGCCCTAGACGGGAGTATTTGCAGCAAGTATTCGAGGACATGAATTGTAGCGCTTATGCTGAGCTGAAAAGGGTTGCGGAGGACCGAGAGGAATGGAGATCGAGATGCAAGATTCTGTTGCTGCAAACCTATCCACCGGATTGATACTACGAAGAAGAACCCAATAATAAAAAAGTGCACTTTTTTTTTTTTTTTTTTAGGGGCTTTAGGCCCCCGGGCCGGTCGCCTTGTACCTGCGCTCCTTGGGAGCACTTACCAAGGCATTGTTTTCAGAGTACATTCTCGTTATACAAGTAACTGGTTTTGGTGAGCAACACCACACATGGGTGTAAAAGTTAGTAGTTGAGACGTTAAAATTTAGACTTTTAGACTTCTTCGCCGAAGGTCGCCGCGAATACAGAAAATGCATGGTAGTTGGGCTCCGTAGATATGAGATCGATATATCCAACCGGTCCAGACTTCTGTTGGATTACGCTAAGGAGCCTTTGCCTCGCTAAATCTAATATTGGACAATACACAGAACGTGTTCAGCGTCCTGCAAGGGGCTGCCGCATGGGCAGTTTGGACTATCAACGAGGCTAAACTTGAAGAGTTTAGCCTTTAAATTGCCGTGCCCAGCCATGAATTGACTAGTCCAGTGGTTCGGAATAAGCCACGGCATCTCCATTCTATCGAGGACAGAAGGAAAGAAGGAATATGTGTGTCTACCCTTGAGCGAGGTCGACCATCTGCTCTGCCATGCTGCGAGCGCCGCCAGTCTTACTTCTTTTTCGGTTTCTTTCGTGATCTTACCCTGCGGAGGATTGAGACAAGTGCCCCCGACCTCCGCAGAGAAGCCACGTCTAAGCAACGACATAGCGGCGCTCACCTGCACTTGCAGATCCAACGGCAGCACCCCCGCAAGGATAATCAATGACTCGGTGACAGAGGATCAATAGGCTTTAGTAAGTGAGAGAAGTGGGGTTCTTTGACCGCTCAAGAGAATGCGTCTAATGAAGAGTAGTCGAGTGCGCTCAACCCAGCACCGCGCCGCATATGTCACCGTGCTGAGAAAGATCGCGTCATACACTGTTTTAAGGGCTCGAAATTTGAGTCCCCATGAATTCCCCGTAAGGCGAGAAATACAGAAGAAAGCCTTCCGCGCCTTATCTACAACATGGCGAGCGTGAGCGGCGATACTTCTTTTACCATCCATGATTACGCCAAGGTATGTAACTTCTGTAGAAATTTTTACTTTAGCACCTTGGAAGTAAATAGCTGGTGGACGTAGTGGAGATAATTTTCCCTTTAAAAGAATAGCTTCTGTTTTATGTGGCGCAAAACATAGTTTGTTTCGTTGGCCCCAGGATGAGATTTGGTTTAGAGCTTCTGTGGAGTGCACGCTTATACAGCGCCTATATTACTCTTCTTTTGATATGGATTGATGATGAAGAGCATTTACTTTGATGTTGTGACAAAATGTTATGAAACCATCGAGAAGCCAAGTCCTACCAAGAGTTGCAGATGTAGAAAACAAAAAACATTTATTTTGATATCCATTTAATACTAAAATAAGAGCATTTTTCTCTTACTACAGATGAAATTAATTTTATATTTGGATATTGCTACATATCTGATTGCCGCATATGAATGTAAGTCACACTTCTTGCCGATATTTTAGGTCTACTATTGCCTCAAATGTTTTGCAGTTATTGATGGTCTTTATTATATATGTATTGATATAAATTATATGCCTTGCGGATGTCGTAAGTCTCCACCAGAACTATCAGCCAGTCGGTGATCCCGTGCTGCGTCAGAGTCTTGAACCACGCCTCGATCTCGTCCCGTGTTGTCGCCTTGTACGTCTCGACATCCTGGAACATGAAATGACATTTATAAAAAGGAGAAAATTAATATGTCTATCTAAAAGCTATCTAGATCGCAGTTTTGAGCTTGTTTCCAATCACTGTGACCTGGAACGATGCATAAAGTGTTTGTTTTGTTTAGGATGATGTGGTTTCTACTCACGCTGCAGTCTGTCCAGTAGATGTGCAGCACGGGCCGGCCCAGCAGGTCCCAGTCTCCGTCCCCAGGCAGGGAATCCCGGCCCAGCTGCTGGAAGGCGGCCTCCACCACCACGGCCTTGAACACGCGCCCGTAGGAGCGCCGCCACTCGCTCGAGTCCTGCGGGATGGCGGCCACCAGCGCCGCCTCCAGGCTGCAGAACAGGTTCCAGTCTCCTGCACCTGCAAGAGCGAGCATCATTGTTAGTCTACTGAGGAGTACAGACCAAAGCATTTCATGGTCTAATCATTCAATGTAGATCACATAAAATGTATTTTAGTTGTTAAAATAGCACTTTCAGGCTCCCTATACTACACTAAACAATTGTCAACAATTCAAATAGTTTTTTAAGATGTTTTAACGAATACCAAGTCTTTTTTCACATGTTTTTTTATGCAATTTCGTTTTTACACATTTTTTTCTTGATGAGATCTTTCTCTCGAGATAGTCTCACACAAGAATCTAGCATCTTAATTGGTGAGGATAGATGTAAAAAAATATATTTCTATAATCAATAAATCAATGCAACTGTTAAATTTATATCAGTAAAAAATATCTTAATGGCCTTCCTCATCATCAGATTTAACAGTTAATAATGCAGTTATTGTAAAACTTTTATTTGCTTTTTCTAATTCAAAATAAGCTGTTTGAATTTGGTTCCATCAAAGCAGCATTCCGATTGGTTTACGTTAAGACATTATTTCATTAGTATGTATCGCTACTGTCAAAATTAGCAAAAAGTGTATGAATAACAACATTTAAACACATGTAATTTTAAATCTAACAATGAGCCTTGATTCTGAGGACTACTGTCCATCAGTTGTATCAAAGCTTTGATTGAATAATGATTTCATTGACTTTATAAAGCTTGATTCGCTAATGTAAAGTGCTATCAACTTAAGATCTATCAATAAATTATATATATATATTTAAATAAACTAGGTTGATTGTTTGATTTATGGCAATGGAATGCACATTGCTCCCAATTTGACAACACAATCATAGGTCAAAATTTTTAATGTTATTTACTTCGAAATGAAGGTCAACTTACATGTTATAATCGGTTTGTGTGTTTCGTCCTCGTCTTGTTTCCCGAACCTGTCGTTTCCCTTCATTTTGTACCAACTTCCACTCTCATAAACTGGCACCAATCCTCACTGGAAACGTCATCAGGAACATTTCTTCAAAACATGTAACCGACCCTTTGATCACGTCACTTCTTGGCAATCCTGCACGATAATGTGCTCTCAGAAAAGTTCTTCATGTTGATTATATTGTATCATGAAATGAAGAGATCTAAGAGATTTTTATGCAAATACGATGGCTCTTCTGACAGTTATTAGTGCTTGCAATTTTGTAAATATTGCTGCCATCGGCTTGATGTCACTTTTGTACAATTCGAGTTGGTGAAAAAATCTTGTGTAATGTTTTTAGGGTGGGTTTATTACGAATTTAATGAAATGTAGCTGCCTGGAGAAATTTTATGAAAATATATATAATTCCACTGACAAGCGCACGAATTGACGGTTCGATTATTTATCAAAAAAACATATGTGGACGATGTTCACGGCAGTTACGCAAAACATAGAGTGACGAATAAAAATAATTCAAGACCACAAATAATACCTACGAATTTCAATAAACCTTATTCGATGATTTTTAATATACATTTGAATTATCGTAACCATAAATGTGATTCGTAATTTTTTTAAACATAATTTTAACTTTATAATTCCTGGTATATATACAGGTAAAAGATCGAGTTAGATGGTGCATTGTTGCATAATGTTAATAGTGACCCGAATCCTTGAGAGCAATAGAATCCATACAAATTGATTCGATACGGTTGTAACAGGTGTATATAATACATTAATATTACATGCTTTCTCACATTCACTATACTTTCCGATCCGAAAGCGACACTTTTTCAAATTTAAAATTACATAGAAATTAATAAAACATATACCTAACTATTTAGAATATTTTTCACATTTTTTGAAAAATAACGAATTCTAAATTAGAATTATGGAAGTCCATTAGATGAGATCTTCGATTCAGTTCTCGGAAAACAATACTCTTAAGTAGATGTAAATTTTCAGTTCAATTATTCGGGCTACTACTTCCTATTCGACATGCTTACGCCTGAAATTGATAGATTTCGTAAGTTTTTCATTATTTTGTTCTAAATAATATTTAATAACAAATTAAATTAACACCCTTATTACATTTTGTGTCTTCTTTGTGATGGTATATGCGTCTGAAGAATTTGAATATTCATCGTTACAATATGCTTAAAATATATTTAAAAATACAATAAATATGCGTAGTTTAAAAGTATATATATTTTTGCATACAGACTCGACAAAATAACATAACGAATTAGAAATAATAAATTAGACATATATATATATTTTAAATATCAGAATAAATTATAATTTGCATTATTAAGAGCTTCGTCGATTAAATATCCAATAAACGGAATATTTCGTAGTTTAATTGTATTTTTTTTATCGCGCCGAATTGATTTGGGAGCTTCACGATGACGTTAAAGTTTTTATGATTTTTCAGATGTTTTAGAAATGCTAAATTTCAACTTTTAGCCTTATAATGAATGAATTTAAATTGTTTGATTATTATCAACACTCTCGTCGCCACTAATTTTCTTTTTATTTAACACAAACGAATAAACTATGCCGATGATTACCGGATTAATATTTTCATATTTTAAAAATATTTTTTCTATCACCCATTACACTACAAATCAAGTATACATTGATTGAATTGATTTGTTAAGCGAAATCACGTCATAAATAATTATAATACGTTTAGCTCACGAATAATTATGCCAGTGTCAAACTTTATGAATTAAATATATTATGTCAGTTATTTTAGCGTGAATGTATGTTTTATCCTATGAAATTTATACGTGTATAAAAATACAAGAATATAATAGAATTATTAATTAAATTCATTGTTATTAAATTATATCACACTATATTAAATAATTCAGGATATAAATACATATATAATAGGATATGTAAACGCCCACATATGCCTCGGATATTACAGCAGCCTAGTCTTCACTAACTGTGTAAAATATTTTTATGTTTTTTTACTTTTATCTGAGCTTGTAATTTAAAATTAATTATCTAGTGACGATATAATTTTTAGTACAGACATTAATTTAAAATGTTTATTTTTACCAAATTAATGCGTAAACAAGAATATGTTTAAAAAAGTATACTGCTTATATAGAAAATTCAAAAATAGGATTCGAGAAGGCCGTTCCTACTTCAGGAAAGAATACATCAATCTAGATATTTCTCCTGTAATGAAAGATTCTCCGATACTCCAGAAACAACTAACCTAATCACTTTATATACTTTACAGTTGTATTTGGTAGAGCTTTGGGTGTAGAGATAACTTGGGATGACGAAAGGATGACGCCAGGTATTCGTAGGAACTATATGTTTCAGATGGGAATGAGAGTATATGGAAGAAAAATATTTTCTAGAGTTTTTAATGTTTAGTCTGAAAAAGTCTGGTTGTGAGAGTGTTATCTGGTCGTCAGTGTACACTTTTTGAACATGTTTTCGACCAAGTGGTACAGAAGCGTGCCACTTGGATAGAAATATCCTCAAATTCAGAAATATCAGAGGATTATCGTTTTTTTAAACCCGGATGCAAGACTTGCGGTAACTGTACAAATATTCTTACGACTCAAGGAAAACATCTCCGTGACACAGAAACTGAAAGATGAAAGTTGTAAATTGTTCCATACTAAATTTAATGCTTAATACGTCCATGACAATGCATTTTAAACATTAAAAATGCGATAGACAGTTGCGAAAATGATTTTTTTTCACAAAACATGTATTCTCCACTGGAAAAAGTACATAAAGTCAGCTTGAAGATGCTATTTATGATGAATTACAGTTTTCAACAAATAAAATCACGGTTTTTAAGTGAACTGCATCTTTGGACCTAACGGTTCAGGCCTCAGAAATGTCAGGATATTAATCCGATATTATTTTACAAAGCTGATTAGCAAACTCTTAAATATGCTTTAGAAATTAAAATCTGTCTTTTATTCAATATCCTTAGGCTAATGCTAATCGGTTGATATACTCGTATATAGTGTGTATTTGGATGAATTCTAGGTGATTTGATTGAATTTCTTGTCTCAAGTCATCTCTAGATGAATAAAGAGATGACTTGAGACAAGGATAATCAATGGTAGCTGACATAACTATGAGGTGGAAATTTTATTTATATGTATTAACATTGTGTTCACTTTACAAGATTCCTAACTTCCTTTTGTAACACAATATAAAATTTAAAAAGCTCTCCGAAGATGCGTTATCACTGTAATAAAATCAGAATCCCTCCCAGACACAGGTTAAAAGAACACAAGCAATCTTATCAATCTCTAAACGTAACAACAATGTTTTTTTTTCACAAGCATGTTCCACGGGTGGTGTATACGTGAAGATGGGGTCAATTTCCAAAGTTCGGAAGATAAATGTTGGTTGCAGCAATTAAACAGGCTTTGAGAACTGACAGAACTTATGTTTTTCATTGATCAGTCGCTATACGAGTAGTGCCACCGTTTTTCAGGCGTACTGCAATGTATAAATGCTCTTTATTAGTTATTTGGAGTGAATGCGGTATAGAGTTAGTTTTTGTACCTTTATTGGGGATGATACTAACCTTACAGGTGTGTCGTTAACTCCCGCTGAAGTTTTTTTGTCCTCCCTTGGACTTGAATGGACACTCACTCCTCCGTGTGGTTCCCTAACAATGGCCGAACCACAATTGAACATAACGTTGACATATTTATCTTTGTAAATAGACGAACTATAATATCAACGTGTTAGAAACCTTTTAATTTTATGTTTCGATTGGAGAAAAAATATTCGTATTATATAATTTTATGACATATTTACTATGTTCTGTAATAAAATAACCCTTTACAATGATTAACGATCACACTTTTATGGTATTCACTTTTATATGGATTCGAAAAATTAAAAACACAAATAATTTTACATAATATTTGATTCTTAAATCAAACCTCTAATATGGGATTAGAAAAGACTTTCAACTTTTTTTAATGATATGTTTAAATAAATTAGTCTTTTTTATGCACTATACTAGAGATTTGTTCTGGACTCTAGAAGAATGTAACTACCTACTGAATCATGTAACAAATCACGACTCCCGAATACTACTTGGGAAATGGAACACTCTCAAATAACTACAAACATCTTACCTTCTTGTTGAAAAGACAGATTTTTGTTCGATTTTATTATGTCACAAGTTAAGCAGCATTAAGCATGGAGCTTATTTGTATAGGTGAACGTCTGAGTAAGCGCGTATTCATAAGTTAACCTGAGCCATTGAGGACAACAAGGTCTAGGCATCGGACTTATCATTTGATCTCTAAAAATGATGTTTAACAAACGACCAAATGTGTTTCGTAAACGTCTTCCTTTTAATGAAGTTCCTTTGCTCGTTTTTTACACGCAATTTTTAAATTTAGATGGAATATTTTTCAAATCGAAATAATACACTTAAATAAATTGTTGGCGTCCGCTATCCATAGCCGCACCCAAAGTTTTTTTGTACAATTATGAATTGTTTGTATATCTTCTGAATCCACCCTTTCCATAAAAGTGTCCTTTATTTATCCTTTAACAATAAAGGACAGGGTTCGTCCGCACATTATGTCACCTGTATTATCCCTAATATCACATTGTTGTCTCGCGAGCAACAATCAAAACACCATAATAATTTTCCTTTCTATGAATAAAACACATTTATTTAACAAGCGAGATAAGAATGGAATGTCCATTATTTAATTTTTTATGTAAACACATACCAAAGAATAGCACCAGACGGAGGTGAAGAAATCTTCTCTATAGATTCTATGACACTAGCTATTTTAAGGATGGCTGTTGATAGTGTTGACCCGGCAATCTCATTAGACTACAGCTTGACATTAACGAATAATCCATTTTTACAAGCACTCACTATAAATGGGCCGAGTTCACGTGACGACTTTCGCTTACCACCCTTCTTGATTAATATACTATGACTGGTATTTTACGAGTGATGAATCAATTTCACTCAACCAAGTTTTAATGAATTGATTAAAAATATAAATTATTTACGGTTCGTCGGGGATCGAACCAACGATTTCAGGTTTGATAAACAAGTGTTTTACCTTTAAGTTATATCCGCATGCAAGATAAGTTTCTTTATACCACGTATGTTATCGATTTAGAGCATATGGCCATCATGAACTTGCGCCAAGAACCTCCCACAACCGCAGAATATAATTTTTCTTCAAGTCTAAATATCATCATATCCGCTCCCCTAATTAGAGCATATAGTTGTCACGAACTGTCTCCACAAAGATTTGTCTGCAGTCATGGTCCTCGCCTTATCCTATGTCAGTTTTGCCTTCCGTAGCTCCACCGAGTAAATTTTATGTATAGTTCCTGATGGCCTTCTAGGTTGGCGCAAATCCGGGGTCTTGAAGAATAGGCTGCTGTAGTTGATGCTCTCCTGCGACATCCGAAGTACTCCTACTCGTATATGTCGCAACCATGTCCACTTTCGCCTTTTGACAGACTATAGTATGGAAGGCTGTATTGTTAATTCTCTCACCTCGTTATTTCCCACAAAGTCAAACCATCGAACTCTCAGTATTCTACAGTATTCTACACAGGTAGAAGCTTTCGGAAGCCATTTGACGGATGCATTAGAATTTGGTGAAATGCCACGATTAGAATGGAATACATTCTGTAGAAATTCTTGTAATTCTTAGGAAATGTCTTAGCTCAATTATGTAATTTACTTTTTTAAATTTTGAAAATATACATCACAGTATGTATATAGATTATGTATTCTGATAAGTATTGACCACCCAAAAACATTAATAGTGGTTCTAGAAGACTGTTCTAAATTTTTAAGATCCTTATCTAACCTTCAATATTACAAGACTCGACATATTGATACATTAAACATACAATATTTATGAAACATTACCGAGCCGTGATAGCATTTTTAGAGGTAGATCGATTGAGTGACCGTGCACTTAAAGTCAGTGTAATACTCGGTAAAGATGTAATATATTTCGTATCGTATTTCGGCCGTCACTGCTCATATTTCAATACGCGGTCGTAATTGGTGAAAGCATTAAACTCGGTCGACGGTACTGAAAAATCAGAGGCGTAGTTAAAAAAGAAAATATAAAAAAAAACATTTCCAAGCGATGATTAAGCATGCTTACCTTCTAGATTCTTTGATGCTTTCCATTTATAAGACTTCTATGCATTGTATAATATATTGAGTGGGGATCTGATAATGCGTTACTACATTTTAGAGTCCACTAATTAATAATTTCGCAGTTGCATATTTTCTCTAATTCATGGAATGCAGAATACATAAAGTTGATTCAATTAGTCTTTTATACATCTATTACCACGATCGCTGCTCCTCTCAACTCAAAGAATTATTTCCCCTACACTCACCCACAAGCAATAGACTTATCTCATACTTGCTTAAGACCCATTCAAGATTGCTGTACGAGTATTTCTTCTTCGTAGTATCTATCCGGTGGATTGGTTTACAGCAACATAATCTTGCATCTTTATCTCCATTCTTTTCGATCTTCTACAACCATATTTAGCTCAGAAATAGAGCTGCAACTCATGTCCTCGAACAATTGCTGCAAATACTCCCTCTGCAGTTTCTACTCTCAACCATCCCTTCCATAATGTCGTGAAAAAGACCATCGTAGCGAAATATGTGACCAATCCATCTGGCTCGCCTCTCTGCGATGGTCCTTACTAGGTGCTTATCTTCCTCCTAACCTCATTATTCGTGACGTGGTCTCTCCAGGAAATTCCGAGAATTCTTCTGTAAGACCACATCTCAAAAGCCTCTAGTATTTTTTATCACTTTCAGATAAGCACCATGTCTCAGAGCCGTACATCAAGATGCTCCAAGCAAATGTTTTGGCAAGTTGCTCGCGGAGCTTTAAATGAATATTTTTTAAGCTCAAAAATATTTGTTTTTTATTGAACGCTAGCCTTGCTTGATGTATGCGACTGTTGACTTCTCTTTTTGTTCTGCCATCCCAGGTGATCGTACTTTCAAGGTATACAAATCATTTTGCACCATATATGAATTATCTGCTGTCTATTGGGGCTTACTCTCATAACTTTGGTTTTTGTGCTGTTTATCTTCATGTTAAAGTAGTAAAAAAGTAAAGCATACACGTACGAGTACGTCAATCAATAATCAGCATTTTTTAAAATTCCTTCCTAAATGCCACCGGTAAGCTCTAAATGCTTTTTTGTATCTGTGTTTCTTTATTCATACAGTCTGGATACTTCAACAAAAAAAAACGTTAATAAACACATTATAATTAAATCTCAAAGTATTAATTTTTCCTGCACCCACTGAAAAGCTACAGACTAGTCGCATACCTGCTTAACTCTTATGAGTAGAAATGTGTGTAGTTTTTTTATAAATACTCGTACTTAGGAATCACCAATATAATTTTTAGTAATGCTCTTAAAAAATGTGTGTTTACTATTTCTTAAAGTCAGAACCTCTTTAAGAAACATTAATATAATCTTGAAACACTATGATATCAGCTCGATATAGTCCTTGTAGGCTTGTGCCGAAAAGCCTTGATATACGATCTTACGTCTCTTGTTTTTGTTAGTCTTCGTTCACGAATAAATAAAAATCATAGTAAAAAAAGAAAAGGCGTTGCATCGCCATTTTGTTGTGACAGTAGAGATGGTTCATCAAAGAGCCTGCAGGCGATCGTAGGGCGCTGCATGTGTTACAGCGTGCTCCTAGTCAATTCGGCTAGGGTCTCTACGGAGGTAGATCGTTCATTGTCTGCGGCCCGAGCCGAATAGTGAAGTTGTCAATCTATTGTCTTAAATATATTACAATTTGCTTCTTAAAAGTTCTTGTTGTTTGTGACTTGCTCCGCATCCCTCCGTCCACGTTCTGATAACTATCCCGGTGACGTGAAGTCGTTTTCTTTAGTAAAGGGGATGTTAACTCTAACGATGTTTTGTCTTCTGTCCACAACATACTTTGATTAATATTGTATGGGAGAGAAGACACAGATGCTTGCATAGCCAGTGCCGGTTTTAGGGGGTGGCGAAGTGGATCGGTGCCCCAGGGCGTCGAATAAGCTAGGAGCGCCGAGTGCAACCAATCATTCATAGATTTTTTTAAATATATACAATATGGGGCGCCAGAAAAAAATGCTCTAGGGCGCCGCAGGATCTAAAGCCGGTACTGTGCATAGCATTTCGAAGCCCAGGGTTGTATTGAATAATTTGGTAAAACCACCTGTTGTATAACGCAAATTAAATCGATAATAATATTAGGTATTTTTTGAGAGTGAGGTCATGGCACTTTAAGTAAACAAAAATCTATTGAATGAATAATTATTAACAAGAATTTTAATTTCATTAAAAAAATACCGAAAGGTGCGATTTTTTTTATGTTTTTAAGATATTTCAATTTAAGTCATTACGATATATACGCAGAATTTTAAATAAGTGTTGATCAATAATCATATAAATAATATATTAAAATGTTAATATTATTTCTGAGGAATATTGCCGAGAAATTAAAGGCTGAATATTTTTTTAGCCAACCCGCTAAGCCGATTGTTTGTACCTCAAATTTTGCTCGTATTACAAAATAAAAAATCGCTCATTCGACGGCTCGTATCTAAAAAAACTTGGCTGTTGGGGCACTCGTATGTCAAGGTACCACTGTATATACATTTTTTATGGAAAAGCTTAATGTCCGTGTAATAATAAAAGCTTAAGGAATTAATAAATAATATAATAACATGTGTTAATACTGTTAAGAAATTCATATATATATATATATCCTAGGAATATTTAATTTATGCGCTGTTCGTTAATTTATAAGCACTATCGTAGTTTAGATGAATGACTAAGAGCACGGGTATACCTATCTGAAATGTAAATAATAAAGCATTGGAGAATATTGGAATTTTTAATAGCACCATGAAGAAGAACAACTGCATGTTTAAGTACAGAACAAGTTAAAGGAATGCAATGTGGAAATGCAACCAATTGCATATATATGAGATAATTTTGAACTATCAGTTCAATTTAATAAACTTCTCCACGGTATATTCAGTCTAGACATAATTGCCATTGGAAAGCACCCTGGAGACCAAGAGTTGTGAAACGAATCAAATGGCAAATTGCTGAGGAGTATTTACTAGTGGTAAAACACCCTCCTGCTAAGTGAAAAGTCTCGAGTTCGATCCCTTACGAAGCTAATTTATTTTGAATTTTTATAAATCTATGTCACCTATAAAAAGTACTCGTTTGTATGAAACTGATTCTTCATCCGTCAAATGCATGAGAACTTTATAATAATAAAAATAATGGTAGGCAAAAATCATCTCGTGAACGGTGTTCTTAGCAATTTTATTTTTAAATGAACGATACGTAAATCGATCAATATACGAAAACACATAATTTAGCGCTTTGCCATTCTTCAAAAATTTAAGGTACATACTATTTTCCTTTATATATTACTTTAAGGCTCCGCAAGCAACTTGCCAAAACACTTGTTTGGAGCATTTTGATGTACGGCTGTGAGACATGGTGCTTATCTGAAAGTGATAAAAAAAGACTAGAGGCCTTTGAGATGTGGTCGTACAGAAGAATTATCGGAATTTCCTCGAGAGACTACGTCACGAACAATGAGGTTCTCAGGATAATCAAGGAAGATAGGCACCTAATAAGAACCATCTCAGAGAGGCGAGCTCGCTGGATTGGTCACATCATGCGCCACTATGGTCTTCTTCACGATATTGTGGAGGGGATGGTTGAGGGTAGAAACTGTAGAGGGCGCCCCAGACGGGAGTATTTGCAGCAAGTATTCGAGGACATGAATTGTAGCGCTTATGCTGAGCTGAAAAAGGTTGCGGAGGACTGAGAGGAATGGAGATCGAGATGCAAGATTCTGTTGCTGCAAACCAATCCACCGGATTGATACTACGAAGAAGACTATTTTCCTATATATGCTTACATAAAAATACTAGTGCCACTTACACAGCACCTGTATTATGACCAATTTTTGTATGGCTGCGAATTGCGATAAGTTACCAAAAGCCAATGCTGCTGTATAAAAGGTTTTGAGAATAAGTGCCTTCCGCAGAATATTAGGGGTATGATAGTTTCACTGCAAAGAAAGTAGTGCATAAAGATATTTATAGAACCTACGAATTTCAGTTACAATACGTGACAGCTTAATGTAGATTTTTTTGGATTTGAACAATTGTATAAATTACTTTTTTAAATACTTATTATTATACCTACCTCGAGATTTATTTAAATGATTAAATATACAATTATATTTCACCTTGATTTTATATAGACCCTTGAGAACTGTTTAATCGGTTCCGCCGCATTTCGTACCCAGACAATTCGTTTATCGACTTCGTCAACCTAACCTAAGTTATTTAGTTAGCGAGACTTATGGATCTCTGGACTTTTCGATCAGTGAACGAATCCTTAGGTTAGGTTAGGTTAGGAGACATCCAGTGCATCAGTTGTCCCGTGCACCAAATGAGCAGTGCGCCCCACGTCGTTACCGATGAGTCGTTGAACGAATTGTCTGGGATCGATAGGTCGTGACACCGTTTAATCAGATACTTAAAGACCGTAGACACTTTCTCAACGAATGTTTATCAGTTTTTCACTTGCATAAACACGAGTTTATGAAAGTGAATGACTGATAAAGATTTCATTGAGAGCGAAACCGCGGTCTTCAATTCTGTGATTGTACGATGCACAACGTGATCGATTTTAATACAAGGTTAGAAATAATTATTTATTTGAAGAATGAAGTGGCTAGTTTCGGTATTGGTCGTAATTCATTTTTCTATTTGTAATAAATTGTAAGTGGATACTACTAGCAGAGGATCTAACATGAAAAGTTCACTTTAGTTTGATTAATGGACCGGGATGCTGTTTAGGGGGTTATTTACTGCGTTATTTTCCCGTCTCGATGACGTTTTCCAAGCAAAAATTAAGGGTTCATGTTACTTTATTATTTGCTACTTTAGTCAAAGGGTATGACTGGAAGGTCAAGGCGCTTTGCTGACATGCGATGTGTCACGAGTACGATCCCTGTGAAGCATATTATAAAATATATATTGACATTCTCATATCTACGGGAGAAACGACTTCACGTCACCGGGATAATTATCGGATCGCTTGGTGGAAGTATGAGGAGCAGATTGTCAACACAAAGACTTTTCCGAAGCACATTGTCATATATTTTCGATAAAGACTTGTTTTCCCCGATCGACTGTAACATGACGTTATTTTCGCCTCAGTCGAAATATCTCAAATTTCAGCTATATTTAGTTTTCAATTGATAGGGTTTCTGAACTAGAAAGACCATTTTGTGACAGAGTGGACCTCAGATATGTTTGAAGAAAAAAAATAAGCAAGTTATCCTCAGCGCCCTTAGATCACTCGGCGCCCTAGGCCGTTGACCGACCTCGCCACCCCCTAAAACCGGCACTGGTTGCCACAATGTCAAATAAATTATGATAAACAATGGTAATACTCGTAAATAATATTTGTAACGATTATTTAAAATTTACGACTGATAAATAAATTTAAAAAAGGCACTTTAATGTTTGTGAAATACTGGAATTTTTAGACATTTTTGATATCAGCTCTGTAATAACTTGTTATATGATGGACTCTCAAACTTTAAAAGTAATATTTCCTCGGGGAAATTGCCGCTGTCCGACACGAGAGGGCTGACGAATTTATATCAGTGGCGAAAAAAATAGATTTAATGTTTTTATTTCTATATAATTCAAACACACAGGAGAAAACAATCAAACATAATGTGTGGATTCACAGTGTGCTTGAAAATTTGAGAATGTCTGTGCGTCGCATGTGAAATTTTCACGTAAAAACGTTATAATTATAACACTAAAGTGTGGCATTCTCGTATCATCCAAAGTGCAGCGATTTGTTGATTAAGGGACTCACTGTGAAGAGGTAGTGCTTACGAGCTAACGTCGTTCGTTTCACAACTGGAGATAGGATAATATGATTTTTTTCGGGCCACAGGTGAATTTCACACCAAGTGCTGAAATTTAATGTTAAATTTTAATATATTTAAAGCTCCGCACCTCTGATAGAATATGTTAAAAGTATTTTTGGTCGTAGGTTGGTTTCGAATTTAAAGTAGTCTCAAAGGCATTGTTTATAGAACACTGCGGTTGAGCATGTGGAGAGGCGCAACTGAGGGGAATGCTTGGATTGCCCCGAAAGAGGACCTAGCTCCTGGACACAACCAGGAGTGGAATATATGGAGGTCCCTTAACAGAATTCGGACCGGAGTATGCAAGACGAGTACACAAATGAAAGCCTGGCAGTTTTACAGCGGACCTCCATATATTCAATGTGACTGCGGCGTGGAGCAGACCGTGTCATACCTTCTGGAGTGTGCGCTGTGTCCGAATAGCTGCATCCAGGAAGACCTGATGATGGCCGGGAGTAACGCCATCGACACCGCCCACTTCTGGGCAGACAGGATCTGACCCTGTTGTTTCCGACCCGATTATATATAGTGCACTCTTTCGATACATAAACTGCGTATCGGTATCATTTCAAGTAATAATAGTACTTTAATGTGATTCATGTTAAAAGAAGGTAAAATAACATGATCTATTCGCAATGTATTAACCCGTAAATGTTTCAAACTTCTTTAAAACACGAACCCGCGACTAATTGCATATCAATCGTGCGTTTTGACCTCGAAGGTTTTTTTTCTTCTAAAAATGCAAGCGTTTCGGTTCAAAACAAGGAAGGCGATGAATTTATATCGTCTCCGGCTAATATTTAGTGCTCACGGGTTCGAATCCCAGACGCATTTTTCACAAGCGGCGATAGCATCCGTCAAGAAATACTCTTATCTTAATTTTCCGTTTTATTACATTATAAATTATACACTAAATGCTTTTCATTCCGTGCATTTAATTTTTTTCGTTTTGGTTTGATAAAAGTCATTCCGAAATTCAGTTGGCTATATTTTGATACAAATCACAGAGTGGCTGTGAAATGCTCTTTCAATGTCTGCGACCTTTAATTCGCTGATGACGTTGTCATCATAGAACAGTACCGGCTTAAGACCCTACGGCGCCTTAGGGTTTTTTTTTTCTGGCGCCCCATATTGTTTATATTTAAAAATATCTAAGGAAGATTGGTTGCCCTCGACGCTCCTGGCTTATTCGACGCCCTGGGGCACCGACAAACTTCGCCACCCCCTAAAACCGGAACTGTCATAGAACACACGCAATACTACAGATCTGAAGAACATTATTGACAGGTTGTAAGCAAATTCTCTGCAACTGAACATGACGAATGACTGTTAGTTTTATGAAATAATCGTCGATGAAGGAGATGTAGTGTCAAGATTCGTCAGCGGTTCGTGGGGCAATTTGGTGTTAAGGACTGTAGCATGTCTGGATATGCCGGGTTCTGGAGTATGCCTGGTTGTTAGCAGCCTATTTTGGACCTCGTGGTTGGTCGCACGTTTGTATGGTATTGCCATAATACAAAGAGGACTGAGCTGCTATGTAACGACCAATGTTAAAATGTAAATCTGGCACTCACAAGAAGGATTGCATTTATAAGAGGTTCGATAGTTTCAGATATAATTCAGCAATATATTTGATTTTTCTGAAATTAAGTTTGTTTTTAACCCTGGCGTTTCAAATGATCAAGAACTGTCGAATATGATAAGTTCAATCTCTTAGTGATCTTACGAGTTCTTAGTGACCGGTTTGCATCAATTAATGCCCTTATTGTATATTTTAAGGCTTCAACTTGCCTTACTGAAAATTCCTGCAGCTAGTCCTCATCATCAAATTTGTTGGATCATTTTTTTAACCAGTTGTAGCATTGGTTTTCTGTCAATACATCCTCTCCATTCATATTGGATATTTTTTTCTTGCATGAACTTAATTTTTTGATTTTTCACAGTAAAAAAGGAACGTATGTTAAAAATTCTGTTTTTCATTTTTCATATTTTAAAAGGTACTAAACCAAAAATTAGTGCATGTAATTAATATACCTTTTTTACAAGCATGCCTTGTTATATCTACTATCATAATATACAATGATTATGTGGCTTAAAAGTTGGGTGAAAAAAAACAATTATGACCTTCGTTGTGAATAAAAATATATTTTTCGAACACCTTAAGTTCTTTTACCTATTCTAAAATAAAAATAAATTGCATATGTTTTTAGCTAATTTGTACGAATTACAATTAGATCGTCTATGGTCACTACGATAATATACATTTAATTATTTGTACAAATTACTTTATTTTATCGTACTCACATCGCTTCATAAATATTATTTAAGAGGCGCTAGTGTCCATAAGCTTACGTAAGAGCAGGTGTTGTTTATTTTTATTTAATCAGAATCCTTCAGGTGTGAATGTCAAATTAGGTTGTTAAAAATGATCAATACCCCTGGCTAGTGTCTGCATTGCTCTTACAATATTAAGACGTCATTCTTTTACTTCCCAAGCTGGTGCATACTAGATCCGCCCGGACAGGTGTGCTCAACCGTTTTATGGAACGACATGCTACCGGGCCGGTACTGTAACTGGTCGAGAGAGTGGATCTGGTAGTCGTATAGGTCGTACGAGGATAATGCAGGAAGTATAAACAGTCAATAATTATTAGAAAATCTACACTTCGGATTAGTTTAGTAAGGCGTTCATTTATATAGCCACATAATTATATTGATAGTATTGTGAACAAGTCCCTTCCAACTTCTAGGTTTTATCAATAGAATCACTAAGGATTTTAAAAACCTGAGCTCCATCAAGGTCCTTTACTGTTCTCTGATTCGTCCGCAGCTAGAATATGCTGGCGTTATATGGTCTCCCTACTATCGAACTCATATAGACCGGATTGAATCAGTCCAACATCGCTTCTTGTCAAGAGTTGCACGACTGATCGGCCTTGAGAGAGGTTGCTACTCCTATGAAGATATAGAGAGGCGACTTAATGTATCTACATTGGAGAGACGTAGAACAGTGACTGACTTGCTGTTTATTTTTAAAATTATGAACTCCATAATCGATGACTCGACATTATTGCAGGAAATTACGTTCAATGTTCCCTCCCGGTTCACTAGAGGCAGTGACCTGCTACATGTAAGGACATCCAAAACCAACTATGGATTCTATTCTCCTATGTTAAGAATGTGTAGACTGGTTAACTCCTCTAGTGACTTGGACTTTTTCGGGGTGGACCTTCCAGCATTTCGCAGATCCCTCTACTAATGTACTAGATCTGTTTTTTTTTACTCATGTTCATGTCTTGTCTAAATGTATTGTCTTAGCTATTATATTGTTCTGTTTTACCATTTCATTTATTGTATTTTCTATTTTAAAACTGTATGAAGTGGCCTAGGCTGCTAATAAAATAAAATAAAATAAATTAAAATAAATTAAAATAAAATAACATAAAATAAAATAAAATAAAATAAAATAAAATAAAATAAAATAAAATAAAATAAAATAAAATAAAATAAAATAAAATAAAATAAAATAAAATAAAATAAAATAAAATAAAATAAAATAAAATAAAATAAAATAAAATAAAATAAAATAAAATAAAATAAAATAAAATAAAATAAAATAAAATAAAAATAAAATAAAATAAAATAAAATAAAATAAAATAAAATAAAATAAAATAAAATAAAATAAAATAAAATAAAATAAAATAAAATAAAATAAAATAAAATAAAATAAAATAAAATAAAATAAAATAAAATAAAATAAAATAAAATAAAATAAAATAAAATAAAATAAAATAAAATAAATAAAATAAAATAAAATAAAATAAAATAAAATAAAATAAAATAAAATAAAATAAAATAAAATAAAATAAAATAAAATAAAGTAAAATAAAATAAAATAAAATAAAATAAAATAAAAATAAAATAAAATAAAATAAAATAAAATAAAATAAAATAAAATAAAATAAAATAATTATATATTGTACTAAAAAGTATAGAAATTTTTCAAATATTTTACACGATGCGATTAAAGCTGAAAATATTAGACAGAGATGGAATGTTCGGTTTTGGCTTGAAATTGGCTAAAAGTTCATCTCAACCGAAACCAGCGATACATTACTTTTTACCCAATTATCTTTAGGTTATAATCGACTGATGGAGGTTTCGGTTTCGTCTAGATTTTTCCTAAAAATGAGTGTCGAGCGGTGGTTTTGGCTTACGTAAAAAAATTAAAACAGAAGACGATTTTCGTTTTGTTTATAAAAGTTGTATCTGTCATTTAAAATCATTAAAAAATATATTTTTAAATTATAATACATTTTTTTTGAAAGCAATGAGATGTATAATTTAATCAAAATATATTAAATAACCTAGAGTAAATATGACCCTAAAATCTTTGCAATTTAAATAACTTTACAATCTAAATTTACATATTATTTTGGTGAAAAATAAATATTTTTCTTCAGATTAAAATAATTGGTCGAGGGTAGAAACTGCAGAGGGCGCCCTAGATGGGAGTATTTGCAGCAAGTGTTCGAGGACATAAGTTGTAGCTCTTACGCTGAGCTAAAGAAGATTGTAGAGGATCGAGAAGAGTGGAGATCGAGATGCAAGATTTTGTTGTTGCAAACCAATCCACCGGATTGATACTACTACGAAGAAGAATAAAATCAATTAAAAGTGTAATTAAAATGATATGTGGTATAGTAATATTACTGACTGTGACAAAAATAGTTGTAATCAGGATAGCTTAAATTAGAAACGTAAAATAAAATTAAAATTTGTAATTATTAAAATTATATCTTGACCTTAAATCATTTATTCTTCGTCTATATTAATTATACAAATTATAACAATTTAATATAAAACTGTATTTCAAATTATATTAAGAAAAATGTCAGTGTTAATTTGTAGTAAAAATATTTATTAATGTATTTGGTTTGCCTCACCTGTGTGTGATAGGATGTAAGGTGACACCCCGGGCTAATTAGTAGAGACAGCGTGTTGTCCGTCACAGCGGGCACAGGTGAGCGCCCAGACCGTTTTTTGTTCACCTGTCAGAAGACATACACCTTCACTGTGCAGGTAAGATTCATACAAACTCACCTGGGGGACAAACGGCGAGGCTTAACCTGTAACTAAACTTGTGGTTCTCGTATTATATTGTAGCGTGATCTCTATGGCAGTTTCAAAATTTTCTCTTAACATGCTAACCGGTTGCTCTTCCCAGAACCACCATAACTACTGTAATACTATATACTGATTGATTTAATTACTTAATGAGTTTTATTATTATAAATTTCGACAGTTGGTTTACGGGATATTTGGTGCACGGGACAACTGGTGCACTGGATGTATCGCTAACCTAACCTAAGGATTTGTCCAGTGTTCATAGAATCCAGAGATCCATAGGTCTCGTTAACGAAGTAATTTAGGTTATAAGAAAAACCTCTTACCATTAATGAATTGCCCACGTAAATTAAATTTATCTCAAGTCCAAGTTCTCAAGTTCAGTTGAAGTTTGAAAAAATAAATATATAAAATGTATTTCCATATAAAACGATTTTACTGAGTAAGTACTCGTCCTATATATATATTATATTACGGCTCGTATTTTTCGGGTCAGAATAAATAGTTTATTTATTTCACATGTTCTACATACTCATAGTTATCACCCCAACACCAGTTGTTACCCAACTCAACATAACCTAACTTAACCTAAGCTAACTGTATTAAGGCTCTTAGATGCAGAGTAAAAATTAAAAATATATATTTAATTTTTATTCGTACCAAAAGTTGATTCAAATCCTGACCAGAAATTTATTTAAATTCTGACAATTTATTTAGTTGCCATATATAATATTAATAATTATCTCACATAAGCAATAATTCGGAATAATATCTAAGCTTGAAGTAAAATTTTGAGACAAATGTATTTAAATTTATTTAATACCGTATTGTGCATAAGTTATATATATATATATATATATATATATATATATATAGTATACAAATATTTTTCCTAAGAATTTGCCATGAAAAAAAAGCTAATCATCTCTCATTGTCTCCAAAAGATACCTACACAAATTGTGACAACGAAACATTGTAATAATTAATTTTTTAATTTTTATTAGAATATTATTTTATTATTTCAATATTCTAATCTACTTTTATAGATCATTGACTATATTACAATATTATTATTACTTAAATATACATATACTAAACATAAAATTCTTTTTTCAACGCGTCAATCCAAGCACAAAAATAACGGCAGAAGCGGGATGCGAACCGCGGACCTTGGAAACCAACTATGTATAGTGTATTACTATGTATAGTTGGTTTCCAAGGTCCGCGGTTCGCATCCCGCTTCTGCCGTTATTTTTGTGCTTGGATTGACGCGTTGAAAAAAGAATTTTATGTTTAGTATATGTATATTTAAGTAATAAACATTGTATTGACTACAAAAAAAAAAACATAAATTCATGATTTCCGATTCCGTACCTCTGTACTGTCAAATTCCTTCCATTTAGAAACCACTGGCTTCAAGTACATGATGGTGGTTTTTCTGCATGCGTTTGCTTAAAAAAGTTCAGTAATTTGTAGCACGGTAATTGTATTATCAACTTCTGAACGCGTGAGGTTCGCGTATATTATTTAGATTCAAGAATTAATTTTGGATTTTTTTCTACGTTATAATATTGAAGTATTTCTTTTTCATCCAAGAACTAGTTTAAATAAATTAGTCCGCACTTATTAATCACATATACTTAAAATACGAATTGTTTACGCTTAGTAACAGGGTCGGATCAATATTTTATATTTAATAGGTAATATAATTTTAATTCGATTTATTGCATTTTTTAATAACTTTCACGTATATCAGTCTCAAATGTTAACGAGTTTGACGTTCTTTATCTCTAAGCTGCTTATTTAACGACAAAATTCATTCTGCCCATTAAGCATATTTGTTATTATATATTTTTGTTATTAATCAATTTTGCCGGCGGTCGTAGCTCAATGGTAAAGCGTTTGCTTTGCAAGCCAAAGGTCGTGGGTTCGATCCCCGACGGAGATTAAAATAAAAAGGATTTTTAATCGATTTATGAGCTCTAAAATACCTACGGTTGGTGTGAATTTGATCCATCACCCGTAAAATGCCAGTTATAGCCTATCAATTAAAATTGGTGGTAGTCGAAAGTCTTCCCGTGAAGACCACCCATTCATAGTAGATTCCTGTAATAATAAAGGATGATGCGTGAATCTCGGGCTATAGTCTATGACGTTGGCGGATCAACACTCCACATGCAGCGTTTAGCCATATACACCATGATAAGCGTCATAGAATTCCACAGATGAAACTTCAAAAATTATTATCACAATCTGTCGGTATTCTCCTGTATGTGTTTACATAATTTTTTTATTTTTATTTTTTATAATGAGTGTATTCAAATGAACTGCTGTGTTTTTCATAACTTCTCTTTACAGTCTTTACTTTTGCCTCCTACGCTTTTTTTAAATGTGACCATGTTAGTATTATATAGTAGCTATTAAATATATACTATAAAAAAAATCACGCTTTTATGGGGCTAGAAATATGTTTTAAATTTCACTTTGTATTACATGAAAATTCAAATTTTAAAATTTAGAAAAAATGGTGAAAAACAAAAAAAAAACATGAAAAACTTAGTTCAATGTATGCTTTATTAGCATTGTTCTCAGATTAATTGTTAAGTTTGCCAGAAAATGATATATTTATAACTTGAAAACTTTGTAAATGGAAATGATCGATATTTACTTAATTTTCATATTCCAAACTTCAATTTTTATTTTTGAATTAAGAGTTCGTTTATTTATCGAGAAAATATTTTTATATTTAAAGTATTTAACAAAAAAAACTATTATAAATAGTTGTAAAAAATATATAAAAATATTAGCAATTTTAAACTTTTTTTTAAGTCACCACAAATTGCGGTCACTTTATTCTTTCGATTGCCTTTTTTCATATTTTGTCCGAAGATATATTTGCATCCAAAGGTCCACCGACAATTAATATACGTAATTTCAAACATAAAATAAGTACCAGAAAGTACCAAAGCTCATAAAATAAAAATTCAACTTTGACAATGAAACAAATTCGTTTAGATGTTTTGAATTGGGTTTCCCTCACATGGAATATGTCAACTTTCGAGGCGATGATTTTGAATAGTCTGATCACTCTTTATAGAGACATTGTCTTTATGAAGCGTGTATGTAATATAATTATGATTGAATTCGGCTCTATTTGTAAACTCTCAGTATATAATCCAAGCGGCCTTTTTGTATGAACGGATGAAATCCAGTTATCTGCGAAACTCCGCCACTGGTCAGGAAATTTTATTATAATGAGCTAAACTAGTTTAAAAGGCAAAACTCAAATCTGGTTTATTTTGGGTTTAAGGTCCGACGTAAGCGTTTTTTAAGCAGTGTTTACAATAATAATATGCACGTACTCTTCGAGAGTGTAATTCGTTTATTGAATATATTCGTGATAACAAGAAGGTTTTATATAATCGGTTAACCGTTAGGTGTACGAAGTAAAGTGCGTATTATTAAATAATTGTGAAAGTAAAACTAGTTTTTTTAAATATTTAAAACTGTTTTTTTAATTTTTCCTTAAATAAAATACAGTTTTTTTTGATAGTTTTTTTTTGAAATGCAAACGTATTAAAAAAATCTCTTAATGTTTTTGAAAATAACTCTATGAAGAATATTTGATCTGGTTAAAATAATTAACTTGTGGCTTGTCTATTGAATAGCTGATGGATTTTTTCCTTCTTTTTCTTATTATTTTTCTTCGTCGTAAACGGCACATAGATTATGACGATTCTGTGGATATCAATATGTGCAAGACAAGAATATAAAACTATAAAGGTTATTATGTTTTGTATAACTCTGTCACTATTATAAAATTGAGCAATTTTCCAATTGGTATTTTGAAGTAAATTTCTCGTTATTCTAAAATTCAGTTTTTAACCTTAACTTGTTTAAATAAATGAGTAATAAAACGAAACATTTTAGATTTACGAAACTTTTTTTAAATGTAAACACATACAGGAGAATACTGACAGATGGTGATAGTGATGCTGAAATCTCTCATCTATGGATGACACCAACCATTTACAAACGGTTAAACGCTGCATGTGGAGTATTGATCCACCAACGTCATAGACTACAGCCCGACATTCACGAATCATCCTTATTATTACAGGAATTTATTATGAATGGGTGGTCTCCACGAGACGACTTTCATCTACCATCAATTTTAATTAACAGGCTATCACTGGCATTTTACGGGTGAGGGATCAAATTCACACCAACCGGAGATATTTTAGAGCTCAGAAATCGATTAAAAATCCTTTTTTTTTAAATCTCTGTCGAAGATCGGACCACGGCCTTTGGCTTGCAAAGCAAACGCTTTTACCATTGAGCTATAATCGCCGGCAAATCTTATCATAATCTTATAGTCTGAGTATATTAATAAAATTACAATTTTGTACTGCCTATTGACGCTCGTGATTTTAGGAAATAAAAATTAATATTTTAGATTAAAAATATCTGTTTTAAATACAAGTACAATAAAAAAAACACCAAGTCGATATATCGGTTCAGGGGTATTAAAAAGGTTACGTAAAGAAAGAAATGAAAAAGTGTCAACAATTTGGTTTCATGTTTTAATTAGGGGTAGTCGAGAGTATCACTGCATGTAATGTCTCCATCCCCTTGTTGTTGTCAACCGCCTCCCCAACTACTCCAACAACACCCTCCCATCTCCCCCACTCTTCTTTGGCGCTTCTCCTGATTGTTTATTTTTGTTGTGCTCATTGTTTCAAGAGTTCCTCTAAATGACTTCGCAGTGCATTAACACCCTCTGCCTTGTTTCTTAGTATCTACTCCCTCAGAAGTAAGCTATAGTGTGTTCAATATAAATATTTTCTTTACAACTATAAATATTTTTACTTGACCTCTCACAAGATGGATATAATTGTGTACAAAAGAAAATATCACATTATAAGCGTGGTTCTCGTTAGGTCACCAAGGTTAAGCAACATTTAACTAGCACCAAAACATAGGAGACTTAACTGTCCTCCGGTGTTATGCGGGTGTGAGGCGGGTAAAGTCCAGGTAGGTTACCGCTTGTTGCATACCTTTTTGGTTGGGTTGAGCCACGTCGTGGGTTTTAATGATCAAAGCATCGGTCTAATCTGATTAACAAATTGATACTGAGAAGTCCCCGGGCTGCTGTCCTGAAAATCGTCGGGAACCGTTTATATTCTCAAGCAGGTGAAGGGATGTCTTGGGTTGAATGGTGGTAGTTTTTGATGACTATATATTTTTTTATGTAATCGCATGCAAGGAATATATGTTTGTTGTCACAAGGAAGTTGATCAATGACCAGTGCTGAATTCTACGACGCTCAACCAGTCTCTTATTTCTGGCTGGACGCTGCATGCAGGACTAAACGTATATTGTGTTCGTGTTTGTGTGTGGGACGGCCGAGAAGGTCGCAAGGTGGCATTTTTATCTGCTTATTGAAGAGATCCATGTCAATGTGCTTCTGAAAGGAGGAAACACAGACACATGTTCCTTTACGCGACGATATGGGAAGAAAGAATATATGTGCGTTTGTCACAAGGACTTCTTTCAAACGCCATTTATAACTTGTTTAGTGTCAGTAGTTTTTATTCAAAGGGATTCTGTATAAATCTATTAAATATGAGTCGAGTTGTAGTTTTTGGAGAGTCCTGTTTAGGCATAGATTTAGAAAAAAAAATACAGTATAAAATAATGTATTTTTGAAAATAACTCTCCTAAATAAATAGTTAGTGCCAATCTATGATAATTATGTTTTAATCAAATTTTTCAACACATATAAAAATAAACTTATATACGGCTGCTAAAAGTGTTCAGCAGAGATTCACTATTTTTTAAATTTATAATGTGTTTAAGGTGCTCTGAGAGTTGCATATTATTTTCCAGTTGCCACATGTTTTGAAATATAAATAATTTCTTAATGATAAATTAATTATTTTGGTATCCGGCATACATAAAAGAGCAGAGCAATAACGCTATCAATTAGCGATTGTGCATATAATTAAAATGGCCGTATTTGCAATAATTTGCATCTTTATTTTCTGTGCATCCTGTGGGTGTTTACTGAAGATGTATCCGATTGGGTTGATCTTAAGACACGGCCACAGAAAACGCGATCTATCGCGGCGAGCAGCGATATCTGGTGGGCGATCTACTTATATTCGAATTACATAATAACGAGTCCGCCAAATAACTTTTTTTTTTTGAAAATGGCGCGCAAAACATTGAGTGTAGCTTCGGCTGTGTGGCACGTAGCGCCGTCCTGTTGAAACCAAATGTTGCCAATATCTTCCTCTTCAATTTTTATGAACAAAAATGGCCTGATAACGATCGCCATTGACTGTAACGGCCACTCTTTGCTCATTTTCGAAGAAAAATAGCCTGATTTTCAAAGTAATGTCGCAATATTTTTCAGCGTTGTTCAAGCGTATACACAACCATATGCGTTCAGCGGAAGGGTAAAACTAATTATCTATCAAATCAGACATGAGCTAAGTGTTACCATTCACGAAATAAGCACTAGTTGAAAAAAAAAACGTTAGATGGCGGACCCTATACTTGCCGCTGGACCGTTTCTTGGTATAAAGTCCATCATTGTATGTTAATGAAAATACGAGTACTAATAATATTTTTATTTTTATTTATATAATGTTTATGATACAATGTTATATTACGAAAAGCACAAAAATCATCAAAAAAATTAATGAATGAATACTTAGAATTATTTCAGAATTTTATTTTAATGCGAAATGTTGCGGCTTTCTAGAGAAGTCGTTTATTTTAAAATGCAAATATGATTATTGACTTTAAACATGGTTATTTGATGAAACCGTAACTCGTCAAATATATTTTTTGATAATTCTATATATTCATTGATATTTTGAAATTCCACCAATAAAAATAAATTTCTAACCGTTCAAGGAAAATTGGAAATATATAACATTAAATGTGATGTAATAATATCACAAATTAATAGATGATATATTTTATTATGGAACTGCAATTCTGGGAAGTGTGATTGTGAAACCGTTGCATTGACCTGTGTCAAACTTTGTAGAAAAATACTAAATATTGATATTAGCATGCTATAACCCTTGCTGACTGGTATCGAAAACCTCGATATACAATATTTCGTCTCTTATTTCTGTTCGCTTGTCGTACATGTATGTGTCGTCATTTTGTAATACCGTTAGGAGGAGTAGTTACGTAGGCCGCCACTTGCGGCGCTGGGCGACAGCCCATCACGAGCTCGAGCTCAGTCGTGAGTTAAGTCCCGATCCATCGAGACGAAAATAACGCCATGTTACGATCGATCGGGAAAACCAAGTCTTTATCGAAAATATATGTCAATGTGCTTCGGAAAATGTCTGTGTGTTGTTAATCTGCTCCTCATTTTTCCACCACGCGATCTGATAATAATCCCGGCGACGTGAAGTCGTTTCTCCCGTAGAGACGAAGATGTTAATATCTACTATAACTACATATGTACATTTGTACTAAATATGACACAAATCTATTAAAAAGTTTCTCACCAACACCTATTCAAACTTTGATACGCTACGCTTAAACTTTCAAAGCTGTTAAATCATAACGACGATACTGACTGGGTCGCTAACAAATATATGGCGACCTATGTTAAACTTATTTCGATCGCGCGATCGCTATTAGATCGCGCCTAGCGTGGCTGAATCTTTAAGATCCTGATTCCCTTGCCCAGGAAACGGATAGCCCATATTGTACCTTCCGTCGCCAAATTAGAAGTGCAAGTCATTACATTCCCTAAGCGACTGCGTCTGGCTCATCACTCTCAAGAGCCTAAGCTAATATATTGACAGCCATATTGCACAGTCGGGTTGTTTTGAAAGACAATATCGAGAGTGCTGTATTGGAAATGCATTATCTTTCAACTAATATGCTATTTTGAGCGCGTATTTTAAGATCCGTTGCAAGAAACAATTAGGGTTTTGAGAATATATACTTACGATGAAATTTACTTCATTTTTTCAAGCCCCGTGCTCGCGTTATTCCGAAAAACTATGAACCTTCAGAGTAGATTTGGGTTAAATAGAACGTATTTGATATCCTCCTCTCTTTCTAAAATTGGTTATCGAATTACTAAGCGGCAGGATGCAGGAGCAGATTGACAATACAAAGAACTTGTTTTCGTTTCACAATTCGCGTTTATTTCTCAAACTCTTGCTTTTTCGTCCACCCGTTATGTCGAACGCCATTAGGGGTTCCTATAACGGTCGCGAGCGAGCTCCAACTGACTGCACACTCTGACATCTAGCGCTACCAGACAGTCGCGGCAAAATAGCGAATTAAAGATGACAGTTGCACCAACATGAAATGAGGCAACTGTCATAACAAATAAAATGGCGTATGCAAATGCCTGCGTAATATTCCATAATTAAAACTAACATTATTAGATGTGCATGTCAGGCGAGCGATTAAAAATAAGAGACAAAAGATCGTTTTTCGAGGCTTTACGGCATCGACCTAAAAGTGCTATATCAAGCTGATATCAGTATCTTTGGTAAATGTTTAATTATAGCACCTTTTTTTTGTACAACTTTAGTGTTCTTTACCACCTTAATCGTTTACCTGATGGAAACGAAAATTTCATTTAAATCGTAGCAAATTTATTAATGTTCAGTTTAGAACGATTTCAAAAACCGCTGAAAAACTGAAAACCAAATAAAAAAATACAGAAATTTATTGAAATATGAAAAAACAATATTGAATTATATATTACAATGGAAAACTCATAAGATTTTTCTAGCAATGGACTTGATGAAGTCCGAAACATGTACAACCACTTAAAAATAAATGTCAAATCAAAGTAAATATTTTGAATTTGTTAATTTTTAAATTCAAATTAATATAATATTACAAAGTCATTAAATTGGTGATAACTAACTGTTTTGGGGCTAGATAACATTAAACGTATAACTACACATTTTATTGTCTTGAGACCAATGTAAGTGATGGCAACTACAATATCTTTTGAGAGAACTGCTCCTTAATCATCATTATATGTACTAAGTTGAAAAACATCGTATGTAAGGAGGTCTCTACTTTTTTTGATCCTCTGACTTCCGAGAGCAGGACCATTAAGTCCTAAGCTGTGTATCTATTTGATAAAAATAGTTTTCACAAGGACTATTTGCACTCAATATTGTTGAACTTCTGTGATCAGTCAAAAATCATTGCATTTAACATGTTAAAGTCTTAAACGCGAATGTTATCAAAAATTCATAGTTATTGTTATGAAATATTTTACTATGATTCATTGCTCTTTCCAAATCGTGTTTGCCAAATTCGAAAAGTAGATTCTACGTAATTTTTCTACTACAGATGTTTTTCATCGAAAGTGGGTGCTAGAGTTGCGAAAAAAACCGACACGCGGAGTATTTTTCAAATTTCGTAAGCGACAATTGGCAAATACCTCGCGCACTCTCAGTTTACTTGGGAGCTTAAAATTCTTAAAAATTATTCTTTGTCCGCTGCCAAATTTTCGCACACGAAAATAATCATCTCTTCTTCCGCCTCGTGCACTTGGTATAATAATAACGACAGTGATGAGCTTTACATGAAAAAGTCACAAATAAGTCGGATAGGGATTTTTTCACCCGCGGCGGGTGCTTGACTCCTAATACTTTCTTAAAAAAATATGTTATGTATTTTGCTACTTAAATATGCAAATAAGCTAATTGATTTTTCATTTCTTTATCATCGCCACGTCCACTTCCATAGCTATGCATATGGTCTTCACTATCTGCTGCCACAAAGCTCTTTCAGCCGCTATGGTCTGCGCCTCATCTCATGTCAGCTCTGTAGGGTACATTCTATGTATACCCGACGGCCTTACAAGACGGTGCGAGCCCAGAGGCTTGAAAACAAAAGCAGCTTTAGTTTATGCTGTCCTGATGCATCCGAAGTATATGTCCCAACCAGGTGCACCTTCGCTTCTTGACCGACTGTAGTATGGAAGTGTGTCTTGTTTCTTCTCTCACCTTGTCATTCCTCACAGAGTCAAACCATCGTACCCCCAATATGTTTCACAGATAACTGCTTTAGAAACTCGTTAAACAGCTGTATTGGCTTGTGGTGAGATGCCAAGATCCAAGCTGTGTAGAACTAAGGAGGTTACTCAAAACCCGATCTATCTGTTCTTTAAAGTCAACATCTTCATGCCTCATCGTCCTTTCAATAAATGCCTTCCCATCGTAATAGTATTTCAGTGTTTAAAAATATTATAATTAGTAATGAAGCTAGGTTACCAAAGTTTTGGTTGAAAATTTTCTTCTTTTTTCTGTTATCCTAAGCTGAAAAAGGTCCAATGTTTTTTTTTCAACCTTTCACAATTTTATTAATTAAATATACATATACTATACATAAAATTATTTTTTTCAACGCGTCAATCCAAGCACAAAAATAGCGGCAGAAGCGGGATGCGAACCGCGGACCTTGGAAACCAACTATGCCCAGGTATTCATACCGCTCGGCCAACTGCGCCATTGCTATGCCTAGACCGACTCGCGTTGAAACTAGTATTTATATCATTGTTATCATCGTACGATAGATGTCGCTATAGTATATATTCAAAGTATGTATATTTTTATTATTATTCAATCAGTCTTCATTTATTCACAAGCCTAATATTATTATTACTTTCCACAATTTCACAATTCTCATGAAAACCATCATGTTCTAAGATAATTTGATCGCCGCGGTTAAGTTTTACTTGATTTTCACACCATATTAAAGGTTCTTCTTTTACTTTATCAATAGCTATGCATATAATACTCTAATGAATTAATAAAGGTTTTTTTTAAATAATATATTTTCATATAAAGAAACGATATAAGAAGAATAGCGGGAGTGACCTGGATGCGGAAGGCGGAGGATCGAAGAGGATGGAGACTCATGCGGGAGGCCTACGTTCAACAGTGGACGGACACAGGCTGATGATGATGATGATGATGATGATAAAGAAACATTTTATCCATCACATATTTGTAAGCGTATTATAATGATGTAAGTATTTGGATATATGAGATAATATTTAAGATTTAAAAAAATATAAAATTGAATTATTCCAGAGAGGATGAAACCTGTCGTAAGCATCGAATAATAAGAATGTTGAATAATCACCAAGTATTTACATATTTAAATAATAATATAATTCCACCATTAAGAGTGTTCGGATGATTTATTATAATGCCATTATTTTTGAAGAATTCGTAAATGATATTTAAAATTTATGTAACACGAGTTGTTGCAATTTTGCGATCGGTAAAAATAACTTGAATTTAAAAGAATATAATTTCTCTTCTTCTTTAATAATATAAAGGGTCCGCCAAATAACTTTTTTTTTTAAAACAGGGCGCAAAACATCGAGTGTAGCTTCGGCTGTGTGGCACATAGCACCGTCCTGTTGAAACCAAATGTTGCCAATATACTCTTCTTCAATTTTTGTGAACAAAAATTCGTTCAACATGGCCGCGCCGCATGGAAGAGCCATTAATGGCGCTTCACGCACACTTTCTGCCACAGCAGCAATATTTTCGGGTGTACGCACTGTTTTTGGCTTTTCACGCTTTAGTTTATCAATGAGGATGCCAGTTTCTTTAATTTTTTTCACAAGATAACGAACATACGGAGCTGACGGTGATTCTCTTCTTCCAAAATCCGTACGCAATTTTCGCACACATTCTGCAACATTACCATGATTTTCAAAGTAATGTCGCAATATTTCCCAGCGTTGTTCAAGCGTATAAACAACCATATTCGTTTAGCGGAAGGATAAAACTAATTATCTGTCAAATCAAACATGAGCTAAATGTTACCATTCACAAAATAAGCACTAGTTGGAAAAAAAACGCTAGATGGCGGACCCTGTATAAATTGTAGATACTAAATTCTATTCAAAATGGTATTTTACGAATACTGACAATTGTCACGGTTATAGGTAAGTAGACCAATATGAAAGTAAAAGGATTGAAAAATTTAATTAGAAATATTAAATGTTATCACCAAACCTTACAAAATCGGATAAAATAAAGGTGTTTTAATCTCAAATATTTCAAAATGAGATGTACTACTTGTTTTACATAATTTGCACAAAAGTTAAACAGCTATACTGTCTAGTTTAAGAAATGTTATGGAATTAAATTCAATAAGCCTTCCTAGCCAAAAACAGGATCTATTGCGTCAAGTGAGTCAATGGATTTGCGTATTTTTTAAGATTTTTTAGAAATAACAAATTCTCAATTCTTGAAATTACATAAACAACTAGAGGAAAAAATATGTAAAATGTAGTGAGTAAATAAAAACAGAATAACACAATCTGTTAATACATTTTTGTTGTTTTATTTAAAGGTTTGTTTTTTCAGGAGCTAATAAATACTCGAGATTCCTGAAAAGTCAAGAAAACTACTCACTAGTACACGAGAAAACCATTTACTTTTACCGGTATGATTTTATGGTCGAAAAAATAACAAATTACTGAAAAAAAGTTATATAACTTGTATACAGAAAAAAAACATTTATCTATGGATGGATTTAGAGTAAAAAAATTTTAGATTTTTTTCTATATTTTTCACAATTCGCTTAGTGTTAACGGTAAATTTATTTTCTAATATTGATTTTTCTAACTAACATGATTTTTATAAAATAATTTGTTGTAAACGCCATAGGTTTGACAGGTTAAAACAATTATTTCTATGACGGCCAGCTTCTCCAGCTCTTTAACCTTTTCATAGCCGCAAATAAATTTCGCCGCAGTGCTTTTCAGGCCGAATATTTTTTGTCAAAATAAAAGTTGTCTAAAAAAATTTCTTTTTGTTGTCTTTATTAAATTTAAATTTGCTCACCAAATACTATATCCCGCATCGACTTTTGAAGTTTCATTATTTGTCATATTAATTATATTTATATTTTTATTTATATTACATATTATACGTATTTACTTATATTGTCAAAATAAGTAAATACGGCGCAAAAATACGCCACCAAAAGTGCTTTCGAGATATCTCGTCTCTGGCCATACGGGTACTGCGCAATTTGCCGAGATATCTCGTCTCTGGCAACCATCGGGTTAACAGCACAGGTAAGGTTTGAAATGCTCTCCCAAGATATATCAAGGCTCGTACATACACTTGAAATCACTTAACGAAGCAAATTATCAAACACTTGCAATCTTATCAATACATACACGTACGCATCCTTTTTTCTACACGTAGCGTGTAGCCTACTAGGATGTTATGTATTTTTTGTCGAATATGCTAGTTTATTTTTATTTTTTATGTAAACATATACAGTAGAATACCGACAGATGGTGATAGTAATTTTGAAGTATCATCTGTGGTATTATAGGACGCTTACCATGGTGTTTATGGCTAAGCACTGCATGTAGAGTGTTGATCCGCCAACGTCATAGACTACAGCCCGAGATTCACGCATAATCCTTTATTATTACAGGACTTTACTGTGAATGGGTGGTCTTCACGGGACGACTTTCGTCTACCACCAATTTTAATTAATAGGCTATGACTGGCATTTTACGGGTGATGGATCAAATTCACACCAACCGGTGGTATTTTAGATCTCAAAATCGTTTTTTAAATTTTTTTTTTAATCTCTGTCGGGGATCGAACCCACGACCAATGGCTTGCAAATCAAATGATTTGACCATTGAGCTACGACCGCCGGCAAGTTGGTAGTATAACATAATGCAAGGGTATTAGATGTCACCGCGCGATGGTGGGTCCTGGCTGCATCCCGATAATTGCTTCTGAGACGCATTGTCTCAGATCGCGCCCCATAAAAGCGTAGCAACGCGCCCCATTTAACACAACTAACGGCCGACGGCGGGGTTAATTCCGACCAGTGGAAAAGGAGACAAAGAGGGAGGAGAGGAGAGGAGTCGCAGCGTGTCTCGCTCCCGCTAATGACCTCGGCTCGACGATAAATTTAGTGAGACGAGCAGAGATTGTTTTATATTGTCGCGGATCGTCTAAGCCAGACATTAGGTCCATCAAAGCGTAATCACCATATGATTTATACTTTATATCAATAAGCATCAATTTCGCAGTAGACATGTCACTTCCTTGTTCTTTGACTTCTTTGACATGTGCATGATATGTGGAACAAATAAATTTGAAATTAGTGCGTTTGAAATTTGCGCATTATTTAGATTTATTAGAAGATGTTAACGGCAGTCTATTAATTTATGCCGGCGGGTATAGCTCAGTGGTCAAAGCGTTTGTTTTGCAAGCTAAAGGTTGTGTGTTCGATCATCGACGGAGATTTAATTTTTTTTTTTAATCGATTTCTGAGCTCTAAAATACCCCGGTTGGTGTGAATTTGATCCCTCACCCGTAAAATTACAGTCATAGCCTATTAATTAAATTTGGTGGTAGACGAAAGTCGTCCTGTGAAGACCACCCATTCATAGTAAATTCCTGTAATAATAAGGATGATGCGTGAATGTAACACTCCACATGCAGCGCTTAGCCATATGCATCATGGTAAGCGTCATAGAATTCCACGGATGAGACTTCAGAATTACTATCACCATCTGTCGGTATTCTCCTGCATGTGCTTACATAAAAATAATAATATATAATATAAGAAAGTAAAAAAACTTAAAATCACTGAAATTAGGTATAAGCTATTATTTATTTGAGACAAAGACGTTACAAGTATAGATCATAAAAAAATATAATAAATACCAATTATTTATGTAAATTCAAGTATGTAACTGTATCAAACTGTTGTATATTTATTGCCTAGAAATTTATGTTTTTGAAATTTCATGTTGGATGTTTATGTAGAAAAATTCTACATCAATTATATGTATTTTATTTGTTGTGTTGATTATCAATTTTTTTAGAATATTTAAACTTAATAATATAATGATGGTATTGGTTTAATGCACCTATAAGACATCTAATATTTGCCGTAATCTGCACTTTGATGATGACGCATTCACAGTTAATCCTGGAATTATTCTGTCTATGGAGGTAGAGGTGCTAATCAAGTCAACTGTCAGCCGTTGTCACTGTTGATGTTGATATTATATACACGACATTCCACTTAACTGTCAAAGCTACTCAAACCTTATGACATATCCTTTCTATCTAAAAATCTACGAGTACCAACAATATTTTATGACTTACTTCAGTAGATTATGTACATTATAAATAAGTCTTATTCTTGTAACAAAATATAAGTTTAGTTAGCTTCAAGAACAGATGCTTTTGCAGGATATTAAGGATATGATGGTTGACTTTGTGAGGAATGACGAGGTAATAAAGCCTTCAATTCTACTGTCGGTCAAGAGTCAAACGTAGATCTGGCTGGGACATGCTACCATAAACCACAGTTGCTTATTATATAAGCTTCTGGGCTTTCACCATATGCGACAGAACTTGTATTGAAATAAATCATTATTTAAAAAAAATTAAGATTTATTTTTCCATGAATCACGTTGAGCAACAATAATTAACAGAAGCGAAAAGTCAGTTCATCAGTTCTTCGTTTGGAAACTATTAAATAGTTGATTATTTACAAACGAAGGACCGATGAAGCTTTCAGTGATTTTATGACAAGGATCTTCTTTTTTGTGATTAGTAGTTGATCATCGTAATTCGTGTTACAACAACACAAAAAATTATGTGCTGTAGAAGCACAGTAAGCGATTGTAAAAATTTAATTTCGATCGCAATATTTGGTTCATTTTTACCTCCAATATTTGTGCGTAAGCAAGAAAGCAACTAAACAATTAACTAAGATATTTTTTATATTGTGATATACGCGAAAAATGCAATAATTCAAACGTACTAATTGATTTAATAATAATGAAATATATATTTTTTGTACAACCAAATACTAACAAGTAATATATTTGTACGTGCATCATGTAGTGTGAAACATTTTTCAGAACAACGCTCGTAAAACTTCATTATAATGTTAATAAGAAAATAAGAAAAACACGCGACTCGTGTTTTGGCTTGTTTTTTGGCTCGGCGGTAAAGCATATTTTTATTTCCATTTCTGCATGTAAATTTTATTTATGCACTGCTCAAAGTGCCTCTGAAATTGCAGCCATTTTTCAGGATATTCTTCAGGAGATTTTTTCAGTTCCTCGGGCCGGAAGTGGTCCCGCTGGTTCGGCAGTTCGCCGCTGAGACGAAGTGCGAAATATATTTGCATAAATCAGGCCGGCCACACGCGATAAAGTGCAGCCGAAAATAATATAAAACAAACGACGTTCCAGCAAAGTGTTCTTTCGTAGACGAAATTGTTTACTAACGTTTCAGGGGCACCGTGGAGTAGTGAAGTAGTGGATACAATGCATTATTTTTCTCATATTTTTCTTGAAAAAAGCATATATATTGTCACCACAACGTTACCATAGAAACATATATTTAAATTTGAAAACATGTTGATATCAGCATTATATAGTCCCTGCTGACTGGTACCGAAAACCTCGATATACATACTATTGTCTCTTATTTCTGTTCGCTTGTCAGACATGACTGTGTGTCGCCATATTGGCGTTAGTTATATAGATTGTCACTTACGGCGCTGGTGACCACACGGGTCAGTGGTGTGCTGATGGCCGAGAAGGTCGCAGTACGGCCGGCCGGCATGTCATTCCGCCTAGGCCGGAAGCTTGTAAATTTTATCATAAATATATGTCGATGTGCTTCTGAAAAAGTCTGTGTCATTAATCTGCTCCTAATCCTGCCATTACGCGACTGAATAACAACCTTTTTGAGAGAGAGAAGGATGTTAATGTAATACGTTAATGTTCTTCTATCATATTCATTACATATTACAACAAATTTTGCCATTCAGTAGTGACAGCAGTCTATACCTTGTTCCAAGACATATCTGCACCTTAAGGTTCTGGGAACATATTATAGTACCTGGAAATCACAAGGGAGATTTGAAGAAATGGCCGCTATAGTATCCGAGGCTTATTTACGACAGATTTGTAAAGCAATTAATGGAAGTAATTTTTCAGTAGATTTCATAACTAATCCGACGTTGACATGGCCTGGGCCATTTGCTTTTAAGGGGTGCACAGCATAACCAACGATACGCGGTATGCAACAAGCATTAACCCATTTATGTTTTGTTCAGCGTCCAATGTTGCTTTACTTCGATGATTTAGCGAAAACCGTCTATATTGTGCTATTATCGCTGGTCTATAATATTTACGCAAAATCGATTTTTTTAATTTTTTTTTTCAACCGATGTTTTTATATGTACAAAACGAAGTTATAAATAGCATTGTTAAAAGATAACATAATTTTACTTTACAAAATCCTGGGATTCGATTTCGAAACTGATATGCGATCAGTTTCGGTGAAGATCGTAACCATTCGTCCACCATTCCCTTCGTCAAAGTGAGATATATTAATATTTTTACTAACCCTTTCATTACGGCTCGGTGGAATACAAATTGAACTGTCAATTTTAAAACAAGTATTTGAAGCATAAATGTACTTATCTGACCTATTTTCATATTTCACATTGGTTCTTGTATCCTTTAGCTACCAGATGATGCATAAAAAACTATTTTAAGAAAGTAGCAAAACCATATATCACGGCTACCGATTTTAACGGTAGGGGCATCTTACACGGCATATATTGGGTACCGATGCTAACAGGTTAATATCGTACATGGCTGAGTATCTTCGAACTAATGATCACGTGGGGACACTTTAAATTTTCTTCGTCGGTATTTTCTTTAAAATTTGGCATAAAAATTTCGTTTATAACGCGTGTCGCTGGTTCACAATGACTGCTGGGTACATCATATTTTAACAGAAGAATAAAGACCTCACCGCATAAAAAATTAAGAATAATTATAATGGGTTTTACACCCGGGCGGCTGGATGGGGGTTGCCCACCAGACAGGGGAGGAGGAACCGGAAGTCAAAGAGCAGAGGAGTGAATCCAGCGGGAGACTCGTTGGGTTCATGCAAATAGGATTAACGGACTGTATGTTAACTTTTGGGTTTGGTTTCACGGAGGTTAAGCATGCTAAATTTTTATATTTTTAAAATTCCTATGTCCGTTCCATATCTGGAGCATGTGGTCATCACAAAGTGCCGCCAATCATTTCTGTCAGTTGCAATTGACCATGGCTCGACTCAATAGATTTTCGCACTCGAAAGTCCACCTGGAAACATATATGGTTTCCGAAGACCTCCAGGGTAGAAGCCCGAGGACTTGAAGAGAGTTGTATTCGAGACATATTTTGGGTGATTTGTGTTGGGTAGTCTGTACACAATAAAAAGCGATTTTAAATCGGAAAAATAAGGACATTCATAGCTAATCCTCTTAATTGATTATAATTGAAGTCAAAAATAATAATGATTGAGATCTATTGGCTAAAAACATTAAAAAACTATCTGGCAACGCTCATGGAACGGGCATAGTTCCACTTTGGTTTCAAGTTTGAGAGCTACTACCGCTAGTCGTGGTAATAGCCGGAGTGGCCCACTCCCACTCCCACTCTCTTCCCTCTTCCTTCACAGTGAAGTATGAAAGAGTGTTATGCCAATATAGTGTCGCGCTTCCTGCAGATCGTCGAGACCCAACATCGAGGCACTCACAGCGCGAATTTGTTTCCAATGTTCAAAAAATACCTTCGATCTACCCGATTAATTCTGATTATTATTAATATTATTTTTTAAATCAATGCGTAAATATATTATGGAGGAATAGCTAAACTCTTAACCTTGATTTATTATATTTATAGATATTGATGGTCATTAGAAGCTATGTGTAGAAGATACACATCACAGGGAAGGAAAGGTTAAGGAGATTGATGGTTATTTTGACGCTTCCGAGGCTTGGACTATTTGTGTCTACAGATCGGCTTAACCTTACCAGCGACACATGGTTAGCAACAGGCTGTGTCCCATCAAAGTTTTGTGCCGTGCTACTATAAATGTAATGTAACTTTGGTGATCCAACAATAACCCCACTTATCATGTACTATCGCCGCTGACTATATTATAAATTTATTTATAATACTCGTATTTATGTTAAATTTTAAATATTTTTTCTGATCGCTAAAATAACCGATCTCAAAATGGAGCGTACAGCCATTGCAAAAAACAAAAGGAAGTCCATAGTTAAGCTTCACACCTAAAACTTGCCGATTATATCCTTCAGTATTGTAGTGGATGCTTCTTGATGGAGTGGACTTTACCCGCCTCACACCCGCATCACACCGGAGGACAGTTAAGTCTCCTTAATGATGCGCTCATTCAGATTATGATCAAGCAACTGATAAGACCAGTGGGAGTCCCCTCTGAACAATTGTGGCCACTGCACAAGAGTGCTAAAAGAAAAAACTTGTGAAAGAGATTAGAATCGCATGCACGGGTTGAAAAGAGATAGATATGGAAGATACGAAAATACGAGCAAATATTGTAAATGCGAGGAATTTTTTTTTAGTGGCCACAAAATCTGCATGCCCGATAGGGCTGAGGCGATTCCCTCGAACTGCATCGAGAGGAACTGACTCTTTGCTCACTCCTCTTTGCAACGAGAGGAACTGACAGTCCTAGAAAAGGGGGCACCACAGGGGCAACTAGGGTATGAAACGAAATCAAATGAGTACAATCTGTCATTAAAATTACTTCTTGATGATGAGAATTTTTAAGAAAAGGTAAAAGATGATGGTAATGGCTATATGTTCAGATGTAAGAAGGTTCTCGAATAGCCAAAAAATATTTTTATATTTTCTTAAATACCTGGTTTTCTATTTGCACCCAGGGTCGAATTGGCATTAACGCCCTGGTGGGCATTTGGCTGCATAAATACACTTGAAGCAGCCCGGCGTAGAGGATATGCAAACTTTGTCCATTCGAGCAAATGCTATAAATCTAAACAATAATAATGATTTTTCTTTATAAACTATCGGTTGGAAAATCCTAGACAAGGCATTCTCAAACTTTTTGTATCAATGAGAAAAAAATCATATTTTATTTATGAGAGATTTTATAGAGAAGCACCTTGTTATTTGAACGCTATATATTCATAATAATGAATTGAAATGTATGATATTGTAAAAAAAAAACTACAAACGTATTCGTATGCAACTACAATGGGCAGCTTTTGTAAAACTTTAGTACTTTATTAAATATATTTTAAGAATTAAATGTAAAATTATTTTTTAAATATTAAATAGTCAACGATATTTTAATCATCATCATTATCAGCCACTGTCCGTCCACTGTTGAACGTAGGCCTCCTGCATGAGTCTCCATTCTCTCCGATCTTCCATCTTCCGCTTCCAGACAACTCCCGACATTTTTCTGATGTCGTCAGTCTATCTTGTAAGGGGTAAGTCAACGCTTCGTTTGCCAGTCCAACATTTTTCTTTCCCATAAGACCGTCGTATCTTCAACAGATAAGTCCTGTCCATTGCCACTTGAGTCTGCTTATTCGTTGGGTAGCCTCCACTACGCGAGTAGCGTAAGTTACCCAAGAGGTTACAGAGAAACGCAGAAAGTTTCGTCCCCGGCAAATGACCGAAAATTGACAATCTTTTATCTTGAATAAACATTAATGTACTTTTCGCAAAGTTCTTTGTGTTGGTGAACTGCTTCTCATCCCTCCACCACGCGTCTTGATGACGATCCTGGCGAAATACAGTCGCCCTTGATAAACGGGGGATGTGAGTATAAATGTATTCGTCAATAGTCTGACCCTCGCTGGTGAGTGAGAGAACAAATACGAGTATTTTTAAATTTCCATCTTCATCAAAATATTCATACTTTTGTTATTTACAATACAATGTTCTTAATAATGTTTATTATAATGATAATTATAATGTTTAATCCTACAACATATATCTTTAAACCATCGTTTTTTTTTTCAAATAAAATCCGTTCACTAATCGACAGTAAAAATAAATAATGTAATTAAATGAACAATCAAAAGAATTAGAAATTCCGCTTAGTTTAACGGCTCAATAAAAACCATTATAATATGAGTATCATAACGTTATCTCTCGGCTCCTTAGTAAACAGATAAATACGGTCCAAATTCCTTGTCAAAAGTTCTAAATCTTAAAGGATAAAAGTATATTCGAATTATTACTATTGGCGGCATTTCAAGTCTGTTTGTTTTATTTATTTATTTTACCAAAGGAAATGACCGAAAGGTTTTAGAGATCGACTGTAACGTGCGAATTCTAAGGTACATTTCTTAGCCAAGCATTTTTTTTAAATTATTATTATTCCATTTTACTAAGTACAAAAATAAAATTGTCCAGGGTTTAGCCGTGTGTGGCGACTTTCTCTGCTTCAACATTTGCAGGGGTCGTCTTCAGGATTGATGATTTTGTGACCGTTGAAAGCGTCGAGCTCATCATCCAATTTCTTATAAAATGCTGATTATTGAAAACACAAATATTTCTCTGGTACTACAGCCGCAGTCTATGTAAGTTTTGAAAGACTGTCGAGGATGCTTCCTCACCATGTCATCTTTTACCTAAGTGAAACCATCGTATCCCCAATTTGCTCGTAATATTCTAGGTTAATAACTTTTTTATTTTTTATGTAAACAGATACAGAAGAATACCGACAGATGTGATAGTAATTCTGAAGTCTCATCTGAGAAATTCTATGACGCTTAATATGGTGCATATGACTAAGCGTTGCATGTGGAGTGTTATATACAGAAAAGCGCATATTTTTTGTCGAATATGCTAGTTTATTTTTATTTTTTATGTAAACACATACAGTAGAATACCGACAGATGGTGATACTAATTTTGAAGTCTCATCTGTGGTATTATAGGACGCTTACCATGGTGTATATGGCTATACGCTGCATGTGGAGTGTTGATCCGCCATCGTCATTGACTACAGCCCGAGATTTACGCTTTATCCTTATTATTACAGGAATTTGCTATGAATGCTATGACTGGCATTTTACGGGTGAGGGTTCAAATTCACACCAACCGGGGGTATTTTAGAGCTCAGAAATCGTTTTTTTTTTTTTTTAATTTCCTTCGGGGATCGAAACCTTTGGCTTGCAAAGCAAAGCTTTGACCATTGAGCTATACCCGCCGGCAAACTGTTCTATTCAATTCGTTTTTCTGAAACAATTGATGCGTATAAAGAATTTGATGTATAGTATGTGTATATTTAATTACTAATAATCATCTTGAGTTTCTACGGAAAAAAAAATCGCTCTCCATTTAATTTTATATGTTTACTTAGACATTTACCGTTTTTAATGAATATATTAATCAAAGGCTTCATTGAAATAACTGTATTGAAGCTAATCGATTAATGTTTGTCCTTCGTGATTCTTGGTTTTCGGGTTGGAACATGTGAAGTGGTTACCTTCTTTCAATATTTGTATTTCGACGGCGTGCGTGCCTCACGCACTCTAGAAAACAATAATATTATGCCTAAGAAATTAAAGCAAGATTGCTTGGCAAGCCTAAGGTCGTGGGTTCGATCCCCGATGGAGATTAAAAAAAAAAAAAAAACTATTTCTGATCTCAAAAATATTGTTGGTGTGAATTTGATCGCTCACCCGTAAAATGCCATTCATAAACTAATATTCAAAACTGTTTTTAGACGAAAGTCGTTCCGTGAAGACCACCTATTCATAGTGAATTCCTAGTATAATAAGGATGATGCGTGAATGTCGAGCTGTAGTGTATGACGTTGACGGTGCAACATTCCACATAAAGCGCTTAGCAATATGCAGCATTGTAAGCATCATAGAATTTCAGAGATGAAGCTTCATAGACAATGTCACCATCTGTCGGTATTCACCTGAATGTGTTTATATAAAAAACATAACATAAAAAATACACAACTTTATATTTAAACGAAAAATAAATAAAACTAAAATAACTTCTTAGGTTTTCACGGCCAGATTTGATATTGTGGCTTTTAGGTGTAGCCGTGTGTGGAGAATTATTTCTTTCCAATATTTCAACGCCATTGTAGGGGTCTTCTTCAGCGTTGATGATTATTCTTAGTGTCATGCAATGACGGTCGAAATATTGGAAATAAGTAATTCGCCACACACGGCTTAGCCCAAAAGCCACAATAACATTAATAAAACTGTTTTACAATTTAATTTGTTTCCGTAAATATTGTGAAAAAGAATATGTTTTGTACTCTTCAACGTAAATATTCAAAATTCGTGAAAATATGACTATATGCTCCAATTTGGGGCAAATAATGCACGGAAATAATAGTTTATTGAGAAATAAAAATATTTTAATTAGTTATTAATGCAATAACTTAATTTGCGAATTATTCTGATATTCTGATTCAATAATGCACCAGTACTTGTGGTATGAAAAAGAGTGATAGTCGAAACGTGTTGATTTGAAAGATTTTTTCAATATATTTTTTCTTTGTAAACACATACAGGAGAATACCGACAGATGCTGATAGTAATTCTGAAGTCTCATCTGTGGAATTCTATGACGCTTACCATGATGTATATGGCTAAACTCTGCATAAGGAGTGTTAATCCGCCAACTTCATAGACCACAGCCCGAGATTCACGCATCATTCAGATTATTACAGGAATTTTACTATAAATGTGTGGTCTTCACGGGACGACTTTCGTCTAACAACAATTTTAATAAATAGGCTATGACTGGCATTTTACGGGTGATGGATCAAATTCACACCAATTATTTTAGAGCTCATAAATCGATTACAAATACTTTATTTTTATTTTTAATCTCCGTCGGGGATCGAACCCACGACCTTGGCTTGAAAAGCAAATGCTTTGACCATTGAGCTATGACCGCCGGCACAATAACTTCATTTGCGAATTATTCTAATATTCCGATAATGCGCCAGTACTTGTGGTATGAAAAAGATTGTTATTCGAAACTACGTGTTGATTTGAAAGATTTCTGTTGTGTGGTGCGAATTTGGAGCGGATAAATCGCACAGGTGATCGTCCTCTGAAAAAATAATGTCCCCACATGCAGATGATTTTTCCGGTCGCGAATATTTCGCATCATTCAGTCATTGCGTAACCGGCGATGCTCCGCGCCGTACAGAGCTAGTGCCGGGCGATAGAGCAGGCCTGGCGGACCGAGGCCCATACCCGCCAGTCTTCATGCGACCGCCGCGGCCGTAGCATCACGCCATACTAGCTCCCTACCGCGCACAGCGACGAAAAATATTTACGATCACCAAATAATAGAGCACCCTTAAATAACAAGAAATTAAAAAAAAAACATTAAAAAACGTGTTTTAAGAATACTCAAAAAATCATAAATATTCATGTGAAAAATGCATTTTTTTAGTTTTTTTTTATGATGATGTGATGATGATTTTTTTTTATTGATTCATTGATTGAAGAGAAGGCGCCACAGGTGTTTTTTTTTGCATTTGTGAAAATGATGTGATTTTTGATGTGAATTTTCTCATGGATTAGCCGGATGGGGGGTCAATGATATGCGACCCTTAACTTTTCCGAAGGGAAATAAACTTTTTTTAAACGTAAGTGTTTTAATTTTTTTTTATTCATTGATTTTTTTAGTGTTCAATTGTTCTACGAGAAATTATATTACTCACATTTTGTAAGTTATACATATTTTTATTTTTGATGGCATGTTTTGACTTTGCTTAAGAATGCACAAACATGTCGTAAATAAAATGAAATTATAAGGGAGATACATTTTAATTTTCAGCATTGAAATAATAATGGTTTAAAAATATATTTACGAGACAGAAAGCTAAAAGAGGTAGTTATATATTTTGTTATAAAGTTAAGCAATCGTAATTTTACTCCACGTGATCTAAATCAATGTTACGATAAATATAATTAATGACCAAATAATAATTATTAAATCAATCAATAAATTTGCCATTTAAATGTTTAAATAATATTAAAAAATATCTATGCAGTGACTTGTAAAATAACCTACAAAAAGTCAAATTTAAAGTGTTTTTTTTTCATCTTACCAATGCTAGTTAGATTTGAAAGAAAAGCGTAATTCTTCTTATGCAATATGTGTAGGTAGGAAGTGATTTTCTTATAGTGCGTCTGAGTTAATAATGTTACGTAGAATTTTCACACAATATCAACTTGTATTCAAACGCAGTTTTATGATGTTATAGAGTAAAACGCGTGAATGTTTGATTTTATATTGTGATATTGTTACATGTGTTCTATAAAATACATCGATGGTGCTGAAAGTGAATTTTTTACAAATTATTTCAATAAATTTACTTTAAACTCGTAATATTACAAGTATTAATTGACAAACGTTTTTTCAGTCTGCAGTTTCACGAAGAGTTATAAGTTACAAATAATTTCAGTGTTACTTACTCTTACTTTTTTGACATTCTTGAACGTTACAGGATCATTCTAGATATAATGATATCATTTACAAGGCTTATTTAAATAAAAATCATCATTCTTGGCATGATGAAAGAAAGGCAAAGAAAACATGTTCATTTTTTAGACTTTAAGGAACGTCCACTGTAAGACACTTTTACAAATAACTTGGTATAGAGCTCTGCACTCTCGATTAAAGCTACGAAATAAGAGATCGTACTTTTTCACACTAGTCTCTTATTTCGCATGAAACAACTTGTATACTTAAATAATTATGTAGCTATGGATGATTTTGAACCTAAAAATTCAATCTAGATAACGAAATGTTGTAATTGTTTTAAGCGTCCTTATAAAATAAGAAAAAAAGTGCTATCGTATTTTATTTTGATTTATAATTTAAACGATAAATACATTTTTACTTTTCATTCCACTTACACTTTTTAAATTCGCATAATACAAAGGTTTATTTTATAAGTATTTGTGTTAAAAACAAAGTATTATTCGATACAATTTATGAAGTTTTATACCGTATTTTAATCGTGGTGTTTTTTTTAATCTGTGGTTTCTATGACGCATGCTATCTCACGAAGATGGCTTAACACTGTATGTATGAGCGTTAATATACCAATGCTATACGTATAACCCGGTATTCACGCATCTTTAATTTTTAAGCGGATTGACTATGAATAGATAGTGTTCACTGGATGTCTACTATCATATTATATACATTTTCTATAATAATAATAATAATAATAAAGTTTTTATTCCAGCAGGATTGGGTGGGTTGTGCAATACCCAATCTGCCATATTTTTAAATACATAGCATTGAACAATGTTTTAATTTTGTGAAGATAAAATAAAAATTAAAATAAAATAAAATAGTATTTCATGGTGGTTTGTGCACCATCTCCATCCATCGATGGCTCAGGGAGGAGTTGAGCCATTCAGAAGCAGCCAGGATGATGATGTTGTTGGACCTCCTTATCCTGCTCCAGAAGCCGGCAACACGGTGTCGCAATAATGCTGGAAATGAATGGACTCCGCCCTCCACAAACATGTCAGATGCGCTACAAAATCTAGGGAGTTGCATAAGTTGGCGGTATGAGTTATTATACGCAACTTTGAGCTTCTCCCACTCTCGTTTAGGATAGTTAGACCAGAGTTCTGAGGTATACAGTGCCATACAGTGTGCTTTGAATAGCACTTTCCTGACAGCATTATTGTGTGTGAGAAATTAGTTTGATAGACATAAAATGAGTGATTTATTTAATCGTTTTTTTAAGATCGGAAATTAGTTCGACACTCCCTAAACTTGCACCAACAGGCGGTGACCCATCCAAGTTTTGGTCCACTATCAATGTTGCTTAACTTCAGTGAACCAAAGAGAACCGCGCTTACGATGTGCTATTGTCGCTGTACAATCGATTATATATGAACTTTTTTTTATAAAGTGATTTTTTTTTATTTTCCTTGAGGATAAGACCCGTGATATCTCGCATAGTAGGTGAGCGTCTTACTCTAGGCCACCGTCTCGGTAAATTTATAGTATTATCTCTTGTAGTAAGTCGTTTGTCGATGATTACTTTGATTTCAAGTACTCGGTAGGCTAGTGGGTAATGCTTTCGATAACGCATTTGCATGCATCCGGTTCAAATCCTCGTCAACATTAATATACTTGAGAGTGCGTTGTTTTTCACGGCCAGTTTTCTAATTCATGGCTTTTGGGTTGAGTCGTGGAATTGTCATAGTTTTATTGAAACATTAACATATTATATCAGATTTCTGAAAATTATAATACAATATTGTAAAACATGATAATTTGACAATGTTATTAATAATAATATATGCAACGTTTGCTTAGAGGTAAATCGTTCGCCTTTTATGCGAGAGGTTATGACTTTGATCTGTTGATCACCACGGAAATTTAGAAAAATGATTAGTCCAACGTAAAATTGCCTGTCGTAGCATATTAATCTTAATTGGTGATATTCAAAAGTCCATTAGTGAATACCACACATTCGCAGTGAGATAAAGCAGAAATGGACGTTGAGTGAATGCTAGGTTATAGTTTAATGACGTTCGTGGATCATTATTCCAGAGCATAATATAATCCAAATTTGAGGTTTTTAAAGATTTTGGGACGCCTGCTTTTTATTAATGGCTATACAATTTACAATGCACGGTACGCGATTAGGTTAGCGAGACAGCCAGTGCACCAGTTGTCCCGTGCGCCAAATGTCCCGTGCACCAGACGTCCAGTGCGCTTCACGTCGTTACCAATGATTTGTTGAACGAATTGTCTGGGGACGATGGGTTGTGACTCCGTTTTGGACATGCCGATTTGTGGTGATGCGATATGCTCTAGATTAGAAACATCCGAGTATTTAGAAAAAAAAAACTATATACAGCATTCTTTTTGAAATAAAATTAAATACTTGAATGTTTTCATAATATATCACATTCAGAAAATTGTATTCTCTGAAATATGATTATGGTTTCGCACACTCTGTATTCAGTGATTATTTAGTGATTGAATAAGCTCACGAAATCATTTTGAAATTTCAGTGAGTACCATTTGCTCAACGAGATCCATGTTAAAAAACATGGCATACAAACATTTTTAAATTAAATTATGTAGTTTCATAAAGTACTGCAAGTTAATAATCTTAATGTACTAAGTATGTAGTTGAAAGTGACCTTTAACGAGCATACTCTACTTTACTACGCTAGTCACTTTGTTTCAACCTTCACTTACCTTTTTAATGAGCCTCTCTGAGGACGACGTTTTCAGTGCATTTTCAGCCATTAAAGTAGATATAAATTTCATGATTTACTCCGCAATTTGACATAAAATATGCGTGTCGATAAAATTTCAATGTCGGATTTTTAAAAAAGAAATTTGCGCCGTTTGTACAGTTTTGAGATGCTGCTTGAAAAGAAAATATCTGATCTTTCGTGATAAACAAAGTAAAGTTGCCACTGAAGATATCTTGATGTTGCAATATCTTACCTAAATATCAGTCAGCGCGCAGCTTAAATATGAATACCAAAAAAAAGGGCAAAAAAAATCGTTTCAACCTTTTTATATCATTACGATGTTTTTTTTCATATCCTTTATACATTATTAACATACTCTTATAGTCTACTAAAATGCCGCCTATCAGTCCTATCAGATGGAATTTTTTATAAATTTTTCAAAGACTCTACACCTGAAGGTCGATCTTGAAACATTTTTTTCTCGATGACGTCCAGAAGAGAAGATAGGGGACTATTTTTTTTTTCAATTTTATTTATTTCTTTCAGAAACATTACAAATATAAATCTATTTCATACGATCCTGAAATAAGATATAATACAAGAGAAACAAATAGGTATTTACTATTTTTAACAATAATTATTAAAATGTCCCGCAGCTAACAGAAGACTCCATTAAATTACTTTGATAAATAAATTCGCGGAGCTCATGTCGAAACTGGGCTTCTCTCAAGTGGAACATATTAATATTAGAGGTGATATGGTTGAACAGTCTGATCACTCTCCCAAGAGGCATAGTCTCTGGCAGATTAGTATTACCTCTAGGAAGAACAAACAATCTGATGTTATATCCCAGGCACATTTTTGGTAATTTGTTATTAACATTTTTTAATGACATTAGATAACTAATTAGCCCGATGCTCCCAAAGCTTGGGACATTCGATACAATGGAACAATTTCACCCAACCAATGATACGCGGTAAGCAACAGGCGGTAACCCATCTAAGTTTTCTGTAGTTTTTAGTAACTTTATTATTAGGTCTTGTCCATGGGTATTCGTTATTTTATGTATGAAGGTATGGTTTTTGTTTCAATAAAGATTTATGAAAATAGCTTGGTTACAAAATTGTAAATGAAATTGTAATTAAATGGGTAATAGACGGATCGGCGGTCTATAGATCGTCTTCACGAACGTAAAGAGAGTTGTCCCCTTTCTCTACTGTTCATAGTTCCACAAACTATTAACAGTCTATTATATATATATATCAAAACAAACATATTATGTGTTAAGTTGTATATATTTTTATTTATTGTGCGAACCGTGTAATTTATTACGGGCCGTTAAAATTTCTAAATATATTTTTTAATTCTAAGCATTTCCCTTATTTATTGACACAACCGTGTGTTTATTACGCAAATGTATATTTTTGGAGCTCCAGGTCAATCACCCTGCCTCTCAAAAACAAATAGTTTTTGGCCTAAGATGACATCGGAATAATTGAGGTTACCTTTTAAGAATTGCTGAGGTAATATGCTCCAATATGAGAGCAGCCATAGCTGTTTTTCTGTTGACATTAAGATGCACACGATTGCAGTTAATTGCGGTGTACATGATGTATTCTGTAGAAATTTGTAACATAGAGCTGAGTTCTAATAGTGTAGAGTTTAGATTTCTTATCAGAGTGTTCTTGTTTGTTCCTGCCTATTCGACTTTTCTCTCCTTCTATTTCTAAAAAACTAATCGTAATAGCTTCGAAATTAGTAATTTATAACTTCAGATAGATGCAATCATAGTGATATAATAATTTAAATAAAAGTAAAATATTGGAGGTCGTACAGGCGGCACATTGTTTTGATCGAGTATTGCAGAAAATCAAGACTTTTTTCTTCATTATTATAACTTTGAAGCATTTAAAAAATATATATAATTGCGCGTGGTACCCTGCAAGTTACACACAAGGTTAGATTATGCGTCTGACAAACAGTTGAAGAACGTAGGAGTCTATTCCATGTCAGCCTCGTTAGCCGCGCCCGTAGCCCTGATGATTTCTTTGATGAAATTTAACAGCAAGGGACCGTCAGAACTAAGCAGCAGTTCTGGAAAATCCTCCCAAGAAATGGCAGAGACTCCTAGGTGACAACACAGAAAGCGTCTTCTATTCTTATGGATGATGTACTCCATCAGAGAATGTCTCACTGCCTGCATCACATGGAATTATAAAAATGATTTGCTACATATTTGTAAGTTAATCAATTATTTAACATGTCTATTCATCTCGTGGGTTGAGCCACACCTTGGCAGCAAATGGTCTAGGCCTCGGGATCGTCGGTATAATAATCAGATATAGCTGCTGTATCTTCGAGTCCCCGGGTTCCTATCCTGGAGGTCATCTTGAACCTTATACGTTACTAGGTGCAGAGATGTCATGGGAAAAGGCATGGATAATGGCAACGGTCAGAATAGAGAAAATTTGTGGTGACCACATTTAAAGGAGCGACCATGGAAAGGATAGATCTACATTGGCTTATTTAGAATTTTACTAAGTTTTATTATTATATATATATATTAATTTCATGTTTTTTTATTTTCATAATGGTTAAAAAACAAGGAAGACAGATTTCTATTTATTGATTGTCAATGTTAAATTGTAAATGTTTAAGTGCAAACTATTGAAGATACAATCGTATAACAGTCACTGTTACATTGAGCGTTAAACAACCCGCCAATAATTACTTCAGGACATTAAATCGACAAGTTGTCTCCGCGCAAAGTTTATTTAAGAGCAATCGTCTTTTGTGGTGGACATATGCATATCACTTGTGGTAGAAGTGTAATATTTGATTCTCTTCCGTTTTTGGTTTTGAGGTCGTTGCTCCCGCGTGTTTCCCGCTTGTAATAAACATAACCAAGTTTACGGTCATATTTTTTCACGAAAAGAATTTGGCATACATTTAACCTGCGTGTGTGGCGCTTACGACCGACGGCACGCGTGCCAGAACTGGCAAAAAAATAATTCACGATTTATTTTTGCATATTTGCTCCTTATCTGGAGCATAGAGTCCCCAATAACTGTTATTATCCGTACCTTATCCTAGGTCATCTCTCCATTTGAATCTTCGCCTAACACATAAATAAGATACAAATAATTTTATAAAAAGTAGCTGTATATTAAATATATTGGTGGGGCATATAGTCGCAATAAATTACCGCCACATACTCATACTTCTGTCAGCTACCATTGTACATCATTTATTCCAAGTTATTTATCTCTTTTCCTGGAGATCTACGTGGGAACGTTCCCGGTGGTATCCAAGGAGAGAGGCCGAGTTCTTAAAGAGAAGGCACTGTAGTATTAGAGGCATGTATTCAATATTTTTTCTCTAGTTTACAAAATTTAGTTGTGAGAGGCGTCTTAAATCAACAAATTGTTGATTTTTATGCGTTGGTAATCAACATTTATCAGATCATTACTGCAATGCTCCATTAAGCAATTTTACCATTATCCAGATTAAGACATAGATTTTAAGTAAATATCTAATAGCTGTCACAGAATAACAAAATTCAAAGCTCCGTTTTTTATAATACTTGTTCTCTAGTCTATTTGCACGACTGTCTACTACACAAAGTTTCCGGCAGAACATTAGTATAGAGAGCTAACTTAGAATTAGATCATAGATCTGCAAATAGGGTGTGCTTACACCATCTGTCATATATTAATGAAAAAATACAGAAAAGAATCTTAATAGACTATGACAGGTATTGAGCTATAAATGAGGTTTTCTATCGCTGCGATAGACAGAAAAGTATTAAGAATACAGGTGTGGATACCTTGTACTGGCCGCCAATATTTATTGGTCCACTTTTTGTTCCTGGTTCGTCATTAAGACTTTCATTTTTACAGCGAATTCGCTTGGATTATAATTGTTTGCTCGTTCTTGAAATTCAGTCTCGCTAAGAAAAAAAAAAATTTTGCGAGGAACGATGTAAGAAACAGATACATTTTGTAACAAACGTAATTAATTAAATTATATAAAGTGGATCGGGAGAATTCCATTGGTCGATCAAAAAAAAAATGTGACCTTGCTAGGACATGTATTACAGATGCAGTTGTTGATTTTTCTTTATCTCCAGAAAAAAGCCATCAAAGGAGACAAATTTAATGTGCGGTTCTTGTTAGTTGATGTAAGTAAAGTAACATTGGACGCGGATCGAAACATGGATGGGTCATTCATTGTCCGTCGCTTACCGCCTATCACTGATTGGGTAGGACTAATTGGTCAAGGCGTCGGGAATGTCGTTTAAATCATCTAATCTCTTTAAAAATACTGATCAATAAAACACCCATATATGGATACTCGTAAGTCGTACTACAGGTACAATCTCTTCAAGATAAAGATCGTTGGGATCAACATATCTTTCTGTGATAAATGTCCAGACTTTCAGGCCCAGAAATGTCTTTGGGTAAAACATGGACAATGAGAGCTGAAATAACTGTATGGCAACAATTAGTGGTGAATATATTTTACATATAGAGAACGAATATGAGAAAAAGAAAGATTTTTGACGAAACATCACCTATTGGGTCACATTTTACATACAAATTGTTGTCATTTGACAATGATCCGTGAATACTGTGATGAATCTACACGTTTTTTTGAGTAATTCTTCAACAATACGCACAAAATTCACTTTCGAGATTTCTTCTTCACGCTTTGGCGGTATTTTTGAGCACGTGTTTACATAAAAAAACACCTTTGTACTGTTGCTGAAGCGATTAATATGCGTGCCTTTTATGGAGGCTTGAAAATCAATTATAAAAACGTAACTGTACATTTTTTTGATACGTTTTTTACGAGCGTTAATTGAATTACGATGATAAATCTTTATAAACGATCAAAATGAATACGATTGAGTATTGTAAACTATGCGTATTGGTAAGTTTTAGTTAATGGGACCATTAGTTGTTGTTTTTGATGGATTGTTACCGAAACCACGTGTAGTTTTAAAAACATAGCTTTCAAAATTAAAGTAGATTAAAGACCTACATTTAATACGCTCACTAAATCTCGACTAAAAATTTGTATTTTTTTAAGTATGACAAAACATACAAGAAAATTCCATCATTATATGACGCTTGAGAACTTTTATTTGAGGATTCTGTCAACGTATTTAAGGGGCTCACTGTGTACATCTAATATCTGATTAGAATTAGGCACTGCTACCACAAGATACCACAAACGGTAGCTGCTCATTATTCAAGCCAATATATTCACATTTAAGAGTTAAAAGTTTTAAATAATCTAAAATGTGTTTGAGAAAACAGTGGTACCCAAGCATTCTTGAGATCGTCCTTGTATTATTTGACAAGATACTATACTCCTACAAATTTAATAATAAAAAACTAAAGTAATAATATTAAGCTTGTGAATAAATGAATACTGATAGAATAATAATAAAAATATACATACTTTGAATATATACTATGGCGACATCTGTTGTACGATAATAACAATGATATAAATACTAGTTTCATCGCGGGTCGGTCTAGGCATAGCAATGGCGCGATTCGCCGAGCGGTATGAATACCTGGGCATTGTTGGTTTCCAAAGTCCGCGGTTCGCATCCCGCTTCTGCCGTTATTTTTGTGCTTGGATTGACGCGTTGAAAAAAGAATTTTATGTTTAGTATATGTATATTTAAGTAATAATAAAAACTCCTTTAAATACTTAAGCAAAAAACAGCTATTTTACCTCAAACCGTATTTGCCGTCTTATTACCTCCATTTTTTTATAAACTACAATTTAACACCTCTTTTTGCCTCGAGCACACGAAGCCAAATATTTTGAGGCCAAAAAACACCATTTCTGGCTAAACTCTATAAAAATAGAGCATTAATATGAAGTTTTTTTTTAATTTTTCTATTATGAAAGTCCTAGCAATAGGTGGTAGTTTTTTTAGGTGGTTAAATGGTCCAAATTTTAAGTATATATGAGTTATACTATGCGTGAAGACACATTCTTATTGATAAATAATATTCTTTCCAGAGTTTTTTTTTCATATATATCAAACCTTAGGTTATTATTTACTGACTAGGAATAATCAAAATCAGACATGTCTTTAAATTATTATTTTATATGACAGTAACATGCAAATGCTGAAATTCGAATGCTAAAATTGTGCGTTAGTATCGATCAAATAGAGTCTATTTACTCTTAAACTTACGCATAAAAGTATCTCAAAAAATTGATTTCGTTTTTTTAGAAAAATATTTTGAAAAAATGGTATTCTTATATTTTTTGATAATAAATTCTGAATCGAATTGATGAATGGAAATAAAACAAATAAATGTTTTATAAAACGTGTAAAAATGCTAATTCGTAAAACATTTTTTTACTACGGTTTAACTCACGCAGATGATGTTTTTGGTGGTTTACGGTGAATGTAATGCTGTTTAGCAGGTTTTCTTAGACAATGTGCGTAAAAATGTGTATAGGGGGGTTATTCGATTAGCGTTTTATTTATGAGATTGCAAATACACAGATATTGGGAGAGTAATTCAAAACTCACTTGCGGTACTAAGGAAATGATTAGAAAATTAGGTTTTTTGCATAACGCAGTGTTGATAGCCGACATGAACTGATATAGTGTGTAAGTCTTCCGAAATTATATGGTTTTTAACTTTTAAGTTTTTAACTTTAAAAAAAAGTTGAATATTTCCCAAGTGTAGACATTTCTTTAATAAACGTTTTTGTATTCAATTTTCAACTTTAAATTTTAATTGACACTAAATATGTTATGATTATATTTATTTTTTACGGCTTAACTCTGGCAAAACTATCGTGAGCTTAACGTATTACAATGATAGATATTTATGAAACATAAATATTTATAGCTATTAAATTTAAATATATTTTTAATGTCAATAAATAAGATATATGTTAAGATATGAAATATAGGGAAAACATTACTTTTTAGTTTCATCCATAGTTATTTAAATAATTAAACAAAATATTTAAAAAATAATTAAAACGTGAAAAAAAAAAGATTATAACTGTCTACCAATTTTTGAATTGCAATGTTTACATATAAAAGCAGATTTTTGTAATTGGAATTATAATAACTTACAAAAATGTTTTTGTCGATTTTTACATCCATAAATCAATTCTCTTAATGCTAAGTTAATACTTGCGTTAATAAGTATACCGCAAATAACCTGTTTAATTTCTCGTATTAAAAAAAATCTTATTTTTATGCTTGGAATGGCCATTATTCTTACAGTCAGTTAGCGATAGTGTTATCAACCATTGGTTAACCTAGGCGATTGCTTAACGAATATGATGGCCTATAATATTATAATATATGTATATTTGTGCCGGATTTCATTCGACTGTTCTAAATAAATGAGTGAAAGGGTTTATAGAGTACCTGCAACTTAACCTGTCCATTCCATCAAACATTTCAACAATCAAAAACATTTTATGCCATCTAGTTAATCACCGTCTTATATAAGCATAAATTGTTTTGCGAATCATGTTTTACTAGTATATTAAAAATACTTACGTAATAAAATTCAATGCAGTCGTATAATCGGTTTTGAGATCAGGTGCTAGCGCATAACACTAGGGGTGTTATTTGTGTGTCAAACATGATATACTTATGACATGGTTTTTGTTGTTACAAGTCCAACTATTTGCGTGAGTATCCCGACACGGGTTCTGAGTGTGAGGTCATTGACACTAAATATGTCAATACATTTACAATGCCTCACTTGTAATTACTTTAAAAATGAATTATAATATAAATATTTTGTAATGTTAATAAAGGAAATGAAAAATAATTGAATTGAATTCTATAAAACCGTAGGTAAATATACGAAGGTGGACTTAGTAAATATTGAAATATTGCTAGGCAGACATAAAACTGTTATCAATATTGTTTACAATTGCTTTGGGATTCATTAAAAATATTTAATGGGCAATTATTTTTAACCGTTTTATTTAACTTTGACTTTGAGAATTGTTAATCACAGACTCAAAAATCGCGGTTACGCACTCAATGAGTTACGGTACGTTTTTGAAAGAAAATAACTGACAATGAGTGCGATACCATAAATGTTCTTTCGTTTGCCGAAGGAAAGCATAAAATATGACCGATTTTTCTTCAAGCTACCGGATTCTCGTTGTTTTGGAACTAAACGTAGAATGTACTCGGTGGCGCTCTATGAGGCAGAGAGTCATGCGCAATTCTCCTCACGTCAGACTTATTGAAAATTGCGCATGACATACCTACGTGGAAGCAGTTTGTGACGACCATAGACGACTTCTTTCTGTCTAGAAGATATGGAATGGAAGGATGCAAATCGAGATTAATGTTATAATAATCATCTTCATCAGATAATCATCATCAACACCATGTCCACTCCACTAACTGGATCATATGGCGGTCACGAATTGCCACCACAAAGTTCTGTAAGACACCATGTTCCTCCCCTCATTCCATGTCAGTTCTGCCTTCCGTAACTCCACCGAGTACAACATGTCATTATTGATATATTTCACGTAAGAGAGGCTCAATTCAGATATGAACTCCAAGAGTTTCTTTGGAGGAATAATTGGTTGGCGTCGTCTGTTTGATGAGCATTGGGACTTTCTGTTGCTTGTCTTTACTGCATTGTTCTTAGTACTTAATCATATGTTTGTATATATTGTATTTTTTATTTAATTATTATTGTACTTCAGAAATGAATTGAGTTGATAAAATTTGTAATGTTTCTGCAAGGAAAAAATAAAAATAAAATTGAAAAAATTGAATTATTATAAATAATTTAGTTGTTTTTTTTCGCTCTAAAATAAAAGGTTTATTGCCTTTGAGATGGCCATTTTAATTGTCAATCTATTGCACGCATGCCATTAATTTTGTAGCCATGTTTATTGGCGCATTCGTGATTATGAAATGAATCTATTGTCGAGATTCGAGACACGAGAGATTGGACGTGAATCTGTGTTTGTGCAACTCATCAGAACCTCTAATAAAAAAATCACAAGAACCCACACACTCAAAAATATATTTTTATTCACACATACGTAAAAGATTGCCGCCAAACAATCATATAGAAAGTCATTACTGTCGTATAACTTCGACTAACTCTAAGTAAATAGATCTAAGAGTGTTGATCTACCAACATTATTAAACTATAAGATTTAAAAGAACCTACAGAAAAAAAAATCATTGATATTTCATATTCTATATATATATATATGTATAGTTCCAAACAGTTTTCCAGAGCGGTGCGAGCTTGAAAAAATGTCGCTATGGTTTATGCTCTCCTTCTTCGTAGTAGTATCAATCCGGTGGATTGGTTTGCAGCAACAGAATCTTGCATCTCGATCTCCATTCCTCTCGGTCCTCCGCAACCCTTTTCAGCTCAGCATAAGCGCTACAATTCATGTCCTCGAATACTTGCTGCAAATACTCCCGTCTAGGGCGCCTCTTTCCACAATATCGTGAAGGAGACCATCGTGGCGCATGATGTGACCAATCCATCGGGCTCGCCTCTCTGAGATGGTTCTTATTAGTTGCCTATCTTCCTTGATTATTCTGAGAATTCCGAATAACCACATCTCAAAGGTATCACTTTCAGATAAGCACCATGTCTCACAGCCGTACATTAAGATGCTCCAAACAAAATGCTCTCCTATGACATCTGAATGACGATAAAAGATATATTGGCGAAGCGTACAATGTATCCTACGTCCTTCGCTTGCAAACGAAAACTGAAATCGCGAACACTGAGGTTAATAGTTACTCAACGTTATCCATGCTATTATAAATAATAACGTAGGTTTTCACGGCTAAATATGGAAGTTTTTACGGTCTGGTATGGAGTTTTTGAGTTGAGCCGTGTGTGGCGAATTTTTTCCTCTCTCCAAATATGTTTTCAAGGTTGATGATTTTATGATTTGGTGTTTTCAGGTACTTTATCCATCAGTATTTAAACGAGTATCTACACGTACCTCTTTGAGAGAATAAAAGCTGAAAATAATTGTATCTTTTCCATCCATCCATTATTTTTGGTCCCAGTTGATACTTGTGGAGCTTCTAGCACTCAGTTTAGCACAACGGCAATGGTTCTCTTAAATGGCCTACCAGCACACCTCGATCCTTTTCCTCTTTTGTCGATGGTATTGTTCTCATAGATCTCTTTGATCTTAGACAAGTGTCTTCTTTTACATTATTTTTATTTTTTATTCTCTTTTTTTTGTATTTTTTTATGTATTGTATATTTATTATTTGTACCTTGGAACTCCGGTTCTGGGAAAAATAAATAAATCTTTTGTAATTTATATCGAAATGAATACTAAAAATAATAATAATATATATATTTTTATTTAGTTTGTAATAGATGAGGAATCGGTTAAATACTTAAAGGAGGTGCTTAAAAAAATTTGTGATTTAAAAAAAAAATGTTTTTAGGTGTATCTAACCCGTGATCTTTCAAATAATAGTCGTTCTCTCTAATCTCTCAGTAATAATACCCCAAGGCTTCGATCTGTGTGTCTGGTGGACAGGTTGTTCAATTTGTATGGGCTTCTACATCATTGTTGGTCCAGATGAGATGACTTTCTTCTTGCGATGACTTCGAGCAGTTTTTGCCGAGTGTGTTAGCGCCTCTGCGATAACTGAGCAGGTCAATAACTGTTTTGTGAACACAAGGAGTAGAATGCTGTGTGAGAAACTGTCACATCGAATCAGCGCCAAAAAGTGTCTAATCTTTGCAGAAAGTTCTGGACTAGTAGTTAATGCAATGTCCGTCATATTGATACTTTTGGATTTGCTCCCTGATCTGGGTAAATTATATTATTAATTTATACTCTTAAAATTTAATAAACCATTGAAACAACCTTAAGGACCAAATAGTCCAGGCTTCAGGAATATTAAATTAACTATCCTTCTTCTTTAGCCTCGCCATTTCCCATCTTCTGGAGTAGGCTCTCCTTGTGAAAATTCGCCATGTCTGTCTGTCCTGCGCTGCATTCTCGGTCAAGCCCAGAGTTTTCAAATCCTTGTCTACAGTTGCAGTCCGCGTTGCGTGTGGTCTTCCAGGGCTTCTTCTTAGTGTGGGTATGTTGAGGGCTTTCTTCACCATGTGGTCCTCATCTCTCCATGTCACATGAACACACCATCTTAGGCGTTAAATTAACCAACCAAAATTAAAAAAAAAAACTTCAAAATAAATTATACTATGGTGCTAAGAGTATCTTTTTAACTAGAAGCTCGATCTTTTCGAATGCCAATTTGTTTCACAACACAAACTGTGAAGATAACAGAAAGTTTCCTATTGTAGAATGGACATTTGAATTATAACTAAAACTCTGCATGTTGTCGATTGTCAGTTTGATCCACTGCGTACATTAAAAATTTGTAAGTCTAGCCAGAAATACAAGAGAGTTTCCTGTTGCACACTCGTTGATATCTATTATACTAGAACTTTGGATATTGTTAATTGTCAGTTGGTGCATAGCGTAAACTGTGCACATTAAAGGCATATCAGACTTAGTAGAGATGTAAGTAAGTTTCCTCTAGCAGACTGGATGCTTAAGTTGTTTCTATCTATGTTACTAGAACTCTAGAAGTTGTCACTTATCAGTTTGTTCCACAGTGTAAGCTGTGTTCAGTATAGGCATCACAGTCTCAGAAGAGATGGCAGTAAGTTTCTTGTTGCAGACTGGATCTTTGACATGTTGCTATCTATGTAACTACAACTCTGGATATTGTCGATTGTCAGTTTGCTGCACAACGTAAACTATGCATATTAATGGCATAGCAGACTTAATAGAGATGTAAGTAAGTTTCCTGTAGCAGACTGAAGTTTGACTTGTTTATATATATGTAACTAGAACTCTAGAAGTTGTCGCTTATCAGTGTAAGCTGTGTTCAGTAAAGGGATCACAGTCTCAAAAGAGATGGCAGTAAGTTTCCTGTTGCAGACTGGATCTTTGACATGTTGTTATCTATGTAACTATGGATGTTGTCAATTGTCAGTCAGGTACACTGCGAAAACTGCGCACAATAAAGAAGTGCCGGTGCCAAACTACGGTCCTGATGGATGTGTCCGAGAACGTGCGGAGGGGGGTGGTTCATTAACCCAGTCACAAATAGCTCTGGCGGACTATGGGCCATTAGCCGAGCATGCCAGTTCCTGACCATTGGGCTGGCCAACGACTGTATTTTCTTCCCGTTCCAGTTTGGTCATGTGAATCAGACGGGGGACTTAACACCGGAACTTAAGCGGGATACACGCTTACGGACTGTCAGTAACTCTTGAAACAGGGTCTACATAGACACTCAAAGCATGTATCTTCATCATCAAAAGCATAGATGACATTCTGAGATATGTATCTTGCAAAACAGTTCATTTAGTCATTGCTCAGTTAAATCTTTGCAAGGCTCAATCTATATTTCAAGAATGTAGTTTATTTTTGCTGCAAGATTGAAGCATTATTCATGTAACAATACATGACATTTCATAATGATATAAAGCATTAAAAAGTACTCTTACTTCTTAGGCTTTAATAATTAATGATTAAGGTCTTTCTGTAAGCTCTTATTCTTTTATCCGGCTGCAATTTCTGATATCTTACAAAAATATGTTCAATTATATGTGAGAACATGTGTGAGCATAGAATTTAAAGGGTATGATGGTTTGATTTTGTTGGGAAAGAAGAAATGAAGCATACGTGGCAGCTTATTTTATGTAAAAACAATATATAACCAAAAGCTAATGCTGTCTAGGGTCAGCAAAAATTGATTTAAAAATATTTGCATTAGTAATTTCCAATACTGGGGATAAACTCATTCCTCACAATAACAAACCAACAGGTTTGGAGTTGGTTGGAAGCCAACAGGTGGGGAATGACTTAGTAGCGGAGCAGGCAAGGCATCCTTTATTATCCAATAGTCGGTCAAGAGATGAAAGTGGTCCTAGTTGGGGCATATTATTCTAATGCCGCAGAACAGCATAAATACAATTACTTTAACCATCAAGCCTCCAGGGTCTCACCGTCCTGCAAGACCATCAGGAACTATATTGAAGAACTGATATGGTACATGGTGGAAGCCAAGGTGGCTGACATAAATTTATGACAATCAAATACTCTGACTAGAGAGCGGATATGGAAATGATGATGACGGTTTATTTTTCCAAAATATTTGAACCCTACCACATCAAGGTCTTCTTTAACCTTATAAAAACTCATAAGCGGCTAGAATGACTTCAGTGTTATATATTGTAGTTTATACATTCTTCGTGAGAGTAGACAACCATTTTACCTGTGATTTTGTATATACGAGTATGTACGTACTTGTGTTTGGCCTTTAGGAGTTCAAATATTTATTTAATTACGATGTTTTAAATTGACGCTATCGATTTATACTATTTTGACTACGGTAACATTTGCAAATCCTCTTAATCTGTTAGCGAGAGTTGATCGTTCGGAGTATTTTCTCTGTCTCGGCTTAGTATCAGTGCGAGAGGGACGGAGGTATCCGTGTTGAATGCCTCTCTGTCGCGCGGATCAGCTGACGATGACGTCATCGCAGGAGACATTAACAACTGAAGGAAAATCACGTATTGCGTTAAACGTTGCGGGCGCCGGCGAGAATACTTGATGATTTAGATATTTCTAGAAATTTCAAAAAATGCATAATTTAAAAAAAAAAAATTACCATCTTCTGATGACGTAAAGTATCTCCACGCGATCTTGATAATCATTTGACTGAAACATTGTTTGATATTTTTCTGGAACGTAAGGTGACAAATCGTTGCCATATCAGTTCATTAAAATTCTCGTAGCTCCTGACACCTTTTCAGGATTCCAAGAACCCGGAGGTTCGATAATGATGGCAACTGTAATTTTGGCTCTTCTGTGTATTCGAAGAATATATCCAAACCAGATTCTCCCTCATCTGTCATTTTCTTCGCTTTTTCTCATATCAGCCCTGTCTGACGTGGCCCTGTTAATGCAGCCGTATAATAGATTTTGAAAGCAGTTGCTCTTGCAGAATATTGGGAGGTCGGACTTTGTGAAGAAAATAGTCCATACACAGCAGCTTCTCATCATATGTTCGATCTGACATGTATTGGGATGCCTTAGGTGACAATAAGCTTCAGCTGATTTTTTCAAGCCCAGAGATTTCGCCATTTCTTGTCAACAGTTGTCTTCTTTATATTTATAGCCGGCGGGTATATCTCAATGGTCAACGCGTTTGATCTGCAGGCCAAAGGTCGTGGGTTCGATCCCCGACGGAGATTAAAAAATAAAGAATTTTTAATCAATTTCTGAGCTCTAAAATGACCATTTTTGGTGTGAATTTGATCCCTCATCCGTAAAATGCCGGTCATAGCATATAAATCATAATTTGTGGTAGACGAAAGTCGTCCCGTGAAGACCACCCATTCAAAGTGAATTCCTGTAATAATAAAGATGATGCGTGAATCTCGGGCTGTAGCTTATGACGTTGGCGGATCAACACTCCACATGCAGCGTCTACCCATATGCATCATGATAAGCGTCATAGAATTCCACAGATGAGACTTTAGAATTACTATCACCATCTGTCGGTATTCTCCTCTATGTATTTACATAAAAAAAAATCATAATGTAAGCCGTACAATTTTTTTGAAAGGAGAATAAGTCCTTTAATGGACTTATTCAATTCGTTTCGATTAACTATTCTTAACTCTTGCAATATTTCTTTACACGCTTTTATAAAAAAAAAATCATTTGCGTGAACTCACCCGTACGGACGTATGTAAAATGTTCATGTCATTTTTTTTTGAGAAATTTCTCTATTTTTTGTAGAAAATTGGCATTTTGCCGTTGGCATTTTCTTCTACGTCACTAGAGTATCATGATTCACTAATCCGTAGTTCTGCTCTACGTGGGTCAAAGCACGTAAGGTCTGAAAACCCGGCTCCGAGCACGCGAAAGTCGCTCTTGACTGCGTTCGCTTATCAGCAGCATTTCACACGCGAGGTATGCGAGCAATCAAAGTCTAATATGCGCTAATAAAATGAATCGATATCTATGATAGCGTCCACTCGTACTGAGAACCAAAATTTCCAGAAATTTCAATGCATAGTGGTTTTGGAATAAAAACTTTTCATTTAAAAATTATCAATGTTTAGTTGATTTTTCAGTTTGTACCAAAAGTATTCAATCCATATCTTTCAAAAGACATCTTATAAAAGTTACATGAACTTAATAATAATAATTTTTGTAACGAATTAAAACAATAAGTGTTTTTGCCAATAAGGTCAAAAGCAGTTGACAGAAATGAGTGGTGGCATTTTTAGGCGACTATATGTTGGCACGTAATTTTTTAATGTATTTTTTTTCGTCACAAGCTGCTTAGACAATGAAGACTGTTAAATTTTAATTAATAAATTAATTAAAAATGAAATAAAATTAATATGAAAGATGGCAAACGTTTTTGCAATGCAGCTATAATCTCACAGTTGTTAATATCCAATCCTTGTTCCAAAACATCTCTGCACCTGAAGGGTCCACCTGGGAACACATGATTTACGATAACAGTTCTATGTGTATGTTAGGAAAATGTTTATAAAAAATAGTTTGTAGAATTCTCTTTGTAAGAAGTAAAATTTATATTCCAAGAGAGTGCCGCTCGATAAAGATGACACAAACGTACTGTAGTATATTATCAGTATGAAATAGAATACATGAATATGTACTTGAAACCTTTTACGATCCACTTTGATAATAAAGGCATATCAATATAAATTATTTGCCTATACGTGCAATAAGTGGACCATTTCAAACTGCTTTTATATTGTATAATAAATTAGGGTAATACTACCAATGATTACCCACAACAACTTAAAATGCTCAAATGTGGTAACAATCATGTATAGATAACATCATTTTTACAAAAAAAACCTATGTTTTAGTATAACCACGTTGTTAAATATTGAGAATGGGTGCTGTTGATAGATTAATTTCGTACACCTCAAACTTGGATTCATAGGAAGATATTTTGCATGCAAAGAATCAGTTTTAAGCAAACTTTATTATATAAACTAGATATTTACAATATATACACTAATATTTATTTAAAGTAGATGTCTATGATATAGACTTCATGAATGTATGGAAAAACATTTTTTTAAAGTATTTTCGGTGGTAGAACGTGCAAGATCTCGTAATATAAAGTCATGTTCTTGATACACTTGAGTATAAATTATTACAGTTTTTCGTATATTTTAACTATTTTCATTATTTATTATATATTTATTATTTAATATGTATTCGCTAACTGGTACAGTCACCAAAGCTTATCTTGCTTAGTTCTTAGAAAATGTTGATAAACAGTGTTTATTACCTTTTCCACATCAAATAATTGCAAAATTGCGCTAAATATTGTATACATATTAACTAGATCAAGTTGTTTCTAACCTAATAACGTCATGAAAACCTTAATATAAAAATAAATTTATAAAGAAACACTATATTATGGTTTTTATTAATGTAGTTAATTTTATTATCAGTCAAACTGTAATAGAAGATCATTATCGCGGTTGTCTTTCATCACCGAAGTTAAGCAATATTGGACGCGGAACAAAATTTGGATGGGACTCTGCTTGTTGCAAACCACGTGTCCACTGGTCGGGTTGAGTCGCTCCTTAGAACCGAATAGTCCAGGCTTCGGGAGTGTTAGCTAATAATCTAATCTCCTTAAAAAATCCGATAACAAATCTTTCAACATATGCCTCGAATACTAAAACCGTCTTTTCAAGTCTCTAGGCTTCCGCTGTGGAGGTTATGGGGAACCATATAATTACGAGTATGTTCTAAGGTTAACCTTCAAGAACAAGACATGTCCAGTAGCAACTAACAGAACTAAGTGGCGGCAATTTGTGGTGACCATATGTTTCAGATATGAAATATTATGGAAAGAAAAAATATTTATAGATGTATTAATTCCTCCTGCATCTACCTATAACTGGCAATCTCGTGATTACATCCATACACGGTAAATGAGTGTCGATTCCACAAAATTATTTGTACCAAAAAAATCTAAGAGTCCATGTCTGAACTGGGCTTCTGTCTCGTGGAATGTATCGTAAAATGTATAGTCTTTGGACGATTGGTATTACTACTAGGGATAACGAATGGTCTGGTATAGAATATGGATATGAAAAATAAACAACAAGGAGCGGAAATGGAGATGTAAGTGGACCATGTTGCGTGAGATGTCGTGTATCGGCCGGCTATAGACTTGCGGCGTGACGTGTCGCATTCGCAGCCACCGCTCGCTACAGAAGTGCGGACTGAAGCTAAAATTAGGCCGGCGCGGAGACTGCCATTCTGCGAGACACTGGCGCTCTGTCTTCGTCTGCTCACCTCTAACCAGGGGAGGACTGCTGCCAAAACAACAATAGAGGACCATATGTAACAATCCTGACAACATGTGATGGTTGAAAGACTGCAGTTCTGCGAAACAGTAAAGGTCTGTCTTTGTCTGCCCACGTCTTACCGAGAAAGGCATGCTACTGTGGTACAATCGCGTTCACAAAGCGCGCAGGGATAGTATAAATCTTCCATAAACCTCCGAAACATTCGGAACTATCTGCTGCTAGGGAATCTCTGGTGGAGAAGATGAACATGTCTCTTGAAAGGTTTTCAGGATGGGGTGACCTCAACCTCGTCAGTTTCAACATTTCCAAAACCCAATCAAATACTTTCTCCACCAAGAAGACTGCTATGGATACTGTATCTTTCAACAGTTGTTCTCTTCCAAAAGCAAGCTCCATTAACATGCTTGGATTATCAATCTCGCATAATATCAAATATTACGAGTCAATTAAGTATAAAGCCGGTCTCGCTTCTAAAAAACTAGGCGTGTTATATATCATGTCGGTATTTCAACGATAAACAACTTCTTATTCTATATAAAGGACAAATCCGACCTATCCTTGAATACGGCAGTCAGCTTTGGATTGGAGCCCCAAAATACCTTCTAAATTTAATTTATTCAGTTCAAAGAAGAGAAATTCGTTTGATAAACAATGACACTCTTACGTCTAACCTTTTGATTGACGGATTGAACGAGAGCACAAAGGTCTTCCCCGAAACGCTCACACACCACGACCCTACATGTCTTATTCGTTCGAAGATTGCAATTTATCAAGCAAAGACATTAGAAATGTGTTTTCGATTGCTAATGTTAAATTAAGAAATGACTACTTGTAAAACAACAATGGAAATAAATATATTACAGTTCGACGACGGTAAAAGAGATGATGGCTTGGATACTGTTATTTTATGAGCTTCTAGAAGTCTGTCTTTGCCAGCTCGCATTCATCCAAGGATAGACTGCTCCCATCCCAATTCCAGCCCTTCAGGCCCAATTCAGGCATGAGCTCCATGAGTTTCTTTGGAGAAATGATTTGTAGGCGTTGTCTGTTTGATGAGCATTGGGACCTACTGTTGCTTGTCTTTATTGCTTTGTTTTTAGTACATAATCATAAGTACCTATATTTGTATATTAATCTTGATTGTACGAGTACTTCATTACCGATTTGAATTTTTTAATTTGTAATGTTCTGTGGTGAATTTTTTTTTTTAATAAAACAATAATGCAAGAAAATGTATAAGACTTTGATAATATCGACATTTGTGATGCTTGAACCAATTCTGCAAGAGAAGAAATAATCTATCTACGCTTGCCCAAGTTCAACCAAGAGAGGACTGCCAAATACGGACTTATGATTGCCAAAATAACGCAAATAGACACAGTTTTTTTGGTTTTTGGTTTTGACTAATTTTGGTCATAAAAGCCCGAATATTGCAGCTTTTAGCCAGGAACACACATTTGAAATTTTTAAATTGTTATTTTCATATTTATTACAACTCTTCAAGCTTAGCCTCGTTGACAGTCCAGACTACCCATGTGGTAGCCCCTCGTAGGACGCTGAACACGTTCTGTGGCATTGCTTAATATTATATTTAAGTAGGCAAAGGCTCTTTAGCGTAATCCAACAGAAGCCTGGACTGGTTGGATATGTCGACCTCATATCTACGGAGTACTAACTACCATACATTTTCTGTATACGCGGCGACCTTCGGCGAAGATTTAAAAAAGTCCAAATTTTAACATCTGAACTACTAACTTTTACACCCACGTTTGGTGTTGTTCACCAAAGCCCGTTACTTCTATAACGGGAAAGTACCCCAAAAAACAATATTTACAATAAATAAAATTTTCTATAATTTCGTATTCCGTTTTTAGTTAAAAAATCTAATGTTCTTTATTGGATAATTGTCAACTACACACAATTTATTCAGCGAAAATCATCACGATGCCTTAAAACAGTGCTTATTTTCTGGCAACTGGTAGTTCCTAGCAATGATTTGTAATGGAAATTTGCTACTTTTTGGGAATTGATACGATAAATAAGACTGAAAATAAAATGAACAAATATTAGAATTATTTATATTTTCTCAATTTTGGTTGAAAATTAAAAAAAAAGTTTATTCATAAATGTTTATTAATAATTGAATCTGATGTGTTTGACTTCGGTTCTGTTTTTTATTCTTCTCGGTTCCTGCTCTCTCCTTCAGTTGGATGACAGTCAATGTTATAATTCAGCTGTCACGAAGACAGTCTTTGTGAGGAATTTCACCTGACTCGCATACTTCCTAACAGAACTTCGGACATAATTATATTTTTGTTGAAAATGTTACGTAACACGTGGGGTCAATGTAGAACAAGGAAAACATTGATCAGAATCCGTTTTTTTTAACAGAATCCGCACATTTAACTGCATTTATGTTTTTTTCTAATGTCTTTTGAAAAATGTATAATCAAGGTTTCACTGTTAAATATTTGGTATGCTAAACTTGTGTTTTTTTATGTAATCGCATGCAGGAGAGCACAGCCGGTCAAGAACAGTGCAGTCTATGTGGCTCAGCCAGGGAGGCTGGACGCTGTATGCGGGAATCGTGTGCTGTGTTCGTGTTTGTGTGTGGGTTGGGGAGATTGCAAGTGTATATTTATCTGTTGAAGAGATACAGATTGTAGGAAGGAGGAAACATAGACGCTGGAAGAGCATTCCAAAGCTTACCGGTGGCATTAAGGAAGGAACTTTATATAACAGCCAGTTCTTGGTCATCACACATTAACCGTGTTATTTACGTATTATCATGGATGTTCGGCAAGTGTCAGACGAGTTTGTTGGTTGTGGGTTGGTGTAGGAGGAATTAGTTCTTTAAGTTTCAGAAGAGCAGCGATCATGGTAATAGCGGTAGAAAATACTAAGTGAACCAATCTTACGCCTGTGTTCCGTTGATTGCAGGTTAGACGTAAGAGTGTCATTGCTTATCAAACGAATAACTCATCTTTGAACTGAGTCTAGAAGGTATTTTGGGGCTCCAATCCAAAGGTGACTGCCGTATTCAAGGATAGATACCGACGTGATCTATATAATAGACCTAGTTTTAATTCTCGGAATTTCCTGGAGAGACCACGTCACGAACAATGAGGTTCTCAGGATAATCAAGGAAGATAGGCACCTAATAAGAACCATCTCAGAGAGGCGAGCCCGATGGATTGGTCAGATCATGCGCCACGATGCTCTTCTTCACGATATTCTGGAAGGGATGGTTGAGGGTAGAAACTGTAGAGGGTGCCCTAGACGGAAGTATTTGCAGCAAGTGTTCGAGGACATGAATTGTAGTGCTTATGCTGAGCTGAAAAGGGTTGCGGAGGACCGAGAGGAATGGAGATCGAGATGCCAGATTCTGTTGCTGCAAACCAATCCACCGGATTGATACTACGAAGAATAAGTTTTTTGGAAGCGAGACTGGCTTTATACTAAATGTTCTCGTAATATTTTACATTAGTTGAATTGCTTATTAGTTGAAATTTAATTGCAAAATAATTAGTTCATAAATTGAGTAAACTGACTGCTACGAAGGATTCCCTATGCGAATTAAGTAAATTATCTAAAAAACGTTATTTCTGTTAAAATCTAACCATTAAAAGTGCAGTTTTGTACATTACATATGTAAGTTTTCAGAGAACTTCTGAAGCGGTTTTAAAATACTTTGGGAATGTGATTAATCGCTATCAAATGCATAATTTAACCTAATCTAACCTAACCTAAGTGAAATACATTTTGTATTACTTTAAACAAGTTTGTACACATATTATTTGTCTTTTAATTTTTTTTGTATCTTTCAAAATCCTTATCCTTGATGAAGTATTTTTTATTATTCTTATAAGAACTCTACTGGCATTCTAATTACATATAATACGTATTATTGTACATATTTAAGTGATGCAAATATATACCCATATTATACAAATATCAGGCATATTTGTTATTGGAAAAACCATTCATTAAAAAATAACCTAAGACACTTATGCCTCAAGTTATTTTTCTAATATCTGCATCTCAAATTCTGTCTTTAAAGATTCAGAGCGATGAATATTCGTTTAAACAATTTTAATGAGCAAATAATCAGTGTACTTATCTTAGGCATTTGAGATTGCAATTATCAAATATCTAGATAAAGACTGCATAAATAAAAAGCAGGTGCTGAGATTTGCATCGTTTCACAATGCGGTAGAATTTTGACCAATCAACGATGAACACCTTTTTCTCACTTTTTAAAATTCCTTCCATAACGCCACTGGCTATCTATGGAATTCTCTTACAGCATCTGTTCCCTCTCCCTCCATAATGTGAACATCGACAATAAAGAAATTAAAGAAAACATTCAATCTCTGCATACTATTCTTCTTCACGATTAAGCATCGTGGAATGACTCATCTCTGACGAGTGTCATCCAATTTATAGGCCTTTAAAGTTAATTAAAATTGTTTAATCTGCACTTAAAAGGGACATACCTAGTCGTGAGACGGGTAGAGTAATGATCTCAGTTTATCCATTAATCAGTAAATCTAACTTTAATGTCTGTATGATGTTTATCTAAATGAGAAGAAGAAGATTTTTTTTTACTTTTTTGTGGAATATATCGCTTTTGCTATGCAGCGAAAAAGGCGCAAGAATTCGCAAGCCTAGAAAAGGCACTCATTTGGATTATAATGTATTAAGTCCTAAACGTATGACCACGTTGAAGATACGATAGTTACATGTTGCTGCAGCTTCAGAACAGCAATACTCATTAGATTCAAAAGGGTATCTGTCTCACACGTCCTATAGACCTTAGCTATAGCAATAAGATGAATTTAGTAGTAGAGTAAAACACGTTAGTTGAAGGTGCTCATAAGAGTTCACTCAGTAACTGACTACGTAGCAAACGGAGCTTAATTTCTTAGGTAAGGTATAGTTGTAATAGAGTTGAGTTTCAGACTTGAGAATTGCCACCCGACCTGGCTGAAACATGTCGTCAAAAAAATATAAGTGGAATAAATTCTAAGACATCTTTTATTTATATCGGATGCTTTTAGTTTTGAATATTATAAATTTTTGCATTTATAATTGCACTGTTGCCAATCGTGAGATTATAATATTATTGCAATATTATACGCTAGATTAAACTATCTAAAAATATTTTAAGTAAATAAGTATACGAAAATCTGAAAATTCATTTCAAATAACCAGGTTAAATTTTACAGCCAACCGGTTAGCAGTGGTTCTTAATTTATTTTTAATGACAATTTTAATATTAAATAATAATTATGTAATATTATTTGATTTAGAGGTTTAAATGCTTGACTGTCATGCCAGAGTTTGTGATTTTAATCCCCGTAAAAGTCAAAATAAAAATGATCCACAATTATGCAAACATACAAACTCCCCCTTGTTGGTGTGAATATAATTATTCGCTCGTAAAATTATTTTTCATAATTTATATTTCAAAATTGATAACATTTATCCCGTGAACTGTATTAATTCACAATAATTCACTTCAATCTACTAATGAGCCTGGACTGGACTTTACTCGCCTCACATCCGTATCACATCTGAGGACAATTAAGTCTCCTTGATGACGCGCTCATTTAGATTATGATCAGTAAGCAACTGATTCATCATCAGCCTGTATCCATCTACTGTTGAACGTAAGCCTCCCGCACGAGTCTCCATCCTCTTCGATCCTCCGCCCTCCGCATCCAGGTAACTCCCGCTATTCTTCTTATGTCGTCAGTCCATCTTGCAGGGGGTCGGCCAATGCTTCGTTTGCCAGTTCTTGGGCGCCATTCCAATACTTTTCTTCCCCATCGACCGTTGTCTTCTCGACAGATATGTCCTGCCCATTGCCACTTGAGTGTGCCTATTCGTTGGGTAGCATCCACTACTTGAGTAATTAATTAAATTAAGTAATTAAAATTCTCTCTGAACAATTGTGGCTTCTGCTCAGAAGTTCTAAAGAGTAAAACCCGTGATCGAGATTAAAATCGATTAAAAGGATATTGAGTTGGAAGATAGATTCTCTCTCTCTAATAATGTGACTATTTAAAATGTCTTTTTAGTTGTTATAATTTTTAATATTTTCATTATTAGTTATTTAGGTTCCCTTTTTCGCTTAGTGCGCACCGCAGTTTGAGAAACGCTCCAGCGAGCATTTAATTTTTTCACATTCAATAAAGTATCTTATTTATTGCGATTTCGCCAATGACACTGGTCCTGCAACTGTGCAATTTGCGATTTAATTACCATCGTAATGTCCCATTAATTCTAACGTTTGCGTATTGGCGGTTTCTTGACAAATGCAAATTAATATTCCTTTTGCATATCTGCGTTTAAATGCAATAAAAAATACACAAACTTTAACGATTTTTTTAGTCAAATTATGTAAAGCCGGTCAAAAATTCAATTGGAAACAGGTAGTTTCTAGTTTTTCTGTTTAATGAGTCGGCATATATTTATGTTATTTGTTTAGTAAAATGATTATAAAACGTACCATTAACTTTAGGTATAAAAAATGATGCAATAATTAAATCTTCTAATGGAAATCTTAGTCTAAGCTTATTTGATACGTTTTTTTTCTATGAAGAGGCATTTGCGACAATAGTGGCGAAATTTTTCTACAACATTCTTTTATAAATCGGTTATAACGAATTCTGAATATTCACAATCTATGTAAAAAAGTATGTAATAAATTTATTTGAAAAATTTCATTAAAAATAATAAATTACTTTTATTAAAATAAGATCATCGATAGATATTTAAATTCCAACATAAAATGAAGAAACCAATATGTATACGTATAATTTCTTTTTTCCATATCCGTTTCATTTGGTCACCACAAAATGCCGCCACTCAGTTCTGTCTAAATGGTTCCCGATAACCTCTAGAACAACCTTAAGAACTTAAAGAGACAGCCTCGTTGTATCCGAGGCATATTTTGTTCGTTTTTAGAGCTCAACTTACAGCTGATCTGAAAGTATTTGGAGGATATTTCAGATGTGGAGCCGGCCTTTGGCTACAGTTTTCGGATATTTAATATTATATATTGAGAGTAACTAATAACTATTAAGAACCATCTCAGAGAGGCGAACCCGATGGATTGGTCACATCATGCGCCATGATGGTCTCCTTCACGATATTGTGGAGGGGATGGTTGAGGGTAGAAACTGTAGAGGGCGCCCTAGACGGGAGTATTTGCAGCAAGTATTCGAGGACATGAATTGTAGCGCTTATGCTGAGCTGAAAAGGGTTGCGGAGGACCGAGAGGAATGGAGATCGAGATGCAAGATTCTGTTGCTGCAAACCAATCCACCGGATTGATACTACGAAGAAGAGATTGAGAGCGGACATAGCATAAAAATATATATTCGCTATAGGTTTTCCCACCTTTAGAAACAAATGGTTCATGCTGCAAGGGTGTCGTACTATTTAACTAGTTTTCTTAAAAAAATACTACTTCGCTTACATTTGGGATAAGATAGGCTTAATAAATGTTGACAAAACTATTATATATTCAACCTAGAGAGCGGTTATGAAAGAAAAACATAGAAAAATAGATGCAGTCTGGTGTTATTTACATAATTTTAAAGAAACGAGTATTTGTCGGTCATCATTTCAAAGCTATATTTTTCTATCGATCGACGTCATAAAAAAATAAAATGAAATAAGCAACCGCAATAATGTATTTACAACGTCATTCCATATCAGATATTATCGTTTTTTTTATTAATGGTATATCTTAATATTATGAAACGATACGGCTGAATTACTAATTATTATAATATTATTAAGATGTCATAATATTGCGATATTTTATTCCGTTTTCGCTTATCTCCGCGATTCGGTGTCCTTCAAGTCATTTTAAAACATTATCTTTTAATGCTTTTTTAAACTTGCGTGCAGGGGACATTGACCCCGTGATTTGTGCATATTTTTTTCGCATTTCGTTTATCTGCGACATAACAGCGCGATAAAGTGCTACACTATCAAAGATAAATAAGAAATGCTCGAAATATATGAGTATTTACACTGCAAAAATACAGCATGACCTGCACTTGATGCCGTTTTTTCTGATTAATCGGAATTACCTAATTTGCATGATTTAAACTTAAATTAATATTTATTTCTAGGTTCTAGAATCATTGATAAATAAAAAACCGGATTTAATTGAAAATTATAGTCCAACTATTTGTAATACAATATTTTTACACGAATAAATTATAAAGTCATTATAAACGCCATCAGCGTCTATCCTCTGTTTGTGCGTTAGTCTCGATCCCTCTCAATCCTAAGGTTTTCCCCATCCAGCCTTTTCTCATGCTATTCTTCTAATGTCGTCAGTGTACATCTTGCCTGGATGCGAAAGGCAGAGGATCGAAGAGGATGGAGACACATGCGGGAGGCGTACATTCAACAGTGGACAGACAGAGTTTTGATAAAATTAGTTTATGATATGTACGTGCTGCGAATTGCCTTAGTGGTAATTTATTGCTATCTCGATATGTGCTTTGTTTTAAGGGATACCGGTATTATAATCCTGATTTCCTATCCAACTCGGTCACATCAGCATGATTTTTTGTTTTTTAATGGTTTTTTTATAATGTTTCCATATTTGAGCGTGTCGGCAAGCAGGCTTAAGGATGGGTTAAGATCGTTTATCGGGGTATTCTGTCTCTGAAGGGAGGGCAGTTGACACCAGCATGATGTAGCCCTTGCTGACTGTTACCGAAAAACTCGATAAACAATATTTCGTATTTTTTTCTGTTCGTTTGTCGACATGCATGTGTCCACCATACTGGCATTTCTGGACTAGTTACATATATTGTCACTGCTCTCGCTGTGCGACAGCTCATCACAGGCACGGCAGTTGTGTGCTGACGGCCGATAATATCATTCCGCCTGGCCGGAAGCTTGTAAATTTTTAACGTAAATATATGTCAATGTGCTTCTGAAAAAGTCTTTGTTTGCTGACCTGCTCCTCATCATGCACTCACGCGACAAAATAACACGCTTTTGAAAGAGAGGAGGATGTTACCGGTTAAGCGGCGTAGTTTATGGACAACTAAATGTCTATTGATGAAATGTCAACCCGCACTCCTGTGTGCTAATAAATGTTAAAAATATGAGTAGATCGGACGAGAAACGGCGTGTCGTTATTGTATTTTTTTCAATGAATAAATATGACTTTCAAATATATTGGAGGCTTTATATATTCACCCTTTATGTGCGTTTATGCGCAATTTCGGTGAGCGACCGGGGAAAAAATGTCAACACAAGTGTGACACAGTGAGACTGAAATTATGATAAGTCGTAAAGGCCGATTATATTAATTACTTTCTCCGCTTGTTAATTGTTTGATAACAGTCTGGCGATTCGCTGGGAGAGTTTCCACAGCAGATGCTCTGTACGGGCGAATGCGTGGGCCAAATTTTATATCGTTTCGTTACGCAATGAGAGTTGACATTGACATTAACCCAATTCAGTCGAAGATTGAGAACAATCGTTTTTTTTTTCGCGAAGAGTATTTTTTATACTACATAGTATTTATTTATATTATTTTTCACGTAAGATAAGTTCTCTATTAGGTGACTGCAGTTTCAACTAACTCGTAGCCTTTCTCAATCCATCACTTGTTAAGAGATAACTATCTTAGTTATCGAAACTGCAGTCTCCTAATAGAGAACTTATCTTACGTGATCCGTGTAAAAACAAGGTAAATAAATAAAAAATAGTGTTTTGCGAGCAAATTTAATGACGTTTGATTTTGTAAGCATTCTTATGACCTAGAAGTATTAATCCGCCATCGTCATTGATTATATATAGACAATTAATACCGTTCTTGACACAATAGTTTTGCTATGGTAGGTATGATGAGTGCTTTAATTTACTAAATTTTATTTTTTAGCTGTCCGGTATGACTAAGTGGAAAGGCGCTTGCTTCATCATCAGCCTGTATCCATACACTGTTGAACGTAGGCCTACCGCATGAGTCTCCAACCTCTTCGATCCCCCGCCTTCCGCATCCAGGTCACTCCCGCTATTCTTCTTATGTCGTCAGTACATCTTGCAGGGAGTCGACCAATGCTTTGTTTGCCAGTTCTTGGACGCCATCAAAAGTCTGGAAAATATCCCTTTTTTAAGAAAAAAAAACCCAAGAACTTGAATTAACACAATAAGTTTTACTATAGATTTCCATGTAATATGAGGAATACTATTCACCTCGTATCTTGAAAAAAAATTTAGACTTTATACTCCTTATAAGAGCGTTCGTGATAGTGTTATAAAAAAATATTTTTTCACCACTATCGAAATAAGTACAATATTTTTTTACAAATTTTGTTAATTGATTAATTTAATTTAATATTATGAACGTACTTTTTTATGCCATCAATGAAATGTCGGCATTCTAGAAGCAATGGGACAATGTGAGCTTATCGTAAAAATAATAAATTCAATTGCCCTTCTTTGGTGACCCCTGACTACGTAGAGTAAGCAGAAGGCTTTATCAAATCAATTAATTGTTAATTACTGAATATTATCGCACTAATGGACCGCACCGGAGAATAAGGAACTCAATGGAAAACGTTAATAGTTTGTTAATAAATATTTTATCTATATATTTAAAATGTAAACCGAAAGATTCTCAATCATTTAAGAAAATAAATCTGACGCAGTGTTTTCAAAATTGTTACATTTAAAACACTTCAAAAATGTCTTAAATCATTGACATTTTTTTATTTTTATATATATTTTTTTCAAATTTTATTTATTTATTTCTTTCAGAAACATTACAAATGCAAATATTTAATACGATCCTGAAACAAGATATAATACAAGCAATTTATACATATAGGTATTTATGAATATTAACAATATTTTTTAAAAAGTTCCGGAGCTCGCTTAACAGAAGTCTCCACGAAATTAAATTGATAAATAAATTCGTGGATATCATGTCGAAACTGGGCTTCTCTCAAGTGGAATATATCAATATTCGAGGCGATATGTTTGGACAGTCTGATCACTCTCCCAAGAGGCATAGTCTCTGGCAGGTTAGTATTACCTCTAGGAAGAACAAACAATCTGTGCCTCCTTATCCTTAAATAACAGACAAACAATTTAGATTAAAAACAAACAAAACGAATTAATTCAGCCGTGGTTTCATTCCATAATTTACTATGCATAATGTAATTTAGAGAGGTGCATCGTTACAGGATGGTAATTATAATTTTGAATTAATTTTAATTTAAAAAACAACAAATTAAAAATATTTATTTTTGATTCACATTTATTTTAAACGATTACATGTTTCGGGCTCCCTTAAGGCCATGTTCAATAATGATGGTCTCCAGGGAGGCCGAAACATGCAATCGTTTGAAATAAATGGGAATCAAAACTAAATATTTTTAATTTGTTAATTTTTAATTCAAATTAATTTTAAATTATAATTATGCAGTTTCACCAAGTATTGTCAGTTGATAAACTTAATGTTAAGGATAGTAATTAGTTGTAATGTATGTGTATGTTCTTGATTTTGATGTATAATAAACAAAAAATATGGATACACAATAATAATAATTAATAAAATATAAGTTATTCCTTTATTTATAAATTATAACACCATACAGTTAACAATATATAGTTAACAATATTCACTGTATAAAACAATTTATAATAATTACGTGATAGATGTTACTTAAAGACATGAAAGAAAAAATGAAGAATGAAAAAATCTGAAAAAATATGTAATACGATGTGTTTGAAATGTGCTGGAATCCTATTTATAAGCGCCATTGTAGTTGATCCAAATGAGGTTTAATAAATCCAACAGGTATCAATCAACCAAAATGGAAAACAATGATAGCATGGGTATACCTATCTGGAACGTCTAACTTAAAGTGTGTAATAACTTCAGGATTTGGAATGGCAATTTTGTTCTACGTTAGCTTCTTCAGCTTGATGTTTATTGCTAAATTACGATTGATTAATATCGTGTTGTAATAATTAAAATAATATCAAGCAATGCTAGTTGGTAACATTTTAGAAACGCTGGGTTATACGTACACAGTTTACAATGTAAGGAAAAAAATGTCATGGACAATTTAAAAAGTTTATTGACTCAAGTGTAAATATCTCGAAGGAAATAAATCAAAACTAGACAATCAATTATCAAAAAACTAAGAATAAATATCTATTTGATCGCTTGTTTGACAATTTAAATTAGTCAAAATATTTTTGTATTTCATTGAAAAAAAAACTATTAATGAATAATAGATAGTAGATTTTCTACGAGTATCTTCCAAAAAAACCCCAGTAAAAAGTAGTTAAAATAACTATTTACGATATTTATTGTTGTTACGATTATCAGTTATGAAAAATACTATACATGACTGTAAAAGTTAATCTTCTTCATAGTATCAATCCGGCGGATTGGTTTGCAGCAACAAAATCTTACATTTCAATCTCCACTCTTCTCGATCTTTAATTTTTGCTGATACATAGGATGTCGTTTGACCTTTAATGTGGTATTTTCCTCTTTATTTCCACATCCTAATGCCGTTGACCATAAATCTTCATTCGCCTTTGGAGAGCATTTACTACCTCCAGAAGTGTCGACCAAGAACTGGCAGCTTGCAAAGTTACTTCTTTAATGCCACCGGTAAGCTTTGAAATGCTCTTCCAGCGTCTGTTTCCTCCTTCCTACAATCTGGATCTCTTCAAGAAACAGATAAATATATTCTTGCAATCTCTCCAACCCACACACAAACATGAACAAAAAACACGTTTCCCGCATGCAGCGTCCAGCCTACCTGGCTGAGCGTCATAGAGTGCACTAGTCTCGACGGGCTGTGCTCTCCTGCATGCGATTACATAAAAAAATCTGACAAAAAGCGCGCGCTACTTCTCTGGTACAATTTGTATGGAACTTGTTTGGATGCATATCGGGAAAGATTACATTGTTGCTAACTTATGCGTGAATATTATCATTTATTCGTTTGTTATACACCGAGCGATTCGATGTTTCGATTTCGATTGTTAAGCGTTAACGATTTTTTCAAAATAAAGTACGCAATTTATTCAAATCGTGAATTCAATTGACCTGGTTAAAGTATGACATTACATTTTCAAGTAAATGTTTCTTACCTTTTTGAAAATGTCTATACAGGTATTAATTAAATTAAAAGGTCTGTAAATGTGATATGTAAAGCATACAGTTGACATCAGCATGTTATAGCCTTTGCTGACTGGTACCGAAAACCTCGATTAACGATCTTCTGTCTCTTATTTCTGTTCGCTTGTCGACATGCATGTGTCGCTATATAGGCATTTTGGACAAGTCCCGTCACGGGTGTGATGTTAGTTATATAGACAGCCGCTTGTGGTGCGGGGCGACAGTCCATCACGAGTGCGGGAGTTGTGTACTGATGGCCGAGAAGGTCGCATTACGGCTGGCCCGGCATGTCATTCCACTTGGACCGGAAGTTTGTAAACTTAATCGTAAATATATGTCAATGTGCTTCAGAAAGAAGTCTGTGTATTATTAATCTGCTCCTTATCCTGCCACCACGCGACTGAATAACAACCTTTTTAGATAGAGTAGGATGTTACAGTATATCAGTAAACGACTATGAAGCAATCTTAAGACCTGGATTATATAATGTGTGGCACTTTAGGAATATCCAAGCATACTCGTATCGTGTGGAGTCTTCATCCGCTAGCGTCATTTTACTACAAGCGTTATTATACTTCGCATATTTTATTAATTATCTCATCATCATCATCATTACTACATGGTAATTGGAAATTGGAACATGGAAATTGACTAGTTCTGTACGTTAAAAATATTTTAAAATATTTTTTAATTAATAAATTATTTTCTTTCTTTTCAGGTTGGCACAGAAGTAATCGCGGAAATCAAAAGAGAATTCGACTCAAACGTCCTAGACGGCATTATCTTCTAAATGGGGAAGAGAAGAAGATATATTGAGATAAATAACGAAATTTTCTTATTTAAAATGAAACTTCAATGCAACACAGGCTGAGGAGATTGCAAAGAAATTGAAGAAAGAACAAAGTTAAGAATCTAATAATAATTAAATTAATAAGTAAAAAATGAGAAAAGAGTTCAACATAAATCAAAAGAGATAATTGGTAATTTTTAATAGGCCCTGTTTAATCGAAAGTGAAGTCAATTGATGGTCCACCCATAAAATCTTTACAGTCTCCCACGAAATTGTGTATTAGTTTGGATTAAAGAACGCATCTAAGAAGATAAAACAAATTGATAAAAAGGGACCATCTCTTGATCTTTAAATAACGATCTAATTTATAATTATTAGAGTCAAAGATCAAAAGAAATCCAACGGAAAATATTGATAAGTCGTTATTCTTTTTAAATTGAAGGCACCTAGATCTTGCAAAAAGGTACAAAAATCTTGATGACCAATAACACTCTCAATAAAATACTTAATTCAATTCGGAACAAACTAAATTAATATAAAATAATTTTATAAAATAATCAATGTTTTAATGATCGATATTTAAAAAAAGTCTTGTTAATGTTCGTTTTATAAATAGTGTTTTAGATTGATTGATCTAGTTTCCGTAATCAATAATTAAAAATCTGAGAAGTGATTCAAGTGAGTTAAAAAGTGTAAATCAATAATTTATTATAATCCGTTTATCGTTTCCGAATTGATCAATTGGTGTTAACAATCTATTAATCGTCAAAAAAGCTGTTAACAACACAATAACGGACAAGATTAATCCATTTTAATCCAGAATCGTCATCAACAATTGGTGCTCACTGTTAAACAATCGTCACATAAAACATCCACACAAGTGCTGTGAATACATTAATAATACAAGTGCCAAGAATACAACTAAGCTACCCGTTCGCGAAACTGTACATGCTTAAGATCCAACTAGCAGTGAAAACGTCTGAAATACGAGATTTCAATTAATAGTGCTTAAAATCAAGCTTTTGTTGTTGAGAAATACTGAAAATTTTCAGTCAACGTTAACTCAATTCAAAATTCACAAAATACTAGTAATCACAGTTTTGAATCTAGCAATCAATCTAGTGTCTAAATTAGTAGAATTTCTTTGTATCAGCACGTCATCTTAGCACAAAGTCAACATTATCATCGTTTGACAATTCTATTTTCACATTACATAACATTTTGTTCAGATCTTGTTAGTCGTCTGTTTATTTGTATCGTAACAATGCGATCTTAGTTCCGAAGCTTTAAGTAAGCACAATCGCAAGTAGGCTCTTTTCTTGCTGCATAACACTGTGCATAGAGAGTAATTTCTGTGTGATTAGTGCCTGATCTGACAAATCTTCGTGCCGCGTCTACGTTGCTGTTGACAGTGAGGGTAAAGCAGTCCCATCGCTGCTGTCGGATTTTTGTGAACAGCGTCTGATCTGTCAAAGCTACGTGGTGCGTCTACGTTGTTGTTGCTAGTGAGAGTAGAGCAGTCCCATCGCTGCTGTCGGTTTGTGTGAACATTGCCCGATCTGTCAGATCTTCGTGTCGCGTCGCTATCCCTTCGCTGCCGTCGGCTTCCGTGTGAAGAGCGTCCGATCTGTCCGATCTCCGTGCGGGGCTCGTGCTTGGTGCGGGTGCGGCATGCGGCAGGCGGCGTGACGGCGCGCGTGCTGGGGCCCGGGGCGGGGGCGCCGTGGCTGGGGCTGGCGCTGGCGCTGCTGGTGCTGGCGAGGGCGGGGGCGGCGCCCGGGTCCCTGCCCCCGGGCAGCGCGCCCTGCGCTCCGCCAACCTGAGCCACATCACCGGCACCTCCCGCAAGATCCACCTCTTCATCAAGAACAGGCACCTGCAGCTGCTGCCGGACGGGACGGTCAATGGCACCACGGACGAGAACAGCGATTACAGTAAGTGGCACCATAATTAACTTTTTTTATGTATACACTGCTATCAAGGAGTAAATTCACTAAAGTCATGGCTTTGAGAAAGGCTTTGCTTACGACCAGAAGAGCAATTCAAAATCAGGAACGACTCAACCTTGACCCGTTACATGTGGTGGCAGCCCGCAGACTGAGGGCCGTGTGGGAAGTAGTACTTCGCTCAGCCGCTATGTCCATGGCTGGCGCTACGTCGACTGTCCTGTTACCTCCCAATGACTTTTAGTTGCTCTAAATCCGGTTGTTCGCAATAATAACCCATAATAATATAATTCGTATTTCGCTTCATCTTTTTTATTTTAAATTTTCATATTTCTTAAGCTTAACATTTGTTTTTGTAATAATATTTTTAATGGATCGAGAAATTGCAAGTGTCAATAGAATTATCTAACATTGCGGTATGCCATTTGTGAGATGAAGAGTATGTGGGTGGATGATGACACTTTCGAAGTCGGAAACCAGCAAGAACTGGTTTAGTTACATTTCTCTAACAACTTGACAAGTGTACTTTCAATAATGATTTAATTCACATATTCCGGAAGCGAAAATAGTTATCATACTCGCTTAGTTATCGTTAAATAATCTAAGCTTCAACATAACATATGAAATAAATTAGACATCCACAAAATAATCCCCTATGGTTTTTAAACAATTAAAGTGTATTTAAAATGAACTGTGAACTACTTATTGAAAATATGAACTACTATTGAAAATTTTCGCGTCTGCGTACAAGATTGTCCAAATTTAAATTATGGAATAAAACATATAAAGCGAGAGTTTCTTTACTAAATTGAGAAAAAAATCTCATCCATTACTTTTCAGTGAGCGATTAAAATAATTTTTTTGACGTAAGCTGAAATGGAATATATGTATCTTTTTAAATTTGTTCGAAAATGGAAACCGAAAATTCTATCTTTTTATTTTTGGCTATTTGTACTTTCATTTTGCAATGGCTTGTAGTGGGCATATGTTCAGAAAGAGTCTAGTCTCTAAAACGCACAAATATGCTTGTATTGTTAGTAAATAATATTTGCATATAATTAAATCGTAATTATAAAAACTGTAATTAAGATAATTGATATCTTAATTCGATTACTGAAGTAAGGCAACATGTTTTCGGACCGTATTAAGATAAGTCTTAGTTGTTGTGTCCATAGCGAGTCGTTTTTTGAATTGAGCTCTCTCTTAGGACCAAACGAGTCAAGCAACGTTATCATGCAATTACCTTATAAATATAATTAAAACTCAGATACCACAGTTGTTGCCTTAAGTTTCCTGGATCTCGCTCAGAAATCAGCCGGGAGCAATGTATGTACACAGTGTGTCTTCCTGATACTGAGATGACATGAAACAAGGCGTGTATAATTGTATCTGACAAAACTGTAAGGCGGCTATACGTACTCTACGCACATTCTTACATATGATATGTTGATAAGTAAAAAAATATCCCGTCACTGTTTTGTAATGAAATTCGTATTGCTAAAATAAATGCGTTGCTAATTTTAGATGCTTTGCAAATTAGAATTGATAGCCTCGTTGATATCACGTGAAGTAATCACGCTGAATTTTACATCTCAATCTCGTTAGGGTCTTTTCCACTGACGGCCAATCTGACGGCTTAATCGAGACCAATCATGTTGGAGGAGAAGATGGTCAATAAACAGAGTCTGGAGCAGTTTATCGTTGAAGAGGACATGATGTTTGATGAATAATGCATGGATACATCTAACCAACAGACAACAACCAAGATGTAAAGTGTAATGCGTGGTTGTTTTATTATTTATAGTTTATTCAACCTATTTATATATTCTGTTTTAATATTCTGGAATCGTGATTTGTTAGAATATTCTAGATATATCGTTTGTATTAGCTGTACAAAGGAGTTATTAGTGGTAGTATATTGAGGTTAAGTAGTCTTTTAATAGCATTAATATTGAACACCAATACAATGTTAAGATAAAGTGTAAAGAAATCGTAAAAGTCAAATGAAATGAATCTTATCGCATTAACCTAAGTCCATGATTTGTTCCTTAACATCTTTCGGCACTTGAATGTACAGCTGGGAACATATATGGTTCCCTGAGGCTTCCAGGGAAAAAGCCCAGGAATTTGAAAAAAAAACATTAGTTTTATTCTTCTTCGTAGTATCGATCCGGTGGATTGGTTTGCAGCAACAAGATATTTTATCTCGATCTCCACTCCTCTCAATCCTCTGCAATCCTCTTCAGCTCAGCATAAGAGCTACAACTCATGTCATAGAACAATTGCTGCAAATCCCGTCTAGGGCGCCCTCTAAAGTTTCTACCCTCAACCATGCTTTCCACAACGTTGTGAAGAAGACCATCGTGGCGCATGATGTGACCGATCCATTGGGATCGCCTCTCTGAGATGGTTCTTACTAGGTGCCTATCTTCCTTGTTTTATTATCTGAGGCATATTTGAGTGTTTATTAAATTAGCACGTTTAAAGAGATTATATGATTATCCTGAAGATCTCAATGCCTGAACTGTTTGGTCCTTACTGTTGGCACAACCCAAACATCAATTGATTTCTATTCAACATGAGGAACATATAATATTTAAAAATATAATATTTTATTTATTTTATTTTATTAACGGCCTAGGCCAATACATACGGTTTTAAAATAGAAAATACAATAAATGAAATGGTAAAACAGAACAATATAATAGCTAAGAGAATACATTTAGACAAATCATGAACATAAGTAAAAAAAAACAGATCTACTACATTAGTAGAGGGATCTGCGAAACGCTGGAAGGTCCACCCCGAAAAAGTCCAAGTCACTAGAGGAGTTAACCAGTCTACACATTCTTAACATAGGAGAATAGAATCCGTAGTTGGTTTTGGATGTCCTTACATGTAGCAGGTCACTGCCTCTAGTGAACCGGGAGGGAACATTGAAGGTAAATTCCTGCAATAATGTCGAGTCATCGATTATGGAGTTCATAATTTTAAAAATAAACAGCAAGTCAGTCACTGTTCTACGTCTCTCCAATGTAGATACATTAAGTCGCCTCTCTATATCTTCATAGGAGTAGCTACCTCTCTCAAGGCCGATCAGTCGTGCAACTCTTGACAAGAAGCGATGTTGGACTGATTCAATCCGTTCGATATGAGATCGATAGTAGGGAGACCATATAACGCTAGCATATTCTAGCTGCGGACGAATCACAGAACAGTAAAGGACCTTGATGGAGCTCAGGTTTTTAAAATCCTTAGTGATTCTATTGATAAAACCTAGAAGTTTAAGGGACTTGTTCACAATACTATGAATATGGTTGTGATAAGATAATTTACTATTTAGGGTGACGCCAAGGTCCTTTATAGTAGGAACATGAGAAATATGAATATGACAACAGTATTAAATGTGAACTGACTTGAGACGACGTTACTTCCATTACTGACATTATTTCGGCATTTTGTAGCGACTATATGATACTGAAAGATCGAAATGATAATTTAAACAAACTGTTGTAATTTCTTGTTTTTTTATGCGTGTTCTTTTTTTCAAATCAAGTTTGCTAGTCTAGTTGCTTCTTTAAGACCAAACCAGTTTTCATCTGCGGAGATTTCTTCCAGTTTTCCATTCATCACATTGTAATTAATTTCCGCGTGTCGCGAAGTGACTTAACAAATCTGTCACAGCCCTTGAATCGATTAATCTCTTCATATTAAAAGGTATGTTGCTTTAATTAAACAACATGTTGCTTCAAAATATTCTGAATGACGAAGAGTATTCAGATTTATTATTTCGGAAGCTTTTGCTATTCGGAAAGTTATTTTTTAGAGAACTTCATTGTATTTGATATCAGCTTGATATAACTCTTTTAGGCTGATGCCGTAAAGACTCGAAATACGATATTTTGTCTCGTATTTTTCTTCGCTCACCTGACATGCATATCTAATAATGTTAGTTTAATTATATAATATTACACGGCGTTTGCAAACGCCATTTTATTTGTTATGACAGTTGCTCCATTTCATGTTGGTGCAACTGTCATCTTTAATTTGCTTTTTGCCGCGATTGTCTTGGCAGCGCTGGATGTCCCAGTTTCCGGCAGTTAACTTTTCGTCCGGCCGGCGAACGCGTACCGGTCGGACGAAAAATCAAGTCTTCAATAAAGTTAAACGCGAATTGTCCTTCAAAAACAAGTTCTTTGTGTTGTTAATCTGCTCCTGCACCCTTTCTCCACGCGGCCACGTGACGAACCCACAACTTTTGAAAGACGGGGGATGTCATATTATTTCACAGCAAAGTTCAAACTTAAGCTGTATAATAATTTTATTTGTTTAACTGATATATATATATTTTTATATAATTATGATTGAATAAATTAAAATAAAATTTATTCTACGCAAGCAGCTTTGATATTGTATCCTTTCAAATATAGAAAGTAAATGCAGCATTTTTTGAAAACTTTCCATTTGTAAGAACCAAAAGGTAAAAATGCCGTCCAAGCAAGAATAATCCGATATGTACCGGGTAGATGTATAGACATGAATAAAGTGTCGAAATCGGTAAGCAAAATTTTGATTCGGCAATTTTGATGTTGAAAATACACCACGTTCTGGAAGGCAAGTTGAAGCTGATGAAGACACAACAAAAGTAATAATTGATGCAAAACGGTGAATAATTACTCGTCAAATCGGTAGCAAATAGCTGATACATAGCAATATACTCTTTCGATCTCTAACCCTTACACAAACATTACACAATCTTTCCGCATGCAGCATCCAGCCATGTTGATTGGATGTCACTGCTTTTTACCGGCTGTGCTCTCCTGCATGCGCTTATATAAAAAATATTCATTTTCATACAAAATATTTTTGCCGTAAATAATATTTAAAAAAATTCATAAACCATTATATATATATTTTTTTTATTTTAATTACTTGTTCGAGTTCTGTTTAAGTCTTCTGATCAGCATAATATTGCAATAAATTATTTAAATTATTAAATTGCAACAAAACTTTTTAATATTTAGTTTTTTTTTATCACAACCAATTATTTAACTCTTCACGGAAACATAAAAGAAATAAATTAAATAAAATTCGTTATTGATAATTCAATAATAATAAATATGTCTTGGTTGTACGCTGAGAATCTTGATTATGAGAATCTCGAGTTGCGAAAATCTATATTCAAATTCATTTGAATCGTTGATATATAAAAAAAAAACTACCAATATTACATGAAATTTTTTAGCTGTCTATATATATAATTTTTGTATAAAGTAAAATTGTATTGGAAAACTAAAGTAAATTTTTAAAGCGGAAATTCCGCAATGTCTTAAAACTAAGGCGCTTAACCAATGCATCCTCCCTGTATTAACTTATGACGCAGAGACGTGGAATCTGACAGCAAGTCTCCACCCATAAAATAAAGGTCACCCAGCGTGCTATGGAGAGATCCATGCTCGGAGTGTCGCTAAAAGATAGACACCAAAACGAGAAAATACGCAGAAGAACTCAGGTAGTGGATGCTACCCAACGAATAGGCACACTCAAGTGGCAATGGGCAAGACATATCTGTCGAAGAGACGACGGTCGATGGGAAGTAAAGTATTAGATAGATGCCCAAAATCTGGCAAACGAAGCATTGGCCGATTGAAGAAGAATAGAGGGAGTGACCTGGATGCGGAAGGCGGAGGATCGAAGAGGATGTAGACTCATGTGGGAGGCTTACGTTCAACAGTGGACGGATACAGGCTGATGATGATGATGAATTTCAAATTTTACTCCTCTCACTCGTAATTATGCAGTTTAAATTTAATTGTCAGCTATCCATCAAGATTTATGCGCTGTTAAATATCATTAAAACGGTTAGTACTCGTAGATCCAAACGTTTACTAGTGTAAACAAGTTGTCGGCGTGAATTCCGTACATAGTGTTGTACATAATTGTTGTTTGTTTATAGCAACAACTGTTGTAGTTGTCGTATCGGGGGCGTTGGGTGTACGTTAAACTAGACAAGTGTCATTTACATAAGTCGCGACATCGGTAGGGATTCTACAGGTGAATTAAATTACCGACATTAATTCAAGTTTCGCTCTTACAAAGACAAAAAAGACATAAAAATGTACATGAATGAAACAATGTAATTTTTGAATGAATTTACCATGAAAAATATTCTAAAGAACGTTACAAGATTCCTGACAGACGTTTCAGTTGAAAAGAGTATTCTTGTATAACCCGTCTCCAAACACTGCCCTGTGAAAGTTTCACTCAATGATTTTTACAGTTTTGTACCCTCCTCAATCAATCTTTTTTTTTTTCAATTTTTTTTTAAAAATCCTTGCAGAAACATTACAATTTTTATCAAATCAATTCATTTCTGAAGTACAATAATTATTAAATATAAAATACAATATATACAAACATATGTACTTATGATTAAGTACTAAGAACAATGCAGTAAAGACAAGCAACAGAAGGTCCCAATGCTCATCAAAGAGACGACGCCAACCAATTATTCCTCTAAATAAACTCTTGGAGTTCATGTCTGAATTGGGCCTCCCTTACGTGAAATATATCAACATCTGAGGCGACTTGGTTAAACAGTCTGATCCCTCTACTACTAAGAGGAAGAGTCTCTGGCAGGTTTGTGTTACTCTTTGGGAGAGCGAACAATCTGTGCTTCCTTATTCTTAGATATTTATCGGCAGTAATGGCGATATTACCTGCCCACCTTGCCCGTCGTCAGTTAAAGATTCTGTGTCCTGTTAATGGTCGCAATTACATAACCTTTCTTTCTCACATGCTACCTTCTCTTTTGAATACATGTCCGATATATTTCCTTTTTTTACGCATTTACGTATGCTAAATGGTAAATTTTGTTCTCTTCTGAATTGCACATTCTTGATTTTACCAGAGGATCATATGAGCATATGAGCATATGAGCACCATAAACGACCATCAAAGACCCCTGGCATCTTTCCGATCCTTGCATTCATCCCATCAATCTGTGTCGCATGAATCTTGTCATTGAATTTTTGAGTGTAATCGAATACACTATTTACGTTTGAAGTCAATGCTACTTCTGGAATACTTTCAGTATCATTGAAATAAAATGATTTAACATGTAACTTTCACGCACAATTAACTCTTCTGAAACATGTATCCTCTTGAATGATGTCGCTCACGACTGAGCATCGTAGCACCATTAATTTCACCCGACGAATTAACATTTTGAGCCCCCATTCTCCTACTTCGGTCAGGATGAGACAACTATTTTTTTAAAATCTTTTTATCTTCCACAACGTAGCCTGTTTAGTTTACCGGTTACTAATTAACATAATTACCATTATTTAATCAATTAACTCACGTAATTAATAGCCATTCGGTTTCGCTTTTAAATTATTAAATATGTCTTTGTTTTGAAATTTAAAATATTTTATATTACAAATATAATAGTTATATTAATCGCTTTTCATAAATGACTCATTATTACGAATTAATAGTTTTTTTTCATATATACATAATTGATTATATTGTTTGTCTGTATTGTTATTAATATTATTTATGTGTGTGAGTTAATTTAATGAAAATAATATTCTCTATTTGCTCTACTATTTATTTAAAACAGTTATTCACTTACAGTGTTTATTTGTACATTGTATTTATTCACTAACTAAATGCTCCAACTGGATCTTAAAACAACAAATTAACCTGTATATTACTACTTTTTTTTAAATGATTACTTTACAAAATAACTACCTATTTCAACATGTAACAAATTATGACTTCAGAATATGAATATTGAACTCCTTCAAATAATCTACGAATAGTAAAACTCTGATAAAAATCTAAATCTTACACACTGCAGTATCGTACAACTTTTAATCTACTTTAAACTATTGGCAGCTGTGTTTGGGTTAAAAATGATTTAATAATGTTTTTTTTAAAGTGTTTTCAGTGACCTATATTAGGAGTTGTTACACCAAATAGTGCCAAAAATATGAAAAAAAAATCTTATATACGACACTATTCTAAGGAAAAAGAATCTTTCTATCTCCTTCAAACTTGTTTAACTCCGGTATAAATTTATCAGGCATTATCACCACAATATTTTATTTATATTAGACCATATTACATCATTTTCCTCTTTTGTCGATGGCATATTTTGTATGTATTGTATATTTATGTATACTCTGTTTCTTATTATTTTGTACCTTGGAATTTCAGTTCTGTGTAATAAATAAATAATATTTTTTTCGAGGTGTTGATTTGATATTGTACAGTATTCTCCATTTCTTTAGACAGTCAGACAGGCATGAATTGTGCATCTCATTTATTACACATGCGCTGTTGAAAAAGTGAAAGATTGCAGGTCGTTGTCTTCTGAACAGTTCAACTCTCGCGTCGCCAAGATAATGACCGAATAACTGCCAAGGTCCGCTTGCGATTCGTGGGGATGCTCATCTCGAGTGGCCGGCGGTCCATCATGCTTGATCAGCGACCTGTCACCACATCCTCAGTCCTTAACTCAGCGTCTAAGATCTGATCTACAGGCTTCCCAGTACTTCCACCGAGATGGAGTGGAGATTGCTCGCCGTCCGTTTGACAGGTGTCTGCGACGATGATTAGCCGGTCGGTAGCTGCACCCGTGATACACATCGCGACTTTTCTAATCGATTATCTTGCTTTCGACATATATAGACGTGTCGTGCTTGACATAACTTCATGGCGCCAGTATTATAATGACGTGAACACTCTTGGAAAATACGTTAGGAATAAGCACTACTAGAACAACGGCATATCAGCTATGTGTTACTAAGAGAGTATTTAAATTTATTATTATTTGTTATTTTAGAAAAGTGTTGTGGTTTTTGAATGTTTTAAATATCATCGATAATCTTAAGAAGAACGGCATCTTGTTAACTATGACAATTTATTCGATTTATTATGACCTGTGCAGAATTTAAGAGTGTGGTCATCTCATTCGTCCTGGACCCTCGTTCGAGAGCTGGGCATCATCTCTTCGCTTCAATTAGGATTATTTATTGGCGAGAATTAGACAGCGAAATTTGGTCCGGTCACATTGTCTGGTTCATTTGTGTCACGTAACTCATCACCGATACGACATTTCCATCAAATGATGTTTTATTCATTTTTTGATGTTTGCTGCAATGGTTAACGCACTTTACTGTGAATCAAATATGTAAGAGTTCCACCCTCGAATTTTTTTTAAACTCGCATTTGGAATGGTCATTCATTAAACAATGTTGAAAAATTACTTTTTTTGTGCGAAACGCATACAACCATTTAAAATAAATGATGTGAAATAAAAGTAAACACTTAGAAAAATATTTAAACTAAAATTTCTATACAGTTTATTACGTCAATTTGTTATGGAAATATTCACCTTTCTGTGGATGTATACGATTTATAATTTAATATTATTTTTGATTAAAAAAAAACTAATTTATAATATTAAATTTGTTTTCATATTTATTTTTAAGTGATTACATCTTTCAGACTCCATCGAGTCCATCGTTAGTAATGGCTAAGCTTTAAGCTTATAGTCTTCAAAAAAACAAAAATTATAACTATGCAGTTTCACTTAGTATTGTCAGTTGTTAACCCTAAGCGAATTAATTATAAATGAATTGATTTATTTTGAATAATTATGTCTTTTACAAAATTATTGCTCTTGCAAGCTCTATATAATACAGGGAGCGGCAAAAAAAATTGACGGTTTTAAATCAGAACAACGGTTTACTCAACGTCTTAGTCAACGATTATCACACAATTTTTACAATAATACAAAATAAAATCCCACGATTCATTTTATTCTTCGCCTAGAAATTTATTTATTGCCAATTATTCGTGTCGTTTATTTTTTGAGCGTTGACTATAATGGCGGACGAAAGAAATAAATTTGAAAAAATTCCAACACCTACGTTTTCTATTATTATGAAAAGCACTTTACATACACATAAACATATTCATATTATTTATGTCAATAAACGCATTATTCAATGTCATATAAATTGACTTTGTATTGTCATGTCATCGATTGTTAAATCATTACTTTTGATATGTGATTTTTAGAGCAAAAGTATTATATATGTTAATAGAACATATGCATTTATTAAAATGAAATATATAATAAAAAAACACATTTGTTATTGGCCAATGACTATACATACATAAAGAAATAAAAATATTATAACATATACTATAGTATTTTTAAAATAAAAATTCACTTAAATATAGAAGAAAAACCCACTCGATCGCGTAAAAACGCCTTAACTCTTTATTTACTGACGGGACTTATAAGTCCCATACCACAAAATCCAATATTGATCGTGCATTTTTCTGCAGTTGTGCCCTGACGGGACCTATCAGTAGGATTTATAGAACAATGAAATAAATGCTTATTTTAGAAAAAAAATGTTTTTTCTTAATTTTTCTCTATATCCTATCAACACTTATTCGTATAAAAAGAATCAGAAATGTAGATATATTATTTCATAATTCAGTAAATAAAAGGTTCAAGCGTAAATGTGTGTGTTTTTTAAAACTTTTTTGTCAGTTTTTAGCATTAAGCCATTTTAATATTATAAATTTCTTAATGCCACAATATTGTTTTGAAAATTAAATATTCAATACATAAACACAAATAAATGTTTTATAAATGAATAAATATAAAAAGTTTGTAATTAATTAAATTCATAAATATTTTGTTAGTATTTATTTCAATTAATGGCTCGTTATTATTTAAGAAATAAACTGTAATAAACACATTAAAAAAGTCAGTAAAAATAATAATTTGACATTAGAAAATTAAAAACTTCCCGTAGAAAAAAATGGCAGCAAATAATTAATGAATGTAATAAAATAATAGGTTAGGTTAGGTTTAGATTTCAATTGCTATCATCAATATCTATCAATAATTTAAGATTAATTACTTTATTGAGTATATTACTGAATTTAAATTTTGGTGGATACTGCAAATTTATTTAATCTTTTGCCAGATTATTTAATTAACTGCCAATTCATTAATTTTCTGCCTAAATCTTGAATTAGTTACTACACAAATAAATAGTGAGAGGCTATTTTTTTATTTAAGCTTTTTTATGATCCCGTTACGTTTAACGAAGACTTAAAAAAAATGGAAATATTCAGTTTTTTATTATAATCACGTAGACGCTTAAATTGCACAATATTTATTGCGGGCAGACCATTAAAAATCGATTTCGGTTTTAATATTTACACGGTGGAGGTCGTAAACACGTTAATTTGTGTCTTCGCTAGCGTTTGTCGGCGGAGGCTGTAAGGATACATGTTTCGTTATTTATGCAAAAGAGATGCGCCGAGGAAAATCGCAATCTCTCGGTCTTCAGGATCAACCTAACGACGGCGGGTTGGTGTGAGATTAAATGCCTGAGAAAAATAACGGTCAAACTAGCAAAGAACGCAACGGCAAAGATAAATTCACTGTAGAACGTGTGACGCGACTGAGTGTTCAGAAGAGTCCAGCGCAAATCGCACATTATTAGCGCGGTCATGCACTGGACAGATTCTGAACCTCACACAACACATCGAAGATGGGTTTGAGAAGAGACAAATAACGGGAGCAGCCTTTGTAGACCTAACCGCTGCCTATGACACAGTCCACCACAAAACCCTTCTGCTTAAACTACAGAATATTACCCATGATGCAACTATTACTAATGTAATAGCAACTATGCTACAGAACCGTAGATTTTATGTTGATCATGAAGGTAAGCGTAGCAGATGGCGCACGAACAAAAATGGACTGCCTCAAGGAAGCGTGTTAGCGCCCTTACTCTTTAATGTCTACACAAACGACCAGCCAATACTGAACAATACCAGGTCCTTCATCTACGCAGATGACTTGGCGCTCACAGCACAAGGGGTCTCTTTCGAGGAAGTAGAAACCCAGCTTAATAACGCACTCACCACCCTCTCTTCGTACTACCACCAAAACCGACTACAGCCAAACCCAAGCAAGACCCAAGTCTGCGCCTTTCATCTTAATAACAGACTTGCCAAGAGAAAGCTGCACATTACCTGGAACGACTTGGTGTTAGAGCACTGCGACACACCTAAATACCTAGGGGTCAAGCTGGATAGGACCCTCACTTATCAGAAACACTGTCAGTCTGTTAAGCAAAAGGTGTCCACCAGAAACAACCTACTCCGAAAAGTGGCAGGTACGAAGTGGGGAGCCCAACCAAACCTGATCCGCACAAGTGCTCTAGCTCTCTGTTTCTCTGCTGGCGAGTATGCTGCGCCAGTATGGGCGAGGTCTGCCAATACCAAGAAAGTGGATATTGCTCTGAATGAAACGTGCCGGGTGGTTACGGGGTGCCTAAAACCTACCCCAATATCAAAGCTATATCAACTCTCGGGCATTGCCCCACCAAACATACGGCGAGAAGTTACTACCAAGAAGGAACTCACCCAAGCAACCCACGACGCACTCCACCCTATGTTTGGGTACCAAAAGATAACTACACGGCTCAAATCAAGAAGAAGTTTCCTACAGTCGACAACGGAACTGGAGATACCTGAGGCCACCCTGCGGCTGAACATGTGGAGAAGCGCAACTGAGGGGAATACTTGGATTGCCCCGAAAGAGGACCTAGCCCCTGGACATGACCAAGGGTGGAATATATGGAGGTCCCTTAACAGACTTCGGACCGGAGTATGCAAGACGAGGACACAAATGAGGGCCTGGCAGTTTTACAGCGGACCGACTGAATGTGACTGCGGCGTGGAGCAGACCCTGTCACACCTTCTGGAGTGTGCGCTGTGCCCGAGTGGCTGCACCCAGGAAGACCTGATGATGGCCAGAAGTAACGCCATCGACGTCGCCCACTTCTGGGCAGACAGGATCTGACCCTGTTGTTTCCGACACGATTATATATATATAGCGCGGTGTTTATTAGATCACTTAAGTTGAGCTACATTGGGTGCGGACTAAACATGGATGGGTCACCGTCCATATTTTTAAAGAAAAAACAAACATAATAATTATGTGCGAGCGAACAGTGTGTGATTTTACCCTAAAGTAAGCTCGCGCATATTTTACTCGTAGTTTGTGAGTACACATTACTTTTACGTTCATTTTTAAGTTTTAATAGAGATAAGATTATTTACGTTTTTGCGGTTATTTCTTCAAAACACATCCATGAAGATTAGCGCTTTTTTGGAATTCATTATCTAGATCAAAATGTGACTCTCATTTTTTCTCAATCCTCCTCTATTTGCATCAATTTCCATTTGCTAATAGGAGGCCGGTTTGAACTGTGATTATCAATTTAATCTTAATCAGCTAATCATCAAGAAGATTTCATCGGCGATGTGTTGATTCAGATTGATATCAGTTTGCACCTAATGGTCTAGCAGTAGTCTGATCTTAAAGATGTGGCCACTGCACCTAAGTGCTATATATAATGAACATTGAATATGTCAATCATTTATTGACAAGAGAATAATTCTTTCATTAATTTTATTCGTATAATTAGTATAGTCAACATGTTAATTTGCTCGACTGTCTGCAGTCTTGGATTGATGAAATCATCATCATAATCATAACAGATACTTGAGCATATAGTCGCCACACATTGACGCTTCACTATAAAAAGTTCTGTCAGAAGTATGTCAATTCTAGTTCCCGGAGCTCTTCTGACTACATTATATATTCAGTTCAGAAAACCCGGGTTTCATTGAAATTTTTTTATCGACTTTATGATGTAATGCCGCCAAATCTGCTCCTAACCTAGGTATTCTAAAAAATAGTAACCATTGAACCACCTAATATTTTCTAAATATACTTGTCCTGATACTTTTCAATATCTCGGCTCTGTGATATCCTTAGACGCCAAAACTGAATCCGACGTGGAGCATAGAATAAATAAAGGATGGCTGAAATGGAGGTCTCTCTCTGGAGTTTTGTGTGATAGCAAGATTCCAGTTAGGACCAAAGGTAAAATCTACAAAACTGCTGTAAGGCTAGCTATGCTCGACGCATCGGAGTGTTGGACCTCGCTGAAACGTGACTTGGATAGGATTCATGTGGCAGAGATGAAGATGCTGAGGTGGGCGGGCGGTGTGACTAGAGTGGATAGAGTTCGAAATTAGCATATTCGGGGTTCATTTCGGGTGGCCCCCATACCTGAAAATATAAGGGAAAACCACCTAAAATGGTATGGGCATGTGACACGGGGAGATGAGGACCACATAGTGAAAAGAGCCCTCAACATATCCACGCTGAGAAGAAGACCACAGGCAACCTGGACTGCAACTGTAAAAAAGGATCTGAAAACTCTGGGTTTGACTGAGAATGCAACGCAGAACAAACAGACATGGCGAATGTGCACAAGAAGAGCCGACTCCAGATGATGGGAAATGGCTAGGCTAAAGAGAAGACACTTGTCCTGAAAACCCATGATATAGATGCATTGGATCTTGAATACGTATGCACGAAAATTTTCCTTTAATTCTTCTAGTGACTATGATTTTTTTTGAACAGTCATGAACGTTTCCAGCAATATAGCCAAACAACTACAATATGTATATTTTGCATGTGACGTTAATCCACTTTTTATGATTCATTTCATTATTATAAAAATGCTAAGCATAATTGAAGTAATGAGCAATCATATGTTGGATATACAAGATCAGGAAGATGATAGAAGGAAGGTCTAACAAGCACGACAGTGTTGTGAATTTCATGTAGCGTGCAGGCACGCGCGGTCCTCGGAGACCTTACTTTTCACATTCCCTACGTATCTTCATTATTGCAAGTAATATTCGTATTATACTGTAAAAATATAAATAATATTTTATTCATGAAAATTTATTCGCAAAAAATGGTAAAGGCTCTTTGTGATATTTCATGGTTCTTAATTCGCTTCCCGTTGTACGTGTACGTTGCGTTGGACCGGTTGGCTTGAGAGCCGCGGTCCAGTGCTTATAATCAGTGCTTTAAACGTGTTTAATGGCACGTCGTGGTGTTCGATTAATCCTTGGGCGGTCCTGATCCAGTCAGTGATGCGACAGGATTACGTCAGTGAAGCTTCCGTGAAGTTTATGCAATACAACTTGCAACAAGTATTTTTTACGATTTGTTTGATTATTAGCATATAATTAATATATAATTTATACTATTAGTGTTTTCGAAATAAAAAAAATATTTCGTCTCTTACAGTATATGTGTTTTTATACACAAATTCTGTAAATATTAAAAAAATGTTTTGATTGTTTACTATATCCGCTACATATGGGGGGTATATGGACACTACAAATTGGCGTTTCACAGTACTATAAGCTCCGGTTATCTATACCTCGTCCCAGAATACCTGCACCCGGAGGTTAACATGTTAACATAGGAAAAAAATATCATCAGTACTTAGCTTGCTAAAACTCGTCATTAACAATTATCACGTTTAAATAAAAAATAATAATGTAAGAAATAATTATTATTAATATATTATATATAAAGGATCTCAACGTGAATGCAAAAGTATAAATGAAATGTGTTTCAATATATAGATAATGTAAACACTAGGCTAAGTCACAATACTAAATAGTCCATGATATCCACATTATTAAAAAAAGAGCACTTAGTTTAATAATCAAGCATATACATCTAAATCTTATAATAAGTTTCAACTCAGTAAGTTTGGTTTACTTAGTCTCTTTTACAGCTACCAACACTGTTGCTCTTCTGAATTCGAAATATAATTCCTCTTGCATCCACCAATAACCGACAATCTCATCAAATGCTTGCGGGACACCTTATACATTAATGTTTGTCGACTAAGAACAGAAAATTTACAAAAATTCTTCCTTTTCAACATCATCAGTAAACTCTTGCAATGAATCCTTCATGCAATTATGTTATTTTCAAGAAATATATCAATATATACTTGCAATCTCCAAAACCCTTACACAAACATAATTTATGCTTTCCGTATGTACGGTCCAACCGCTGTTTTTTAATAACCGGATGTACTTTCTTGCATTAAAATATAACACGGTTGTACCAGGTTCAAACACGCTTTTAGCGCTCTACCTGCAAAAAACGATTGGCATTTTTTACTATGTTTACTTTGTAAAACACGGAACTGGAGAGTGCAATTGGTTCAGATGCTGTGGTCCCGAGTCGTGGCAGATTTAAACCTTTTTAACAGGTCGCAGGTTGTGAAGAAAATAAACCAAGACTTTATTGTGAGAGCGGGAATATCAATCATCGTGCTACTGCCACTCTGCAATGCGACAAGAGAAATAAAAACTTCGTCAAAATGTTCGCAAAGGTGTTCGCGAACGTTTTGAACACCTTTTGACGATGTGTACGGTCCAGTGGTTAAAACGCTCGACTGTTATGCTAGCGGTCATGGATTCGACTCAAGGTTCTGCTTTGATGCATTGGGATAATAACTAAATATCTGGTTAGTAAAAGCTTAAATAACCCTCTTAAGAAAACTTTTTTTGATTCATCATCATCAGCCTGTATCCGTCCACTGTTGAACGTAAGCCTCCCGTATGAGTCTCCATTATCTTCGATCCTCCACCTTCCGCATCCAGGTCACTTACGCTATTCTTCTTATGTCGTCAGTCCATCTTGCAGGGGGTCGGCCAATTCGCCGTTTGCCAATTCTTGGGCGCCATTCCAATACTTTCTTCCCCATCGACCTCTTCGACAGATATGTCCTGCCCATTGGCACTTGAGTGTTCCTATTCGTTGGGTAGCATCCACTACTTGAGTTCTCCTGCATATTTCCTCGTTTCGGATTCTATATTTTGCGACACTCTGAATTGTGTGATTCATATCCACCTTCTCACTCACTCTTTGCTTTGTATAGAGCCAACACTCACTTTACTAATTGACTTGAAAATGGTCATTCGACGTGGCCGAAACATGTCGTCTACAAATATATTGTGGGATAAATTCTAAAAATTATTTTATTTATATCTGATATCGTATTATTAGCCTATTACTCCCGAGACCTGGACCATTTAGTACTTAGCGGCGGTTCAACCCAAAATAACACCATAGAAAGTATCTTTGTATGAAAAATCTCTTTTACAAACAAAAAAAGTGTGCGTTTACTGTATGCTATTAACATTAGTTATGAGAAATAATATTATACAATATTTAAAAAAATATTTGTGTATATAAATAAACACCCGTTAAAATAAACACATTGCACATTGTATATAATTACATTTTGCTTCATTTCCAACAATTTGGAGTCAATCTCAGCCAAAAACATGAACATCGCATGTTCCTTGCGCTCATTACGATCATGTTATTTTTTGGGTCAACTACGTGCAATTTCATTCTTCCCACATGCGCCAAACATATGCGAAAATATTTCACGCACGCTCACCAAATAAATCGCAAACATTCACAATGAAATTTATTCATGTTTGATACATTATTTTTGAAAGACTGCCAAGCTAATTTATAGCGCGCATTAATGATATTTTTTTGCACTGAACGTATGGTTACCCTGTGGGTGTGGCATACTTGTTGCACGTATTTGTTTTAAAATTCGGATTACCATATTGAAATGCTTAAAATATGGGACAAGTTCAAATGTAAATATTACTTTTAATTATAGACTCGGTACAGTATTTTTTTAAGTTTCATTGACAATATGCACGGTAATGAATACATTATAGAGAAAAATAAAATAAAATTACATATATGTTTTTTTTTTTTTTGAAAAAGCACATATGAGAGCACATTCGTCCGAAGCCACTCAAAATTAATCTCAAAAATGATTGAGAAGAGTGAAGCTTTTATTGATCTGATTCTTAGAGAGATCTAGATTAATAAAGGATGCAAGCCGGCGGATATAGCTCAATGGTCAAAGCGTTTGCTTTGCAAGCCAAAGGTCGTGGGTTCGATCCCCGACGGAAATTGAATTTTTTTTTTTTTAATCGATTTCTGAGCTTTAATATACCCCGCTTGGTGTGAATTTGATCCCTCACCCGTAAAATTCCAGTCATAGGCTATTAATTAAAATTGGTGGTAGACGAAGGTCGTCCCGTGAAGACCACCAGTTCATAGGTAATTCCTGTATTAATAAGGATGATGCGTCAATCTCGGGCTGTATTTTATGACGTTAGCGGATCTACACTCCACACGCAGCGCTTAGCCATATGCATTATAGTAAGCGTCATAGAATTCCACAGATGAGACTTCAGAATTACTATCACCATCTGTCGGTATTCGCCTGTATGTGATTACATAAAAATATAAAATGAAAGACATAGATACTGGAATAATATTTATTTTAATTTACATCAGGGATCAAACTCACAGCTTTTGGTTAAATAAACGAGCTAATAAGTTGAGTGGGGTTTCCTGAAAATAACACAATAGGTTAGACTTTGCGAGAGGAATAGAAATAATTAAATAAAATAGTACTCGTACATACAATTTCAGGCTAGTTAACTGCGCGCATTATTCTGACGATTTAAGTAAAGTAGTTCAAAAACAAAAAACCCTCAGGACTAAGAAGTAATTTGGGAAGGTATTAACAGACAACACATACTTTACTTCATCTCTTTACAACCCGTGAATGCGATTCTAATCTCTTTCACGGATTCTTTCTTTTTACTACTTTTGCGCAGTGGTCACAATTGTTCAGATGAGACTCCCACTGGACTTATAAGTTGATAACTGATCATAATGTGAATGAGCGCATCATCAAGGAGACTTAACTGTCTTTCGGTGTGATGCCGGTGTGAGGCGGGTAAAGTCTAGACAACACAGACTACGTCTTCTATTCTCATGGATGATGCATTTCATCAGATAATATATGTTTGCCTGGATCATGGATAAAGGCATTCAAATGAAAGGACAAATCTCTTAATAATAATAATACTAAAATTTATTTATTTAGCCACTAGTGCCATAATCAAAAATTTACATACAATAATTGCAAGCATATACAGAAAAAAATCTAAATTTAAATTAAATAGAATAGAAAGAAAATATAAATCGGCATGTACACATCATACACCACATTATTATTATTGTACTACTCAGTGAGTGGAGCACTGGATCCCCTCTGGATGGCCACGTGAAGGCGCATCCAGTACCCCTCTAAATCTTAAGAAACTTTATAAATACGTTTTAGTTAACATTACAAATTGACTGAATTTTTTGCACTGCAGTTAGTTGACAATGATTTATTAAAGCTTGTATAGATCATTTTTATAATTGAAAGCACTTCAAGGTTTGATCTCAATTTATTGGTTTTGACTTCCCACTTATACTAGTAATTGTGTAAATAAATTTTGAAGCAAAACCTTGATTCCACTCAAATTAACATCAACAATATGACATTGCAAAGTCATATATAATATATAGATCGGATTATATGTATATATATTCACACACAGGAGAGTACCGGCAGAGGGTTTTGCTCTTCTACAGACTATATGGCGCCCAACTGAGTCAGCTTAACACTTTTTTTATATATAATCGCATGCAGAAGAGCACACCCGGTCAAGACCAGTGCACTCTATGACGCTCAGCCAGGGAGGCTGGACGCTGCATGCGGGAAACGTGTGTTGTGTTCGTATTTGTGTGTGGGTTGGGGAGATTGCTAGTGTATATTTATCTGTTTCTTGAAAAGATCCGGATTGTAGGAAGGAGGAAACACAGACGCTGGAAGAGCATTCCATAGCTTACCGGTGGCATTAGGGAATGAACTTTGGTAACTGCTAGTTCTTGGTCGACACACATTAACCGTATATGGATATTCGGCAAGTGTAAGACGAGTCTGTCGGTTGTGGTTGGGTGCAGGAGGAATTAGTTCTTTAATTTACGAAGAGCAGCGACCGTGGTAATAACGGTAGAAAAGACTAAGTGAATCAATCTTACACCTGTGTTCCATTGATTGCAGGCGAGACGTAAGAGTGTCATTGTATATCAAACGAATTGCTCTTCTTTGAACTGAGTCAATTAAGTTTAGAAGGTATTTTGGGGCTCCAATACAAAGGTGACTGCCGTATTCAAGGATACACCGCATGTGATAAGAATGTGTATTGGTTGTGTGCGTAAAAGAGATAAGGCGTTTGATTGATTTATTTAACAGTTTTCTGCATCGGTTTTTGGTGAGAACTCGTGTTTACACGAAAAAAACATACAATGTGAATTTTTAAGGTGACTGACCCAAAGGTGCACGTGGTATATACGTTCTTATTAAAAGCCTGATAGCAAGACATGACATTGGAGTGCTCGAATTCTTGATGAAGATAAAGGCTGTGCGCACGCCAGTGGTGCTCAGTTCATACTCTGGGACTGGCTAACGACGCTGGAGTAGCAGGTTGAGAACAGGTGATTTCTTCAAGATTTGGATATCGAAAGTTGACCAAAAAAAGCTTTTCACAGAAATTTAATCATCGTCAACAGTAAAGAAAGTGTAATAAATGAAGAATATAGTAAAATTTATTCTTACGGTAATAATTATGTAATGATCACGGTTGTAAGGTATTGGTTTTTCTATCACGCTTGTCAAGTATTGATCTGCCGACACAATTATACCACAGTTCGGAGTTCACGCCATAAATGATTCATTCATAAAGGGTGCTAACGTTAAATATGTAGTATTTGCTGGACAAGTATTTACTAATTTAGTTTGTAGGTGACGAGAAATTTGATTTTGAAATTCATTTGGAATTTTTATAAAAGTTTACAAACTTTAGCACCTTAACCGTTAACTTACGTCTTAAACACGTAAAAAACGTATTAGCATTATACGAAGTTCGTTTTTGTATTTATTTTCTCTTCTTTCTATTATCATTGAATATGCTTTCTAAACGTGCTATACTACAATAAATAAAACTCAGAAAGATCCTTGATTATTTAACTAAATATATTACCTTTACTAGAATCCGGGCTTGTACATGTATAAAAGTGAAAATACTTAAAATCACTGAAAGTATGTTCAAGCTATTAGATATTTACGACCAAAATATGTGAACATTAAAAATTCTCATAAATATCTAGTATTTAGGTAAAAATACTCATGAATCACACACTATTTTCATGAGCATAGAGTGTTAATGTAAAAAATTACAAACCAAAAATGACCTTTTTAAAACATACATACTGCCACACTATTGTTTTTTTTAGCATCTTTCTTCTTTACCAGCGTGGTATAGCGAGTATTTTTATGGATACCAGATACTGATGCCTTGGTAATTGGGAGGCACAGACTGTGTTATTGAAATGAAATTATGTATCTGATAAAAACTTCCGAATACCAAAAATACGGTATATATTTAATTGTAGCCGGGATATACAATATATGTTATTGTGTAATGACATAAGAAAAATAACTCCAAATAATCAATGTAAGGATATAGGATAGCATATTTTGATGACGTTTGCCATTTCAGTGTAGTCAAGTCTTAGATTACCTCATTTGTATACGGATTGATGTTCAAACAACATGATTTTTTTAATAGAGAGAAAAGTTATGGAGTGCTTACCACAAATTACATGAAAAACAGTAAATCGATAATTGGTGATACGGGCAGATGATATCGTAAATACTGGCAGAAACGATTGGTTGAAAAAGGCACAAAAATTGTAATAAATTAAGGAGACCTTAATTTATTGGGAGATGGAAACTAGTTGACTATGATTATGACCATAATAAAGATAATAAATGGGAGTATTTTTTTTCTGTTGCTTTCTGAAGATCACTAGAAAAGGTATGTGGTCCTTCAGTTTCTCTCTATCTATTATAGTTCAATTTGAACCTGAAAGCTGCAGGAAGCTGTAGGAAGCATATTAAGAGTATGTTAATGTGTATAGAGATTTAAAAAAAACGCAAGTACTTATATACATGCTTCTTGAAGAGATTCAAATAATGTAAGGGAGGAAACGATGGTGTTAAAAAGGATTTCAAAGCGTAGCTATCATATTAAAAAAGGAACTAAAAAAATGATTGTTGTATCGGTGTATAGATATTTGTTTTTTTAAATGATTTTATAATGTTGATACAGCTGTATTATTTTGTGCTTCGCAGGCACTGTACCCGCGATTTCTGGCATAACGTTGAGAATCTTGATTTTTCGCGCAACAGCCTCCGGCAAAAATGTATGGCATCTTTAATTGTGGTCGGCGTAATTGATTTTATCTGAACTGAATGGAAAGTTACGTGGCAAGATATGTAATGAAGTACGCCATTTCATTTAAATATTTTTTCCGTTTTAAAAATTTCTTTCTTTATCACTGACACGCATGTTAAAAAATGGAATTCCAGTATTTAAAAAATATAAAAATAATAATTAATAAAGTATTTTTTTCAATGTTTTCAGCATTCACTTTACTGTTAGGAGCTTAGTAAAGTAGCTTTATTAAGCTCCCAACGTGGATGGTATTTTTTTCATAACAATGCTTTATTGATGTTAGTTATAGAAAATTGACAATTTAGCCGTATAAAGGTATATATAATAAAATACTGGGGATATGAAGGTTTGACTTTGTGAGGAACGAAAAGGTTAGGGTGCGGAAAAGGTAATCTTCTATACTCTTGTCGGTCAAGAGATGAAGGTGGACCAGTGAAGGACATTTTTTATTTTATTTAATTGACAGAACCATAGATCCAAATACAAAAAATAAGTATATTATAATAAATAATATAATCATAAAAGAAACAAAGCATATTTAAACATAAATACAAAAATATATAAAAATAAGAAGATGACACGTGTCAAAGATCACAGAGATCTAGGAAAACAATACCATCGACAAAGGAGGAAAATAATGTAAGAAAAGGATCGAGGAGTGCTGGTAGGCCATTTAGAAGCGCCATTGCAGTTGTACTAAATTGAGTGCTCGATTTCTAACTGTATGTTATGACGTATTATGATGTATTTGGATACCCCAGAATAGCATAACAAGAGTGGCCTTTTCTTCAAGCCGGCAGGATTGCGTCGCCCTGTCAGGAACTATACATAGAATTTAATCAACAGAGCACTTTGTTTCTCAGCCGGAGAATATGCGGCACCAGTGTGGGGTTGATCAGCCCATTGTAATCAAGTGGATACGCCCTGAACGATACGTGCAGAGTCTTCACAGGCTGCCTCAAACCAATACCCATTTCAAAACTATACCCCTTGGCTGGTATCGCACCACAAAACGTAAGACGTAAAATCATATGCGCCGAAGAAATGCGTAAGACAATCAACCAACCATCCCACTGCTTGTATAATCAGATACCCCCAACACCCAGATTGAATTCGCGAAGCAGCTTGTCTGAGATCCACACAACCTCTCACATCCGGCCCTGAAAATGAGAGACTTCAGCTCTGGCGACAAGGGGTTTTTCCACATCGCAAACTAGACAATTACCATTTAATGGCGCTCGTTTATGGATTTGCTTCATCAATTTGATGTCTTGAACTATTTGTTTGCAGATCGTAAACCATTCAATGAACCAGATGAACTCGCATCTTATGCGACTGTATGGTCAATACGTTTCACTTTACCAATCAACATTTACAACTCAATAATGACAATCAATAAGCATCAATTTCGTCCCTTCCTTGTTCTTTGACTTCTTTGACATGTGTATGATATGTGGAACAAATAAATTTGAAATTAGTGTGTATGAAATTGGCGCATTATTTAGATTTATTAGATGCTGTTAATGGCAGTCTATTAATTTATAGATTCGAATAATCATCATCATCATTTTTTTCTTAACTGAAGCATACTATATGGTCGTCGCAAACAGTAGCTGCAAAGTTTTGTGAACCGCTGTGGTTATCGTCTCATTTAATATTATTTTTGTTTTCTGAAGTTCTTCCAAGTACATTATATGTTTAAATTATAACGGCTTTCTAAAATAGTGAAAGCCTGAGAATTTTTATTTTGTAAAGAAAAGTCAGCTGAAGTTTGTACTCTCCTGCGCTAACTTCGAAAACTTGTCTGGCAATGTCTTTTTCGTAGGAAAGTTGCCATGTCTGATTCATTACCTAGTGATTTCTCATAAAAGTAAACCATTATATTAACAGTATCTTAGACAAGATGTTTTCAAAACATAATAAACGAATGCATTAGCTTTTTGTGAGATTCCAAGATTCACAGCCGTATAGAAGGATGAAGGTAATAAAGGTGCTGTTAGAGTGTTCTACAAAGAAATGATTAACTGGGATGTATCAGATGCAGAAGAATTATGCAAAACATTTATATTCTTTCCAATAAAATGTTTATCATGTGGTATAAACATTTTCATTGAACACGCTATTTAATTATATTATTATCAGCGCTGGAACAAAAGTATTTCAACGCTAAATGAAGAAATTGATCACTATAAAAATGACACCTGGTATTCTGCACTGACAAAAAAAAACAGTATTGTATCAGGAAGCAAGAAGTAGTGATGGATGGGGTCACAAAAGCGTTTTACCTTGTATGAAAGCGGGTTGAAAGAGTTGTAATTTTTACGAAGAGATGGCTGAATTGGGGCAAAAGAATTGGCCATTGATAGAATTATCAAAAAGCCGAAAACATGGTCTTCAGAGTAATTTAAATTAAACATTGCCATGGATAATGTGAATCATTTTGATTACAATAATCATTATAATTTTAAATTAATTTTAATTAGAAAAATTAATAAATTAAAAATATTTTGTTTTGTTTCACAATTTATTTTAAGTGATTACATGTTTCGGCCTCCCTGGAGACCATCTTCAATAATGATAAAATAAAACCAGGCATATATAGGTGGACAAGTAATAAGTTCCTACACAAATATTTATAGGTGTATATGTGTGCGAGTAAAACAATTGAAAAAAATACTTATTTTTTAGTCATAATTATATTTTTTTTACGCTCATAAAAAATCAAATATATTTATAATCTGAATAAACCAACTCAAAACTAAATAAATTATCAATACTGAAGAAGACCCCTGCAATGGCGGTAGAAATATTGGTTGAAGGAAGTTCGCCACACACGGCTAAACCCAAAAGCCACAATATCAAATCTGGCCGTGAAAACCTAAGAAGTTATTTAAATAAATTGATGTTACAGATTATACAGGTATGGCGTGTTATTTAATGTCAAAACACAGTTGTTAATTAAAGTGTAAAATATAATATTCTAAATATATATTGTTTTATTTATAATTCTGATACTTTATTTTTGCAAGCAGCGTTAATTACTGGCTTAAAAGTGACATCACTAGAACAAGTTTCGTTATTCTTCTGTATGTGTTTGCTTAAAAGGCCACCAACTAGAGATGCAGTAGCTCGTTACATTAAAATGTCATGTGATCGAAAATCCCTGCATACTTTTGCTTACATTGCATGAAGAAACATTCAGCATCCGGTCACACGTCCCGTAGTCAGTCACAGTTAGTCCGACGAGCTGTGATCGATATTTTATGTCCGCGTGTATCGAAACAGAGACCGCGAAAAAGCGGTCCGCCGCGGACTCTTAATTGAGGCGCCATTTAGGGGGGAGGGCGTAAATAAAACTGGTGGAAGAAGAACTGGTGGAGGAGGAACTGGTCCAGCACGTGCTTGGATCCTGGTCGAGAGCTGGTCAGCATCTGGAGGCACGTAGGCCACAGGATACCTATGGTACCAGAGTGGGGAGCATACCGAAAACTACCACGATCGTAACAATCACAAACATCGGTAGTGTCTTTGAGCGCAGTTTTTAATTATTTTTGTTAATGTTTAATGTTAACTAGCGCATAAATACTTCATCTGAAGATTAAACTTATTAGGAATTAATTGTAGATAATTTATTTATGTTAATTTTTGTAGTTCAAAGTTTTCCTCTACAAGTGCAAACTTGTATTTTTTTCAACAAAATCTTTATCAAATAGTTAATTTTATTTAAATGTTTTATGTTCTCTAGCACTTAAGCCGTATATTTGAGTATTTAACAACAAAAAATACTCTTATTAAATATTAGATACCTTAAATAAGTTTATTTTTGGAGTAAAATATTTACCTTAAAATGCATATTTGCATTATTTTTAGCATAACTGAAAAATAGCAAATGAAGTGCGTATGTTAAAGACAAAAATTAGCGTTGATAAATTTACTATATTTTATACTCTCAAATTTTTATTGTCAGATTAATGAATGAAGCTTAAAAAACGTTAATATTTTATATATATATTTTTTTAACTCAAAACGTTCTTCTTGATTAAATATTTTTAACAATGCCTACTGAGATAGCTGTAGTTGACTTCTGAGATTAATGGACCGGATGTTGGTTGTTTTTTACTGAATAGTAAATAAAAATATGCAGTCTTTTAATGGGATGAAATTGTTACGTACAAGTTCTGAGAAATTTTTGCTTTTTTGTGACGTTCTTCTGCCCAGTAGTTTCCTTGTATGTGCATACTAAATGATTCTCTCTCTAAATCATATCCGCTTTCAATTTGAAATGTATCGCATATACTCGTACCTCATGTATGTCGTACGTAATGAATATATTTGTTGCCATACTAAATTTATTGTGATTTTCTTCACCACTTTATTTATGAACTTTCTCTTGCTACGATGCGTCTGATGTAATTCTAAAGACACAGCAGCCCGTAAATCCTACAATTATAATATTAGAAAGAAGTTTTGTTTTCCGCCGAGTACATTTTATAGTTTCCGACGTCCTTTCAAAACGGCGTGAGCCCGGGAGCTTGAAGAAAAGGCTGTCGTAGTTTATTATGTCTTAAAGCATCTGAAGTGTATGTCCCAACCAGGCTCATCTTCGCCTCTTGAACGATGTTAGTAGGGAAGGTTGCCTTGTCCGCTCTCTCAACGCGTCATTCCTCACAAAAGCAAGCAATCGTACCTCTAGTGTTTTACGCAAGAATCTGTTTTCGAAATCAATTATACTGCTGCATTGGCTTTTGGTGAGATACGAAGATTAACATAGATAGCATAAAATATAGCTGTATTTTTTCAGGCTCCCTGTTATTTTCTATTTTCACATAAGACAAGGTAAGCTAACAGAATTTTAATGTTTGAAATAAATATGTGACCACTTTATGCTTCATTCAGGGAGAATATATGAAATGATGTTGGATTATTCACTCGATGATCTTGTAAGTATTACAATGTAGTTATCATCAACGTCAAGAGCGAAACAGAGCAAATATAAACAGGCGAAAAACATGACTTGATCCGTGAAGGTTCTCATGGACTGCATCAGCGTTCGGTGCTTTTACGCTCAATCTGGACCAGATTCTTCGTCTTTAATCGCGCGTATTAAATTTAATTTTCACTTAATTATGACAAGGCTGTCACAATTAAGACACACGTGAATAGCTCACTCGATTAATTCTGCAAGCAAAAATATTTTCGACATTTTGAAACCAGTTCATAAAATATGATGCGTTGGGTTAATCAACCGGCCTCCTTATTATAATGATAATTATTTCACTATAATAATGGTCTCAGATTTGTAGTCTTGTAGGAGAATATAGGTTTTCGAGGACTAGCCAGACTTTTGTATTTTAGATATTTTTTTACTTTGTTTTATTATGGATTACGTTGAGTACTGCTAATCACAGAGACGAAAACAGAGCTTTGCTTGCAAAACTTACAGTACCTCACTAAGTGCGACACCGTGGTCTTCAAGTTTACTTAATATGCTCAATGATAACATGAAATATTAAAAAAAGTATTTCCATTTTTTAAAAATAAGTTAGAGATCTTTGAGTCAGTCCTTCAATTGTAAAATTTAATTTATTTCTTCTTTCGAAATACAAGTAAAATTAATAATTCTATTAAGTACTAAGAAAAACAAAGAAATAAAGACAAGCAACAGAAAGTCCCAATCCTCATCAAACAGACGACTCCAACAAATTATTCTTCCAAACAAATTCGTGGAGTTCGTGTCTGAATTGGGCCTCCAAAAACAATAGTGAGTCAGTTAAGTTATACTTTGATAGTTTCCAGGTCCACCTTCATATTTTGAATAACTGAAAGGTGAAACGCTTCCGTCTCCGCTGCCTTACCTCGTCATTCATCACAAAGTCAAACCATCGTACCCCGTGTAGTCTAGAATAATATTAAAATAACTGAATAATAATATAGAATTATACGAATATTAATTAATTTTTTTAAAACAGTTAAATATATGAATACAAGCATTCTTAGCATAACTTGTAATACACAATGTATTCTTTTACATAAAATTACTTGAATCTACTACAAAAAATGAGTAAAAACTTAGCATTTTTCAGTCCTTTTCATTATTATCTAAATATTCATTCAAGAAGTAATTTAAATATTTATTAATTTTATTAAGTTCCTTTTCTTACTCTTACTTTAATTCTGATGAATCCTCCAATGAAATACAGTGACATATTATTGTCTCAACGTATAACCAGTTTATTAATGTGCTTTAACATGGAGATTGACACGAAACAGTCGTAAATAAGCATTACCAAGTGCTTTCTTTTAAACCATTATGGTAATCCCATCAAAGGTAAGGTGTAATTAAATTAAGTACATTTTAAACTGTACTTTAACGACAGGTTAAACGAAAATAATGGCTTAAATTTGTTCACCGCCATTTTTTAATGCGTTCATATATAATACATGTCAGTATCAGTAATAAAATACGTATATTTAAATTATATTTTGAAGTTATTGTCATGTGAAAGATTAAATAATACTATGAAATACTAAATTAGATACTAGATAGCGTCAGGAAAAATATCTTACGAAAAATAAGGTAGTTACGAGTACAATAAATTTAAAAAAGGAAGTAAGATTTTATTCAAGTAATATAGTAAAAATCTGGTGAGTATTTAAGAAATATATCATGAAATTGGCTTCATTTACGAGGAATATTTTGATGAACAGACCGAGAGGCAATGTCGTATGCTGATTAGTAGTACTCATTGGAAGAATGAATAGTCTATGCCCCGTTGCTCTCAGATAATTGATTGGATTATGATGATATACATTGACAATTATATCTTCAAGATGCACTACTGACTGAGAGAAAAAGTAAATAAGCTTTTACCCGACAGTTACCTGTCATTAGTGGTCATTTGCTCTAAGCTGGGAGGAGAAATTACACAGATAAAGATAAATATATGTATTAGATTAGACAATAATTTGAAAAGAGCGCCAATGAAGAGTGTAGGAGATATGTACGAGATCATTGGTGACAAGATGCTCGATCATGATGATGAATTTGCAAGAAGATTCAGGCAAGATTATCATTGCTATGATGAGTATCGTGGTTACAGTGATTAACTTGCAACATGTTCGTCTTGTCACCTAAACGACATCTGTCAAAATAACGGCGAGCAATCACATTTACATCTTATCATTATGTGGATGTACAGGTGCCTACGATCTTCTTATTGATCTGATTTGATCCTGAGATGCTGCGGTAGTTAAGGGCAGATGATGTGATGACAGCTTTCTAGTCAAATGTGTCAACATGAGCTACACGATTATTTAAATTAATTACATACGAGTATTGTAGAATGTACGCCTGTCATTTAAAAAATACATAGTACAGTTTCATTTGACATATTATACACACATTTGACACTTTGGTTGACATACACATATAACGACTCAGTACGAGCAGTTTCACTAACTTGTTTAAGTGATGTTCACAAAAAAACAACGTTTTCTACCTTATAAACTATTAATATATTCACCAAACTTATTAATAAACCCTGGCAACACTTTTATTACCATTTTTTGTACTTTTTTAAAATTTGGAAATGTTTTTTGTTTGATAATTATTGATATAGTCCTCTCAAAGTTTGATAACGATTTACTGGATGACAGGATGTAGGATCAGGTTCACAATACAAAAACTTGTTTTTGTTCCACAATCAATGTTGTGGCGCACGGCATTTAGGCGTGCGTCATAACGGTCGCGAGCGAACTTCAACTGACGGCGCGCTCTGACATCTGGTGCCGCCAATAATCGCGGCAGACAAGCAAATTAAAGATGATAGTGGCCAACATGAAATGAACCAACTGTCATTACAAATAAGATGGCGCATGCAAACGCCGTGCATCATTGTACAATTAAAACTAACGTTAGATGTGCATGTCAGGCGAGCGAACAAAAATAAGACAAAAGATCGTTTTTCGAGGCTTTACGGCATCAGTCTAAAGGGGCTATATCAAGCTGATATCATTATGGATCATTGAACAGCAGATAAAATATTTTTACGTTATTGATACTATCTATAAATACCCCCGATAAATGTGAAATTGAACCATTACCCCTAAAATGCCAGTCGTAGCCTATTAATCAAAATTAGTGCTTAATGAAAGTCATACCATATATATACACATTCATAGCGAGTCGTTAAAATTGAGTGAATACTGGGTTGTGGTATTATGTTTTAGTATAAACGTTGGCGGATTAACACTTCATAAAGCAAAATATTAGGAAATCCATAAGTATCTGCAAGTTAATATAAAAAAAAATCTAGCAGGAACTGTCATTTTTTATAAGTTGTCTCAAAACGACAAATATCATTTAGTTCATTGGATTGTCAAACTTGTCTAAGGTATTCGCATGTGAATACATGCGTTTACATAAAAAATATATTATTTTTATTTAGATCGTGTCGCAGGTAGGTTGGTCACAGCGAATACTTACTCTGCCGCTCGGTCGTACGTGAATGTTTGAATTGCTATAACAGAACCAATTTAATTGTGCATGAAAATGTCTCCTCTTATTCCGCATTCCGTTAAAATAAATGGAAATAAGACCGGTTTCTTTAAATAATGGCCACAACCTGCCCTTGACAATCGCAGCATCACACGCTAATTTGATCCCTTCTGCTCTTATTGTATGTAAGCACGTACACGAGAGTACCGAAAACCAATGATGAAGAGATAAGAGATCGCATTTATGCCATTGGCATCATCAGTTTCATGTGGATTATTGATGAGTTAATCCCAAAAATACTAATTTGATATGCAACAACGCCTGCCAAAATGAAAATTAGATTAGATACATTAAAACTGTTAAGACATCCAAGGTTTCGAATATTTTGGCAAACAAGTCATTGAAAGCGGTGACTCACAGACTCACTGAAAACGTTGGAGACTCTTCAATTATATTCGATATTTCCAAAAATCGATGCCTTATACTGAATATAAATAACTAATACGATATTGTGGCTTTTGGGTTTAGCCGTGTGTGGCGAATTACTCCTTTCCAATATTTCGACCACCATTGCAAGGGTCTTCTTCAGGGTTGATGACTTAGTGATGAGTTGGTGTCTGGAGGTAGTTTAGCCGTCAGCCTAACGTACCTCCACGTTAGTCATCAACCCTGAAGAAGACCCCTGCAATGGCAGTTGAAATATTGGAAAGGAGTAATTCGCCACACACGGCTAAACTCAAAAGTTAAAACATCAAATCTTGCCGTGAAAACCTAAGAAGTTATTTAACTATTACGATGGTTAAAAGTTTCAGTTATTGAGAACAGTGGTGTACAGAGAATCCTCGTTACCTACTTAGGCAACACCGTAGTCTCTTTTAACTACACGCGCAGTGTCTAGATTTGCAGATATACATGATTAAAACAAAGTGCTACTTACTAAGGTAGTGATAACTGTAGTTTTCCGTCATAAAGTCAAAAGAGGGAAGTGAATTTGGGTGGAAGACGATATTTGGATGCTGCAAGAGAGTGTGTCGTATCTTTATCACCTCTCTTTAAGCCCCCTGGAAGAGAAATTAATATCGGGAATATGTGGCGGTCTCATGCTCCATCTAGAGAGCGGATATGGATGAAGAATGTATAGCTTGCATTACTGTTTGGACTAAAGCTAAAGAGTCAACAAACCTGTCATTGTGTATATGTTCCTGCGCACTCTTCGCTTCCGAACAAATTTACATATTTGCCCATTCAAACCTGGGTCATACAAAGCGCCGTATATGGGACATCTGTTCTTCAATGCTCAGACAAGCTTTGGACAACGTCTGTAGAACAGAGCCGCCACTAGCACCTAGACAACAGTATGTAAATCGCATATTTTTACATTCTTCATATTGACATACTGACGTTTTTCCTTGATTTCTTGATTGCACGCACATCTTGTAAGTGTAAATTAAAACACTTACCCTTTTCCAATCTATCTGAAATCTTGATGACAATGAATTTTTTCATTTATTTTTCTCTAAAATGTTTAACATATTTGCGAGGAGTTATCAATAGGATGTGATGTGCTTGATGAAATAAATGGCAATCATGTACCTCGCGTATAAATGACTTAAGTAAAATAAATGAATTCATTACATGTAAATGTTTATAATACTCATGTGTATAATCTATAGATCTTATTTACGTATACGCATGCATTTAAGTAAATAAGACCTTTTGAACTTTCGGTTCAGTCGATCCAAGAACCAAATTATCGGGAGAATCGAACTAATAGTCTGTATAATTTTATTTATATAATAATTAAATTATTACTGCTTGCCTTTATCGACTCCCTGGGCTCTTGCCCTGGAGGCTGTCAGAAACTGAGAATTTTATGTTATTGTTGTAACTTCAGTTGCAGATATAATTTGAGACGAGACAAGGATAATGGTAGATTACAGAACTGTATGTGGCGGCAATTTGTTATTCAGCTAGATAAAATATGTTAAAATATTTTTAGTTGATATGAAAGATTTGGAATATTAAAAAAAAACTTGAACACATCGCTTGCTGAACTTAATATTAATCAATCATTAAAAGTAAGCACATTTGTATTATTGAGTAAATATAAACTATAGTTTGGCAGCGACAATATGCCACTACAAAGTGTATATACTCGTAATTAAACTGTAGATTGTAGAATGAATCATAAATATTCTTTCGTCTACTTATGTCATCGATATTATGAATTCCTTTAATATGAATTGAAAATACATCATTTTATATTTTATTTCATTTTTATTTTATTTAGATCATTTGTCTATGAAATAAATAAATTTAAAAAAAATTAGAAAGTCCAAATGCCGGCACTGCTAACTAGAATAGACTTGTAAGCAATATCTCCGATGATAAGTGAATATTATTATGTTTTGTATAGAAAATCTGTTTGCGGTAATTCGATATATAATGTATGTACTTAACCAAGATTTGGTCACTGTTTGCACTGGCTACCGGCTAGTCGAAGATATTTACCTTTTTTATGGAAGCAAACGATTGATGACTGAGTGTACTTACCTGTGATGAGTGCACTAATCACATACAAGGAGCATGAGAATTACGCCAAACTTAAAACAGAAAAAAAAGTATATATGGTCAATATTGCTATATGAAATAATAACTTTTTTATAATATATTTGTATGATTTATAACTTCCGTGTTTCTCAATATTTGTAGAGTCTTTATACATGCCATTATTTTGTCTGATACATTGTCGTACCATCAAGCAACTTGGAAGATCTCCAATCGTCACAAGTGGCGCACCAAATGGACGATGAGGCTTATATAGTGCGATATACGAGTACAACAAGTACACTGTTCTCCAGGTGGAGAAGCCGCCTCATATAATGCAATTCAAGTCGTTTATTCCAAAACATGACTTAAATTCTACATATAATAATTGATTATTGAAATTTAATACTTCACAGGTTCATAATTTAAAAATAATTTGAAGCCAGTGGGGTCTATGTCACTGCATGCAGAAATTTGAATACCAGTAGTATGGACTTGCAAATTTAGTATTTATTGCATGATTTTGTTTATATTTAATTATCAAATTAAAAAGATTACCAATTTAATTTTAATTTAAAAACTTACACTTTTTGTTTGATAATTTATATTCATCAAAAATGTTGTGCTTAATAAGAAGTTACGTTAAGATCTTTTATACTTCATTATTGTAATTGTAATTAATCATAAAAGTTTCGCGTTATCTAGTGCCTGAAAACCATTTATCTGACGACAATTTTTTAAGAATAAATCACTGCAAATTTATTTTAATATTTTACTAAAAAATTGCTCTTTAACAAAATGTATGGAAATAAAGCTAACGAAATAAAAAAAACTTTGCCTTCCAATATTTCACGCGTTTAATACATTACAAGTATTTCTGTCAGACAATCGGCTTAGCTTAGACGCTAGAGAACGCTAAATTTAAAACTCTAGATATTTTATCAACTCAGGTACAATTATAATAATTGACTACAGTTAGTTTATCTCTGAGTTGAACAAGCCAGTTGCCAATGCAACGAAGATTGGCGGACAGAACGCGCGCCAAAATAGACACAGGAATTATTTTGAATTTGAGTACTGTCGTTACTCGTCACTCTAACGTGCTGATCTCTCATTCGTTACCTCTTAGAAGTTCTTTGACTTTCGTTACTATGTTTTTACGTGTCCGCTTTCAGTAGATTGTATTATTCAGGAAATGATGTTTCAGGATCCACACTTCAGGACAATAATTCACATTATATGTACAGGAAAACATTGCACACAAAAATTATGGTGGAGGTATTTCATTATTAATTGGTGGTCTGTTATTATTTTGCTTATTTTCCTCCATATCCGTTTCTTATCTGATGCACGTGGAGTCTACAAATTGTCTACAAGCACACCTTTTATTAGAACGTTTTATTTAGTATGTTGATCAAGAACAAAATTCATTCCCTAACGTCACAGGAAACCGCGAAATAGTCTTCTTATAAAATCTGAGTCCCTAAATAAAAAAATGAGTATGATTAAAACGCTATTTAAAATGGTATCCTTAAAATATTTTACTTAAAAATAACCCATCCTCCTACTAAGTATAATCTTATATTATTCGCAACTATTACAATATTTGAGATTTTACTTTGTTTTAAGTTAGCTCTGTAACACAAACCTCCCCGAGTACACTTTGAATCATGGTAGACTTCGGATTCGCTCTTCATTTTCGTTTTCCTCAAAACTCCCCTTTCAAACCATTGTACACTTTATTATATGCGTATTACAAAACAGATGCGTTTACGATACCCATTGTACGGCTGCGTTGTCTCTTGCATAGATGCCACAATCGCAAAAGTTCAGAAGAATAAACAGACATTAAAGTATACATAATACTTGTATGTTTATTTATAAGTGTTATAAACCTGTTCGCATCGGTACCCAATATATGCTGTGTATGATTCCCCTGCTGTTGACTTCGGTAGCCGTGATATATCGTTTTGCTACTTTCTAAGAATTGTTTTTTATGCATCAACTGATAGCTAAAAGCTACAAGAACCAATGTGATATATGAAAATAGACCAGATAAGTACATTTATGCTTCAAATACTAGTTTTATAATTGACAGTATAATTTGTATTCCACCGAGCCATAATGAAAAGGTCTAACTATAATGGTCAAAGATAAAACAACTTCTAAAATATTTCATTTTGAATGATGCATTCTTTTTTGTGCATTGGCGAGTGCACGTCTTATCACTGAATATAAGGGGTCCATTGATTTGTTAAGATTACAATACAAAGCTTCGGATGCACTTGCGATTCAAGTGATGCAGCCATACAGATGCAATTTATTTTATTTATTCACAGAATTGATATTACAATCATGCTAAAGCAAGAGTTCACAAAAATTTTTTTTTTTGGAATTCCATCAAGTCATAATAAACGAGAAAATACCTGTACATCAACAATTTTTGAATATAAATATAAATATTGTTTTTGTTTCTTCCACAGTTTCTTCTTATGATACGATGAATCTAATAACAATAACATTTTTTTGTGATTTTTGTTGCCGTATCCTACAACTTGATATATTATCTGTGGCTCTACCCGTCTAACTTTATACGAGTTATGTTGGCATATAATTGATTGAGAAGTAGAAGAGATGTATACATGAGTATGCATTCTTTCGGCTAGTGCGCGGCCTGTTCCGAAATTCTGATATTTTGTTGGAAATCGGTGTGTTTGTCCCTGACAATTATTTAAGGATAAGGAGGCACAGATTGTTTGTTTTTCCTAGAAGTAATACTAACCTGCAAGAGACTATGCCTCTTGGGAGAGTGATCAGACTGTTCAATCATATCGCCTCGAATATTGATGTTTTCCACTTGAGAGAAGCCCAGTTTCGACATGAGCTCCACGAATTTATTTATTTATCAAAATAATTTCGTGGAGTCTTCTGTTTAGCGAGCTGTGGGACTTTATAATAATTGTTGTTTATAATCATAAATACCTTTGTTTATAAATTGTCTCTCTTGTATTATCTTATTTCAGGATCGTATTAAATAAAATTTGTAATTTTTCTGAAAGAAATAAATAAATAAAATTGAAAAAAAATTGTATAAGATTCGACAGGAAATAAGACACAGGAAAATAGTTTTTTTTTTCAAAATTTCGAACCGTCAACATTTTTGAAGTCTATCGACTTCAAAATTTGTTCCGCAAATTTTTTGAGTTATGTGGTTGTTTTTTTATAGGTTAATAAAAAGTTCTTAACGTTATAACCAAATTTATTTTAATAGATAAATTCTTAGGTTTTCACGGTTCACAGACATCAACCCTGAAGAAGACCCCTGCAATGACGGTCGAAATATTGGTGAAAAGTTATTCGCCACACACGGCTTAGGGTGTAATGCGGAGAGTTTTGACATATAAAACCAAGTTTTTTTCAGTTACATGTCACTTTGCGGTCAAGCTCTTACTTTAAATAATGGTAGTAAAAGAACAAGTATGTAAGCAGGATATACATTTTAAATAATAAAATCACGTATAAATTTAAATACATAAAATGTTTTGGCTTGGCGACGATGTATCGGTGCATTGGCGAATGCATTCCCTGCCTTATCAAAGGAAGGTCAACGGCCCCGCGCTGATATTGGACACGGCAGGCATTATGACACCGATAAACACAAATATGTATGTGATTGCCTAGGTCAGAATACATCACTGGATATAACACACTTAAAATAAATAAATATTACCTCTAAAAGAATGCCACAGACAGAGTTGCACATATATGTTTGTGGAATCATATAAACCGGAACCGCAGGCATTTACGAGTACGTATAGTTGTGGTTAGGAAAAACGTTATTTTGAACATAACTGTGTTGTATTAAACATAAAACAGTCTTTAAAGTAATTGTTATAATCAACTCTTTATTTTAGATTCATACAGTCAGGTACGATCAAGGTCCAAAACAACAGGTATCGAGGAATGTGCAGTGTATGACACAAATGAATTAATATTACTTTTATAACTGCTCACTTATGTTGTAAATTAGGGTATAAAAAGGGGACTGGTATTAAATAAATTAGTACCAACTCAACTTCGGTTTTCTTGAGACTATTGGAAACTATACACAGTATTTACTCGTATATACCCAGCTGAGCTCCAGAAGTATGAAGATTCGCAGCTGAATATGTGGCGAAAATTTATGGCGACCTCGTGTCCCGCGTAGGGAGTGGATATGAAGTAAGATTTTAAATAACTTCTTGGGTTTTCACAGCCAGATTTGGTTTTGTGGTTTTTGATTTTAGCCGTACGTGGCGAATCATTTTCTTCCAATATTTCTATCGCCATTGCAGGGGTCTTCTTCAGGGTTGATGACTTTGTGTGACATGTGTGCAATGGCAGTCGAAATATTGGAAGACAGTAATTCACCATACACGGCTAAGCCCAAAAGCCACAATACCAAGTAAGATTTTATATGTATTAGTGGCCTCGGAAACGTCAGGTTTTACATTGAATCTCCTTTGAAATACCTCTTAACAAAAAAAAAATATGCTGCGGATATTACAATTGTTGTATATAGAAGCCATCGAGTATCATATGTTTTCCCAAGTTGATTAAAGAAAACAATAAATTTGAAATTATTCCCAAAAAAAATTGAGTTTTGTTCTAATTTGAATCAGCGACAGTAGAATGACAGTTTAACGCCTTTATACTCGAATATTTAAATAAATAAGTGAGAATTCCCAGGTTCAGTGACTAATGATAAATTATACGTACATTTGTTTATTATAAAATTACTAAGTTACACTCAACCTTGAAATAGCAATAAAAATATCTAAATAAAAAAAAAAACAACTAACATGCTAAATTATCTTTATTGGTTTTATCCTTTTATATTGTGACAACCACTTTTTAGCAGTACTTTTATATTTTTTATGATAGTTCTCACGATTTCATAATAATTCTAAGTGCTTAAGTATGTTTATACAGCATACAAAAATGAATTATCCTGTATTTCAGTTTCTATGACGAAAATTGAAAGTCGCTAAGTAATTGGTTATTATCTTTTTAGTTAAACACACAAAATGTGCCCAAAATCGCTGCTTAGATTTGACAATAAAATTAGCTGAAAGGCATTTTGTTAAAATATCTTCTTCTTCTTCGTGTCAGCGACGTCAAATTATTTTTTCACAATATCTGGCAACATCGATAGCTCGTGTGTTGCCCAGCATTAGGTCCTGAGATGTGCAACTTGTTGGGCACATGGAGCAGCATCGTAGGTGTGAGGCGGTCTGCAGGTCTCCACAGTCGCACAATAGTGTCTCTCCCTGCCGAAGCATTCCCCACCGCTCGAGGTTGTCCTTTGTTCTACCAACTCCGGTTCTTAATCTGTTTAGGGATTTCCAGGTCGGCCAGTCAAGGCTCTTGCCAGTTGGGAGGCCTTCCTTTGGAGTAATGAAATCCTCTGGTGCGATTTGTTGCCAGAGTTGGAGTCTCTCATTTTCAGGGCCGGATGTGAGAGGTTGTGTGGATTTAAATGTTAAAATATGATAAACATTATTTGTTAATTTGGAAACATATGTAAATCAATATACGTAGAATATTAAATTATATATGTACTAGTTTTATATTATTTTCTCAGAGTTCGAAACTGATGCATATCATGGCAAATAATTACCGATCTTATGCTATCAATACTATGATGACACATCGTTCTAGTTCGTCTCTAAGTTCTACTGTATATATCTGAGTTTCGTTAGATATGAAATCAGTATTTGAATAGTTTTTAAACAATGATTAAAATAACTGAAACTATTTCTAAAAGCGTTTTTTCTCGATAGTTGAATTAATATTTTGGACTTGTGTGTTTTAGCAGTTTACTCTTGGTCCATTAGTGAGAAAGAAACAATACCACACCACAATTAGTTATTTACGTAATAAATATGGAACGTCGTCTAAAATGAAAGTAATGCGTCCTTTATCGGTACCAACTTTCCTGGTTCGGAGAAACACCTAAAGTCCCGACTTGTCTGCATGCTATTTTTTTTTTGTTTCCCCGACTGAAAAGAGAGCTGAAAAGAAAGTATTGGGAAATCGTGAAAAATATCCGAAAACATGTTTCTGAAATGTATTCCTTTCGAAGAATATTGGAGTGCTTCCCAGGCGTAGCAGGCACTCCGCAAGAGTATTGATGCAGTAGCAGAGTATTTTGAAGATTTTTAAGCATTTGTACAGATCCTATAAATAAATATATTTTTACCAGAAAATGTTCATAACTTTTATAAGATGTATTTCTATCTATAACACAGTAATGTGGAATATAGACCATTATTTTTAGTTGTGTTTGGTTATTTGATCTTGAAATTGACATCACAAGGTAAATGACCTATCCAAAAAGGGTGATTGTGTAGACTTGCTCTCATCCTCTTATGAATGATGTTATGGAAGAAGCTGCGCTATCTCCAGCTCTGTATCGGAGGTTCAATCATCGGGTTCAGCGACGATGGCACCAATAAAAGGCAATTATCTGTTATCTCGTTATTTATTGCCATCATAACATCGTCCGGTCTAAATGATCTACTGTCAAACACAACAAAAGCACACTTTCGTCTAATTTCCAATGCACAGAGCTCAAATTGACGAAAAAGATTGTTAGTGAACTAATGATTTTATTTGTGAATAAAATGCTTGACTAAAAATTACAAAAGAAAGCTACATCTGGTTCATTTAATTTATTTTATACCTAATAACAGACAATCGTTAATTCATTGGTGAGTAAATACCGAAGTTGCGTTATAGTTAATTTTTAAATTACTTTCAAAACGTATAAATGGTTTCATTAACACACGTTAAAGTCAACTTCCGTTAATCATTAAAAATCGTGTAGGAACGTAAATCATGGACTTTATCTCATCATTTATTACTATCATAACATCCTACATTACATATGATTGACTATTAAAGATAAAGAGTACACTTACGTCCAAACTTCAATGAATGGAACACGGACAATAAGACGGTTTGATTAGTTTATGTTCTAGCAAACTTATTACCACAGCCGCTGTCTTTGTAAACTGTAATAAAAAAAATACCTTACATAATTGATATATTTAGTTCAACAAAAAAGATATATTTTAATTTGTATTTTCATGTAAGCATACAAGAGAAGTTTATGCGTATTTTATAAATGAAATAACTATTTAAGATTAATGTCTGTCATCGTAAAGTTTTTCGTTTGACAAATCTTCTTGTCTTTTCAGTTCCTTTCTATACTTGAAACATATGGTCACTACAAATTACTTACCATATATATGCATTGTTTACGCATTGTCTTAAGACATCTCTGAATCTGGAGGTCCGTTTCGTGAAAACCTCCAAGACAACAGCCAGGAGACTGTAAAATTAAGACTTGTAGTGTCCGAGGTATATTTTGTGCTGATGTGTTAATCAGAAAATTTACTTTTATGTATAGTATATTTAATTAATAATAATATTGTAATATAGTCAATGATCTATAAAAGTAGATTAGAGTATTGAAATAATAAAATAATATTCTAATAAAAATTAAAAAAATCTATTAATAATGTCTCCTTGAGACAATATCAAGAAGGTAAAATTATTCATCAGTAACACATGATTGGTTATAAAGTCCGAGTCGGCACTATAAGTAGTCGTTTCTCATCCATTCAGTCTATAGTTTGGTTCGAGACCCGCGTGGTACTTACTAAAATAAATAGACTGTCGGAAAGTAATAATATTAAGCTTGTGAATAAATGATGACTGATTGAATAATAAATAAATAAAAATATACAAACTTTGAATATATACTATAGCGACATCTATCATACGATGATAACAATGACATAAATACTAGTTTCAACGTGAGTCGGTCCGGGCACAGCAATAGCCGAGTCGGCTGAGCGGTATGAATACCTGGGCATAGTTGGTTTCCAAGGTCCGCGGTTCGCATCCCGCTTCTGCCGTTATTTTTGTGCTTGGATTGACGCGTTGAAAAAAGAATTTTATGTATAGTATATGTATATTTAATTAATAATAATATTGTAATATAGTCAATGATCGATAAAAGTAGATTAGAGTATTGAAATAATAAAATAATATTCTAATAAAAATTGGAAAAATCTATTAGAAAATTATGATCAAATGATGACCCCGAAGCTTTCGATGCTTGGACCATTTGGTCTAGAGAGGCGGCTTAAACCAAGAAAAACTTGAATATATTTAAATTTATATATCCTAATATATATTTATAAAGTAAAAATTGGCTTAAAACCCTTCAGAAACATCATCGGGATCATTTTAATATTTTTTCTGCATTCGTCTTTCAACAAACGTACTTATCAATACGTTGATGGTTGATTTTCATAATTCCGCAGCGCTTAGCCTTTCTGTTGTTTACTCACTCTCCTGTGGCATCTTTCGTGTGAATGTTAATTTAATATAATATATATAATAACAAGATGAATATAAAATAATCTTCTCCACGAGTTACTAGTTTGATATAGTGGCAGCTACATAACCGGTGTTCCGCGTAATACAGGTGATCTCAGATAATATCGATCTATTAATCAACGTCTTTGGAACAACAACGGCTTCCATTTCATTGATTCATTCTCTGACTTAAGAAAACTCCCACTTATTACTAAGAAACGAAATTGACTTGTTTGAAGAAGCTTTAAGACACCCACAATGTCTTTCACTTCTTTGTGGAGATTGTAATAGCTATATGCTATGAATCATCGGATATAGAAATGTGATTCATTAACATTATTTCTTATCTGCTCCTTAACTGCAGCGTTTGATAATCAAAAATTTTAACAATAAATTTACTTCAGTGACTATTGTCTTCGTATAATTATATATTAGTTCTGTCTGCTGGATCACCACCAAGTACATTTTATATATGCATTCATTGCTCATCAAAAGCCTTCCATGATGCTGAATAAAATTAGGCTTTAGTAAAAAGCTGTAGAAAACTACAGATATTATTCTGAGTTTTTTTTTTAAAAACAGTTTTTTTCTTGTTGTAAGTGATGTACACATGAAAATATATTGCATGGTTAAACTGCTCCTTAGGAAAAAATAGTCCATGTTTCGGGAACTCCAAGATCTTTGACATTCAATAATTTTTTGAAAACAACTAATTAACAAACGCTTAAAGATGATACGGAATTTACGTCTTTCTTTTATTGAGACTCTCAGCCCTATCAGCCTTCTAGAACCGTTGGGAACTATGAATAAAATGTACTTGACCGATTTGTAGGAACAAAGATACTCGTATCTTGTGAAGACAATTGGTAGAATCTTATGGCGATTCGTGATAACCAAATCATTCACTTATTTCGCCTTTAGAATGTTTTTTTCCTGTTACTTTAATACCTGAATACGACGCTATTATTTTGTTTTTTTTATATATATATATCAATTTTATTGAATAAAATTTGAAAAATAAATAATAATACAACAACAGCTCTTAAAGCTTACTAGACATTTGTATACGGAGGGCGGTGAACTTACACTGACCGATAAGTGATTATTGTAACTAGTTTTTTAAAGTAGTTGTATGTTTGAGTGGTCTTAAAATATTGCAAATTATTCTTCAGTATAATGTAGGACTTAGATAAGAAGGTTAAAAATTAATTGGCATTAATTATTTTCAATTACTATTAACCCATCTATAGCGTAAATTTCTATAAAAAAAAACATAAAGCGTTTTCGGTGCTTTTTCATATGATGACTCCTTTTATAGCTTGGTTTGAATCGCTCTTAAGAAACAAACTATCCAGGCCTCGTGATTGCTGGGCTAATAATTCGATATTATTAAAAAATCTGAAAAAATGTATAAAAACCAAAATATGACGGAGATACTACAGCTGCCGTCTCTTCCTCCAATCGTCTTGGAAGTAGTCGGGATTAGAGATATTTTGAGAAAAGACATGTATAATGGATGATAGAATTGAGTGACGGTTATTTGTGATGACTGGTCTTTACCCGCCTCACACCCGCATCACACCGGAGGACAGTTAAGTCTCCTTGATCATGCGCTCATTCAGATTATGATCAGTTAGCAACTGATAAGTGGGAGTCCCCTCTGAACAATTGTGGCCACAAAAGAAAGAACCCGTAAAAGAGATCTTCGAAGATAGATTCTCTCACCGAAAATACGAGCAAAGATTGTAAATTTGTGGAATCTTTTTTTAGTGGCTACAAAGTCTTCTTGCCCGATAGGGCCGAGGCGATTCCCTCGAACTGCATCGAAAAGGAATCCTCTTTCTTACAAGAGGAACTGACAGTCCCAGAGAATGTGCTCTGCGGTCTAGAAGGGGGCGTCACAGGGGCAACTAGGGTTTGAAACTAAATTAAATGAGTATAATCTGTCATTAAAAGTGCCGTGCCGTCATTAGTTGGGTAGACCAATGATCAGGGCTTATCCATTCAGCAGTTAGTCTGAAGTAAATATCTGGGAAGAACAGAAAGGTAGTATTTGTAATGACTATGTATTTCAGATATGGAACTCATATAGTGAAGAAAAGTAAAGTTCGATAGCTTTTTTTATATAACGTAGTCCATATTTCGACGCCATAGGAGGGTTGACAGTATATGTTAACACTACATTCTCTACAAACATTGCGAAAACCTTGAGGCCTAATCGTATTTCCCATCTTTCTCGCGTAGATTTGCCGGTTATTAATTATTTAATTGCCGCGATTTAAGGTTTGTTAATTGATTATGTATGTTAATTGACTGTTAGGCTGATAAAACATCCGTACCTTGACGGCGAGATTAAGAAAACATATAAAAATAATTAATTGCTCGAGTCTTATCGGGTTGTTCTCTGAACGCCTTAGCCCTGCTATTAATATGGACAATTTATCACCTGAGAATTCAACCGCAGATTGGCTTTTAATTACCTGTTAATTAAAGAATCTACGTTTTATCATAAGCACTATCATGGTTTATCGAAAGTGAATTAATAAAATAAATATAATTATTAGCAATTAAAATTCTATATTGGATTATGGAATTTGGAAATGGACCATTAATTGCTATAAGAATTTAATAATAAAAAAAGCATTTTTAACAATTCAGTGAAGCGTTTTTTGATATTGTAACCATCAGTATAAATACTTAAAATATTTAATAAATTACTTGTAATAATAAGGATGATGCGTGAATCTCGGGCTGTAGTCTATGATGTTAGCGGATCAACACTCCACATGCAGCGCTTAGTCATATGCTCCATGGTAAGCGTCATAGAATTCCACAGACGGGACTTCAGAATTATTATCACCATCTGTCGGTGGTATTCTCCTGGATGCTTTTACATAAAATAATAATAAAAATGATGTGCAGTGTCTACAATTGTTAGCTGGTAATAACTTGAATAAGCGCATTACCAAATAAAATTAATTGTGCTCCAAAATGATGTAATTTGCATCAAGGCTGAAAAGCATGTTTTAGAACAAATTGATTTATACATACAAATCTAAAGCAAATATTATCGTCATGAAATTTCTCTAATCAATATCAGAGTAAAAAATCTTGGACGTTGGGATTTGAACTTGAACCGCTTACAAAACCCAATGTTCAGACTGTACTCAGCGCAGGGCATTGGATCATTTGCCACGCATCTCGAAACATTAACGCATATTATAATATATTATTGATTTTCATATTTTAGAAATGGCTTGTTGTGACTTTTTAGATACTTGATAATCAAGGAAGATAGGCATCTAGTAAGAACCATCGCAGAGCTGCGAGCCCGATGAGTCGGTCACATCATGCGCCACGATGGTCTTCTTCACGACATTGTGGAAGGGACGGTTGAAGGTAAAAACTGCAGAGGGCGTAGGGCGGTAGGACTATTTTCAGCTAGTGTTTGAGGACATGAGTTGCATCTCTTATGCTGAGCTAGAGGATTGTAGAGGATGAAGAAGAGTAGAGTGAGAGATGCAAGATTTTCTTGCTGCAAACCAATCCACCGGATTAATATTATGAAGAAGAACATACCTGAAGCTGTAGCGATGTATCAAAGCTGAAATAGTCTATTTTGAAACATTTTTACGTTTTGTATCGAATGAATGAACGTATTTTAATCGACATCACTTTCACGGATAAACTATGTAATAGTATCTTGAAGGTATCACGTTCCCGTAAGGAAGAAAGTGTTATCAGCGATCATCGTTGTTGGTCGGTGATGCAGCTCGATGCATCCTAAAAGCAGCGACTCGTTGATATCGGACTCTGACCTATTTAATGTGAAGAGCCGGACGAATACGCTTGTCGTAAATAGATATAACTACACAAGTGCAACTATGTCCATGCTTTAAAAGAGAACACCTGCCCAGAACAATGGCTCTTTGGAGGGTGATCTGTCTGCTTATCTTGGTTGCGTCGTATATTCTTATACCATTATATACCTTATATCATACACCATCTCGAGACATTAACGCATATTAATATATAATATAATATGCTATTGATGCATGTTCTAGAAATGGCTTATTGTGACCTTTTAGATACCTGAAGTTGTAGCTGAAAAATTCTTTGATAAGTAATATTACATAAGCCGACATCATATGATAAGGTCCTTTTCGCATTACTTTTTTGCCGTTTTGGTTGTCATAAAGCAAAGTTCTATCACATATGGAGATTAAAGTAAAAATATTTTTAATCAATTTCTAAGCTGTATGAATTACCTATTCGTATGAATTAGTTCAAATGTCGTGTACTTGTTACCCCAGTATTTTCTATATAGGCCACTGCTTTAAAAACTCATGTATTGCTTTAAAAACCCATGTATGTATATTAAAATACAAGGATTGGCCATTGTGGTTAGACGTCCTTAGATTTTTCGTAGTAAGAATGGAGACGGACGTTGTATTATATATATTGATTGCTCAAAGTTATTTGATTTATTACTAGGTATATTTCATAGATTTATCATAATAGAACCAATAGAAGTATTATTTAGATTTTTTTTACTAGGTATATTTTATAAATTTATATTAATAGAAACATTAGTTAACATAGCAATATTATTTTGATTTTATTTTACCTACTAGTAACCTATTAGTAATATTATTTAAAAAAAAAATACTACATATTTTTTATATATTTATCTAAACCCTTTATTAAATTAATTAATTTGAAACAATAGCTATATTATTTTGATTTTATTTTACTAGCTATATTTTATATATTTATCCTAATTGAACCAATAGTAATATTATTTAGATTTTTCTTACTAGATATATTTTATATTATCCTAATAGGTTCAATAGTAATATTATTTAGATTTTTTTACTAGGTATATTTTATAGATTTTTCTTGATAGAACCAATAGTAATATTATTTTGATTTTTCTTACAATGTATATTTTGGAACCGATAGTAAGAAAGCTATTCGATATTAAATGTTATAAATTGTATTTCTTTTGTAAAAATCGAATTCATCAGTATTCGATCTCGCGACTCTTGAAATGCGAACAAAGCGCGCTGCTGACTGAGCCACCGCGCGCTTCGCTTCTAGTGAAGAAATAAACATTTAAATATAAAACATTAAAATCTCACCCCATTTTATTAAGCGCCGTGTAATTACGGTGAAATATGAAGTTACCCGACACGCGAACCATAAGAGATTTTTGCGTGATTTAAATTTAATTGTTCTATTACAACTAAAACTTTATTCTGTGTATTTTTAAATGAAAATAAACCAATTACGCCGTGTACTTTGATAAGTTTACAAAAAAGTGCTTTTGACCTATAAATTTTGGTTGCTTCTGCGATTTCACGTTAGAAAACATAGAATAAACATCTATTCGGAAGTAAATTTAATCCAAAAAACAGTTGCTCAACATGATCCATGTTAGAACGAAGTATTAATACTTAATGCATTTAAAACATTGATTGTTTGAATTCAGCAAAGTCTCAAAAGTCCTCTCTTCAGTCTATAAAGTTCTCTCTTCAGTCTATACAGTCCTCTCATAGATGCAATACAATAGCTAGAGTATAAAATTTTCTGCTTGATTTGGGCCTTAAATTTTGTGTAATATAACTTATCAAAACTGCTTTTGTGATAAATGGCCATGGTTGACGTCTGAAAGCGCTGCCTTTCAGTTTAGAAGTCAAAGTGTCAAATCCGCTTGAACAATCATATTTACATGCATAACACAGTTCCCATAATACTGATAAGAGAACGGCAATAAATATGGTTACAGATTAACGTACTCATTGTGATATTATCGACTCATATTTAAAACATTACTCATACGTAAGCCATGATCGGTCCAATTTAGAAGCAAGAAACTGGGCTATCTATCGGCAGGCCATTAAAGCGATTTATAGTTGCATAAATCAATACGAATTTCTTATTTAGATTGAGCTATAAATCTATCTTTTGCATGTGCACTTCCAATCAAGCATTTGGCTATTGTATACTGCATTCAACCTGTTTTTCCAACAGCTCTTTCCATATCAACTCTACATTTAAAAATCATTGTATTGCGTTGTTGAATGTTAACCAGAATGGTGAGCTTGTAGCTAGAAGCATCAATTGCTTAAGCTATATAAAAATCTACTCTTCTTTAGTCGAATCAAATGGTCATAACTATCTAAATATAATAAAGAACATACAGGTTCATGGTACCAAAGATTGCTATCATGGATGGGTACACTTATTTTTTTGAAAATATCAATAAAATTAGAGGCAATCACATTCTTCTTACTCTATATCTTCTTCTCCTTCACTTTGTCTTTATTATTCTTCTTTTCGTATCCATTAATTGCCGCAAATATATGTGTCAGCCGGTTTTAATTTTGCCTTCTACGCCAAGAATCCTCCGATTGTACACTGTGCAGAGTTTCTAATGCCTTTAAACAAAAATAATATACAACTGTAGTATATGAAGCATATGTTTAACCGGGACTGAATGTGACTGCGGCGTGGAGCTGACCCTGTCACACCATCTGGAGTGGGCGCTGTGTCCGAGTAGCTGCACCCAGGAAGACCTGATGATGGCCGGGAGTAACGCCATCGACGTCACCCACTTTTGGGCAGACCTGTCCCTGTTGTTTCCGACACGTTTATGTATATATTAACCGAGACACTGCCAAGGCTTAGAGTATTTTTTTAAAAGAGGCGGTTCAACTCGAATAAGTCAATAATAAGATGTAAAGTATATGTGTAGTAGTGACATAATAAATAATTATTTAAAGTGGTCAGGTGAATACACTGACACTTATTAATAATATTGTTTAAAAATAATCAAATTAGCCTACTGAAATATGGACGACCACATCCTGGGCAGGACTTTAAAGGATACAATTAATCAATTCTTGGCGCTAATTGTTGTTGATGTCATTCCATTATCACGGATCGCTTATGGATATCCCCACAAGAGATTAGTCATTGATTCATTGATGAATGGAACTCTTGACGATTCTTAAATAAACCACAGGTAAATGGCAGATATGAATTGAGCAGTATTCTTATAAAGGCTCAAGCTCGATAATTTTTCAGGAGTTTTAAATCACATGTGAAAGCATTCATAAATTGAATTGAAATTTCAGGTGCTATAACTCAAAAATAATTAATTTAAATACTCTCCATGGACCAATGTATTGTTTGTAAGTGAAGCAACGCTCTTGATTAGAAATGACACTCCAACGTCTGATATTATCATCACTTGAACACAGATGTTCAGTCGGTTCACTAATCTTTTATATATATGGTGGGACAGGTTCTGCTCCACGCCGCAGTCACATTCAGTCGGTCTGCTGTAAAACTGCCAGGCCTTAATTTTTGTCCTCGTCTTGCATACTCCAGTCCGAAGTCTGTTAAGGGTCCTCCATATATTCCACCCCTGGTTGTGTCCAGGGGCTAGGTCCTCTTTCGGGGCAATCCAAGCATTTCCCTCAGTTGAACTTCTCCACATGCTTAGCCGCAGGGTGGCCTCAGGTATCACCAGTTCCATTGTCGACTGTAGGAAACTTCTTCTTGATTTGGGCCATGTTGTTATCTTTTGATACCCAAACATAAGGTGGAGAGTGTCATGGGTTGCTTCGGAGAGCTCCTTCTTGGTGGTGACTTCTCGCCGTATGTTTGGTGGTGTCTACTCGCCGTATGATGCCCGAGAGTTGATATAGCTTTGATATTGTTGGTAATGTTTGTACCAGTTCTGAAAAACAAATGTATTTCAACTATGTATGATAACTATGAAAAATTTCTACATGCCTGAATGTGATATATAGGAGAAAGTAGTATCGATTTACAAATATCCGTAAATTTACAAGTTATTTAGAGATTAAAAACTTACTGATTATTTTTTTGCTCCAAGGATTGGAATAAAACGTAAGATTTTACAGAATAAAATAACAATTTAAATATTAAACGTGAACAAACATTTCATTAATTTAATTATATGATATTTGAATTTGTAATAATGCCTATGAAAAAAACTACATTTGAATCTAGACCTGTAAACACTGTAAATAATTTATGGAAAAACACTGGTATATTATTAGGTACTCACTTTGGTACATGGTAGCGCTAGGAAATATTGTTAGCCACTGCATCCGCAAGTCAGTGTGCCAATACGATGACCGTCTGATTGGCGATCAGCGAAGTTGGTGGTCAGTACTCACTGTAGTCATAGGCGACGGAAATTGCTCAATGAACGAGGTCATCTGAGAACAATGCACGGAGAAGAGTATGGTTCTGTTGCGACTATGGTTGAAGAGCTAGACTGTCATGAATTTGCAAGGTTGTAAATGACATTTATGACATCAAACACCATATATTAAAATTAGATCCTTCATAAAAGTTCTGTGAACGAAGTTGAGGATGAACACTGTGGCAGATAAATTGTATTCGTGTGAATGGCAAAAATTTAACACACATATTTCCATTACAACACTTTTTGATATATTTACCTGTATTGATATATGTTTTATAGTGTGCTAAGTATATGTTTTATTGAATGCGATATTAACTCAATTTAATACACTTTATACAGTTGTCAAATTTGCTTAGTTTTCAAATGCAATCAGCCAACTTTGAATCCTTTCTTTATCTTCAATTTAAAGAATAAAGAATCTATAAATTCAGCGGCTTTATTAGTACTTTTATCGCTACTAGCATGGAAATTGTTTTTCAAAAAATGCTCTATGGAACCTGTCTTCATATGCGAGTAACTATCAACGTCAGAGTCGGAGTATTAATATATTTCGAGCATTCATACACAGAACGAATAGCTTCTCTAGATTCTTCTTTAACACCACAAGCAGGCTTTAAAATGCTTTCCCAGGATATGTCTCTCCTTCCACTAACAATATGAATATTCTAAAGAGTCTGATCATATATACTCTGTACTCGCAGATAAACCTATATGCACACAACTTCTGCATGTCTTTCATACACGCAGCATCCAACCGCTGAGCGACTTAGGAATTATCTTTAGAATAACAAAATCCTCTAATAATGTTCTTCTATGTGTTTATGCGTAAAATCTATATTATTTATGAATGAGACTGAAAACACATCAAATTCGAAAAAAAGAAAGAATGGTGAGCTATTCTGGTGGGAGAAAGATTTCTTCGGGAAAATGTGCTAATATGTAATACTTCTTTGAATCCGCACGTTACATTCTTCTTAACAATTTTGCGGTATTCGTCTGCATGCGTTTACACAAATGAATAATCAAGGTCATCCGAGAACAATGCTCACTTCAGCACGATGACCACCGCGGTTTTCCTCCTCGACCTGTTGATTGATAAGTCCACAGGTGTGTGTCTGCCCATGTTCTTAGATCACCGGCCAGCCACCGATGGCTTCCTGCGGTCATACATGGAACTCAATTAAGTAATTCAGGAGCGCGAAGACTTCACTAGAAATACCCCAGCGACGAAGAATGGATCATTTGACAATAGCTTGATAAAGATCATCATTCTGAACACATGATCACTCAAAATTTGACAACAATAGATGAGTCAGATCTAATGTTGTGTATTTTCCCTAACACTTTTGTTAACGGAGCATTTTCGACGCTAATATATCCCTTAAGCAGAATTTTGAAATTCAAAGTCGCGTGTAGTTAGGAGATATGATAGCTAAGAGTCATCTTAAGGTGCATTTATACTAACATTACCAAACGAAACACGAGATAATATGTTTATTTGATACAAATGTTTTTGTATAAACCTGTAAATCGTGCGGGGTTTCCACATTTTTTTTTTTTCGCAGTGAAGGTATAAATACGGATTGACTAATTATACACAGTAAATACGAAGTGTAGGGATATAATGAAAATATTCATTTGATCCAAATGTATACTTAATGGTTTTCATGGCGACGTGATGTTACTAATTTAGCGGCTATTGCAAAGTAGATATGAAGAATCTGTTGCGTTTGTTGCTTATTTATCAAAAATAGTAAAATTATCTAAAAACTATTTATTAAACTATTTTTGTAGGGCATATTATTTGAATTTATTTAGTTTTATAATTTTGTCAATAAATTGACTAACATAATATGTATTTGATATTAATATGAATTTTTCTTTCTTGCAGGTAAGTGACTATTTTCTAAAAATATAGATGAAATATCTTCGTTAAGGAATAATGTGAGGTAAGAGTTTTTTAATTTCTTATTGTTGGTTCGATATTTCTTCAGACATTTAATGCTCACTTTATCATTTATTCTATATGACGGTTAGGTTAAGTTAACTAAACACTGCATTTGAAATGTTTTGAAGTGATTGAAAGTGTGTATTGTGTAAATTAACCCTTTCGCATATGCCGTCATAAGATTCCCCGACCGTTGACATCGGTTGACGTGATATATCGGTTTACTACTTTCTTAGAATTGTTTTTAATGCATCATCTGATAGCTAAAAGATACAAAAACCAATGTGATATATAAAAATAAACCAGATAAGTACATTTATGCTTGAAATACTACTTTTATAATTGACAGTATAATTTGTGTTCAAACCGAGCCGTAATGAAAGGGTTAAGAACAATTAATATTATATGACACAGGAAACACGTGTATGAGAAAGCATTTCACAAAACATAGTACTATCAATAAAAAATATAATGTATCAAGGTAATGCAAATCAACAACTAAGTTCAGAACTTTTTAATGAAATAAATATTCAGATATAATTACTTTGGACAATTCAAAGTGTAATCAACACTTAGATCTTTATAGTTTATCCTGAGTTATTATAGAAATTTAAATGACTTGATGAAAAACTCATTGAAATTGTTTTTAATGACATCACGTATTTTTAATAAGCATTTAACGCAAGTGGTTAATTCAACATGTACTTGGATAATAAGTTGGTGTCATCGTTAAAGGTGGTAGCGCTTCAGTGGTACTTAGACCTGCTGAAGAGTGAATTCACTGAAGGAACTCGAAAAACCGCATATTCCGCTTGACAAAGTAGAACGACGAAACCTGAATTTTAAAGATAATTTGGACTTCAAACACCTGCAACCTACTCACAAACTTATATCAGCTGTTAATCTATTTTAATTGTTTTCAATATTATTTTTTAATGAGGTTTACTCTTATGTGAAACGAAAAATGTGTTTTAAAATGTTCAAAAATATGAATTCCCAGAAAAATACCATAAAATCGGAATGCATTTAATAGAGGCCTTTGAGATGTGGTCATACGGAAGAATTCTCGGAATTTCCTGGAGAGACCACGTCACGAACAATGAGGTTCTCAGCATAATCAAGGAAGATAGGCAACTAGTAAGAACCATCTTAGAGGCGATTGGTCACATCACGCCACAATGGTTTCCTTCACGACATTGTGGAAGGGATGTTTGAAGGTTGAAACTGCAGAGGGCGCTCTAGACGGGAGTTTTTGCAGCAAGTGTTCGAGGACATGAGTTGTAGCTCTTGTGCTGAGCTAAAGAGGATTGTAGAGGATCGAGAAGAGTGGAGATTTTGTTATTGCAAACCAATCCACCGGATTGATACTACAAAGAAGACGTAGGATTTGAACCGTTGACAGAATTTCTACTCTAGTCATGTTCATAATAAGTACGCAAGCTTTTGACGTCACTTTAAGATCAAATATACGAATTGAAAACTTAAGCATTTATTAAAGCACTGCCAGGTTCATTACAAAACACATTCTCATAGAGTGCACTTGCCTTCAATGATATGGATATTTTTCAAATATCAATAGTACATTTTACGGCAATACATTTATTTAGTGTTATTAACTAATAATTTCAGTAATTAATTGATGATTATTATATTAAGAGTTAATAAATGTATTCTTAATTTCGAAAAAAAAATGTTAAGGACATATAGCATATGAAAATAAATGTATTAGTCAAATAGAGGTATAATAAAATTATCTAAAACTATTAGTTTTTTGTACTAACAGTTTAGTTAGAGCTTTCGTGTGAATACGGTTATTAATAAAAACATGGTATATGAAATACCGCATTTTTGATATTTTTTTTTTTTTTATGTAAACGCATGCAGGAGAGCACAACCGGTCAAGACCAGTGCACTCTATGACGCTCAGCCAGGGAGGCAGGACGCTGCATGCGGGAAACGTGTGTTGTGGTCGTGTTTGTGTGTGGGTTGGGGAGATTGCAAGTGTATATTTATCTGTTTCTTGAAGAGATCCAGATTGTAGGAAGGAGGAAACACAGACGCTGGAAGAGCATTCCATAGCTTACCGGTGGCATTAAGGAAGGAACTTTGGAAGCTGCCAGTTCTTGGTCGACATATATTAACCGTGTATGGATGTTCGGCAAGTGTAAGACGAGTTTGTCGGCTGTGAGTGGGTGCATGAGGAATTAGTTCTTTAAGTTCCGAAGAGCAGCGACCGTGGTAATAACGGTAGAAAAGACTAAGAGAACCAACCTTACGTCTGTGTTCCATTGATTGTAGATTAGACGTAAATATATATATATATAGATATAGTGTTTTATCATGATATTCTGTTATAATGCAATAAAAATGTTACTGAAAATGCGTGTTATCCATTCAAGCGACGAGTCTCGCATGAAATTTGATACTTACATCATTCCAGTATACACAGTAAGTAATATATAATAAGTGTGTTGTACTATATATGAAATACCAGACGTCAGACCTTGACAACCTTTATTACATAATATTATATAAATAAATTATTTTATTACAAAAATTCAGTATATACTGTTGTTATATTCTACACTTTGACGAGAAATCAAATATTTCATTTTGAATGATTTTAATATAGATAACGTTGAGTTCAATTACCGTGATTTACAAACAAAGAAAATCAGTAAATTTGATAGGTTTAGCCTCGTTCTAAGTCAGCCCCATGTACCAAGCATAGCATAGATTCCTATAAAATTTCCAAATATCATTTAATATATTGCTTGCCAACAATTTTTTGTGTCATGTCACTACAGGCAAAGTTTGTCTCTTAGTAGAGGAAAAGATTTTGCGATGCTTTTATTATTTAAGTTCATCTTTCCTTTAAAACCAAAAAATCCAGGTCATAAGAGCATCGGGATAATGACACACAATCTCTCTAAAAAACTGATAAATATGCTTTAAGGAATATAAATAAGCTATAAACTTTACTTATAATGTACTTATCGGATAATTCAAAGATGTTGGACTAAAGATTTGTGAAGTTGCTAAGTAAGCATACATCGATAAATGGAACATACGATTTCATCAAATTTACGCGGTAAAATTCCACTAGCTTCTAAGATTCTCGCCTTGTTCCTCTATTCTAAATTACAAAGTTCTCTTAAAACTCTTGTAAGTGTACCATTCTTGACAAAACATACATTAAAACTTTTCTCCTTCAATATTCATTCTCTAAATGATCGTTACGAATTGCGGACTTTCTTCGTTTCAACTCAGTTCTGCATTCCAATAATCCAACAAGTATTAGTTTGTCGTTCCTGAAAACACACAGATCGAGACACATACATTTTGAATGTTTTACTTGGCATAGTCACCATATCCGATTCCCCTTTACTATGTTGTCATTTTCTTCTCAAATCAACACAAAGAATGCGTATCGCAGCACACAGTTTGATTATCTCTGACAAGATAAGTGTTCGGTTATTTAATCTGTCGTGTTTATACGTTTAGCCGCCAGTTAACTAACCGCTACTGAAATCTTATCAAATTTCACTGCTTATCATTTTTTTTTCTATTTCTATTCTTATCTCGAGCTTTCCAGGTGGGATTCAGTCTATTATCTAATATGTTCCCATACATAGTTCTTTTATAGACGTACTGAATATAGGTCAAGCTAGACTTTAAAAAAACACCGCTTATAAATCACAAATGATTTATATCTTATCATAAAAGATCTCGTAAATACAAACATATTTTTTATAGAACATTAATGCATCTAAGTGAAGTGTCTGATAGTTTTTTATGTCTCAATCGGACAACCGTGTGTTTTATTGTTTAAACATTAAACAAACTTGCAGGTGGTCGTTGTCATAAAGAAACAAATATAAAGTCGTTGTTTAAATAAGTATATAGATGGCGTTATCAACGTATTGGAATGTCGGGATTGTCACTTTATCCTTTAAACATACTCGTATGTTATTACACAAGTATTTCCATCATTATGACCTGAACATCTTAATTTTTATTTTTGGATTGCTCTCTCTGTAGCAAAATGTTATTACTGCTTTATAAGCTATCGATTATGTCCTGCATTATCAGCGTAATCCAGGTTGAAGACATTGAGAGAATCGTTCATAGCCACTCCAAGACCTGATGGCATTTATTGCGGAAAATAAATTCCATGATGGGGGTGAGCAAAACGGACCTAGTATGCAGCCTTGTGTTGCACCAGTAGAAAACTCAGTTAAATGAAGAAAAAACTCTTAAGCTCACGTTTCCCTGTACTCCATTCCATCGCGATTCACAGATACTAAGAATATCTAATTTGTATTGCTTCGTTATGCAAATTGTGTGCAAGTTCTTGCCGGGAGTGTTCATGGAGCATGGATTATACCAAATATGATGTTTAAGGTATTGGAGAAGGCTTTTATCGAGTGATGGTCCCTATTCAAAGGCGAAATGCATGCCGACTATGATTCTATATTTTTAGGCATATTGTAACTGTTGATAATAAAATGCAATAGAATTTTAAACATTTTTTTAACGATGAGCTAGTTTATCGTGAGCATAGTATATTATAATGATTAAAAAATCAAAGCGTATCACATAACATTTATTTCGATCTTTGACATTTTCGTACAATTTAATAAAGGACAAAATTGAAGGGATTTAGGTGCTCAATTAATATTATTAATTACTTTATTCATAGAGCAAAGTCACAAGTGGAAAATCACGATTCATTACATTCACCTATGAATGTAATAAAGTGTACTTAAAATAATTATAATTGTGGACTTTGAGGAGTTGTTTGGCCACTCTTAAGCCACCTTTAATTACCTGTTGAGACGTAAATACGCTATCTGATGTAGGTTTTAATGTTTATTGGGGTCGTCTTATTAAAATACAAGTAAACAACGTATACAATTCCCCCATCTGATAAAATAACCAGCTATATTATATGTAAAGGTAGCGGAAAATCTACTAATGGTGTTCTACACTATCGATGCAATATCAATTGATTTAAGACGTAATGTATTTATATTTTATTCATTTATTGATTATATTAAGCGCGAAATGTCTTACGCTCTAACTTAGAATGGCGCCTATTTAATTTTAAACAACTCAATTCATTTCTGAAGCACAATAAGAATTAATACTAAAATAAAAATATACAATATATACAAATATAGGTACTTATGATTAAGTACTAAGGAAAAAGTTATAAAGACAAGCAACAGAAGGTACCGATGCTCATCAAACAGACGACGCCAACAAATAATTCCTCCAAAGAAACTCGCGGAGTTCATGTCTGAAGTGGGCCTCCCTTACGTGAAATATAACATATTAATGTGTCGGGTCAAATAAATACATGACTTGTCTACACAAATAGATTATTCGATGTATTTAAAAAAAAAATGAGTGTTTTTTTTTCACCATATTATTGAAGCTAATGACTTAATAACAACAATCGATATATTTTTTTATTTGAAATTATTATTTTTTCCTGTGAGTAAATATGAACACATTTTTCAAGTATCATGCAACACCGATGGATTGCATGTCGTCTAGTATTTGGTCTTAACAAGAATATTAGTCGTATTTAATAATAAAAATATTTTTAATAGGCCAAGGTGTTATAACCAGACGTCCCACGTATAAAGTATTCATTATGAAATGTTTTACAAATTCAATGTTGATATTATTGAAAATATCGAAATTTTCTCCACAAAAACGTATGAATAATTGTTACGTAATTTTATTAAACATCTTCATAATTAATTCATTACAGAATTCCTTAGTAATTATGTATCAAAAGAACTTAAAGCACTGCTTATAAATCTGTTTATTTTACTCAAGTATTGCAGAGTTTCCCAAAGGTATCTTGCAAAGAAATACAAATTATGAATGAAAATCACAAGACAATGTTTTTGATAAGGCATTTTCAAATATCTTTGTTTTCTATATCGGCTCTATAGTTGAAGAATATATTGTCCATAAATTCATACCATATCCTTAGTTAATAATCCTTAGTCTTCATGAGGATAGATGATTTGATTAGACGCAATTCATTTTTCAAAAATCTTGAAAAAAATATTTCTCTACAGCTAAAATATATTTCATTATTAATAATCTTCTATCTTTCTATTTTATTTATCGTTTACTAATTTTTATAATATGGTATTTTTACACATTTATTTTTCTACGCATCACATTGCCGGCGGGTATAGCTCAATGATCAAAGCGTTTGCTTTGCAAGCCAAAGGTCGTGGGTTCGATCCCCGATGGAGATTACAAACAAAAAAACGATTTCTGAGCTCTAAAATACTCTCGGTTGGTGTGAATTTGATCCCTCACCTGTAAATAGCCATCATAGCCTATTAATTAAATTGGTGGTAGATGAAAGTCATCCCGTGAAAATCACCCAGTCATAGTAAATTCCTGTAATAATAAAGGATGATGCGTGAATCTCGGGTTGTAGTCTACGACGTTGGCGGATCAACACTCCACAGGCAGCGTTTAGCCATATGCACCATGGTAATCGTCATAGAATTCCACAGATGAGACTTCAGAATTACTATCACCATCTGTCGGTATTCTCCTGTATGTGTTTACATAAAAAAAAAAAATTTTTTTATTATTTGTATCATGAAAGTTCTAAGAATTATATTGCGGAGCAGGCGGATTTATGCATTTAAAATCTTTCAATCATTAATTTTTTCAAAAAAATTTGATTTACAAGCATAACGATTGTTAATTATTTTGATTTCTGACCCCTTTCACGGAAAACCTATCTTCACACTGCACTTGTGCTACGCGAAATAAAGTTTAGGAAACGTTTTCGTATCGTGTCAATAGCGAAATATAAGCAAAGTAACGAGAAAATAAAATTAACCATTAAGTTATAAATTACCCCATTAGTATGTAGTGTGATTATGGCGAAATAATTAAACTGGCGTGATTTAAATATGTATTTAAATCCTTGGAAAACTTGATTTTATGTCCTGAATACCGAAACAACTTTACAAAATGATTGATCCGTTGATCAACACCGTAGGCTGTATTACTCGTAAATAATCAGTGGATGAATTTTCAGAGCAATAGATTTTCATTTTCGGAAATCCTTTGACTTTTTATAGACCACATTTCATACTTTTGGAGTTAATGTATTCGATTTTGCCTATAAAGTGCCTTAAACTAAAGGGTCCGCCATCTATCTTTTTTTTTTTAACTAGTGTTTATTTCTTGAATGGTAATACTTAGCTCATGTTTGATTTGACAGATAATTAGTTTTATTCTTCCGCTAAGCGAATATGGTTGTGTATACGCTTGAACAACGCTGAAAAATATTGCGACATTACTTTGAAAATCATGTTATTGTCCGCCATCTAACGTTTTTTTTCCAACTAGTACTTATTTCGTGAATGGTAACACGTAACTCATGTTTGATTTGACAGATAATTAGTTTTATTCTTCCGCTGAATGAATATGGTTGTTACTTAAATATACATATACTAAACATAAAATTCTTTTTTCAACGCGTCAATCCAAGCACAAAAATAACGGCAGAAGCGGGATGCGAACCGCGGACTTTGGAAACCAACTATGCCCAGGTATTCATACCGCTCGGCGAATCGCGCCATTGGCGACAGATTTTATATATTCAAAGTATGTATATTTTTATTATTATTCTATCAGTATTCATTTATTCAGTCAATTATTACTTTCCGGCAGTCTGCTTATAGTTGGTTTCCAAAGTCCGCGGTTCGCATCCCGCTATTTTTGTTCAATATAGTCAATGATCTATAAAAGTAGATTAGAATATTGAAATAATAAAATAATATTCTAATAAAAATTAAAAAATTAATGAATATGGTTATTTTACGCAACAACGCTGGTTTCGACATTACTTTGAAAATCGGCCATTTTTCTTCAAAAATGAGCAAGGAGTGGCCGTTATATGTGTCGGGCCATTTTTGTTCACAAAAATTGAAGAAAAGGATATTTGCAACATTTGGTTTCAACAAAACGGCGCTATGTGCCACACAGCCGAAGCTACACACGATGTTTTGCGCCCCATTTTCAAAAAAAAACGTTATTTGGCGGACCCTTAATTAATAAATATATATGTCTGCAGTAAATATGATATATTATAATAAAACTATTAATTATTTCAATAAATTGAACAAAAATAAAGCTATAGATATAAAATTCGAATTTTAGACAATGTATTCGAATCTTGTTTATAACACTCACTTCAACTACTAGATAATTTTACAAGTTGATCGTAAAAAGAAATTTACATGTTTTAGATGCAATACTTGGATGATACATAATAAATCAATAAAAATGAAATAATCTCACTTAAATCCTTTATTTTTTATGAATTGATAAATAAGTGTTTTGTATAATAACATTTGCTGTGAATCTTAACGTTTATTAATAGTTTGATTACGTTTTCAAATGTACATTGGTTTATTAAGTAAAATAATATCGGAAATAATATGACTAGAATTAAAATTAACTGCAATAAAATGGCATTCAAAGTTTTATCATTTCTAAGCATCATAACATATAATATTATCTTCATCTTACGTGGTGTTTGCATTTCTCCCGCTATCTGTCAAAGTGAAAATTCTGATGCTATCACTTAGATAGTCTAAGTCAGTCTGATGATGGCGCCTGTTGATACCTCTGCCTATTTATGCAAAGAAGTTCATAGGAATACCTTCAGTCACTGTTAAAAAGAGATCATGAATTCATACCATTAAGGCATAGTTCAAGAAGAGCATTAATACAGGAATTTTACCCTTCAGTTGACTCTATAAAATTCAGTCGACTATATGTTTCATCTGAGAAAGATGAGTAGAGATCACTTAATCTGCTACTCAAAGATATGATATTGAGGTAGAATCATAAATGATCCATGTGTATTCTAATTCCTAGAGATTGTATTAAAAAATAACCTGGAAAACTAGTGGTTGTATGTCAACATAATACGTCAGATATTTACGGATACTAGAGTAGAGTTTCAAGAACTAGATAATGATGATGAAGAGCGAAATGAATTAAAAGAGGCAAAATTAAGCTCAGTTTGTGGAGTACTTAACTGCCGACAACATTAATCTATAGCCTGGTATTGATGTATTTTCTTCAAATGACAAACTTTAGCGCTATCAAGTTTAAAAGTTTTTACACTTTTTTTTCACTTATAGATGAATTTAGTCTTGCAAATCTTGAAGTAAACGATGCTCAACAAATCGAAGGAAGGTTGCGTTTTAGAAGGATCTGTAGCATTTATGTGGGTGTACTACTTATTAAAGAGATTCAGATTGTACGAGATATGTAAAATAGATACTGAAAGAGCAATCTAACGATTGCCATAAGTGTTAAAGAAAGACATGAAAAAAAAATCACCTTCAGTCAACATGCATCCATCGTATAAGGATGCAAGCGATATCAATCGAAATAGTTTATAAGAACGGTAAACATGATATTAGCAATAGTAAACGTGACATATTTTATTTACCTGTAAATTAAGATCATATTTATTTATTTCACATTTTATGTTACCATATTTTATGTCCACATTATTATGAAAGTGTTTTCGATATCGTTTTCAACTCGCATCTATGCAAATGTTTATGTGATTAAAATATATATTAGCGTATAATCACCTTCATTGCATAAGTTAACTTTGCGTTTAGTGAGCTACAGCAATTAGGGACAATGTATAAGGCTGTTATGGTCCACAATCTTAAGAAACTGACTGCTATTGCTTTGGATATAGCCGATAGGTAAGTCTGATATTAAGGTAATTGACTCGAGAATTCTGCATTTGATAGTGAACATACATAGGTGACTCCGAACACAATTAAACAGGCTGAACGATGCACGTTACATTAATTTATAATAGATAGATAGTACAAGCAGTTTCTGTGAAAGCAGTGGCTTAGTGAACCTATGTGTTTATTATATGTACAAGTATACAACTATCTTTTTTCGTCAGAAGCAGTCTTCTTATTCGATTTTAATGGAACGAATTCGAAGTAATTTGAGGCTTCGATCTAATTGTGGCTGCCATATTCGAGTACTGAACAAATAATAATTTATTTTTAGGCTTCGGTGAGATTTGAACCTCCGACTGTTCATATGACAGTTGAACACTTTGGCTTTAAGCGTGTGCATACAAAATCTGAATAATTGCTTATTTCGTGCCGGCATTTCATGAATTGATGTCATTTCTCACACTCGGATTTAATAACATATGTTAATGCGTGTAATGCAATTAGTTACGGGTCGAGTTTCTCTCTGCAGTCGCTAACACATATCAACTCTGTGCAGGTGGTCGACAGTTCAGGGAGCTGACGGCGAAGGGCATAAATCAGGGAACGTGACCACTGGACCAAATCCGTAACAGACGTGGAAGGTGCGGGTTCCTTTCAGGTGCTACATTAGAAAAGCACCAACAGACTGGGATGGAGAAATCTCATCTATGGATTCTTAGATAATCTAAATGCCAATGCTGATGTGTAATGAAGTTTACCATCCTTTAGTTGGTACATAACCTGACTGATATATGTTCTTTGGATGCCGCAGGACAACATAATTTAACAGTGTTCTTTAGCTTGATCTCCGAGAGTGCATGTGTTTTGGCGGTAGTTTGTGATGACCATATACTCCAATCAAGGTACAGTTGTGTAATGACGAAGCGCTTTATGTAGAGTTTTGATTCACCAATGTAATTAGACTACAGTTCGGCATTTTATGTATCGTATATTACAACGGAGACTTACTATAAATGGGAGATATTCGTGGGACAATTTTCGCCTGCCACTACGTTCTGTCACTAAGTCATAACTTATTTTACGGTTGAGGGATAATTTTCAGACCAACCGTGGGTATTTATAAAGCTTTTAACTAACAAGCATTATCGGGGATCGAGCTCAAGTCCTCTGGCTTGGTAAGCTAGCGTTTACCCTCTAAGCCATACCTGCTGGGGTGAATAACTTTTATGGGCGATAAAATTCGAAATGATTTGAAAAAAAAAACTTGGAACGGTTGGTTCTTACGCAGCTATAAATCATTGATATAATTATGCTCCTGTTAGGGTACATTTACACCAAACAAATATTCGTACATTATATCCGCACTCTAGAATTTGTTATATAAAAACGGTTAATCAGAATAAATATATGTGAGACAGATAAACATTTTTTTTCATGTATTTTTTCACAGATTGTTTTCAATTTAATATTTTTTTCCTTACAGGAACATTACAAATTTGAACACCTCAATTCGTTTCTGAAGTACAATAAGAATCAATCATAAAATTAGAAATACAATATATACAAATATAGGTACTTATGATTAAGTACTAATAACAGACAAGCAACACAAGGTCCCAATGCTCATCAAACAGACGACTCCAACAAATTATTCCTCCAAAGAAACTCGCGTAGTTCATGTCTGAATTAGGCCTCTCTTACGTGAAGTATATCAACATCCGAAACGATTTGTTTAAACAGTCTGATCTCTCTCCCAAGAGGCTTAAAATGTATGTTTCTCTGCTATAATTATTTATTTATAATTGTTTGTATAGTAAATATCATAGTGATAAAATGCTCGACCGAAATACGTACAATTCTAGGTTCGATTCCATGTGAAGATTAATTTATAACTATTTTTCATATTTAAAATATTTTCTCTGTAAATAAAACCTAAAAAAATATAACCGTCAAATTAAAGATGACCTTGCACATATTTAAACGTATTGGTTTTTTTTTTGTGAAGTCATTCAACTATTTTGTGTGATTAGTTTTGCTTTTTTGACAAGAGGTCATCGTTCACGCACAACCCCGCACAGCCTTTTTCGTGTTAATTTTCATATAACATCAAACATCCATGGTAACAATACACGTACAAAAAGGTTGTAAACAACTGATAGGATACTATAACGTAATGTCTACATGGCCATAATTAGAAAACACAATATTAAGATTATACTAAAAAAATTGGATTTTTTGTGAAGACTGTTGATCGGCTATCGTCGTTACACTACAGCTTATTCCATTTAAGCATCGTCCGTTTATACTTGACATTACTGTGCATAGGTGTGGCATGTCTATGGCTTACCATTTACTAAATGTTATTTATTATATATTTATATTAAACTTAATTGACTCAGTTCAAAGAAGAGCAATTCGTTTGATAAACAATGACACCATTACGTCTAATCTACAATCAATGGAACACAGGCGTAAGATTGGTTTTCTTAGTCTTTTCTACCGTTATTACCACGGTCGCTGCTCTTCGGAACTTAAAGAACTAATTCCTCCTGCACCCACTCACAGCCGACTAACTCGTCTTGCACTTGCCGAACATCCATACACGGTTAATATATATCGACCAAGAACTGGCAGTTTCCAAAGTTCCTTCCTTAATTCCACCGGTAAGCTATGAAATGCTCTTCCAGCATATGTGTTTCCTCCTTCCTACAATCTGGATCTCTTCAAGAAACAGATAAATATACACTTGCAATCTCCCCAACCTACACACAAACACGAACACAACACACGTTTCCCGCATGCAGCGTCCAGCCTCCGTGGCTGAGCGTCATAGAGTGCACTGATCTTGACCAGGTGTGCTCTCCTGCATGCGTTTACATAAAATATATATATATTGATATCAGCTTGATATAGCTCCTTAAGGCCGATGCCGTAAAGCCTCAACAAGCGATCTTTTGTCTATTATTTTGGTTCGCTTGCGTGACATCTTCATTGAATGTTTACATACGCCAAAAATAATTGTTATGACAGTTGGCCTATTGCCGGTTGGTAGGACTGTCATATTGGCAGTTGGTACCGTGGAGATGTGAGATCGCGCCGTGGGCTGGCAGTTGAAGTTTGACTCGCGCCCGTCACAGTGCGCGCGTCCTGTGCGTTCGCTGTGGCGGGCGACGTTTTTGACAATAAACAAATAAGATGTGAAACAAGTGTTTATATTGTAAACCTGATCCTGCATCCTTCATCAGTTAATCGATATCCATAAATGGAAGAGGAGGATATCAATATATATACTAAAAAGATCTTAATGTACGGCTGTGAGACATGGTGCTTATCTGAAAGTGATAAAAAAAGACTAGAGGCCTTTGAGATGTGGTCGTACAGAAGAATTCTCGGAATTTCCTGGAGAGACCACGTCACGAACAATGAGGTTCTCAGGATAATCAAGGAAGATAGGCACCTAATAAGAATCATCTCAGAGAGGCGAGCCCGATGGATTGGTCACATCATGCGCCACGATGGTCTTCTTCACGATATTGTGGAGGGGATGGTTGAGGGTAGAAACTGTAGAGGGCGCCCTAGACGGGAGTACTTACAGCAAGTATTCGAGGACATGAATTGTAGCGCTTATACTGAGCTGAAAATGGTTGCGGAGGACCGAGAGAAATGGAGATCGAGATGCAAGATTCTGTTGCTGCAAACCAATCCACCGGATTGATACTACGAAGAAGACTAAGAAGAGCTTTGCACATCAGCATTGACACTCAAAATCAAGTCCGTGAATTTTACGAATTTGTTTGGCTTTATCACATAAGAATTAAGACACAAACTGTCAAACACTTCCAAAGCAGAAAGCTGTTTTTATCATCATCATTACCATCATGTTCACTCTCCTAACTGGATCAGATGGCTGTTATGAACTGCCACCCCAAAGCTCTGTCAGCTGCTATAGTCTTCGCGTTATCCCATGTCAACTCTGCCTCCCGCATCTTCGCTTGGTATATTTTATGAATAGTTCCCGATGAAAATAAAGTACGTTTCGAGCCCGTTAGCTCGAAGACAAAACGTCTAAACTTTATGCTCTCCTGCGGCCTACGTAGAGCATGTTTCTGGACTACTTTCGCTTTTTAACCGATTGAAATATGGATGGCTGCCTTGTCCGTTCTCACACCTCGCCATTCCTCACAAAGTAAATCCAACATACCCCCTTTATTATATGAAGGTATCTACTTTCGAAACCAATTATAAGGCTGTACGGATTTTGGTAAGATCCTTAGATTTACAGCCGTAGAGTAAGAGTTCCAAGAGTTCATTATTTTATTTTTGAATACTTGTTGTATACTTAGCGTATTATAATGTATATAATATTTATATATTTTATCAATAATTGCATTAATTACCTAAATCAAATATCACATTAGCTTTAAGCCATTGTTTTTGGTCAAATTATCCAAAGAATGGTCAAAACTAGCTGCAGGTGCTCTCTAGTATTCATATAAATATGGCGAAAAATGCTTTTTTCGGGATGAAAACCGCTACTTCTCGCATCATGGCACTCGAGTACTTTAGATCTTGCAGATACCCGAGGATTCCACCACGGATCGTCCTTGCGGTCGCCCTCATACTCGAGGGTTAATGGATTAATAAAATGTTAATGCGCAGGTGATCTTTGACCAGTTCTGCAGGTTCCGAGCTTGGCGCCGACTTGTGCAATCTTCGCAAGTATTGAGTCCACAGAGTACTTGAGATTGAGGTACCCATAACTGACGCGGTACCTAAATCAGGTGAGCTCGTTAAGTGCCTTAATTAAGCTAAACGAGATTTATTCGCTTTCAGTTATAATTTAATCGGCGAATAAATTTTGCGTTTATGATGTGATTTAAGGCAACGATGGTCTCTAGAGATATGTCTCATTTTCTATAAGGATGAAAAATCCATGAGTTTATCAGGATATTAATCTAAGTCAACCCTTCTATAGCGTCAATTTAGAGACTGCGCTATAGAAAAACGTGTTATGGAAGATATTTTAACCTTAAAAATGTAAAGAAGTTTGAAATTGTTGAATATAACAAGATACGAGAGAGAATTTTTGGCGGAAGAAGTACATCCTTAATGTTATTTAAATTTCTAGCACACTCACTTTATGATCAATTAAAAATGTTTAATCGATAAATACGAAATATTTTGTTTAATTACTAATTAAAGGTATTGATTAAAGCATTCGCATACTGTGTTTGAGGTCATGGGTTCTATCTCCAATAATGCATAATATAATACGAGGGTTATCAGTAAAATAAGGTTCCCATCCTTTCCCTGACACGAAGAATCACCTGGGTGGAACGCATTTTGGCGATAGAGAAGAGCTAGAAGAAGCGGTTCTCAGGTATCTGCGTGGCTTGGCGGCAGATTTTTTCGACTCGGGCATTCAAAAGCTCGTATACCGCATGCAAAAATGCATTGATCTCAGTGGCGACTATGTAGAAAAATATGTAAAAGTCTGAATTTTCTAAAAATGTACGCATTCATCGGAATTAAACATGTTTTACACTGTGAAAAATCACTGGGAATCTTATTTTACGGATAACCCTCATATTTGGTTTTATTGAATTTATAAGCTCTTTATTTACCCCTTATTTGTGAGAAAGTGATCCTTTACCTGTAATATGCTTGTCATAGCATATGAATTAAAATAAATGGCAAACAAAAGTCTCTCTATTAAAGTGGTGTTCGTTCATGGTGAGTCTCCGTAAAGATGGACGACGCGTTAATGCCGTGAGGTTGTACGATGATGTTAGCTTCATATACGACGGTAAGCCATAGTTAAAAATTACAAGCATCATACTCGTAGAATATTCAGTGATATTTTTCAATAAACGTGAGTTGGTATTCTCATATATACGTTTACAAAGCAAAAAAATACGAAAGATTAAATTTAATTACGTTTTTTTTGTCTACAACATTCCTAATGTTATGTGATGACAAGTTCAACACACTTTTGCTTTAAATTTTAAATTTCATGAAACAAAAACAACATATTAAGCTTTTTGTATACTTTGACCTCCAATAACAGTGTTTATTTTAGTCTTATGCGTAAACGAAAACTTATTTTTAAATTTTCTAAATAATCAAGAGTTTGCCGAACCTTCTTCATAAAATTCTGAAAACATTATGAACTCACCTGAGCCCGAGAAAGGCGGGTCAAGTCGATCGATTTGTATGCAAGATTTAACGGTTCACTATCTATCGAACTTTTCTTTAATCACTTACGGAATCTTTGCATATCACGTAATCGTAAAAAAGGCTAATTTAATTGCAAATTCAACACATCAACGTAAACAAGCGAAAAAAACGACATTATTCCAACAGATTTCACTGATCACACGTATTCTAAACTCAATATAAAAACATCAAATTAAGTTGAGTGTTATCTAATGTTATCATTCATGAACTATAATTTTGACGTAAATTTTTTAACGATTTTTTCGACCTAAAATTGACAGAAAAAACTACCAATGGTACAACAGGTGTAAGTCCATTTGATTATATATTTTTAAAATTAATTATATGATTATACAGTTTAAGCATTAGTATTCTATGTTTATATATAAATACGAAAATTTAAATTATATGTTAGTGTTTTTAAGTAGTAAGTGTGAAACGCCTAGAAAGTGTGTCTTATTAACTTTTTATGACACTTTATAAAAAAAAGATAAACAAAATTCGTTCTTTTGTATAATAATATAATTTGTATTTGAATTTTAAGTTTTTTTTAAGAAATCAAATATTTACAAAATTCTTTACTGAAACGAACATTATTTCATTACTTAGCTTTTTCAACAGTCTTTTGGAATTAAGTTTATATTTTTTTTACAGTTAAATTACTCTGCTTATTAGAATGGACTAGAATTTTAATTATAAAAGCATCAGGCTAATCATCCAATCTTCTTAAAAATGTATAGGAATGTTGTCGGAATAACACTATCCATTGAATAGATTAGAATAATACATTCCATTTAGTTTGGTGAACATAAAGTTTCCATCAAATTCTTCTTCGTATCATCGATCTCCACTCTTTTCGATCCTCTGCAATCCTCTTTAGCTCAGCATAAGAGGTACAATTCATATCCTCGAACACTTGCTGCAAATATTCCCGTCTAGGGCGCCCTCTGCAGTTTCTACCCTCAACTATCCCTTCCACAATGTCGTGAAGAAGACCATCGTGGCGCATGATGTGATTGATCCATCGGGTTCGCCTCTCTGAGATGGTTTTTACTAGGTGCCTATCTTAATATAATAATATAAAAATTCTGCTTAACAAAAATGGTTTGTCTTAAATTACAAGGGAATAAATATATTTGAATAAATCACATAAATTCATTGTGTTATTTTTTCTTAAAATATTATCAATATAACTGTCTAAGTTTTTCTTCTAAGAACAAGTATTCAACGACTCTTTTTCAGTAGGCCTTGGAATGCAGATGCAGCATCTGAATTTTCTCTCATTTATTTGATTAGATTACTCTAAACATCTTCTTGGATTAATTAGCAACTGTTATCTCTTGAACTATTTCAGTTGCGCAATGAGTTCAGATAGAAATAAGGTTATATTTTTGTTATTATTTATTATACAATTAAGTTATATTGAATCACAATATGCAGGGAAACACGGCTAACTTGTAAGACCTGGATAAAAAAAACTTTTAAGAAATTTTGAATGTGGATATAAGTGTTTCATTTTATCAATTGTACCAATTTCGGTATCTACGCCTTATCAATAATGTTTGTCCTTGTATGTCCCATATATGTCGTTAGCATCACTGTCATCAGAGGTTGCTTGAAATACTATTGCAGCTATCAAGGTGGAAGTTGAGCAGGCTCTATATAAGCAGATGATATCTGAGACCAGATCTCTTCTCTTTCAACGCCTTCGTAACCTGATCAATCACTTGCCGCCCGCCGAAAGACGCCACAGTGTTACGTGTCCGCTCTACGAACGACAAAGTTACAGCTACCCACTAGTAACCTTGTTATGGTGACCACAAATATGCCGCCACAAAGCTATGTCGCATCTTCTTATGTCAGCAGCTCCGCTGAATACATTATATGTATAGTTTCCAGGACGGCGTGAGTCCAGGAGCTTGAAGAAAAGCCAGTTATGATTTATGCTCTTCTGTAGCATCTGAAGTATATGTCCTAACGAGGTTTTCATTCACTTCCTGACCGAGTATACTATGAACGGTTGCCATCCACTCTTACATCCATTTTTCCTCACAGTCAAAACGTACCATGAATATTCTACGGAGGCATCTGATTTAAATAACCATTGTAGGGCAGCATTAACTTTTGCTGAGATGCTATGCTTCACAGTCATAAAAAATTATTCCCAAGCATTAAATATGATTGTTAATTTGTATTATTCATCTTCTTTAAGATATTCGGATTATACGAGAGAACAAACACAAACGCTGGAATGGCATTCTTAATCCGTCGTATCTAGATGATTAAAAACTGACTACCTTGTACGCGTAAAATTTGATCAACAACATTGAGGAGGCTTATCAAGTCTTTGCCGGAGAAGAAGTAGTCGTTAGATTAATCTTTAGTACCTGCATCGTGTTATCACGTACATGTCACCAAGAGTTGTGAAACAGAGTCGCCGATCGACCGTTAACGTCTCACTTTGGACATCATCTGTTGAAATTCGAGAGCAGCGCGACAGAGGCGTAAAAATCAAAACAACCTCTTTCAAAAGCGATAAGGCATACAGAGATACACGCGTTTATTTAATCAAATAAACCGATAAAGCCGGAATGCTTTCTAATTTTTTTCAGATTTTTCTGTCCAAACTATGTGAGGTCTATCGATTATCAGAACGAAATAAAAGTCAGGTATTCCACATCCGATACACATACAACAAACATCATCTTATATGACATTTTTATCTTCAACAAATTAGAGGAAAATAAACGGTTAATGCTTGAATTCAAACCACGAAAGTTTGCAAGCATGCACTAGTTCTTAAATATTGGTATAATCCTTCAACGGCTTTTAAAGAACGAGTATAAGAATACTGAAATACTATATTATTTGTAAAAAATAAACAACATTTTTATGGTTTTATGTTTATGATAACATTGTTTATATTGCATATACAATTGGCAAGATTTTATAAACCAAGTGGTTAATAAACAAATTTGCGAGTATATGCCCACCAAAAGCTATCGCCAGATAAATGATTTATTTTAAACGTAAACGCAACTCTAGCAGACATTTAAAGCCTACAGCTTTAAAACCTACAGTTAGTCAATATATAAAGTTGAACACAAATTGAACATGCTCATCTTGTAAAGTTATCGAATTCAGCAGCCATTTAAGGATCTTAGATCCAAATTACCTGTTGTTCGACTTTATGAAAAAGAGCAGAGCGTCTGATAAACAATGGTACCGTTACGTTCGATCAGGAATTCATAAAACACAGACGTTAATGAGGTTCACTTAATTTCTTAAATCACTTTTTTCATGCTCAGTTCTTTTCTAAAAAATCTCAATTTATTGATCTCTCCTGCATCTATTTACAATCTTCACACCCGGAAAACCATGTCTAAACATTCCTCGACGATTGACATGTGTCAATTAAGCTTCGCTAGTTCGTATTTTTAATACCAAAATGCAGGCTTTGGAATGCTCTCCACGCATATATGTTATATCTCACTTAAAGTATAAATCCCTCCAAGAAACAGACTAATAAGCTATTGCAATATAATCATTTCCAATATTTAAATAATTACTATAAATTTTCGTAACTAACAGCGTTAAGCAGATACGTCTAAACATCAAATACTCCAAAATCCTCTATTTGTGCGTTTGCGGGTGTGTTTACACTTAAAAAACGCGATTTCAATGCCGCTTACTACCTTACTGACTTCCAGTATTCGTTTTCTAGTATATGATATTTTGTCTGCCTCATGGGCTTAACGCGGAGATTTCAACTAAGCGCATTTGAGCCGCGTTATCTGAGACTCGCGTTAACAAATACGTCAAGTTAAATAATCAACATTTCAACATCACCCCGACACGTAAGCCTTCCGCATTAATGACGCTTGCTAGTGCGTCGCTACTGCACACACTGCCTGTTGTGATACAGATCATTTCCGATCTACATTTATCTTGATCTATATAGAGCAATGAAAATAGTATTTGTCGGTTCTCGTTCGATCACAGAAGCTTAACGGGATTAAACGCGGAACAAAACTTTGATGTTGTGCATGGGTTTTTGCTTAGAACTAAATGGTTTAGGCGACAAAGCGTCGAGCTTATCATCCGATCTCCTTATAACGGCTGATTATCACTCATCGTCTAGAGTCTAGAGTCTAGACTCTAGGATACTACCCGCATTGACCTCATTCATCTCTACGGCAGAGAATCTTGGCATCTCACTAAATGCCAATGCAGCTGCATAATGGGCTTCGGAAGTTGATGGCGGTCGAAATATTGGAAATAAGAATTTCGGCACACGCGGCTAAGCCCAAAAGCCGCAATATCAAATCTGGCCGTGAAAACCTTTATTTTATGTGCCAATAATTTAGAAAATGGTGTAAGTCAAGTTTCATTCGTTCCAAGATATTTGATGGTTTGTGTTTTGATGTAAGTTAAAAAACCTATTAAAATGACAACTTCATGTTGTATAAAATGTTATATTTAGATATTTTAAATATATGTTGAATGAACTAAAATGTATGTTTTTTTTTTCAATATTTTGACTTACACCACTTTTATAATTATGGGAACATACTCGTATGTACTTCGCATACCGCAATACAGCATAAAATATTGTTGCCTTTACAAGCCCACGGGTTCGCGTTGTACTGAAAGACCGTCGGGATCTATACATAGAATGTATTCGGCGGAGTTACGGGGAAAAGATCTGACATTGGATGACAGAGCTTTGTGGCGTATTTTTGTAGCAACCATCACTTAGAGTAGCAAATATGTAAATATGATTTATTCTGACTATAGAACAATGATTGAATCTTAAATAGGGAATAAATCAACAAACAACAAAATCAACAAAAAAAACAACAAAATTCTAAAAACTAAGGCGTTTAACAAATGCATCCTCCCTGTATTAACTTATGGCGCAGAGACGTGGAATCTGACACCAAGTCTTACACATAAAATAAAGGTCACCTAGCGTGGTATGGCGAGATCCATGCTCGGAGTGTCGCTAAAAGATAGAATCCGAAACGAGGAAATACGCAGAAGAACTCAAGTAGTGGATGCTACCCAACAAATAGGCATACTCAAGTGGCAATGGGCAGGGCATATCTGTCGAAGAGACGACGGTCGATGGGGAAGAAAAGTATTGGAATGGCGCCCAAAAACTGGCAAACGAAGCATTGGCTGACTGACGACATAAGAAGAATAGCGGTAGTAACCTGGATGCGAAAGGCAGAGGATCGAAGAGCATGGAGACTCATGCGGGAGGCTTACGTTCAACAGTGGACAGATACAGGCTGATGAATAAATCAACAAAAGACTTAGAATGCGATAATTTCCAGATTTATAGAATTCAAAAAGATATATCTGAGAACGTCACTAAGTATAATAATTGGAAATAAAAATAAAACGTATTATTACGCAAATTAAATTCGAAGTGCAAACATTTGCCTTCGTGGTTAGATGAATGTGGGGAGAGTTTCAGGTAACAATTTGCATGAATGTTTTTGTAAGCAGCTTGCAAAGCGGCCGTTTGTCTCTCAAAGTCAGTCCGATGATGATGATGATAATTATCGTGAATTGCGGAGCCGAAAATTGAATACCTCAAAAATTATTATACGAAAGCCCCGGGGCTGTTTACATACATACACGCTTACACGAAGTATTCACTGGATAATATTTTAAGCGACTAAGTTAGCCTACAACAAGAAAATTATTATTACATTGATGCGTTTGACTGTTATGCAAGAGAATGCGGCTTAGATTTCAGGGTAAGCATATTTTTAATTTTTAATGTGAGCACATACAGAAGAATACCGACAGATGGTTATAGTAATTCTGAAGTCTCATCTGTGGAATTCTATGACGCTTACCATGGTGCATATGACTAAGCGCTGCATGTGGAGTGTTGATCCGCCAACGTCATAGACTACAGCCCGAGATTCACGCATCATACTTTTATTTACAGGAATTCTATCTTTTATTATTACAGGAATTTACTATGAATGGGTGGTCTTCATGGAACGACTTTCGTCTACCACCAATTTTGATTAATAGGCTATGACTGACATTTTACGGGTGCGGGATCAAATTCACGCCAACCAGGGGTAATTTTAGAGCTCAGAAATCAAAAAAATTAAAAATCATTTTGTAAATCTACATCGGGAAGCCATCACTTTTAGCTTTCGAAGCAAATGCTTTGACCATTAAGATATACCTGCCGGCGATTATAAATAATCTATTCAACATAGGGAATAAGTAATTTTCAAAATTTCTTTCTCAATGCCCATCGGTAAGATTTGGAAAGCTCTTTCAGTGTCTATGTTTCCTCCTTTTCGTTATCTAGATTTCTTTAAAAAAACATCTATGTACACTTGCAGTCTCAAGTCTTACAAAAACACAGCACGTATTTTCTGCACGCAGCGTCCAATCGATCTGGTTGTGTCATAGAGCTCACTGGGATCTGCAGGTTGAGCTTTCCTTTATACGCTTACATCAAATAATAATTATTATAATTAAATGCTAAGCTCGCGAATAAAATATAATTATGTTACAGTAGATATTTAAACTAAAATTCAAAGAAAAAAAACTTTTTTAATACTAAATATAAACAATAAAATAATTTATTAATATTTACCAGAATATTACATTATATCCTGATCTTGGTTTTAAAGCTAAAAAAGTATAATAAGTAAGATTTTTGGCCTTATTCGGTTCGTTTCGGTTGTTAACTATAAGATTTTGAATTTACTCTTATATTGTTGAATATTGTTTGAAATATATGTATTATCTGTCAACATTCTTACCACATCATTTAAAATATAAACTGTTGGTAACCAATGCATTTACAGTCATAAAATGGTCGATGTGGAATTTAATGTCTTTGACAAATTAAAATACCACATACAATGGTTAATCATTCTCGAAATATCATGCATTCTATAAAATCTCTGCATTTGACGGTATTTTTATGTAAGTGAATGTATATATAAAAGGCTTTTAATCATAAAACCTCCGCGGGTTGAATGAAATATGCGCAGCTGGAACCTTCTGAAATATCCGGTATGAAAATTTGAAATGATAATTATATATTAGGAAGTTTAACAAGAAGGGCTTACGTCAACGTCGTAAACGGGCGGTGACTTGTAGTGTTATATATTTTTTATTTCAGACAACAAATGTTATTAATGAAAAAACAGCACAACTGATAAAAAAAAGCCTGCGCCATAATATCAAAACACAAAAATAATAGGAACAATAAATAAATAGAACATAAGGAAAGCAATGTAAATAAAAAAAAAACAGAATAAATATGGTTAAAGGTCACTGAGATCCTGAAAACCAATGCCAGCGAAAAGAGAGGATAACAATGTGAAAGAAGTATCCGAAATGTTCTGGTAGCGTATTTAAAAGCACCATCGCAATTGAACTGAGTGAGTACTCAAAACTTCACAAGTACCAATTGGAATGGAAAATAATGAATGTCTACGAGCACGGGTATACCTCTACGATCAGTGCCGGTTTTAAGGGGGTGGCGAAGTGGGTCGGTGCCTCAGTCGAATGAGCTAAGCGCGCCGAGGGCTAGCAATCTTTTTAGATTTTATTAAATATAAACAATTTGAGGCACTAGAAATAAAATGTCTGAGGGCGCCGCTGAGTCTAAAACCAGTACGTCTACGGATCGTAAAATAAAATCATTCAAGGATCTCAGGGTTGTGAATAGCACCACGAAGGAGAAGGAAAACATGTTTAAGAGAAGATGTTTTCGTATTTAACTTAATATATAACTTCGTTATCGTTGTATGGTTGATGAATAGTGAGTATTTAATTGATTTCTGTTAGATCAAATAGTAGATTGTTTAATTAAAATTATTGGAATTGTCGGAGCGTGTGCTATTATTCAAATTGCGAAACAATGGTCAGTTTATAACTACCCAGTGAATGAAGAAGAATAAATATCCAAAGCCAAGTTTTATTTGTGTCAACGCACTCCTACAGAAGAGTTTATTTTAGAAGTTTTCATTGGCGTGCAACGATAAGAGGCAAATAACACTTTATTTTTTCATTCAAATGTATTTATAACTGAAAATAATCCTGAAAGAAAAGTCAAGACGTAATGATTTAAATGAATTTATTTGTACATTTTACACGAGTCTATCAACAACTTCTTGGCCCTGTCGTAAGCATTTTCTTCTTCCCATATTGCCTCAAGTATTTGCCTCGTATCATTGCTCTGCCTCCCGAAGTTCATCCAAGTAAATTATATTCACTCGTATAGTACCAGATGACTTTCCATGATGGCGAGGCAAATGTAATGAAATCTGCGCCTTAAATAGACTCTAGTTGCGTGTGTGATTAAACACAGGTGATGAGAGGGTATTCTAAAACCTGCCTTTAGTGTTAAAAAATGATTTAGAGATGTTATTTGTCGATTATTCAACCGAAAAGTGGTGATTCCAAATTGTGTTTCAGGGTCAAAGTTGATAAATATGTGCGGAAGAGTTCAGTCAAGTTCTGAAACGCAGTGGTCAATATGCTCATAGTAGCGATAAAAAATACTAAAAAACTGACCAAATGTCTGTGTCCCATGGTGGAATATTTAATTTTAGGGTGACATTGAGAAGGTTTTAAATGTTTCAGTGATACATATAGCACCAATGATATAATTAGGGCTTCTTCGGCAGAGTTACAATTAGACACTTTTTGAAGTCTTCTGGCGTTATTCCTGTATTATAAATCATCTGAGTCATTGTGAACAGAGCATCTAAAGTTCCGGTTCCTGGCGACTTAATTAGTTCACCTGGTATCAATCCCTGGTTTTTTCCATCTTTGAGCTTTTTTAATGCGAAGTCAAATTCCTCTCGGATAATTGGGTCTCCCAAATCATCGGCGTCCACATCAGTTTCGTTTCGAAGAAGCACTGGTATTAGGACCACGTGGAATGATAATAATCTCATCGTCTGTTCTCACCTAGTGACCTTTACAGGTGCAATGCGCCATGACTAGCTGCTAACAATCACAGCACACGAACAGCTGATGGAACAAGAACACCAACTAAACAAATACTGAATAAGAAGTACAGGAACATTCGTCAAGCTGGGACAGTTTTGAATAGTTTGTAAATGAGATTCTTGTAAATTCAAATTACGGTATGAATCATTGATGTAATACATTGTGATCCTTTACATTCAGAAAACAAAAACAAAAGAAAACTGTTGTACCAATGAAGTAATGGAGTTTCGTACAGTTTAGTACGCTATTTTTAATGATTCACGTCTCTCGAATCTAAATAATAGGAAAATTTGTATTAATCGTATTCAAAAATTAATGTAATTAAAAATTTAAAAAATACCGTTGATTGTTGCTGTAAAAATACGTTCTTATCATGAAAATATCATGTGTATTTACTTCCCAACTGGAACTTACATTAACAATTAATATGCGCCTAACAGTTCTGTCAACTAATATTATTTTTATCTCTCCCTCAAAACACCTTAACATTTTGAATCCACCAAGTACATAGCATGCTTAGTTCCCAACTCAAGGAAAAGTTCAGGGGCTTGAAGGAAAGGCAGTTATAGATTCGATAATTAACCATCTGAAATCTGAGCTATTTTATTGTAAGGAGAGGTTCAACTAAAACTTATAATTTCAGTATAAATGTATTGTTTCACATGGTTCAAGGAGACTATGACAAATGCGTATTTAAAGTATAGCAAAGTGTTTTTTAGTATTCTAATGACAATATAATAAAACAATTCAACGTCCACATACAGCGAATAGATCATTAAGGTACTTACGGTGCTTTCATAATGAATGTAATCAATCAACTAATTAAAACCCTAACACAGGACCATCCATAAGGAAGCTCTATTAATAGATAATTGGTATTAGTTTGGCCTTATAAATTCAAGAAAATATTTAATCGAATGATACAAAATGGACTGACTGACGATATAAGAAGAATAGCGGGAGTGACCTGGATGCGGAAGGCAGAGGATCGAAGAGGATGGAGACTCATGCGGGAGGCCTACGTTCAACAGTGGACGGACACAGGCTGATGATGATGATGATTTAATCGAAAGCAGAATTACTCATGTGACCATATAGAAAGCATTTTTAAACATTCTGTTACGTTGTTGGCTAATACAGGTGAGTAACGATTGATGTACTTATACAAAGCATCGTACACCGGATCTGATCTCTTCAGACAATCCAAGAGTAGGCTGTCTTTCGCAAGCTCCCACCTTCGTGCCAAGTGCACCGCCGGCATGACTGATGGGCCGGGAGTCTTCGCGGATTTGATTTATAACCCTGGCAAGGTCCGCGAACCCATTTGGCTGGTGTCTGGCCTGTTTCCCAACAGTTACAGACCTCCCCACGCGGCTCTTAGGAATCTAGAGTCCGACAAGAGCTGGGTTGTGGGTGAAGAGTTGTGACAGCGGACGCTTGACAAAGCTTTGACGCTCTGTCACAAAGAGAACAATATCAAGAATGTTTTCATATGCTTAAGGTGTAACTTGATTACTTGTTTCTCTGATCCAATTTCTCAACACATACTTAAGTATTTGTATAAATAAGCTCGCATAATATATTATCTAATAGCAAACAGGATTTATTTAGAAAAATGAATTCAATATAGTTGTTCTTAAGAGACATACGATGCATGCAGCGTACTGTAATAGACGATTAGCTATGTATTGTAAATTTGTAATGTATATAGTAGCAAAGGCTTGTTATAGGATAAGTCTGTTTACATTTATTTATTATTAATTAGGTAGCCTTGCGTATTATATTTAATAAAATACAAAAAATGCACATAACACAATTATGTTTTGTTACATACGAGTAGCCAGAAAAAAAATGTTACAGATCATGTAAAATTATATTTATATGTACGAGTATATTAAAAGTTATATAATATTATGACAGTATAATTGTTTTGTTGTAAATGAATATGGAAATATTATTTTATTCAATATTCTCGTTTAATTTTGATATTTTTCATGATATATATCCAATATTGAATATATGTCAATGTGCATCAAATAAATCGGAGTGATATCGACAATATTGAAAATATAATCTAATTAAATTGCACAAATACGATTATTAAAAAGTTCAAGCTTTTAAATAATACGACATTAGAGCATTGTATATATGGACTTCATACCTGGCTTAAGAGTCTAATAAAGTAACTGTTAACGCATGTCGTCCAATTTTATTTGATAAATAAACTGTCATATATTGTCATATTAGATTAACATCCTCCTCTCTCAAAAAGAGGGGCGTTATTACGTCGCGAGGGGGAGGATAAGAAGCAGGTCATCAGACAAACACTTTCTTTTAGAAACACCGATTATATTTACTTTAAAAAATATCACAAGCTTTCGTCCACGTGGTTGACATGGGGCTACATCGTGCTGATGTCAAGATAAATTGTCATATATTAGATATATTGCAAAAAATAATCATTATTGTTTAATTTTATGATGTGTTTACCTAAATATCTTACTATTTATTAGAGGCGAGGCTTTTATTAATCGTGTTTAAACTAATATAAATAATGAACACCTGTATAAGGCTGCATTGGGACAAAAATCAAGGAATCGCGCTATATTTTTAAGTATAACTAACTCTAATAACTAAAAATACTGTAAATAAATTTTGACTGATTGAATAATACAAAATAAAAATTTACATACTTTGAATATATACTTAGAGACATCTATCATACGATGATAACAATGACATAAATACAAGTTCCAACGAGAATCAGCTCAGGCAAAGAAATAGCTGCGGTGGCTAAACGGTATGAATATCTGGGCAAATGTTGGTTCCAATGTCCGCGGTTCGCATCCCGCTTCTGCCGATATTTTTTTCTGAATGAATTGACTCGTTTAAAGAATATTATGTATAGTATATGCATATTTAATTACTTTTAACTAAGTCATTTACGACTCTCATACAGTATTTCTGCGGTGTCTGAATCTCTTCTGGTATCATCCACAATAATCAGTATGCCATGAGGTATTCCTTAAACGTGTGAAACGAATCGTATATTTAAGTTTATAACGAATGCAGATGCGATAAAGGTAAGTCGATTAATTACCTTTCGACAGTCACACGAGATAATGCCTCCGTCAGATGCTGGGAGTATCGCGTGCCTCCTGACGAGGCATCTCCTCTAAGGTGGACACCATTCCATGCTGTGAATAATAATGTTGTGTGCAAATGAAGACTATAATTCTCTAAAGCAGAAGTCGGCAAACTTAAATATGACTCGATGATTATATTTGATGTTATTTAAGGTACAAGTAAACGCAATTTATTTTATTCATCTTATGGAACGTTAAATACTCGTACTAATGATAAAAGTGTTACTTTTCAGCATCTTAATTAGGTCAACGAAGATAATCTTTTCAAGACAACAAACAGATTTTCTCTTAATATACATTACATGTAAGAAATGCCTTTGTATTCTAGAATTGCTTAAAAATTTAGTACGTTTTAGAGAATATAGGGAATTCGTGCCAGAAATTAAAATTCATGTACAGTTCCAGGGGATAATTGATGATAATAGGTAATTCGGAAAGAAATTACCTTTTTTTGCGTCACTTTGAGGTCAGTTTGTCAACGGCCGCAATTGAGTTAGCACGTCGTGGTTGGTGTCATTTTAAAGCTCCATCAGTACTCTTTCTATTTTAACGTTTTATTTTTTTAGCCGCTGTAGAAAAATGCAAAAGCCTGAAATTGAAGACACACATTTGCGCCATATCATGCTGTTTTTGTTTTATAAGGGACTGAAATCCAAAGAAGCCACGCAGACCATTTGCGATGTTTATGGGGACATCGTGAAGTTTCTAAAGTGCTCTAGATGGCTTAAAAATTAAAAAAAAGTGGTAATAGGAAGTTAACGCACGAACCAAAAAATGGAACACCTCAAAAAATCAAAGATCCTGAATTCGATATTAAGGAATATTCACATGAACTTGGTTTCCCGAACACAACAGTATACGATCATTTGAAAAGGCTCATGAATAATATTAATTTCTGCTTTAAAAAAAAAATAAGAGCAAAAATTTTTTTTTTACTCAGCTTTTAAAATTTACTAAAACAGATGTTGTTAAATACTCTTCATGTTTTTGGAGAAAAAAAGGGGATGTTCGAGCTTTACTCAACAAATTATAGAAGAAAAAAAGATCTTCTTTGTTTTAAAGTAATGAAATATTTCTGCTCACCAATTCCACAGCGGAATAGATTTTCTTATATTAAAAATTAAATGAATGAAGTACAAAGGGTTGTGGCCATTGTCTTATTTGAATCACAAAAACATTCCATTGATTTTTTTTTGAACGGCGTAAGAATATATATTATTGTGATTTCTCTATGGACTATGCACCTACTTTTGAATTACGTGTTCATAGATATATTTGAAAGCATAATCCTATAGTTTCAATCTTGGGCAACTTTCATTGCACTTTTTTCCTCTTTGCAACTTTCTTATAGAACGATTGTATTTCACTGTAGTTATTATTATTACTCAAAGGGTGAGGAAGATAAAAATGTTTGTGGCCACAAAAATCGTCTTGTCGATCCCTGGTTAAGATCGATACATCCATTCCTTGTATTTTATAGCCCAGCGATCTACGCATGCTGTTTTATGGAGCCGATATTGTAAACAAGGTTTTATCATATGGGAGCAATAAAATAACGCCATTTCATTTGAATTGATGGTGCAAATGTCAATCTAGATGAAAATTTAAATCGTATAGACCGAATAAGGTTGAAAACTATGTAAATTAAAGGTGTCAAAGACATTTTAGAATAGAATATGTACATTAAAAAAGAATGTGATAAATTTAAAATTTGATGTTTCTACGGATCTTGATTCTCTATTCTACATGTCGTTTTTTGTGTAAGCTTTTATATGACGGTGATGGAGAGAATTAATCTTTGAATTTCATGACGGTTGCTATTATTCATCCGCTAACGTCATTAGGTCAGAATCCACATCGATTACAGATTACAGCGATTTGTATTTAGTTTGATTTATAGTATTTGATCTGTATTTAACTGATCAGTTACGATATTGTGGAAGGGATGCTTGAGGGTGGAAACTGTAGAGGGCGCCCTAGACGGGAGTATTTGCTGCAAGTGTTCGAGGACATGAATTGTAGCTCTTATGCTGAGCTGAAGAGGACTGCAGATGATCGAGAGGAGTGGAGATCGGGATGCAAGATTTTGTTGCTGCAAACCAATCCACCGGATTGATACTACTACGAAGAAGAAGATCAGTTACAACATTAGTCGTATGTATAGATTAAAAAAAAAGTTGTTTTAAAAGAGATATCTTTATTTTAAAGAAAAAAGGAATAACATTAATTTGATTTTGCTTTGAAATTTGCCAGGATTTGAACCCGAAATTGTTCAAAAGATAGTAAAACGATTCGTCAATTATTTTAATTCATATATCTCCCTAATTGAAGTATATGGTTGTCCAAAAATTGACACCATAAACATGTCAGCTGTCATGACTCTTGCTCAATAATAATGCCCAGGTCATCTCCGTTCATTATTTATTGTATGGTTTTATATAACGACCTTTTAGGACGAAAGCCCGAGGGCTTACAACTCAAGGATCTACAATTCACACAATACATTTTTTATTGGTGTTCTATTGTGGGCAAGTCTTTAGGAATCGCCATAAAAAATTAAGGTATTTATTTTATTATTGAACTTATATAAAAAATCGTGCAGTAATATTTTTTTATTATTTGCCGGTGGTCATAGCTCAATGGTCAAAGCGTACGCTTTGCAAGCCAAAGGTCGTGGATTCGATCCCCGACGGAGATTAAAATAAAAGGATTTTTAATCGAGCTCTAAAATATATAAAGGTTGGTGTGAATTTGATCCGTCACCCGTGAAAAGCCAGTAATACCCTAGTAATTAAAATTGGTGGTAGACGAAAGTCGTCCCGTGAAGACCACCCATTCATAGTAAATTACTGTAATAATAAAGGATGATGCGTGAATCTCGGGCTGTAGTCTATGACGTTGGCGGATCAACAATCCACATGCAGCGTTTAGCAATATACACCATGGTAAGCGTCATAGAATTCCACAGATGAAACTTCAGAATTACTATCACCATCTGTCGGTATTCTCCTGTATGTGTTTACATAAAAAAATAATTTAAAAGATTGCCACATTCATCTGCCGCATGGCGATGTGATGCTGGACAACAAAGCAGCAACACCTGTCGCAAATCATGTCTCAATCGTCCGGTTGCAAATTGACATCCATAAATGTCGCGATAAGAAGAAAAGACGAGATGTCACGTGACGAGTTCCCGCGCATTTGTCATGCGGCCGACTTCAGGGTGCTCCGCGAGCGGTCCGAAGTTCGCCGCAGGCGGTCCACCAATCAGGGCTCAGAAAGTCAGAATTATCCAAAAGAATGTTTTTGAAAACGATGCCTACTAGACTGGAGTTGTGTATTATATATGTGTACTCCAGAAGAATATTTTACATGATCAATGATTATTTAACTAAATAATTGTATTTAATCTGATTAACGGACGTCTCATTTTGTTTTTGCTGTCGCTGGGTTGACCAAATAAGGTGTAGAACAAAGGACAACCTCGAGCGGTGGGGAATGCTGCGGCAGGGAGAGACACTATTGTGCGACTGTGGAGAACTGCAGACCATCTCACACCTAAGATGCAGCTCCATGTGCCCAACAAGCTGCACATCTCAGGACCTAATGCCGGGCAACACACGAGCTATCGATGTTGCCAGATACTGGAAAAAAATAATTTGACGTCGTTGACACCAAGAAGAAAAATAACGGATGTCTAAATATGCCTTGGATCTGAAGATGCCTGCTAATCTTTCCTTTATAGTATGAACGCGTATACGATCCTTTCCACAAATAAACTATATGCATTTTGAGTCATCATCATCAGTCTGTGTCCGTCTACTGTTAAACGTACACCTCTCGCATGAGTCTCCATCTTTTTCGAACCTCCACCTTTTGCATCCAGGCCACTCCCCCTATTCTTCCGATGTCGTCAGTCCATATTGCAGGCGTTTGGCCAACGCTTCGTTTGCCAGTTCTTGGGCCACAACATTTTTCTTCACCGACGTCTCTTCTAAAGATATGTCCTGCCCATGCCTCTTGAGTATGCCTATTCATTGGTTAGTTTCCACTTTTCGAGTTCTTCTTCGAATATCCTCGTTTCGGATTCTATCTTTTAGAGACACTGCGAGGATGGATCTCTCCATGGCACGTTGGGTGACCTTTATTTTATGGGTAAGACTCGCTGTTATATTCCACGTCTCAGCGCCATAAGTTAACACTGGAAGTTTGAGTCATTAGGTTTAAAACATTTGTAAAATATATTCATAAAATCTATAAATACAACAGATTTTTTTAAAAGCATGATCACTGACTATGTAAATTAAAAATATCAGTAACTTCTTAGGTTTTCACGGCCAGATTTGATATTGTGGCTTTTGGGACTGTCTCAGACCGGTCAAGGACAAATTTCCATTAGAGAGCGATGGGGTGTACAAACTCCAATGCAAGGCTTGCCCAACGGTGTATATCGGACAAACATAGCGAACTATAGGTAAAACAGTAAGTGAACATGAGAGATCGTATAGATAGGCCATCCAATGGCGTCAGCACTGGCAGAGCATCTGGCTGACACGGGACATAAGTTTTCGTTCGAACCCGAAATTGTGGCTCGAACACAAGGAAAATATGCACGCCTAGTAAGGGAAGCCATTGAAATCAAAAAACATCCCATCAACATCAACAGGGATGACGGCTTGATTCTCAAAACAGCATGGCTTCCACCTCTAGCACATACTCTAAAACCTGTACAGACAAGCAAGGACGACCATAGTCCGACATGACGTTTGTGGAGGAACAATTCTTAGAACATACCTACCGTAGTCTGCCTACTACAACTAGTAGTTGCCATGGAGATATAAATCAATCACGCTCGTATAAAAAAGATAATCTGAATAAAACAACTCAAAACTAAAAAAAACATCAATCCTGAAGAATGCTGCAATGGCGGTCGAAATATTGGTTGAAAGAAGTTCGCCACACGCGGCTAAACCCAAAAGCCACAATATAAAAATATCAGGTTTGAAAAAACATTCTCCCGGTGTAGTCTTTTATGTCAAAATTGAAAGGAATATTGAACAGATTCACCTGCTTACTGATTTTTCTAGCTACAATGAAATATGAGTTAATCTGAGTGCAACATCGATAAGTACATGCGTACAAATTTTTTACTTTGTAAGGATTATTCTGCCAACCGGATTTTTTTGTATAAGTTGAATGGGCTACAAGCCAGGTCTACCTCAGTTTTCTTACTGATTGGTCAATGGTCAGGTTCCCAAAATATAAAGGTGACCGAACGACATCTCGAGGAGAAGAGATGCATCACGGTATCATTGTTATCCCGCTGGAAAATCTCATTGTTTAAAAGATTTGCAGCGATGGGCAGATCACGATCGCAAAGTCCGTCGACTCTTTAAATTTTAAAACAATTCAAATGCCCGTAAAGAAAATAAGCGGACATTAAAATAACCCATTCATATAAATAAACGAAAATAAGACATCATTATGTACGTAGACGCAGAGATTAAAATATTCTACGATTCAAATAAAACGAACATAATCACATTGAAACTAAAACAAACTTGAATAACACAAGTGTTTTGTAATTCCGAAGATATTTTTGGATGTAAACAAGACGTTGTAAACAGCGTGACGTAAAATAGTTGAAACATTGTTTTAAGTATTGGCTATTTATTTGTCGTAGTATAAAAAGAGTGCCACATTCTTTTTTGCGCCCAATTTGACCTCCCCACTTTGTCTATGACATATCTATAAAATTTTAAAGTAATTTTAATAAAAAAATAAAATAATCTGATATTTAGTTTTGATTCACATTTATTTTAAACGATTACAAGTTTCGGTCTCCCTGGAGACCATCTTCAATAATGCTTAATGATATTTTTTTTAGTTAAAATTTATTTAAAATTATAATTATGCAGTTTCACCAAGTATTGTCAGTTGATAACCTTAATGTTATCACATATCTGTTGCAAATAACTTACCTAAAGACATTTATTATCTGTGCTTCAAAACAGATCATCTCCGCACTCCGAACTTTAACCGAATATTAGTCTATTTGTCATAATGCATTTGTGAAGTAGTCTCTTTACCATCTCCTTACGAACCAAAAAAATTAAGTTAAACATTTGTTTGGCCATCTTCGTAGAACATCTACCACACAATTTATTCGGTGGAAATTTCGTACGTGGAGCTTACGTGGTGAAAAATATTGGTATTCTCTGGGAGAAGTTGTGATTACATGATCTAAGCTGCAAATAGCGTAGAGAAATGCTAAGTATTGTCAATAATCATTATTTTAGTATAAATTATTTTTGATATTTCTAGGGTCAACGGTCTTACTATATGCACCTTAAAGCAAACCTTATGTTTAGTATTTATTTGATTATTTTTCGATAGAATATTTCTGTGACGTAATACATGCTATTACAGTGTGTGTAGTGTGTTCGGTGGGTACAGCTCAATGGTCAAAGCGTTTGCTTTGCAAGCCAAAGGTCGTGGGTTCGATCCTCGACGGAGATTAAAGAAAAATGGATTTTAATCGATTTCTGAGCTCTAAAATACCCCGGTTGGTGTAAATTTGATTCCTCACCCGTAAAATGCCAGTCATATCCTATTAATTAAAATTTGTGGTAGACGAAAGTCGTCCCGTGACCACCCATTCATGGTAAATTCCTGTGATAATAAGGATGATGCGTGAATCTCGGGCTGTAGTCGAATGACGTAGATCAACACTCCACATGCAGCGCTTAGCCATATGCAGCGTCATAGAATTCCACAGATGAGACTTCAGAATTACATTTTTTTATTTAAATACATTTTTCTTTTCTTTTCCTTCAATGACATTGCAAAATATACAATTTTCATTCGTTATTGAAGTACTAACGTAAGTTTGGTGATGTAAATTGACACATTTAGTGTCAATGACCTCACACTCAGAAGAAGTGTCGGAATACGCAGCGCAAATAGTTAGGATTTGTGACAGCAAAAACAATGTCATAAGTATATCATGGTTGACACACAAATAACACGGCATTATTGTGACAAAATCAAACGTCCAACATTTCGTATCCGTCCACACCAGCTTTGAATCTGAAGCAATATTACACTAAATATGTCAATATCTTCACTCAAGTTGGTTTCAACCACTGTTCAATGCATTACTATCACCATCTGTTGGTATTCTCCTGTGTGTATTTGCATAAAAAGACAAATAGCTGCAAACATAAGTCAAGATTAAATGATATGACGTTGAAATTTGTATTTTTTATCATTTTCGTGCTACATTCAATGTCATGCAAAATATTCCGCAGATACCAAAATACTTATGTTATGAAGCAAAGTCACTTGAGTAGCGAAATTGCATTGTTAAAACTCGTATGATGCAATGATTTTCACCCAATTGAATGCGGCTTAGTTATTAAGTTAAGCTTGCAACAGTAATGCACGTTTCAGTTGTGCAGTTTCAGTGCAGTATGATTCATGAAGCTTAGATTGTCTTGTTTCAGCATAAACCTGTTTAAATTACGAGTGTCTACGTGACATAAATCACAGAGAAGAAATATTAAATTGGAACATTCCACGAAAATGGTTACGTAATAAAATATTATAATTAGCATAGAGTGGATGAAGAGAAAAATAATTTCTCGCTCGGTTTTTAAACGTCGTTTTTGGCGTACATAATTTCCTAAGTAAGCTGCAAATATTGATAATTGTGAAAAGCTCTATTAAATGAGATATCATTATTTTGAAAGGATATATTTAGTGTTCTTCTCGTCTTTAACTCTCTTGTTCTCTTGAAAACGAGTGAAGTGTCCTTCAAAATCTCTTCACACAGAAGTAGTTTTGTGACTAGTTCAAATATAGTCATCCTGCTTCTTTGTAATCACGGTAGATATATAAGGTGTTCAAAAAAATTATAAATAACCTTGTGGTCCATCATTTAAGACAAGATACTTTGATTTCCACTTTATTTTTAAATGTATAGGTATTTAATTTTCTTATTACTTTAATATTTGCAGGTAGGTATAGCTCAATAGTCAAAGCGTTTGCTTTGCAAGCCAAAGGTCGTGGGTTCGATCCCCGAAGAGGATTAAAAAAAAATTATCGATTTTTGAGCTCTCTCGGTTAGTATGAATTTGATTCCTCTCCCGTGAAATGCTAGTCATAGCCTATTAATTAAAATTGGTGGTAGACGAAATTCGTCTTGTGACGACCACTCATTCATAGTAAATTTCTGTAATAATAAGGATGATCCATGAATCTCGGGCTGTAGTCTAAGACATTGGCGGATCAACATTCCACATGCAGCGCAGTCATAGAATTCCACAGATGAGACTTCAGAATTACTATCACCATCTGTCGATGTTCTCATGTATGGTATTAATATACACCTGTTATACAAAATGTTAGCTTACAGCATCACAGATCTTACAATTGTTCTAACAACATATAGATTCGACTTCTTATTTACCATGTACAAAATTATGATGAAGTATCTACAAATAATATAATTATCTATAAAATGTAATATTATTACTTGACACAAAAATTTCCACCTGAAACGAAATAATTTTGAATACTCTAGATTCCAACATAATATAACTAAATGCTCTTCTCATACGCTACAATAACATTAGATAGCCATCGATCCTTGTTTCGTTTTAAAGTTAGTCTACCTTTATGAACCAATTAATCTCCTTTATTGCAATTTTTAGAGTAAGTAAAGTGTTTTTGAATTTTATTTTTAATGATTTATATTTTTTGTTTCAGGTAAGTGACCTTAGATTTCGTACTACAAGTACAGAGTACTTGTACAACTACATCAATGCAGAGTGGCGATCTCAATGAAATTGCGAGAAAGGTACGTTTAAAAAAACAGTGACAAAAAAACGGCACGAATTTCTTTTATTTTCATATCCATTGAGGATAATTTGATGAGTAGAGCGCTGAGTGTTGCACGTAACTGCAAAGTAAAAAAATGCAAAACGAATTTCAGGAAACGGTGCAATAATAAATTAAATTACGCCATGTCAGGAATTTTCTGTCGGAGCGTAAAACGGCTCATAAAAATTCAGCGATGCGTTCGTTTTGAAACGTTAACGACGTTTAGATGGATTATTCGGCGGTGAAAAAAGAAGGTGTCCACTTTACAGTACCACCGAGACAGAGAAATAAAAAGTGTGCGTGAATTTATCAACGGGGTCGAGTGTTAATGGCGGGGAGGAGTAATGAATGGAAACTTTGTCCACAAAAAATCAAAGAGCAATTGGTCACCTTGGTAATGTACTGCTTACGGTGAAACACTAGAGTAAAAAAGTTAATGGGAACTTAAAAGTTTCCAAGTAAATGAATTGACGAGTTTTTTCAGGGACAATGATTTTAAATCTCTGCGAAGATGTTCGAGGTGTTTCTTCGCGAAAATTTTGCACGCGTTATTTGCATTTCATGAGTACTATATTTGATCCATGGTAAATTTAGTTCTTCTCTAATTGACTTTATAGATTGTAAATGATATGTGGCTGTAAAAATGACTTGTAATCACTGTAGTTTTATTTATTTATTTAACAGAACCGTAGTTCCAAGTTATATAGAATAATAAATAATAAGAAACATAGAGTATACATAAACATACAATACATACATAAGAGAGAAAAAAACATAGAAGAAGATGACACGTGTGAAAGATAACAGTGATCTATGATAACAATACCATCGAAAAAGGAGGAAAAGGATATGTAACGGAATAAAAGAAGTATGAGATAAGAGATTTATTTATTTATTTAAATACAGAATTGAAATTCCAATTTTTTTACAAATATTTAGAAACATAGAGTATACATAAATATACAATAAATAGAGAAAATAATAAAAAATACAAATAACACAAAAGAATAAGAAGATGACACGTGTCAAAGATCACAGAGATCAAGAAGAACAATACCATCGACAAAAGAGGAAAAGGGTGTAAGAAAAGCATCGAGGTGTGCTGGTAGGCCATTTAGGAGCGCCATTGCCGTTGTACTAAATTGAGTGCTCGAAGCTCCACAAGTATCATCTGGGATCAAAAATAATGGATGACTACGAGCACGGGTGTACTTATCTGTATAACTATCTAATCTAATCTCCTGTATAGCATATTTACAGGAGAGCTAACTTGAATATAATAAAAAATATTCATTCATTATCAGCCTGTGTCTGTCCACTGTTGAACGTAGGCCTCCCACATGAGTCTCGATCCTTCGCCTTCCGCTATCCTTCTGATGTCGTCAGTCCATCATGCAGAGGGTTTGCCAACGCTTCGTGTTTAAAAAATATTACGATATTGATTTTATTCTAATACGATATATTTTTAGCTTTTATTAGTCATATACATAATTACTAAAATAGTAATTTACACATATTTTTATTACATTTTTACATTTCGTGATTTTCCTTATTTAATTTCAACATTTAAAAATATTTAACGATAAATAAATTATTCTAAGTACTGCTTTGTAATAATCGCTTATTGATTTAGGTGTGGGTTTTTGTTTTTAAGCAACACCATTAAAGCGTATTAAACTAAATAATGGTATTTCAAAACGATGATATTTTAAATTTATGGTTTTAAATCATGAATATAATATTAATGTGACTTGTATATTTGTAATACTAACAGCTGTATTACCATATAAGGGTGTTATAAGATATTTTTTAAATTAACTTAAACTTGATATCCTCCTCTTCCATTTATGACATCGGCTTACTGGATGAAGGATGCAGGATCAGGTTCACATTATAAGCACTTGTTTCACATATTATTTGTTTATTGTCACAAACGTCGCCCGCCACAGCGAACGCACAGGACGCGCGCACTGTGACGGGCGCGAGTCAAACTTCAACTGCCAGCCCACGGCGCGATCTCACATCTCCACGGTACCAACTGCCAATATGACAGTCCTACCAACCGGCAATAGGCCAACTGTCATAACAAACAAGATGGCGTATGCAAGCGCCGTGCAACATTATATAATTAAAATAAACATTCGATGTAGATGTCAGGCAAGCGGACAAAAATAATAGACAAAAGATCGCTTGTCGAGGCTTTACGGCATCGGCCTTAAGGAGCAAGCTGATATCAAACTCTAAATAAATACAAATTTCGTCAGAAAAGATGATATGGACATAAATCAAGCGGTGTGATTTAACATTTTGTTGCTTCTGCATTTTGATGCAACAATATACAATAGTATTATCACCATCGTCGTTTCAAATCACTATCGGCTGTCTATATTTACAATTTATATTATTTGCCATTCAGATACGTTTTCTTCGGAGCTGTCAACAGCAAAAGCACATATTTTCATCTCGCGGCGAGCATTTCAACAATTCCAACGAACGGAACGGCCAAACAGAATCGTAATTGAATGCGCTGTAAGCCACCATGCGATAATCAATGCTGCACATTGCAACATCAACCTGTTCTTCACGGCGACGCATGTGCGCATGTTACTCAGGTAATGCACAAGTACATGCATGTACATGTGCACTTTGATTAGAGGTGCATGTTATCGCCTTATCGTCTTGGCTCAGCTCGAAACGGTCCGTTTCTGTTGATCTCGAAAGCTAAAGTCCATGTTTACGTCTACACCAGCGAGTTATGCTCACATATTTTTTATGTACTCTTATCCTTGTGATGGTTTTACTGCGGCATTTCTAGTTTAACAATTTAGAGTGATCCCATTATCATGTGCTCTATAAATCTATCAGACGACGAACAAGATTACTTAATCACAGACACTTGGTAGACTATTTTATTATTTTATGCGTTACACTCAACGATATTGACGAACAGTTTTTTTTGCGAAGATCTTAATTAAGTACATCCATTTTTGACCGAAGAAATCTGAAAGTTGTCCAAGATAATTACATTCAAGAAGTAAGTCATTAGCGAACTACAAAAACGTGCAACGAACAATGATATTAATGATATTACTCAATATTATCATTAACACGTTTAACGCCATCGTAATTTTTTTAATGCATTCGAATCAGAGGCGCCATATAGGTCACATTCGATGTTAAAATTCCATTAAAATGTAACCGCTGCCGTACGAGACTGTTCTAAAAAATAAACGTAGGTCACCGGTAACCTACAGGGCGCCCTTTTCAACAACAGCGTAGGTCACCGGTGACCTACATGGCGTGGAACGTATTAAAGAAAAACTGTAACAGAAGCGGTCTAGAACCTTAAGGAACCTATTAAAAAAAGCATTGAGTCATCAGTGAATAACGAAAACGTGACATCAATAATGATCTATAATTTGTCATTGAAAAATAACTATAACAGTAGCCGTCCCAGGTTAGAACCTTGAGGAATCCAAAAGTGTATTAAAACTGTACAAAAATGTGCATGAACTATTCTTCCTTAAAAGAGTTCTCCTTTTCTAACATGCTTTCCACACATATCATTGTTTATTAACACTACTTTATCTTCAACACTTAGCGGTTTGTTCGGGAGTTTTTGAAGCTTTAGGATTATACCTTAAAAGCCTTAAACAATTTTTTTGACTAATATTGTGAAATACAAAATAAACGTAAAATATTTTAGTTTATCAGGCAATAATTTGAAAATCCGTTAAGTTCTCTGGGTGGCTAATATTTATAATGTCGGTACTCTTATACTAGTGTTTGCTTACAAATGAGATGCTTCGTGCTTTTGTTTTAGAAAATATTAGGTGTTTCAGTGATTCTCAGGTCAAGATCCTAAGTCACGAGGTTTACTACCGGAGAAGCAGTGTCAATTAGCACGACCATAATTAGTGAGTCGTCTGTAATAATTATAGAATCCTCATAATTCGGATGCACGCACCTCAAACGATTAGTTTCTTTCTGACGAGCTTCAGCGAAAATAACCCAGACTCGCTGACAGAGAAGCAGATTCCTTTGTGATATATTAGGAAGAGTTCTTTGGCGCACTAAATTATGCAAGACGCGAGCTATTACTTTAAAATTAAATACTGAGTAGAGGAAAACTATAAAGCCACGGTAAATGAAGTCTTAGACACTTTGAAGCCCGACTAGTTCTTCTTTACTGTTGTAAATCATGACATCTCACCAAAAACTAATTTTACGTTTAATGGGTTTGAATTTGTAAGGAATGTCGTCGACGTGAGAGAGCGGACAAAGCAGATTTCCATACTGCAGTCGGTTAAGAAGCGAAGATGGATCTGATTGGGACATACACAAAGGATGCCGCAGAAGGGCATAAAAGCGTCATTTTCTTCTAGCCACCGGGCTCGCGCCGTCCTGGGAGGCTGTTCAGAACTAGTCATAGAATGTACTCGGCGAAGCTGCGAGAGACAGAGCTGATATTGTATTAGGCGAAGAACTGGCGGCAGTTCTTGAAAACCATATGCTCCAGCTAAAGGAGCAGACATGGTACTGATCAGCTTCTCATTATTTCCAACTTCTAATCACTAATTCTTAAATCAACAACCCTTTTGCTTTAAGAGAGATGACATTTTTGTGCCCGCCATAAATACACATCCAAAACCATTTTTTTTAAGTTTGAAATATGTATAAAAAATCTTACTTGAAATTAATATATTACATTTTTTAATATTTTATAGTAATTTATAACATAAAATAATTTAATTCTTTGAAATATTATCTTTGACAATGTATTTTATGTGTTTTTGTACAATACTGAATTGTAAGGAATGTTAAAACTCGAATAATTTTTTTTTAGATATAGATATTACACTTACATATTGTACTTAAAGTACGATATTTTTGAGAGTTATGGATTGTCAAAGCGATTGTGAACTTAAGCTACTTATAATAATAGATTTTATATTAAAGTGTTTATTTTTAGTCTTCAACGATATTTACAACTTGTTTCTATTGGTAAACAGATCGTGCGGTTCTCAGAGTGTTAAAAAAATTTAGAGTACGCTTGACTAATTGCTTTTAATTAATTTCGACTTTCAAATTACTTGAGTATATTTGAATTTTCCATTTTTCCACCTAGAAGAAATAAGTAATTTTTGTGAAAACTGTAGTAAGCAATCAAGGAATTCCGCACCATTTACCGTCTATCAGCGGTGCGTGGTTAGGTCAACAAACTGAAAAATTAAAACATTGGACAAAATAAACAAATCATATACCTTAAATGTTCAACTAGGCCAAAGGTATGTTGGATAGAAAATAGAAACAGACTACCACATCAGCGAAACTCTTAGGAGAATAGCCTCTCATTCTTCGTATCAGCAACGCTAAATTGACGAATTGATTCAGCCCAATATGTAGTAACATTGGTGGCCTGTCAGATGCTCAAAATGAAATCTTAGATACAGTTGCTAGTTGTGTTAAATATACGATACAATGCAGCTTGAAGAACTACTCTATCGCACTACAGTGATTTTTCTCTTTGTATTACTCTCTATTAAGTTGTCTTGTGTTTTTCCGACATGGTTCCTTCTTGCTTAATAATTTCCCACAGGGAAATTTAGATTTTTGCAAGTAGGGAGGCTGTCTTTTAGGATGGTGAAATATTCCTAAGCAATTCGCTGATAAATCTGGAGGCAATTAAACAAACTCTGCATACATAACCCATTTCTTCCAAAAATATGGTAAATAAGAAGTTTTGTGAGATCTAAATATTTTATTAAATCCATCCCTAAGAGTAAGAGACTCCAGTTAAGAAACAGAAAAAAAAATAGATCGCTTTGCTTGTATCAGAGTTGACACAATTGTGTTAAAAATAACTTAATCGCTGCAGTGATTGAATTATGTTTTAGTTTTATATGTATACATTCAGTTAAGTTCTGCAGAAAGCCTTTGTTCTGCTTAGACTCAATGACTATCATCCGAAATAGCTGGTCGTTTCGTGTGGAATGAGTATGTAACGTTTGCGTGTGTGTAAATATTGAAGGGATTGTTCGTATTTATTAATCTGTTTCTTGAAGATATTCAGATTATATGTAGGAAGAAATCAAAATTTTAGGAGATCTATCTAAAGCCCGTTTGTCGCATAAAAGAAAGACCTAGAAAAACTGTAATTCTGTGAATACGGCGACATACGTGAAGGGATGCTGGGAAAGGGTGCCATGATTTGAATTTTACTAAGAAAGTTTGAAAGAGTGGCCCATGATAGTAGCGATAATGCAAGCAGTTATAGCAGGATAAGCAAGTACAAATTAATTTTCAGGACCGTTTTTTTTGTTTTTTATTATTTTTAAGGTTTGGGGGAGCAATTTCAGAGAACGCTTAGGGCGACATACACCCTAGTTGCGCCTCTACATAGGGTTTAGTGATTTGAAAAAAAAAAGGTTGAATGAACGGTGACCATAATAATCATTGTAGCTGTAATGCTAGTAGTTATATACTAGAGACAGATGTAATTTTTTTTTTTTTTTTTAAGTTGGAGTAGCAATTTCAGAGAACGCCTCGGGCGGCAAATGCCCTAGATGCGCCTCTGCGTAGGGTTTAGTGATGTATAGAGTCCACTTGCTGTCAATAAGAGATGCAATCGTCCCCTTGCTCCCGCCCACCGACCTTGACTCGCCCGCAGTAATTATGCAATGAGAGAGCCGCTATTTCTGTCCGCAAACAATTAGCGGACATCGATCCCGGGCGGGCGCCAAGACGCCTGCGTACCTTCCTTCGCCGTCACCCTGCAAGCTGCAATTCACGGCTTTTGATGTAAGACATGTGCGTCTACCTGTTGCAAGGGCTTAGAGAAAAGGTAATATAATACCACATTTTCTTCATCGTATTTGTCTTCTTTTTCTTCATGATCATCTTCTTCTTTTTCGTCTTCTCCTTCTTCATCCATGTGTTCCCCAGTTGGAGCATAAAGTCTTCGCAAATAGTCGTTCCTAGTTCGTAGTTCCATTAAGCTATGTGAGCTGTCAATGATGCCTGTCCATCTCATGATCTCTTACATCGTGTTACCAAAGATGCTTAAAAACATACGCTTTTTCGTCCTTAACACTTTCGCATCGACCGTTGACATCGGTTGACGTAATATATCGTTTTACTACTTTTTTAGAATAGTTTTTTATGCATCATATGATAGTTAAAGGATACAAGAACCAATGTGATATATGATAATAGAGCAGATAAGTACATTTATGCTTTAAATACTAGTTTTATAATTGACAGTATAATTTGTATTCAAACCGAGCCGTAATGAAAGGGTTAAAATCTTTAAAGTACAATTATCTAGTTAGTTTTACAATTAATGCCTCACTATATCGATGTGTCCCAAGTATTTTTAAATGAATAGTTTTCCATGTACATCGATAGACGTCTTGGATGATAATTTTTATGTGTAACTTCTTTAATTTTTGAAATACAGAGTCATAACAAAATTGTGAACTGAAATTTTAAAAATATTTTTTTTGTTTCATTTCTTAATATTTTCTTGTTCCTAATTAATTATTCTTGCTATTGAATTAATATTACAATGTTCACTTTATTATGTATATTGTTGTACATTGAAATACCATTACTTATGAACCGCTCGCAACTACTCCAATTATGGGCTAAATTTATTGGCGCGTTGAAAGAGAGACGTTCATATAACGTAATAACTTAATCTTACCATCCAAAAAATATGCATTCTCCAAGTATTTAGCATGAACCTTTTCCATCAACTTGGCTTACCTTTTATCGTATTATAACTTTATGGTGATTTAATTTTATCCCAAACATTTTTTTTCTCGTAGTTGTCATCCACTCGATCATTTCTCTGGATTTAAGCTTAAGTTCTGGATTCGATCGCTTTAATTCAAAAAGAAAGTTAAAACTATAAATAATTTTACCCTTAAATTTTAATAAGGAAAACACGTTTAGTCGGTGCTATAAGTTGTAATGTCATTGCAATCATGGACCCTGACCCTCTGAACTCTTTCTAATGATCCTTTCTACATCTTCATTCTACCGTTAGACCCCCTGAAGTCATTTTCAAGAATATTTACACATTCGACATAATATTTTCACAAAAGCAAATAAAGTATTTGTGGATATTTTTATTTTTAATCTTATATGTTGTATATTTCAATCTATAGTGATTTAAGAATAAGATTAATTTTAATAATCGCAACACTCAAATTTTAATCAAAATACGCACATATTCACTACAAATCAATTATTATAATATGCTAAAAATAACGACGAAACAACCACACTATTGGTAAAATAAAATATATTTTGTAATATTTAGATAATTATAATTAGGAGGTTAAGATTCCTGTCATTTTATTATTCCCAACATATCAACAGGTTCACTTGAAAATCCTTTTTTTACACATATTAATGTCATATCACGTATTTGTTTTAATTTTTGGTTTCTACGATTGAATCTTTTGAAAGTACAACTGTCATTAAAGCTACCAATAATTAAACTCAAAACTATATTAAATTATTTTTCTATTGGACCTTGTTATCGGTTGTTCTGCCACGCAGCGACAGGGAACAAACTCTACAATACGCATATGTTTACATAAAATACATGTATATACTTTCCTACCTCTATTTAGCACGCTCATTTTAAAGATCGTGATGAAGGTATAGGCTTAAAATATTTGGACCCTGGGATCAAATATCCTAATCCTATTAACTTTCCCACATTTAATCCGGTCCATTTGATTTTGCTAAACCAAAAAAAATATTGTGTCAGAAAAATATAATAAATTCTCGTATCATTAACGATACATTTTTAGTAAAGATTTGATTTGATACTCTTAAAGTGATGAAACTAATCCCATTTAACCCTTTCCCTGCCACGGACGAGTTAACTCGCCAAACTCGTTAGGTCCCGCCAGGCCACGGACGAGTTAACTCGCCAGATCATTATTAAACTACACAATTTGTGACAACCCTGTTCGTATAAATTATCACAACATTATTTATCAATTAAGTGTGTCTATTCTAATGGAAAAGGGGGAAAACATCCAAATTTGGTAAGTTTACATTAAATAACATTATATTAAGCACTTGTTGATTTTTTAAAATGACTTTTCTGACATTGAAAACAGCTGGCTTATGGGGGTCTTTCTTGCACAATTGGTCTGGCAGGGGAAAGGTTAAAGGTGGCTAATGAAATGTATCATTTAATACAAATTATATTTTATTTAAATAAATTTTAATTGGTTATTTTTTATTTAATTGCTCAGGATGGAAGTTGAACATTATCATAAAAGCTTAAAGGTTATTAGCGTTCAAGACCTTAACTAATAATTTTGAAAAGCCTATAAAACTTCTCCTTTACTGGCTTATTTTATAGTCTGTAATTCTTTGTTCAGTAACTAAGTCAAGGCTTTGGTAGTAAATTAAATCAATTGGCAGTAAATAAAATGAATCAGCAGTACACTTAATACATTGGCAATATCCAATGTAAGTATGAATGTGGTCAGTTATAAAATTAAAATAGCAGTGATATACTCGTATTAAGTATTGGTAAAAAATAATGTAAGCTTAATGAATAATTAACCCATAAAGTGGAAACCTAGTCTAACCTAACCCAACCTATTATTAATTACCATTCATTTAATATTTCCTGCCAGTTTATTATTTTTCTACTGTCGATTGATATTTTTCCACTGCCAAATGATTATTATTACTTTTTATTTATCTTTTTAGGTATTTTATTACCGACCGCTTGCTAAATAATAACTGCCCATTAATTAAATTAAATCCTGCCAAAAAAGATAGTTGCCTTATTTAATGTAACTTTACATACCCTTTAATTTATTACAAAAACCTCCATCGGCGTACGGAGCAAGGATCTATCAATCTCACGTTTCAATACAATGTAAATAGAAGTATTTTAACGATCTAACAATTTCAAATAAATCTTATGTAATACAAAATAACTTCCAATTCCGGAAGCAATAAGTAAGAAAAACATTTTCGTCTTAAAATCGCGCGTACAGAATAATTGACAAATGTTTAATTTTTCAATCGGGTGAATTATCACATTCCTAAAACGTGGTCGCGAGTTTATATTGAACGACTAGAAAAAGAAACAAATTGTATGCAAATTGGTAACTTTTTCCATTGAACATTGGTAGTAGTAGTAATTAACACAACCTGATTGCCACCGAAATTAGTTAATTATATTAGTTACGTGTACCTGTAGTTCTGCCACAGTTTGCTTGTATGTATCTTCATAAAGTGCTCAATTTACGCACATTGTGCAGAGGGTCACGAAGGGTGGAGACTCATATCACAAAAACATCATTTTTATGACTTTAATAATAACTGATAATAGTTGGTGAAATTGAAATTTTATGATTCAAATTTAATTTTACATCTTCGAAATTAAATTTCTTAATGCTAGGTAAAGCAAATTGGATTTTTTCGTCGTATACATCAGTGCTCCGCAACCGGTGTGCCGCGGCACACTGGTGTGCCGTAAGCCGATACAGGTGTGTCGCTATCAAATAAGGCGATATTATAAATAAATAATTTTACAACTGTCCTCAAGCTCCCAGCGCCTATCGCCTATTTATGTAGACATACAACGACGTACTTGCTTTATTAAGTTCTAAATGAAATTAAAAATTATTATTAAATAAATTAAAGTGAAATTTGTCAAATTAATAGCTATTTTTGGCTTTTGGTGTGCCGCGGTATTCAAGGTGAGAACTTTGGTGTGCCGTAGAATCCAAAGAAGTACTTTGGTGTGCCGTAGATGAGAAAAGGTTGCGGAAATCTGGTATACAGCATAGATTGCACATCCGAATCCATCACGTGAACTATGTTAATACGTATCATAGGAAAATAGGAGATAATTAGGTGTGCCTTTTAATATTCATAAGTTAATACTTTTTTTTCTATGACAAATGAACTATTTTTAACCAAATTACATTTATTTTCATGGAAATTGATAAATAAGAGAAAAAAATAATTAAATTGTGATTTATTTCCGCTCAATTTGAATTTTCCCCACTTTTTCACATCTCTACTTGGAAATAAGACTCTTCAAATATTTAACAAATTCAATGGGAGCAATGCATAAAATGAACTTTTTCTACAATTTAAAACGTTGTTTAAATTACTTTTATGTTCTAATTATGTTAAAATGTATTTAAAGGTTTTCTTCACAGTCGTGTCACTCAGTCGTGAGTAACACGACATTAATTTTCTCGTACGATTTTACAAGTTTTCTCTAATTCATTGGTTCTTTTAAAAATACCTCACTGACTTGTAGTTTGGTGTGTTTTAATATTAATGATGTTAAATTTTACCATATTTGGTCATTTAATATTAGCTTTAAACGAAAACTTTTTTTAAATGATATTGCAGACGCTCTTTAGCATCGAGGTCTCATATCTCCCATTCGCATATTAGAGATAGGGTAGCAAGATTTCCAGGGTTGTAATCGAAAACTCCAATAGTATATATGGTAAGGCCTCTGACTTAAAAAATATTGATCGGTAATTAAATTTTTTGTTCGTCAAATTTTCGGAACCAAAAAAGACGATTATTTTTACTCTAAAAAAGTGCTAATTTTTTGGTCCTCAAATCATCCAAGGCTAAAGGAAGAATGGATGTTATTGTTTTGCTAGTTAATAATTTGGACCCAAAAATAGACGTTTGTTTTCTGGTTATTTAACTTATAAAATAAACCTTTATCAAAGCGCCCTTCATATTTATAACAAATATTATTTTAAGTTATTTTCTATTAATACGAATCATTATTAAAGCATATGAACGGTTTCACACGATAATGCATATGTATTGTTAGTTTATTATTAATTATTCTTAATTCAATAGTTTGTACACAATCATCGTTTTTGGTCAATGATGTTTTTCATACGGGATTTATTTTTATTTTTTATTAAAGTGTTAATACTCTGAATTTATTAAAGCCGCTGTGTCTCTATCGTCTTAGTTTCCAGTATGGAGATCTCCTTAATAATCACGCCTTCAAGTCACGCAGCGTCAGGGCTAATATTTGCAGGGATCAATTTACAGCAGGTAGGAACACGTTAGGTGATACAATCTTCGCTCCTTCGGCGAAAGCTCGGCCGTTAACACTTGACGCTGATGACTCGAGACCGGTGGTAATTATTCCTTCAGGAGCTTTTTTATTACGCGGTCGTAAATCCAGAGGCCGCACCGTTATATAACACTTACACCATTTTAATTGTAACCATTTCGGTTGAAATTCTCGCGAGGCGTCAATGGTTTGCGATGATATACTGTCGTTCAGTGAAATACCAAAATTCAAGCACACAAGATACGTTTTTGTGTGCAAATACGTCCACACAATTGCCTTTTGGAATATATTGCTAGATCACCTGTCCGATTTTATCGATTCAATTCAATGAGAAACATTGTTTTATAAACAATGTAATTTTAACGTTTAATCTCAATTTATAGAACACATACGTTCAATGCAAATGTATAGTATTTTTTTATTGTTACACCATGTTCCACCACATTTCAATTGATCCATCTTGTACGTATTCAAAAACTTCAGATCCATGGAACATTTTTCGAGCTTCGTTTTTACCACAGACAGACTTCGGAAAGTTCTTTCAGCAAATATCAAACATAAAATTACAAAATCTCTCTACAAACATAAAATAACTCAACGTACCGTGGTGAGTCCACGTACGGAGTGTTTCTAAAGGATAGAATCCGAAACCAGGATTTCCAAAAAATAACTCTAGTAGTGGAGACTACCCAACGAATAAGCGCACTCAAGTGGCAATGGGAAATTTCTGTCGAAGAGACGACGGTGTATGGGAAAGAAAAGAAAACGGAGTATTGGTCGATCCCCTATAAGATGAACTTATGACTACAGGAGAATAGCGATAGTAGCCTGGATATGGAGGGCAGAGGATTGTAAAGGATGAAAATTCATTCGGGAAGCCTCCGTTCATCAGTGAACAGACACAGGCTTGAATACTTGCAGGCATGTAGCAAATAAACATCCTTACCATAAGTTTCATTTAGCTGATTCGGTTGAGCGTTATAAAATTCATGGAGAGCAAAGTCCCTTTGCTACAGAACGTTTGCCAAAACCTGGCACGTGTACAGTACTAAGACAAATGTATATTTTTTAACGTTAATTATGTTTTGCTCTAAACTAACAGAAATAGCTTTCCATCTTTCTTGCACGAATACTTTGTATATAGCAATACATGAACTAATATTAGTCCATGTGTCTGCATACATAATAAATGCACACTAAAATTGCAAATACCTTGTACTTTATTTTGAAATTTTATACTCGTACGTTTATATGATTTCATCCGATAACAGAATGTGGCAAATACTTTTCCCTCTCCCCGTGTGCTTAAATAACATAAAATCGATTCTCGTTTTATTTTTCAGTAACCTGCGCATTATCTTCGATTGCACAAAAAAATAATAAAACGAATCTCATTATCAGTCCCCGAAGACTATAAACGAAAAAGGAATCCATTGATATCTCTTGCGGCGGTCCGGGTCTCAAAAATATGATCGTTAATTAGTGTTATCTGTGATCGGACCTCTAAAGCTGACAATCCGAGACTCGAACGGATGAAATAAGACATTACTTTGGGGACGGCTTAATAACCGAAAAATATCTTCAATTTAGACAAATATGTGACCTTTGAAAAAATAGTTACCTACCTTCAGAGAGGCATTACGTTTTTATTTATCGCCTTATGGATCGTTTACTTATAAAAGTTTATTATCCCATAACTGATTCAAATATTGACGATTTTGTTAAAAATTCAGTATTTTTTTTGGTTACTCGTATATTAATAATACTATTTAAAATCATCAAATACCGCGAAAATCGTGAACACTATAATTTTTTTTTAGGTAAGCGCATGCTGGAGAGCTCAGCCGGTTGAAAACAGAGGGTTCTATGACGGTCAACCAAGAAGCTTGAACGCTTTACGTTCATGTTGGGGATATGGCACGTGTTTATTGATCTGTTTCTTGAAAATATTCAGATTAAGTATGCAGGATAAAAAGAAATAAACATAATAAATTTATGTATAATATTAAATCCGTAACTTTTTCTTACCATATCAAGAGCATATCATGTCCATGTCCACTCCTACAACTGGAGCATATTGCCACTGCCCATGCCTTGTACCACAACATCTCTGCTCCTGAAGGTTCACCTAATAATATATATACGACCTCTAGGGCAGGAATCCGAGGACTTGAAGAAACGGCAGATATAATATCCGAGGCGTATAATTTTGGGTGTTTATTAATCAGATTTTTTAAGGAGATCGGGCAATTGACACGACCATCCCGAGGCATGAACCATTTCATCTTCTTCAGAGGATTTTATTAAGGTTTTATTAACTTATTTTCTTTGTATTTATAACTGAGAATGTTTCTTAAATTTTTACGAATTTAATCAGTTATTAGTAGACGAGTATAAACACTATTTTCAGTGATGCTGAAAAGAGAGGTGTGAGATTAATCGAGCTAGTTCCAAAATACAACATGCGAATAAATGTACTAACAATCTGCTTATCATTGCTGCCAACTTCTGCACCTGTTTACTTTGAAATAGAGACAGACGCTCAGGCGCCTCACGAGACCAATAAAATTCAAATCTATTTTGAAAAGAGTAACTAAAAATATTCTACTTTATTTATTTATTTTTGTGTTTGATTTAAGCACTGAAAGCTCAATGTTTATTTAAATTTCAATGTTAATACATTTCGCTTTTTTTGCGGTTTTTTTGTATGAAAAACAAATCACTAACGACAATAACGTGTTGTTAGCGAGGCTCTGGTGAGGTTATTGAAGTTAAACAATATTGGGCGCTTACTGCACTTGGATGGGTCATTTGTACCTGATGTACACCGCGTAATTATTTACAAATTTAAACTTGCCTCGGATAATACATCTGTTGCTTTTTTTAAGTTCCCGTATTCTTGCAATAAAAACTAGGCGTAAATATGACTTGGGAGAAGCCCTGGACAATGGGATATGACAGACCCGTGTAGTGGAAATCTATGGTGGCATATGTTTAGATGCCCCAGCTTTGAAGCATTTACGGCAAATAAATGAAAAATCTGTCATATATTTTATGAAGGTTGAATGATTACGGAATAATCCATTTAATGCGTTGTGGAGGTTTAACGCAACGCGTTGTACTTAAGCGGTCACCTTCCAAATATGTTGTACGTCGAATGATGCTTAACTTTAGTTATAGTACGATCACCGGTGTTATAACATGCTAAACATCGTATCTTATGAGGACTCAGGGCTCTCGTATTATTCTTCCATTTATAATATTCTCTTATATTACTGATTATTTTTTTATTAAGTTTTTCTATGCATTCTAAATCTAAATAGTCTATTGTCATGTAAAAAAGTATCATATATGTTGCTAATATAAAGTATATTACTGATTTTGAATGCTTTTGAATTATTTCAATAATTAAACAATTAAAACCACCTGATGCGATTAAAAAACTAGTATATATGAAATTTGGTCACTGGGTTGATTATTTAGGTGGAATCATAACCTTGGACGGCTTATCTTTAATACAGAATCAAATCTTAACGAGTACAATAAATATAAAATATAAATTTAATTTTTCGTTTCAAATAAAAAATAAACGATCCGGCCATTATATTTGCCGCCCAGAACGCGAATAAAAATAATATAGTAATACCAAAGGTTGGCGAAACACATAAGTTATACGTTTTAATACATATAATAATCATTTAAACAACCATTCGTTATGTCACAACAAACAAACTAATGACACATAATCAGATACACGTTGGAATAAACATTCAAATTGTGCGTTATCAAAAAGGACCAAAGTCTTAGCTATCGTAGAACTGATTTATATAACGTTTCGTTTGAGACACGCCCGAGAGGTTTTCCCATTCAAAATACATTGAGAGAGTCGTTTAAAATCTAAGCTGTAAATCATTTATATTCCGCTCTGAAAGTGAAGAGTGAACGCAGTTTTCTTTTGGCAAATGTCCAAGCCGAAGTCAGCTGTGATCAAGACAGTTAAATAATAAGATTAGCCGATGTTTCCAAATAATTCCAAATTTCTGAAATTTCTACTTTTTTAACCTACGTAATAAGTTCCAGGTTGCTTTGAATCAATCTTGTGACTGCAAGACGTCACAGCAATATTAAATGAAAAAAAAAAAACCATTGAGGTTTAAGCTGGTCAGTTTTTTCTTCACACTTGCATTACTCTGAACTCTAGAAAGAAATGATGTCTCTTAAATGTACTTAAATATACTACCTTTCAAATTATTTTTAGTTTTTTTTATTAGTCAATAAAAAAATCTTTATTTTCTTCCATATCAGCATATGTTCGCGATATATTTCCGCCATAATGCTCTGTTCCCTGCCACAATCCATACGTATTCTTTATATTTATGTAATTCTTTATGTTTATATTTAGGAAGAACATTCCTATCTACAGCAAAATACAAGGGTCTTGATGAAAAAGTATAGATATTATACAGTAAGCTTCTGCATACACTATCGAGTTATTTAATGAGAGTCTTAAGAAGACCGAATGATTAGTCTGATTATTCTAAAACCTATTGGTAATAATAAGCTACATAACCTATACACAACTTCACATATTACATGAAATTATTATTTAATGATAAACCGAATGCGTTTCCAAAAAGAAACGGTAACGCTACATCTTATTGTACCTTTACATATGTTTTATCTATTCAAAACAATTTTGTGAGTAGCGAATAGTGGTGGTTAGTGGCATCCTCAATTATCAGACCACTTTAAAATTAAAGATCGCGTTTTTTTCGGACTTATTCTAATCACTAATTGTATTTTCGACAAAATGACGTGATTATTTATTTTAAACATTTGATTAAATTAACCTAGTAATTATAATAATATATTTAAAAATATATACATAATTATGGAAGCATCGCGAGTATTTTGTCTTCAATTTCACTATCAAAGTCGTCATAAAATGTGTGTGAAGATGATTGACCCGAGATTCCGATTCGTAAGTTGAGATGAAAATGAAGAACGACGCCCCAGCATACTTTTGTAGATTCTTTTTAGTTTAAAACATACTTTTATTGAAGAAAACAATTACGTTAGTGCCCCCAGGCAGACGATTATTAAATTTCCCTTTTTGGAGCTTACTCATATCAATCTGTAAATTTTGGAGTATCGTTTGTGCTTGAAAAATATCTTTTATTAAAAAATATGTTTTCATGGAAGTACCGAGGACAATTGATTTGGCCGTTTTGCCGTTCATTTATGTGCGTGAAGACAAACTCCCACGTCAACATTCATATATTGAGTGTATCGTTTCTTAAAACCAGGGCTCAACAAATAGTGATTGCCATCATTGTATACGCATCGAGATTGAGCTGACATCAATGAATTCAAACAATTACCGGACATTTAGCGGAAAAACAATTTGGCCGGCAGATATTTGGCTGAAGGACATTTGGCAGATGTTGGTTGAACGGATATGTCTTCAATGAATATTTAATTAAATGTAAAATGGGTTATTGAATACCAATAGAAAAACATTTTTAACTTATCTTAATTTGAATTTTTTAATTTTTATTAGAATATTATTTTATTATTTCAATATTCTAATCTACTTTTATAGATCATTGACTATATTACAATATTATTATTACTTAAATATACATATAACGCAAGTCAGTCTAGGCAGGGCAATGGCGCAGTTCGCCGAGCGGTATGAATACCTGGGCATAGTTGGTTTCCAAGGTCCGCGGTTCGCATCCCGCTTCTGCCGTTATTTTTGTGCTTGGATTGACGCGTTGAAAAAAGAATTTTATGTATAGTATATGTATATTTAAGTAATATCTTAATTTGGATCACGTTGAGCGGCATTTCACATTCATTGAGAGCTTTACCAGTTATTCAAATGTATAAACGTACAAAAGGTTAAAATATATAAATATATAGCGATACTATTTGGCTGAATGATATTTTATTATTATGAAATAAATTGCTTAATTTTTATTCACAGTATGAAATATATTTTAGATATAATAATTATTTAAAATGATAATATTTAAAACTTATCCTACGATTGAATTTTTTTTTTATATATATACATATTTTACTGCTGTTTTTCGACTTGAGTTTACTTTTCAAATATGTGTTCAATTTATGAAGACACATGCATCAGAATAACGACAGAGGAGGGTTTTAGCCTTCCAATAGCTTCTTAACATTTTTATTACGGTTCGGTGGAATACAGATTATACTGTCAATTATAAAACTAGTATTTGAAGCATAAATGTACTTATCTGGTCTATTTTCATATTTCACATTGGTTCTTGTATCTTTAAGCTATCAGATGATACATAAAAAACTGTTCTAAGAAAATAACAAAACGATATATCACGGCTACCGTTTTCACTGTAGGGGAATCTTACACGACATATATCGGGTACCGATGCAAACAGGTTAAGGAATTTGGAATTGTTTTTATATATATATTACATACATACATAGTAGCAAATATTTTTTAATCATACCGGTAGCAAATATACCGCTATAAAATCATATTGTTTCATAAAAGAATTAGAAGACTGGGTTTGTAGGACCCTGAAAATATGTACGTTGTTTTTCAATACTAAATAGTTTCCACTATAATATTTGACGCTGTTAACATATTAACTTATACACAAGTGGGTAGATTTTATGTGTTTATGTTTACTGAGACCTAATCTGCTTAAATTACGATACGTTAGCATGTTAAAAGTGACTTTTAATATTTATTATCGGCTACATATATAATTTTGTTTCTTGAACAATATAAAACGTCCACCTTCACATCCTCTAAGGACAGATGATAGAGATATTAAAGTTATTTTTTATCGTACCCATATATGTATATATATATAAAGTAATTAACTGGTGAGACGACATATTAAATGATGCCTAAAATTATAAAGCATGATCCTTGAATAATTTTTGTTAACCGAAACAATAAAAACGATTGGTACGTGGCGGTAATGTGTGGTGTCCATATGTTCAAGATGTGGAACGGATATGAGATAAAGAAGAATAATATTTTTTTTAATGTACGAAGCAAAGGATAAACAAAGAGTTTATACTCGTATGTATAGATAACGATTAATTTGTTATTTTACGCATTTTCTCACGCATATTTAAACATTACTTTCAACTTGTCCCAAACTATTTAGTGTGTAAATCACGATGCAATTAAAGTTATTAATTAATTTCAAATATGGCGCGTTAACTGGCGCTCAAGATGCGGCAGTTTTCTTATTTATCGACGCGACACTCGACGAAAACGGCGCGAAAACGATAAAATTCAAAATGTATTCGAAAACGTTAAGCTTTGGATATTTTGTCTTTAAAGCGCGAGTGCGGGGCTATAAATTTTGTTGCTTAAGTTGTTGAATTATAGACTTTTAAGTGAGCAGCGGCTGTAAGTAATCCGTTATGTGATTTATGGCGTTGGGAGATTTTGAGGTTAGATCGGTTGTGAGATAAGAGGATCAAGATGTTTAGATGAACGTGTTAATATGCGTAATAATTGTCATACTTCCAGACCGATTTATTGATTATTTTCGAAGATTTTTTTCTCAATAAAACGGCAAACTTTGATCAAAAACCTAAATTAAATTAATGGTCTTGTGTAGATCTTTATTGTACATACATTTATTGAAATAAGTGAGATTTTTTAAAAACTTAAATCATTGTTTTATTTCATAAATAGTATGTGTTTTAACCATTTTGGGCTAATACAGTTTAAATACAGTTGATATTTGTATTGTAATAATTTAATATTTTAAATAAGTGTTGTATGCGGATAATATTTACCTTTTTTAATATGAACAATGTAGAGTTACCTCGTTTTAGAAATGTAGAGACCATAATTTTGTGTATACTGTACACTTCGTCAATAAATGTCTGAATCTGAATAGCTGAGAAAGACTTTTCACTAAAGACTACTTTATAAACTTTTTTGTGTGAAGTAAATGAAAGATTTTTTTTAATATTCCTAGTTTTTTTGTGACTTGTTCAATTTTGCCTGAAATGTTAAACTGTTCTTTTGTTTGTCACTTGAATGCTCGAAATATAAATTTTGAATTAAGGCTAGGCTCATGGCTTAAATAGGTATAGAAAATTGGTCATTTTTAAATGTTCAGGAAAAATACCACTATCTACAAGTCCAAGTGACAGTTCGTTGATATATAGTATTCCTTCTACAATCAGTACATTTTAGAGGAATTATATAAATGAAATACTTTGAAATATGTGTCAATTCAACACTTTACAAGAATATAATATCAAGTTTACATCTACCGCTTATATGCTACAATACAACGTATTCAATATTCATTACTTTTGTTTTAAACAATAAACATCAAATGATTTTTGCAGCGATAAAACACTTATCAACACACTGAAATAACCGCACAGTAAACACTGTAATATTTTATTACTTTTTACACCATCAATAAAATACCTAGCGGCGTAGTAAGCATGACAATTAATCAATGAATAAGCTAAGATTAAAATTTGTCGAGCTTTTAACTGAAGGGGATCTTCGACGAGCTTTCAGCTACTTAGTTTTGTGCAAGTGGCCGAGAGTGATTGCTCCGGGATCTGAAAGCTCCTCCCGCTCATACCTCGCCAACCTGTTGCCAGGCAGCCTCTTTGTCTCTCGTGGTCCACCTAATGGTGCAGCTTCCAGTGAGGTGGTCTTATGCCGTGCGCGAGCTTAACGATGGTGTACGTGAGCACCTTCAACAACCAACCCTGAAACAACCATGAAAATAAAATAAAAATTCTTAAAAATATTTTACAATAAATGGTTATTTATATTTTTTACATTCACTTTGAGATTTTTTAAAAACATTATATGGATCAATATTTTTTATCCTTTTTTGATATGTATCACGTTCAGCATTGTTTAAATAAAAATATAAAATTAAATTACGGTCTTCTAGTATTTGGGTACACATTTCTCATAAGTGATCTATGTCAAAACAAGATACAAAGTATTTATGTATCTATTTAATTTCTTAGAGTTTCTAATCATTTGTCTCCTTAAACTATGTATTGTCACATTAAGATGTAGTTTTTTTATACCTGGTAATAAATAACATTGATCATTTTGACATTACTTGAGTTATTTATTTATAAAAATCAATAATTGGCTTCAAAATTACAAATTAAAAAATCCTTTTGTAATATTTAAACACATTATAGAATATTTAGTGTTTTGGTTTTTTATGGCTTTTATGGCGTTCAACGAGGTCTGATGGAATTAGCAAGCAATAAAAAATGTTCAATGAACCGACTGAACGTCTATGTTCTATATATTTGATATCACAACTTAGGGTGCCATAGTATATTATACTCAATACTCTTCTTTGAATTAAATTGAAGTATTAAGATTTTTTTCAGGAGTTTTGTCGTCCTAGTAAGCTTAATTTTCTAAATAATATTAGTATATTAATTTACAACCTCGATTTGCGTTCTCTCAGACTTTGTCTAAGTCAATATATAATTTAAAAAATAAAAAAGCTCAGCTTACAACAATGATATTTTTAAATTTTATATCTCGAATTTGAGAATTTAAGGGTTAAAATGCTACAGCAAATTGGAAACAGTTCACTTCACACCGCACCAATATCGTCCAGTTTGCTTGGGTGTGTTTATACCCCGGCCGGCGATAATGACCCTACTTGTCTTGTGATCGTTCAACAGAAATAATATGTGCAATGCGTCATAAAAACTGGTAATTTTCACTTACGCACCCTTCCATAATTTTAAGCGCCATTTTCGTTCAATTACTCAAAGTTTTTAACACGAATTTTATAATGCTTTTAATTTTACTTTTTTCATGTAAATGCGCAACATTATACAAGTGTCAGCTACGTCATAAGTACGTAAAAGTGACGAGGTTTTTATGAAACTTTTTAAAAGGAAAGGCCACCCTGCGGCTGAACATGTGGAGAAGGGCAACTGAGGGGAATACTTGGATTGCCCCGAAAGAGGACCTAGCCCCTGGACATGACCAAGGGTGGAATATATGGAGGTCCCTTAACAGACTTCGGACCGGAGTATGCAAGACAAGGACACAAATGAGGGCCTGGCAGTTTTACAGCGGACCGACTGAATGTGACTGCGGCGTGGAGCAGACCCTGACACACCTTCTGGAGTGTGCGCTGTGCCCGAATAGCTGCACCCAGGAAGACCTGATGATGGCCAGAAGTAACGCCATCGACGTCGCCCACTTCTGGGCAGACAGGATCTGACCCTGTTGTTTCCGACACGATTATATATAAATATAACAAAAACAAGGATTATTAATTAAATTGACTGATTGCAGCTTACTTTATGTATGATATCATGTCCCTCTGCATGAACATGTTTGAGAAATTACAATAAATAATGTTTTAGAAAAATCGACGACATAGCTTTATTTTCTGCAAACTTTGGCGTGTTCTGAGTACCGTCGACTGCATATTCAGTTCTACTTTAGTATGAGAAACTGTCTTTTTTTATGTAAACTCATACAGGAGAATACCGACAGATGGTGATAGTAATTCTGAAGTCTCATCTGTGGAATTATATGATGCTTACTATAGTGTATATGGCTAAGCGCTGCATGTGGAGTGTTGATCCGCCAACGTTATAGACTACAGCCCAAATTTATCCTTATTATAAGAAGGAAATTACAATGAATGGGTGGTCTTCACGGGACGACTTTTGTCTACCACCAATTTTAATTAATAGGCTATGACTGGCATTTTTACGGGTGAGGGATCAAATTCACACCAACCGGGGTATTTAAGAGCTCAGAAATCGATTAAAAGTCTTTTTTTTTATCTCCGTCGGGGATCGAACCCACGACCTTTGATTTGCAAAGCAAACCCTTTGACCATTGAGCTATTCCCGCCGACATGTATCCGACAGCTTGATTTTTTTTTAAATGGTAGCAAATGCTGATTTTATATATTGTGGCAATAGATTTCATGTAATGAACGTCTAATAAATCCTAATAAGGACATTGTCGAGTGAAATTATTTCAAAGTAATATCTTTAAAGAATATATCTTAGAAAATTCTATTCATTTTGAGAAGCATATGTTCTAAAGTGTATGGCTCGAATAAATCCCAAGTATTCATTAATCTGCTTCTTGGAGAGCGAAATTGTGTTCCAAAGATTACCAGCAGTATTAAATAAGGAATTCGAAACATAACCCGACACTTTTATTAACTTTAAACTGAACACATGCTTAATTTTTCTTCGTATTATAAATATATATTTCCGTTCTCATCAGTTCATGAACTAAATATGTGATTTGTTAAAAATGCGCAAAAATCCCGTCTAAATTTACTTACGTGGTCTCGAGTGTATCGTATAGTCTAAATTGTATCAAATGTATTATTGAATATTTTGATTGCTACTCTATATACTATATTACTATTATATTCATTGAAATAATATTTTTGTAGAAATCAACGCTAAATTAAAAACGGTAGACATTTTATATCTAGAGACATAAGTGAAAAATACTTCATTCATCACATATGAATATCGACTATGGAAAGAAAAAAAATTACAACACAAGACATCTTACCAATGTTCTGTCGATTAATTAAATGATCAAATATTAGGTTATTTATGTTGGTATTTTGTAAAATTGACAGATTTAATTTATGTTCTTTTGCAACAACCACTCCACGGAAGAGCATACTAGTTTCATAAAAATCCCTTTTTTCATACGTTCGTGGTATTAGAAGCGATTGCAATATGTACTCCATTTCTCACACGATTCACGTTAAATTACACGATTAAGTGCGAAATGAAAAAAAAAACGAAAATTCGTAAAAAAATAAGATTTAATATTTTTTTGAGTGCACGTGATTATGTAACGATTTCGCCTTTAATAATATTACGGAAGTCCCGCCTTGAGAAAAACTGGTTCGCAAAGTTTTTGTGAATCTCTCCCCGAGGCCAATATCACACTGCTCCTTGACCATACTTGCCGCCCCGCCAATTATATTCACTGATGCATAATTATTTAACCAACAAAGTGTTTTTATGCTTCTTTTTCCCCGCTCCATCTCCTCTCCGAGCCTTTTTCTCTTCATCCTGTGAGCTTTGCTGTACGTGGGTGTCATGAGAAAACGATTAGCAACGTGAGTTTTTGGAGCTTTTTTATGAGCTTTTTGGGAGATTTTTGAGACTTTTCAAACATTATTTTTCTGAAAATTAAACGATTAATTACATTACCAAGAACAGCTCTAATATTTAATTTATGAGCTTACTATTTTGCATCAACATTATGTTTAAATTCTACAATTATTTAATTTAAATTATATCATGCCTTCGTAATATATTAGATGATTTATTGACTCGTACGTATTTTTTCTTGTATTTATGGTTTTCATCATCCCTTAGTCGAAAAAATTAGAAAAACAGTTTTTATAGCTTCTTTTTCAAAAACTATAGGTAGGCATTGGTATAATAACGCTTACACAGTATCGAGTTTTTTCCTACATACAAAATCAATTTAATTCTTTAAAACATACGTTGATTTTTCGTTTAATTGAACTTATAGTTTGAAATCGAATCCTTTTGTTAATAAGCAATAATATTCTTAAATCAAAATATTATAAAATGGGCTATCGTTAATAATTCTAGGTGATATTACAGGTATGTTAATTTGCATTCGAAAATTTAATAGTATTCCATATTATTTTACAAGAGTATTCTGATCTTAAGCCAGTTCTTATCCAAGATAAAAGCCCTGACATTAGCGGAAATAGGCGGAGAATGGTCGTGTGGACACGCGGTGTATATAGGACAGAGCAAAGCCCTGATATTAAAAGTGCCTTCTGTTAACGTATTAGAAAACTACCGGCTACACCACACTACTGTTTGCCGTGCAGCGTATAGTGTGTGTAAAAAATGATACCAATGTTCAGTCACTTCAATCTACATTAGTTCTGTCTTTCTTATTTTTCTTTGAAACCTTTAAATGCTGTATACGGTTGGTAAATGCTCAATATTAATATGAGACTTTTCAATTAATAATTATGTTGTATTATGGCATGTTGTTAGACACGGATCCCGCTTCTTGAAGTGTGATGCTTGCCATTAAGGATTAGGCTAATTTTAATGGCACCGTGAAACGAGCACTAACTCCTCGCATAATAGGTAATTCGAATTAATACCTTCCTTCAAGTCGCATTGACCTCTCGCAACCATTATATGAGAATCAAAGAAATTAGTATTCGCTAGTAGGTTTAGACTTTTTGATATAGCCATTATATAGGTTCTAAAACTGATACACCTACACATTCATAGCAAACACTATCGTATATGATATTTCTCTCAATTAATCTAAGAAAAATAATCTACGCGGCAATTCAAAACACGGACCTCGTAAATCATTTTTCAATTATTTTGTTAAGAGGCAAACATATTAAAACATTTTAAATATAATATACAAAAAATGATTTTTTTAAAATTTTAACTCAGTCATCAGGGATAACGTTTTATTTTTGAATATTTTTATCGAAGATGACGCTTATCATTGACTGTATGTATATTGAAGAGTTATAGAGTTAGAGAAATATATGTTACAAAAAAGTAGAGGGTTACAAATAATAAAATGAATCATATTAATGTTAAATTATATTTTATTTGAAAAACACATTTTATCTTCCTAATTTTGAATTATTGATGATATTCCATATACTTATTTTAATGAAAATTAATGAAAAGTAAATTTTGAAAATATATATTTCAATTTTCATTGATTTATTTTAATTTTAATTTCTAATTTGTTAAACATTTTTAAGTAGAAATAAAATAGTGACTGTAACGTTATAATTGATTTAAACATTTTTTGGCAACCATAGATTTTAAATTCAGCGACTGTAAAGTTAATGTTCGGTAGAGCTCCATAACTCATAGCTTACATTGCCAGGGAGCGGTAATCCACTCACTGTCAACTGTCGCACGTCCTCGCGCACGACTGCTCTCGAACAAAACATAGTGAGTCAACAACAACATCATTACATATCCATTCCCAAACTGGAGCATATCGTCACGAATCGCCTCTATCATATTCAGTAATTTTGTATAGTTTTTGCTTCTTCCCATGTCAGCTTCTTATAATCTTTTAAGACGACGACAGCCATGGGGCCTATATAAAGTTCTGCTGTAGTATATCCTCTCCTTCGAAAAATTCCTGGTAAATTCAAACAATCATACCTTCAATATGCTATACAAGCATCTGTTGATGATGTCTTGCAGAACTAGTTGATAATGATGATAGCGTTCTCGAGATCGTAGACATTTAAAGAGTTATTTAAATCCACTCCTTGATGTAGGATTTTTGACCTTTTAAAATTTATTATCAAAAATATAGTACGTATCATAAAATATATTACGTTTAAATGTTACAACTCGATAATAAGAACATAATTATTTAATTATAGATTTCTATGAACTGTTTAAGTAAGTGTTACCTGTTTTAAGGTAGACTTTATGCGTAAAAACATCTGATGACTGTGATATTTCAATACACGATGACCTACTACATGTTGTTTGTATTAACCTTTAAACGCCCAGTGGTCCCATACGGGACCGCAAATTTGCGTCGTTCAATGCCCTAGCAGGCCAATGTTTGTAATGTTTTGTGGCACAATAGATTCTTCCATGAACTTACTTTAATACTATTATTACAAAATGAATGTAATTCGATTGTGAAATGAACCATAAGCACTCCTGTATGGAACCGTAGGACATTGAACGACACAAATCTGCGGTCCCATAAGGAAACCACTGGGCGTTTAAAGATTAACATAAATATTTATCTAGTTATTAAATTATGATTTATAGAATATTCATCAATGTGTTTAAGCAACAATAATTGATGAAGGATATAAATATAATAACTGAAATGAATGAAGAATGAAGTCCGCGAAAAGGATGAAGACAAACGGCGCTAGTATGCTACCTTGTTGCACGCTATAATAAACCTCGTGTATGCGCCAAGCAAATGGAGATATTAGTGACATTTATTTATAATGAGTGGTGTGTTTTGGTTACAAGCTGTGGCATTGCGGGTGTCCGCAGGTGGGCGTACCAGCAGCTGATGCCAGATGTTCAGCCAGACGTCTGGAGTCAAAACATCGCACACCACCGCGGCCTGGAGACGAGCTTGGCCCACGTGAAGTGACAACTATGTGAGGAATCTCTTAGGAAGGAGGAACCTCACCGCTTGACGAAACATGTCTTCCACATTACACGAGCAAAACGGTGGTGTTCGCGAAGCATTCATTTAGATATCCATTTCAATAAACAGATAAATATTTCGTACCTTGTTTTAAGATGGATCACACTGAACACTGTTTCATCACTTGCTATAAGTCTGTAGCTTCGCCTTCAATAAAACACGTATATCTTTTTAATGATAAAATGGAATTTACAATAGTGTCAAAAACAGCATCAGTTAATTGTTGTTAATTACAAACGTAATAATTAATATGATTATTTTAATAAAAAAAGTTTTTTCTTCGTTCACGTTTAACGCCACGTAATGTTTTTAATGCATTCGACTTGGAGGTGCCATCTATGTCACATTCAATGTTGAAATTCCATTGAAATGTAACCGCTGGCGTACAAGGACTGTTTGTTCGAAAAAAAACGCAGGTCACCGGTGACCTACGTGGAGCCCTTTTCAACAACAGCGTAGGTCACCGGTGACTTACGTGACGTGAAACGTGTTAAGTTTCAAAAATTATTCGCCAACGAGATATGCAATCTCGTTAAAAAAGCACAGAATCAAAATAACCCGTAGAGAGTCTTCAAAAATAAACATTCCGTTTCAATATCCGCAGATAAAGCCTCGGATAATATATAAAGATTATCGAATACATATTTACGGCGCGGCGCAACTCTAACTTCCCAAAAATACTTGACTGGACCAGTACATTAACATCGCAATCTCACTGCAGTGAAATAAGTTTAATGAATTCGCGAAACGTCTCAATGGATCCAATTTTAGCGACGGTAGAGCACCTGCTGTACTTTTCACAAGAGAATTGCGTGGAAGAAAATTCTCTTCACTTATTACTTCAACGATACTTGGAGTTTTATCGTTCGGACATTTCCGGTAACTCTGCTCAAAGCAAAGTAGGATTTACAAGAAGTTGTTTTCATCCATTCAGTTTATAGTTTGGTTTGAGACCCGAGTGGTACTTACTAAATAAATAGATTGTTGGTAGCTAATAATAATATAAAAAGCTTGTGAATAAATGTTGACTGATTGAATCATAAAAAATAATAATATTAATACTCTGAATATATACTACATAGACATTTGTCGTTATATTATGATAACAATGGTATATATATGCATCAGGTTACGCGTATCTGCTCAGGCGGAGAATGGTCGTGTGGATAGCGCGGTGTGTAGAATAGAGCAAAGGTTGCAAGGTTTGTGGTTCGAATCCCGCGTCTGCCGATATTTTTACTGAATGAATTGATGTGTATATAATTTGATGTATAATTGTATGTGTGTATTTAATTACTACTCTGCTAAAGCTTTTAGTCGAAAAGCTCTGAAAAAAGCTCTCATGTAATATAATTTACTATTTTTTTATTGCTGGTATTATTTGATCTGAAGCTATTCCTTTTAATTTTATGCTCTTTTTTCTCGAATAAAAAACGTGATAAAAATATTTTCAGTATACATTGCTTCCAATTTTAATCCAATTTTCTATTTTTCTGCTTACTAGGAAGAGTAATGTGCGATAAGTTTGTGCCCCTTAAGCTTTCTGAGCTATTGAACAAAATTATTTCAAACGAAAGAAATTTCAGATATAAATAAAATCATTTTTAGAATTTATCCCACAATATGTTTCACACGACATGTTTTAGCCACGTCGAATGACCATTTTCAAGTCAGTTAGTAAAGTGAGTGTTGGCTCTATATAAATCAAAGAGTGAGTGAAAAGGTGGAAATGAATTATGTGATGGATATATGTGTTTTGGAAATCATTAATGTATAGGGAAATTCATTGATGTCACAAGAAAATAATATATATAATTACAAGGGCCATTCAAAAACATTTACATCAAGGAAGAAATTTTGTTGAAGGACATTTGACCGAAGGAAATTTGAACAATTAGTAATTTTACCGAGCGTACACTACGCCTAACTGGCATGTGGACGAAATAATTGTTAAATTGGGTAAAATATTTTATTACAGAAATTAAAAATTACTCTTTTCATTAGTTTAATTTGTTTGTTTTGCTTAAATAAAAAGGAAAAATAATGAAAAAACGTTATCAAATTATTTACATGTGATATAAAAATCATAAATTTACTATATAATAGCAATTACTTTGTAATAAATGTAAATGCAATAATTTTGATTATATTAAAAAAACATTAGGCCTAACGTACGTTCGGAAAAATGTGCATTCGGTCAAATGTACTTTGGCTAAATGTCCATCGGTTATATTAATTTCGGTTAAACACCAATACCATCCATTCTGGATGATATGTTAAATACCGCGCATAAATATATATATATATATATTTATATATATATAAAAGATAATCTGACACCAACTCACAACTAAATAAATCATCAATCCTGAAGAAGACCCCTGCAATGGCGATCGAAATATTGGTTGAAGGAAGTTCGCCACACACGGCTAAACCCAAAAGCCACAATATCAAATCTGGCCGTGAAAACGTAAGAAGTTATCAATCTTGTCTTAAATATTACGTGCGATTAGCCGGACGCTCCGTTGGCCGTTTATTTTATTAGAGTGTTGCAAATAACAACATATTATTGCGTATTTTGTTCAGTGTTGACATCATTGAAGAGTCGATGAACCTGCGTCCGACGAGCGCAATTGTTAAAATATAATTCGGTGAGCGTCTTTTTTTTCAGCATTCACTCGCGATTTCGTTTGAAATTCTTCAGACCATTTTTTTTCTCTGCGAAATAAATATTATTTTTAAGAGCCGGGCACGTGGTTCGGCGGCTTAGCGAAGAAGCACAAAAAAACTTCAACACGTTCAAATAAAATGCATTACATTATGTCGGCATGCGAGCAAAACAACGAAAAAACATTTATTGCACACTTTATGAACGCTTACTGTGTTATAAGTGATTGATGTCTTTGTAGTATTAATGTTTAACATTCGTTTTAAGATTCGTTTAAACAGTTCATTTTTTGATATTGTGGCTTTGGGTTTATTGCGGGGGTCTTCTTCAGGATTGATGATTTAGTTATCATGAATCCTGAAGAAGACCCCTGCAATGGCGGTCAAAATATTCGTTAAAAGAAAATTCGCCACACACGGCTAAACCCAAAAGCCACAATATCAAATCTGGTCGTGAAAACCTAAGAAGTTATTTAAGTTCATTTTTTATTTACCAGCGGCAATGGCACATTGTAAACGCGGTTCTCCACCCTATGTTTGTGTATCAAAAGATAACCACACGGCTCAAATCAAGAAGATGTTTCCAACAGTCGACAACGGAACTGGTGATACCTGAGGCCACCCTGCGGCTGAACATGTGGAGAAGTGCAACTGAGAGGAATATTTGGATTGCCCCGAAAGAGGACCTTTCCCCTGGACATGACCAAGGGTGGAAAATATGGAGGTCCCTTAACAGACTTCGGACCGGTGTATGCAAGACGAGGATACAAATGAAAGCCTGGCAGTTTTACAGCGGACCTGAATGTGACTGCGGCGCGGAGCAGACCCTGTCACACCTTCTGGAGTGTGCACTGTGTCCGAGTAGACCTGATTGTGACCCAGGAATACCTGATCTTCTTCTTCGTGTCAGCGACGTCAAATTATTTTTTCCCAATATCTGGCAACTTCGATAGCTCGTGTGTTGCCCAGCGTTAGGTCCTGAGATGTGCAACTTGTTGGGCACATGGAGCAGCATCGTAGGTGTGAGGCGGTCTGCAGGTCTCCACAGTCGCACAATAGTGTCTCTCCCTGCCGAAGCATTCCCCACCGCTCGAGGTTGTCCTTTGTTCTACCAACTCCAGTTCTTAATCTGTTTAGGGATTTCCAGGTCCGCCAGTCAAGGCTCTTGCCAGTTGGGAGGCCTTCCTTTGGAGTAATGAAATCCTCTGGTGCGATTTGTTGCCAGAGTTGGAGTCTCTCATTTTCAGGGCTGGATGTGAGAGGTTGTGTGGATTTCAGAAAGCTGCTTCGAGACTTCAATCTTGGTGTTGGGGGTATCTGATTATACAAGCAGTGGGACGGTTGGTTAATTGCCTTACGCATTTCTTCGGCGCATATGACTTTGCGTCTTATGTTCGGTGGTGCGATACCAGCCAAGGGGTATAGTTTAGAAATGGGTGTTGGTTTGAGGCAGCCTGTGACGACTCTGCATGCATCATTCAGGGCAGTATCCACTTGATTACAGTGGGCTGATCGACCCCACACTGGTGCCGCATATTCTCCGGCTGAGAAAAAAAGTGCTAAAGCTGAGGTACGAAGAAGGGGTGGTTGGGCTCCCCAGTGAGTGTTGGTCAGTTTGCGGATGAGGTTGTTCCTTGTTGCAACTTTCTGTTTGGTGTTGCTGCAATGACGCCTGAAGGTGAGGGTGCTATCTAGAGTGACTCCGAGGTATTTTGGATGGTCGCTATGTTCCAGTACTCTACCTTCCCACGTGACACGAAGCTTTCTGTTAGCTTCCCTGTTTCTAAGGTGGAAACAGCAGACTTGTGTCTTTGATGGGTTAGGTTTGAGATGGTTGGTTTCGTAGTAATGGGACATCTCGTTGAGTCCCTGGCTTAGGATGTCCTCAACTTCTTCAAACGTTGCTGCTTGTGCTGCCAAACCTAAGGAATACCTGATGATGGCCGGGAATAACGCCATCGACGTCGCCCACTTCTGGGCAGACAGGATCTGACCCTGTTGTTTCCGACACGATTGTATATATATACACATAAAACAAACCTGTTTTTTATAAGAAATTATGAACATTATACACGACATAATGATATTTAAAATGAGATTTGCAACGAAATCTTTTAAGTATATCATTTTTAAATATTCATGATTTTCTCTCTTATTTAATTATTTAAATTTTATTTGTTCAGCGTAGCGGTAAAACTGCAGGTTGTTTTATCATTTTATAGATTTCTAGCTTAATTTTCAGTCAGTAATACTGTATATTTAAATTTTTAATTCAGTATCTGGATTTTATTATGCTTAGCTTTCAAATCTCTCCAATTTATCGATTGTTTAAAATGCAGAAACCGAATCTACAACACCATTAAAATATAATAAAACAGAGTGCATATTCAAGAGTTTTTATAATGGTGTATCAAATTTAGATAAATTTTCATTCATTATAAGTAACAGAAAATAATACAATGCTTGGAGTTGTTGTGATATATCTTATTTATTTGTTTATTATTAATCATAAAATGTAAACCTACTTTTTTGTAAACTAATACAGTACAACATAGTAAATCATTAAAAAAGTCATCTGTGGATAATATGTCTTATAAAATGTGTTGATCCGATAACTCCAATCTTGCATTGGTTATTTTTTATGGATATGGATTTAAAAAAAAAAAAAAAAAACATATAATAATGTCTCCTTGAGACAATATCAAGAAGGTAAAATTATTCATCAGTAACACATGTAAATGATTGGTTATAAAGTCCGAGTCGGAACTATAAGTAGTCGTTTCTCATCCATTCAGTCTATAGTTTGGTTCGAGACCCGAGTGGTACTCACTAAAATAAATAGACTGTCGGAAAGTAATAATATTAAGCTTGTGAATAAATGATGACTGATTGAATAATAAAAAATAAAAAATAAATATACATACTTTGAATATATACTATAGCGACATCTATCATACGATGATAACAATGACATAAATACTAGTTTCAACGTCAGTCGGTCTAGGCATAGCAATAGCCAAGTCGGCTGAGCGGTATGAATACCTGGGCATAGTTGGTTTCCAAAGTCCGCGGTTCGCATCCCGCTTCTGCCGTTATTTTTGTGCTTGAATTGACGCGTTGAAAAAAGAATTTTATGTATAGTATATGTATATTTAATTAATAAGGTTATTTTTTAATACGACGTTTTTACGGGTGAGAGAAATTTCGATTTAAATGTTACGTTACGTTGCGTATCGAACCCACAATCTGTCACTTGGTAGGCGAGTGCTTTACTTCTTATTCATCAATCACTTACTTTTATTGCTGTTTACCTTCCTTGAACAAAGCTAATTCCTTACAATAAATTTGGTAACAAAAAATACAGATTCCTATTCGTACACACAAAAAATTATGCCACAAAAAATTATAAGCTGAAAGATACAAAAAACTACTTTTCCCTTTAGCCCTCCATTTCCCTGCGTAAATCTCACATTCACCCCAAAATATTTCTCCACAAATTGAGAACCACAGCTTTAAGGCATAACTTTTCACGGTTCAGTGAGAAAGCAAGCAGTAAGCAAGGTCAATGTCGCTAACTAAACATGAAGGACTACGAACCAGTGTGTAATTGTTTAATATTAAATAACTGCTATATAAGGAGTAGCTGTTGTACATCAGGATAATCAATTTCGTACTTGTAGCATACTACACGTGTAGCAGGAACAGAAGCCGGAGAAAGTTCAACGTTACAGTAAGAGTTGAAGGTCATACTGTTTTTCGTCATACCATTCATAATAAACTAAATGACTTGTATCCCCATCTAATGGTTGAATTGTGTCCTTAGCTGTTTTTAAATCATATTATGTTCTGGACACTAATGCCCAGTATATCTTTATTATAAAATAGATATAGGCTAGGATTATGATAAAAATAAGTACGGAACACGAATATTTCGTATTCGTTATTGTAATATATTTCTTAAAAAAAAAAGACAATTTGTACATACGCCTCATATCCTATGCAGAAACATTCCTTTAGGTAAACAAATTAACACCCTTATACAGACACATTCCTTAAGGTAGCCAAGCTATAATGTCTTCGCTACTGAAAAAAGTGAGGAAGCATCAGCTCTCGACTCACCTCAAATCATAAAAAAACATCTCTTCATACATGTATAAAGCTGCATACAGTATTTTTGGAGCCCGCAATTTCTCACATATTTAAAAAAAGCTTGTAACATTCAACCATGCAACTTGTTTGTATGGTTGAATGTTACAAGAAATCTTTAATCATTCAAAATTATTATTGCTGATTAATTCAAATGATCGATTTCGAACGTAGATACCAAATTATTTAAGTGAATTCAAATTACTGAGCATTAAAAGAATTTCCATATTTCGGACCTAAACGTTTTTTTTTCAACTAATTACAATCGATTTAAAATTATAGATCTTATAGCACTAATTGAATAAAATTTAAAGCCTTACAGAATTTAAAAACTCTAGTTTTTATGAGGTGCAATCTATTTTTTTTTATTATTTATTAATCGTGCATTTATATAACTACAAAAGGTGTAAAGTTTATAGGTTTGAAATTTTAGCAAAAAATATATTTTTATATACACTTTTATGAAAGTTATAGTGAATCGTTATAATATGCCTAATTCAGGTCGCGTTTGCTTGAAGTTATCTATATAATTAAAATATCTTACGGTATGTATTTAAGTCTAAAATTAAGCTATAAACTGCTTTTTTTAAAACGTAAATTCAAAATACTCGTACAGCATTTTTTTAACATAGTATTTCAAATTGTCAAAAATAAAATATTTTATTTTAGTTTTATTATTACTCTTAGATATATACGATCCAAAAAGAAAGCATCATTAATAACGTTCTTCAGACATTTTTTCAATCGATATTTTTTTTTATTTTTATTTATTTATAGTACAAGTATGTTATTGTTATTAATGATCGTTGAAAAATAACTTGCTTATCTTAGTAATCCAGCATAATTATTGTTGGTCGAATAAAGAAAGACACACCTATGTCTAACGTTAAATCCTTAGAAAACAGACGTAAGATTGGTTTACTTAGTCTTTCTTAAATAATTAATTCGTCCTACAACCCACCCATAACTGACTCGTCTCACACTTGCTATTTATCCATACATGTTTGCTTGTTATTTGTGGATTCTGTAACTTTTTTTGGGACATTCTGTGTTGTGTGTGCGATGTTATCTGTCAACGTTGTCGGTGCGTCAACCACGCCTCGCATAAAAATGAACATAAATATTACGGAACGCATCATCAAGAATGTAAATAAAACAACGTCATATCTGTGATCAGATCATAATCTGTGCATCCACCACAGAAGATATTATTTAATATCGGCATAATTCTAACAAACGACTATCTGGGTCTATCAAAGTGACACTGAGACCGTCGGGCCATGTCAATCACATTTGATGAGAAACGAGAAAGAAAAAAATCAATGTTCCTAGAAAAACATTCTTAAATAATGTCATATAGTGGAGAAAACAGTTGTTACTAACGAAATGTATTAATAGGACTGATATTATTAGATCTCGATTGCCTATACCATTGAAAATATCTTTATTTACGTAAATATTACTTGTTGTGAGTATGGTACTTTGCTGATAAAATGTCCCAAGAAAGTATTAATCTTATTTTTTATTAAAGCACACAGAAAAACACTAGCAATAGGCTTTCTTTTTCTAGGGAATCTTTTGATATTCAATTTGGTGGTATGAATATTCCTCACCCACCCACAACCGACAAACTCATCTTACACTTGACGAACATCCAAACACGGTTAATATATGTCGACCAAGAACTGGCAGCTTCCAAAGCTCATTCCTTAATGCCACCGGTAAGCTATGGAATGCTCTTCCAGCGTCTGTGTTTCATCCTTCCTACAATCTGGATCTCTTCAAGAAACAGATAAATATACACATGCAATATCCCTAACCCCCACACAAATACGAATACAACACACGTTTCCCGCATGCAGCGTCCAGCCTTCCTGGCTGAGCGTCATAGAGTGCACTGTTCTTGACCGGGTGTGCTCTCCTGCGTGCGCTTACATAAAAAAAAATTAAGTGAATGTGTGCTTGTAGATATTGATAATATATATATAAGTGTTTATTTAACTGCTTCGCTTAAAAAGAGATAATATTGTATTTGGCAAGAAAGAAAGATGCGGAAAAAGCATTCTAAATTATATGTATTAAAGAAAGAGCTAGAAAAGCGGTTCATTCTGTATGTTAAGACTGGAAAAGGTTGATAGATGCTTGAAGAATCAATTGAAAGTTCGGAGATGTAGTGTAATAATAATAATTGTTTGAAAAAACTTAGTAAGCCCAAAAAAAGACTGTGTTTCGTGAATTAGAAACCAGAAGTTATAGAGCCGTTGCTTATCAATTTCACTACTCTCTTTTTGATTAATTAAGATAAATAAGTAAGATATATTAAACTCTGTTAGCTACCATATTGAATAGAACTTGGCAAATTCAGGTAATGTATAGAGTTAGTATTTACACGGGAAAAAAAAATGTTCATAAAATATGAACTTTGCAATCAATTTATCGAATGTCATTTAATTTGTTAGCAGGGATAATCGATGAAGAATATTACACACTTAAGCTTTAAATTATTAGTGCTATATTTTGCCTATAATGATAGTGATGTACATTTAACATTATGGTTTAATGGCAGCAAAGAAATGTCCAAGTGCTTAGATAATACGTTCTTAATAGAGTCTGCAATCTGAGTTGGAAATTATAGGTGGGTGTCTACTGTGATAATGATTATAATGAGGTTTGACATAATTCGCCTGCGAGATAACTGATGCAACGCGAAGGAATGCTGACGGATTGCTCAACATCAGCATAAGACTAATCCATAAAGAGATTAATCGTAATTATCGAAATTATATCAATTATATTTTTATTATTTTCAAATGTAATCACATACCTCCCAGATTTTGTAAAAAATATATCAGTATTTGAACAGCGCTTTTATATGACCGAATGGTCATTCCGAAAGCGCTTCTATGCCTCTCTGAGTAAAAAGGTGGGTCTTAAGTCTGCTTCTGAAAGATGCCTCCACTTTAAGATCTCTTATGCTTTATAAATGTTTTATAAAACGATTAAATGACGAAATAATTTTAAGCAATGATATTTCATTGAGATCGTAGAGCATCTCTTGAATCTTATCAAGTGATATTAGCACTATGTCGTCTGCAAATCGGAGGTGAGAAATGTACTCTCCGTTTATATTTATTTCACATTTTGTCTTAGATGGCAGTTTAAATATATCTTAAAGGGCGTTTGTGAAGAGTTTGGGATACATAACATCTCTTTTTCTAAGACCTTTGTTTATAGTAATATTGTTAGTGCTATATACCCATAAAATAAAAGTCACCCAGCGTGCTATGGAGAAATCCATGCTCGGAGTGTCACTAAAAGATAGAATCCAAATCTAGTGGTAATGGGCAGGACATATCTGTCTAAGAGACGACTGTCGATGGGGAAGGAAAGTCTTGGAGTGGCGCCCAAGAACTGGCAAATTAAACATTGGCCGAACCCCTGTAAGATGAACTGACGACAACAAAAGAATAGCGGAAGTGGCCTGGATGTAGAAGGCAGAGGATCGAAGAGGATGGAGACTCATGCGGGAGACTTACGTTCAACTGTGACCAGATACAGGCTGATGATGATGAATGATCTTTACCGATTTAATAATTGACATACCCCTTATACCAGTATCGACTTTAGACCCTGTGGCGCTTTAGGGAAAAAAAACTGGCACCCTCTGTCATTTTTTTTCTTGCGTGGAAGAGTAAAATAAGACCTTTCGTCTAACACTTGCAATTTATGGTTAGATACAGCTAGAGATTTGAAATGTATTAAGCCTGATCATTGGAAAAAAATGCTATTTAAAGATACGATTCATAGAATAAATGTTCGAAAAGTTCTGAATATTCAAGGTGGCTTAAAGCTTTTTATCACTGAAGTATATTAACATAAAATGTAATACTGACTTGGAAAATCCAAATGATTGTCGCCAGACAATGTGTACGAGATTATTTAATACGTGAATTAATTCAATTCAATCAGTAGTTGCCTTTAGTTATGTTAGAAAAAAAAAACATTTATCAAGTTCTAGCGAAATATTTACGGCGCGCAATTATCGTTAAATGTATGACAAATGCAAAATGTCGCAAGCGCTTAAATTCTTAAATAAATAGTAGAGTTTTAAATATCGAAAACAATTATATCGCGGATATAAATATTGCTTTTAAAGTATCATTGCTTGTCGTTTATGAGTCTTGGAACGGCGGCGGCGCACATTTGTCAAGGCTTGGAACATAACTTTCAAAAGCGGCGCTCGCCGAGAACAAATCGCTCCGTTAGCCATAAATTTGTTGCAGGAGGAAAAATGGACAATTTAAAAAGTATAACATGTGACATGTCTACCTACTGACCTAGCGACATACAAATATATTGTATATATTAATGTCAAATTTACGTTGTTTTTTAATTTAAAATTAAGAAAAATTTAAAAAATAATTCTGATTGGAGTAACAACATATATTTTAGAAAAAATGTTTTTGATGTTGCCAGATATTGGGCCGAATCTTCACAAAGAATACAAAGTCACAAAATAAAAAATCTAAATGATTTAAAAGCTTGTAAAAGCTTTACTTCAATGTTATTATTTATGACTATACATATAATTAAATAAATATCATTGATTAATTATTACAGTATTTTTCTATATTTAACATTATTTCTGAATATTACACTAAGTAAGCTGTATTTACTAGAATCCGGACTTATATATGAGTTAAAATACTTATAATCACAAAAATTAAGTAAAAACTATTAGTCATTTGGGCAAACACGTTTTTAAAAAAAAATATCAACATTTAAGTACATATATATAATATATCATTATAAAAAATTCAGATAAGAAAAGAAGATATTTATATAAAAATCTGATCGACCTATTACATAGTATGACACTCAGATTAGCCAGAGCAAATAGAAGCACCCTGCAGCTGACTGCGAGGTAGTCCTAGCACGGTCTTCGGCAATCGTGCTTTCAGCTACGCGGCACCAATGGCCTGGAACTTGCTGCCGGAAAGCATAAGAGAACTTAAAGCGGAGGCATCCATCAGAAACAGACTAAAGACCCACCTTTTTACTCAGAGAGGCAAAGAACCACTTTCGGAATGACCATTCGGACATAAAAAAGCGCTATACAAATACTGATATAATAACAATAATAATAAGTTTATTTATACATTACTCAAGAACCATCGTACTTCATACAAGTAATTGTAACATACAAGTATTCCTAACTGAACCATGCCCTTCTGAAAAAATATGGGCCCAAGTTTATCTTGACTTTGTAGTGAAGTTGTTAACCAAAATAATAGGTAACCGGTCTGTTTTACTCGTAAAGTATACGAAGAATGAATGTTACATTTAAACGTTGATAACAATAACCCAAAGCATTCGCGTTGAAATAACTTTACGGGATACACAATGCGAATCTCCAAGTTAACGATGTTTTAAAATGCGTTTTGTGTTAACATATCATTATTTACTTAACTGAAAAGTTGCCTGGAGGACAATTCTGAGAAGCTGCTTAGTATCGGTGAAACTAAGTGATGAATAACAGCATTCTTAGCATACAATGTTGTCAGTAGAAAAAATTAACTTCCTCTTACTATTATTTTATTATTTAAGGCTGGCATTTTTTAGTATCTGGGATTGGTATTGCTAATAGTGAATGCTTAAAGGCAATAGATTATCGAAGTGTGTATGAAATCACAATTTCATTTCTGTGATTAACAGTTATTCTGATATCCATTTTTAAAATATTTTTTAATAGCATTATCTATTTGCATACCTTTACTTATAACCCTTTCCTTAATTCTCATAATCTACAACCATCCCCTTTCATTATCTTCCTATTGAAACTAATTTTAGTATTTAGTTTAAACGAGCTTAACCCATCATTATCTTTATCATGCGAAGAACAGCAAAAGGTCTATTTGAAAACGAAACCGCGGTATGTGAATAATCAGCACTCAACGTATTCCATACTAAAACAAGATAAAAAATATTTATGTGTAAATAATTATGATAATAAGCTTTCTGAGATCCACACAAACTCTCACATCCGGGCCTGAAAATGAGAGACTCCAGCACAGGTAACAAGTCGCACCAGAGGATTTCATAATTTCAAAGGAAGGCCTCCCAACTGGCAGGAACCTAGACTGGCGGACCTGGAAATCCTTGGACAGATTAACAACCGAAGTTGGTAGAAAAAAGGAAACCTCGAACGTTGGAGAATTCTTCGGCAGGGAGAACCACTATTGTGCGACTGTTTGGAGACCTGCAGACCGCCTCGTACCTAAGATCCTACTCCATATGCCCAACAAGCTGCAAACCTCAAGACCTAATGCTAGGCAACACACGGGCTATCAATGTTGTCAGATACTGGGCAAAAATAATTTGACGTCGCTGACACGAAGAAGATTATGTATTATTATATATAATCGATATTTCAAAATTGATATCGATTGTTGAAAAAATATGGACTGTTGGGAATGCCTCTTTAGGAGATGAAACGAAATATTGTTACTATAATTAAAAGTTAATTTATTTTTTAATTAAAGTTAATGCAGAATTACAGATTGGTTTCTGTTGAAGAAAGTTCCCTTTTACTGTAATTCAAAACAATAATCAACAGTTCACAAAGTTCAACATTCAAGTTTTTAATTTATTGCACTATAACTCATAACTTTTCCATATATATTTTCCGTCATTCTCATTTACGCAATCTTACGACGCATTAACATCGCCGTAAATTTGCGCTAACCAATAAGCGTGAAGCTCGCTTTGCTTATGCGAATTAAAGGACTCTAGCATAAATCAATCGGTATTTCAGCTATGATGTTGTGCGTGCGAGGCGGGCGGGCATACTGGAGTAAAGGCGGCGGCGCACGCCTCTCATACATTCACTGGCTGCGAGCAAAACGCCGGCAACTCAACAATATAAATATATGCCATTTCGCGGAACATACGTTCCCGGTAGTAAAACACAAGCGTTTGTTTAGAAAACGTGTATCGTTCACCCCGAACCAGTGCCGCAACATGAAAAAGGTAATTTTACTACAAATATATCCACAGTTTTACGCAGAAGCATATGTAATTGGATTTGAAATATTTTTAAATTATTATTTAAAATTACACAATTTTCGATTTTATGTTTTAAGTCATTGTGAATATTAGTGTACTAAGTTATCAAAAGTAAAATGAATTTAAATATTTGTTTATTCAAAATATCGTCTTTTACTCCATATTCCGAAATATAAATGAAATTCCATGAAAATTATGTTACGAAATTATCGATAATAGAAAAATATCGCCATCCCTTTAACCCTTTCATTACGGCTCGGTTTGAATACAAATTGTACTGTCAATTATAAAACTAGTATTTGAAGCATAAATGTACTTATCTTGTCTATTTTCATATATCACATTGGTTCTTGTTTCTTTTAGCTATCAGACGATGCATAAAAAACTATTCTAAGAAAGTAACAAAACGATATATCACGGCTACCGATGTCAACGGTAGGGGAATCTTAAACGCCATATATCGGGTACGATGCGAACAGGTTAAAAAAGTTTATGTGTCAAAAAAAAAGAATAGGATGTGAAAAAGAATCGTGGTGTGGGATAATATAAAAAGTTGACTAAATTCAATGGATTCATTACCATGCTCACTTCCCTAACTGGAGCATATGGTCGTCAAGAACTGCCGCCACAAAGCCTTCCTTAGCTCCGTCGAGTACATCCTAAGTATGACAGCCTTCCAGGACGTCATGAGAAAAGATCTTGATAAAAAGGCGGCTTTAGTTTTGTGCCCTCCTGCGACATCCGAAGTATATATGTCATACAGCTCTTTACCGACTATAGTATGGAAAGCTGCGTTATTCACCTTGTCAATACATCATCATCAGCCTGTGTCCGTCCACTGTTGAACTCCCGCATGAGTCTCCATCCTCTTCGATCCTCCGCCTTCCGCATCCAGGTCACTCCCGCTATTCTTCTTATATCGTCAGTCCATCTTGTAGGGGGTCGGCCAATGCTTCGTTTGCCAGTTCTTGGGCGCCATTCCAATACTTGTATTCCCCATCGACCGTCGTCTCTTCGACAGATATGTCATACCCATTGCCACTTGAGTGTGCCTATTCGTTCGATAGCATCCACTACTTGAGTTTTTTTGCGTATTTCCTCGTTTCGGATTCTATCTTTTAGCGACATTCCGAACATAGATCTTTCCATAGCACGCTGGGTGACCTTCATTTTATGGGTAAGACTTGGTGTCAATACAATGACCTCATAAAGTCAAATCATCGTACTCCCTGTATTCTACGCAGATATATACTGAGAAACAGATTACTTTTAATTAATAATTGATGATATTTTCGATGCGCCAGTGCTCCTTGCTAGGAGAGCGGTTCTGAAGTTTTTTGTATTCGCGCGCTAAAAATCTGCGTACGTGCCAAAATCCATGTTCAGCCAGGAGTGACGTCAGAGCCCGAGACGAGGTGACGAGGAGTCGGACCGTTGGAGAGATCAATCAGTGTGAACCAGACCGGTGACTGGACACACCACGACTGCTGATCATTGCTTCAGAAGTGCCCATCATGAAGTGGCACCATTTTTTTTTTCATTTTATGACCGCAGAGATCTCCATGAATTCTCAATATGTTTGCATAGACATGTAGACATACTCTTCCTCAAATAAGTATTCAAAATCTGGATCCTATACTCATCACGAATTTTCGCCACCCTGTTCTGACATTTGACATTGTCTATTTATAAACAGAACGCGTGATTCAATAATATAAGATAAATAAATGTACATTAAGATAAAAAAAAATGGTCAAGGATCACTGAGATCTAGAAAATCATTGCTGGATTGGCAATGAGCAAGAAAAGAAAAGGATTTGAAAAAGGAGCGAGGTGTGCTGGTATCGTATTTAGAAACGCCATTGCAGTTGAATTAAATCAAGTACTAACTCGAAACTCTATAGGTACTAATTGTAATGGAAAATATTGGAATTACAGCAAACGTAGTCATAGGATATATCTGTAAACGAAGGTCCACCTAGGAATATATATGTTTCCCGACAACATCCAAAAAAGGAGCCATTTACTGGAAGAAATAGCAGAAGCTATAGCATTCGAGGCATATATTGGGTGATTTGTTGATCCTAATTTGAAAGAGATCGGATGGAAAATTTTGCCCTTAGAGGCCGCTCAACTTGACCAACAACACGCGGTAACAAGCAGGCGGTAACCCTTCCATGTTATGGTCTCCGCTTAATGTTGCTTAACTTTGGTGATGATGGCTTTTTTTTACGAGTACATATATGTAGGTACAGTGAAAGGCATTCTCAAACATCACGTATTATTTGTAACCTATCTACTGAGGGTTGTGATCGAAAACCAGTGGTACTTAACCAGTGATCCGCGAAACGACGTGAAATATATTTCAGAATTGATTTTTCTATCAAATATAAAATCGAATTGACAATAATTGTACATAAATTATGAACGTTTATTTTTTCCACTTAAAATTATCAATCCAATATTTGTTATTTAAATTTAATGCATATTTAATAAATGCAGACATATAATATTAAAAAATATTTTCGTTTCATTAAAATTGATTAATGAGGAATCTCGTTTGTCCAGGTAATCGAAACGTCTTACCAAAATTACAAGAAAAAAATCAAAATGTTACAAATCTCATACGGAAAGTGCGTGACTTGTGTCACTCTGGGATTGAGTCAATATTGATATTAATTTTCTGTGTCGGCTTTCTTGGATTTCATTATTATGCGTTACGTTTACCTGAAAGCATTTGCAACCGAAAACGCGCTTAATGGAACCAGTTTTCAAGGATCAGGTTGGCTTGCATCTCTGCCGCATCTCGCGTTGAAGGAAAAAACAGGATTTGAATATTTTAGTGGCGCCAAAAAAGAAGTTTTTTTAATTCTTGCGTGGTAATGAGATTGATGAATCCGCTAACGGATTCAATCACTTAAATTTCACAATAGGACAATTGCATAACTGTTACATAATGTTTATCCTTTTGACATCAGCATGATGTAGTCCTTGCTTACTGTAACCGAAAACCTCAATAAACAACCTTTCGTCTTATATTTTTGTCGCTTGCCATACTATTATGTATGTGGCCACACTGAGGCACTAGTACATAGTTTCGCCACCGGCAGCGCGGACGGCCTCGAGCCGCGCTAGTGCGGCCGGCGTCAGTCAGCCCCGAGCGATAACCGAGACAACATCATTGTTGCGGCCGGCGGTATGTTTCCGCTCGGCCCAAACCTTGTAATGTTTTTAAGTAAATAAAATCAGTGTGCTTCAACAAGAAACTCTTTGTCTGCTGCCCTGCTCCTCATCCTGCCTCTCGCGATGTAATAACGCCCCTCTCTCCTTGTTTTGAAAGAGGAGGATGTTACTTTAAGCACCCAGTGGTCCGAAAACGGGACCGCAAATTTGCGCCGTCCAATGCCCTAGCAGGCCAATGTTTGTAATGTTTCGTCGCACAATAGATTCTTCCATGAACTTACTTTAATACTATTATAACAAATTAATGTAATCCGATTGTGAAATGGACCATAAGCACTCCTGTATGGAACCGTAGGGCATTGAACGACGCAAATCTGCGGTCCCGTAAGAAAACCACTGGGCGTTTAAAGGTTACTTTGCGAATACTCATATAAATTCTCGCTAAAATCACACTACGCAGTTTTATTGATACAATATTTCGAATATATTTCAAATATAAAAACAGACGATCGTATTTACAATCATACGTTGCTTATGCATACGATTATATTGGATATTAAATTTACTTAAATCGTTTGGTGGATTTTAATTATATTTAATCATTCTAAAACATTATAAGCCCATGAAGATTATTGCCAATATTCAACAATTGAATCGCATACATCTTATATGATATTACTCTCATCAACAAATTGCTGAAAAATAAACCGCATACGCTGGGATTCAAACCACGAACCTATGCAACCATGTCCATTTCATTACCTGACACCATTTGCGCTACCTGTTAAGTCGAGAAATTAACGCGACTACTGTATTATTGATACGTATCATTTATAGATAGCGCTTGTTCAAAATCAAGTTCCGAATCTTAATAAATAAACCAACAATTTATGTATATACTGTACATACAGATTATTTGTGGCTATATACGTTTGATAATAATCAAATTGCAAGTATAATTATGTTTTACTTGAAGAACAATAGATATGTACCAGTTTATAGTTGTTCATCTTTCTTTATGACATTTGTCTTAACCACCACCAGATTCTCTACACACCACTACTACAAACCCTTCTTCTTTAGCCTAGTCATTTCCCATCATCTCGGGTCGACTCTCCTTGTGCACATTCTCCATGTCTGTCTATCCTGCGTTGCATTCTCGGTCAAACCCAGAGTTTTCAGATCCTTGTTTACAGTTGCAGTCCAGGTTGCCTGTGGTCTTCCAGATCTTCTCAGCGTGGATATGTTAAGGGCTCTCTTCGCCATGTGGTGTTCATCTCTCCGTGTCACATGCCCATACCATCTTAGGCGGTTTTTCATTATCTTTTAAGGTATAGGGGCCACCCGAAATGAACCCCGAATATGCTCATTTCGAACTCTGTCCACTCTAGTCACACCACAACTACAAACATCCAACATAATAAAATATGAAAATATTGTAAAATAATTCAAATTATGTATCACAAAGTATTACAGCTACCTCTATAAAGGTTCGTCATCTCGTATCAGGGTCAATGTCACCGCTTCCTCTCTTTCCTTAACCTTTCCGCGTGACCCTGACCTCTCCCTCCTCCTGTCCCGCTACACGTGTTTCCCATTCAGCTGAAAATTTCACCAGCGATCGCGTAAATAATTTAAAATGGAATTCTGTAAATAAAGTCGTAAAATGTTTTTTTTTTTAATATAATGCTTGCTTTATAAAGAGGTGTTATAGTTTTTCTTACATGATATAATTTATTTAAGATTATGGACATAATCCTTTTTCATTATAAGCGCATTAGTTTAGAGTTTGTATTTACTTATGGTGAAGGGATTCTTAAATTTTTTATAATCACGTAGTTTAGTTATTTGTAAAGTCAATTATTAGAGTACCAAAATCGTGGCTAAAATAAAAAAGACGACGTATTGAACGCTAAATACAAAGATAACTAACGATAAAATTTTGAAACTGTATTTTTTTTCTTGTACACAATATTAGTTTTTATTTTTTTATTATACCCTTTCGCATCGGTTGTTGGCATACGCCGTCAAAGATTCCCCGACCGTTGACATTGGTTGACGTGATATATCGTTTTGCTACTTTCAGTACTCATTGTGACATCTACGGTAGGAAATTGGAAGTGCAGTCATTCCCTTTATCAACCTACATGAATTATTTACAGGAATCTGTAAAGCATGTAAATAAATATCGTTAGGTTTCGTCACAGGAGCGATTTTTCTGTAAGCCATATTTGTCAATGCCACTACATGTATGGAGTTATATAATGTGATGTTTGTTTAATATAATAGTTTTTTATGCATCATCTGATAGCTAAAGGATAGAAGAACCAATATGAAATATAAAAATAGGTCAGATAAGTAAATTTATGCTTCAAATACTAGTTTTAATAAAAAAAAATGGTTTGAAAAATTCACGCCGTATTGAGAGTATAATTTGTATTTCATAGAGCCATAACGAAAGGGTTAAGATCAAATTATTTAAATATAAATTTATATTTAAATCTATTATTTTTATATTCCACCAGCGATTCACGCATAATTTGTAACAATATCGTCGATTATCGGTTAAAAACCACGTTTCATAGTGAAATATATGGCGTTCAGCTGGAACGGCCAGATTCTGGATGCGGAAAGGATGTATGATGCTTACGTAATGGTTTTGGAGTATATTTATATATATATATTGTCGTTAAGTTAAGATATTATATATTGTATGAGAGAGGAAACACAGATACTGAAAGAGAATCTCAAAGCTTGACTGAAAACGTATAAGAAAGAAGTTTGAAAAATTCTACTTATACTTGTGTTGAGTGTTACAATTAGTTGTAATGAGTTACTAAAGAATGAATTACTACTAAATGGTTGTTAGTGGGTGTATGAGCGATTAGTTTTGCGAGTACTTACCCCTTTCGTATCAGTTGTCGGCATATGCCATCATAAGATTCCCAGACCGTTGACATTGGATATATCGTTTTGCTACTTTCTTAGAATAGTTTTTAATGCATCATCTGATAGCTGAAAGATACAAGAACTAATGTGATATATGAAAATAGACCATATAAGTAAATTTATGCTTCAAATACTAGTTTTATAATTGACAGTATAATTTGTATTCAAACCGAGCCGTAATGAAAGGGTTAGAGAAACAGTAGAAAACAATGACCATCCGTCCAAGATGCATTGTCAAAGGCGTTTCATAAACTTTCTTAAATTTTACGCATAAAAAGGTTTCGCATTTCTCTCTAGACATGACAGTTACTTTTTGCAGTAGTAATCTAGCCTAGTCGCAACTAGACTAACATCTGGTCATCTCTTGACAAATTGGGCTGTCATCTTTTGTTTTCAGTTTGACAAGATGTCTAATTACCCGCGCATCATAGCTGGCAAAAAAATGCGCGAAAACTGTCATTGGATGGTGACCGTAACCCTGTAATTGTAAAATGTAATTCTACCCCTCTGGGAACGCTAACTTACCATATTGTATTTTTTGTTATATTTAGGCTTTGTCTAGTTTAATATTTTTATAACTCAACCGGTATCTTTGATGTGTCAGTTAAATGATAAGACAGTTAAAGTATTTGAGCACATGGGTAGCGCAAATAAAAAAGGTATATGTAGAAATACGTGCTACAAAAATACATTTTTTTTTATTAATTTATTTAAAATATTAACTTTATTTTTATTAGCATACGCGTTCCATATATGTAATACACAACAAATTGCCACTACTTAGTTTTCTCTGCTGCCATTGTCCACGCCTTGCTACAACATCTCTGCTCCCGAGTGCACTGAGTACATATGTTTCCTGGTGATCTTCTCATAAGGACTTGATTAGACGGTAAGTGTAGCATATGAAGCATATTTGAGTGATTTGTAAATTTGAATTTTTAAGGAGATCGGTTGATTAGCCTGACGTTTCCAAGGACTGAGCTATTTGATTCCAAGAAGCTCAACCTAATGTAATATATTTTATTTTAAATATTGTAACATCCTCCTCTCTTTCAAAAAGGTGTTATTCAGTCGCGTGAGGGCAGTATTAGGAGCAGTTTAATAACACAGACTTTTCAAAAGCACATTGATATATATTTACGATAAACTTTACAACTTTGTGGCCCGACCTAGTCACAGCATTCGGCCGAGCCACAATACAATATGCTCTCGCCGAAGGGTGGGACACGACTGATGGCTCTCGCCCAGCGCCACAAGCAGCGGTTTATATAACAAGTCCCAAATACTTATATGGCGGACACATTCATGTACGACAAGCGATCAGAAATATGAGTAGAAAGAGTGTGTATCGAGGTTTTCAGTACCACTCAGCAAGGGCTCTATCATGTCAATTGATTAGGTTGATTAAATGTCGGTCGTATAATAGACATGTGACAATGGTCTCATACTCATATAGGTAATTAAATCGATTCCATCAAAACAATAAAAAATAATTCGTTTAATAACATGTTAAAATTCACGAGTATGAAGAGGATTACCTCTGCCATAAAAATTTCTCGTTACGCACTATAGTATAAATTTAATATGTGCATCTTTTTTACTGCAATATCTTCACAAGTTACGCTACTGTCCTTGACTTTTACATCCGTCACTTTTATGCCGCACCAGTGTGTCTCGCCTATGAGAAATTCGCAGACGCGCATATTTAATATTGTTGATAGCAATTTCTATGAAAAATAATTACTTTGCAGAACAACGACCCCATTCACGGGATGCGCGACCGTAAAGTATCGAGACCTTGACATTTCCGCGAGTCCGTGCGAAATTTTTAGTGCACATGCCGCGTTATAGCAGATTAGTAGATAATAATAATCGGCGAAATTTATTTTTATTGCAACTAATTGCCGCGATAAATGCTTGTTTTTTATTATGATATTTTGTCAACTGCCATAACAACGAATCAAGTAATTAAATATTCATTTTTTGTTCGATCGACGTTCCGACATAATGTTTGTAACCGGGAGCTTAATGCATAGCAGCGCCGCAACCAAAAAACAATGAGAATTATCACTAGAACATTGACTGAAAACTGTTGATAAAATTGCATAAAAGGGATTCTTGAATTTCTTAACTTCAATGGGTTTTTGTTGTTGCAAGTCAAGCTATTTATCTTGAGTCTCCTGACGCTAGTTCTGAGTGTGAGGTCATTGACACTAAATGTGTCAATAAATTTACATCGCCACAATTATGATTGTATCTACTTTAATGACGCATTGAAATGTTACCTATTTTGTAATGTCATTTAAGGAAAATAAATAAATAAACTGTTAAATGTTCCAGGTAAGTACCCCCGTGCCCGTAGCCATCCATTGTTTTTGATCCCAGTTGATACTTGTGGAGCTTCGAGCACTCAATTTAGTACGACGGCAATGGCGCTCCTAAATGGCTTTTTCTTACATACTTTTCCTTTTTTTCCATGGTATTGTTATCCTAGATCTCTGTGGTCTTTGACACGTGTCATATTCTTCTTCTTGTATGTTATTTTTATTTTTTATTATCTTTTCTATGTATTGTATATTTTTATATACTCTATGTTTCTTAATATTTGTACATTGGAACGGTTCTGTGAAAATAAATAAATAATAATAAATGCAATGATTATTTTAATCATAAAGTAAATTTAATGACTTACAATTATACTCGTCGCGAACTTTTTAGCGTTTTATTCAAATGTATTGCCTTTTTAGCCATACAAAAGAATGGGTTAGTACAGGTGCTGCAAAGACTTCACTTAGAATTCATCGAGTATATAACGGTGAGTCCCAGACATATCGCATACAATTGTAAAAGTCCTTAGCGTTCCCAAGGCGAAAAGAAAACTCTTACTGTACTCTTAAGGCCACGCTTACTAGATATCGGAAACTCTCAACCTTCTCAAAAGTCTGACCTCTACTGGTGAGTGCTTGGAAAGCAAATCTATAGTTAATCACAATTCAAATGTCACATTTTTTATGCTGACAGACATCAGCATGATGTAGTCCTTGCCGACCGAGAAGGACGCATTACGGCCAGCGGCATGTCATTCCGCCTGGCCGGAAGCTTGTAAAGTTTTAACGTAAATATATTCAATGTGCTTTTAAAATAAAGTCTGTGATATCAATCTGCTCCTCATCTTGCCTTCACGCGACGGAATAACACCTTTTTGAAAGAGAGGAGGATGTTAATGTTTTTATGAAATAATTATTTATTATTGTTTGATTCAAGATTAGTTAACCCATACGCTACTTCTCCAACTGATGCGGTTCATTGTTTATTGATTTGAGTTTATTAGGACCATGAATTGAAGCTTACACCTATGACTGAACCAGACAAACAAGCTCTTCAGTAGTAGCTTAAGAAAGTCTGTCGCCCACGTGGAAATGCATCATAATATAATGCAACACTCACAGATTTGTTTACGATGGGCAGATGCACTCTACGAATATGATATACGAGTGTACAGCCTCGTGTGTTTTCAGGACGTAGACAAGTAGCGGTTGTTTCCTATTACGCTATTCCTTTGCGCATAAATTGTATATCTAATGAAAAAACTAACTTTAATAACGTTAAAGTTATTAATTGACTATATCTGTTAAACCGGATAATTAAAAGTAATTAAATACACACATACAATTCTACATCATTTTTTTACGCATCAATTCATTCAGAAAAAATATCGGGAGACGCGGGATTCGAACCTCGAGCGTTGCACTTTTGCTCTGTCCTATATACACCGCGTGTCCACACGACCATTCCCCACCTATATATGTTATTAAATATTTATTTATAATATTTATTTTTTCTGAATGAATTGATGCGTAAAAATTTGATGTAGAATTGTATGTGTGTATTTAATTACTAATAATATTGAAATATAGATCAATTATCTATAAAATAAAATTATTAAATTGAAAAATATTCTAATAAAATTTGAAAATTATCAAAAAAAGTATAAATAAAACTTTATAATATTTTGAACTCAATTTATTTTTAAGTGATTGTACATACCGACCTCATCAGGTTCATTCTAAAAAATCATTGTTTAAAAAACCCTAATTTGTATAATTTATAATACAATTTAATGTTTTTGATTCACACATCATGTTTGTTTTTTATACCCATTTAAAATATTAAGAGGTTATTGGTTCGTATACATAGATTTTCGTATTTAATTAAATTTTTGCGCAAAAGCCTCCCAAGAACAACTAACTGCTCAAAGTATCAATATCTTCCCACTTAGTAATCAAAGCAGCTATTACAATCCAATGTACAAGTATGCACACAGATTCCGTGTCTTTACACGTAGAACGCTGTTCTTTACACAGCCTCCTTCCGCCTGTGTTTGCTTGAAAAGAGTTTCAAGCAATATTGATGCAGCATCAGCGATATTGTTGAACATTCCCGAATGGCTAAGCAGCCGCGAACAAAGGGAAGACCAAAGAAATTGACATCTGAATGTTGGCGAACTGTCTGGCGGGAATTCACTTTGAGAACAGCACTTATGAACTCCGTTACCGATTCAATGTGACTGGATGCTGCACGTCCTCTATCTCTCCCTTCAATCAGACGTATCTCCGGCTTCCCAGACACGTGTCGCGGTGTTTACGTTACGTAGTTTTTTTTATTCTCTCTCGTCTCAAACTTCCACGTGCACAATGGATAACGTGACCAGTGTTTGTTGGGACAAAATTGGGACATCTTATATATTTATAATGTTAGAGCAAGAAATTCTTGCCAGCGAGTACGACTTGAAAGGTCTTACTCGAGGAAAATTGTTTGCTTACTGTACCGATGGTCGTAAGTTCGATCCCCGACGGATTTATTTGTCATCAATTTCTAAGCCCTATAAATACTGTCTCGGGTTGAGCCGCCCCTTATGACAAAATGGTACAGGCCTCGGGAGCGTCGGGCTTATCATCCGATTTTCTTAAGAAATCCGATTACCAAATCACCCGAAAAATATGCGTCGGATACTACAGCAGCGCCCACTTCAAGCACTCGGACTTTTGGACTGCTCTGGAGGCTGTCAGAAACCATATATGTTCCCAAGTGGACCTTCAGGTGCAGATATATCCAAGAACGAGAAATTAACAGTGGCAGCTGAGAGAACTAAGTTGCGGCAATTCGTGGTAACCATATGTTCCATATATGGAACGGATATGAAATATACCCTCGGTTGGTGTGGATTTTATCTATCCCCCGTAAAATGCGCGTCATAGTCTTTTTAATCAAAATCGATGGTAGACAAAAGTTGTTCAAAGAACACATCTCATACGAGTCCTCGTTAAAATAAATGATGCGTGAATACCAACTATGACGTTGGAGAATCAACACAACACATTTTACCTTATAAAATATGTAAAATGCTAAGTTCAATTGAATCAACAGATGATATTTCTTCACAACCATCTGTAGGTATTCTACTGTATGTGCTTGCGGCAAAAATATATAGTTTGATATCATAAATATCACAAAACCACAAAGAATACGTTAAAATATAAGACGTTTATTTTTTTTATTTTTTATTTAAAAATTGTTTTGTTTATCAGAAATATCTTTTTTTTTTACAAAAAATGTGCTTGGAGACAACAAGACAGGTTGTCATAAAACGGAATAGTTCCCTTCTGAACTGAACGTATGCTGACCTTAAGAATGTAGCGTGGGACGAGTGTTATTGAATTGTGACAAAGAAATAAAGGAGATTTTGCGCCTCTCACGCGTCAGTTAGAGCGATGCAGTGACAGCTATCAAACCTTGTTTAGTGTCATTTGTCAATTGTCATTGTGGAATCAGCTGATTGCGATTGTGTGTCATTGAAAGGTTCCAGAATCATTGTAATGTAAATAAAAGGTTATGAGATTTTTTTATAGGCATGGGCATATCGATACGATAAAAACGTATTTTTTTATATGTAATAATAAATTCGATTCAATTCGCTTATAGATCTATTTAATTATTATGTTAAATATATACATAAAATTGACTATATGCATGTAGTGTTACTTTCATATTTATGACACAGAAGGCACCAATAGAAGCCGAAATAAATATAGTGATCCGGTACGTTGTATATAAGAATACGCTAACGTTATAAGACTACATCTAGGAATTCACACGTTGTCATACATTTTTTAAGAGACTCATTGCGAATCGGTGGTTCATCTACTACATATTTTGATTAAACGGAAATGATAGACATCTTAAACGTATTCCATTAGTATTTAAATATAACACAATACACATCTAACAAGTGTGACTGACTATTTAAAGTGAATGATGGAACAAACGACATTTATTTCGGGTACACACATTATATGTTTACAGTATAGATATTATATTATAACTTGGTTAAAAATATATGAGTTATGTTGTCTCTTGACAAGTGATGTATTTAGGAAGGCTACGATTTAGTCTCCTAAACAGAGAATATATCTATCGTGATATATGTAAAAACAAGGCAAAGAAATACATATTTATTATTAAGAATATACATTTTGTAAAATTATTAATTTTAAGTCGAACCTGTGATATCAGGCATGATAAACAAGCGCTTTATCTTTAAAATCAAGGCCATTCCTCTTGACTTTCTGTGGGAATTTGTGCTATATGTTAAGCGGGATGCGAACCGCGGACCTTGGAAACCAACTATGCCCAGGTATTCATACCGCTCAGCCAACTGGGCCATTGCTATGACTAGACCGTTGAAAAAAAGAATTTTATGTATAGTATATGTATATTTAATTAATAATAATATTGTAATATAGGCAATGATCTATAAAAGTAGATTAGAATATTGAAATAATAAAAAAATATTCTAATAAAAATTTAAAAAATTCATATATACTGTATAATTAAATGCGAATGTTTGTAAAGATCATTGCATATAACTGATGATATATAAACACTTATTTGATTCGTTTAGACCTAGAGGACAAGACAAAATATATATATATATTGAAAAATAAAGATGAAATCCTAAATATCGCAGCTGTAGAACTTGTTCTAATTTCACATAGCTGCATTTAACAGTTAAGGAGGAATTTTTGTAACATAATAACCGACGACAGGTAGACTTAAAAAAAAACTGTAATGTAATTTTTTGTTATTTTAATACTACGTGTGTTGATGTTTTAATATAAGTAAGTACAATAAGAATCGTGTACATTTTATCCCAGTGACTTACTATTCGTAAATAATACAATGTAACACATAGCAACAACTATCTAATACACTCCGTTAAACACTTGGAAAACTTTATTCCAACGACGTTCAACGATAATAACTTTCCTAGGGGTCAAATTGCTGGCGTGTATAGCTCAATGGTCAAAGCTTCGCTTTGCAAGTCAAAGGTCGTGGGTTCGATCCTCGACGGAGATTTAAAAAAAGAATTTTGAATTGATTTCTGAGCTCTAAAATACCCGCGGTTGGTGTGAATTTGATCCCTCACCCGTAAAATGCCAGTTAAAGCCTATTAATTAAAATTGGTGGTAGTCGAAAGTCGTCCCGTGAAGACCACCGATTCATAGTAAATTGCATTAATAATAAGGATGCTGCGTGAATCTCGGGCTGTATTATATGACGTTGGCGTATCAACACTCCACATGCAACACTTAGCCATGTGCATCATGGTAAGCGTCATAGAATTCCACAGAGACATCAGCATCACTATCACCATCTGTCGGTATTCTCCTGTATGTGTTTATTTATAAAATAAAATAAACTTGAAATGTATTTGTTACGTGTTGAGCTCCAGGATTGAGTCTTCCAACGAATGAAACTTTCTTTGAGGTCAATTCCCCAAAGTCGTGAAGCGCCCTTCCGTCCATAAGTTACGTCTAAATTTATCACGAGTTGTAATTACAGGCCCTTTGTGGAGTTGTCAGGGATCGTGCTCACAATCCACGCTGATTGTTCCCTCGGTACATTTCTAAAGAAAGCTCACCTTTGTTGCACCTTATTTAATTGCCACGCCTCTTGTACAACGCACAATTGACAGGAATCGATCTGATCAGGCCAGCATTCAGGTGAAAGTGCTTTTAATTAAATTCGCTTGAATTGCGTAGGAACATGAACCTGAGATGATTTTTATAATACTCATTGGATATATATAATCGTATTTTTCGGCAAAAATATGGTTTTATTATCCTTTAAGTCTGCCCAACTGATCGAGACGACGTCGATGGCGTTACTTCTGGCCATCATCAGGTCTTCCTGGTTTTAGCTACTCGGACACAGCGCACACTCCAGAAGGTTTGACAGGGTTTTATTAACGGCCTAGGCCAATACATACGGTTTTAAAATAGAAAATGCCATAAATCAATGTCCTCAGTCAAATATAATCTAAGACTCATTTGATTATTAAATATATTAAATTATACTTAAAATTCGTCAGTATTTTTCCGTCTTTTTTGGTTAAGCATTATGTTTCATAGGCAAACATATGTTTTTTATTATTAAATCGCATACAAGAGAGCATAACTGATCGAGACCGGTGGGTTCTATGAGACTCCATCAGGATGTGCCAGAAACATGTGTTGTGAACCGCGACCAGGTTAACGTAATTTCCTGCAAGTATATCGTTGATATCATATTGATATAGCTCTTTTAGGGTGATGTCGAAAAGCCTCGAAAAACGATATTTTGTCTCTTATTTTTATTCGCTCGCCTGACACGCACATCTAGTAATGTTAGTTTTTAATTATATAAAACTAGGCGTTTGCATACGCCATTTTATTTGTTGTGACAGTTTCTGCATTTCATGTTGGTGCAATTGTCATCTTTAATTTGATTTTTTGCCGTGATTGTCTTGGCGGCGCTGGATGTCACAGTGTTCCGGCAGTTGTCAGTTAACTTTCGTCCGTCAGGCGAACGCCATACCGGCCGATCGTGCTTCAAAAAATAAGTTTTTGTGTTGTAAATCTGCTCCTGCATCCTTCCTCCACGCGGCCACGTGACGAACCCGTGACTTGTCGTCTATTTTAAAGACGGGGGATGTCGTTATTGATGTCATTAAATAGATAAATATTCCGTACATTTTTTTAACATGTATATCACTATATACTTTTTAATCACTTGCTGGAAGACCGCAGTGTCGCCTTTAATGAAGGCTTCAAAGATTTAAAAAAAATATAAATTAATATGTAATAAAACATAATAGCTTTCATTTGTTAATTTATCAATAAAATTAACTTAAAAAAATAATTAGCTAAAACCTAACCAAAACCAAACCTTAACGTTACTAAAACTATATACAAAATAACGAGATTTTGTGGCATCTATGCCCTTTTTATTTACGGTGTTTATATCTCCTGATGCAAGATTTTGTTGCTGCAAACCAATCCACCTGATTGATACTACGAAGAAGAAGATATATCCTGAATGCTGCCCATAACCTTATCCCGAGTAGTCCAGATAGTTACCCACCCGGGTAATGACACGTTATGGTGGTTTTTACTGTTAGACTGAACCAAGACGCTCTTGTAGAACATCCCAGGCAATTAACCTGAGAATCTCAGTCCAAGTTCATTAAGTACGCCCAATTAAGGGCTCCGAATTTCGAGCACAATTGAGAGAGAGCGCTAAAGACCCGTAAGTCTTGTGTACCGTCTCGTATTACTCTGTGTAATCTATTTTATTAAAAAGCACTCATTTTCTGACACCTTGTTTTATCAGCTAACAAGCTTAATTAACATCGCGTACTCTTGATACATTATACAGCTTGATAAGGTAATTAATTTATTGTACTATCATTATACTTATTTTATATTTTGAAGTCTCGAATGACTACATCGATTAACAAGATTTAAAATACGAGTAAGATTTTATGTTTTCATCAAAAATTTCTTGTGCTTTGTTGATTATCAAACATTTTCTTTTGAATATAATGCATTTCACTATTTCGACCAAGAATAAGTCATTTTTAATATTCATCATTCTTTCAGTAGTAATGTTCCTTGAATGAGTTTATTTTCAAGCCAGCGTAACAAATACGCATCTTATTAAAAAAAAGTTGCTACTCTAAACAAGCACTGCAATATTTTCGATCCATGTAACCTGTTGTGTTAATGTTGTATTGGACTGTTTAGGAAATTATTTGCGTAAACAAACGCTTTTGATTTATTACCACATAAATAATTTAATTTATGAGCTAGCCATCAAACTTATTTAAGAATCAACAAGTTTACATCAGATTTTTTTTAAATACCTGTCTTACGTTTATAATTTCTCACATATAAAAGACTAACGTATCGTTGGGCTAATGATTATAATAAGGCTTACGTCCTCTCTGGACACGATAGACATATCGTCCAATAAGGTATCAGATGATGTATTCAAGCTACCTACAAAATATGGTCCTTGAAATAGAAAAAAGAGCCACCTAAATGTGAATATCTTTTGTGTTATGTTATTAATATTTTAAGTTTTTGATATTTAAAACAAGTAAGGAAATATATTACATTCTTTATGATGATATCTTTGATACATTAGATTTACTTGATATCGTCATCAGTTTTTTATTTTTCTTCATGTATTTAGATGCAAAATACTACGTAATAAAAACCATCGTAAATGCTCAAACAAAGCCTTTTGATTTATGGTATCTTTTGTTGGGCCATCAAAAGTAAGCTAAAAAGTTTCAATCTGCAGTTTAAATAAATTACTTTTGTAAGCACTTGTTAACGTTTTCAATTATTCGCTAAGGCAACATTAAAACTAAAGCTCGTTAAACTGTTAAGTTGTTGAGTCAAACAATGAAGCGACGAGGGTGAGAGGAAATATAAACAATTCGGGCCCTCGGCCATTATTAAGCATTATGTCCAAATGAGACACTTTGATAAATCTCGAACGTGTAGTCGCAGGGGAGTCTAAGACAATAATACACAGTTAAAAATGATTTTTTCTTCTTCAAATATCCGATCCATATTTGGAACATACTTGTATGATCACTACAAATTGCCGCCATTACATTCTGTACAAAAACATTGTTAACGCCTTCTTTCACGACATTTCGACCTGAAGGTCCACCTGGGGTCGAAACCATATTTGGTTCCCGACTTGGATTAGGGATCTTTTTTGGATCATTTGATCTTAAAGAACGGCACGATAAAATTAACAACAAGCGGTTAGTAAGGTGGAAACCGTCTATGTTTTGGTCCGCGTTAAGTGTTGCTTAACTTCGACGATCTAACAATGTGTTATTGTTGTTCGTTACATTAGATTACTTATTATTGATTATACTATTGATATTAAAATGTATTTTTTAATTCATAAAAATCGAAGACCAAAAAGAAGGACGTCAATAAATATTGAAGCCATATTTTGTATATAAATAACACCATGTATAACAGTTATTTTAGATCTCAATTAATCAGATAAAATGAAAGGATGAAAGTATTTTTCAAACAACATACTCGTACATTACCCCTTAGTTAATGTTCACTAGCAAATATGATGTGTATTACTTGTATTGCATCCTTGTTCTGTTGACAAGAATTTCTGAAGACATTATGAATTGAAAAAAGACTTTTCCAATATACCGAATTGTGATTTTAATTAAATCGTGGAATTTTAAACGAAAAAACTATTTTGATTTTCACATTGTACTTTACTTATATAAAACGCTGTATTTATATATTTTGGTATGAAAAATACATGTAATTGGGCCAAATTAAGAAGATAAGAGTCGCGGTCTATGGGCCAACATTTGAATCCTCTGGAGCCGTCTAATCAGTGAGATCGACGCGGAGTTTCTGCTTAAGTGTTATTTATATGGGAAATTTACAAACCAACTACGTGTGTACTATATTATCATTCATTGTCATAGCTTTTCACACGAATATTATGTTTATTTTATTACAATCACAATGGTTTTTAATTTGCTAAGCCGCATTAGTGAGCTGTACTTAAATCTGATATTTATATTATTAGCGTTCTATGGAAACATATATTAAGTAAGTTAAAGATGCCGCCACACATTGCTATGATTTAAGCTTTATTTGAATATATCTGGGCAGATTAAACACCTTGCGGTAATCGATCACAACATTCCTTGCGGTAGAAGTGACAGAAATTAGCCTAGACTTAAAAACTCAACTATCCCAAATCATATCTACACCAAAAGCTCTTAAAAATATATTATTTTTGACTCTTTATTAACAGAGCCTGGGGAATAAAAAAGAGGAAGCTGCAGTATCCAAAGCATATTTGGGCTTAAGAATCAAATAGTCCAGCCGCTTGGAGCTTCGGGTTTATCATCTGATCTCTTTAAAATAAATTAATCAACAATTCTCCAAAGACGTCTTAATTAAAAGTGCTTGTCTTCGCGCCCCTGGGTTGTCATCGAAATTGTAAAGTTCAGTGAAGTTTCGGGTATAGAGATAACTTGACACTACGCGAAGATAATGGCAGGTGAGAGAAGTGTGTTGCGACAATTTGAGATCGTACGATCCACCTACAAAAATATACATTCGAACCCGGGGCTTTTTGTATGACATTTAAGGTTCAGTTTGGGTGACTGTTGATACACTTTTAAACTAGTCTATGAGTAACATTTAATGTTACTGAAAATGCTGAAAATCGTACTTTTAATATATTTTCCTAAGCACACGAGTTCAACGTCCTGAATATATAAGCGTATTAATTATACTCCTTATCCTAAGATAATATTCTTTAGAGGCGAAATGTAGTTTATACCTGGCAATATTATCCTGGCGGAAATGACAACATTCAGGAATAAACCCACGCGTCAACCAGAACAAAATAGATCCTAAACACATACTGTAAGCATTGTATCCACTGTTAAATTCCCTTATAAGGAAAACCGTTTAAGCTTGAGCTAATATTAGCATAAGGTGAATCGCAACATTATTGTAGGAATACGTATAAACGTCAGAGCTACACCAAATAAATTATAGTAAAATCGAGTAATTTCACTTAAATCAGGTTCTCCTTATGTACTCGTATGCTTAAAATGCTCTGATAAAAAGAAGGTATGAGAATATTGGACCCAATATGACATAGTCTTAAAAGACTCTACTATACAATACTGAAATACTTTTTATTTATAATATTTTTTAATTGTCCTTTATAACCATTTGATCAAGGATTACTACTCCACACGTTCAGGATGTTTTCCCGGTTTTATTGAGACGTAAGCGATCCTCCACCAGTGATTTAGTGTTGCCATAACTCATATTGAGTCCTCCGGCATATCGCGCTCGCGTAATGAAAGATTTTAATCGCGGAATACGTCTTTTATATTTATTGCTCATCTGGCAACTCTTTACCGATCGACATCCTCACCAAAAGCTCTTTCATCGGAACGATACGAGTTTTATAATATTTATGGGTCATGTAATACGTTGCTAAAGTGTTTTCTTCTTTTTTGTCGTTACAGTGGCTGTTGAGTATTGTGGTTTCTGGAAGTACCTCAACATTTTTTATATTCCTAAAATTCTTAGGCTATACACATCGATGCTTAAAAAATACTTTATAATATATATTTTTTGGCTGAAATAAAAATTTACCCTGACTCTTACAGCTGTATGCAAAACATTCCTTAGAGTAACCAACACAACACCCGTATTTAGAGACATCAATGAAGGTGCTTTAGAATGATTTAATTAACGAAGCCTTAGTCGTTGACTTACCTCAAGTCTGTAAGAAACGTCTTTGCATATGAGTCTTAGCTACTTTTCTGGCAATTACCTAAAGTAGCTTATGTACCATGAAATGTCACCTTCATACCTATAGACTATCTCAGCCCTATCTGGCATGCAGACTTTGTAGCAACTTAAGATAATTTTTGACCTTCACTAATAATAATTTTATTTTTGTGAGTAAATCAATCATTATTTTTTATTTCTTTTTAACCCGTGGTATTGGCCATTATCTATTTCACGGTTTCATTCTTTTTAACACTTATTTAAAGTTGACAAAATAGTTGCACCCACATAGGGGTTGGGGTCTTTTTATAGGTTGTTGTAGCATATCTATCGTTGGACATAAAATATATAACTTGCATCTCACTTTGTAATATCTGAACGTTTTACATATTAAATACATGTCTCACAAAACACCAACACAAATAAAATCCTCCTATAAGGTAGCAAACTACGAGTATCCAGACTTAATATAATAGAATACGTTTTGTAATTTATGGTCTTATAAAAGACCAAAGTAAGTAAAGATAGTTTTGTTTATGTTCCTTGGTGCTACTGCTTCCCAGTTGGATCATAAGACCACCACTATGCATGTAACATCACAAACAGACCCGACTTTTTTTAAATTTTTTATTTTTATTTGGAATTTACACAAATTACAAATGTTAGTTTATTGCCTTCATAAATAATGAAATAATATAAATCAATACAAACAACAAACACAAAAAATAAGTTCTTATTCTTATTCATGTCGCCTTGTACCTGCGCTCCTTGGGAGCACTTACCAAGGCAATGTTTTTAGAGTACATTCTCGTTATACAAGTAACTGGTTTTGGTGAGCAACACCACACATGGGTGTAAAAGTTAGTAGTTGAGACGTTAAAATTTGGACTTTTAGACTTCTTCGCCGAAGGTCGCCGCGAATACAGAAAATGCATGGTAGTTGGGCTCCGTAGATATGAGATCGATATATCCAACCGGTCCAGACTTCTGTTGGATTACGCTAAGGAGCCTTTGCCTCGCTAAATCTAATATTGGACAATGCCACAGAACGTGTTCAGCGTCCTGCAAGGGGCTGCCGCATGGGCAGTCTGGACTATCAACGAGGCTAAGCTTGGAGTGGAATATATTAGTATTCGAGGCATTAATATTCCCAAGACGCATAATCTCTGTGATGTGATGATGATGACACTCACCTGCTTCTCTCTAATGTAACACCAAGATCATAACAATAGAAATATAAAAAAGGAATTTAATTCAAGCGCATGTATAATCTGACCATATTCGTACAATTTAAAATTAAATATACATTTGAATTGAGTTCTCGATTTCAAATGATGAATAAAAATTCCTTATATCGTGTACTTTCCTGGGGTCTTAATAATCCCAGCCCGTATTGGCTTATTCCTTTTTCTTTCGGCTAAGTGCTGAAAAAGGATCATAACCCTAAAAAAATACCTTCTTAAATACTCCGTAATAAACACATATCATTCCTCGCCGCATTTTGTGCCTAAATGAGCACGATAATGCTCATCCGATTAACCCTTCGACAACCTTAAATTTATGCATAATTAAATCCTTTTAATACCCCATTCAATTTAAGTGCCATTAAATTCTACTTAATTTATAATTTAATTTGTGATAGATTATTTTAATGACGAAAATACCCAATTTGCTAAAATGGCCAAGCAAAAAAATGTTTCATAATTAACATAACTTTTTTTACATTAACGTTTCTTGTAGTATGTTTAATGATCTATATTTGAAATAATAAAAATTCTCATGATTTCCAATCTATTTCGTTCTGTTCTCTTGGAGGATATATTTTAGCAGCCAATTTTATTTTCTTATAATTTTTCACCTTCAAAAAGTTGATTACCGAAAAGAAAATTCTTCACTTCCAATTATTCGCTTTCAAAATTTTTGTATATGCGATTATTGTACGTAATGCTTTTAAAATAAAATGTATTTATTTTCTATTTTCTAGATGTCAAATTTCATAATTGTATTTATGGTCAGAACTGTCATTTAAACATAATAAAATAATTTCTTATAATATTAAATCATATTTAATCTAATAATTTGATTTGTAAAATATTGAGTTGTGATATTCTCTTTCAAATAAAATTCAATAACATTCAAATTGTATCAGGGCGACAAGAGGAAAACTGAGGCTTAAAATATTGTATTTAGTAATGCGCTGGTTTTAGTCAAATGCATGAAACATAGCAGAAAATACTATTGAATATAATTTACTTAACATGTATTAGGGCATCATGAATGAAGATGAGTTCATATATATTTTATTTTTAAATTCATATTTTTTTTAGTTTATGTTACAGCCAAATACTACATAAACTAAACATAGCAAAATATACTGTTGAATAGCTTTTATTTAAAATGTGTCAGGGCGTCATGAGTTAAGCAGGGGTTACTTTGATATTCTCATACAGTCTGCTCATTTATTCATGCGCTGCTTCTAGTTAAACGCCAATAATTCAAGCACAAGCCGCCCGATATGTTTATCCTGGAGCTCAAGGATCGGATTTATGAAGAACACCCTCAACTTGGATACAGAGACGTAACATTAACCATGTATTATCAAAATATATAGGATATAGGAAACCAGCTGCACAATAAAATAATGTTACATATATACATATAATAAATAGATAATAAAACATATATATTTTAAGGGGCTTAGCTAACTAGTAAGTTACAAGATTTTGTTATCCCGGGTTGCTCGAACTGAATTTTGCGGTACGCTACCCCTTAGGATAATATGGATCAGGCCTCAAGAGCATCGGATTAGTCACTTGGACTCCTTAAAAATTCCGATTGCAAATTATCATAACTTGCCAAAGATTTTGTGGCGGCAGCTTGTAACGATCACATGATTGTGGGAAAGCAGATATGGAAATGAAGAATGATATTTTACTTCGTTTTAATTTGGCTCACATAAGGCAAATGTTATTCAAAAGCTTCTTTAAAAAATCATATTAAAAAATATGCTTCTTTTTTTACATTATAACTTAAAAAAGGTAGAAAAAAATTCGCGCGTGCGGTACACGCAAAATTAAACCAAAAGAAGATAAAAAAAAGAAAGATGTACATTCCATTTAAATGACTTCGTAGTTTTCACGTTCATATTTGGTATTGTGGATTTTGGGATATTGGGTTGACCGTGTGTGGCGAATTTAGTTGCATCAATATTTCAACCGCCATTGCAGGGATCATATTCAGGGTTGACGACAAAATCGTCGACCGTCGGCATCGTTAATTGCGCGCGTTATTCATATTACATCCTTGATGTAGTTTAACAGCAAGGGACCGTCAGAACCAAGCAACAAGAATGTCCTCCCTAGAAGTACAATATACTCTCAGACGACAACACAGAACACGTCTTCTGTTTTCATATATAATGCACGATATAATAATAATAATAATAAAGTTTTTATTCCAGCAGGATTGGGTGGGTTGTGCAATACCCAATCTGCCATATTTTTAAATACATAGCATTGAACAAAGTTTGAATTAAGTGAAGATAAAATAAAAATAAAAATAAAATAAAATAGTATTTCATGGTGGTTGCTGCACCATCTCCATCCATCGATGGCTCAGGGAGGAGTTGAGCCATTCAGAAGCAGCCAGGATGATGATATTGTTGGACCTCCTTATCCTGCTCCAGAAGCCGGCAACACGGTGTCGCAATAATGCTGGAAATGAATGGACTCCGCCCTCCACAAACATGTCAGATGCGCTACAAAATCTAGGGAGTTGCATAAGTTGGCGGTATGAGTTATTATACGCAACTTTGAGCTTCTACCACTCTCGTTTAGGATAGTTAGACCAGAGTTCTGAGGTATATAGTGCCATACAGTGTGCTTTGAATAGCACTTTTCTGACAGCATTACTACAATGGTAGAACCTCCGAGAAAGCATACCGCTCCGAACGCTTATTGCTCTTCTTTGCCGCTCTATGTCTTCAATGTCACGTAGATCATCTGTGAGGATGTGGCCCAAGTATTTTATTGAAGACACTGTCGCTAGATCCCTGCCCTCAAGACTCACTGTGGGTATGATCAGTGGTTCATTATTGTGTTTGAAGACACAAACGACTGATTTTGTTAAAAATGTCTTACGGTCTTCTGTATGCCAGGATCTCATGGAGAGATATTACAAGAAGAGAACCTTTTTAGGTTCCAGGATATATCAACTGTTTGAAGAGTATACATCTAAGGCCTGACGAAAAATTGTGATAAGGTGGACGCCACTGCACCATCTGTCGGCTTCCTGGCCCCTCGCCGCCCCATAAAGCTCTCTCGGTGCGTGTAATGTATGACCCACATCGGTCCGCACGTGACTGATGAGGTCATTAGGATTAATAATTTAATCTTCGGGACAAGAGCACGTTACCTGAGGATGCTGAGCGCATTTATATCGACTCTTCACGTTGATCATGCGAGAGAGAATACATCCAGATGGTGAATAGAAAACCTCACATACGGGTTATAAAACGATTTTTTAAATCAAAATTTGCACCACACACTCAGTAGTCGAAATATGGTTTACTAATTGATATACAAAGAAAAATTATTTTTTATAAGTGATAACTGCTACACATTTTAACTATTACGTTTTATCAACGGTTTATTTTATTTATTGCATTTTAGACTTTTTATTATATTTAATTGTATTTATCATTATTATTTATTTAATAAAACGTTATACAAATCGCTTAGTACAGGCTTTCATCGAATGGAGTCCTTGCAGAATGCAAGGAATACAAAACGTTATATTTTATTTATTCGCATCGTAGATAATGCGAAATAAAATTATTTTTAAATTGACAAATTGAACATTAAGTAAAAATATTTAATCTTCCTATAACGACTTTTATAATTTTTTTTTTTCATGTTTATATTTTTTAAATTTAATCATTTTTTTATATCTAGTTTAAACGTTTATTTTCGACCTCCAAAGAAGATGCCATTTTCAGTCATACTAAAAAAATACGCAATTTTAAAAATTTTATAGTATTGTGCTAAATGCCAAGACCAAATATTACTATAAAGTATAATCATATTTTCACATTATGTTTAGTTTCAAATCAATGTTTCTCCTTTAATATTACCCACTTATATTTTAGTACATATTTAGCAACACGCACGCTGCCATGAAGATTACTTATTTTCATTAAAAGCATAATTCAATACATTGGTATTGTATAGAAAAGCCTACGCAATTCCTTATTAAGTCATTCAAAAAAGTGATTTTAATGAGTTAGTTACCCCATCAAGAAACCTTTACACATTATTGCCCGACCCCCTACTGTTATTTATAATGATGTTTTATCGCTGTGACACATCTATGACAAAACTTGTCTTTAACAGAAAGTGAATATTCAATTTATAACACTAATAGTCAACTCCCAAGGAAAAAAAAACAAAAATAAATCACGATTCCGATACAAATCTTAATTGGCTTTATCTCTGTGTTAAACGCTTCTATTTACGTTGATTATATAATGAATATAATCAGGAGTAGTAATTTATCTTGTAGGCGGTTTTATGAATTAACAATTGACGTGTTCTTATCAGGAAGTAGGTAGAGTAGGTACCTGCTGGGTTAATGAATTTTATTATTGATATAAAATATGATTAAAACACTAGATTAACACCTTTATCTGACATCTAAAATAAAGATGTTTTAATTGATGAATAAAAATATCTTATACGAATACTTATACTAATAAATATCAATTAATCAATTAATTTTACGCGACAAAGATACAACCATTAGCAATTTCTATTATTAACGATTTGGGATATTTTGTATCTAGGAATAAACATTCAGATACATATTTCAAGTATCCGAAAAATTAAATGAAATACGTATTTATAGAAAAACCGCTAGATAATAAATAATGCATGGAAATATTTTGTGAATGTTATCTAATATGCAGTATGATACCAGCATGATACCTGACTCTTTAATTTTTTTATGTAAGCTCATACAGGAGAATACCGACAGATGGTGATAGTAATTCTAAAGTCTCATCTGTGGAATTCTATGATGCTTTCCATGTTGCATATGTCTAAGCGCTCCATGTGGAGTGTTGGTCCGCCAACGTCATAGACTACAGCCCGAGATTCACGCATCATCCTTTATTATTACAGGAATTTACTATGAATGGGTGGTTTTCACGGGACGACTTTTGTATACCATCAACTTTGATTAATAGGTCATGGACTGGCATTTTACAGGCGAGGGATCAAATTCACACAAACCTATTAAACCTACTAAACAAATTATTTCAGAACTCAGAAATCGATAAAAAAAAAAATTTTTAATCTCCGTCGGGGATTGACCCACGATCTTTGGATTGCAAAGCAAACGATTTAACCATTGAGCTACACCCACCAGTATATTTACTAGATTACAGGGTTATTTTAAATAGTTAAGCTACTTAAAATCATTAAAAGTAGGTAAAAGCTTAGTTAAAAGGAGCAAAGGTGTGAATCATAAAATATTCTAATAAATATCAATTATTCAGGAAAATACTGAAGGATCGCGCTATACTTTAATGAGCAAAGATGAGCTAATTAGTTTCACATTAAAATATGAAATGTAATTAGGCAGTGAAAATGATATATTTTATAATTTACATAAGTTAGTTAAATATTGATTTATTAATTTGTATGTATTCCTCAGACATTCAAATATATCCCCTTGTCATTAATTCACCTTTTTTTTTTAACTAGCTAATTTAAGCTCAAAATACCTATATTAGTATTGCTGCACTAAGAAAGTATACTTTAAGTGTTTTCAAATATATATCTTTATGAATACTTAAACAAATTGTAAGTTGTTCTCAAAAAATATGTCAAATATTGAAATCGTAAATTAATTCACGCTGTATTTCACAATAACTTTTATAATTATATGCATTGATAAAAAACTAGCCATTGTTATTTTTAACAGTTTTATCTTAAAATATGTAGGAACTTATTTGTAGCTCTCTAGTTCAATTATTAATGCGTGTAAACACAAGTGCATCAGTGTTACTGGTTATTCCTTTTATGTTACATTGCCACACCGAAATGGTAGCAATACCGCGTTCACAGTTACATATTCCAACAACGGGCAGTTGTTTGGGATAACCTCCTAAATCCTCAACACTCTTGAATAACAGTTAATTATCGAGAAAGCGGCTGCTTTAGTGGTTGATGATAACTGTAGGTTTAACCCGTGGTACATATTATATCAGGCTTGAAGGAATACCTCGAACCCAGAACCGAAGATAAAGTCAGACTCCACGACTATCGTAAATTCGTTCATCCGACGAAGGTGTTTTCAACGCACTGATTAAACGGGTCCTACCTGGTTGATAAACTTGATGCTGACCTTAATTTGGAAGATGTAGCGAGGACACGCAACACATTCGCGAGAGACGATCGAGAAGATCTGCGTACGTGCGAAATCATGAGAAAATGACTCTACAATCTTAAGATTGCCAATAACGTTTTGCAAGTTTACTTTTAAATCCTTTCACTGATACACAAATAACCCATATTACCCAGGATTTAAAGTTTAATCAAATGGTATCTTTGAATACACGATATTGACTTTAACTCTATTTGCAATGCTTTGTAAAGTATTGGTAAAGAACATAGGTACAAATTTACAGGCCAAAAACTCGTTGCAGACCATTGTTTTTGGCAAAACTTTGAGTTGTGGAGCTGAACTGGAAATGTGGCAAGAACTAAGCCAGTTAAATAACTTTAATTATTATTTTCATTGTCTTTGCATCACAAATAAAGAATGAATATAGATAATAATATAATATCAAAGTGCTTACATTTTCTGGGTCCTAATTTAGGCTACTGTCACACGATTGGTCTCGCCTGCTTTCTTATACAAGGATACGTAATTCAAAGCGTAAGTACTCGTAAATTCTCCAGCTATTTCATTAATATTTAGTGTAAGAAGTTTTATTTGCTTTCTGGAGAGAGATTTTTTCGGTTTCATTTCGGAGCTACCATTTTGTGTTTACACGGTGTAATTTGAATATTAAAATGCGGTTTATTTAAATTTCTTACAACAAATTCGACTTTTTTTATGTAAGCGCATTCGGTATAACACCAACGCATCTACTGCTTGTATAACACGACATTACAAGGGTTGTTATCCATAATATATAAGACAGACCTTTATTAAGTAAACTAAGCCTAGGAAATACGTATATTCAATCGCTTCTATCGAAGTAAGCACTGCTTAAAATATTTTTTCAATTCATTTCATCTACACCTAAGCACTGCCACACATGTAAATCTATTTAAAATGGTTATTTAATGTAAGTTTTTAAACTACTTATTTAAATACCCCTTATTTTATTCTTACAGCATATGTGTTTCCTCCTTCATATAATTTATCACTTAAAGTAGCAGTTATTAAATTTGAAATTAATGAAGTGATACTTAACTGCACGCGTCATAATCAATTGCGGTTAACAATAAATAATGCAAGAATAATTCAAATGAGAGCAGCAAAAATTATCTTCAAAAAATTTCAGAAAAAAGTACTTTAAATAAATTCTAAGTAGGTCAATAAAAGAAAAATAGCAGATTGTGGTGTTGTTGAATTGTAGCAGTTATATGATAGATCTATGGAACGGATATAAGAAATAAAATATGTTTCGAAATGGAAGAGGATATGCCATAAAGGGACGAAGTATATTTTTACTGTTCTCGTTCCTTACTCTCGGAGTATCCTATATGGATAATATATAAGTGGGCGTTTGAAGAATTCTTAAGTTCGTTTCTGGTTCATAGGCTCTCCTGGGACAGGTAAACTAACTACACGCGCTACGCCAGATTAAGTTACAATGCCGAGTTATTGGTACGGGCAGGTGAGATAAGAATGCGGTGATTGGAAATGGCCGGGGAAATGATTGAGAAGGGGAAAGGGAACATTACGATCGGAGATAATGAACGTGAAATAAATTTCTGGCTCAAATTACTTATTTATTTGAAGTGAGAAAAACACACAAAAAAGCTCCAAAGCTCTAAACCTCCAAAGCTCCAATCTTCACTGTTATCGAATACCAAAGCCACCATAATTTTATTGTATTTTTATTGTGGGGAATACCTATGCAGAGATATTTGAATACTCGTTGGATATATTCGAATAAAATGTATATATTTTTATATTAATGGAGTAAAATATATACCGTTGCATTAAAACTTCGTAATTTTATCCATAGTAGAAACAGTATATTTTAATATACTCTTAATAATAAAATAATGTAAAAAAATGTAAATAATATTGTTATTTATAAATATATTCAACCTTTCTATAATGTTTTCATAATATCGGATGATGCCTAGACCATTTAGTCTTAAGAGCCGATTCAACCCAAAAACAATAACATACAGGTAGAAAGGATAGTTTTATGATCATCATCAGCCTGTGTCCGTCCACTGTTGAACGTAGGCCTCCCGCACGAGTCTCCATCCTCTTCGATCCTCCGCCTTCCGCATCCAGGTCACTCCCGCTATTCTTCTTATGTCGTCAGTCCATCTTGCAGGGGATCGGCCAATGCTTCGTTTGCCAGTTCTTGGGCGCCATTCCAATACTTTTCTTCCCCATCGACCGTCGTCTCTTCGACAGATATGTCCTGCGTATTTCCTCGTTTCGGATTCTATCTTTTAGCGACACTCCGAGCATGGATTTCTCCATAGCACGCTGAGTGACCTTTATTTTATGGGTAAGACTTGCTGTCAGATTCCACGTCTCTGCGCCATAAGTTAGTCACAGGGAGGACGCATTGGTTAAACGCCTTAGTTTTAAGCATTGCGGAATTTTCGCTTTAAGAATGTACTTTAGTTTTCCAAATGCTGCCCATCCCAGTTGTATGCGCCTGTCGATTTCTTTTGAGAAGTTATTTCGCCCTAGTTGTATTACTTGTCCCAGATAGGTATAGTCGTTAACAACCTCTATTTCTGTTCCTCCAATGGAAATACAGAAATATGACTATTAATCATGGCTTTTGTTTTATCCATGTTCATTTTCAGACCAATTTTGTTCGACGCTTCATTGAGGTCGTAGAGCATGTCTTGGAGCTTGTTAGGTGATTCGGCTATTAGCACTATGTCATCTGCAAATCGGAGGTGAGAAATGTACTCTCCGTTAATATTTATTCCACATTAAAAAAAAAATGTGGAGTTTTATGATAAATCACTGCAAATATTACTTACTTTACTCTAATTTCAATGAAATATTGTTATTTTTTTATTTTCTCATCACTTCAGTCCTGTCCCCGTCTCTTCTTCTTTCGACTCTCTCTTATCAATAAATGAATTATGTTAAAAATGTACAACATTATGTACAATTTATGAAGCGTAAAGTGGACACGAAACTGCGGTCTCAATTATGTGATTGACATAAACTAAACTTATTCATCTTAAAACAAGGTAAATTATTAATAAAACAATTGACTATTTATTACTCTTTCTTTGTCGTCTGACGGTATTCTCTTGTACTTAGTATATGCTGAAGTAATTATATGTTACATAAATAAACAATTCACTTGAATTAGATCAAACATTATTAAGTGGACGACGATCTTCGTATGCATTTTAGGTGCATCGTAATGCGACTCGTGCACTCTTGGTGATGAATCGAGGCGATAATTTTCCTGCGGTTCAGCAATAAGCGAACATCCAGCCTCCTTGTAATCCGGCCTTTGTATGGAGCTTACATAGCGCTCGGTAAAGGACCATTATTGTATGAACGCCCACTGAAGGTTTCTAAGTCCTCCACCCCGGACAATAATCATGATATTTGAGATCGAAATGCACTCAACGATCGAGTGTAAGTCCATTTTTAAGGATTGATATATACGCGTAATAAATATGTAATCCAGATACAGAAAAGGAACAATCTATTGAAGTAGACGATATTAGACCACATCGTAACTTTAATGTAGTGTTAATTTTATTTCATTCAGTCCTGAGAATGAAAGTTTCAAGATATGGTAGCAAAATTACTTTATAAGATCTTACTAGCCTAATTTTTACTAATAACCTAGACTAGCGTACATGGAAATCAGATTACTTTAAGTTACCCCTCAACAAGTGAAGGATTGTTTAAAAGCTACGAGTTAGTCGAAACTGCAGTCTCCTAATAGATAACTTATCTTACGTGATCCATGTACAAACAAGGTAAATAAATAAATATTTATAATATCACATTTAAATTCCTGCGTCATGTAACTAGCTGTTCCTTCTAGGACTTATTGTCCAACAGACAGACCATCGATGTTTCCATCCATATACTCGTATAATATAAAGGTTGAATCTATTTCGTCGTTAACGTTTATGTCGCTGATACGAAGAAGAAAAAAATATTATATTGTTATTGATATATTAAATGCTGTGCGCATGCGATTCGAGAGAGTCGCGTCGTAAAGCAAGAAAGTTGAATAAAAATTCCCGAAAGCCACTCCATTCAACGAATTATCGAGAAAAATGCCTATGATTAGGATCGATGGTGATGCGCTTGAAGACATCGAATTCTCGGCTACGTACATAAACTCATAATGCGTCATGAAGAGATACTGCTGACGATGAGATGGATTCTGCCCCGAGATATTGTATCGGTGAGATCGTTTGATTGGTGGAAATCGTAAAAAATAATCAGATGCATTCAGATATTATTCTCGGATGCATACCGAATCATGGCCCGGAGAGTGAATCCGGTCGGTCTTTGGACGCTGCACGCGGCGATTTATGTAAAATTTAATTATCTCTAAATACCTGAATCTTGTATTGAAGTTACAATATAAGCAACGAGAAGCCGCCAACTGAGCAAGCGCCTCGGAATATTTATATTTATTCACCTGTACATGTTTAAAGTCTGAATATATATTTTGATTTGTTGTGATAATCGTTTTAAAGATTTCTAATAATCAACTAATTGCGATGCACGTAGATAATGGTTATATAAGATATGCTGATGATTTAAATTCTGCATTCAACGGGCGTAGTCAATTTGTTTAATATTATTTAATTTATAATTTATTAAAGTTTTTTTTTTATATGTAAACACATACAGCAGAATACCGACAGATAGTAATTCTGAAGTTTCATCTGTGGTATTCTATGGCGCTTGCCATGCGACATATGGCTAAACACTGCATGTGGTGTGTTGATCCGCCAACGTCATAGACTACAGCCCGGCATTCACGCATCATCCTTATTATTACAGGAATTAACGGGTGTATTAATGGGTAGTCTTCACGGGACGACTTTCACCTAACACCAATTTTAATGAATAGGCTATGATTGGCATTTAACGGGTGAGAGATCAAATTCACACCAACCGGAGTTCAATTTAACTGAAGCTCAGAAAACTGCGATTAAAAATATCTGGAACCATGGTCAGACGTTCAGTCGGTTTACTATTTTTTTTACAATACGCTCTAATTGACCCCATCTGTACCTATTCATGACACGGTTGTCGCATGTCAACTTAAAACGACGTTTTACAGTTCATTATCTTACATCACAGGCAGGTTTTGAAATACTTTTTCATAATACGCAACTGTATTTAAATTGAGTTAAAATAAATAAGTACAAAAATGGAAAAAAGGCAAAAGATAAATTATTTTATTACAAATTTGAGAGTATATAATATCATCATCATCAGCCTGTATCCGTCCACTGTTAAACGTAAAATTAAAGTCTCCATCGTCTTGTCATGTGGGGTAGTTTGGCGAGTTTATGGCCGATTTATACCGTGCCTAGTTGAAGCTGGGAGAGTTCTTTTGGTAACTCTCTCAACCCTCCTTTCTCCCGTCAGTTCATAACGTCGCATCGCCAAAGATATTGGTTACCGCAATACTGATGTTAAATGACTATGTAGGGCTCACCACGTACAGGTGGAAGCGGAGTTGGTTCTGAGAGGCTATACAGTGTTGTTTTAATAGCAGTCGGTAGAGGCGCATCACCACCCAAAAGCCCGACAAAAGACGTATTTAATATAAATTAACCGAAAACGATTTACAAGGATATTTTAGATTTCTCGGTTTTTTTACCTGGTTGCTTTTTTAATAAAGCAGTTGATACTTTGGAATTTCCTCTTTACCAGTTCCCAGCTACAACCATTCCCTGTGGTCATACACTGCCTCGAACAGATCGTTGATAAGCTCAATAGTATTTGAACGATAAAGAAAAAATAATAAAATACTCTCTTGCCCCGGGCCATGTTTACCTTTGCTCGCACGTCGCGTCGAAAGTTTTAAAATTACTTAATTTATTACAAAATTGATTTTCTATTATATTGTTGGCGGGTAAAATTCAAACGCCCAAAAGGCATTGTTTCGTAAAACAGATTGATGTTGGTTTTTTTTTCGTTATTGTTAACGTAATTCAAAATAATTCTAAAGGCCATGCGTTTAAGTTGAGAAGAGATTTGAAAGCGGAAAATATTTCGATTATTATTATTTCGCCACTACAAAAATGAACTATGTAAAAATGAACCAGGTTGATTTATTAAATTGATTATGAACTTTAAACATGGACGCTTGCTGCAGCAGAACACACAACACTGCTTTTTACATACACTGACTATTGCCCTGTAAAAGATTATGTAGCTGTCAGTTGATTTTTGTTTTATGCAAGTGCTTACAGAAGAGAATATCTAGTCGTAATGAGTGGACTCTATGACGCTAAGCCAAGGCAGCTGGACACTGCATTTGGAAAGAATGTGTTATGTTTCTGTAAATATTAAGGAGAGTACAAATGTTTCTTTGAAATATTAATTATTTTGAAGAAGAAATAATAAACACACTTTGGAAGAGTATTCCAAGACGCGCAATTGGTAAACTTACATTTTTTCTAAATACTTCCTCCATTTCTCCTTTATTCGTTTATGGACATACGTATCAACTAACACGTTTAATACGTATGTATCGATTAAGCTCAAGTATTCTTTTTAAATTCCTTCTTTAACACCACCAGCAACTTGTTTTAATATCCTCATACAATCTGGATCTTAAGAAAGGATTGTGGAATGCTTGCGTATATTTACAAATAAACAAATCAATATATGCATACTTGCCTATGCCTAATATACCAGCGGGTATAGCTCAATGGTCAAACGTTTACTTTGCAAGCCAAAGGTCACTGGGTTCGAACCCAGACGGAGATTAAAAAAAATATTGAGCATCATAGAGTCAACTGAATATTCGCCAGCAAGTTTTAATGCTTTCTTGCATGCATTTACGTAAAAAAATGTAATCTTCATAAATAGCAAGAGTACCTAAAATTGTTTTGTTTTAACATTATTATTTTACCTTGTTTCTTAAGCCGGTAATTATAGTTATAATGTAATATATTTATACCTGTTTGGTATGTAATAATTATTGTATTTGACGTATAACAACATTATTGCTCGTGTGTTATTTCTAGTCACAGCATTCATAGAATGAAATATGCGTTTGGTGTCAAATATTTGACTTCACTAACTATGTATTGTATTTATTTAAATGTCAATCTTGCTCATTGAATAATAATTCATATATGTACGAATTTATACAAAAAATAATGTAACAATATGCTTATCAATATTTCATATCATTATATATATTATAGCATTAAAAAATATTGTGAATACATTCGATGTTATTATATCAATTTAAATTTACGACTCATGTGTCAATGTACTAAGTAAGGCAATATATTTTAAATGTCTTGACAATAAATGTTAACCTGTTCGCATCGGTACCCGATATATGCCGTGTAAGATTCCCCTACCGTTGACATAGGTAGCCGTAATATATCGTTTTGCTACTTTCTCAGAATAGTTTTGTATGCATCATCTGATAGCTAAAGGATACAAGAACCGACGTGATATATGAAAATATACTAGATAAGTACATTCATGCTTCAAATACTAGTTTTATATCTGACAGTATAATGTGTATTCCACCGAGTCGTAATAAAAGGGTTAAATACTATATTGTTCGTTATTTTTATCATTACTTTGTTTATTTTTTGTTTTTGTCATATTTATTATTAAATTGTTAAATCAAGTCAGCTTTACACCTGAAACAACTCCGAATAGATTACGGGCTTGAAGAAAACTCTTAATTTATGAATATTTTCTAATCATAATTTTAATTCACATTGATAATACAATTATATTAATGTACATATTTTTACTTTGTTGCAGGTAAGTGAAGGCTTTAAATTATTTAAAGAAAGAAGAAAAAGCGGAGAGTGCATTTTTTCTAAAGTAAGTAATTATATAGTATATATTTTATAAAAATGATTGTATTTTCCAAAAATATATATATACATACCAGCGACTATTTCACGTTATAATCGATTCTCGGTGGATGTCCTAAGTTAAGCAATATATTGGATTCTGAAAGTTGGATGGTCACCACGTAAGTACACTGTTTCTCACTGGTTGGGTTATTAGGTCCACATGTGATTAAATGACACAGGCTCCGATTGCGTTCTAATCATCTATCTTCTTAAAAAATGGTGATTGACGAACACCTAAATATACCCAAGATGTCCAACTACTATACATGTGCCAGCAATGTCCAACTACTATACTATATATTTCTATTTTTTTATGTAAGCACATACAGGAGAATACCGGCAGATGGTGATAGTGATTCTTAAGTCTCATCTGTGGAATTCTATGATAATACCATAGTGTTTATGGCTAAGCGATGCATGTGGAGTGTTGATGCTCCAACGTCATAGACTACAGCCCAAGATTCACGCATCATCCTTATTATTACAGGAATTTACTATGAATGGGTGGTTTTCACGGGACAATTTTCGTCTACCATGTGCCAGCAATGTCCAACTACTATACTATATATTTATATTTTTTTATGTAAGCACATACAGGAGAATACCGGCAGATGGTGATAGTGATTCTTAAGTCTCATCTGTGGAATTCTATGATAATACCATAGTGTTTATGGCTAAGCGATGCATGTGGAGTGTTGATGCTCCAACGTCATAGACTACAGCCCAAGATTCACGCATCATCCTTATTATTACAGGAATTTACTATGAATGGGTGGTTTTCACGGGACAATTTTCGTCTACCATAAATTTTAATTAATAGGCTATGACTGGCATCATACGGGTGAGGGATCAAATTCACACCAATCGGGGTATTTTAGAGCTCAGAATTTTTTTAATCTCCATCTGGGATCGAACTCACGACCTTTGACTTGCAAAGCAAACGCTTTGACCATTGAGTTAATTCTTTCTTAATCTTTTATTTAAGTGAGGAGCTGTTTTTTTTGTTCTTCTTTAACACGGTTCTGTATTGCTACAAGTAACAGTATCAAAAAAATACATATATGTTTATGAGAAATCATAAAAAAAACCGTATCATTGAAAAACTTTTACAAACACAGAATAAAAGGCTTTCCATACTAATATTTCACTTGAAATTTACGACGAAATTAATCGGACCTTTGCTTTCGGATGCATTTCGGGTCGCTTTGTCAACGTTAAGTTTCGGAAGATCCCAGCATGGGCGCCGAAGCCACTGTGGAGTAATTGTCACCCAGAAACATGTTGCAACCGGTATATTGCAGTCCGAAACCTAACAAGCCGTTAATATTGGCTTTCTTTCGATTTGCATAACAACATGTCGTCGACGAGCAGAACTCATTGGCGTGCAAAACGTGTAACACTTGCAACCAGAAACATAAATTAATTACTCCAAAGAGTGTCATTTTTTGACCTCCGGCTAAATCAGATATTTTTATTTAATCATCTTCATTACCGCTCCCGTAACTGCAGCATGCGATCGTCACAAATTGCTGCCTTAAAACTCTATACCCATCATTGTCTGCATCACTTCTTATCTCAGCTCTGTCTCTCTAAGCTCCACCGAGTACATTCTTTAGAAAGTTACCGAATACCTTCCAAAACAGTGAGATCCCTGGGGCTTGAAGAAAAGAGATATGTGCTTGAGTATGCATTTCTCTCGGCTACTGCGCGGCGTGTTCAGAAATCCTGATATTTTGTTGGAAATCGGTTTCATTTAAGGATAAGGAGGCATAGATTGTTTGTTCTTCTTAAAGGTAATACTAACCTGCCAAAAAGTATGCCTCTTGGGAGAGAGGATATATTCCAGTAGTATTGATATATTCCACTTGAGAGAAGCCCAGTTTCGACATGAGCTCCACGAATTTATTTTTCAAAGTCATTTTGTTAATAATCATACATACCTTTATTTATAAATTGTGTATCCCTTATTATATCTAATTTCAGGATCGTATTAAATAAAATTTGTAATGTTCCTGAAAGAAATAAAATAAATAAATTAAATTAAAATTAAATTACGCAGTTGTTTGTGCTCTCTTTCGCATATTTCCCAGTCAGGTCTACCTTCGTCCTGTAACAGACTGTAGTATTGATGTCTCATCTTGTTAGTCATCACAAAGTCAAACGATCGTACTCTCTATTATTCTACGTTTTAAAAATCCATTATTTGGTTAAATGGTTTTTTGTTGACGCCCGGATAAGTATTCTAATAAAATACTTAAAACGAGTAGTGTTGCTTATTGGTTGATATCTGAAGCTTGTTTGTTATCAGCTTATCGTCTATAAAATGTGGAGACTTGAGATGTGGTCCAGCGCAGCGTCTCAGTCTCTTAAGATGCTAATGCACGCAGCTCTGTTCAGCTCAGGGAACTTACCTGGATACCTCTTCAGGCGTATGAAGCTGCTTGGTCAGATACGAACTTAGGACTTATCTCTCAAGAGAAATTTGTCACATTATAAGAAATATGTATAATATTTACAGGTGTATAGCTTGATACTAGACGGAAGACAAAAATGATCGTCTTAACCGATGATATATTCTGATTTTTTATTACTTTAAAAGTGATACATTAAGATTTACTGAACATGTAAAACACCGTCAAATTTAATGGAATATTTGACCTTAACCCTTTCGCATCGTTGTCGCAACCGTTGACATCGGTTGACGTGATATATCGTTATGTTACTTTCTTAGAATATTTTTTTATGCATTATCTGATAGCTAAAGGATACAATAACCAATGTGATATATGAAAATAGACCAGATAAGTACATTTATGCTTCAAATACTAGTTTTATAATTTAATATAATAAGACAGTATAATTTGTATTCAAACCGAGCCAATGAATAACAATGAATCTTTCTTCTTTTGAATGCGGATTTGAGACTGAAAATGGCGAAGCTTATAGTTAATAATAGGACGAAGTCCTAAGAAAAGAAGGAGATAAATAATAAGTGATACTTTCACACATATTGAAACTAAATAACTTGTAGTCATGAAAATATAGTATCATAAATTTTGATGACAACTAACCTCCCTTCTCGAGAATTTGTAGTTAATAATACTTTAATCATATTTTTATTTTCCATTTCCCATTAATTTTTCGTGTTACAACGATCTTGCATGACGAATTTGCTAGCCCCAAAAATTAAATACTTGAAATAGTTCTAATCTTACGGAATATTTTGAATCTTTAATTATATATGTAATGATATCAACATAATATAGCCCTTGCTGACTGGTACTAAAAACCTCGATATACAATCTTTCGTCTCTTATTTCTGTTCGCTTGTCGTACATGTATGTGTCACCGTATTAGCATTTCGGACAAGTGCGGTCACGGGTGTGACGTTAGTTATATAGATGGCCCTTTGTGGCGCTGGTGACAGACCACGGCGCCGCACAGAGTGTGTTGTGTGCCGATCGTCTGAAGGGCGCATTATGGCTGGCATGTTATTCCGCTCGGGCCGGAAGTTTGTAAAGTTTATCATGAATGTGCTTCTGAAAAGTCTGTGAGTTGTTAATCTGGTCCTCATCTTACCACCACACGATGGAATAACAACCTTTTTAAGAGAGGAGGATGCTAGTAATTTATTATCGTCGTGCTTTGATAATTAAAAGTAAAGAAGATCACCTTAAGATATTAAAAGTGTTCAACGTACTTGTTAATATACTAATTAAAATAAATAAAACGAAGCGCTTTGTAGCCACTGAGTCAAAGTGTACTACTCTATTTTATAATTTGACGAATCACAACGTTCCTGCGTTCTACAAACATATTATTAATAATATTTTCATTGTTTGTACACTCTTGTATGCATTGAATTTAAAAAAAATACAAAATATTTTTCACTAGTTTGGCTCTGTTGAATCTCTACTAGTAATTGTCATCTAGTATTAACAGATGTCAGTAAACTTCAATTTATATGTAAAACTTAAATATTGTGACTCGGCCTTAATGGCCGGGACTTCTGTTGAGGCACAAAGCTCACCTCAACAACGCCAGTACTTACATATGGTAATACCTGCTATTGAATAAGCCATTACCTACATCATTACCTCCGGTAAAAACGAGTGGGCAACGCTACAATGCTACCATTATCTTGGAGAGAAAATGACATCTTTAGACGTGTTTCAGATAACTACACACGGGTCCTGATCCGTTTTATCGACTTGGAATTTAATAACCTTCAATGACAATGAATACAAGCGAAAAGCTGGTTGATTTTTAAAAATTTGAACGATTACTAATGGGAGTTGAAACTCTCAAAGTTTTACAAATATATATTATAAATAAATAAAAAAACTAATATTAATTGTATATACGGTGTAAGATATGTCACAATATTAAGAACTTTCTAACCCTCCTTCTAACTGAAGCATGAAGTTAAACATAATAAGAAATAAAAAAATCTCGATGGTTGGAAAAAAACTAATTTCCTGTAGTACGTTGTGGAGGTACTTTCCGTATTCCATTTTCAGAATCGGAAAAATATGGGAAGTGCTGAAACATGGAAAGTCACTGCTATGCAAGTACAAGTACGAGTAGTTACCTTCAGACCGCAACACATCTAAAATTCTGCTCCATGTAGTTAACTAGCTGAGCATCACAAGACGTCATGTTAGGCTACAAAGAGGCAGTTAATGTGACCAGATATTGAGCTGAACCAATTTGACGTCACTAACACAAAAAAGGAGATGAATTTTAATATTGTAGTATATTTTTTCTACGTTTTCAGCATTCATTTTGAGATCCATTATAAATAATAAATATTTATTTGTTTACATTGTTTTTATCTCTGAACAAGTGAAAGATTCAGAAAGGCAACAAGTTAATCGAAACTGCAGTCTCCTAATAGAGAACTTATCTTACGTGATCCTTGTAAAAACAAGGTAAATAAATAAATATTTCTATTATAGTAGACTTTTCAAATCCCTCAATTCGCTTTCTTGTTTTTCTTACAACTTACCATTTCTTGTCTTCTTAATTTTGTTATAGTATCAGTTTTCATTTGCAAGTAAATAACTGATAAAGTAAACTAAAATAAGGTCTCAGTTTTTTAAATAACTGTTGCTCAACATGATCCATGTTAAACTAACGTAACATAACATTATATCGTCATGCATGGACTTCAAAGTGAATGCTCAAATTACAAAACATAATAAATATCTTTGAGAATAGTTGAAATTAAAGATAAAGATACCATAAACACACCATTGCTAAACATTTCGAAACTCTCCAATAAAGAAAGAATCAGCATAATACAGAGGCAATATGAAAAAGTTCCAAAAAGCGATGATATCAGATTATAGGCATAAAAAATATATTGCTGAATTTATATGAAGTTTAATGATTATTACGCATCTTCCAGAGGTTATGGCACCCAAAAAATATCTTCAAGCCACTCTTTTATGTTAAGATTATAAATTTCATTTAATTTAAATAATTCAGTGTATTTAATTCGAACATCCGTAGGCTTTTTATAGCTTGACAAATTTCCGATGGCAAGATAAACTACGATCAATTGAATAGGCGATATTTTTTATTTTTTATCGTAAAAAATATTAAGCTACACTAAATTAGGTTGTTTTTTTTATTACTAACACCTCGCTATTGGTCACATTTCAACATCAAATAATCAGCTTAAAATTGGCATTAGCCTTCTGCTGAAAAAACGCCGGGTTATTATATACACTTAGTTTTTTCTACGCCCATTGAAAATATGTTTTCACAAATCGACAAATAATTTGAATTAATTAATATTTCTGGAAATTGATAAAATGTCGATTTTTACCTCATATATATACGTCAATACATATCCTGGTTTCTTTTCAAAGACAGTGAATAATATCTGTTTACTTTGTGAGTAATGACGAGGTAATGGAGCAAATATGCTACCTTTCGATAGAAAGGTAACATATTCGCGTAGGATACTACAGCTGGTCAAAAAATGTGAGTGAGCCTTCCTGGTACATGTTTTAAGTATGCCGAGTGAGATCATATACTGCAGAAACCTTTTCTTTCGCCGTCCTGAAAGCCCATCTGGAACTGTACATAAAATGTATTCTTTAGAGCTCCGGGAAGCTTAGTAGACATGCCTCCTCACCATTTTTGACTGACTAGAACAATTTATCTAGATTGTGGCGACCACACACTTGGACACGAAGAGATTTTACAAGCTACTAGTAACTCTTTATGGACTTTTCTGCCAAACTTTCCTCATCCTAAAAACACCATTAAATTACTAGAACTTTGGGGTTCAGAGCTTTGTATAATTAAACTAAGGGCTTGGCAGCTGAGATCCGTTATGTTTTTTGGTGGCCATATGCTTGATATATAACGATGTGATATAAAATATTAAATTTAAATAAAATATTGCGCAACTTGTCAGAATGGTGTTATAGAATCAATAAAAAAATACGTAAAATTGATATTCTGAATACTGTTATTGTATAATTGGTTACCTGTTTAAATCAATTCATTACGAATAGGCTTAGAAACTTGAAATTAATTTATGTATGCTAATTATAAAAAACGTATCGATATCATGTTGTATGGAGAAAATTAATGTTTTGAATATAAAAAGGCGTAGATGAAGTGTCCGATGATGATAAGATGTTTATTTAATCATTTAAAGTAACTTTAATAGCATATAATGAAATTGGATGCCTCGGATATGGTGTTGCATTTTTTTTTACTAAAGTTGTATCACAAAATCTATTAAGAGGATTTCAGATTTTGTATGACAGCAGCATCTTTCACGTGCATGCGTAGCATCTGGAAATTGCAGCTATTATTGATCAAAATAACAGTGTTGCTAATACAGCGCCTGTTTATCCTCATTATTTGGTTAAATTGAGAATTCTGATTTTTTTTAATTTTCAATTTTATTTATTTTAATTTTTTCAGAAACATTACAAATTTTATTTAATGCGATCCTGAAATAAGATTAAATGCAAACAATTTATATATTATTAATAACAATTATTAAAATGTTCCAAAGCTCGCTAAGCAGAAGACTCCACGAAATTACTTTGATAAATAAATTCGTGGAGCTCATGTCGAAACTGGGCTTCACTCAAGTGGAATATATCAATATTCGAGACGACATGGTTGAACAGTCTGATCACTCTCCCAAGAGGCATAGTCTTTGGCACGTTAGTTCTGATATCTTACAATATCCAATGCAGATGTACTTATTACTCTATCGTATATTATCAGTATTACGATTAAAAAGAGGTGCCTGCGTTAAAAAATGGGAGTAAAACTTGTAAAGCTTAACTTCCTGAGGATTGTTGATGTAAGCAAGCGGACATGTTAGCATTCGTAGAATTTTTTAATCACTTTCTCGATACTACAGGTGAACATAAACTACCGCTGGATACGTCGACGTCATATCAACTTTCTGCAAAAAGTCAGAACGTTAAAATTTTAACGTCTTAGTCTATTACTTTTACATCCATATTTGGTGTTTCTTACATCGGTTTCTCATATAGTGAGAAAGTATTCCCAAAATGCGCAGGACGAATGGCCCGTGGGATTTAATCTCCATAAAGTAGCTGTTTTTCGCGCCAAAAGAGGAAAGCAAATGGAAAAAAATAAATAGGATTCTGTCAGCGATTACAACCTTCTGAATTATATCCGAACCTTTTCTTGCAATATAGTCAAAGAACTGAAAGAATGATAAATATGATTTAAATACTCGTTTTTTAAGGTTGCAATACCGCATCATGCATTCAGATTTAATTCTGCTACGAATGAAGTAAGCGATGCAGAAAAATGCATCCTCCCAGTATCATCATGTCCCCTTCACCTGGATGAAAGATGGCCATTTCGCTGGACCAGCGTTGCTCCTCAGAATACCACTCAATCCAAACCCTCGGCATACTTTATAAAGTCATCAATAAAATATTCTCGTAACTTAATTATTCAGCAGCATCAGTGCAGTATCAAAGAGGCATCCGTCCGCGGCCTTTTTATGCACTTCTTCGGTAATGTAAGCTGCACATTACTCGACCAGCACGTGTTGCATATATTCTCCGATGCACCTGCACCGCTTCTTCGCTCTTAATGCGATTGAGATAATTCAAGAAGTACCTGATGAAAATTTGTTTTTTTTGCTTCTTCTCAATGCGGTTATTGTTGGTATTCGTTATGCATCACTGTTGCATTTAAATCACTTATTTATAATGAAGCCATTGCAATGATGTTGGGTGGCAAAAGTGAATTTATTTTTCTTTCAGAAGACTGTAATGTAATAGACAGTGAATACCAATAAATATATTTTATGACTAATATTTACAATACAAGTACAGTTTGCCGGCGGGATAGCTCTATGGTCAAAGTGTTTGCTTTGCAGGCCTAAGGTAGTGGGTTCGATCCCCGACGGATATTTACAAAAAATATATTTTTAATCGATTTCTGAGCACTAAAATACCTAGGTTGGTGTGAATTTGATCCGTCACCCGTAAAATGCCAGTCATAGCCTATTAATTAAAATTGGTGGTATACGAAAGTCATCCCGTTAAGACCCCCCATTCATAGTAAGTTCCTGTAATAATAAGAATGATGCCTGAATCTCGGGCTGTAATCTATGACGTTGGCGGATCAACTCTCCACATGCAGCGCTTAACCATATGCAGCATGTTAAGCGTCTTAGAATTCCACAGACGAGACTTCAGAATTACTATCACCATCTGTCGGTATTCTCCTGTATGTGTATACATAAAAACAAAAAAAGTTTGAGTGGATGATATGATTTATTAGATTTAATCGTGAATGTCTCGAATTTGTAAAAATGGTGAAATGAAATTCAAAATTGAAAAGCTGCTGTAATGATACTCGTATTTAAAAATAATTTATCCTATTTATATAACATCAAACATAAAACTTTATAAAATTCTAATGAATAATAATTGCATGTAATTGTACGTTTATATTAAATATTGCAAAATTTACAAAAGCCACTAATAATGTATTGCTCATATTTTTTTATTTTATATGGCTGGATTTTTATATGTGCCTATGGAAAAGGAATGTTTTCGAGTTTTCATTTTACATTTTCATACAAAACTGAGCCAAAAATAAAATAATTATATATTTCAAATGTATTTCCTTTAAGGTATTTTTATTATTTTTAATGTGCCGGTAAATGATACCATTTTTCCAAAGCAATTTTTTCGCAAAGGGAAATTTTATTGTGACTCTTATTTTTAACTGACAAAAATTATTTTTAGCAGTATAAGATATAATATACAAAACTATTTTTTTTCATTCCAAAGATCCTTTCATTGGTGCTAATAGAATCGTAATGCAAAAGTAAGTTCACCCAAATTTATTATTATTTCGACGCATCTTCAACGATTGGTAAACACGAAAACCTTATGAAACTAACACTATTAAATACTAGATAATTCCACGCATGTTGGTTTAGTAGCTCTTTCAACGATGAAAATATATTGCATTGATGAATAATTACTTTATATCCACTATTCTTCCTCTTCTTCGTATCGATGACATCAAATATCAGCCAAACTGCCTATTGACTTCAATATAGATATTGAGAAAAGTTGTTTATAAAGGGCATGTTTTCCTATGTTTTATAGAGTGAAGTGATAAATTTAACTTTTCAATAGGTAAAGATACACCCTGCTATAAAAAATTTAAATTATTACCCAAACTGGACAATTTTTGAACCACCGGAATCACTTTCTCGTGTACAAAAACGACACATGTCTGAATGTTTTGAAAAATTGACAAATAACTTAGATGCTTATAGCATATTCAATGAATCTGATATTTTATACCTTAAACTTCATCCTGTCAGTACATATTAATTAATTTAAACCTGGAATAATTTCAAAGAATTGCCATACAGATGGCATATATCAATTAAGATCGAACATAATTTAGCCGTAAGCACGACAAAAAAAAACGAAAATTTCTCTCAGCATACATTTCTCTCTCTAGCATACAACCAAATCAATTAAAATCTCTTATAATTAAAACAAGTCCAAAATACCGTCTTTCGTTTATTGCGATAAACAAATTAAGGAACAAGTTACGTAAAACAATTTCTTAAATGAATTAAAATAATGATTAAAGGTTCATTTACGCATAATAAACATTACTGATTTGCCATTCAAAATACCGTTTTGTTGATGGAAGCTTTCATGCAAACTTAAAGCTCGATTAAGCGCTCCGTCGAATTTCTTTATTACCGGCGGTTTGTATGTTCTCCGAAAGCTTTTTGTCGAGAGCCACAAAAGCGAATCAATCAATCATCAAAAGCCATTCATCCGTCTGTTACAAATTGACATAATATCATTTACATTTTGTACCTTGCGGCGAGTACCTCTGAGCAGAAGAAAAAATTTTACGAACGTGATCCACAAAGTGAACATACGCACATTGATGTAAACTAAAGTACAGTTTTTTTAAATCATAAAAAGCCTGAAGATGTCATGAAAAAATAATGGTCTTCAAATTAACTCACAGTTTATTTCAAAATTTAATTCAGAATTAGATTCTCAATTTCATGAAAAAAAAACTTGTAATCACATAAGTCAGTACCTATTTCTTTTTATTTATTTTAATATTGTCTTCCGGATCGACTCTCTAAGCTAGAGTACGAGTATATAATAATTTTATATATGCTTCTCTAACTGAAGCATAGATATGCTTCAGTTTTGCTTGAATGCTTGAATTTTCAACGAAGATTCGTTGTAAATTCTTACTAAATAAACTAAATATTGAACACCGTGGTCTATTTATTTAACATAACCGCAGTTTCAAGGTACACAGAATAATAAAGAATAAAAAACATAGAGTATACATAAACATACAATACATACAAAAGAGAAAAAAAAGAAGAAGAAGATGACACGTGTCAAAGATCACATAGATCTAGGAGAATAATACCAACAACAAAAAGAGGAAAAGGATGTAAGAAAAGAATCGAGGTGTGCTGGTAGGCCATTTAGGAGCGCCATTGGCGTTGTACTAAATTGAGTGCTCGAAGCTCCACAAGTATCAACTGGGATCAAAAACAATGGATGGCTACGGGCACGAGTGTACTTATCTGGAACTTAGAAATTAAAACATTTTAGTAAATGTTGTACTTGGGTTAAGCTGCCTCTTTATACCAAGTTTTCCAAGCATCGATAGAGTCAAGCTAAACGTCCCTCTAAAAATGCTTATTTATAAACAGTAAGAAATTCGCCTCGGATACTACAGGTACTGCTTCTCCAAGTCCACGGGCACTAGCTTTGGAGGCCGTTGAAAACCATACATATTCCTAGATAGACATCCGGATGCAGAGATGTCTTGAAGATAGTTAGTGACAGTAAGCAGAACTGTGTGGGCACAATTAAGGTTGTATTTATTTGCTCCAAAAATGGATATGGGAAGAGAAAATAAATCTTCCACAAGATTTGTGTTTATCTCTCAAGGTCTCATTCTTAATGGACATGTATATAATTAAATATAAAAGGACTATCGTCTCTTACTCAATGATTCAGCCCCAACATCAAAATTCAAAGCCATCGAAAAATTCAAAGATATTAGGCGTGTTTTGACTTTCGTGGCTCACTTTATGTTTCATAAAAATATGTCTCTGAACATTGTATGATATCTCTCTTGTTTACGGCCGGACGTGAGTTTGTCAGCCGAATTCATTTCGTCATCCGTCTTACCGATAATAAATAATACGATCGATTCGCTTTCTCGGACATTTATACGGGCCGTCATTCATCTCTTCGTGGACAATAAATTATTATTTATTTGTTTCATAGCTTCGTACGGTAGCCACGAATACAGATTACACACTGGTGTATCGTAAGACGTAATATACGAGTATGTGTCATAATTTGCAAGTGTAATCATTTAATTTTCTTAAAAAATCTGATTATTATATGTCTACATGTACCTGAGATACTGTACCTGACTTCTTTTGAAGCCCTTTGAAAACTTGCTAATTTATTATTTATATACGTATGTGGTTAAGAAAATACGTTCCATTTTACTGATATTAGAAACATTACAATAAACTGAAAAACAGAGGTAGCGCGCTCAGCTTTTCTCGCACAACTTGTATGAAACATGTTCAGATGTATCTTAACGCTGCTTAGAGTGGTCAAAATGACTTGATTTTTTGTGAGACTTTTTAAAGATAAAATACTTTAAAAATAAAGGACAGAAATTTGGGTACTTCACGGTGCTCCAGCTGCAAATATGACTTGGCAAAGATAGTGACTACTGTCTGAAATGTATGACAAAAATTCGTAGTGACCATGTGCCCATAAAGAGAATGAACTTGGTAGAAAAATACTTCTATATTTCTCCTTATCGTTCACATAAAAACGACGAACACAAACTCCTTAAAAAACTACTAGATTAAACGTGTTCAAAGTCAGTTCATATTATATTGTCCGTTATTTTGTCTTTATGTAACCTTTGTATTACTTGGACTTAGATTTCGTTAATAAATAAAAATGATCAAGAAAATAAAAATATGTCGTTGTCGGTCTTTCTGGATGGTCGTTTACTCGAGACAAAGTCTATTAACATTTACGTAATATGATACATGTTGTAACACGGTACAATATCATTATTTATGTTATATTCTGATATGTTTATAAAAGTACATTAATAATCCCGGAGCGACGATGACCTCAGCAGTTAAGGCTCATTTGGGAATATCTTTAATGCAACTTACCATAAGTCCAGAATCTTACATTTCAGCATAAGTCGAGAATCTTAATTACATTTCTTAATTCTTAATGCGATGTTCGTTAAATTCTTTCCACACGCTACCGACGCATCATCCAGTAGTAACAATTTTAATGCAATCAACTGAAATGAAATTCCGTATAGCGTTTTAAATTTGAACTTAACGGTAACAATAAGTGTAAAAATCAATGCTTTCAATTAAACTTTGGAGACAATATTATTCTAATAAAACGTTTATAATAATTTTAAATAAATTTTAATTTAAAAAATAAATTTAAAAAATGTATTTAGTTTTTATTCACATTTATTTTAAATGATTACATGTTTTGGCCTCCCTAGAGACCATCTTCAATAATGATTAAATTAAAAACTGGCAGTGGTTTATAAAGGTATGTATATGTAATTAGTTCCTACGTTAGTACACACATATTTACAGATTGTATATGTGTGCGGGTAAAACCATTGAAAAAATACATTATAAAATTAATGGATATGTGTTATTTTAATGTATTAAGCCATTGTATAATTATTTTTTTTGTTTTAATTTAAAAAAAAATCTTGTAATTCTTCGGCGTTGATGACGGTCACTCCATGGTGTATGTGTTTTTTTTCAGCTGCCTGGAATAATTTTTAGTAGTATCAACGACTTTATTATGTTATCATTTAATCCCTGAACAATATAGTTCTTTTAAAGCATCATATCTCCAAATATTTTTTTATTTAATACAACTTTTAACCAAAAAAGAGGGAAGTGGAAATAATTTTAAACACACTTGCACACTAGAGGAGGTCCCTTAACAGACTTCGGACCGGAGTATGCAAGACGAGGACACAAATGAGGGCCTGGCAGTTTTACAGCGGACCGACTGAATGTGACTGCGGCGTGGAGCAGACCCTGTCACACCTTCTGGAGTGTGCGCTGTGCCCGAATAGTTGCACCCAGGAAGACCTGATGATGGCCAGAAGTAACGCCATCGACGTCGCCCACTTCTGGGCAGACAGGATTTGACCCTGTTGTTTCCGACACGATTATACATACTAGAGTAAGAAAAGCGCACGACACATTTTTGTGTGACTGAAAGATCAATCGAATTCGTCATCTTCTAAATATTTTCTCCCAATTGAACTACTAGCTTCTTCTTTCAGAACTGAATGTAATAAACATTCCATTCAGTTCATTCTCACTAGGTATACGAAAAAATTTAATGAATAGACACTTCAGTATATTTGATCTCTTGTATTTACAAGTAAAGTAAACATCACTGATGAGTTCCTCGATACATTGTTTGGAGGAATTGACGGAGCCTGTTCTTCGCGAGATTCCTGGTCATCATCAAGACACCTGCCAAAGCCAAGGTCTCTGGTGAAAGCCTTTCCGTGTTCCCTCGCACTGCGGCGCTATCGCTTTTGGCAACTACATAACCCGTTTAAATTCTCGGTACTTAATAAAGAAGACACCGGCAGCTCATTGCCAGGTTTCTGGTGCTGGGTGAGATGCATCCAATCGCTTTTAAAACTCGCTGAACAACCGATGGTGTCGAATGCATTGAAAGCGGTTGAGTAATGAATAGTCTGAAAACATGAAAATATAAACAGCGAGCTTTTCACTCATTGATAAAGATATTTCATATTCAGATTGATCTATGAAAATAATGCATTCTTTATCGTCTTCCAACATCCTGGAGCAATACACCGGTAGTCCCCCAGCTCCCTTACAGTCTCGACTTGGTTGCGTGTTACTTTTTCTATTTCCCTGACTGAAGAGAGAGCTGAACAGAAAGCACTATAAGCCCGTAGAAAACATTCAAAATCATAATTAAACTTTCTTAAGAGACATTCCTGTCGAAAGAGATGTCTTCCATTTTGTAGGGGGAGAGTATTTTGAAGAATTTTAAGCAAATGTACAGGTCCGATGATTACTTACTATTTTTCTTAGTTTTTTACTTACTTAATAGTTACGAATTACAAAGGTAATTTGTACTTTATAAGAAAAGTATTCTATTATCAGCCTCTCATGAATCGTGCTGTTATCGGCACAGCAATGTATGAGCGCACATTTTAGTAAGTCGTTGTCATTTAGAAGGAATAGAGAAGGCGCCAGTACCTCTATAAATTCTGTGGAACTCCCGAGTTGATCTCATGGTAGGAAGAAGAAAAACAACATACCACGGTAAAAATGATACCTGCAAAGTAAACTACAAACGTTTTTGCGTTATTTTTATGATTACTTTGTTTACCTTATTGTTTTAGTACTATCTGTATTATACTCAAATAAACTTAACCGCACTTTCTATTATTAGCTTTATTTGATTCGCCATCTTCTTTAAGTGTTGATTCTATTCTTCTTCATTTGTAAATATTCTTCAGTGAAGCTAAAAAAAGCACAGAAAATTTGGAATCCAACGCGTTCACCACACCTCGTAACTGTCTTTATTAATCCTGGGAAACGCTCTGCACAGCCGCGTCGCCAAGTCTTTGACTTATAAAGGATCAGTTAATAAGCGGCGAATTTATCGAATTAAGCCCTGCGTCCAATAATACGAGACAAGTGGTCATCTATACGTGCTGTCAATTGCCGAAAGTCGGCGCATCTCCGAGTGCACTCATCCCTGGATGGCATTCTTCGAGAGCGCATTCTTCAGAAGTTCAGTCCGGACCTTTCAGGCCATTAAGTGGTCTAGACTGAGACGGTGATCCCACGATTATGGTAATAATAATCACCCGAAGATGATGCACGAGATTCACTCAATGGATTTGCTGGTATTGGACACTGCTGGTGATTATAACGTGACTTTCTGCGGAGACTGTCAATGAGTTGTGGTGCTGCGACGTGGAGGAAGAATAGAAAGATAATGTGTAGAATATTTAAATTAAATGTGAAAACTTTCTATGAATAGAATGTGTCATTTTCATTGTGGTTTATTATGTTGTCGCTTCCTGGAAGTATAATAATATCTTCATTGATCATGTTCAGAAATGATTGAGCAAAAAAAAATTATATTCGTACGAATTAACAATTATTATGAATCATATTGAACATTTCATTTATCAAATTATGAAAGAAAAATAATACTTTATCTTTCATTACTTGTTCACCTTTAAAAATTGTTATAATGATTGTTCAAAATGATGTTATTGGTTTCGTACAAACTATTTTTTTGTCGATGGTATTGTTTTCCTCTCTCTGTGATCTTTGACACGTGTCATTTACTTCTTTTTTTTATGTCTATACATGCTTTGTTTCTTTTATGATTTTATTATTTAAGATACTCTGTTTATTTTTTGTACATCTTGAAACTACGGTCCTGTTAAATAAATAAATAAAATATATATAAATTATTATAAAATCATTTAAAAATATATCAATCCTTGTTATTTATTTTTTATTAAAGTTATTTTTTATCGTTATATTTTTAAATATTAACACTAATAAAGAGTACGCAAAAGTATGTGATAAAAATCCAGCACAACTAATATAATCTAAACTATGATTATAAAAATTAATAAAACAATTATTTATATTGAAATTTTGTCGAATTTATTACAGAATATAATTAATTTGCATTAGAGAAATAGTGATTGTGAAAGATGTAAAAAAAATAATTAAACGATGTACAGAAATCGTAAAAAAAAGTAATAAATGGAACTTCATGTCATTATACATCTGTTTTCACCACCGTTCCTTACAATTATCTCAATATTCTTGTACGGATTTAGTTCATGAAGCATTTGCTATTTGTTTATCTGAATGCATTAATGTGCATCTTAGTTAATGTTCCTTGCAGATGCAAATGCAGTTAGAGTCGTTAATAGCCCACGGAGGGCGCCACGCCGTCAGCAAATAAATTACTTTCACGACTAATTGATTAATGAGATATGCATTAATAGTAATCGTTCATTAATTGAATTATGCACTGTGAATTCCTTAGTAAACAAAAGTAATTTCATTTATATTTCTAACGTTTACTTACAAATTCATTTTATATATAAAAAATATGATGTTGTTTTACTTAATGATTATTTACAAGTGGTTGTCTGAGGAAGTTGTTCAGACTACGAAACCGAAGTTTTTTGGCTTTTCCGAGAATAATATTAACCTAACTTGATTAATTGGAATAAAGTTTTTTTTTTTATGTAAACACATACAGGAGAATACCGACAGATGGTGATAGTAATTTTTTTGTCTCATCTGTGGAATTCTATGACGCTTACCATGGTGTATATGGCTAAACGCTGCACGTGGAGTGTTGATCCGCCAACGTCATAGACTACAGCCCGAGATTCACGCATCATCCTTTATTATTACAGGAATCTACTATGAATGGGTGGTCTTCACGGGACGACTTTTGTCTACCACCAATTTTAATTGATAGTCTATGACTGAAATTTTACGGGTGATGGATCAAATTCACACCAACCGGGGTATTTTAGAGCTCAGAAATCGATTAAAAATCCTTTTTTTTTTTAATCTCCGTCGGGGATCGAACCCACGACCTTTGGCTTGCAAAGCAAACGCTTTACCATTGAGCTATGACCACCGGCAATTTAAATCATTATTAAAGTACTCACTAATCATTTCACATAACATACAATGTATAACATACTCAAGAAAATACTCTTATAATATGATCTGAGTATTTACCTCAATTATTAATCTATATATATATTTTTATATTTTCCATGTTTTCCCAAAATGACTTCTATATAATAACATTCTCCCCTCTCAAAAGAGAGAGGGGCGTTATTCCGTTGCGTAGGGCAGGATAAGGAGCAGGGCAGCAGACAAAGACTTTCTTGTAGAGACACAGACTATATTTTTTTCACTTAAAAACATTACAAGCTTTGGGCTAAGCGGCAACATATCGCTGGCCACAACGCTAAGGTTGTCACGCTTATGGCTCGGGACTGACTGCCGTCTCCACACTTCCGGTGGCGTGCGCGCTGCAAGCAGCGCTGCTTTGTGGAAAAACTATGTACTAGTACCAATGTCACCATCTACATAAAGGTGTGGCGAGCTACAAAAATATACATAAGATTACAACGAAAGATTGTTTGTCGAGGTTTTCGGTAACAGTAAGCAAGGACTACATCATGCTGATGTCAACAATAATAGCTAGTCTTTACTTTCAGTGCTTTTAAGTATGATACTTTTGTGTAAATCATGTCATTCCTACTATCAAAATTTCTTCTGCTTGTCACTGAGTTTTAAATTTGTATTGATATTAGATATTTTCTTTACATGTACATTAGTGCTAACATAAAAAAAAATTCAAAACTCTGGAGCGCAAAAAAATTACAAGGCAATAAAAAAGTACCTTTAATTTTATGACAAATTATGTTTTAATGTCGGCTACCTCTCCTAACAGCTCTGCAATCAAATGCAAGTCTTTATTCAGTTTATTTTATCATAGTTATAAATAAATTAACAAAAACTTATTTTTGATACTGCTTTTTATTTAAAATATTATCAAGATTTCTTACCAATTTACATATGATCAAAAACACAAGCAAATATATATTACGAAATTTTATACTATAAAGTCTCTGAAGGGCGAAAATCAAAAGCTTGTAACCACTCTACTTTATGAATACATATTAGAAAAAACATAAAATGTATAGAATATTGAAAAATATATTTACAGTAGAAACACTACTCCTGATGCTTCATTGTTTTTTTTGTATTCAGTTCCAAGTGACAAGTGACAGCGGCGCGCGCTAATTTCGCGCCATTTTCAGCGTATCTCATTACAGGAAGGTTACAATGTGTTGCCAGCAACAATTAATCCTTCCGAATGAATGAATCATCAAACTACCTACCAAAGGGATTCTCGTTTCAATATTTTACAACCATATTTTATTTTTCTCTGTTCGGTACAAATTTGAAATTTATTTTATATTATCTCCCCGATGAGATGATATAATGTTGAAACTCTAACCATAGCTTATAACTAAATGATTATAGAATATCAATAAAAAATCAGTTTTTTTTTCATGTGTTATAAGCCCTATATGGTAACATCCTCCTTTCTTTAAAAGGTATTTATTCAGTCGCGTGGTGGCAGGATGAGGAGCAGATTGACATCACAAAGACATTGACATATATATTTCGATAGCTCTACAAACTTCTGACCCGGATTTACTTACAGCATTCAGTCCAGGCCAACAATGCGATCTCGCCGACGTCGGCACACGACTGAGCGCGTTCGTAATTTGCTGTCGCACAGCGCTGCAATGGCGATATATATAACTAACGTCACACCCGTGACCGGACTTCTCCAAAATGCCAATATAGTTACACATACATGTACCACAAGCAAACAGAAATAAGAGATGAAAGATTGTATATCGAGGTTTTCGGTACCAGTCAGCAAGGGCTATATCATGCTGATGTCAATAGATAGTTATATATTTGTTTTAACTAGCGCTGATTGAGGAGTGTATTGAGTAGCAACCGTTAATAAAGTTGTACAACTATTCATATCATTTACATGCGGTCAAAGATTTTTATTATACATCAACATGAAGTCTATGTGTAAAAGTAAGAGTTGTTAATATGGTAAAAAAACTTATGGCCCACATTTATAGATAGGAAGTATACAATAATTGTAACATCCTCCTCTCTCTCAAAAAGGTGTAATTCAGTCGTGTGAGGGCATGATGAGGAGCAGGTCAGCAAAACAAATACTTTTTCAGAAGCACATTGACATATATTTACGATAAAACTTAACAAATTTAGGGCTCGACCTAGTCACAGTATTAAGCCGAGCCACAATACAATATGCTCTAGCCGACGGGCGGGACACGACTGATGCGCCCGTGGTGGTCTCTCGCCCCGCGCCTCAAGCGGCGGTCTTTATAACTATGACCGGACTTGTCCAAAACGCCAATATGGCGGACACATTCATGTCTGACAAGCGAACAGAAATAAGAGGCGAAAGATTGTTTATCGAGGTTTTCGGTACCAGTCAGCAAGGTCTATATCATTCTGATGTCAATTGATAAAATGACATATAATTGTATACCTTAAATAAAATGTACTGATTTATTCAATATTGTTAAGGTGTATGATTCACTGAAGTCATTATATTTTTGATCACGATTTCTGTGATTAAAATATTGTTTTGCATATTCAAATATTTGCTAGACCATGTATCATACATGGTCTATTAAAAGTATTACCTCAATTGTCACCTTAAAGAAGCACAGTTACAGAAAAATGTCACCTTTAGAAAACATATAATGCATAGAAAATTGCACCTTTTTAATCCGGAAACAAATAGTGCATGTAAATTATCGTCTATTGAAGCAAAAAAGCTTTAAAAAATGTATGCATGGTACAATGCCATATGACGTAGTTCTTGCCTATAAAACAATAAAAATGACTAATTCGCATGCCGGATGAAACAATTTTCATAACTGTATCTGTCAATAAAGACATTATTCAACATGAATAATATTTGTGGCGGCAATTTCGAATGCGATGACGCAAATTAAGTGAGTGCATCGGTCACACATGCAAGTTTGTTCGCTTAACGGATTAGCTTATTTAAACGGCCGTTAGATCCTCTCCGTTTGTCGTTGGTAAGGCTTCGCTGGTGACCCCAGCGAAGGATGGGTGGGCTATTACGTGTTTTTCGCGCTCGTGAAGAAAATTGGGTCACCTGTTGTCGCCTGAACATAATGAACAGCCTCGTTTGCATTTTTTTGCACATTTTGACAAGTCGTTACTTATCATACATTTGAATAATAACATGCGCTATAATTATATCCGCCAATCTTCAAATGTGTAATATACTCGTAAATAAAATTGAAGGCCTCGTGGAAACTATTTTTATTGAATAAAGAGAACTTCTTCTTATTCTTCTTCTTTAGCCTCGCCATTTCCCATCATCTGGAGTTGACGCTCCTTATGCACATTCGTCCGTTTGTCCTGCGTTGCATTCTCGGTCAAGCCCAGAGTTTTCAGATCCTTGTCTACAGTTTCAGTCTAGGTTGCCTGTGGTCTTCCAGGTCTTCTTCTTAGCGTAGTTATATTGAAGGCTTTCTTCTACGCTTATCATTTCTGTGTTCTCAATGTTCTCTTCGTGAATAACGAGATATTTTTTAAAGTAAATAATAAATTAATGCGTGTTTTTGCTCTCGAATCTTGCACAGCTATTTTATGCGCTACCATTAAGTAGTCCTACAAGTTTCTATTGCAGAACAAGAAGTATTGAAAAATCACTATACTAAAATTGTTAAACTTCTTGTTTTATTCCCGCTCCCTAGTTAAAGCATTTGATCGTCACATAGTTCCGAGATAAAACTCTATCAGCTGCCATAGCCTTCTCATACCATGTCAGTTATACCTCCTCGAGGGTCGACGAGTGCATTCTATGTTTAGCTTCAACGACTTACTCTGCTAAGTCCACCTTCACCAATAAACTGTTCTCAAACGTTGCATTATTTTAGGAATTTTATTTAACGTTTAAACGCCCAGTGGTCCCATACGGGACCGCAAATTTACGTCGTTCAATGGCCTAGCAGGCCAATGCTTGTAATGTTTCGTCGCACAATAGATTCTTGCATGAACTTACTTTAATACTATTATTACAAATTAATGTAATCCGATTGTGAAATGAACCATAAGCACTCCTGTATGGGACCGTAAGGCATTAAACGACGAAAATCTGCGGTCCCATAAGGAAACCACTGGGCGCTTAAAGCTTTTAATCATTAAGTTATAGGATTGGCAAACTTAAACTACCTGAACTGATCTCTGCCTACTATCCTATTTAGCATCCAAACAGTGTTTTTCAATCTAAACCTGCTTCCCACACATAATCCTTTCCACCAATAATTCAATGTCTCTGTTTATCGGGTTGGGGAGCCCCCTATGATAAAATATTTAGAGACTTAAATGAATACAACTAATCACCTGATGTTTTTACAAAGTTAGTGAGTCACGCAGATCTAATTAAAACTATTACCGAAAACCAAATCTTGGCACTAATATTTGTCGATGTCCAATATTTCTTATCTCATTCATCTTATTACGGTTAATTTATCATGTTGTGTATTCAGAGGTAAACGAGAAAGTATAGATATTAAAAAAAACATACAAACGACAGATTTCAATGAGAAACTCACGGTTTCTATGCGTGACCACCGCGCCCTATGATAGGAGGTTCCGTCATATGTTTTGAAAGATATACCAGCGGACTACTGAGGTAGAGAACACCAAATTATTGAAACTGGTAATGGTCTTCGATAATGAAAGTAACGTTTTGAGATATCGCAACTGGATTTTTTCGTTGTTTTTGACGAAGAAAGTTGTTTTTAATGTTGCATACTTGGATTGTTACAAAATATGTGAATGGTTTTCTCGTTTGTCTTATTTGCTTTAATCATACAACACTGTCAATTTTCAGTAGTTCCGAATTGGTCACATTAAAATGTTATCGATTTTCTGTTTGTTCTTTTCTTAATCGAATATGAGTGTTTAAAGGTAGACTTCAAAAATTTTAATTCAATTTACAAAAAAAAAATTAATTTTGCTTTCTGTAAAATAATTTCTCACTGATCTGAACTAGTCTGAAAACAATGGAACTCATATGTTTAGTTGTTTCAGTTAGCCTTTTTTATACTATATACTATCGTGGACACTGCTCTTTAGAATTTTTTCCATTAGTCTCATCTGTACCGTGTACGTAAAAATCAACTTTAGAATCGTGGAGTCGTTTTCAAGTTTTCAAACATAGTTGACATATAACGAACATCAAACACCACAGGGAGGCTTTGGAATGATCTCACAGTATATGTGCTTCTTATAACATACAATCTGAATCTACTTAAGAAACAGACTAATGAACATTTGCAATTACTTCAATTCCAACAAATAAAACACAGGTTGAAAGTCGCAGACTCCACGAAAGACCAAAAATCTCTCTTTATTCTGTCTTACGTGTTTGTATAAAGAAAAAACTGACATAAAATAGGTTACCGTTAGAAACTCTCCTAATAAATATATTAGTAGTTCAGTTACACTCCAGGATTGTTCTTCAAAGACATATAATATAACATAAGTATGATGATTGCTCGTATGGAGGTTCCGAGCATTCGCTGCACACTTTGCATAACTGTCAATCATGTTTCTTTGGACTGTTCTAATGTGCTCATTACCCATGTTAACGTCGGTGTTTATCTCGTCAGTGGTACAGCGTAATAGCATGTCCAGGATTTGCTCCACCTTGCTAAGCTGCTCAAATTGATTTTAACAACAGGGCTTCAGGCGTAACAATCGACAGCTGAAGAATCGGAATCGCGTGACCGAGAGAAGAGAAGACTGTTACGTAGTTAATTACATGAATATTATGCATGTTATGTGATTCAGTTTAAAATTGATTCAATTTATTTATTGAAAAGAAAAATCGTTCACTGCAAAATCATGCACACGAGAGGATACCCATTCATTCATATCTTCCAGTCTTCTTCTTCTATTTTTGCCCAGTATCTAGCAACATCGATAGCTCGTGTGTTGCCCAGTATTAAGTCGTGAGATGTGCAGCTTGTTGGGCACATGGAGCAGGAACTTAGTGTGAGGTGGTCTGCAGGTCTCCACAGTCGCACAATAGTAACTCTCCCTACCGATGAATTCCCCACCGCGCGAGGTTGTCGTTTGTTTTACCAACTCTGGTTCTTAGTCTGTTCAGGGATTTCCCAGTTGAGAAGCCCTCCTGTGGAGTAATGAAATCCTCTGATGCGACATGTTGCCAGAGCTGGAGTCTCTAATCTTCCAGTTATTTAATATCTTAGAGATCGCATGAAGAATATAATTCACTGATGGTTTTCTTATCAATACGTTTGTGTATGGACTGAATGATGTCAATGTTGTACAAACAATACTAAGTCGTAAACTCATCGCATACTCTCGTGAATACAACTGAAGATCGTGCCTTTCAGATGGGCCCATACCTGATAGATCTGTGTACAATGCTCGAGTGCTCGCTCACTTAACGTCTTAAGTTCAAAACGAGAACACTTATCGAATGTTTTCGAATCAATAAGTCAGCTTCTTAAAAAAATCGAATCGTATTAGAAAGTGACGCGGCGGTTCTCCGACAAACGCGTTTATTGTTCTTTGCGACTCTTGAGCAATCTATGACTCGGAAAATATATATACGCATACTATTATTTTATATGGTGAGATGACTCTTAACAAAGAGCTTAGCATCAAGTATCGATAATTAATTTCACGATTTCGATTGATTTGATTCGCGTGACCTTAACCCTTTACGTGCGAGGCACGGATATATCCGCACTAAATTGCACTGCACTTAAGTGCGAGGTGCGGATTTATCCCACGCCCTGAAAAAAACACGTCGTTACAGTGCGAGATGCGGATTTATCCGAATACTATATTGAATATAATTTTGTTTCGTGTCACGACATTCCTTTGTCAATTTTTTTTCGATATGTATTGAGCTGTGTGTCATTCTACACATGATTAAAACTTTCACTTTTTTAGAATGATAATGGATTTATTTAATTTAGTTATGAAGGTGAATATAAATGCAGCACTGACCAATCAAAACACACTAAAAAAATCGTCCTTAAATATTCAACTTTATTTTTTATTGACTAATTGATTTGCAATGAGCAGCAGAAAATTAACATATCAATGCTAGGAGTACCCCTAAAAGATGCAAAAGAATTTGTATACCTTGGAAGTACGATCACCTGGGATGGCAGAACAAAAAGAGAAGTCAACAATCGAATACATCAAGCAAGGCTAGCTTTCAATAAAAAAGCCAAAAATCTTGAGTCAAGGAATATTTCTTTAGGGCTCCGCAAGCAACTTGCCAAAACACTTGTTTGGAGCATCTTATTGTACGGCTGTGAGACATGGTGCTTATCTGAAAGTGATAAAAAAAGACTAGAGGCCTTTGAGATGTGGTCGTACAGAAGAATTCTCGGAATTTTCTGGAGAGACCACGTCACGAACAATGAGGTTCTCAGAATAATCAAGGAAGATAGGCAACTAATAAGAACCATCTCAGAGAGGCGAGCCCGATGGATCGGTCACATCATGCGCCACGATGGTCTTCTTCACGATATTGTGGAGGGGATGGTTGAGGGTAGAAACTGTAGAGGGCGCCCTAGACGGGAGTATTTGCAGCAAATGTTCGAGGACATGAACTGTAGCGCTTATGCTGAGCTGAAAAGGGTTGCGGAGGACCGAGAGGAATGGAGATCGAGATGCAAGATTCAATTGCTGCAAACCAATCCACCGGATTGATACTACGAAGAAGAATTGATTTATTTCGTTTTATGAAATCTTAATTCGCACGTAAACGGTTAAGGCGATGACCCTTGTTAGTACATATTCCAAAAGACCGCAGTCTTCTTTATTTTATAAGAGATGCGTGTTTCGATTCCGATGACTACTTAAATATCCGACAATTACTCCTACTTTCAATCGTATTTCTTTGATATTAGTTTCTGAAATAAAAGGTATTTGCTTTAACATTTATTTGTTTATAAGCGTATTTAAATTCAGCTCATCGTGAGTTTTAACAATTTAATGCTTAAGAAATTTTGTCACACATCAAGTAAACACATCCTAATGATCCGTGGTATCTGACCCTGTTATGATAAGGAATCAAACTATTTTGTTTACAAAAATTCTGGGTTGTACACCCCACGTTTTGACCACCTTTTTATATCTTCAGGTAAAGTCATTTTCTCAAATATAAAATTATTAGATAGATAGATACAATTGCACATTATTTATTTATTAAATATTATGTATAAATAATTGTTCTATTAATAATAATAATTTATTTATTTTCCTTGTTTTACATGGATCACGTAAGATATGGTCTCTGTTTAGGAGACTGCAGTTTTGTCAGATAATTAATAAAATAAATGAAAACCTTAAAGCAAAAATAAACATTATCCAAAAAATAATACCTAACCCATACTCTTCTTCATTCTTGCAACACTATCTGTATCCCTCTCTTATCATTCTCTGATAGACACACCCCTACACACACTCTTACTCAACTGACATTATGTCAGTTGACTCTTGACAGTGATGGATTGAAAAACACTAGAAATTAGTCGAAACTGCAGTCTCCTAAACAGAGACCACATATTACGTGATCCATGTAAAAACAAGGAAAATAAATAAATATTTATAATGGATCTAAAGGTGAATGCTGAAAAAATCGAAAAACCTGTTTTTTCGGGAGTGAATTAAACACTAAATACACAAGTCAGTTTGTAAGAATACTTTTAAAGTACATACATTAATTTGATTTTATTTCATTTCAACTATGCAAAGATAATTCAGATATTCGTTGTCAGCGTGTGTCAACGCTATAATCGTATTTTTTTCGTCACCACTATCAGTACATTTTATTGGCCACAATAGAGTGTAATTAGCTTTGGTGTAAAAATCATAAAATCCGCTATGTAGTTGAGGGGCGATCGTGCCAAAATTCACGTAGGCACACGGCGTCTAGCCTGAAACAATGGTGTTCCGCGAATCTAATATTACCACACAAACCTATCCAATTGCCGAGGTCTCGTTACGGATTGTGAATCCGGCACTAAGCTCGCGTCCGCTTGGATACTACTTGGTTAATCATAGATATGAGTGCTTGAAATATTATTAACAATTTGCTAACACTACTGTATACCTATCTCTGTGTTACGTTAGGCAACTAAATACGATTACTTAATGCGTAGGGAGCATCCATCTGATCATTCTTTATTCTTAACACACGCTATTATACACTGCAACGTGCCTACTCTTTAAGTCCCTAAAAGACTTCCAGGTGGTGTTTGTCAATCATCATTTTAAGGAGATAGATTTTTTTGTTCCAGAAGCACCATTTTGTATTAAGCTAAATCCAACCAACGACATGCAGTATTTTCAGGCTCATTCAAATACGGTTCACGCAAAAAATGTATGTATAATCGGTGATATGACGCAAATTAATGTTTTGATGCGATATATTTGCTGATCATTAATCACACTGCTTTATTAAGTCACAAAACAGCACTGAAGTTTAAAAACAACATTAGTATCTGAACAATGGCTTTGGCATGTAAAGTTAAACAAAGTTAAACGTGAAATGGTGACCTTAGTATACTATGTATCGTTTGTAGCGTTGAGACCCAAATCTCGGAAACCGTCGGGCTAACCATCGGTTTTCCTTAAAAATTATGATCAACAAACATCCAAATATGCTTCGAAGGCAGTTATCTTCTTGTCAAAAACTCTAGCTCTCGCTCCGGAAGGAATCAAGGACCATCTATGTATGTATCCATGAGGTGCTGCGGAAGCAGAGATGACTTGTGACATGTATTTATAATTGTATAAGACAAAAATGTGTAACACTAGATACGTGTTGTAAATAAAACTGCATGAAATTAGTTTCACATGTAAATGACATTCCAATATTATCTTGAAATGTATAAAAAGTCTAGTTTTCGTAATTGGATTAATGACACAAACAGTTACATTACGAAAGGTGGTGTCGCATATAAGTCCAATTAATAAAAATCCTTAAAACAGATACGCCTTATAAATAAATCTGTTTCCACGGTACAGAGATATCGTCCCGAGAAACAATTACCCTAACGAGGCGATTAAGCAGCGGAGGCGAGAACAAGTTAAAATTAATCTCTACTTGCTCCGTTTAAGATTACCTGCAGTCTGTTCGGGTCCAGAAGGATCCAAGACGGTTCAGGAGGGTTCAGGGGGGTCCAAGGGGGTCCAGGAGGGTCCAGGGCCGCGTAAATTACCACAGTTAATCACTGCGACCAACAAAGGGATCGGAATCCTTAACCTCCGCGTGATTCATTGTTAACACCGCGGTTAAAGATTACCTTATCAATTAGTTATTGCCACTTAGCTCTTAAAATAAATATACGTTTTCAATGAGCTAATTGATATATTTATGATATTTCGTAATTGATATTAATACGTACATATTTTAATGCAAATTCAAGCAAAATAACACTAGCAGTAAAAGTACTGGAGGACTCTGCGAAATGCCTTCAGGTCACAGGTTCGATGAAAGGAAAATCCTGATATATCTCCTTCTCGTGGTGGGGAGTGAGCGACATCAGTCGTCCAATATATACAGAGACCGAATGTTGGCTGGAATAAGCTAACACCCAGCTAACCTCATCAGGTCAAGCTGGTTAGGGCACTCTATTGTCCTGGAGGTAGTAAATGCTCTCCTAAGGCGGATGAACCTTTATGGTCAACGGCATTAGGATGTGGAAATAAAGGGGAAAATATCACATTAAAGGTCTTAAAGACATCCCATGTATCAGCAAAAAAAAAAAAATATTGCATCTCAAGTAATCGAGATGCAAGATTCTGTTGCTGCAAACCAATCCAACGGATTGATACTACGAAGAAGAAGACTAGCAGACTATGTAATGTTTAATTTAAATATGTAAGGTTAGAGTCCTGTTCCGAATTGACGCATTGACACCTAATTATATGCAATGTTTGATTGCTTGTCAAATGTATTTTGTATACTAGCAACTTGTTTCTTTTTAAGTTAAATTGTACAAGTATTATTGAAACCTACAGATATATTTATTGATGTATTCTCTGGATCTCAAACGAATGAAAAACTGTTCAAATTTAACTTGTTGTTACTCCAACATGAAATTTCACAATAGTCTAATAAATGCGATAAACCTAACATATATTGTTTTAAATTGTATTTTTTTTTAATCTATGAGATGAATATCCAGAACAGATAGACGCGGTATAATTGAAGGATTTTTATGTTTTACTTATTATAAGTTTGCGTCGGTCATTGGATCTCCATAAAAACTAATCAACAAATATACCTCGGATAATACAGCTTTCTTTTTAAGCATATACGTTCACGTCCTGGAAGTTTTCTTTTTGTAAGCACATGTAGGAGAATACCGACAGTGATAGTGATGCTGAAGTCTCATCTGTGGAATTCTATGACGTTTTACACAGTGCACATGATGATCCGCCAATGTCATAGACTACGGCCCGAGATTCACGCATCATCCTTATTACTAAGGGTCTTTACTGGATGAATTTCGCCTACCAACAATTTTGATTAATAGGCTATGACTGACATTTTACGGGTGATGGATCAAATTCACACCAACCTGGGTATTTTAGAGCTCAGAAATCGATTAAAAATCCTTTATTTTTTAAATCTCGGTCGGGGATTGAACCCACGACCTTGGGCTTGTAAAGCAAACGCTTTGACCATTGAGCTATGCCCGTCGGCAAGAACTATGTACAATACATACTCAGCAGAGCTACTATTGGAGAAGTGACTTCTGAAGTGAAAGAAAATGTGTGGCGACAGTTAAAGGTGACACGATATATAGTATATGCTCAAGATAGAAAAAAAAATTAAAAAGTCGAGAAAATATTTTAGAAAAATAACTATTTTTTAACAATCAAGTAGACTCTATGACGTTCAGCAGGATAAGATCAATACTGTGTATGTTACGGTTGTTTTGTGGCTTTGTACTTGTAGAAGAAGGCGAAGTATATAATGCTGCTTTTTTAGTAGAAACAGATGTAATTTTAGCATTCCAAAACTTGCCAACGTTATCAAAGAAAAAGTATAATTGTTATTGAAAGCATCCATCAATGATTAACATCGTAACTGAAACTGTAATTAGATTCACAAAGGCGACATTATGATCGTCCATTGTTCACATCAGATGCACGAAGAGTTACCTCGTGGAAGACTTAACCTCAGGAGCGCTAACTCAATTTACACCTTGGCCCAGACGTTCGTCTCACACCTCACCTGGGAGTTTTACCGCAGTATTCGTGAAATACTTTACCGTGGGTCCCAGCCGAACAATAGCTTTGTTAGCCATAGTTCGTAAATGCGGTGAATTGTTTATTATTGTAATAATATTGATAAATGTATACCGAGACAAACTGTCTACCTTTGAACTTTTGAAGAAACACGTTAACGGTTTTTATTTTTTGTGTAAACGCGTGCAGAATTCCACATGCATTATTATTCAATCATTATATTATTATTGCCGACTATACAGCGCCTGTATCGTCTCCATTCTTCTTGTGTGAATCATGACTAGATTCAACGGTTTGACTTTCTTAGAAATGACGAAGTTAGGGATCAGATAAAGCAGCCTTCCAAACTCAAAAAAAAAAAAAAAAAGTCAGTCAAGAGACTAGGTGGAACTAATTGGGACTTGTACTTCAGATGCCGCAGGAGAGCATTATACTAAAGCTGCATTTTTTTAGCCCCAGAGCTCGCGCCATCCTAGAAGACCATCGACGACTATACATATAATGTATTTGGCGGAGCTTCGGGAGGCAGAGCTGACATAGGATTAGGAGAGGACCAGGATCGCAAATAAAACTTTATTGCGGGAGTTCAATATACCCCAGTAAGGGGAGCGAACTTGGTGGTATTGATTGATATTATTTTGATGATGATATTAGTTGTAATATACTCGAATACTAGAATATTCGAATACATATTTGAGAATACTTTCTTTTTCATTACAAAATTTAAGTATGCACGATACGAAACATTTATGATTGAAACACGCTTACATCACTTCCTGGGAGCTTGAGGTATTTCAATACTTGTTGTAAAGTGGTAAATTCAGATTGTTTTCAAAACAATTGTAAAACATGAAATTCCTCGGTTAAATGTTTGGCATATCGCTACACAGTATTCGGTCCCAGGAGTTATGCAAATGAAAATACTTAACAGTAAAATTACTCGCAGAATACTTTACTTTAGTGGTGCTAAACCTTTTTGAACCCAAAGATCCCATATCCTTTAAGTTCTCTAAATATCATATTCGCACTAATTTGGAATATACATCATCTAACGTAATCAAATCAATTCTTCACGAACAAACAAGAATAATATAATTAAATACCAAACTAATGTATCGTCAGATAACCCTCCTGTAATTTTTTTATAAGATCGGATGATTAGCTCGATGCTCCATAGGCCTTAGGCCCACCACTCCTGAAAGATGATTCATCGCACAATATCAACAAATTGACCATTTTATGTAAAATCACCCCAAATACAATAAGAACGATCTCCTTTATTAATTAAAAAACTTGGATTATTGTAGTTGGCGTACCAAGCAGCTGACAAAAATATGTGGTGACTATTTTTGGACCATATACTCTAAGCTGGGAGCGGATATACCTGTAGGAAGTAGTATTAAATTTCTAACAGTTAGGTCATATATATGAACGTATAGTGAATACATCTGAGTCAAAAACTACAGATATTTTTGTGGTAACGTATCATAAAAACTGTATGAATTATAAGCACCTGCATTTCAATATATCATACTCGTTGAGAGGCTAAGTCCCGAGTTCAATGTTAAGCCCAGGTATTGTCGGACTGTGGAGTAGATCGCGTGCTTTATCGCCCATTGATCATTACTCGGGCATTTGAAGTCACTGCAATATTAAGGTAATACATCAAAAGGTCCCGCCCGGCTTATGTCTTGACTCGACTTGTTTTTGTATGTATCAGAGGTCTCAAACTCGATGAATTGTTGGATCAGAACGATCCAATACCTGCTAAGCCTTAGCATTCTAGTGTCTGATCTCCAAGCTATGAAGCACAGACGATCCCTCGGATCACTAAGCCTTTGTTATCACTACTGTTTAACACTACTTTTCTGAACTTTTTCAATTAGTCTCAACTAGAGCTTCTAATTACGGTATCCTGGAATTTTCGTGGTACCGCACACGAGATAGACGCTACCTGTGATACATCGCATTCTGTTTGCCTTTAGCTTTATTGTTTATGCAACTATTTATTTAATCGCCAAACAAACTACGAAATATCACCATCTCGTTATAGATATTTTGTCAACATCTGATTTTCAACATTCCAAAGTAAAACACGAAATTAAAAGCTCTTGATATCACCTGGAATCATTTCAATATTTGTATTTTTTCCTTCTGCAATAATTCAAAAGCGTGATATTTTTCTTTGATTTATTTATGACGTTGCATTTTATTTTTTAACGTTCCTCGAATGTGATTTTATGTTAAGATATTGTTTTTTAATTAAAGTACTAAATTTCGGCTGGTGTGTGTTTTTATGATGTTTTTTGTGTAACATGAAACTTGTGTTCTGTGCGATCGTGGATAATCTATGCGATCAGACGAAAATATTAATGTTATCTGTGGCCAATTAATAAATAATCTTTATGACATTTAAAACAAATTGAACTGATATTAATACCATTTAGAATAATTTATTATTATTGAATACGCCTGCATGGTCGTAAACCAAAGAACTTTGTTTTCAGAACTCATGTTTAAAATCTTAAAATACAAAATACGTCGAAAAGGAACTCATAAAATAAAATGCAATTTATATTTTTAGCATGAACTTTAAGATCAGTTTCACTAATAAAATAGATAAACAGTTTTTACTCTAAAATCGGTATTCAAGTTTGTGAATAAAAGTGATCAACGTGATCCATATTAAAATATATTTAGGTAAGTATTTACATAAAATATATGTTCAATATATGAAACAATGTAAGAAACATATAATAATCCCATAAAACAAAAAATACTGCAAAATGGTTATGGTAATCTTTCATATAAGAAGTATATGTCGCTAGCTAGATTGCTTTTCATGTAAAGTTTTGATCGACCACATTCAACAGTCTAAAGATGTATCCGGCATTCAATCCTTGTCCACAAATAAGTTCAAGTTATTTAAAAATTATTCTTCTAAACTGTTTAAGATATTAAAGTATATTAATACTTAATTTATGAATTTAAAGGTATTTTTTATATTGCGTAACGTTACATCAAACACTACATGTTCTTTTTGAATTCGTTCTGTTGAAGTTCCTTGTATTTTTCTGATTAAATGAAGTCTTAAATAGCTTAAATTTTTAGGTTTTTAGGTTGTTTAAGCCATGTTTAAAATCCAACGTAGTTCACAGATAATAAAAAAATCATGATTCCATTTCACAAAATTACAACTTTCTCCGGAAAACTCATCAAATTTTTATCCCCTTATCAAACAAGAAAAGTTTTCGCATAAAACTTTCAGCAGTTTAACCGCGAAAAGCTTTCTCAGTTATGTTCTCAAATGCAGAAAACTTTGGCAATTCGATGTGACAAACTACGATATTCTTGTTAAAAATGACAACAAAAATTGGCAAAAATTCAACCGGTATCAATGTAATACATTTGGGCTCTATGATGAAATACGGTGTGTTAATCTTGAAGAAATATTACATTTTCGGGTGTGATAAATGTTTCTCTAGTAGTCAGTAAAATTATCGTACATAAGGTCACTAGTTTGACATTTTTGGACCAAGTAAATGAAAACCAATCCTATCCCTACTATTTTACTTAAAATTTGAATGGTTTTACTTTACGATGAGAAGAATTAGCATTTGTTTGCATAGTCCAAAAACGACTATAGAAGCATAAAATTTCCATAAATTCATAAGATCAAATGTAATATCAAATATTTATTTATTTAAAGAACTAATGGTCAATTCATTTAAAGATATGTATTGCATCAGAATCATATCCATTGCATATCCCCTACTATAACTGGAGTATAAAGTAGTCACAGTCTACCTTTATAAATCCCATCACATCTCTATTTACCGGAAGTCTCCTGAATACATACGTAGAGTTCCAAACAGCCTCCAGGACAGCAAAAGCATGGAAAACATGTTCTAGATAGATATATTTTTCCTATTGCCTGTGTAAAATAGAAAGCTGCCTTGTCCACTCACTTTTATCATCACAAAATCAAATCATAGTACTTTTAACATTACGAATGCACTTAAAACTGCTGCTGCAACGAGTTTCTATTAGATGTTACGATTCACAAACGCATCTTAAAATTATAATAATACAGGCTTTATACTTGCGTAAATGTGTAAACAGTGATAATTTAGGTTTTTTTTCCTTTTGTCATATTATAATAGTAATTGTGCTATTGTCATACAAAGGCTTTACATACTTTTACAAAAAAGCTCCTCGCAAAACTAAAAGCTCTTGGCGTGTCGAGCTTTTGGTTCTTATTGGAAAAGTTATCGTGTTTCAGAGATGACTTTATCTGTCCTCGTCTGGACCCGAAAATTATTTTTAAAACTGCAATAAAGTTGATCGATCGTTAGAAATGTGAAACTGCGATGCCGTATATATTTTCGCGACTTCGTTATTTATCGCGTTAGATGCACACGGCGGTGATGCATTGATATTTACAATGCATAAACATATCATTATGATCGGAGGAAAATAAAAATACGTATTTATTGCTCGCGCTTAGACACAGGGATTTGAAGATCAGAAAGGTCAAATATTTATGTGGAAGATGTGTATTTGCAATTATTTTCACACTGCATTAAATTCGCCAATTAAGATATTTTACTGCTGTCTTGTGCCCGTATATTTTGTAGCATTTTATGCTCGTACTTTATACATTAAATATATGTATACTGTATAATGCCGGCGGGTATAGTTCAATGGTAAAAGTGTTTGCTTTGCAAGCCAAAAGTCGTGGGTTCGATCCCCGACGGAGATTAAAAAAAAAAGTATTTTAATTGATTTCTGAGCTCTAAAATACCCCGGTTGGTGTGAATTTGATCCCTCACTCATAAAATGCCAGTCATAGCCTATTAATCAAAATTGGTGGTAGTCGAAAGTCATCCCGTGGAGACTACCCGTTCATAGTAACTTCCTGTAATAATAAGGATAATGCGTGAATTTCGGGCTGTAGTCTATGACATTGGCGGATCAACACTCAACATGCAGCGCTTAACCGTCATAGAATTCCACAGATGAGACTAGCATCACTGTCTGTCAGTATTCTCCTCTATGTGCTTATATAAAATTAAAATAAACTGCAATGTATCCGGCTGCTAAAAACTGCTATCTTCTAGAATACGTTTTTCAATTTTATTTTTTCACCGGAGTTTAAAATTAAATTTGTGTTCAATAAAACACATTAAATATCGCATTACTCAATATTTATAAATTTCATTTGATACTAATATACCCCATATGCTACCTGAAAGAGGGGAGAAGGTCGTATCTGCCGATGGACAGTATTTTAAATAATGTGAGTCACAACATAAGCAATGATCAGTTAGTAAAGCAGCATCTTTTCACACATTTCCACCAAACAAGTAAGAACAACCTACTCCGAAAAGTGGCAGGTACGAAGTGGGGAGCTCAACCAAACCTGATCCGCACAGTGCTCTAGCTCTCTGTTTCTCTGCTGGCGAGTATGCTGCGCCAGTATGGGCGAGGTCTGCCCATACCAAGAAAGTGGATATTGCTCTGAATGAAACGTGCCGGGTGGTTACGGGGTGCCTAAAACCTACCCCAATATCAAAGCTATATCAACTCTCGGGCATTGCCCCACCAAACATACGGCGAGAAGTTACTACCAAGAAGGAACTCACCAAAGCAACCCACGACGCACTCCACCCTATGTTTGGGTACCAAAAGATAACTACACGGCTCAAATCAAGAAGAAGTTTCCTACAGTCGACAACGGAACTGGAGATACCTGAGGCCACCCTGCGGCTGAACATGTGGAGAAGCGCAACTGAGGGGAATACTTGGATTGCCCCGAAAGAGGACCTAGCCCCTGGACATGACCAAGGGTGGAATATATGGAGGTCCCTTAACAGACTTCGGACCGGAGTATGCAAGACGAGGACACAAATGAGGGCCTGGCAGTTTTACAGCGGACCGACTGAATGTGACTGCGGCGTGGAGCAGACCCTGTCACACCTTCTGGAGTGTGCGCTGTGCCCGAGTGGCTGCACCCAGGAAGACCTGATGATGGCCAGAAGTAACGCCATCGACGTCGCCCACTTCTGGGCAGACAGGATCTGACCCTGTTGTTTCCGACACGATTATATATAACAAACAAGTATTGTCCTTGTCACTACATCTCATATTGTTTCTTTTGTTGTTGCAGCAATCCTCCAGCGCACCACCGTGAACTTGGGTCAGATCAAGATCCAGGGCGTGGCCACCTGCCTCTTCCTCTGCATGGACGCCTGTGGACTTCCTTACAGTGCTGTATGTACGACCATTAAAATACATTTATAATCTCATTAAAATTACAAAGTAAGCCACCTTAAAAAATACACTATTTTTCCCAACACTAGAAGAGATTTTTTGGTCAAACTGAGCGGTTAAATACTTTAACTATGAACTGATTTTCAAAAGAAAGCATAATTTAAAACAGTTATTTAAACAAGTCTGCTATTATTTATTTCTCGTGATTATGAAAAACTCGTAACTGACATTTTTATATCATTCACTTTAAGGTTAATTTTAAATAAATAATAATATATCATCTTGTTTTTTATAAAAAAAAGTGTTGAGGATCACGAAAGCGAAACCTCTGTTTTTTGTGTGATAGACTAATGAAGTGTATATTGTACACAAGAGCATAGTCTCATTTATTTTATTATCACTTACCGAACGTGATCCATATTATATAAGTTAAATTTTATTATATATTTGTTATTTTATAATTTATTTCGTGTTTGAACGCTTTTAGATCGCAGAAATGACTTGGAATAGCAAAAAATTTGCTACCTTAATTTTATGAATACCGATTATTGAAGGCAGAGTTTTTTCAGACATTTATGTGGAGATCTATCTTTAGATATTGATAATCTTATATGAATCAACTATTTTCAATGTTACCATGACTTCTTGCATTATTTAATATTCGTCTCTTTTCCTAAATAATATAAGTTATTTATAAACCCACTAGGCTTTAGTGTGTTTAATGTGTTGGTAAAATATTTTAATTAGAGATGAATATACAATTGTGAATACACAATCAAATAATTATAACATTCACAAACTCTATAAAATAATTAATTACATATTTTGATGGAAAATTAGACATGTTTTCTGTGCACGTGATCCATCAAAAGTGCATTAAACCACAATAAAGAGTCTTCATTAATATTCTGATGATACTTTTCATGAAACTTCCATCCGTCTCGACATATTTTTGAACCAATCGATCTTCTCGCATGCTTCGAGAACTTGGACCACGAAAGCATATTATTAACGTGAGAAGATTGATGGTCTCCAGATGAGGTGGTGGAGACGCAAGCACAGAATTTTGAGGAATACTCAAATTACATTACAATACTTGAAATGAGTAAATAATAGATATCTTTGCGAAAAAATATTTGTCAAATATGATCAATGTATGCTAGTATCAGGCTCGAGATACATTTTGGAAGGCTTAATAAATCATTATTTAAACATAAACTATCATCCTAATCCTATACAGACTCCAGAGTTATCATCATAATCAGCATATCCGCTTCCCCAACTGAGGCATATGTTCGTCACGAACTGCCGCCACAAAGTTCTCAGCCACCATGCTCCTCGCCTTATCCCATGTTACCTCTGCCTCCCAAAGGTGCACCGAGTATATTCTGTGTAAAGTAAAAAAATACAACTTTATATAATGTTCTTCTGTGGCATCCGAAGTATATGTCCCAACCAGGTCCACCTTCACCTCTTTACCGAATGTGGTATGGAAGACTGCTTTTTCTGCTCTCTTACCTTATAATTTCTCACCAATTTGTATAAATACTATAATCTATAGTAAACTTTATTACCTTTCTAATGAAGTATTTTTTTACTTGGTAGATTAAAGAAGTACACTATAGTAAAATATGGTCCCAATTTTGAAGGAAGTAAAAAAATATTTTTATACTTATTTAATGTACAAATTTACATTTTTTTTTTAAATAAGCTTATATTCAAGGCTAATAACTTGATAGGTGTTTATGTAAAAAAAAACTGTTTTTAAAATTAGCTGATATCTCCTATAGTAAACAGGTCTTCTTTGATCGCGGATACAGCAAAGGTTCTCAGCCCTCTGAAAGGACTATTCTGTTGAAGGCCTCTTGACCTCCTGGCCCTTCTTATCAAGGCATTGTAATCTGAACTGAAGGCTTTGACGGCGCACTCCCACCTCACATAATACGCCGTCTCACCTGGATTCTTGTTTTAAAGAAATAAACATGTCGAAGAATGTAGATTGCAGGCAAGAAAAGTGATTTTATAATTACGTGAATATATGTGTTATTTTTTTGTTAAATACATACAAGAGAACACCGAAAAATAAAGTTATTGATTGTCATTTTAAGTAAACGGTGGCAAAACGCTTTATGTATTTATTTTCATATTTAAAATACTTGTGCAATATTTGAGACTCAGCTATAACCGATCAAATTAGTCCCTTCTATACAGTGCATGCAACATCCTTATATATGTCTGCGAATTTTTGCATCTCACTCATAGTAAATGCAGCCGTATAATTTTCTTTAAGCACAGGTGCTTGCGTAGAATGTAAAGTATGAATTGATATAAATTTATAAAGAATGATAATAAGGTAGTCTTTTATACTACATTTGGTCAAGATACAAATATGGATTTGACTGGGACATGTTCTTTGAAAGCTACAGAAGAGCATAAAATATAGCATTTTTTTAAGCTTCGGGATTCCTGCCTTTTGGAAAACCGTCAGAAACTATACATAGATTATATTCGTAGTAGCTCCGGCAGGCAGATCTGCCAATATAATTGTATACAGTCCTGTATTCAGGTAACTGAACTAACCTTGGACGAAATAATTATTACAGCAGCTGATAAAATTTGAATCACCTATTCTTTGCAGTTATTTATTCGATCTATATAGTGGACATATAAAAGTAAAAAGTAAGTGTTTACTTTTTTCTCTAAAACGTTATTTATTTTTATTGACAAATCAGATATCATCGCTACGACTCACTGCATGTTTATTGAATCTCTTTTGCGGCTTCCCACAGCTTTATCGGGATGAAAAAACAATCGTTCCGATTCTTCTTTTCGTTGAGGGATGGCGGCAAGTCTTGATCTTCCCCATCGTCCTTGTTCAGGGACACGGCGCCTCTCTAACGAGGGTTGAAGATGTTCTTTCAGCCACCGACCATCAGCCTTATTTGGACCTACTACCTGCAGCTACCCCATCAACCACACTGTATTTTTTATTCAATTAACTAATTTTTAGAATACAGTTGAACTCAGGGTTAAAGCAGTGTTGTATTTAAGAATGTGAGATTACTGTACCTTTTTATCTTAGTAAACATTAAACAAACTCATCAACGGATCATATAGATAACTCTCGAGTACTATATAATTTGTATGCATATAATTATAGTTTTTATAGTGAAACTTTAATACATTGCAGAGTTACTAATTCACTGTTTGTCTTTACATTTGTCAAGTTAAGATCTGCACATATTCAGCAACAATAGACCCTTGGAACCCTTTTCGAGCATTCCAACACGGTTGTCTCAAAATGAACAGCTTCTTTAGCTTCTTGAAAATAGAAGGAAGGACTTGAAGTGATCTCCACAGCATACGTTTTTCCTCCCAAATACAATCTGAATCTTTACAAGATGCACATTAATATACACTTGCTTACTTAGTGTTCTACTGCGTGAGTTAAAAAAAATATCCAAATATTGTACATTACTACAGAAGAAATGCGAGTATCGTCTATCGATTATGGATGGATGGAAGAGAGATAATTTTATAGTGTTCTGAAGACGAGAGGACAAAGTTATTGCAACAGAAAAATCTAAGTGGACCAATTTTGCTGTATATAAGATAGAAGTAAGTTTTGAAAGCTTTTAGATTGATAGAACTGCTTCTAAAATATGACGAAGATATCTACCACCCTTAAAATCGTAAAATATAAATAAAAGTTTTTTAAGAACAAAAATACATGTACTCATGTAAATATTAACGTCTGATATATTTTAAAATTTGATTAAAGTTTTTTTTTTTCAAATTGTGACAACCCTCGTTCCAACCCTTCACATAGAGGGCGTGCGTTGCTTATCTCCGAACATATTACTTTATTTATTGGGGGTATAATTTGTCTCCAAAAACTAAATAAAAACAATCGAGGCCCTCACTTCTGCGTCTAGGGATGAAACATATAAAGACATAAAAGTAATAAGTGAATATTTTATGAGGCGTAACTATTTTTTATTCCGCCTCAAATAACGCGGTTAGACCAACCGATAAACCCTTCTTATTCGACTCGAGATTTATGGCTATTTTGAGCATAACTGAAATTCTTAAAAAATGCATTAAGAATCCTATAACGATCTTGTTATTGGAGTGGATGGCGCATCTGTGGGAACACTATTTGATTTGCATATTTATTATTTGAATAAATAACTTCCAGAAGCTATATTGCACAATAATTTTAGATTGATATCAGTTTTGAAAAAACAAGCAACAAAACAAATACATTCTTTGAATCTGTACTCTGTAAAAAAGTCTGATAGTTTAGTTCCTTTGGGGTCATAATAGAGCTTCGTAGCATCAATACACTATATACTTTATCACGATTCCTAATATTTTGTATCTCAAATTGTTTGCCCCTTAAGGTTCTTCTTATAAGCTATTAATTTTATTGTGCATAACTATTTAACAGAGAAAAATTAAATATTTTATAGTATTAACATGTTTGTTTTGTTATTCATAAGTTCTGTATATTATATTAAAAAAACAGTCAGTAGGTGGAAAGAAGTGGTCATGGTGGACCGCGCTGTGTATAAAATAAAACTAAGGTGCATAGTTCGGGGCTCGAATCCCGGTGTCTGCCGTTTCTTTTTCTCCGATATTGATGACAAAAATGTCATTTTTTTTATGTACATTTGTATTTGTGTTTTAATTATTTTATGTAATCATCACATGCAGGAGAGCACAACCGGTTGATACCAGTGCACTCAATCACGCTCAGCCAGGGAGGCTGGACGCTGCATGCGGAACTCGTGTGTTGCGTTTGTGTTGTGTGTGGGTTGGGGAATTTTTATTTTATTATTTTTCTTGAAGAGATCCAGATTGTAGGAAGGAGGAAACACAGACGCTGGAACAGTATTCCAAAGCTTACTTACTGGTGGCATCTAGGAAGGTACTTTAGAAAGTGACTGTTCTTGGTCTACACACAATTACCGTGTATGGAAGTTCGGCGAGCGTAAGACGAGTTTTTCGGTTGTGGGTGGGTGTAGGAGGAATGAGTTATTTCAGTTCCGAAGAGCAGCGACCGTGGTAGTGACGGTAAAAAAGACTAACCAATCCTAAGTGAACCAATCTTACACCTGTGTATTATATTAATATAATGAGATTAAAAATAAGTGTACTCGGCAGAGCTTAGAGGTGTAAAGCTACCCTTATACAATGCGAGAATTATTGCAGATTTCCAAAAAATCTTGTCTAGCTAGGAAGCGGAAACTGAAGCAGGTATATTAATTACATACTTCATTATATTATACTTATTTAATGCAGTATAAGATTGGTCGATACCACGATATTTGGTCCAGATCGTGATATTCCGGCCTCCGTTGCAGGGGTTTATTATCCAAGAGCAATGTTAATTTGTCACCGATCCAGCGGGACGGAGCTTTATCTTATAGCGTCACGTTCGTCCCATAACTCTCGGAGGCAACAATAAAACACAAAACAAAGTAAAAGTAAATGAGCTCCGCGCGCCCCCGGGCGGAGACTTCCTATTAAGATAAGAACCGCAGTTTACCGAAGGATGTAGCTACGTTCACACTAACTCAGCAGATGAATTAGCTACTATCCGGTAACTAAATAAGACACCGTTCTATTCCATTGCTACTTTCCAAGGTCACGCTTACTATATTATATCTTCTTCTTCTTCGTGTCAGCGACGTCAAATTATTTTTTCCCAATATCTGGCAACATCGATAGCTCGTGTGTTGCCCAGCATTAGGTACTATATTATATTTAACATTTATTATCGGTCTTTACTATGTGTGAGTAACGTTAGCTGCTCAGTTCTTGCGATTCCACATCGAACCTTTTTAGTTGGCGGTTTCCCCGTGACATTTTTCGTCTAGCACATAGTTTGATTAATAGGTTATAAACTGGTAAATTAAGGATAAAAGATGAATTTGAAGATAACATAGTGTATAGAGCTTAAATGTGGATGGAAAATATTTTTCATTTAAATCTTTTTTAGAGCTCAAGCCCTCGTTTTCTAGCTTGTTAAGCAAGAGCTTTTATTCTTATACAATATTTCGCAGTACATTTGATCTTTCAACCGTTAAATTTCTTTCATAGTATTTTAATCTAAAATAGTAGTAGATGAAAGTTGTCCTGTTATCACCACCTATTCATAGTGAATTCCTGTTAAAAATGGATAACGTTTGATTATCGAGCTGTAGTTTGACGTTGACGGATCGACATAATATACTATTCAATTTCAATTCAATTTTCAATTTCAATTTATTTTCTTCCAGAAACATTACAAATATAAATATTTAATTCGATTCTGAAACAAGATATAATACAATAATTTATAAATAACACAATAACAATACAATCATTTAAAAAGTCCCGGAGCCCGCTAAACAGAAGACTCCACGAAATTACTTTGATAAATGAATTCGTGTAGCTTATGTCGAAACTGGGCTTCTCTCTAGTGGAATATATCAATATTCGAGGCGATATCATTGAACAGTCTGATCACTCTCCAAAAAGGCATAGTCCCTGGCTGGTTAGTATTACCTCTAGGAAGAACAAACAATCTGTGCCTCCTTATCCTTAAATAATTGTCTATAATGTGTATAATTAACTATATGTAGCTTTTAGCCATATTTAAAAATAGCGAACACGATAGAATCCACAGATGAGATTTCTCAATTACCATCAATCCACGTGATTACATAAAAAAAATACTCTTTGCATCTTCGTCTTGCAGTGTTTCTTAGTATGTGCAAACATAAAAAAACACCAACTAGCGGCGGAGGGGTAAGAACCCCAAATATAAATAACGCTCTCAATGGGTTTTATCAAAGGGTGGTTACTTTATGATATGGCCCCGATTCAGAATGTTACCCGTGAGTCTATTCGTTTTTTTTGTATCTCGTCTCATTTTTATTTGTTTGATGGCACTGAGAATTTCGATAGATTATTCGAGATATTCCAAGGGCGTAACTTTTTTTGCTCTTAAATTTTTTGCAATTATTAGTTCCGCCTGTTTTATATGTAATATGTTAATTTCAGATAATTCTTCATCTTCTTCTACTTTAACTTATTATCATTATTCTTGTATTCTTTCTTTTAACGGGTTTCTCAAGCATATAAAAAACGTCTAGTCATATATCATCTTCTCTTATCTTGTGCATACCATAGAAAGCTTTCAATTATGTCTTTTTCACATATATTTTCACATATATATAATATGCTGTATTTAATGTGACTAATTGAATTAAATGTATGTACCTTTAAGCATAATTATCACAGTCACCATATTTTAAGTCATCATACTGTTTTCCACGCAAAACTGACCAAATAATTAAATAAAAAAGTGTAAAGTTTTGATCAATAAAGTGAATTCCAGTAACGAAAATGAATATGCACGATGAATTCAATTTTGATTTCGATTTATTTTTTCCACTTACAGAAACATTAGGAAATAATCAAATCGTTACTAAAGTACTATCAATATTAATATACAAATAAAGGTACTTATGATTAAGTACTAAAAACAAAGCAATTAAGACAAGCAACAGAAGGTTCCAATGCTAATCAAACAGATGACGCAAACAAATCATTTCTCCAAAGAAACTCGTGGAGTTCATGCCTGAATTGGGCCACCCTTACATGAAATATATCAAAATCCGTGGCGATTTGGTTGAACTGTCTGATCCGTCTCCCAAGAGGCATAGTCTCTGACAGGTTAGTGCTACTTTTTGGGAGAGCGAACAATATGTGCCTTTATATGAAGATATACTCATATGTGTAAAAAATCTCTTTTTAGTTTTTTTTGTATCAGCTTAAGTATAAATAGAGACCGCATTGGTAAAATCCGATTAGTGTTTCAAATGTCATCATCACTTGCATAGAATATGTTGATTGGGAGAGATTGAACGTTAAACACCTGCGATTTACACCTGGGAACATACACCCCTAGCGGCTAATCTATGCTGCACCACTTCCAGGTAACATTAAGTGTTGATTCTTCCTACATACCTGCATTTAAAAGACCACATTATATAGTCCATTTTACCAGTTTATATAAACGTACGCTTACTTCAGTGAAATTCGAATTATTTATTTAATTAGAGAAATACATTCTTATGTACGAAGTTTAAATCGTGTAGAAATAATATAGAATAGACCCTAAAAAAGTAAGGTTACAATGGGAATACTTAACAATAGTGGATTTTTGTTTCTTCTCGATACGAGTATCTTACAACACTTGCCATCATGAACTATATTATGTAAAATAAAAAATACAATATTTATTTATCCTTTAAGTATGTACTTTGAAAATGTTTAATGTTACCTTTAAGAATGCGATGGTATCTATCTATTATAAACTGTATTATGGTGCACTTATTTCTCATAACCTCAAAAATAATTACTCCTCCATTGACCTAAGATAAACACTTATTAAAGCTCTTTCATCGAGCACTTGATTTATATTTCCCACTCATTGATCATAATACTATTATTTTGAATGATCAAAATAGCTTGTGTATCAGTCAAACAGTTATTTTAAACCTTTTGTAGCCACGGATTACTATTTTATTTTACGAATTTATTGAACTGTTTCAAGTACCTAAAAACTCTTAACCAGATCTTTTTCAATGAGTAAAAAATCTATGTTAAAAATTGGAAAGATAAAGATATATATAATTTACACAATATAATATATAATATGGAACATTTGGCCACCATTAACCACAGCAACTTCTATATGACGTCATCTATATTGTGCATTGTTCTCTTATCCATATCTATTCGATACCTGGAACATATAGTCATGATATATTAACGTACAAACAAAGCAACAGAACAAAAAGAGAAGTCAACAGTCGCATACATCAAGCAAGGCTAGCTTTCAATAAAAAAAGCAAAAATCTTTGAGTCAAAGAATATTACTTAAAGGCTCCGAAAGCAACTTGCCACAACATTTGTTTGGAGCATCTTAATGTACGGCTGTGAGAAACGGTGCTTATCTGAAAGTGATAAAAAAAGACTAGAGGCCTTTGAGATGTGGTCGTACAGAAGAATTCTCGGAATTTCCTGGCGAGACCACGTCACAAACAATGAGGTTCGCAGGATAATCAAGGAAGATAGGCACCATATAAGAACCATCTTAGAGAGGCGAGCCCGATGGATTGGTCATATCATGCGCCACGATGGTCTTCTTCACGATATTGTGGAGGGGATGGTTGAGGGTAGAAACTGTAGAGAGCGCCCTAGACGGGAGTATTTGCAGCAAGTATTCGAGGAAATGAATTGTAGAGCTTATACTGAGCTGAAAAGGGTTTCGGAGGACCGAGAGGAATGGAAAGGAATGCAAGATTCTGTTGCTGCAAACCAATCCACCAGATTGATACTACGAAGAAGAATATTAACGTATGAAGGTTCACCTGGAAAATACTCGACGGCCTCCAAATCAGAAGCCTATGACTTGAAGAGAGGGCATTTGTAGTATTTGAGGCATATCTTGGGTGATTTGTTAATCGCATTTTTTTTAAGGAGATCCGATAAATAGCCCGATGTATTAACATAATCAGGTCTTATTTCAAGTCACACTATTTTTTTATTTGTTGATACTGAAATGCGGCACCAGTCGTCAACTGTTACGTACAACTGTATTCAAATATGGCTTGTAGACTGTATCGGTAATGAACGCTCCATTTCTTCTCGAGGACTGATTAGCAGTCCAGGCGAGCGATTGAAAAATGTAGTTCTAGCTTATCAGAGAGGCAGGATGGAGGTCATCTTGAGTGATGAGACCTCAGGAGTGGAGCCAGGACCTCCCGGCGCCCTAAGGCATCCCCCACGGGGCAATAAATCAATGAATCGGGCGCCTTATCGGGGAAACATTTTATTAATAATACGGAATATTTCGTGATGTGCTTTTGAAGCTTTTAAGTCATATTGTGATGAGTGTGAGGGAATTTACGTCAGGATAAAAAGAGGAATTTTGTATTATGGTATTTTTAAGTAAATCTGTAAAGCTTTATATTAAATGTAATCTGTTTATTGTTGACAATTTTTATTTATCGTAACATGTCGATAAATAAATTTTATTTCAAAAGTTTTTCTCTAAAAAATCAGATTTTCATTATTAGCGAAAAAGTAATGGAATGTGTTATTCAGTCATTCAAAAGTTCAAGCGTGCGCTTTTAGAGAATATTTTTCAATCAGAAGATAAACAATAATATATGTATTGCAATTTAAGCTAAGTTGTCGTTAGATTTGTCAGCGTTTATGGTTTAGAGGTGAAACTCCATGACTACCATACGAAAGGTCGTAGATTTAGTTCCCGAGGAACCATAAAATCATCTTTAATAAATTGATACAATCTGTAAATACTCCATATTAGTGTGAAATAGAACCCTCCACCCGTAAAATCAGTAAATCGTTCATAGACTATTGATCAAAATATGTGGTAGACGAAAGTCGTCCTGTAAACACCACCACATATTATTAAATATCTGCTCTCCCCACTATTTCTGTACCACGAGGGTAATGAACCTTATAAATCCGATAATAATAATTTCATTAATATTATAAAGATGACCCTAAAAAAACGTTTCCTGTGCTGCATTTATATGTCTATTTAAAGGTGCTCTGGTAATTTGATCTGCATTTATTATTGTACGAAGTAAATTGTAATTTTTTAGAAACCCCTTCGTAACTAACATCAAAGACTCATCCGATAAATTAGTATGTAGTTCTAAGGTCCATGAAGACTTTCTGGATCCGTAATTTGATAGGATCTTTTGCGGGGAATAAAAAGAACACCTTTTTTACTTCAAAACAAAACTCAGTAAAGCAATATGGGAATATAAAATTGACACACTTTTCTGTAATAGAATGTAATTTTAGCATTGAAGCAAACCAATTTATACGTCTATTTTATTAATAAAAATGGATCGCTCGTATTTTTTGTTTGAATATTAAAAATACTCATAACTGAAGAAATCTACTATAAAATAAGTAGCGATCTTTTTCAGAAGCTAATATTATAAGCTGTTCCTTTTTATTCCAGTTCTTTCGTATGTACTGTATTTGGTAATCAAAAATGCCTTCGAGATGTTTGTACCCGATCATTAAACTCTTTGAGAGTTTTGTAAAAATTCTGCACAGCTACCAGAAAGTTATGCCTAGTGCCATATTATTTCTTTTGATATCCATCATTATTACCAAGCATATTGCTGTTTTTATTATGTAACAAGGGTCCAACAAATAACTTTTTTTTTTGAAAATGGGGCTCAAAACATCGAGTGTAGCTTCGGCTGTGTGGCACGTAGCGCCGTCTTGTTGAAACCAAATGTTGCCAATATCCTCCTCTTCAATTTTTGTGAACAAAAATGGTCCGATAACGATCGCCATTGACTGTAACGGCCACTCCTTGCTCATTTTCGAAGAAAAATGACCTGATTTTCAAAGTAATGTCGCAATATTTCCCAGCGTTGTTCAAGCGTATACACAACCATATTCGTTCAGCGGAAAGATAAAACTAATTATCTGTCAAACCAGACATGAGCTAAGTGTTACCATTCACGAAATAAGCACTAGTTGAAATAAAAAACGTTAGATGACGGACCAGTTACTTGTTTTTTTCCTACAAGAAAGGCTTTTTTTTTCAATGTTTTCAGTATTCACTATAATATCCATTATAAATTATAAATATATACTTATTTACCTATTCTCTATTAGGAGACTGCAGTTTCGACTAACTAGTAGCCTTTTTCAATCCATCACTTGTTAAGAGATATCTTCCAACAATCCATCACTTGTTAAGTTATCTCTTAACGAGTGATGGATTGAGAAAGGCTACGAGTTACTCGAAACTGCAGTCTCCTAAAAGAGAACTTATCTTACATGTAAAAAAAGGTAAATCAATAAATATTAACAAACACTCATAGTTGTAACTTACGCTCAATAATTAGATTGAATATGCACAACTTTTAAATGATTATATTTTTCAACTATTCAATAAGCTGAATAGATATTCGTATATACGTGTATAATGTTTTTGTACTATATATTTTAATTATTACAACACTATATGATGCTTGCTGTTTGTTATAAAATAATATTTAATAAACACTGTGTTTTGGATACTAGGGTAGAGTTCCAGATCATTTCATGGGGTTATGGGGTTTTTTGTGATAACTTTGTAATCCACACCGCACTATGGGATCCCTTGTATTTTTATTTCCCTTACTATCAGTGCTTGTCTTGCAATGGGTATCGAAATTTAAATATCATCATTTAAAAATAAATTTAAAAAAAAACAGATCTTAACCGCATTTCTGAATGAGTGTTATGCGTTATTATTTCAACTAGAAAATCCTCCCATGCACAGTAAGTCTCTTAAAAAAATATTTATTTAAATATATATAAACACACACAGATGAGTACCAGCTATTTGGCCCTCCAGTTCACTAAATATTTTTTAACCCTTTCGCATAGATGTCGGCATATGCCGTTATAAGATTCTCCGACCGTTGACATCTGTTGACGTGCTATATCGTTTTGATACTTTCTTAGAATAGTTTTTTATGCATCATCTGATAGCTGAAAGATACAAAAACCAATGTGATATTAGAAAATAAACCAGATAAGTTCATTTATGCTTCAAATGATAGTTTTATAAATGACAGTATAATTTGTATTCAAACCGAGACGTAATGAAAAGGTTAAAAGACTAGTGGTTGTGTGCGTCTTGGAAATAAGTTATCAAATGCTTTTTAATATGCTTTTTTGATAGATTAAAGATGCATGGGAGAGGAGCACAGATATACATATATCTAATGCATTGAATTAATACCATTTAAAAATAAATTGGCAATTGATTACAAGCGTAATTAATTTATTATTTAATTTAAATATAATAAACTTATCACCTATTTATTTTATTAAATTATCGTTTTATCTGTGAGATTCTTTATACAGTAATTTGATTTTATTCCATTTTTCAAAAATGGAATGAGATCAGTACAAAGTGTTAGATACAAAGCCCATATCTAAATGTATAAAAAGCCCATTTTTGATGACTTTCAACTAGTCATAAAATGTGTTTAAGCTTGACAAATGAGTGCAAAAACATGTCACAGACTAAGTCAAATTGATCTTATCAGGCAGTTCCTTTTGTGACAGTCTCGGTGTCTGCAGGAAGCTCTTGAAACCCTCAATCATCAGACCATAAAGAGGAATATATAGACTAACGAGACCTGATGATGCTGAAAAAAATCTTGATCTACAAGCTTAAGTGGTATTATTGCTTACTTAAAAGGCATGTTTCTGCGCTTTTCTGAATGGTGGATCATAAAAAGCAATAAATGGTTTGGACCCTTTCTAAGTCTAAATAAAGGTTATATGCTTAGATAAAATAGGCTGACAATCATAATACACAGGGACTGAACACGCGAAAGAAATTAAACAAAGGTAATTTATATTTTTTATCTTGTTTTAATATGGATCAAGTTGAGTATTGTTTTTTCACAAACCAGAACCTTATCGAGAATGAAATCGCGGTCTTGAGGTCAACGTGATCCATATAAAAAAATGTAAAAAGTTACTACCTTTAGAAACTAAGGTGATCATGGCTAGGAATAATATAACAATGAGATACTGAAGGTGAAGAATAAATTTAATAGAATCTTCCACTTCCTTTTTAAGTAATTTTAAGTACATACATACATTTCTACGAGGGTTATCTGTAAAATAAAGTTCCCATGGCACTACAGTCCTGAAAAGCGCTGTTATGGTAGATCCCTCGATTCTGTAGAGTACCTTGGTTCCCCCACTCCAAATCCCTTTCCTAGCGAGCTGCCTGCGGAGCTCAGTCTTGGCTTGGCAGCCGTATGTGATGGATTTCCCCTTTGCTTCGCCCGCTAGGTGTGAGCTGCGCTCGGTGATCCGTTTCCTGTCTGCAAAAAAAGTATTAGTATTTTTTAATTTTTATTTTGGTTTCGGGAATCAATAAAAAAATCACATTAGATAAAGTGCATTTTTGGGCACAAAGCTCTTTAAATAGAATAGTTTAGTCCCGACAAACCACTCTAAATCTCTTTTCAAGTCTTGCGAAAAGTTCTTGAAGCACAGACTGCCATATTATTAACTGATTTATTGTGTAGGTAAACTAATACAATCTATCTTGATTATGTCACTGAAAACTACTACTACGATATTAACAATAATTAATATAAATTATTCAGATCAACCAGTTTTCATTGTGTTAATCGCTCGTCGATGAAATGATAAATCAGTCGCGATAAATATCTTCGGAGACACATTTCAGCGGAGCGCGCATAATTCACAGAACGCTTAACAAATTCGCTTCTCAATGGAGCCAAGTTAAAATGCGATTAGTGGATTTCACAGGCATGCATCAGCGCTATTAATAAAGGCCGCGAAAAGTCGTGTTTCATTCACAAATAAATTGTTTCACTTTCAACGTTTAAATTAGCATCGAGCCTGACAGTCTAGAACAGCAGTTGACAACCTTTTTAACTGCAATCCTCTTTTCGTGTAGCATTTTTTGTTTGTGTGTGTTTTACTATTTGTTTAACCTACTCAGACGGAATACCGAGCCTGACTCGTGGTAATTTTATTCGTTCGTTAATTTTTTAACTTTTTTAACTTAGTATTTTCTTCATTTTTAATTTTTTATGTGTTAAAATTACAAAATAGTTTACGTTTTGTATGTGTAAATTGCTATTAAACTCTAAAAAAAAAACTTTTCTTTGCACCTTTACCCAAAAAAAAATGCTGCTTCAAAATCAAAAAATTTGAAAATAATTAATTTCTTAATGGGTTAAGCCCCAATCACTCAAATGGCATAAATTTTATTTATCTAAGTGAGTTAGAATAGTAAAAAAATCTCACATCAAACTAATGATCACATATTCAGAACCTCTGCTATAGCGGTTGAAATATTAGAGGCACAGTTGGCTGAATGTACATTGCTTTTTCCATAAGCTTAAATCTTATCTTTCTTTTCCATTCTTGTTTCATTAATTGATCTTTATTAATTGATCTTTATTATATTTTATTCTTGAGTCAAAGAATATTTCTTTAGGGCTCCGCAAGCAACTTGCCAAAACACTTGTTTGGAGCATCTTAATGTACGGCTGTGAGACATGGTGCTTATCTGAAAGTGACAAAAAAAGACTAGAGGCCTTTGAGATGTGGTCGTACAGAAGAATTCTCGGAATTTCTTGGAGAGACCACGTCACGAACAATGAGGTTCTCAGAATAATCAAGGAAGATAGTCAACTAATAAGAACCATCTCAGAGAGGCGAGCCCGATGGATTGGTCACATCATGCGCCACGATGGTCTTCTTCACGATATTGTGGAGGGGATGGTTGAGGGTAGAAACTGTAGAGGGCGCCCTAGACGGGAATATTTGCAGCGAGTGTTCGAGGACATGAGTTGTAACTCTTATGCTGAGCTGAAGAGGGTTGCGGAGGACCAAGAGGAGTGGAGATCGAGATGCAAGATTCTTTTGCTGCAAGCCAATACAAGTTGTTACTAACTTACTTCAATCAATCATCGCTTGCGCTTAAGTAATAATATTGAATATCATTAATATTTTTTAGTATAAGAGATTTAGAGTACATATTTGTTTGTATAAATCTTTAGCAAAATTGAAGATCTCCAAATTAAACATACAATCCATAAATATTTGTGAACTGCAACTCAGGATGACTTGACCCTATTATATTGTCTTAGTATTTGAAATGTTTTTGTTCTAGTTGTGGACCACTGAGTCTAGACTGGCGCAAAAATGTCGCAAATCCCGATGCAAAAAGTCCTCTTTGATTTCACAGAAACCGCTTCTGGAATTGTGAACAGAAACTGAACAATTTCTTTGACGAATGGATGATAAGATTTAACGCCCATCGGTCGCGGAACAATTTGAAATCTTAAGTGATTTCCTGAAGAATTTAATAACTTGGATCCAATTTTGTTACAGAGGTTTTTTCGGATTATTTCTTCATCGAATTTTTACTCGGCGCATTCTCAAAAAGCTGTAAATCCAATAAAGGGAATATTGAAACCTTACGGAAGGATTTTACTTGAAAATGAAGGGAAATATTGACCTGTTTTTTTAACGAGAAATTTCATAATTTCCAACATATTTATTAAGAAGATATCTCAATTTTCATCATATAAAATATTAAGCCTCTAATAATGGCTTAGTGGTACATATGAGTACTTTTTTTTTCTATACTATTCAATATCTGGAAAATATGATCTCCACGAAATACCACCAGAGTTTTGAGAGCTACCATTATCCACTCTTTATCTCATGTCATCACTTGGAGTTACACTAACTTCATAGTGTTCGAGAGAGCTAAGAAGAAATTTTTGAGGTTTATTTACATAAGGATGTATGGATATTATCCGTGGCTGTACCCATCTAACTTTTTACGGGATATGTTGACTCCAATCAGTTGAAAACTAGAAGAGATGTGTGCTTGAGTATGCATTTCTTTCGGCTAGTGCGTGGCGTGTTCAGCAATCCTGTTATTTTGTTGGAAATCGGTTTGCTTGTCCTTGACAATTATATAAGAATAAGGAGGCACAGATTGTTTGTTCTTCAAGTAATTATAACCTACCAGAGACTATAATACTACTCTTGGGAGAGTAATCAGACTGTTCATCCCTACCGCCTCGAATATTAATATATTCCACTTGAGAGAAGCCCAGTTTCGACATGAGCTCCACAAATTTATTTATCAAAGTAACTTCGTGGAGTCTCTTTAACGAACTTCGGGACTTTTTAATATTTATTGTTAATAATCATATCAATCAAGTACCTATATTTATAAATTGTTTGTATTATATCTTACTCCAGGATCGTATTTAATAAAATTTGTAATATTTCTGAAATATTTTTTTTCTAAAGAAGTTTGCAATACTTCAAGAACAGGTTCCCACGAAATTTATCGATCGAAAAAATAAAAATAAAACACTACAGTTTTCGTATATAAATTCTGGTAAATGAAGCTTCGTATTATAGGTGATTCAAAAGATTTTTACTGATTATCAAAAATTACTTAATAAATCTGAAATCCGCCCATATAATATTTTTTAGTGGTGGGCGGGAATGTGGTGCGATTTTTGAACAGCTGTCGGTGGCGCCGCCTAACGGCTTAACAAATAAATCACTTTCCATTCCACTGAAGACTCAAGTCTACTCCTCTCCACATTTGAATATCCCCGACCGCCCTGGAGGATGAATTCCCGCCCAGAAATCAGACAATAGTATAAACAATACTTAGGAGTTGCTAAATTCTTCAAAATACTGATTATTTATAAGCTTAACTAGATATTTTATTTGTATGTACAAGTTTCAAGACATTTTGTCCATATAAGAGTATCTATCTGCTTAACACAATATGTCCAAATTTGGTGATTCGATTAGGAAATCAGTCCTTATGCATCTGGCATTTGAATGAATCTTCATTACATTGCGTTTATTATACATGTTCATCGACAGTTGTCGTTATTACCGAAGTTCAGCAACATTTAGCACAGACCAATACTTGTATGGGTTACTGCCTCTTGTTAATCGCTTGTCGCTAGTCGGTATGTGCAGCTCATTAAAATCAAATGGTTCAGAATTCGAGAACGTCAGACTAATAATCCGATCTTCTTAGAGATTCTGATAAACAAATCACCCAAATATATGTCTCGGATACTATAACTGTGCAACCGTTTCTTCAAGTCCTCGACTTATGCCCTGGAAGTCGTCAAAAATAATATATATTTCCAGATGGATTCCGGTGTATAAGGAAAATGATAGAACTATTCTAATATCTGAGACAACCACAAGTTAAACGAGACTATTATTTAAGTTATTTTGTCAAATATTTCACAAACTACATTTTTTCCGCCTTCAGGCATCGCCATTGTTCGAATCCCGAACGACCCGTTTTAGCTTCCAGGTAAATCCGCTAGGTGGAATTCTATTTCATTGTTAGACATTTCAAATTTAAATATTAAGCCATTCTTATAAAATATCTTAAATCTCGAGCATTTTACACAGGACTTTGCCCTTTGTGTAACTCTAAATAAGGCATCAAATTACTTTATCTTTTTTGGGTGTGTTTGCTTTCTAACTAGAATTTGTCAAAACTTTAACTGTTATCCCGATGCGACTCCGTATTGTTTTCGAACACAGGGCAAAAAGTTGACTTGGTAATTGGCCTATTTTCCCAATATGGAGACAGGACTACATTTCAGACATTCCTTTCGATATAAAAGGAAATAACAATTGAATATATATTTTTTATTATTTGAAAGAAAACGCATCATTGTAATATTTTATTACGATTACATGACAATACTATTTATTGACGAATTCTACATTTGCATACAATAACAGTTTCCTTCTCGTTAATTGTTATCAGCACCATAAAATGATAACAAATTAATAAATAATCTTTATTTATATTATTATAAGGATTATAACTAATAATAAAAAATAAAATAAAAGCTTGTGAATAAATGTTGACTGATTGAATCATAAAAATAATAAAACATACTCTGAATATATATTTACTACAGATACATCTAATGGTGTATATACATCAAGTTTCGCGTATCTTCCAGGCAGAGAATGGTCGTGTGGACAGCGCGGTGTGTAGGATAGAGCAAAGCTGTAACGCTCGAGGTTTGAATCCCGCGTCTGCAGATATTTTTTCCGCACGAATTGATGTGTAAAAATTTGATGTATAATTGTATGTGTATTTAATTACTAATCTTCATTGATGTTTCCTATTTTATCAAAGATAAGTGAAAAAAATATCGAAAAAATACGTTCCTGTAAAACTAAAAATATCAACTGCATTTTACAATTTCTCAAGCATAGTTTAAAAAAATTGTACACACACTTTTCATAATTTCAATGTTTGCGCCGAAAGTTGATTAGTTTTAATGCAACCATGCAGTACCGGCTTTAGATCCTGCGGCGCCCAAGGGCATTTTATTTCAGGCGCCATATACTGTTTATTTATAAAAAAATCTAAGCAAGATTGGTTGACCTAGGCGCCCCTTGCTTAATCGACGCCCTGGGGCACCAACCCACTTCGCCACCCCCTAAAACCGGCACTGCAACCATGTCAGTTGTATATAGGTCGTTATCAAAACATTCCTAGTTGCTTTAACAACTTTAAACAAGTACGTAATAGTTAGTTATGAAATTTAATTATTTATAGTGCGTAAGCCATTTTATTAAAGATAATAGAAATCTCTACCAAGAATCTGTCAGACTGTATGTGTGGTAGGTATATTTTATTTCCCTATAAAACGGGTGGGTGATAATTTATATAGACAGCTAATCTAATGATTGACAAGTGTGCCGTAAAACTGAAATAAAAATCACAAATCGAGCTATAAACTTCGATTGACATGATAAATTAATGCGCGCGAGATGGTAATTTATCTCTACGTAAAGAACCCGGTCGTCTCTCAACGTGTATCCTTTTTGGCTTTTTCCAGTCGTTAATTTACCTAACCATTTGTGGTAGGTACGATGGTAAAATACGACACCATAAATATCGCACGGAGGGCAACACTGCGCGCCGCCGCCCAGCAAATAAAGGAAATTGTTGGGATGTTTGATTTCACAACTGGCAACTCTTTCTTTCTTAATTTGATCGTGATGACCATCTTTGGAGTTTAATGCCAAAAACCTTGTTATCGTATTAGGAAAGATAAAATGTCTTATGTCATTGAAAGTCTTCTTTAATGATAAAGAAAATATAAGCATTTATTTGGGAATACGATGGAAGACCATTCAACATCTCGATGAAAACGAATGTATTGTATTAAATATAAAAAGAATGTTATTTTTTAATTTTATTAAGTAATATTGATAACATTTTGATTATTTAGTGGGAATTCTATGTTAGGGTGTATAATATTATCCTTATACAATAAAAATGCTAAAACGAAGCTGTCAGTGTTAATCGCTAAAACTTAAATTTCTTACTGACGATATTTACTTGTAAGGGTATCTTATAGTTACTATTATATATAAATTAATAGAGCTTTTTCTTCGTAGTAGTATAAATTCGGTGGATTTGTTAGCAGCAACAAAATCTTGCATCTCGATATCCACATCTCAATCCTCTGCAACACTCTTTAGCTCAGCATACGAGCTGCAACTCATGTTCTCGAACACTTACTCCAAATACTCCCGCCCAGGCCGCCCTCTGTAGTTTTTCTCCTCAACCATCCCTTCATAATGTCGTGAAGAAGACTATCGTGGTGCATGATGTGACCGATCCATCGGGTTCGCCTCTCTGAGATGGTTCTTACTAGGTGCCTATCTTCCTTGATTATGCTAATAAGCTTATTCAGCTATAAAATACAATATGTATTTAATAACATCAGCAATATAGTTTATAATCGATTAAGATTTTTTGTGAATATTATGTTAATTATGTCTAAAAAGCGAAATTCTGTGGTCGCAAAGTAAAAAATCTATAATATAGAAAGTTTAACCTTACACATCCCTTGAAAAGTACGACGTGAAGGCTAAATTCGATTTAGTACAGACCGTTAGGACGTAGTATCACGTATCGTACTCTGCGTTACCTTTTAAAATTTTGGAATCAATTTAAAATCAACACGAAGTGGCGGACTTTTGAAAGAACCGCCAGAGAACGTCTATACTATTTTTTGCATTCCTTTATAATATATGCCACGTACGCCTCCAATTTAGAGTATTTGGTCAACATAATACATCGCGATTGATCTTTATCATTATTTTCATATGATTATATTTTATATAAAAGCACTAGCTTAGGTTTAACTTCTCCTGTGCTTAATTGAGTCAGCTGGACGCTTCATGTTTATTTTTTTTAGTTTACTTTTATAACTGTATCTAATAATCAATTTAAAATATTAAATATGATATTTAACCTTGTTTTGATATGATTCGTATTTAGCTAATGCTGTTATAAGCACATAAAGGCAACCATGGTGTCGTGCACTTAGCGCACTTATCAATAATTCATTTGTACGAGTAAATAATTACTAATACGATAATGTCTGGTGGTTATACGAGTATCCTGTCACACCTTCTGGAGTGTGCGCTGTGCCCGAATAGCTGCACCCAGGAAGACCTGATGATGGCCAGAAGTAACGCCATCGACGTCGCCCACTACTGGGCAGACAGGATCTGACCCTGTTGTTTCCGACACGATTATATATATACGAGTATAATATATAAACATTGAGAATATTTCATTTGCTAATTTTATTCTTCAATGATTCGGATAGTACAAGGAAGGAAACGCAGATGAAAATCTGTCGGGTCTTTTGCATCGTCTTAAGTCAATTGGCTTTATGATGTCCTGTTAAATGCATTGTGAAATTTTATCGTAACTAAAGGTTCTTCAAAATCGGAGCTGATATTTTCAAATGCTTCAATTACTTTAAGTCAACTCATCAATAAAAAAATAATCCCTGCTTTCAAAATTTATGCCTTACCAGACATTTTTATAGTCCGGTTAACCATGATTTCTATATAATAACATCAGCATGATAGAGCCCTTGCAGACTGGGACAGAAAACCTCGATATACAATCTGTCGTCTCTTATTTCTGTTCGCTTGTTGTACATGAATGTGTCCGCCATATTGGCATTTGGGACTAGTAATATAAGCCTCCGCTTGTGGCGCTGGGCGAGAGCCATCACGAGCGCGGCAGTTGTATCCCTCCCGTCGGCGAGAGCATATTGTATTGTGGCTCGGCCTAATGATGTGACTAGATCGAGCCCTAAATTTGTAATGTTTTATCGTAAATATATGTCAATGTGCTTCTGAAAAAGTCTGTGCTATCAATCTGCTCCTAATCCTGCCATCACGCGACTGAATAACAACCTTTTGAGAGAGAGGAGGATGTTAATAATTACAAAATAGCTGACAACTGTTCGCATGACTCGCTACCCTAGTTCTATATCATACAAGAAAGCCCTCTATTATTTTACTTAATCGTATTTTTGAATCTGCACTAAAATAATAATATTCCAATAGCCAATATCGCAATACAAAAAAATACTCAATTAAATGTACGATTGTTTTTTTGTCGCTAAACGGTCTATTGCTTGAGACCTCCGTTTGCTTTTTTGTTTGTCCTTCATGGGTCTGTTGTGACACGACGTTAGTGTTGTTTGTCTGCGTTTAACACGATCTCTGGCTGTTCCTGGCGGTCAGACACGGCGATAACAAGAGCCGGAGCACCTTCTGGGGGCGCGGGGACCCTCACGGGGGGCACTACCAGTTTTTGCGGCTCCTAACCGTGTTGTGATGCCGCTTGATAGCCGGTAATGAACCAGCCCGGTCGTAAACAACGCGCAAAATCGTCTGCACCGCAAAAAACACTGCGATACTTTGAAATTTGAAACCGTTTGATATGTTACTAAAGATGCTTTAAATGACCGTTTAGACGACAAAAAACGGCAATCAAATTATCAACCTGTTAAATATTTTTTTTATGCTACATCGGACTACGTTTCTGATTTTTCTTTCAAGTTTTTTCAGTATCCAGGCTTACCGGAATATATACATACTTATATATTAATCCTGTTTCAGATCATTAACTTATTATTATTTTCTTTAGTTTATCCACCTCTTAATGGGAAAATTATCTAGGTCTCAAGATAATCAGGGGAAAATATGATTGTTCCGTCGTCACTAAATGTATTAGTCGTATGCTTACTAAAGTTGATCTATTATAACCTTACACTTACTATGTAACTTACAAATTTAAATGTATGAAAACTTTTTACAATGCATTTAGTACAGGTTCAAAAGGACCACCAAAGCACCACATATGCGTACACAATTTACTCTTCTTCTTCGTGTCAGCGACGTCAAATTATTTCTGCCCAGTATCTAGCAACATCGATAACGCGTGTGTTGCCTGGCATTAGGTCTTGAGGTGTGCAGCTTGTTGGGCACATGGAGCAGGATCTTAGGTGTGAGGCGGTCTGCAGGTCTCCGCAGTCGCACAATAGAGTATCTCCCTGCCGAAGCATTCCCCACCGCTCAAGGTTGTCCTTTGTTCTACCAACTCCGGATCTTAACACATTTCGCTGAATAAACTATTTTATAAATTCAGTGCAACATGTACATGAGCGTATTCAGACAGTTGTATAATTATTGTTTTTTTGTTTTGTTTCAGAAGGACTTCACGGATGAGTGTGTGTTCAACGAGATGCTCGAGCAACACCACTATAATACTTACAGCTCGGCGCGCTGGAGTGGGCCGCGACGCACGCAGTACCTCGCGCTGGACGCGCGCGGGCGCCCCCGGCGGGTGCAACTACCCGCCAGCCGCGTGCTCGGCAAACTGTCGGGCTACGTGCGCGTGCTCACGCGCCCCGCGCACCGGGTCATCCCCAGGACCTGCCCCAGAACACCCCCCACCCCAGAGCAGAAGCACCCTGCGAGACACGCCTGCAAGAAGCACAGAAGACGCTGTCGAGACAACGAAAAACCCGAAGACGGCTGCGATCCGCAACCGCTCAAACAAAAACCAAACCAGAAACCGAAACCACGACAGCACCAGAGATGCTCGAGCAGTGAAGACTGCACCAAAGAACAGATCGTCATCAGAAACATGAACGGCAACGCTCACGCGCGACACAAAAGGCCTTTAAAAGCTAAGAAGTTCCAAGGCACCAACAACAGAATGACACACGTCGATGCCGCCATCGCAAACGTCAACCAAAAAAAGACGCGGCGGCTCAAAACATTAAAAAACAACCGAAGGAAGTCAGGAAGAGCGTTGGAAGATGTACATCAAATAACAACCACTCCATCGCCGACTACTTCATGGGAGGTGGATGATGATTCTTGGACGAGCACTCCAGAAGAGTCTCCGAGCAGCACGCAAGTGGAAGACGTCACAGTCTGGGAGTTTACAACAAATTCTGCTTACGGAAAAGAGTTTTTTCGGATCGGTCCGACCGTGCTGGAGACGGTCGAGGAAGACGACACGTAGACTTCAAGCCCTGGTGCACTTTGCTGTTGCTGCTGTGCTGCTACAGATTCAATACCCTCAAGTGAACTAACACTTGACTAGCATACCGGTGATGAACGAACGAGAATGACTTTACATCGAAACGTCTACGAAAATGACTGATTATGATAATCGATAAACTTTAGCGCTGAAATCCATTACCCGTGAAGTGGCAAAGTTAAGCTTTTTCAACGTGCGTACGAGTAGATTGTGTCGCAAATCTTGTGCTTTCCGCGGATCGCGTTGTAAATAATAAATGTAAATAGTTTTAATTATATCAATTGAAAGTGTATTTGTATAACTGTTGGCAAAATAGTGAGTTACTCTTGTTAGTAGAGAAATCCTAAATGATACATTCGAATATTAGAGAGTAGTTTAGACGTTAGTTCAAATCAGTCAACTTTTATGTATTTTTTCACTTCGATCGACGGAAAATTAGCTTCACGTTCAGGAGTTTTGTAATATTGAGCTTTTATCGTAAAAAATATAACTTGCATTGAAATATTTCAGATGAATTCATCAAAGCCAGTTTTGAATTAGAGGAATATATTTTTTCCTATTTTAGTACATTTCAGACGTCACATTGAATTTATTTAAAGTAGCGAAACAAATATTTAATGTGGCTAAAGGCGATCAAAAAAGATATTAAAATTAACGATGTATCAACATTTTTTAAACAAAATGCTTTGCATTACATTTATAACAATTCTGCAGATATTTGCCAAATAAAAAATTGTAAACATTTATTTGGTGCTTTATATGATTAAAGGGCTGTTCAGACGAGCAATTTTGCTGGCAATTCGTTGTGCAATAGTGTTTTCAACCAGTTGCTATATGTATCGCTCGAGATAATGCAACACTTTCTGCAATATCACAGTATGATTTATTTACCATTGATCCTTTTCCTCTTTGTCGATGGTATTGTTCTCCTAGATCTCTGTGATCTTTGTCACGTGTCATCTTCTTCTTCTTTTATGTTTTTGTATGTATTGTATGTTTATGTATACTCTATGTTTCTTATTCTTTATTTTTCAATGTACCTTGGAACTGCTGTTCTGTTAAATAAATATATTAATACACTGTCACTCTGATGCCACTGTTGCAATGGTAGGTGCAATTTCTTGAATGCAATCAGATAATTTATCACAATAATACACCCAACTCTAAATTTTGGATAGCTCGTCTCAATAGCCTTCTATTATATAATTATTCAGTCAATATATTTGAAATATTTATAACGATGTATATCGGCTTTCGTTTACAAATTAAAATGAAAAGTGTTCATGGAAAATCGGAATGATTTTTATTTAATTTGATTAATCATTGTTTTTATTAAATTTAATAATCATCATTTCAATTTTGAATTAAATTCCAATTTTCCATTAGACTTAGTATTAAAATTCATACACATATTTGATTATATTTACTTCGCTTAAATTACGAGTATTAGAAAATAAGCTTTTGGTGTATACAAGAGTCTAATTTAAAACAACAATCGAAATTGGCTTTTAACTTTTCATAGCAAAAATATATATATATGGAGGTCCCTTAACAGACTTCAGACCGGAGTATGCAAGACGAGGACACAAATGAAAGCCTCGCAGTTTTACAGCGGACCGACTGAATGTGACTGCGGCGTGGAGCAGACCCTGTCACACCTTCTGGAGTGTGCGCTGTGCCTGGTGTGTGAATAGCTACACCCAGGATGACCTGATGATGGCCAGAAGAAACGCCATCGACGTTGCCCACTTCTGGGCAGACAGGATCTGACCCTGTTGTTTCCGACACGATTATATATACATAGCAAAAAAATATATATATTCAAAAACATTAAAAAAAAGGCATATTTATTCTTGGTAGTTTTTGCATGTAATCAAAACGTCTTAATTAATTAAAAACTTCGTAACGATGTATGATAATGTAACATTTTAATCAAAAGCTACGATTTATATACAAAAAAGTCTTGAAATATAATATAGGATACAAAATTATTTATAATATTTTAATGGTGTCAAGAAATATCTTCCCCAGACAAATCGTTCAACGACTCATGGATAACGACGTTGGGCGCACTGGACGTCTGGTGCACGAGACTGACTGTCTCGCTAACTTAACCTAACCTAACATAAGGATTTTTTCAGTGATCGTAAGTAGAGATCCATAGGTCTCGTTAACGAAATAACTTAGGTTAGGATAGGTTGGCTAAGCATCCAGTGCACCAGTTGTTCCGTAAGCACAAATACCCAGTGCACCAGACGTTAAGTGCGCCTTAAGTCGTTACCGATAAGTCGTTGAACGAATTTTTTGGGGATGAAATGTGGCGGAACCTATTTTAATGATGAATTTAATTATCTGTGTATAAAAAAGCTTTCTCAACCTGAATGTATATCTACATAAACTATAAAAAAAAAAATCTTATATCTTACACTAACAAAAAAAATTTTTTTTGCCCTCATGTAGTGTTACATTTTTTTATGAACCAAAATATATTACTCATATATGTAATATTAATCTGACTTACTGACAAGTGCGACTGCCATTATATGTAATCTCGATAGCCTATTATGCCTATATGTGATGTTTTGTAAACGTGTATTGAACAATTCATTATTTATTATATCATAGTTAACATTATATTTTATTCTTCGTAAATAATTTATTCGATGTTCGACATTAATTTATGTGTTTTATTTATTTTCATAACTTGTTTTATACATATATATATATCGCGTAGTAAATTATTGTGTAATCTCTGATAAAGACAACACTTCCATTGTCATTTTAAGTCTAATATTAACTATGAAATGTATGTATATTAACGTATTTTTAACATTACGTGCTGTAATTTTCATATAGTTGTATTACAGTCTCGTATATGTTTTAGCCTCCACCTTTTCATCAAAATAGATCATAAAAAAGAATGCCACCGATACGACAAAGTTGATTATAAATCTCTATAAATCATTAATCAGTATGCTTGGCTTTAATTTGTAAAGGTTTTTTACTTTGAAGAAATTTTTGACGTAATCATATATCACCTTCAAAAATATCCTAATTATTGTACTTGTCTACAAAGTACTGTTTTACTTTACATATTTTCTCCTCAGATAAGAACTAAACGTGAATTATTATTGAAGTAATATATTATAACTTTTTGATTTCTCTGACTGAAAATTTTTTAACCGACAATTTGCGAGTAAGCGGCACGTTCATAATTTTAATTTTACAAATCTACCATTTTGTAGTAATCGAATGCTTAAGATTACTGCACTCTACATAACCGTTTAAAACAAAGTTAAAAAAATAACTTCATAATACTCCCACAAGAAATAATTTGTTCAATAAAATAAAACACACCTTTTATAATTTATTAATAATATTAAAAGCGTTTTTTTTAATCTATAATATCGGCAGCATGAGGATAAATAGTCCTACTTTCATCGAGTATTACGAATAATATAAAAGTTCTTCTCTGCTTATTTTTTTGCCTCACCATTTCCCATCATCTGGGGTTGGCTTTCCTTGTGCACATTTGCCATGTCTGCCTGTCCTGCGCTGCATTTTCGGCCAAGCTCAGAGTTTTCAGATCCTTGTCGAGTAATATGAAAGTTATTGAAAAATAAACAAAACGGTTGAAAATGCATTGAATATTCATTAATATTGTGGATATTTTAACTCAGTATATAAAAATCATTTCGCCTTAAAAAAAGAGGCATTACAGAAATATTTCATAATACTTTGTGTTCTGTGGACTAAAAATCCATGCTTTCAATATTACTGAAGTAAAAAATTGTTCGTACCGGAGGCTTTAAACATATAAAGTATTGAACCTTAAATAATACAATTTCACTACATAATAACATGTTAATTTATTTGAATTCACGTGCCATGTATTATTAAGTTCATTCATATTCCTTTTGTACATTATAGTATGTATGCCTTTTTCATTTTATTTTATTCAGACAAGTATGTAATAAAGACAATATAATAATTATCATATAACTGTTCATGTAATCATGAATTGTTTAATACTCATCGCAATGAATTTTAAACTACCAATGAATAATGTATCCACGTAGCATTTAAAACTGAGAACATTACTCATTATATATAAAAAGTATATAATGTATTATAAAATAGTTAAAGCAAATGAAGTAATTATTGTTCATGAAAAATGGAAAGATTCAATTTCTGAAAAAAAAAATAGTTAAGAAAGAGATTGGCACATCAATTATTTGTGAATCTTAATCTGGATAAAACAATGTATTATTTTTTTAATGTTTTTTTGGATAATAATATTTTCATAACAATACTTTTTATAAAACGTATTAATATTATGTTAGCATGAGCAATCCGTTTATTTCTATAATTTATCAAAAAAAAACATTCAGTCTTAAATTAAAATAAACTTTCTTTTATCTTCATAGCATTTTACTACATAGTTGTGACATCTATTGTTGGCATTAGTTTCGTATTAGCATGCATGGAGGGCCAAGGGCAGGATAGCAATACCCCCGCTCTTAAATTTCAATAAAATTAAATATAAATTTTAAATTGATATGTATTTTTATTTGTTTATTAAATTCTTTGTATGCAATGATGCATTAAAATTAAAATACATAACGTATTAGGCATATTATATAAATTATGAATGAAAAAATGTAATAATATTATTCGAAATGTGCTCTTTAGGCATGAATTAAATTGAAAACATGTTTTTAAACATTAAACAATAACAAAATTATGTAATATGTGTAAAAGTAAATGCAAAATGCTAAAACAGTGTTGAAGCACTGAGTAGTTCTGTAGCACCGTTTAGTGCTTTAACAATCACTTTACCGTGTTTAGTACTAAAGCACTTAGTGCTAAGAGTGTTGTGCTACCGCACTGTGAAGCTTGGATGAAATCTCAACAATTTATTATCATAGATATTTCATTACCTAGCATTTTATTACTCAAAAATTAAAATCCTTAAATTTTAGAGTAAGATTAATTTATTTTTAAACGTTACATTATTCTTAAGAATGTAATAATCATGGTGTCACGACCTATCCTCCCCAGACAATTCGTTAAAAAACTCTTCGGTAACGACTTAGGGCGCACTGGACGTCTGGTGCATGGGATATTTGGCGCACGGGACAACTGGTGCATTGGGTGTCTCGCAAACCTAACCTAACGTAACCGAAGATTTTTTTCAGTAGTCGTAGAGTCCAGGGATCCATAGGTCTTGCTAACGAAATAACTTAGGTTATGTTAGATTAGGTTAGGTTAGCGAGACATCCAGTTTACTAGTTGTCCCGTGCACCAAATGTCCCATGCACAGGACGTGCAGTATGCCCCCTCGTCATTTACCGATAAGTCGTTGAACGAATTGTCTGGGGACGAAATGCGGCGGAACCAATAATCATCTGTATGTGCGTGTTGTAAAATAATAGTATTAATAATTGAATGTTTATATAAATAATTAAATATAAAAATAATGATAACAAAATACTCATTAACTTTACATTAGTATTTTTGAATTTCATGATCAGTATTTTAGTAGGTAATTATTTCAGGGATACCCTGCAAATATACTACAGCATGTAACGCAGGGCATTTGTCTTAAATTAAATTGGGGGCCAAAGGTCATTGAACTACGAGCAATCACCGAATACGGTCCCCCTTTTTAAATTTGTATTTTTGAAAAAAAGAATATCCCAAGTGATAAGAGGATGAATTTCATATTGTAGCTTTTAGTAGGCACGATATGGTCATTACAAGTAATAATTCTTCTTATTAAATATATTATTATGAACATATTTATACATATTAGCTCCTAGTATGTGACTTGTGCAAAAATGGTGTTTTATTGAAAATTGTAACCAAATATTATTTTCGTGAAAAGGAGAGATGGACGAATAAAGCATTTTTTTGAGAATAATTGTTTTCTTTACCCTTTCATCCCATACATACATTAATCTACAGCATAATAAATTATTCACGGCATGTATTTATTTGTTCTGTAACTATTATAATTCAAAGTGAAGCCAGAAAGTTAAATTAATTGACAGTAAATAAAATTATTCAGCAGTAGACTAAGCAAAGGAACACCGTAAGATAGGTTCACTCAGTATTTTCTACCGTTATTACCACGGTCGTTGCTGTTCGGAATTTAAAGAACTAATTCCTTCTGCACCCACCCACAACCGACAAACTCGTCTTACACTTGCCGAACATCCATACACGATTAATGTGTGTCGACCAAGAACTGTCAGTTTCTAAAGTTCCTTCCTTAATGCTACCGATAAGCTTTGGAATGCTCTTCCAGCGTCTGTGTTTCATCCTTCCTACAATCTGGATCTCTTCAAGAAACAGATAAATATACACTTGCAATCTCCTCAACCCACACACAAATACGAACACAATACACGTTTCCCGCATGAAGCGTCCAGCCTCCCTGGCTGAGCGTCATAGAGTGCACTGGTCTTGACGGGCTGTGCTCTCCGGCATGCGAATTACATAAAAAAACTGAACTAATTTAATAAGACTGAAACAAGTAGAAGATCATCTGTTAACTTGGTATCTTGTGGCAAATTGTCACATTGACCAATTCCCCGTTCAATATTATAATTTCGTGAAAGTGAGTATTTTTTTCTCGATAAAATCAGCGAATTGTAACAATCAGCTGATTGAGCATGAATGGTAACCTGGTTTTAAGCACGTAGCCATTATAGGGTAGACAACAAAGTTGATGAATTTCAATAAAAAATAATTAAATACTAATTTAATCTTAAAATGTCAACGCACGACGAAGCAAACCAATAGAACGATGTAGTTCTTTGATGGATTTAAAACAGCGCAGTAATTTCCTGAAAGAAAATATATTTCGGATGTTTTTGTAGATAAAGAAATTTTCACCTTAATACACAAAACAAAGTTTTCTCGAAAGTCATTTAATAATCAATCAAAACAGTTATCTACTTTTAAAGTCTTTCAGAAACAAATACGTTATTTTAAATGCAACTGTTTTGGAATTTTCCGTATTTCCGTTGACATCAGCATGATGTCTGGTACCGAAATCCTCGATAAACGATCTTTCGTCTCTTATTTCTGGTCGCTTGTCGACATGCATGTGTCCGCCATATTGGCATTTCTGGACTAGTTACATATATTGGCACTGGTGTCGCTGTGCGACAGCTTATCACAGGCACGGCAGTTGTGTGGTGACGGCCGAGAAGGTCGCATTACAGCCGGTGGCATGTCATGTCATGTCCGCCTGGCCGGAAGCTTGTAAAGTATATGTCAATGTGCTTCTGAAAAAGTCTTTGTTTGCTTACCTGCTCCTCATCATGCCATCACGCGACGGAATAACACCCTCTTGAGAGAGAGGAGGATGTTACCATCATCGCTTCTAAGTTGGACGTTATTTATATCCAAGGTTTGTAAACTCTAATTCTGCATAGTGTACTCGATGGTCTTTTAAGATAACGAGAGTCTCGAGAAGTGAAAGATAAGAGAGCTATGGCATTTATGCTTTCTACTCGTAATTGGCTTTTAGAAGATCGTAATTATGACCCGACTGAAGAATGAAATATTAATATGAATATAATACATAGTGTCCGCTCACTGATAGTTTACCTTACTAACTTGTACACGATGCAACTGGCACGTGAGCAATCTGTAAGAATCCAAGTAGACGGTGTCTCATTTCCTTTTATCTTAATGTTGCTATACCTGTTTTACCATACTATGTATTAACGCATAAAGGGAAGCAAATGATGTAAAACATACCCACAGATTATTACAATTTTATAAAGCGATTCGAACAATTTTTTTGAATTTCTTATATTTGTGGGTTATTCTTTTCTTTAGTTCGTCGGACTGCATTAAGTAGTCTACTATATACAGTGTATAGATCGTGAAAACTTCTATCAAATTCTATTATTGATAAAAAAAATGATACATTTTGAAATACGCACATCTTTCGACATTTGAAATGTTTTCTGCAAATAAGATCAAGAGTCTATACTATAAACTCTAGTATAGACTCTATACTAAAGATATCACTTGGACATAGACTATAGAGAGAGCATGATTTAAAAGACTATCTGACTACCGTTCAAAGAATATATTTTTTTACGTTTGATTTGCTTCAAAATTCTCGTTAATTCAATGGTTGCCAGAGACGAGATATCTCGGCAAATTTCGCAGTACCCGAATTGCCAGAGCCGAGATATCTCGGAAGCACTTTTGGTGGCGCGAAAAGCAGTACATTCACGCAATTTAATAATTAATGTAATAATGTAACAATGTAATAATTACGCCAATACATAAGCAACGTGATAAGAGCGACCTATTTTGTAAATATACACTCGAGTTATCACAACTCGTAATCAATTAAATGGTTGTAAAGTGCATTGTATTATATATTATGTACATAAGTAGACGTTTGTATACATAATATTGTAATACAATACAGCGTACAGTTATTGAACATTATTTTGCGTCAGGCTCACGTAGACAGATAGTTCCACTTTCATTCAATGCAGGGTTGACAAAAATACGTTAAACGATATAATAAAAAATTAAAAGTGATAAGTTTACGAACGACGATGAATTGTATGTAAATGCGTAGTAAAAATAACAGCTTATAGCAACTTTAGCGGCTAAAATAACCCTTTTTGAGCAAAGTGTCATACACAAAATTTGTATTTTGGATTGAAATGAAAGAATATTACGAAAGTGTAATTTTTATGTCAATAAATACATGTAAGTTGAGTGTTTTACCCTGCCAATGTTGACACTCGTAGTATTTTTGTTGCTAATAAGGTCCTGAAAAATGCAACTAGTCGTAGAAGAATACGAGTATATTATAAAAAATAAAATAATAAGTAAGGTTTATTATCAAAAAAATACATTACTGTCGTAATATCCAGATTGGTCATCAAAAAGTTCTTTCTATATATATAATGTTTATAGTTGTTTTGAGACCCTGATCGATCAAATAGATATTAATAATAATAAAACTATATTTATAAATAGTTTAAGAACTGGTGAACGGAGTGTTAGTCGACCCCCTGCAAGATGGTCTGACGACATCAGAAAAATATCGGGGGTAGGCTGGATACGAAAGGCTCGAAAGAGAATCTAAAAAGATGGAGACTTATGCGTGAGGCCTATGTTCAACAGTGGACTGACACATACTGATGATGAAAAATAATACTTGTGAATAAATTAATATTTAAAATTAAGCGTAGATGAATTTTATATCTGTCAAAGATAGAATAACGATTCTTTGACACATGTCCACGCACATTCAAATGTTCCCAAGTTAATTAGTAATCAGCAGTAGTCTCTAGTAATGACGCTTACAGTGTTTTTATCCATTTTTATATGGATCACTTTGATGATTAATAGCACGGTGCTTACAGATTATTATCTGCGTAGATCAAGTTAGATGGTTAGTAGACAGGTGTCACTTATATACAACACTTGTCAATAATCTCATGTAATGATGCAGCCCTGCTTCCTCCAGGTTCAGCGCCCGTTGCGGCCTTGTCACATGAGAACCAGCACAGTTGACACAGCCAGACAGTCACGGACTATCGCTGACTCTTTTGACGTCACCCTCAACTTTACACCAACCAGTGACTCTAATTTTCAAATGTTTAATCTACGAGTACATCACCGTTTTACACAACATTTGGAAATATTTTTTTGTAATGCAAAAACAAAATATTTATTCGCGACTCTTTCATAAATATACAATATATGAAAATATAAATAATCGTGTCGGAAACAAGTCTGCCCAGAAGTGGGCGACGTCGATGGCGATACTCCCGGCCATCATCAGGTCTTCCTGGGTGCAGCTACTCGGACACAGGGCACACTCCAGAAAGTTTGACAGGGTCTGCTCCGCGCCGCAGTCACATGAGAACCAGCTCAGTTGACACCATATATATATGATATTTAAATAAAAGTTATTATAAAAAATTGCACCGTAGACGATTTTTTTAACTATGGATAATGTTTTGAAAGCAAACTTGTCGTCAACTATTGTTCAGCTATCGACGAACCAAAAAAAAGCATACTTATATAGCCTTTACAAGCTCAGTTTTTTTTCTTCCCGCAAACTTACCTCATCTGAAACATATGGTCACCACAAATTTCCTCCACTCAATTTTGTCAGTTGCCATTGTCCATGCATCGTCCCAAAATATAGAATATCTGCACTCTAAAGTCCACCTGGGAACATAAATAATTCCCAACTAAGTCCAGGGCAAGATCCTAAAGACTCGTAGAAGCACTTTTAGTATCCGTGCATATTTTAATTATTTGGGTGATTGTTTAATTTGTTTTTTTAAGGAGGTCGGGTGATTACTCGATGTTCCCCAGGTCTAATCATTTGATCCCAAGGAGCGGCTCAACCCGATAATTTCCCGCTAACCCTTGGTTTCACACCAGAATTATTACCATAAATGCCTTTTTTATTCCTTAATTTATTTTAATAATGTATTTGCATTAGGCTTTGGATTTCTTCTGCGTTTTACTCAAGTCATTAAGTTAATTGATTAAGCCAGAAATAATAAATATATGCGCTACAAGTGAAAATTTTACAAGAAAAGTTCCGTAGTCTTCTCTACTCGTAGTACTATTTATAACATATACACAATAATTTCCTTCACAAATCACTGACATTAAAATAAGCTATTATCTTAAAGAAAACTCTTTCATGTCTGACAGTTGCCTCACTATCTATTGATGAGATAAGATTGAAATGATTAAATATTGATTCAATTGAAACTTGACAGTTATTGACAGAGTAAGCGTTTGTAAAAATGCATAACGTGACAGTGAAATTTCAAGCGAATTAGCAATAGACAAATGTCAACCTGTAATACATAACTATTCAAAGTATTTCCCGTTCACAAGTGATAAGAAAAATAGGATAAACTGTTATTCATTTTATGTTTCTTTTAAGCATTCACTTGAGATAAATGTTAATATAAAATAGATAAATATTTCATATCTTGTTTTACTATACTAAGTCCTGTTTTACTTGTCACCGTCACACTACTCGTATTTCTCCGACATATTTTTCATCGTATAACGTTAAAGAAGAGTACTTTTATAAAGATGCTTGTGATAATTGACAACATTAAAGGTGGGTAAAGAAAATGAAGATTGCAAAAAGTCGATGATTTTATTTTTATTTTTATGTAAACACATACAGGAGAATACCGACAGATGGTGATAGTAATTCTGAAGTCTCATCTGTGGAATTCTATGACCCTTACCATGATGCATATGGCTAAGCGTTGCATGTGGAGTGTTGATCTGCTAACGTCATAGACCGAGATTCAAGCATCATCCTTATTATTACAGGAGCTTACTACAAATGGGTGGTTTTCACGGGACGACTTTCATCTACCACCAATTTTAATTAATATGCTATGACTGACATTTTACGGGTGAGGGATCAAATTCACACCGACTCGGGTATTTTAGAGCTCAGAAATCGATTAAAAATCCATTATTTTTAAATCTCCATCGGAGATCGAAACCCACGACCTTCGGCTTGTAAAGAAAACGCTTTGACCATTGAGCTATACCCGCTGACATATACACAAACCCGAAACAGATTGTCATTGTGTTAAATTTTATCAATCAATGCATTGTTAATTCAAACGTCATTCGACATCGATCCCACGAAAAACAAAAAAAACAAAAAAAAGAATATAAATGTTTCTTACATTTAAACCAAAGGAACTGATAAAAATATAAAGTCACCAAAAAACTTGCGTAGAGAATTCGGTTTGGTTTAAATAATATCAGAGAATTATATTTTCATAACGTCTTTCAATTTCACGTCGTTGAATGGTTTTTGTTCCAGGTTTCTGCCAACGCAAAGGCAAAGCAAACACTCACGCCTAGTGTCAATAAATTAGCACACAATGACTTAGAAATTTATTGAAATAAACAGTTCTTTTTATTGGACGAAGGAGTTCGATTAGATGCTTGGTTATTTTGTGTACATGGAACCATAAGTACATGGAAAATAGAGCACGTTACTCTTTCGATGAAATCAATATTAATTAGTAATTTAAAATGTGCTAATAACGTTTGTAAATGATTATACATATAACCATCACATATATTGAAATATCATACGTTCATTAAAATAAAATTATTACATTTGTACACAGCTTATAATAATTTCAGGTGCTATATGAGAATATTTTATACAACACCAAGTAAAATCGTCTTAGCGCATTGAAAATATGGCGGAAATCTGTCAGCTGATTCTTTTGATGCCCCAGTGTTGCAAGTAAGTTAAATATACCGATTAGGTATTTAAAAAAAAAATCAAAGAAAATAAATAACGCTTGGTTTTAAAATACTAAATTATATAGATATTTTCATGAAATGAGTATTAAAAAATAAATATGCAACGATATTTTTAGTTGTATTTTTCGCGATGGCAATGTAGTACTTTCCTTAATAATTAAAGCATTAAATTTATACATACAGAGATTCCTAAAATTACTTTTAGCACCTTTTGTATATTTTCTCCTTAAATATTTTTGTAAGTTATTAATTCATTTTATTTTGATTTTATTTTTAACAACTAAAAATACATTTATATTTGATATAAAATAGAGGAGACCGATAGAGGGAGAGATAAAAATAAAATGTCTGTGTATTTCAGTAATGCCTAATTTTAATGGAAACTTACATCCCAGACAAACAATTAATAATCACGTAAGTTAAGTGCAATTAACAATCTAATATCATTAAAGCCAGTCAATTCGAATTCCAGCAAATTCAAATACGCAACATGAATTAAAAATTCAACAATTATTTCAAAAGTTCGTGTCAGTATTATCGAAAAAGATTTTTATCATGATTTTTTATTTTTTATGACGAAACCATAGTTATAAGACTGTATTTAATATTAAAATATATATTTTGTGATATGTTAACGCTACCTAATTACTAATTAGTAATCACAGGCATTCAATTATTAGTTTTTAAATGAGTGTAGAATGTTGTCCGACAACTTGGCTGGATGTCAACGACATAACGCGACGAAATAAAATACATTTGATTTTATTGATACTTGTGGATGCGACAAATCGATTAAAATGATAGAATTTGATAGGCTCATGTATCGATTCTTGAAAATGACTCAGCTAATTTTTAAATTTTCTAATATTATATAAATAATATTGTAGTTATTAAATTATTAAAGACTTGAATAATTAAGTGTCTGAAATGTAATTCGTTTGTTAAATAACAAATAAACAATAAATAAACATAATAAATGAAATGATTCAAAGGTTCCAAGATTTTTAATTAATTTTAAAAAATGCTAGTATGGGACTGCGCATATTATTTATTTTGATTGGATAAGTGATTTCAAATTTTAAGATTGTGTTGATAACGAGCAAATCTGGATGTTTCAATTATTTTTAAGTTTCTTAAATTTAAAAACAGAATTAAAAACCAAATATTTTTGGAGGATACAATTCCTAAAGGCATTTTTTTATTAAAAATATCATAGACTTTTTGATAAAATTAAAAAGAAAAACAACATCCAACCTATTATAATATTAAGATGTGTATTTATATAGACTGCACTTGTTCTTAATTAAATTTTCTTTAAATATTAAATATTACAATTCCAAATTTAAGCAAATAACCATGTTTTTCATAAATGTTGTGTTTGCCAGTAATTGGATGAATACTCGTCTATCGGTCACATCATGGGCCACGATGGTCTTCTTCACGACATTGTGGAAGGGATGGTTGAGGTTAGAAAATGCAGAGGGAGTATTTGCAGCAAGTGTTCGAGGACATGAGTTGTAGCTCTTATGCTGAGCTAAAGAGGGTGGCAGAGGATAGAGAATAGTGGAGATCGAGATGCAAGATTTTGTTGTTGCAAACCAATCCACCGAAATGATACTACGTACAATACACTTCTATGATTAGTACACGTTTTACAGATGTATATATTAATGTATTGTATCTGTTGGCAACCTAAATAAAAATATAATTACCAGATATTGTCATAATAAGAATGTAGATATGTTATAAAATATAAATATACAAACATAATCATTAAATAAATATTAATTTGTGATTTAATGAGATGGATACGCATATTTTAGACTCAAAAAAAATATTAGACTGCTGCAAAACAATGTTTGTGCCTTGTATATTGTTGTATAAACATAAATATTTATAATAATTAATCGTTTAACCTTTCGATTAGAATAACGATAAGTAGCTACGCTGTTCAAGGCGTAAAGTTTCGCATTTTTTTCATACTTAATCTGTTAAAACAACAACGTATCATATCCACTGTAAGATACAATCGCATCGATTTATTTGACTGTTTAGTTTTTATCACTCGATTGTCGGACGATAGGATAAAATACCTTTTACTTTGGGATAACTCGCCAATACGCGGCCAAGTAATAAATTCAGCTTAAAATATTGACAGAAAGCGAAACCAGTTTCCCGATATTCAGTCAGAGGTGCATAAGTAACTGGATCGTGGCAATAATACTGTGAAAAAGTATTCCAAAATCGTAGTTATAAAGTATGAAAATAAAATTTACATTAAACCCATTTAAAATTAGTTAGTTAGTAGTTAATGACTCCTAACTGATGTCTGCCATTCTGCAGAATCCATTTCCCAACCTTACCATTTCCTTATCCATTCCTACGTATTTCGTGGTTAGCAACGTGTTTCCAAAGAAGGGAATTCGAGACTCGCTGTAGTATAATAACTTCGCAGCCTTAGACTGAGGTATATTCGACATCTAACTAATGCACCTAGAATCACGGGAAGGTCTTCAGCTCTCTATCAAGTAGCTTTTTGCGTGCGACCAGTAACGGGTCCCCATCTGGGTTTCCAAAAACAGGACGGGACAGGGAGGGTTTGCACCAAGCGGACCAATTTAAAAGTATCATATAAAATCCATATTGGAAGAGTTAATAGTTTGTTACATGAATGAAATTGATAGATTTTTAATTATTTTATTTTGCAAATTGTCATGAAAATCATAAAAAAGTATAATAGCGTAATTTGTAAATTTATTAAATGTATAAATCTATCGTTATAAAGTATAATTAAATTAATTATATTACGTGTTTTTGCGATTTTTTTGATCGATATTTCTTGTTTGAATTCCATAATATCACAAATATATAAATAAAAAGAATTTATTTTTGCCACATATAATATATTAATTACAAACACGCGAAAGTCTGTTGGATTTTCGTTTATTTTTTTACATTTGAAATCATCATGATAATTAATTATTTATTGTAATAAACTGATGGTTGAGGGGAGAACTGCAGAGGGCGCCTATTTGCAGCAAGTGTTCGAGGACATGAGTTGCAGCTCTTATGCTGAGCTAAAGAGGGTCTCAGAAGATCGAGAAGGTTCGAGATCGAGATGCAAGATTTTGTTGCTGCAAACTAATCCTCCGAATTGATACTACTGCGAAGAAGATTATACTTTAATTTGTAATCCTTTAAATGTATATCCTTTTTGAAATTGCTAGAACGAAAGCAGATAAGCTGAAATATTAGTTTCTTCTACTGTTGCCGTGTCAAGTACCTGCAACTGAAATCTATGAGTAACTTCACATTTTTTCGGAACAAATCAGGGTGGAAACGTAAAGTACACTATTCATAAATATCTTTAAGAAAATATCAGCATTTTTTATACGTACTCGTATGTATAAACGGCTTGATTAGATGTACTCGTTCATGATGAGCTCAGCAATAAATGACAAAAAATTATATTTAAAAAATAAAGCTTTATTTGTTTTAAAACATTGATTTCTTATAAATATCAAACATTTGTGTAAGTTAGTAATTAAATACATATATCCATACAATTATACCTCAAATTTTATACGCATCAGTTCATTCAGAAAAACATCGGCAGAGGCGGGATGCGAACCACGAGCCTTGGAACCAACCTTTGCTCTTGTTCATTACCCTATTCCACTCGACTGTCTCCCGCCTGAACGGATGCGCGAAATAAGTTGTATTTATACCATTTTTTGTAAAAAAATATATTTGCGTAAATGTTTTTTCATTTACAAACTTTGGCGCCACTGCCTTTTGGCCTGAGCCCTGTTAGGACCAATAACAATGGCAATGAATTATTAATATTTGATTGGTGAGGTTCGATAAAGGCTTGCGATGCTATCTCAAACATGAGTTGGCACGTGTTGCAAAATCTGATACATTGGAACTTGGAGTGAGAATGGTATCAGAATGGCAGCACTTAATTAGCTTTTAATGAATGTTTTCGGTCGTCAATAATAACGAGTCCGGCTAATTGCGACGCGTATAAATTTGAGTGTCATTTGCGTGTTTTAATTAATGACTATTTGAAAAATGTTTCATGCGTCTTGAGCTATAACAATCTAACTAGTGAATTAATTAGTGTTCGTTTATTGCAAGCAGGACATTAACAATGGCCTTCCGCGGCTAAAACAACTGTCAGAGCTAGGGGTAAAATTGCTTAATGTAAAAATTAACCAAATTGAACGTTTTTTATAGCATATCAGCTTCATATTAGCAACATGGGGACATCACAAATTGTCGTTTCACAGTTCTGTTACCTCAGTTTATCTATACCTTGTCCCAGAACAGCTGTATAACCGTAGATCCACATGAGAACATACTCGTAGATCCCGGGAACCTTTAAGGCGAGAGCCCACGCACTTGCATAGACTGCGGCTGTAGTACTAGAGAAATATTTGAGTGGTCAATAATCAGCGTTTTTAAGGAGATTGCATAGTAAGCCCGACGCTCCCGAGGACAATTTTGTTTTGTCTATAAGAGGTGGCATGTAAAGAGCTTAGATTTGATTAAATAAATTTAAAAATATCAAACTTGATCGGGATTCCAACCGACATCTGAATGAGATATAAGCGCTTTTACCACTGGGCTATGCTGGGCGCCGTATTTTAGATTACCTCCCACAAATCATATCATTTACCCAAAAAGACTAATAAAAAAATAGAACATGAAGGCATTCTTATTCGTACTTGAACCCAAAAAATAAATTCAAATAAAAAACCGCGGTATTTTCAATCACACAAACACTTTATGACGATACCAAACGTTGCAATGAACATTGTACGTTGCGTAAACAATTCATTGCACCAAGGTAATGTATCGATGAGTGCAAATGTGTACATACTGACTCAATTGTCACTTCAAAATAAAATACTCGTTATATGGGCTTTGATCGAAAACCAGCGGTCGATGAAAAGTAAATAATATTACGTACTAGTGAAAAATAATAATATAAATAATTCTATTACGTACATAATCAAATATTCATGTTATACATCAGTACCGGCTTTAAACCCTACGGCGCCCTAGGACATTTTTTCTTCGCGACCCATATTTAAGAAAATGTAATCAAGATCGGTTGCCTTTGTCGCCCCTAGCTTATTTGACGCCCTAGGGCACTGACCTACTTCGCCACACCCTAAAATCGGCACTGTTATAAATCATGCTGTCAGTCGGTACATACGTTTATATGAGTATCTTATAGAAATGTATGAGTATTCATCTCTCAAATTATATTACTACATAGCGGATCGGTAAATTGCTAATTAATAATAATTGTAAATTGACCATATGCTGCAGAAAACTAATATGGAAGCATAATATTAAAAAGAAACTTAAACCTCAAAAACCTTGTCTTCTACGAGTATTTCCTTGAAAAATAGTGTAGGCTAAACATTTTTTTCTCAGCTAGCTGACTGTGTTATAAGGAAAAATGTCGGTTTTGTCGTTGACGGTAAGATATGAAAAAAAAAGTATTCAATTATATTCTTAGGAGATAAGAATATAACATTTCCTAATATATACATATTGATAATAAAGGGGGATAATATATTGCTAGAAATTATGATTATTACTTTTGTCATTTTTTAATTAAATCGACGCATAATAAAATTCAACAACCTTCAAAATATAATCAGTAATTTATTTTCCGAAAAAATATGTTCCAAATTACTTTACGAAATGAATAATTTAGCAATTTTATTTATTTAAATAAATAAATATGGTAATATTATTATTGTAAATAAATAGTTTTAGTTAATTTCAAATTAAAGCCAGCAATAGAGACTGAAGACTTTTATATGAATATTCGATTCGAAATAATGTATAATATAAAAATACCTAAAATTATAAAATATATTTTCCAAAAAAAAATCATAAAACACCTATTTAAGTTTTGACTGTTAAATATAAAAATAATATAGGCATACAAATTGTACTTAAATACTAATAAAGCGTATAAAAAACACCTTGCAAATGTCATAAAAATGTCAGCAGTTATGAAAAATAAAAATTAATTAAAACTTTATTTATTATTGAATATACTTGAGGTTAAATAACATGATTTTTGTAACTTGTGATTAAATTTAAAATAACTATTTTTAAACATTTTAAATATGTTTTATACATTAAAATATCTCATTATTAAAAGCATGCGAAGAAAATTACGACGCATTGAAAGAAATACATAATTCCTATGGATTTATAATAAAAAATATATAATTTATCAATCTTTACGTTTGCATAATTAGTCTTTTAAATACTCTGTAAGATATTTTGTGGAACTTTCGAATGCATTACTAATTTTAAAATACGTCGTATTGACTGCTTATAGATAAAATAGACAGCTTAGTGCATATTGGAATGTAAAAATTTTTTTTTTAAAGGAATATAGTGAAAGAGAAAAACAGTAAAATGGAGGAATTATTCTAAAATAAAATTATTCAATGTGAAAGTGCATACAATGGAATATTTAACGTCGAAAAAGTAAATAAACTCGCATTATAATCAATGTTGCAAGTAGTAAAAAATATAAATGCAACAAATAGTTCTTTTACAAAAATGGCCTGGCTATTTGTGAAAGTAACACATTCGCCCTTTCAAAGCTGCAGAAAGTTCGAGAAACGAGGATTAAATAAACGGGTGTGTTCACGTAACATCTAGATTGAATACCTCTCCACATACACAAGACTTTCAGCGTAATGAGTTATTAAATTCCTTTCAATTCTATTTTCTTTTAGTTAAGTTTATGTGCGTGTTTAAATAAGAAATGGACAAAATAGAAAGTTACTTAGGTATATATTACGCAAAATATTTTATAGCGATTTTATTATATTCGCAGAATAATTATGTACATAAAATATAAGCATTATAATTTCCTCCCTTGAATAAAAATAATCAATTTATATAACTAAATATTTATTTTTCAAAATACTGATAGGTTATTTTATTTCATGTCAGTACATTTATTTCACTTTATTTTACATTTATTACATAAAGTTTCATCAGAAAGTTAATTAGTAATGCACATATTTTTAATTCATACCAAGCCGATGTGTTTGGAAGAGTGGGTACTATGAAGCAAAACGAAGATTCTAGAGATACGAAAAAATATTGCACTTACATTAAAGAGATGCCATTCATATATATTAAAGTTTTGTGCCAATGGTTCCTATATCTGATTCATTGGTTATCCCTTGACCTGATATCAATACCTTTATTATTGGACTCTAATTTATATAAGTTAACACGCATTCAATTTGAGTTCATATATTATTAAGTATTCTCATACAAGTGACAGTACAATAAATATTGTGTATAGAAAGTAAAATAATACAGAAAATAACAAACATAATATCATTATTTAAAAACAATGGTTTGGGTAATGATTCTAAAAATACGGGTTACAGTTATTTTAAAAAATGTTTAAAAACACATAATAAAACGTGTTATAAATCTTCATATGTGATGTGATCTCATACTTGTAATAAATAATTTAATAATTCTAGATTATGATAGGCTTAAAAATATAGAAAAATTGCTGACTAATTGAAAAATTAAAGATCAAAATTTTGGATTAAAAATATATGAAAATTATTTATATATGTATGTATATAATAAAAATGTTTACTGAATATTCGATCTCTGGAATAATCAGTTTTAAAAAATATCTGTCTTCAAATATTTTGTTTGGAAAAATCTTGGCTCTATAAACGCACAGCAAAATAAAGCGGTTCGTAAAAAAAAGTCAAAATGTTGCCAGTTATGTAAAAAGAATTGTCATAGAAAATTTAAAAAAAAATTTGTAGGCAGTTTGCACGAGACGAGTGTAGCCCGGCCGAGGCTAAAGTTAGTTCGTTAGTTCGCTCTTGCGTGGGTGAGCAGATCCACGTTCGCCGTCCCGCTCTCTCCCGTCAGCTGTTAGGAATTTCAACATGGCCACCCTGAGCAGGTTGTCATACGGAATTTCTCAAAACACGGCCAAACTACTCGGTTCAGTGCGCGGATTCAGTGCAATAAAAAATGTCAAACCCTTCCGCAGTGTCACGACTACATGTGGATGCGTTTTCGGAGGCACATTACTGCTGTACGGTGGCATCAAATGGCAGGAATACAACTTGGTCCACGCTCTCAAGCCAAAGGTGAGTCGAGTGTATGATACATACCAACTTGACGCACGCAACTTGCCAATAAAACAGTATTTTGTTATTCATTTGACAGCAATCCGTCTATTTAAAACACCTCTCTCAATATATCACATCATAAAATTGTGTAAACTTAATATGTGTGTCAGAATTCATTGTACAAATGTCAAGGTTTTGAGGTTAAGATGCCCCTTGTATGTAAGTATAGGATATTTTTCCGGGTCTATGACATACATTTTTAAGCAAAGCAAACCTATCATAATATTATTGAATTAAATCACATTTTATGTGTTAAAATTCAACCGTATTCATGTCAGCCATTTTATGTGTTTATTAATGATATTGTCTATCAAACCTCTGATAAAACCGTAATCAGTTATTCTTATTATTAACATAATATTATCAAATAATAATGCTCGCTTGCTCGGATACATTTAATCGATTTGTTTTGCAAAGCGTGATTGTTTTGTGCTTAAATTCAGTCGCAAACGTAAAGTAATGTTAATTTTAATTACATTGTAAAAAGTACAAAACCTTTAACCTACTTTCTCTCGCATTGACATGTAACGTTATTTTTTAAAAGGTTGGTACCTTAACTCTTGTACAATGTACTTTTATTTAGGTACCTAAAAATCATTATAATTTTAAAAATATTGGACGAAATATAATATAATAAATAGATATGTTACATTTTTTAAATGTCATTAGTATCGGAATTCTAAATATGCATTTAAAAATGCGCTATTTATGCCCAATTTACACTCGAATAAAAATAATCGAAAAGGCCATAACTGTAAAATTCCATTTTTATGATCCTTACTAAACCTAAGACGCGTTTGTATGATTTAAAACTTATTAATCAACGACTAATTAATAGTGAAATATTAATGTACGTCATATTTATTAAATATCATTTAAAACATATAGCATTTTATCGTGTCAGTATACATTTTTTTTTTTTATATTTTGTTATATCAATCTGTTGTGAAAAACGAGGTCTTGGGAGGAGGAGGTATAATAATTATGTTAAGACGTATATACCACTTTCAAATAATTCATTTAAATTCATACAATGGCTATCGTCCTTTATTTTGACTATGCTCAAGGTGACTTTATAAATTACAATTTTAAATTTAAACAATTGATTTGAAAATTCTGCTGAAGAAATAATATACATTAATACACAATATTATTTATTCACGATCTATTTAATTAAAAAAAAATGTATACAATTTGTCGACGTGCTTCAAACGTTTCCTTTTTGAATAGTTTGTTATTAGAAAAATTTAGATTTTAAATTTCCAATAATTTCAATGTTATTACCATTCGATTACAATAAAGTCATCCATCTCATTGAGAAAAAACTACAGTTCTCAGTGATTATGTTAGAATTTATTTGGCATATTCAATTATTGTTTTGTGTTTTTTATATTATTGAATATCGGTCAGTAAACAATTAATATGTTATTATAATTAAAAAAAAAAACGTAAATTGGTCAGAATTGAAAAAGTGATGATGACGTAGTTCTAATATTCCTGACCTTCCTCAAATGCATTTTTGTTGAGTCTGCGCATTATTGAAGTGTGAAATTGTATGCACGCGAGATTTCGTCATCTATTTTTTAGCCAACCCTTCTTATGGTTTATGTTACACCCTGAGTTCAGTCATCAGATTTTGCTCTTAAAATAATAGGGTATATAACGAAAAAGACGTTTTTATTATGCACTAAATAAAACATTAAAATTATGATTATATGTACTTCGTCCTGCAAGGGGCTACCACATGGGCAGTCTGGACTATCAACGAGGCTAAACTTGAAGAGTTTAGCCTTAAAATGCCGTGCCCAGTCATGAATTGACTAGTCCAATGGCTTGGAATAAGCCACGGCATCTCCATTCTATCGAGACGGAAGGAAAGAAGGAATATGTGTGTCTACCGTTGAGCGACGTCGACCATCTGCTCTGCCATGCTGCGAGCGCCGCCAGCCTTACTTCTTTTTCGGTTTCTTTCGTGATCTTACCCTGCGGAGGATTGAGACAAGTGCTCCCGACCTCCGCAGAGAAACCACGTCTAAGCAACGACATAGCGGCGCTCACCTGCACTTGCAGATCCAACGGCAGCACTCGCGCAAGGATAATCAATGACTCGGTGGCAGAGGATCGATAGGCTTTAGTAAGTGAGAGAAGTGGGGTTCTCTGACGGCTCAAGATAATGCGTCTTATGAAGAGTAGTCGAGTGCGCTCAACCCAGCGTTATATATTTAATAGTACATTATATGTACTATTAAATAAATAACGATTTTTTTTATATAATAATGGTTTATCTATTCAATAGTTAAATAAATCATACCATTTTTAACATGGATCACAATGAGCACTGTTTATTCACTTGCTGGAATACCGCGGTTTCACCATCAATGAAAGCTTCCCAACGTGCAGAGTTACGCAAAAACTATTAATTTGATTATAACTAATTTTTTAATTACTCTATATTAAATTACCTTTTATATGAACCATGAAAAGTTTTTTTGAAATAATTATTTTTGAAATATATTTTTTTTTAAGAAAAAAGATTTAAAAATGTGTCGATAATAGTTTTTTGTTTTTAAATGAATCGTGCACGCTCTACACCTAAATTTCAGAATACCCGTATATCAGCTTATAACTAGGAAAATATTCGAGAAAAACTTCTTAAAATATTTAATGATGTTGTTCATTATATACATAAAAATACTTCTGAAACTCCATCACTATTCATCATTTCGTCTTTTGGAATAAAACTCACATAAAAACATTAAAAAAACACTCTCCTAAATTGCTATGGGTGTTGCTTAAAGAGAGAATATCTATCTATAATAAATCTATCAAATTCCCTGAACAAAACACTCATTTCGATAACGTATACCAACTATTAATTCCTTGTTTGGTTGGTCATTCTCAAAAATGGCAAGTGTCGTACAATACACGGATAAAATATCTCCTTCAGCTAGCGGTTTACTCAGCATAAAAATGTCACATAAAATAACAATTTTAAAATCTATGAAATATTTTTTGGTTGGCAATATTCCGGCGAATAGAAACCGAGAGTTATTACGGAATTTATTTCGCGGTAACATTGCGGTTAAAAATTGCAAAAAACGAACCGCTTTGTTCACTCGCTCTTCAAGCAAACGATATTAAAAAAAAACAGTTGAATAGCTGTTTTATCGAGTTCCGTATTGGTCTAAATTGAAAAGCAAAAGTTTATGAATTTCAGATATTCTTTTAAGACGAAGATTTTTAAATTTAAATTTTTTATCAATTTGTTGAACAATGTTTTGCTTGAAACGAATTATGCAATATTATGAAATAACGAAAAAACTATGCTTCCGATTTGAAGCATATTAATTTAACACTATCCAGTTCGATTACACAACTTGTGTGCCATCGTTCCGCCAATGCTTCGTGGCCGACTATACACAGCTTGTGTTATGTTTTTTCAAACGTTAGTGGCCGATCACACAACATGTATGTTGTTTTTACTTTCGGCCATAATTCAAAGATCTCAAACCCTTTCAGTGAGGGTCATATTTAATTTTTTTTGAACACATGATGATAAAAAAATTATCGAGCATTTTTTGTAAAAAAAAAAATGTGAGATTAGATTTTATCTCGCTTGTTCTAATTCTTATTTTTAAATTGGGAAAACTTTGATCGTTTTTCTCGATCAATATTTCGACTGTATGCATTTAAATTTTATATGTTTGTTTGCAAAATAAGTATTTCCCAAAATATAAAATATAAACTGTTTTTTTTTTTTTAATTTTATTTTATATTCCAATGCAATATATTTTCGGTTAGTATTAGTCTTTTTATATACGCTGATGCTTTGTCCAATATTCCCGATGACGCCGAGGAGATATAACACACCGACGATGATGGGGCATTGATATATATAAAGAAATAAATGTATGTGATTTTTTTTAAGCAATTCTTTAAAAAAACAGTCGGCCTCCAGCGTAAGTTTAATCGCGTAACGTGCGGACTGGATAGTGTTAACATCATAAACTGCAGCTTACCAGTCCGTCACCTCTCCTCTTTGACCACATTCATAGGTTTATATCATGGATCAGCGTTTATGCCAGGCTAAAATCTAACCGAATTGTTTAGTTATAGTAATCGAAATGTAAAGTTTATTTACAATTTTTCTTTTCGGTGTCGTGCTGTTTGTGTTTACATAAAAATCATTCGGAACGTTTCAGTTAAAATAAATGTGCTCCTTCGTCGTCACATTTTTATGTAAACACATACAGGAGAATACTGACAGATGGTGAAAGTGATGCTAAAGTATCATCTTTGGATAAGCGCTGCTTGTGGAGTATTGATCGGCCAACATTGTAAACTACAGCCCGACATTCACGCATCATCCTTATTATTAATGGAATTTCCTATAAATGGGTAGTCTTCACGAGACGACTTTCGTCTGCCACCATTTTTAATTATTAGGCCATGACTGGTATTTTACGGGTGAGGGATCAAATTCACACCAAGCTCAGAAATAGTTTTTTTAACTCCGACGGGGATCGAACCCACACAACCTTTGTTGCTTGTAAGCGTATTCTAAATGTTCCATTTCAGACGGAATTCTCTCGAGTTGTGAATTGTTACACGGTTTCTTGTTTAGTTATATTATTCTTGGCTATTCTAGAGGAATTGATTTGTTTTCCGATACTATATAAAGAGTCGAGAGAATTTTTGTTCACGCAGTCAAATAGTATAATACAGTACATATTGTAAATTAATCTAAAATAAATTTTTTTTTTTTTAAAATATTATAAAATATACATATTATAAAATATATAATGTATTTGAAAAGTAAATGACTCGACAATATTTTTTATTATTATTTGAGGTCAATGTCCGTTACATTTTTATCAATGAAAATAATCTGACGATAAAAAGTACTACACAATATTTATGTTACTGTAATAATGTTATCAGTTCATCCGCCTATCTATTGTGCAATGATATTAATAATAATCTAAAAAAAGTCAGGTTGAGCCCCCTGTTACGAACAAATAGTGCAAGCCTCGGAAGTTCGGATTAATCATATCTTTAAAACGGCTGTTTTTAACAATTATCCAAATATGCTACAAAGTCTTATGTCGTCCTAACACTGAGGTTCTCAGCTTAATGCTTAATCAAAGAAGATAGGCACATAGTAAGAACCATCTCAGAGAGGCGAGCCCACACATCATGCGCCACGATGGTCTTCTTCACGACACTGTGGAAGGGATGGTTGAGTGTAGAAACTGCAGAGGGCGCACTACACGATAATATTTGCAGCAAGTGTTCAAGGACATGAGTTGTAGCTCTTATGCTGAGCTAAAGATAATTGCAGAGGATGAAGAAGAGTGGAGATCGAGATGCAAGATTTTGTTGCTGCAAACCAATCCACCGGATTGATACTACCAAGAAGATGGGATAAATAAATAAAAAAAACTGCAGTGTGCCCTATACTAGATTCACTGTAAGACCTTGTAATTTGGTGTTTTCTAGGCGATCAAATCCTGCCTTGGACTTGATTGACTCAATTTAAAAAGTTTTTTCTGCTTAGCAACAAACGCATACTCGGTGTTGTCGCACCTCAGAGTTATTTATCACCTGCAGCGATCGAAAGCGAAAGTGATATCTAACGATTCCTTCGTTTACAATGGGCTATTAATAATTTTATGCACGCTTGCAAACTCGGTTGAAATCCCTGAAAAGATAGCACGCTACTGTCTACGTGAGAAAAACCACTTAACTAATCTGCAACCTGGATAGTTTGTTTTGTGATCACCACCCATGACCACAATTCATGACCACAACCCATAACTAAAGGCTATCCATAGGGTAGGATAGTCGTGGTGCAACTTTCGTTGAAGTTTATGGAGTGACTTTTTCATACCATGTATTTTGATTCATACACATTTGACTACATATATAATTACACGAATTAACCGTTGATGTATCAGTATCAAACCAACTGCTACTACTTAAATATGTGCCATTAACTTTGCTATATTTATATTTAAGTAGATAATTAAACGCTTATGTACTTTTATAAACCTCAAAGTGAAATGAAGTTTTATGTGGCTTAAGGACAACCGACCTGCTTGACTATAACGTCCTGAAATTTTTAAATATTTAATGTATAAATTCAAGTGATGGTTCGTGCAATAAAATAACATTATAAATTTATATATATTGTGCTTAATTGTGATTTTTAGAGACCAAAATATATATTAGTTATTTTTTCAATCAATTTACATTGTTACGAATTGTCAACCATAAATTCACCAAGTTAAAAAGTTTTTTCCTAGAACTTGGTTAGAATTTATGTTCGCTGTTGAATTGTCCGCTACTTCTTTCTTCGCATTCTAAATTTTCACCGAATACATTGCGTCACATGGTCTACGTGAGATTGGCAGCGTACTCGCTCAGATGTAATGCATTTCATCAATTAAATTCCGTGTTGCATCATTTTGAAATTCAGGAAAACCGTAACCGTTCACAAGTTAAATCGCGTAGCAATTATTTTGCACATTTTATTTATGTTGAATTTTTCATGGTTATTGTAAAACAGCGGATCCAATTTATTTATATTACAATGAAGTATTTTTTATATATTAACAACCGACAAATTAATCACTGAACACTTAATTGTTAAAATATCTAAAAATGCGTTTTATTTGAATGACTGACACAAATACTACTGGATTAATCTTATATGTCTGCATCATTGGATTTTAGGTAAATTTTCATCTACCACGGATTTTGATTAATAGAGTTCACTATTCAACAATTGATACATAATAATTCAAAGCAAACACAATATTATATAACATTAAGGTCATCAACTGACAATACTTGGTGAAAATGCATAATTATAATTTAAAAATAATTTTAATTAAAAATTAATAAATTAAAAATATTTAGTTTTGATTCACATTTATTTTAACAGATTACATGTTTCGGCCTCCCTGGAGACTAACTCGTAGCCTTCCTCAGTCCGTTAATGTAATTACATAATTACATGCAACTCAGTTGTCTCAGTTTTCTTGCCTCTCTTATCATTCCTTAATAGACACACCCCTACCCCTTCTCCTACATGAAATAAGTTCGACCACTTACGAAGTACTCGTACTATGCAGCTCAGTTGTCGCTTGACAAGCGACGTATTGAGGAAGCCTCCTTAACGTGATCCGTGTAAAAATAAGGCAAATAAATAAATATTTATTATTAATAATGGATTTAAAAGTGAATGCTGAAAACATTGAAAAAATTATATATATATGTTTTCTAACATAGTTGGGCGTTTAAACTCCTCGAACAAATTATTCATTAAAAACCGACCACTTACGTTTTATAAATATGTATACAGGAAGCTCTCATTATTCATTGCGATTCAATGAAATCAACACCGGCTTGCAATAAAGCAAACGATGTTTTTTTCCTTACAATCAGTTTGTTCAGTCAAAAGACGCACGTAGGCCTCGAATCTCAACACACGACATAATGTATACAAAAGAACTTTTTTGCTTAAAAATTAAGTCGATTAATTATAATATTGAAGCGTTTTTTATAGAATGATCAATTTTAAAATAATTCAGTTTGATAACCAACATCACTGTTATGTATGGATAGTATCATTGGCTATGCAAAACTATTTATTCCATTGAATTTAATTGCTACGATTTGTACTAGAAATACGCACAGTTCACTATACCGTCACTGTAAACTGTGGAAAATAGTCGCTTAACGTAATCCATGGTAAAATAACATGTTATTTTTTTATATACACATACAAGGGAATACAGACAGATGCTGATATTAATTTTAAAGTCTCATCTGTGGAATTCTATGACGCTTACCATGGTGCATATGGCTAAGCGCTGCATGTGGAGTGTTGATCCGCCAACGCCATAGACTACAGCCCGAGATTTACGCATCATCCTTATTATTACAGGAATTTACTACGAATGGGTTGTCTTCACGGTACGACTTTCGTCTACCACCAATTTTAATAAACAGGCTATGAGTGGCATTTTACGGGTAAGGGATCAAATTCACGCCAACCGGGGGCATTTTTTAGAGCTCAGAAATCGTTTTTTTTTAATTTTTTTAATTTCCGTCGGGGATCGAACCCACGACCTTTGGCTTGTAAATCAAACACTTTGACCATTGAGCTATACCCACCGGCGAATTTTAAATGGTTCTCATAGTAAATGCTTAAAATATAAATAAGATTTATGTTTTTTCGTTGTGTATATTTAACCCTTTCGTTACGGCTCGGTGGAATACAAATTATACTGCCAATTTTTTTGCTTAAAACTAGTATTTGAAGCATCAATGTACTTATCTGACCTATTTTCACATATCACATTGGTTCTTGTATTTTTTAATCTGCTTCTGAAAAAATCTGTATGTTATTAATCTGCTCCTTATCCTGCCATCACGCTGCTGTATAACAACCTTTGAAAGAGAAGAGGATGTTACCATCTATCATAAAATGACATTATAGACAAAATTTTCACACTACATGCATGGCTTTGAAGTGATCTCCCAGCAAAAGAACTTTGGATATGGAATACTGAGATAGTTGTTTTCACAGTTTGGACTCTCTTATACAGCCTACCTGTGTGATACTGGCTAACAGCACACTGTAATATTTCCTCTGATGGAGTGCAGCAAATTAAAAAATGTGCATTACATTCTTTAGGATTTTAATCCTTTCGTTACGGCTCGGTGGAATACAAATTATTCTGTCAATACGGCGTGAATTTTTCAAACCATTTGTTTTGCTTAAAACTAGTATTTGAAGCATAAATGTACCTATTTTCATACATCACATTGGTTATTCTATCCTTTAGCTATCAGATGATGCATAAAAAACTATTATATTTAACAAACGTTCATTATGTAACTCCATACATGTGGTGGCATTGACACGTGTGGCTTAGAGAATAATCGCTCCTGTGACGAAACCTAACGATATTTATTTACATGCTTTACAGATTCCTGTAAAGAATATACGTCGGTTGATAAAGGGAATGACTGAAGTTCCAATTTCCTACCGTAGATGTCACAATGAGTACTGAAAGTTGCGAAAAGATATATCACGGCTACAGATGTCAACGGTAGGGGAACTTTACACGGCATATATCATGCAACATGTCGCTTGCAAAATTGTGTCAAATTAATAGGAATGAGAAAATATAACTGTTCTATTAGGTCGATTTGTGATCAAGCTCTGTGATCAGAACAGGCCCTACACGAATTTAATTTATATATATGTATACTAAGAATTACTGAAGCTCGAATAATTCATGTCACGTTGTGTTCAATAAATAATATTAACCGCACACTTCATATTCAACGTAAACGTTACATTGTGCCAAAATAAATCGAATCGAAATTCACTTTTAAAAAAGAAACCCGAAAACTGACGATAAAGATGCGCCATCAAATCAAAATGGTAATGATTTTTTTCTCACTCGCCTTCACTCCGGAGTTGAGTCGTCGATATAAATTGGAAATTTTTCAATTTTTTCTTCGCCCTTCCAGGAAGTCGGTTCTCGTCCTCGTCCGATGCTCTCCAGCATTTTTACTTTTACTTAACGCAGGAGTCTCTCTCACTGTGGTATCCGGTTATGATTGGTAAATTGCGATTTCTGCACACGCTCTCTCGTGTGGCGAAAAAAACTGGCAGTGCGCGTGACGGGCAGAATGTGTCGCTAAAAAGACCGACCTGGGAGGCTGTAGGCGCTCGCGCGATTACCTGAATTACAAAAATATATCTCAATTGTGTCATTAAGAGTCCTACTGAAGTCTTTCAGCGGTACACTAACGATAATTGTCATTATTCACTATAAGAGATCCATTTAAATAGTATTTTTATTTTTTTTCACTTACTTAAACATTACAAATAAAAAAAAATCAAATCGTTACTAAAGTACAATCAAAATAAATATACAAATATAGTAAAGACAAGCAACAGAAGTTCCCAATGCTCATCAAACAGACGACGCCAACAAATTATTCCTCCAAAGAAACTCGTGCCTGAATTGGGCCTCCCTTACGTGAAATATATCAACATTATTATACCTTTATCCCTGTTTCAAAATGAACTATGCTGATTTACGTTGGCATTAACTAAAAGAAACTCATGCACACTGCGTACTTCTAATTAACGAGGATAATTTAAAAGTTATTGTTAACTCTGAAATAGTTGAGGATGTGCGCAAAGTGCACGAAGCCATGGATTCATTTTTTTACGACGCTCAAGACTTCCTGAAAGTCGTAAAGTTACACCTACTCGCATACATATATTATTGAACTTAACGGACAAGCCTTAATTTCCTAACAAAAAAAAACATTAGCAAATATCATTGCTAAAAAAGACATTGTACTTTAACCTCACCATGTTATTGCAATGATTACGGGCAGACTTTAACCATCAATGTTTGTTATTTTAATAATGCTCTCACTTATTTTGTATTATATCCTTTATTTTATTTGCATACAATTTTGGCAAACTAGAAGACCGTCACATACAGGGAGCGGCAAAAAAGCTGACGGTTTTAAATCAAAACAACGACGAAAACCGTAATTTTTTTTGCTGCTTCCTGTATAACTTGTTTATAGAAATGAGACTTTGTATTCATGCACTCTGTGAGTAATTGTAACAACCAAAATAACATAGACCAGCCAAAAGAAAACAATTAATATCTCATTGGGGAGAAATTTCGTCTCGTTCAATACGGCTCTATGTAGTAAATATATTTCAAACAGTTACTCTTATAAGATATACAAAATTGATTTACCTGTCTGACTGAGCGTTTTTTTTCAAATTAATTAATATGTCCCATCCCATGGGCGCATCATGTTTATTTAATGCTCGTTGTTGTAAGGGGGTAATGTAATTCACGATCATCGGAAGACAATGATCGAGGGACTCACAATCGCGTGGCTCCATTGTTCTTGGCCGGGGCCTCCCAGACTCTCGTACAAGACAACAATAATCTCTTAATTTATTCGGGTAGGGTGTTCCTTTTATGACATGGAACCCATTAGCTGCAACGCCATTGTGCACCGGAGAAAAATCTAAATGACAAATTGAATGACTTAATTTATCATGTACGAGATGCAGGTACTCGCAAGTAAACACTTTTTAAACGTGAATTGTTTGTAAGGAGATACATAAACTTTGCTTGATAAGGGTTCGTGATGAAGTAACCTCAACCCCGTCTAGTTGGATGTCTCCTAACTTATCCCAGAGAAAATAAAAAAAAAACATGTTAACAACGTAATACAAAAAATTAGACATTAATGATTAAATTATAATTAAATTAAAGTATGATGTTGTTCGCGTAAAATTATTATAACAGTTATATAAAATTAAATTCTTGCCTCCGAATTCTCTCCTTGAATTGGACTTCACTCGCGTGAAATAGTTCGATATATGAGACAATCTATTTTAATATACCCATCAGCCTCTTAAGAGGCAATGGCTTTGGCAGGTTAGTATCACTCTTTTGATGTATGAATGAGAGTTCCTTTCCCAAAAATTAAGAGAAACGATCTCTTCGAAAAAAGTTAAATACTTCGAGTCTTATCAGGTCATGATTAAGACTTGCATCTAGAAATAAAGACAGCTTTATTAAACGTTATATTTAATTCAACAACTGATACACTCATACAAATTCACAGTAAACATCATCTCATACGACATTTTTCTGAACAGGTCGAAGAAAAATACAAGTAAACGATTGGCGCTGGGATTATTTTATACATGTACTTGTATACTGCCGTTTACTTTTCTTTAGAGAAATGTCATATAAAACGATGTTTGCTGTGAATTTGTGTGTGTATCAGTTGTTGAATATTGATACGGATGATCTTCAGTGACTTATAAATATTATAATAATATTATATTGTAAAAATAAACCAAAATTTGATGATATATTTAATGTAGAAATGTGACTTATTTTTGGGTTTGGTTTTACAATCCATCTAAGAGAGCGGCATTAGGAGTTAATACCTCACTTCTTGATAGTGTTTCATTGTTATTTTTAATGTTTTTATTTAATGTTTTTATTTAATGTTTTTTATTGTATATATAGATCGGCTACGTTCAGGAAGAATTCCAGAGCCTCCGCCGCAAAAAGGATGCGGAAACGGCAACACGTTACTCAAGGGTATTTACTGCACAAATCAGTAAAGTGAAGTTGTGTGCAATAATACGTCTGAGTTCAATAATCATAATATAATAAAACACTAGCCACCAGAGATCCAAAATATCACGTCGACTGAGCGAAAAATCCCACGAGGCGATTCGTCGACTTTCGAGTTTCTTCGAATTTCATGTCGACCATAAAGGAGATGTACCGATAACAGAATATACAAGGATAACAAAACTATGGAAACTCAACGTAAATGTCTTACCGGTGAGGTGCAAAACAGGAATTCAGTAACTTTTTCTCATTTGTGTATGCATACCAACACAAGAACATTTGCATTGATCTAGTGTTGTGTTCATGGGAAAGCAGACATAATTTTTATAGTATTTCGAAAAATTCACAGAACTCCACCATTTCATTTAGTAACGTATGCTTTATTATGTAAGAGTCCATCTCCTTTTTGAATTTGGTCTCTGGTACTATTAAAAAAACACAATCATGTTTATTTTTGATTTCTAGCACCTTATTATTGATAACTATATCCTCTATGACTGCATGACACTTTATACTGTACCATTATCTATAATATATTTATTTTCAAAGATAATACAACACTTATGTACCTACTTACAACAATTGCCAAGAAATTATCCAAAATATCTTTTTTTTTTCTATTTAATTATTTCACACAATAAACACATAAAATAATATTTTCCTGTTTTACGATATTTTTAAAATAATACATTTTTTTTGAAAACATTTAATTCACATTTTTTTACTCTAATATGTATTACATTTTAAGTTTATTTTTACAGTAATATTACATTTATTTTTGTGGTTTTTTTTTACCCCCTATAATTCACATTTTATTAAACTGATTTTTACATAACAGTAACAATTACTATAACCGTTTTTATATATTCAAATTTATAATCAATGTTTACAGTTTATTTTAAATATATGTATTTATTTACTTAGGAACTATTTAAATAACCTAATTTATTTTATTGTCAAATAGTATTATCATTATTCAATTATAAATATACATTTATCAATGTAAAAGCTTCTTGATGACTTATATTATTACCTATTAAATATCTCATGAAATTATTTGTAGTTCATAAACGTGATCATATATTTCAGGTCTAATCTAAAATTTGAACAAAATATAATGAACACTCGAGATCCAACGACAATAGCACATTGTAAGCGTGATTAGATCACTTTAATGATATTGTGGCTTTTGGGCTTAGCCGTGTGTGGCGAATTTCTTCTCTCCGATATTTCGACCGCCATTGCAGCGGTCTTCTTCTTTCATGACTTTGTTGTGAGTTGGTGTTAGGAGGTAGTTTAGCCGTCAGCCTAACGTACCTCCCCGAGCGTCATGTCGGGTAATCGTGTACGGTGGATTTGTTCTAAGAAGAGTACCTCCACGAACGTCATGTCGGACTGTAGTCGTACTTTCTGGTATGTCTATGCTTTTGAGTATGTGCTAGAGGCGGAAGCCATGCTGTTTTGAGAATCAAGCCGTCATCCCTGTTGATGTTGATGGGATGTCTTTTGATTTCAATGGCTTCCCTAACTAGGCGTGCATGTTTTCCCTGTGTTCGAGCCACGATTTCGGGTTCGAATGAAAACTTATGTCCCGTGTCAGCCAGATGCTCTGCCAGTGCTGACGCCATTGGGTGGCCTAGTCTGCATGATCTCTCATGTTCACTTACTCTTTTCGCAATGGTTCGTGATGTTTGTCCGATGTATACCGCGGGGCAAGCTTTACACTGTAATTTGTAAATTAAATAAGAAATTCGCCACACACGGCTAAACCCAAAAGCCACAATATCAAATCTGGCCGTGAAAACCTAAGAAGTTATTTCGATCACTTTAAGTTAAGCAAAATTGGACGCAGACCAAAACATGGATGAATTACCGCCTGCTGCTTACAGCGTGTCGTAACTCGTGCGTAGGACCAAGAATTCCAGGCTTCTTGAGCGTAGAGCTGATCATCTGATGTCGTTTGATATTACGATTAAAAAATCAATTAAAATATGTCTTGGCTACCACAGCTGCTGCCTCTTGAAGTTTCCGGCATCCTTCTACCATATATATATATATATATATATATATCTAAGAAGACCTTTAGATGCAGATATGTCTTGCGACAAGGCATAGACAACATAACTGAGAGGCGGCAATGTGTGGTTTACTTATGTTTCATATATGGAACCGATATGGGAACAAAAAAAAAGAAATATATGTTATTGAAAAATTGAAAAAATAGTTGTCTAGTGCTGTATTAATTTTCCCGGCTTGTCGGGAGTTAATCTGTGTGAGAGTCGTCCTGTCACAACATCATCACGTGTGTACCGCACACCAGCATCGTCTCATTTGTCGTCGTTTATATTTTTCATCACACACTTTGCTCTAGGAGCTGCTTCCTCGCTACATACAAGCAAGTATTTACGTACTAACCCAAGATACTACTCGCATCTTTAAATAAGCCGAACCTCCCCAGTGGCGTAATCTATTTGATTGTTTCCTATGTATTATATATTCGATTTAAATAACCGCTGTTACCTTCTGATCCTTGCCTTATCACAGGCACCAGTAACGTACATATACAACTAAATTTAACCAAACTAAAAAAAAAACATTAAATAACGATGTAATAAATCACAAATTCATAATATTTTCGTAGCATTTTTGGTATTCATTTCCATGCTTTCTCTGTTTAACTGAAAAGCGTTAATGTTGGTATAGGTTTCCAATTATTTTCACATATAATTTGAGCGAACAAATAATAAGATTTGCTTGTTTTGTATGCTATCTAAATACAAATACATAAATTCGCCTGATGGAATATTGTCACGTGAATCTCATTTGAATTATAGATAACTTAATATCACGTTAAAATCATTAGTTTGTGATTTTATTTATGCAATAATAATTATAGCAGTGCAAATGATGTCCTAAGTGTGAATTCTACGAACAACTTTGGAAATATTTATGAGTGGACCCTTACTTCGAGCATCCGTACATTCTATCTCCATTCATTTGATTGCCATTGCTGTGTGTAAATGGAAAATCTGTACTCTAGCGATAAAATAATCGACATTCACTTAAAATTATTAATTATTTGTAGTAAACGCTCCACGTTTGACATGTTGAAACAAAATTGTTTACGTCATGACTAAATGAAGTCTTCCCCGTGTCCTAGGTTTATACACATTTATATCACGAGTCGCACAGCATCACACTCTTAACCTTCAGTCTACAGACGATTCTTTTTTGTCTTCGCCACCATTTGTCATATCTCCACCGCGGCGGCGATCAACACCCCAGCCATAGACGATTGGGGCAGACCGGCACGGGGGTCCACCATCACCACCACCACCACCACTCCACATCCTCTCCACTCGCCCGTAAGCCTCAGATACTGGCCGAGAGCATGGACCTGCATCAGTCACAACACGAGACGAGATTGATCGCTGTCGATGTATCATCATCAACGATGCTTTTTTTTTGTACGAACACGCGGAACAAAACGAGAAAATTTGAATTCCTACGTGTTAAATTCGTTCGTCTTCAGTAACTCATTTTTGGAAAACTAGTTATATAGCTATCAAATTATTGATATTACACATGATCATAATTTTATGTCAACTGTAGAAAATAGTCGTTACTAACTGCCAACACAAACTTGTCAGCTGCTAAAGTTATCCTCATATTTATTTACAGAATCGAAATTCCATTTTTTTAATCTATATTATCTATATTTTATATATTATCACTTCTGCTTCCTGGAGCTTCGCCAAGTACATTATATGTACAGTTCCCAAAGGCCTTGCGGGATGGCAAATTATCGGGGACCTGAATAATAGGCCGCCGTAGATTATGCTCTCATGCGGCATTTGGAGTCTCAGCCAGGGCCACATTCGTCTCTTAACCGACTAGTAAAACAGCTGTCTTATCTGCTCTCTCACCTTGTCATTTCTCACAATGTCAAACTATCGTGCACCTAGTATTACAAACAATTATATGTTTTCCAAATTCATTACACGGCCTGCATTGGGTATAAAATAATGGGAATAATAGAAGCGCTGATACGCAGCTTAAAATCTTCATATAATCATTATCAACCTGTGTCCGTCCACTGTTGAACATAGGCCTCTAGCATAAGTCTCCATCTTCTTCGATCCTCCGTATTTCGCATCCAGGCCACTCCCGATTTTCTTCTGATGTCGTCAGTCCATCTTGCAGGAGGGCAGCGAAAGCTTCGTTTGCCAGTTCTAGTTCAGTTCTTCGTATAATATTATCTGGTAATAATTCAAATATCGGACATTTTTGATTCCGGGCAGTGAGGGGCTTATGGCAGACCTCCCAAAATTAATAATTAAAATCGCATTATTGTTAAACGAAAGCTCCTTCGCGCTTCATTAACCCATTCACTGCGGCAATTAAAAAAGAAGCAGAGAATATTTCATTGCCCTCGGTGGTTTTTGAGTAAATTCGCCAATAATAAATTGAACGGGATATTTATTATGTTCTCCTTTATTTTAGCATTTTTTCGTTTGACATTATTTGGATATTAAAAAGTGAAATTACTAATATTTTAAATTAATTAAATATGTTTGAATACTTTACAATAAGCTTGATTAATAGTGAAAAAATGTGTGAATTGTTAAAGTAATTAATAACAGAAGTTTTATACATTTTAAATATACTTTTATTAACTTCGCTAATTGTCGTGTTTGATTTATTATTTGTAGATAAATCTTGGAATTATAAATTGACATTTCATCTAAACGAGTTAAAATTTTCCACATCTCCTCGATGTCGGTTAACCCTTTCATTACGGCTCGGTTTGAATACAAATTATACTGTCAATTATAAAACTAGTATTTGAAGCATAAATGTACTTATCTAGTCTATTTTCATATATGACATTGGTTCTTGTAACACTTAGCTATCAGATGATGCATAAAAAACTATTCTAAGAAAGTAGCAAAACGATATATCATGTCAACCGATGTCAACGGTCGGGGAATGTTATGACGGCATATGCCGACAACCGATGTGAACGGGTTAATGAATTTTTTCTTTGATATATTGTCAGTCTTTCGCTTGTATTAACTGATTCGTCTGCCCTTAAATAAGTAAAAATATTATATAAAAATAAAATATTTATACCCAAAAGAAATTAGCATGATCCCTTGCTATTTAACGAATTAAATTACTATAATCTGGGCTCTTATACGAGTATAAGTTCAAATACTTAAAATCATTAAAATTTCGTAATGGTATTAGTTTCTTGGAGCATGTGAAATTTTATACATCAATTTAGGTAATGTAAGTATTTATTTAATTAGGTAATCACTCAGGGGTCGTGCTATATTTTCTTAAATATTGTTTCGTTAATGACAAATGATACTGCAATATTCTAAACCTCAAGTTGTTACTATAATAATGCATCACTTTTGAGCGTGCAATGTGTATTCCATAACTTGTATTAAAAATCATTTTTTAAGCATTCGTGTGGGATTTTCAAAGGCGCACATTGCACACTCATTTGGACTGTACCAAAAATTAATAAAAAGTCCAACACGAACATTTGATAAATGGCCCAAAGTGCGGTCGGCAAAAGCGCGACTACCCAAGAAGCAATTATTATTAAGACGTCAATATATCTCAGACGCAAACCCTCGGGCAGCAACTGATGGCTCCATCTGACGTAGGGTTGCCATAGCTTAGGATTTGAGATGATGATCAAGACACGTATTCTCTGGAACTTTGAGTTGACGCCATAACTTTATATATTCAAGCCAATTATACATCCATGAATAGCAATTATAGCTTGTTGTAACACTGGTCCTCGATTACCGAAGTTAAGCAATATTGGAGTTGACTTATATGGATGGTGACCGCTTAAAATACTACATGTTGCCTGTTTTGGGTTCACCTTATAGGATTAAATATGGTCCTGGAAATTTCAGACTAGGCATCCGATATCATTAAAATTGCTGATAAAAAATATCTAAATGTGTTTAGAATTACTACTACAGCCTTCTCTTCAACTTTAAAACCTTCAAAATATTTCCTGGAAGCCGTTGGTTATCATATAGCAACCGAGGCAGAACTCCGTGTGTTGATATATGACGTGGAACAATGTTTAAATAGTGGCAGCTAACAGAAACGTGTGGCAGAAATTTGTGACGGTGATATGATCCAGCTAGAAGTTTTTTTTGAAGGGTAGTAGATGAAGAAACTTGTCTAATATGGGCTACCCTTTTAAACTTGGCTCTACCCTTTGAGTAGGCCAGGAGACGGAGTTTCTAACCCAAAAGAAATATTCAAATTTGGTATTCGTTTCACAACAATCTGTGGTTACCCTTTAAAAAATGACATCCGATATATCAAGCCCTCTGACATATTAATATGTCGAATTCAATAAACGTCAAGCGGCCCTTTTGAAATGGTCAGAATAAATAGCTATTCGAGATTTGCATCTAGTTTTTTCGTAAAAGCTTTTGAAACAAAATAAGAGAAGGCCCAGTTCGATTATTGATGGAATAACTTAACTATAGTATATATATATACATATGTGAATATTTATGTATCTATACTCCCCTAGTCGTTTAGTCTATTTGTTAATCTAAATGAATAACCTACAGATTTTGACTGATTCGACCTTTACATCGATGACTTTTTGCTTAGTCCTTTTATCATCGTCTACTCAAATTAATCATTGAAGTTTAGAATCATTCAAATAAATCGTAAAAAAACGGATGTATGTACAATTTTTTACTAATCAAATTTAAGATCATGCGGCAATTAAAAAATGGAACAGTAAAATATTATATTATAAATAACGATTAAAATTGAGTTACGATTTTGTGTAAGACTAGCTTAAATATTTTATTTGTGACTTTTGTCTTGTATTGAAAGGAGTATTTTCTTTAAACAATTATAGTGTCTATTTGTCTTGGTTGTTTTGTCTTGAGCAGTCCCCACCCGGAGATCCGATTGGGGGACTATTTTATATCCGGAAAATTTTACTTGAGATGCAATAATTTTTTTGCTGATACGTGGGATGTCTTTAAGACCTTTAATGTGGTATTTCCCCCTTTATTTCCACATCCTAATGCCGTTGACCATAAAGGTTCATCCGCGTTAGGAGGGCATTTACTACCTCCAGGACAATAGAGTGCCCTAACCAGCTTAAAACAACCAAGACAAATAAGAAAAACCTTCAGCCAACAAGATATGCCACCTGGAATGTTCGAACATTACTGCAGAACGGCGCCCTAAACGGGAGTATTTGCAGCAAGTATTCGAGGACATGAACTGTAGCGCTTATGCTGAGCTGAAAAGGGTTGCGGAGGACCGAGAGGAATGGAGATCGAGATGCAAGATTCTGTTGCTGCAAACCAATCCACCGGATTGATACTACGAAGAAGAAGTGTCTGTGCTCTTACGTGTACTGACATATATGATGTCTGATCACACGAATCCAGTTTATTACCGTCTTGAGGAAACATATGAAAAGATAGCCCAAGCGTTTTTACTTCTGCGACTAATCACTAGTTTCAGCATATATAGTATACTCGTATGTCTGTACCAAATACGAGTACATCCCCAATTCAGTTGCTATCAGATTCAACCGTCTTATATTTAATTTGGCCCTTAACTGTCTTCGTATCCCAAATTTCCGTCGAATACTTTTGACCATGCAACATTATAATGTTACGCCTTTTAAACTATTAACTTTGATTGCTTTATCAGTCAATCGAGAGACGTAGGTTGCCTTGTATATATGTTTTATAAATGCGGTAGGAGAGCATATTCTGTAGTATCATTTTCTTCAGTTCTTGGGCTCTTGTTTTTCTATCAAGCTATCGGAAGCTACATATAATGTACTCGTCGGATCTCTGGGAGGTGGAGCTGTCGGAAAACGTATTGCCTGATGACTCTGGCTAATGCTTAAAATCAATATATTTGTATTTAAATTATTAATTTATCACACCATGTGTGGATCATGGATACACCATATACATTAAGAATCGGTCAGGAAGAATCGATGGTTTCTAAATGAGTGTTATATATTATACCAACATCCTCCTCTCTAAAAAAAGGAAGTTATTCAATCGCGTGGTGGGAGGATGAGGAGCAGTTAAAAAACTGACTGTGAAAAAGACTTTTCAGAAGCACATATATATTCCGATGACTTTACAAACTTCCGGCCTAAGCGGAATAACATGCCGGGCCGACAATAATGTAACATTCTCGCGGTCGTCGGCACACAACTGACTGCCGTGCGGCGCCGTGGTTTGTCACCCAGCGCCGCAAGTGGCGATCTATATAACTAACGTAACACCCGTGACCGGACTTGTCCAAAATGACAATATGGCGACACATACATGTACGACAAGCGAACAGAAATTAGAGACGAAAGAATTTATCTCGAGGTTTTCGGTACCAGTCAGCAAGGGCTATATCATGCTGATGTCAATACATATACACTTAATGTTACTAATGTTACTAATTGAATTTCCTAAAAAACGACTCACCGTTCAGTGAGGGATGCAGTTTCAAAACGACTTCAAAACAAGGCACCAAACGGCGTCTGATGTCTGGAATATCTATCAGCTTTGCAATAATTTAGAGAGTAGCAAAACGGAATCAATTTATGACGGGATCTCAGTATCACGGTCAAGGTTATAGCGAATAATTGTGACAGCTTGAGTCGACTATATGCACCAGATATTGGGTGGGATAGATTGATGGTGGGACTCTTGAGATAACCATTAAAAACGTCAAATAATGTTTAATTTGATGCGGAATAGTGAAAAATGTCAGCATAATTGTAGTGAGCAGCTGTCTCAGTATCGATCATTAATAACTGTTAGCTGCCAGTGACGCCATTAGTGCTACCAAATGGAGCGATTTATTTAAACTCCGAGTTGTAGAGCACTCATCCACCCTCTCAGTACAGTCGAGAGATGAGGGTGTGAACTATGGTTCCCAACATGTGAAGCCATTATTTTTTCCCTCTTCGTAGTATCAATCCGGTGGATTGGTTTGCAGCAACAGAATCTTGCATCCCGATCTCCATTCCTGTCGGTCCTCCGCAACCCTCTTCAGCTCACCATAAGAGCTACAATTCATGTCCTCGAAAACTTGCTGCAAACACTCCCGTCTAGGGCGCCCTCTACAGTTTCTACCCTCAACCATCCCATCCACAATGTCGTGAAGAAGACCATCGTGGCGCATGATGTGACCGATCCACCGGGCTTGCCTCTCTGAGATGGTTCTTATTAGGTGCCTATCTTCCTTGATTATCCTGAGAACCTCATTGTTCGTGACGTGGTCTCTCCAGAAAATTCCGAAAATTCTCTTGTATGACCACAGCTCAAATTTTATATATTTTAACCCCTCTTGTCGTTTCATGGCATGAATTTAAGCAACATTGGACATTGAACTTACACGGATAGTAGCTCACTAAAAAGACTTGCAAAAACACAAACCAATTGTCGCTGGTTAAGTTAAGTCGTCACGTCGAGCTTAAATTGTCTAGGTAGCTTACGTTGGATTAATCAACCACTCTCTTAAAAATGCTAATTGATAAAAAAAAACTCTAATAAGGATTCTACAGGTTGACTTATTATCAAACCTCCGTGCTTTCACCTTCAGGAACCATCTATACGCACACTTGGTGATAAGGTATGGGTAATAGCAACCGACATATCTGTATAGCGGTAATTTGTGGCGTAAAAATGATGTTCTGGTACAGATTGAGGTTCGCTGGCTCTGGCAGATGCTCCGCGGCATAGCTACACGAGATAATTTATTTGAATATTCACATTCACTTAGCGCCGAATGTAACAAGAAGTATTAACTCGAGAATTCCGCTGTCAACCCGCGGTCCCGTGTGAACGGACATTTAGTTTTTGGTAAAACAAAAAAAAAAAACTGCGGAACATCACGATTTACAATTTGTTTTGTGAAACTGAATATTAATTTTGTTTTCATAGCGGTTCGTCAACCGACAAAGTTGCTTTGTGCTCCATCTGGAAACGCTCTCAATAATCTTCACGTAAGCAATGTTGAACATGCATATCTGCCCTGCCTTCTGGCAACTTCGAAGGTACTTCTATTTCTGAGAATTATATGGAAGATGATTTTAGTGGTACGAGTACTAAGGATTTAGTAACCACTTGACCGCTTCTGCGTGCATTTAATGTACGTTTTTTTAAAGAAAAATATAAAATTCTATCGTCTTAAAGTTATGTGCTGACAGTATAGATTGTATATACTGATATCCTCCTCTCTTATTTAAATATTGATTAACTGGATGAAGGATGCAGGATCAGGTTCACAATATAAATAACTTGTTTTTGTTTCGATATACGCGTTTATTTGTCAAACACTTGCTCTGTTATCGCCCGTTATAGGGACGCCCTTAGGCGTTCCCATGACGGTGGCGGGCGCGTTCCGACTGCCAGCGCGCTTTGACATCTGGTGCCGCCAAATCATCGCGGCAGACAAGCGAAGTAAATATGACAGTGGCCAACATGAAATGGACCAACTGTCATAACAAACAAGATGGCGCATGCAAACGCCGTGCAACATTCTATAATTACAAACATTAGATGTGCATGTCAGGCGAGCGAACAAAATAAGAGACAAAATATCGTTTTTCGAGGCTTTACGGCATCAGCCTAAAGGAGTTATATATTAAGCTGATATCAAAACATAATCAAGGCAATGTACCACTGCGGTGGTGGAATTATTTATGAGAATTTTAATAACAAGCCTTGATTGTTATGTGAAATTGAATGGTCCTTTATACAATATTGCGTGGTGTTTCATAATATGTGACTGCTCCATCAGATTTATTTACCTTTTAAATTAATACAGGTAGTTTTTTTCAGCCATAGTCGGTCGGCGAAGGCCAAACTCATTTTGTCTTTAAAATGTTGACTTAACTATTATACACATTAGGTACAATGTGTGATAAATAATACACCCACACTACGCACTATTATTGTTTAACCTATTAAATGCGGTTCATTTCTAAGCACTGCAGCAGGTTTTACTATATACGTGTATATTGTTTCAAAAAATTATAAAAAAAGTATTCTATAACCTCTCCTATACTATGAATATAAATTCATTCTTCCCTGTTGACACACACATAAAGTTTGATTATCAATACGTAGCTACTTCTTACCTCTCTTACCTATACTGTTATTGAATAGTTTGCCAATAAATGAAAAATAATACCATGGGGTCGAAATGCGTATAATAATTGAAAATAAATTAGGTGAAATAAAATTGAACATTTTTACAAACTTTTCATGTAAAAATTTAATTTCAATGTACGTTTAAATAGATGAATATACTAAATTAAATTCAATACTACTGATGTGGCAAATATGCGAGCTTACAAAAATATTTCTTATTTGTTGAATGAGGCCTATGTTTATAAGTGATATATAAAGAAATCATATCAGTTTTTTTTCTTTGTGATCACTCCGCAACAGGTTAAAGTTAAAAGTATCCTCTATTCCGGATGACTATGACTTCTTGGATGCTGTTGCTCTTCAGTAATGAATAACTGACAACTGCTGGCCCACTTTGTTTAATTTACAATATACTCGTATATATTCCTCTTTGAACACTACAAGACTTCTTCTTGGTGCGTAATTGTATTTTTCAAGGAAGATCTGAAAATTCCATCACGGTTATTTTATTGATTACGCCTCTTGGCGTTATTTGGGTAGATCCGCTCTTTTGGAACCACATTTTCGAATGCGTCAGGCTAATCCACCGATATTTTTAAAAATACTAATCAACAAACCACAGCTTCAAGTTCCCGAGCTCTCGCTGTTGGAAATCTGTTGGGAACAATGCGCACAGGTGGCGTTATAAGAGCGGTTCTCATTAGATCAACCAAGTTAAGTAACATTGACAAGTAAGTGAACACATTGTTTGCGGGAGACGTATTTATACGTTTTTTTTAGTCTGTTGCTCAAATGCGGGAAACGTAGAATTACGTTTTTTACTCTCTGGTGGTGGACGTCGGGTAACGTAATAATACGTGTTGCGTTGTGTTGCTAAATCGTATATCTTACTTCAAACTACACATTTCACTCACAAATTTGTAATTATTATGCTTTAGTTTTAATTTATTAATAAATTATGAAAAAAAAAAAAAATGTCTAAAAATATTTTTAAAAATGTGTGCTCGAAGAAATGTGTGCCTTGACGCAGATCCCGTTGGCTTGATTTTTTTTTGACCTTCAATGCGCATTAATTGTTTTCAACTTGTACGGAGAATTGGGGTTCTTCCTACCTGACGAAGGGAACAATTGTAGAAATGTTTTGTTTATATTTCTACAAAATATTTGTGTTTATGTAAATTGTTACTTCAAAGAACGTTTTTGTGTTTGCTTACCATCATTTTATCATTGCTGCACAATAAGGTAAACTACATTTAAAATTTCATTAAATTATAGCAAATATTTCAAAAGTTATAGACTTTTAAAAAATTATAAAAAAACTCGCGCGCGAACCCAAAAATCGCCCGCGCCAGGCTGCAATCAGCATAAAACAATGCCCGCAAACAATGTGTTAAGTAACATGTCTTGGAATAAGGCAAACATAATGGCAGCTAACAGAACAAAGTGGCTGCAATATATTCTAGATACGATATACGAAGAAAAAAATATATAATAAATCCTCGAAAGCTCCGCACATCGCAAAACAGCAACAAATTACCAAGAAAAGTAACTTGAGGCACGCACGTAGTATACTAACCTTATCGAAACTATACTGAAGTCTCTTGTCGATTGGTATTCTTCGCTGTAGAGTCACGGGAGGGCCTTCACTTATTAATAAAATTAGTTTCTTTAGGGCCTGGACCCCTGGGGGTCCGTACGGACCACTTTGGTAACCACTGCTTTAGACCATCCAGTGAAAGGTCTCCGTCTGAGACCTACGTGCAGGATGGCAAAGGGTGGGTCCTTAAAGCTCGCATACTGGCAGATACAGTTAATATATCTGACGGCAGTCCTTCGAAACGATTGTCCATGAATATGTGATTCGTGCAGGATACAAAAAAATACAAAGCTTTAATGAGAACCGTTGGTTCCTTGAAGTATTGGTTTTTAACGGGGTGAAAGAGAACAGCGGCCTTCTCTTTGTTATTTTTTTTAGTTATTATAATAGCCATAAATTTTCTAACAGACCGTCTTCATTGTTTAACCACATCAGAACTAGTTTAGTCTCACCTTACATTGTATGAACTAATTTAGTTTTACTGCCTCTTGTCTTGGGAGTGCAAATAATATTACTGCCGACTTGAGCGACGGCCGGACGAGAAGATGCTTCCCACTGAGAACACCAATAAGCTAAAAGCTCCACCTCTTCGATTGTCTGTGCTCCGCATTCCTCGATGTAATATTTATAACCGATGAACGTTGGTAGGTATGGTTCAGAGTGCTCGACTGTCATGGAGCCATTATCATGTTCAGTTTCTGGTTATGTTTATATTTTCTTATATAGGATGGAAGGTTGCCGTCTTGGCGTATCTCTCTGGCCTACCCCTGTCTCTAAAAAAGCTCAAATAACAGCATTTTTTTAAATTTATGGTTTTTCATTATTTTTCCACATAATTACTTAAAAGGCATAGCACGTGATCGCCACAAATCGCCGCTAAACATTTATATAAGATGCTGTTGTCCATATACATCTGTGACACGTACGCGTGTCTATACCGCTCAACCGATTGTGATGAAACTTTCATGAGTTATTGCGTACATGCCCGCGAATCTTTTTGTTAACAAAAATCAGAAAAAGGGCAACGAGAAATGAGTGGCTTTGCTTCGTATACAATAAGCAAAGTTATTGCAGTAATGTCAGCCCGTTCGCGCATCTATGTAACATACATTAAATATGTGTGTCACAAAATTAATTATTTCAGTGGAAATTTGGCAAGTAACAATGTCAATAATTTGCTGTATATATGTTTAATTCACTTAACATCAAGGGACAGCAAGCCAGAGTAATTAAAAATCATTAAGAACGTTCTGCATTCCATGTGTATTATATTGTAAATGCCTGTACCAAAAGTAATAGTCTCACGCTCACCAGCCTAAAATTATCTTATATATAGTTTGACTTCAGTATTGTTTCGATATTGTTCTTGCAGTCAACGGAGGATTTCTCGAAGGTTTGTTGGCTTCATCGACTACTAAAGCCAAGTAACCTTAGTGATTATGTGATTCAGTTGATGCATCGATCTTTGATTCTCTCGATTAAAACGTTCTAGATTATGTAATCCATATTATTTTAAACTTTGACAAGCTGTCTGTGTTCTAAATTCCGCAGTATATTTCTATCGAGACACTTCTTATGTACGAGTACATCACTAAATGCGAGTTGTTTATTATTTATAACTGGTTTTTATATAGGCTAGTAAATAATATTTATTGTATTACACTAGTTAAGAATATTTATATAATCCGACGCATGGAGTAAGAAAAAACAAACAAATCAAAACAAAGTGTCGTCTATCGACACAATGCGTCTGTATTACCTTTATATGTACTTATATACTGCAGCGAATCTTGGCATCTTACAAAAGCCAATGCAGCCATGGAATGACATGGTGAGAAATTGGGCAATGCAAGCCTTTCATACTACATTTTATTAAGATGCGAAGGTGGAACTTCTCGGCACATGTATATCGGATGCCGATGGAGAACATAAATTACGGATGCGTTTTCTTCAGGCCGTCGTGTACAACTATGCATAGGATGTATTTGGTACTGAGAGATCCGGGAGGCAACACATGGGATCAAGTGAAGACTAGATCTTTAGGGTGTCACTTTTGTGACGACCGCATATACTTCAGTTAAGGGAGCGGACGTCGAATGACGATAAATCCTCCAATAGCAGATTGCTTCTTTGATTTCTTTTAACGTGACTCCTTTTGAACCGATCAGTATTTTTACGATAGCGTTTGAGCGCAACGCGATTTCAATCGACCCGGTCAGTCGTAAAGTTGTCCCGGGAGGCTTTAGGGCCACATTCACTTTGCCCTTAAGGCCCACCCGGGAGATGTCGCATTAGCGGTCCCTGGACACCCGAGGACAACAATGACGGCAGGACTGTCGATACCCGAAATTCGAATTCCCTGCGATCGCGTCTTATTACACTTTCGATGTCGTTTCATTTTAAAAATCCATTCGTTGAGGGGAGGAATGCTATTGGATGTTGTAACTTGTTTTAGTTTTTTTTAATGTAAATTGATACAATACGAGTATACTTGGAAGACAAGGCTTAATTAATTCCCCATAGCACCTTCAAAGCACTGCTCAAAGCATTTTTTTAATAATATTTTAGGATTATGACAGTTTTTTTTTGATTATGAAGTCAAGACTTATATAATTATTCAATTTCAATTTATTTTCTTTTAGAAACATTACAAATAACAATATTTAATTCATTTCTAAAACAGGATAAAATAACAATTTATAAATAACACAATAATAATAGAATCACTTGAAAAGTCTCGGAGCCCGCTAAATAGAAGACTCGACGAAATTACTTTGATAAAGAAATTCGTGGAGCTCATGTCGAAACTGGGCTTCTCTCAAGTGGAATATATCAATATTCGAGGCGATATCGTTGAACAGTTATTATTATTATTCATGGGGCTGAGCTCCTGGCTTCTATCACTCTATAGTTTTTTAATTATAAAATATTTGTATAAACACATTGTAATATAGTTAAATAAATTATTGAAATAACTTCTTAGGTTTTAAATAACTTCTTAGGTTTTCACGGCCAGATTTGATATTGTGACTTTTGGGTTTAGCCGTGTGTGGCGAATTTATTTTTACCAATATTTCGACCGCCATTGCAGGGGTCTTCTTCAGGATTGATGATTTAATTGTGAGTTGGTGTCAGGTTATCTTATTGAAGTAGAATTATAATTATTAGATTGTTTTCACACATGTTCTTCTCTCCTTCGGGGATCGAACCCACAACCTTCGCTATGATAAGCAAACGCTTTACCACTAGGCCATATTTATCTAGATTATATTATATTAACAAAGTTATATTGCCATATAATGGTCATTTTTCAAATTAATTTAGCTTACCCAGTTATGCAAAAATTACTTTTAAAATTTATTTTATTTATATGGAATTACCGCGAGGTCACGTTGAAAAAACTGCATTAAAATATGCAAATCACTTTTTTGTCGGCATAATGATGCATTTTGTTAAAACAAAAAAAAATGTTTTACTTTGTATTAATGAATGAAGTAGCATTCAAAAGAATCTTTTGATGTGGGTTCTGAAACAAAAACGAAAAATAAAACATATTCCTATCGAAGTCCGAGACGTGATATTAACATAAATTTTGATTAGATCCCTTATCTAAATACCCTCGCGTTTCGAGATACCTCCTCTTTCTGGCGGCATTCCCCTCCATGTGTTTACATAAAAAATACACCAGAAAAAAATGCCGTGACGCCCTCCTGTGTTTATTGATCCTCCGACAGGTTGAGCTTTATTGTCGTATGATTTCGATCGCAGATTCTTTGGATTCCTCCCGTTGGTAATGGAGACGTTCCGAGGTATTCTCGGAAAGAACGGGCCCGTTCACAAATTGCCGATAAATGCGGAGAATTCTAAATTTTCAATATATTTATTTTTATTTTTATATTATTCTAACATAATCAATGCCAGCAGAACAACAGAGAGCTCACCGAAAGCAAGAGGTATTTATTTTATTATGCTTAGTTGAAACCCTTCCTCGTATCTGTATTGAAATAATATTTTTTCTTCGTCTATTTTGGACGATTCTAATGCGAGAATTGTATAGGGTCTGCCATCTAAGGTTTTTTTTTAACTAGTGCTTATTTCGTGAATGGTAACACTTAGCTCATGTCTGATTTGACAGATATTTAGTTTTATCCTTCCGCTGAACGAATATGGTTGTGTATACGCTTGAACAACGCTGGGAAATATTGCGACATTACTTTGAAAATCATGGTAATGTTGCAGAATGTGTGCGAAAATTGCGTACGGATTTTGGAAGAAGAGAATCACCGTCAGCTCCGTATGTTCGTTATCTTGTGAAAAAAATGAAAGAAACTGGCATCCTCATTGATAAACCAAAGCGTGAAAAGCCAAAAACAGTGCGTACACCCGAGAATATTGCTGCTGTGGCAGAAAGTGTGCGTGAAGCGCCATCAATGGCGCTTCCATGCGGGGCGCGGCCATGTTGAACGAATTTTTGTTCACAAAAATTGAAGAGGAGGATATTGGCAACATTTGGTTTCAACAGGACGACGCTACGTGCCACACACCCAAAGCTACACTCGATGTTTTGCGCCCTGTTTTAAAAAAAAAAAGTTATTTGGCGGACCCTTTATCAAAGTGAAGTCTCCCAATTTTAGAAATATTTTTATAATGAAGTCGTATTTTTTATATGATGTTATGTAAAATAAAAATCTTTAAAGTCTAATAAAAAAACATGAAATGCCAAAATTTAATATTTTCTATTTCCTATTTTTTTTATGGAAATCATTTTAATACATTTTGATTCATTGTAAAATGGTTTTGAAGTAAAAAATATATATTTTGAAAAAAGCCATGATGTTTTAATAAGGGGTTTGAAGAATTTAGTTACGTAATTATTCTTTTATACATTTCAATCGACCTTTGAAAATATCTTAAAGAAAATTTCATCAACACGTGTACATGTATTTTAACGTTGTCATTTGTCGATAAAACACTACAATTTAATTTAAAAACTAATTACAAAAAACTTTTTGGCATTCGTTTTCCCGATACCGCAGTATAAAATAAGGTAGTGCCCTTTTCTCTCAAAATAAACACGAATAAAGGAGACAAAACTGTCGAATTTCTACGTTGTTAACTGAAAATTCATGGTGATACTGCATAAAATGATTAATTTATTTATTGAAATTGTAAATTTACTATTGACAATGTCTTTTTAGGGATATGAAACGCGTTCAGTCAGATTAAATAAAAACGGAAAAAAATGTAATCAAATATATTATATACGAGTAATGCACAAAAATCAAGAAATATACGATTAATATTACAACCATATTACTTCAGATTACTTTGCAGTCAGCAAATTTATATAAAAAAATGTTTTTTTCATCTTGTGGGTTAATTGTTTATTCTCATTGAATTTAAAGGGTTAATCGATTGATTCAGACTCACTCTTGTTACAGATCTAAGATCGCATAACAAGAAGTTTTAGTTGTATCGGGAATGTTGCCCGGATCGAGGCTAATGTCAATAACGCGGGCGGCTGATCTAGCTTCACGATAATTGTGCGACCGTTTGCTTGAAAGTGAAACCTGTCCCGCCTTCTCACCTCCATTCCTCGGTGACTCCTCGTGGTCATCAATTGGCAGTCGAAATCGGCCGAGCGATTAGAACTATCATTCACGATACGTTTGACCAACGTCTGTTCTGAACCCAGGATTAAACCAAACGACCAAATGCTGATACATTAAAAAATGTGACTGTGGCATGGAGCAGACCCTGTCACACCTTCTGGAGTGTACGCTGTGCCCGAATAGCTGCACCCAGGAAGACCTGATGATGGCCGGGAGTAACGCCATCGACGTCGCCCACTTTTGGGCAGACAGGATCTGACCCTGTTGTTTCCGACACGACTATATTATATACTAAAGAATGATCCCATATAAATCTGTTCCTATCGTACTCAATGAAATTTGGTTTTGTAGAGTCAATCAAATACGATTACACTATTTAATATTTTAATAAAAAAGCAGTCATAAATGTTATTTTATATTACGCAAAGTATTCAATCAAACTTTTATTGGAATTGCCTCTAAAGTAGCGGTTCGTTGCTTTAGACATTTTTTTGTTTGTTAGGAAAATATGTTGTCCAAGTAGTTTGTGTCTCCATTTATGGGCGATATGTGCGAAGATAATCGGTGACCGCGACACTATAAATAAAGATTATAGTATGTATATATTTTCACGCTTACACGTCAGTACGTTTGTGCACGTTCGAACTGATGAAGCTTTCATAGATCGCAAAACTGCAATATTCCACCAAATGAAACAGTGTTCAGTGTGATCCATGTTAAAACAAGGTATACAATTCTAATATATTTAATATATATTTTCTTTTAAAAAAATATATCAGTGGGCACCTATAGTTTTTGGTTTCTCCAATCCGAGAGATATCATCCTTAACTTGACTTTTATTTTGCATTTAAATTTCGGAATAGTAAAGTAAAAAATATTTATAATTGATAAAATTAATTGATTAGTCAGTACACTGCAAAAAGCGTTTTCCTTAGCATTTATTCGTTTTGAACAGTGTTGTCGCACTGTGCATGTCCCTCACAGTCTTCCAGGAAACCTATAGAATTGGATTGATTTAGCGATGCGGTGCCCATGCCGGAATCCGACCTGGCCTTTCGTCAGTCAATGAAGCAGCTCTGTCCTCCAACTGACCTGATCCTCCTCCAGGGGTGCAGCTTCCCAGACCTCCAGGACAGCACCTGTACATCACGACGCTTAATTACAACAAGACAAACACAAGATAAGTTTTTGTTTAGCGAAGAGTTTTGTTGCCGAGTCACGGTATATTGGTCAACACAATTCGTTAAGGATAATTTAAACATGCGATTAATATTGGAATTTGCGTGCAATACTGCATGCTGCAAATTTGAATGGAGAGGAAAATAATTGGGATGTATCTTTTTCATGAGAAATATCGCTCAATATTGCGCAATATTGCATAACGTATAATTATCAAAAATACTACTTATATATAAAATGATAAATAAATTAATTACATGAAATATTTCATTTAAGTTTAATATTTAAATAAGTTGTACATAAAATACCTCGGATAGTACAGTGCCGTCTTCTCAAATTATCAGGTATGTGCTCTGTAGGAAACCGTATACACGAGTATGTTCCCATGTACACTTTCAGGCTCAGAGATGTGTTGGAACGAGCTATAGACAATGAATACTGACTGAAGGGTGACTGGCGGCAATTTGTGGTGATCATATTTTCAAGATTACCGAACGGATATAGGAGAAAAATACACAAAAAAATATTAAATATTAGTTTAAATTCAGTCTTTGATAAAAAATCACCTTAATACATTGCCTTTATATAATTTTCAATGTGAAATATAATATCACCTTAAATTAATTTCACCGAAAAACGGGTAAAAGCTCGCTTATGCTGGGCTTCCTTTACCGTTATAATTATAAAAAAAAACATTTTTTATACGTAGCAATAAACTGTTTGTAATCTATACTACTTATTAATTTTATTTAAATTTATGGTCCCAGCAAATTACTTGAAAAAACTTATTTTTTTCTTTAATTCTGATAGCAATAAATAATCTCAGGTAGAGACTATCCATATTCCCAACACTTATTAAATTCATAAATATTAATCTCACTCTCCGGATTAACATAATCGCAGTCGGGTTACTTTTTCGTTTAGCGGAGCCCATTTTTTTTTTCTGCAGCAACAATATTTGCTCAGTCCCGAAACGAGAACCCGAAATATTAATGATATGGTAATACACTTATGAGAACAACACACAATGATATAAAAAAGGAGGTTCTAGAAGTCTGAGTTTTGATGATCGGGGGCGGTCCGCCCTAACGAGGGAAGGTATGCAGATTAGTCCTATCCAGAAAACCAGAGGCGCAATACGTCTAAACTGTTTTCATATATTTTGAAGGAATTAAACCGCCTTGCCGGCATGTTTGTAAAATTCTACTTCAATGGTCTCAATTTTAAATATATAGGAATGATCCTTAGCCATGCTCTGTTATTTCTTCGGAAAGTACAAGGTTATCCCAAATATTACGGCGTATTATTTTCCTTTTCTTACTAACTCCAAAAAGTTTTTTGACATTCAATACTAGATGTGTTAGTGTTGTCTTTACCATCAGCGGATTATACCAGCATAGCCAACAATGTATGCTGGTACAATACGTCATTTTAACTATTGATAAACATGCATACCACATACGTATTATCTGCCCATTACATCATTACTTATAAAGCAAGCTTTTACGTAATATTTAAACGTACATAATTGTAAGAAACCTTGTGATTATCTCTAAATAATTACTTTATACCGTACGAGATTCATGATATAGTATTAGACTGTCTTGAAAATTCCGTTGCCTTTGGGTGAGCTACTCGTAGTTTCATCAATTAATATATGTTTTCGACTAACTTAAGTATCTCTTTGTATGCCAATATGGCTCAAATTGCACAACCAATCTCGAAGACATCTGCCAGATGCAGTATCGATATCTTAGTTCCAAGTTAAAATTAAACACGTAAACGGCTAACAAATATATTATTTAGTCAACTGTCCGTCAATATAACATACTGAAAGCTCTAAAAAATGCAAATCTAGTTTATGTTATGCTGCAGTAAAAAACACCTCTTAATGTCGACCTAACCGGATCGTACTTGTTAATTTTAACAAAATTGGCTTAATTTTAACGTCTAGAGATTGAATGGTCAGGTCTTGGGTGCTTCGAGCTTATAGTCTAATAAGTCGGGCATCCGATCTCTATATACTTAGAGCAAACGAACTCCGTGTCAAGTATGCGACGTATGTATATCAATCATCTTAAAATAACAATTTATATTTAATTAAAGAATGTAACTAATTGTTAAGTTACTGGTGTTTAACAATATTCCCGTAAAATTTAGTTATATGGCACGCCTTTGTGTAAAACTCTTCTTAAAAGTGAATCTTCTTCTAACAATGCTTTTGGTCCTCTTTATCCTGTACCGAAAGCCGATAAGCCTCGAGCGCTCTATCGTCTCATTGTTGCTTCGAACAAATCGAGGATTTTTTACCGGCGAATTTATTTGATTTGTAATTAGGCCCACCTAATGGTACCTGCCGCCTTTCGGTTTCTGTACAAGGTGGGCGGCGGCGAATTTGTTAACAAACTTTATGAAGGTACGCTTTTGTATTAATGCCTTATGATAATTAGGCAGCGAGTGTACCTGGGTAGGTAGCAGCTTTATCACCCGCAGTCCTAAACAAATAATTATGAATCTACCTTCAATCTATATACGCTCCCAAACTTAGGCATATGGTAGTTACAAACTTTCGCCAAAATGTTTTATCAACCACCATAGTTCTCGCATAATACTCCCACGTTAGCTCTTGATGGAAAATTAATCTTCACATTTTAGTGAATTGAAAATAAGTGTTTCTGTGATAAGAGATACGTGTAGGTATGTGTGACTCTAAATGTGTAATGCGTTGTCATCAACATCATGTGGATATGCAAATTATTACCACGATTGGACGACGAAAGTTTAGTGTGTTTTTCTTAGAGCACTTTTTATAAGGTATACTCGTACATGCTCGATTACCAGTATATTTCGTTTTAGCACACATTAGTAGCAACATTTCTTCAGAGAGCTTTTCCCGTTTGACGTTTTGACAGTTGCTGAAAATTATTAAAATGAACGCAATGCTAAGAAGATCTTATTGTTCTCAGATGTGAGAAGACCTTTCGAGGCTCTATACTGAAATCGCATAAAAAATAACCACTCATTTAAAGAGTTTCTTTAAAGGAAAGTCCATTAGAGATTACTCCATTCGAGTCTGATTAAAAATGTCCTCCTTTATGAGATTCTCTCAAAAATAGTCTAGTCTAGTCAATCTTCGAACAACATAAATGAGGTTCTTTTTCAGTGTCTCTCAAAAGCGGTCGGTTAAAGACTCAGATTCGGGATGCAATTATGCGCAAGGTCTGAATGATTTATCGAAAGGTCCCGTATTGAAATGCCGCATATATATCCGTGCCAATCAGCCGCAGGAGAGGACGGTAGCTGATGCTGGAACCTGCGAGAGATGCAGCCTGCAGTGCCGCGGATGCATCCCGAAAGGAACAAGACGATTTGATGAAGCCCCTAAGAGATAAAATAAGGGGTATCAATATCGATAATGCGATAAGATTTTCATGATGTGACGTTTAAGAGACACTGATAAAAAATAACCCGTGAAATCCTATTTTTTGTAATCTATTATCATACCATATCAGCACATTAAACTGACGCATAAGGCTGTCAAGAATTGCCGCCATGATTTTTGGGTCATCTTATATCTGCTTGCTTCTTTTTATTCCCTTACAGAAACATTACAAATTTTAACAACTTAATTTATTTCGGAAGTACAATAAGAATTAATCCTAAAATAAAAAAATACAATATATACAAATATAGGTACTTATGATTAAGTACTAAGAACAAAGCAATAAAGTTAAGCGACAGAAGGTCCCAATGCTCATCAAACAGACGTCGCCAACAAATTATTCCTCCAAAGAATCTCGTGGAGTTCATGTCTGAATTGGGACTCCCTTACGTGAAATATATCAACATCCGAGGCGATTTGGTTGAACAGTCTGATTCTTAGAGCTCTGCTTAGTACATTATACTCGTTGTACAAATCCTAACTTTCAGGACATATACTGCTGATAAGGCAGCTATATACGAGTAGTTCCTCAGGCGGCTTAATGAAACAGTTACTTAAATGTAAATTACATAATAGGATATTACCGGTTAAAATGGATCTACCAACACTATATATAAATCTAAAATGTCAAATCTGAAGTTTCTACTATCTTCCTCACAAGTCAAATATGTCTTTGTTTTAAAAATTGTACTTCTAAATAATAAAGAAATAGTCATGTTAAAACATTAAACACAATAACTCAGCTGAGTGTATAACAATTGTATTTTACATTGACTGATGACGGCTTCATTCAGTTCTGAACGATCACCTGCTGTGATAATAAGAAAGCTCTCCTAACAATTGTTTCCTATTAAATGGAACATCAACCAAGTGACCTATTTCCATTGACAACTCGTCTGATGATAAACCATATTTTAAATAGTATATTTAAACAAATTTCCTAAAATAATAAATATAAAATGAAATCCCAAATGAAATGAACAAAAATTGTTTTTACTTTTTATGATTCGAATACTAGGTTTATCATATTTTTTCACTGATTACTTAAAAAAAAAACAACTTATTTGTTGGAGGTACGTATGTGTATTTATAATAATGTTCTGGATTGTGGTGTGGTAATGTGAATCTTTTTTTGTAAGCGGGTTGGATTACGTATTTTAAAAACATGGCGAATTGAATGAAAATAATTCTATAAAATCATAATCTACAAATATACCACAGAAGAAGAATAGTGGGAGTGACCTGGATGCGGAAGGCGGAGGATCGAAGAGGATGGAGACTCATGCGGGAGGCCTACGTTCAACAGTGGACGGTCACAGGCTGATGATGATGATGATACCACAGAAAATCAATATACCACAAAAAACGGTCTTAAAATGTGTGCTTTAGATAATTTTAGCGAACAAAAAACAGTTCATCCTTCCGACAGAAGCGTTACCAGGATTTTTGCCACCGGGGTGGTCTCCGACAATGGCTCATCATCCAATTTAAACTGATTCCTTGTCACAATTTTTTGGTCTTTTATATAAATCTTATAAAAGATGCACTGAATGGACGAAATATCGCCCAATAGAATATGTCCTCACCCCCCCCGAAAAACTAAAAAAAAAATGCCCACCTGAATGATAATTTTTTTTTTTTTCAAATACATGTATTTATATAAGTATAACACTAGGAAAAATAGGCACCTAGTACGAACCATCTCAGTGAAGCAAGCCCGATGGATCGGTCACATCATGCGCCACGATGTTCTTCTTCACGACATTGTGGAAGGGATGGTTGAGGGTAGAAATTGCAGAGGACCCCCTAGACGGGAGTATTTGCAGCAAGTGTTCGAGGACATGAGTTGTAGCTCTTTTGCTGAGCTAAAGAGGATAGCAGAGTATCGAGAAGAGTGGAGATCGAGATGCAAGATTTTGTTGCTGCAAACCAATCCACCGGATTGATACTACGAAGAAGAAAAACACTAGGGTTGTATGAAATTCTCTGCGGGCCGTAGTTTGTAAACTGATGATCTAATATATTGCAGTAGTCTGTCTACTCAAGACATTTGATTAATTTGCTCGTCGCTTGTTACGAGTACTCAGACTGATTAGCAGACATTGAATAGCATCCATAACAAAACACACGAGGTATAGCTACTCTTAGTACATATCTTGTCCTATGTATTGGAAATTTATTCGCAGTAGGCAAACGAAGTGGTTTGTTTGATCAAGGGTCACCGACCGCGGCCATCAATTAAGACACTCATTCAACAATAAACCAGTCCACACTGCTAATAAGGCTAGACGCAATATTTCATAACTTTTTTCTTCCTCTGATAATTGTACAATAAATCGATGATATGATTTATGCCACTAAGAATCCACAATGACCCAAACAGAGAACATAATTTAAAACGTAATTTATAAATTATTTTTTTAAAACTTGTTTCATGAGACTCCTACGTGTTTTTTTGTATAATAATTAGATTACGTTTTCATTTAATATATCATTATATATTACATTAATTTATATTGCCGCGAATCTTGGATTGAACCTATTGCCAATGTGGTGATATTATGAGTTTTCAAAATCAGTAATTTCGTCGATTATTGAGAGTAAGATAGTTTGACTTGAGGAAGCGGACAAGAAAGGCTTCCATCCTACATTTGTTTAAGAAACGGTTGACCTGGCTGGGACATGTTATATGGTTAGTAAATAATTAATAAAGGTTTTTATGTTATATACCCCTGCTGACTGGTCCCGAAAGCCTCATATACAATCTTTCGTCTCTTATTTTTGTTCGCTTGTCAGACATGTGTTTTGCCATATTTGCATTTTGGACAAGTCCGGTAACAGGTGCGAGGTTAGTTGTATAGACCGCCACTGGGGGCTGGGCGATAGCCTCAGCGTCGTCGATCGCGCGGAGTCAGTCGTGTGCCGCCCGTCGGCGAGAGCATATTGTATTGTGGCTCTGCCTAATGCTGTGACTAGGTCGGGCCATAAGTTTGTAAAGTTTATCGTAAATATATGTCAATATGCTTCTGAAAAAGCCTGTGTGTTATTAATCTGCTCCTAATCCTGCCATCACGCGACTGAATAACACCTGTTGAAAGAAAGGAGGATGTTAATGTATAAACACACAAAATAATACTTACTGTACCTTATGTCTCTTACGCCGAACCGGGAGCAGCTAGATGCTGAGAAATGTGTAATGATTGCATGCATGTAGTTATTGAGAGGGTTACTAGTGTTTATTGCAGATATTCATATTGTTTGTGGGTGTAAGACATAGTGGCGTATTTTTAAAATGTACTTTAAGGAGCTCCGTGATGGAGGGCCGACATGAAACGAAGCGAAGATGGTTGGTGGTTGACTTAACTTTGTGACGCCCATATGCTAGGGAGCGGGTCAAAACACTTCAAACTTACTGATGAATGATTTAGCATCACTGTGAAAAAAAGGATCGCTCACTGAAACAGATTCTTATTATTTTTTCATATAAACAACGTCACAAATGCTCGGCCCAGTGTCTGGCGAAATCGATGACCGATAAAAATGGTAATAAAAATGTATTAACCCACTAATGTTTAACACTTCATTGTGAGAGATGTGGTCATTTTCCTAAACACAAGTTCACGGTCGCATTAGCGTGATTTATAGCCAGGCTATAAAAAATGTCTCATACGTATATTTCACGCTTTATGACTTCTCGTACGAAATTCTATATATTCAATTTCGCTTTCAATTGGCCGTCTGACACCATAAAATGTGGGATTGCTACATATGCTTTAAATATATTATGTATATGGTCCACGCACATCATGTTAAACTCGTAAATCCTTCTTCTTCGTAGTATCAATCCGGTGTATTGGTTTGCAGCAACAGAATCTTGCATCTCGATCTCCATTCCTCTCGGTCCTCCGAAACCCTTTTCAGCTCAGCATAAGCGCTACAATTTATGTCCTCGAACACTTGCTGCAAATACTCCCGTCTAGGGCGCCCTCTCAGTTTCTACCCTCAACCATCCCTTCCACAATATCGTGAAGAAGACCATCGTGGCGCATGATGTGACCAATCCATCGGGCTCGACTCTCTGAGATGGTTCTTATTAGGTGCCTATCTTCCTTGATTATCCTGAGAACCGCATTGTTCGTGACGTGGTCTCTCCAGGAAATTCCGAGAATTCTTCTGTACGACCACATCTCAAAGGCCTCTACTCTTTTTTTATCACTTTCAGATAAGCACCATGTCTCACAGCCGTACATTAAGATGCTCCAAACAAGTGTTTTGGCAAGTTGCTTGCGGAGCCCTAAAGTAATATTCTTTGACTCAAGAATCCTATGTTAGACAAAAATTCGTTTTTTCTCAATTCAAGTGTTGAACGAATCTTTTTGTAAAACTTGTGTGTGTATTTGTATTTCGTTTGAAACATTCCTTTTATAAGTTCGCAAATCTATAATGTTGTGTTTAATATAAAAATTAAGCAGGTTTATTTACATATTATGAACATATTTAGTTTTATGAGTATCGCAAGATAAATTACTAATGCGTATCACATAAAACATAAAACTCGTAGTTCTATAACACAACAAATTACTGCCACGTCAGTTGCCATTGTCTATGTTTTTTATCCCGAGACATTTCAGCACCTGAAGGTCCACCTGAGAACAAATATAGTTTTCGACGACCTATATAGCAGAAATTTGTGTATATGATGAGACGATAGCTATATTACCCAAGACATATTGTATATTGGTCGATTTTTTAATTGGTCGTTTTTAAGAAAATCTGCTGATTAGTTCGACGTTCATGAAGCTTGAGCTATTTGTTCCTAAGGGGCGACAAAACCCAACATGTGGTAACCCATTCTAGTCTTGATCGCGTCAAATGTTGCATAACTTCGCTGATCCAACCTGAATTGCTCTTATTATGTGATAATGACGTTAGATTAATGAATGCTGGTAAATTTATATTTCGATAAACGTTGCATAGATTGTTTTAGGTTAGGTTAGGTTAGCGAGACATCCAGTGCACCAGTTGTCCGGGGAACAAATGTCCCGTGCACCAGACGTCCAGTGCGCCCCACGTCGTTGCCGATGAGTCATCGAACGAATTGTCTGAGGACGAAATGCGGCGGAACCATACAGAGACAAAACGTACTAATTATAATATTAGAAGTGTTTATCAATTACATATTACAGGCAAAGAAAGGTTAACAACGCATTTTTGTCCTGGTAGTCTTTACAGTTATGTCGTATTGTAGGGACTCCTCTTCATGACGCAATCAATACGGAATATGATGAGGCCATGACCAAGTACGACCAAGTACGTTATTATGGTTAATGGCGACCACTCGAGGCTCGTTATTAAAGTCGAATAAAATAGATGGAAAGTAACAAGCTCTCTAGACGGCAGCCACTCTGCAATTATCGCGTATTTTACACGCAATAAAAATTACTTTTATTGCTTGTAAAACAGTTTCAGACAAACAACAATATCATTCATGTCGAAGAACTCCTAATATTATTATATTCACATATGACGCCATAATATAAAACGTTCCATGTGCGCTCACTAACTGTAGCATATCGTCATAAAAAAAAACCGGATAAAAGCTCTGTTTCTCGCCATGGTCTTCACCTGTCCAACGCCCGGAAATCTGTAGTACATTATATATATAGTTCCCGACGGTCATCAGAACGTCGAGAGCCCGGGGTCCTGAAGAAAATACACTTCTGTGGTATCTGTGGCCGGCTCCGTCGATTTCAGGGACAGCTTAAGGATGGAGATGATACACTCGTTATGTTTGAAATGTAATTTTATTTTTCCAGCGAAATACTTATTCAAATAAGAGTTAGCTACATGGGTGAGCTTATGACGAAGTTTCTGCACAGGTGTCCAGAGCTGTTTGTCCATTTCGAAGGTCTCCCAGCGTGGACCGCATTTTTTGCAATGTCCTCGCCATTGTCTGTGGTGATGATTATTCAGTTTTCGATCGCCTCTCTCCTTTGATACCTTGCCGGAGACATGATATTCAATTAAGTGCGGCGTCTCTAACGGTGCATGGCCGAGACAAACAATGCAGAAGAGACCCGGAGGCATCCCGACTACGCAAAAAATATCCAGCATTTGAATTCATTATCAAAGACCTCTAGAGAAGAACCCCTAAAAAAGTTAAATACGAATATTGTTCGTTAAATAAGATCGCAAAAAACGCTTCAACGCAAGATTTAATAACAGTTGTGTGTAGCTTAGTTCTCTGTCTACGTAAATTGATCACTCCTAGCTGTCTACGACGCTCAGTCTTGGTTTTGTGGCCGCAATTGCCAGGTGTTATCTATGTGATTTCCTTGATTCTTAGTAATACTTTCTACCTTAGTAAATTGATAACTGATAAAACGCGAAGTGAGATGCAAAATACTGCATGCTTATAGGTTTGGTTAATTATGATGGGCGTACCATTCGAGAGCTTGAATTACCAGAAAATGAAATATAATGTAAAAAACTCGGATATTTAATTATGTTGCTGTCAAATTAAAATGGTTTATTCTTATATATGAGTTTATTAACTTGAGTTCTTGGAAATAATAATACTTGAAGAATTTACCTAAAATTAATTTTAAAATCTTAGCGTAATAAAATGATTGACCTTTAAATGCCCAGTGGTTTCCTTACGGGACCGCAGATTTGCGTCGTTCAATGCCCTACGGTCCCATATAAGAGTGCTAATAATTCATTTCACAATCTGATTACATAAATTTGTAATAATACTATTAAAGTAAGTTCATGGATGAATCTATTGTGCGACGAAACATTACAGACATTGCCCTGCTAGGGCATTGAACGACGCAAATTTGCGGTCCCGTATGGGACCACGGCGTTTAAAGGTTAATAGAGGTATGATAATTAACCGATTCATCCACGCTGTTCGTTCAATTTTATTTTACAACTTTTCTAATGATACTATTTTTTCTTTTTTTATAGGTGAGTCAATAATTCCATGTTTCTGCTAAAGTGCTATTGGATGGGCATTGAAAGGTATGTCATGATTTTATTAATTACAATGCAATTTAATTTAAAAAAATATTATATTATATAACCGTTTGGTGATCACCAAACATGGTCAATGTGTATGAATCAAATAATATGACATTTCCATCCATTCCGTCATCATCTTAGTGTTCATGTAAAGACATTATTCTAGTTTATACTGACGTAGTGAAAACTAACCTAACTAACAAACGTATTGTCTTGTTTTTTAGGGTCACCACGCTGTATTTTTTTTTCGTAATAAATATATTATAATTTTATTATCATTGCATTGTGAGGGGCGAAGAATGCGACCAGAGTGTGTGTGAAAGATTTCTCGCCTTTATAATTCGAGTTATATTGGTCGCGACAAGTCAATAAATAAGCGTTTCGGTCTCCGGGCAATAATGCGTGTTGTAGAAAAACACCAAGTTATTTATCGCCGAGCTTTAAGTATTGTAAACTGTCTTGTTTCCACCGAGAAGGACAAACATTGGATCGGAGGTGTGAACTGGGAATCCTTCGGATCTTGTTATTAACCCATCCAATACAGTCTGCAGTAAAAAATATATTTTTAAATAATTAATAATATTTTTTCCGTATTTGCCATTACAAGAGCGGATTTTGTCAGTTAAAAACATTAAATTTACCTTTATATCACAGATTTTATTTTACGTTTTAAAATAACGCTACGCCTTTTGCAAATTTTTGATGGAAGTGCATACTTACATTTATTAAGTCTTTTTGCATTAAAATATTTAGTTTCATTTCTACTTACCTGCAAATTCGATTGATGTTGAAGAGTTTGTCCATCGTTGCATATGATCCCATTGGGATCGAAACGCGTGACACTATAATAAATCATCGAAGTTAAACTTTTTATTTTTAATAAATCTAATAGTTTTATTATTTGAATATGTAAATTTCCTACATCATACCCTCGCATTCACTTACTACTCAATACGAATGTAAACCCTTTCGCATCGTATGTCGGCATATGCCATCATAAGATTCTCCGACCGTTGACATCGGTTGACGTGATATATGGTTTTGCTACTTTCTTAGAATAGTTTTTTATGCATCATCTGATAGCTAAAGGATACATGAACCAATGTGATATATGAAAATAGACCAGATTAGTACATTTATGTTTCAAATACTAGTTTCATAATTGACAGTATAATTTGTATTCAAACCGAGCCGTAATGAAAGAGTTAAGTAATTTCTTTGGTGTTTTTGTACCTCTCTGCTATGTTTGTTGTGCTATTAACCTTAGATTTTCACTTTAAACTTTTGACCAATAATGCTGTAAACAAGTTTCCCATTTTCAATAAAATATATCTGAGTCATATCTCATTATCAATTAGTGTTAAAAAATGTGATTCTACATTGTCAAAGTTATTTTCGTTAAATAAATTTTAATACAATAGAGTAAATTCCGCTGATATTTTTATACAAGATTTACTATCGACCATTTTTATTTCACGCGTTTTTCAGATACTTTACTGGGTAGTCACGTAAAATTTAAGAGCATATAAAAAACTGTGTAAGCTTGTACAAAATATATACTGTATACTAAAATGTAACTGGACAAAAAGGCTGTTAATGGGTTAACTGAAATCGAAAGCTGTGCTTGAATACTACTTGTTGGTGTCACCGTGTTGTTTACAAAGGTATTACCCACATATACACTCTGTCGGGCTGTCTGGGTTAAACAAACCAGTCTTTTTTTGTTCAAACGAACAAGTAAGTGACGGGGTCAACTGATAAATTCGGTATTTGACCCTATCGACAATCTGAAACGAAAGAAAAAAGTACAACGCGCCAGAAGACAATACCCCAAGGGCATAAATTATAATCTAAACATTTTTCGTGTTCGTTATTTATTTTTCTTCGTATTATATTCTGCCAGCTGCCTTATTTTGCTCTGCATTCATTGCCGACGGGTATAGCTCAACGGTCAAAGAGTTTGCTTTAAAAGTCAAAGGTCGTGGGCTCGATCCCCGACGGAGATTAAAAAAAAGGATTTTTAATCGATTTCTGAGCTCTAAAGTACTCCGGTTGGTGTGAATTTGATCCATCACCCGTAAAATGTCAGTCATGGCCTATTAATGAAAATTGGTGGTAGAGGAAAGTCGTCCTGTGAAGACCACCCATTCGTAGTAAATTCCTGTGATAATAAGGATGATGCGTGATCTCGGGCTGTAGTCTATGACTTTGGCAGATCAACACTCCACATGCAGCACTTAGCCGTATGCACTACGGTAAGCGACATAGAATTACACAGATGAGACTTCAGAATTACTATCACCATCTGTCGTTATTCTTCTGTATGTGCTTACATAAAAAAAATCTAAAAAGGTCTGCCAAATATATTGTGGGTATTTTTGTAGACACCATAAACAAGGCCATAAAATATAATCTAAAAAAATATGTTATATTTTAATTACAAATGATTGTAACCTCTATAAGTGTATATGATTAAAAATATATAAAATCGACTGTTATTGAAGAGTTTGCCCTTTGAACCTGAAGGGTTCAAACCAAGTACATTCATTCAAAAGAAAACAATATGCAATTCAACTTTATATTCGTAATTCAATCCATCATACTCGATGCGATATTGAAACCTTTTATGAGTATTTGATCCTCACAGTTAATATTGTGAAAAAATATTTTTTCTTCTTCCTGTACTTATTTCTTTAGGAATGCATCCTGTTATTACTCTGAGCAGAATTGCCCGTTCCTGGGCAACGATGCCTAGTTTTTTCTTAAACCTTTCGCATCGGTTGTCGGCGTATGCCGTCATAAGATTCCCCGACCGTTGACATCGGTTGAAGCGATATATCGTTTTGCTACTTTCTTAGAACAGTTTTTTATGAATCATCTGATAGCCAAAGGATGCAAGAACCAATGTGATATATGAAAATTGACCAGATAAGTACATTTATGCTTCAAATACTAGTTTTATAATTGACAGTATAATTTGTATTCAAACTGAGCCGTAATGAAAGGGTTAATAACTTTATGTAGTCTTCCTGAAAATATATTAAAATTTGGTAATCGAATAATATCCATGGATGCAAATAACTCAAAACTGCATTTTTTATTCTATTCGTACTGCGATGTGATCTCTAGAAGCTGTTGAATATGACCTTATATAAGGCATTGTGCCAGGAGGTCACTGTCTACCAATGAGCAGACAAAAACCTGACATTATTAATGACCTGTTGATACCAATTTGGCTGTCACATCACGCAGGAGTGAGGAGATCGTCGTCATGATAGAATCATATTTGAAGAACCACTATCAACCTAAAGGGAACATCTCCAAATTTAAGTTCTTTATTATAAATGTCTTCTTCTGCGTCAGACCTTTAGCTAAAGCATATGGAAGCCATAATTATCCACTAAATAATTATGTCCATTGCTATCATCCTTGCATCATGCAAAATACAAATGTATTTGTATAATTTTGCGGCCTCACGAGCCAAAAACGTCGATGTCTAAAAACAAGACGTGTGGTAAATCTTTTTTTTTTATAAATTCAGAGCTTATAATCATTAGGTCCTATGGGGGTAGGTGAACCCAAATTCCATATCAACTCTCATTATTTTATCATAATTATGGATTGATTATAAAAGTAAGTGAGCGCGGCGAAATTATTTATGTAAAACCAGTGAACTAAAAATGCAAATAAATTATAATATTTTCGCTACCCAATTTACTTTTAGTTACGAGAGATGAAGCATTAGAAAATTCTCTGCAATTCTTCAAATGAATAACTAAATATAAAAAAACTACTGTAATCGTATATATATTTTTTATTGTACATTACAGTAAAATCTTACCATAATTTTTATATAACATTAAGTTATCAACTAACAATGCTTGGTGAAACTGCATAGTTATAATTTTAAATTAATTTAAATTTAAAAAATAACAAATTAAAAATATTTACTTTTGATTCACATTTTTTTAATCATCACTATTGAAGATGGTCTCCAGGGAGGCCGAAACATGTAATCGCTTAAAATAAATTTGAAACCAAACTAAATATTTTAAATTTGTTTATTCTTTTAATAAAATTAATTTAAAATTATAATTAATACATAACTTTATTTATATAATTTATTAAAAAAAAACATGGGTAAGGGTAACATAGGTAAATAGTATTAATAATATTATTGGGAGTGAGCCTTTATTGGTAGTTATCGATCCGGCCTCCCCAGATATGGAAATAAAAACCACGACCGTGTTTATTATTATTTTTATGCTTCGGATTCATAACTGGAACCCGTCCGTCATAATGCCCAATAAATAATACCTTGACAGTTTGGGCATTTTTGTTTCGACCACTGTGCCGCGGAGCCGACCGGACGAAAGGTAAAAAAGAACAACGTTGAAGGCACTATCAAACGGGACCATGTAATAGTATTTCTAATATATATTATAGCATTCAAATTGTGATCTCATTTAAAATATTAAATTTTTTAGCTTGACTTGAACATGGGCCTAGTTAAACAACTGTTCAATCAAAACACATAGAACCCTCAGCAGATATGTTTCACCCATTACTACTCTAGTGTTCCGATTCTTTCGGTAGCGTCCACTACTCGAGTTCTTATACGAATATTTCCATTAGGTAGTCTATATTTTAAACGTTTTTACACACTTTTTGGTGTTTTTTTTAATTTGATACTAATACTTTAAATATATTAATTTTTTTATTTAATAGATAAACAATCTTTAAAGTAATAATTTCTTACCTTAACTGTATAAAAATGTAAGTTCACAAATGCATGTTTTTCTTTGTTGTAACTGATTCAAGGTTTTGACAGTAAATTAAATCAATTGGTAGTAAATAAAAATATTCGGCAGAAGACTAAATAAAATGGCAGTATCCACTGTGCCAGTATGAATGTGGTCAGTTATAAAATTTAAAAGGCAGTCATATATTCAATATTAATAAAAAATATTGTAAAATGAATGAATAATTACCCATAAAATGGAAACCTAACCTAACCTAACGTATTATTAATTACTTACTATCATTTTTTTTTCTACTGCCGATTAATATTTTTCTACTGCCTGATGATTATTTTTTACTTACTTTTTGGGTATTTATTACAGACCGTTTGCTCAACAATAACTGCCCATTAATTGAATTAAATACTACAAAAAATATAGTTGCCGTGATCAAATATGCACAGTTGTTATCTATACTTTTCTAATCGATCGCACTAGATTTTATGTTCAATAATATGTTTAGCTAATTTTGAGCATGCCAAATGTAGTAATATTAAGCTCTAAAATCACTGTAAAATTCATTTCACATGTATTCATCATCCACGGCAAAAAGTCAAAAGACTTTTAAAAATAACTTTAATCATTCCATTGCACTTACATAAATATTTTTTATAAAAATTAATTTTAGTAGGATCGTGTTCGCGTGCCATATTCGTTAATATACGAAGGACCGATCGGTATTCCTGTGAGGTATCAATGCGTAATATGGATATGGATACGCATACAGCCCATACTTTCCTTTTCGTTGAAGAAATTCCGCTCTCGCATTTTTCGCCGCTCATCGTTCAGGTGTAGACCGTACCTTTAAAAGTGATAACTGTATAGGCATCCAACGTAATACTTTTTAACATCAAAGGGTTTTTTGCCCTCAGAAGAAAATTTCTTGCCAAATCTTCCATTGTACGAGTAGAATGTATTAACGTGACTGAATACTAAAGCGTGAATTGAAATAAAATATTAATTTATGCAGAATAAATATAAATATTTTATAATATATCCGTGCTTTCGTTTGTTCACTATTTTCTATTTATGCTAGTGTCTGTAAGGATGCATTTTAACCAAACATACAATATAAAAAACGGACAAAAATAATTATTTAGTATATATAATCGTGTTGGAAACAACAGGGTCAGATCCTGTCTGCCCAGAGATGGGCGTCGTCGATGGCGTTGCTCCCGGCCATCATCAGGTCTTCCTGGGTGCGGCTACTCGGACACAGCGCACACTCCAGAAGGTGTGACAGGGTCTGCTCCACGCCGCAGTCACTTTCTGAAAACTGCTAGGCTTTCATTTGTGTCCTCGTCTTGTATACTCCGGTCAGAAGTCTGTTAAGGGATCTCCATATATTCCACCCCTGGTCGTGTCCAGGGGCTAATTATTTAGTGTAGTTTTTTTAATAACTTGCTGATAATGTTATGGTCGTTGCCACCAAATTAAAAAAAAAATGTTAAAAATTTTCAAACACGAATTCACTTTGTAAACCTAGCTTATTCGAAGGAGTATGTATATAATTTGTGAATTTACTATCCGCGTTTTCACTTTTAAATACCTTTATATGTTTGTTTTACTTTCTGCCGACTGGTAACCCAAGCACTGCAATGATTCGCCCAGTAGATTCACATCTTCTTCGTGTCAGCGACGTCAAATTATTTTTGCCCAGTATCTGGCAACGTAGGGGAGTATGAAAAGAACGTACACGCGGTGCCCCCTGGAAACGAAATTTCGGACTTCCTCCTCCGCCCAATCTTTTCAACCCACGGACAACGAAAAGTAGTTTTACATGAACCAATACTAATTCATCATATGTAGCAAACTTTTAAATTATTATTTAGAAGGTAATTCCATTAGTGTTTTATCCTTTTCACTTTGATATTAATTTGTATTCAAATGCATTAAAAAAAACAATTAACCTGGTGAAGGGGTCAACGTCATGTCAAACATTTCAATGAACTATTATATTTAGACCTTAAAACATAATAATATTAGACCCACATCATGTTTTTTGACGTCTTAATATTTGAAAGAGTGAACCCCAAAGAGCGTTAAATATTAAATGTTGTGTGCGTTCCAATTGAATTATCCCGCAAAAAACAAGCCTGTAATAATCTGTTATATTATTTTATGCGGACGATCTCATTATTTTTGTGCCCCTCTTTGAATATCCAATGAGGCAACTATAGTCCGACCGCCAACAAAAAATATTAGCGATATATTTTAAAATTTTATGTATAAAGCAGACATTTTTAGGGATTTTCACTATATCTAAAGTATCCGCAATATCTTATCTAATATATATGTAGTACTATTAATTTTATAACTAATGATTTTATAAACTATGTTTATATCAAAATTAAAACTTCTGTAGCGAAAAATACAAATATTCATATATATATTCGCTGTAAGTGATGTTTTTTTAATTATTTTAATTTTTTTTTACTACAGAACATTACAAATTTAAAAAATTCAAATCGTTACTGTAGTACAATCAAGATTAATATACAAATATAGGTACTTATGATTAAGCACTAAAAACAAAGTAATAAAGGCAAGCAACTGAAGGTCCCAATGCTCATCAAACAGACGACGCCAACAAATCATTCCTCCAAAGAAACTCGTGAATTTCATGCCTGAATTGGGTCTCCCTTACGTGAAATATATCAACATCCTAGTCATAGTCTCTGGCAGGTTAGTGTTACTCTTTGGGAGAGCGAACAATCTGTGCCTCCTTATTCTCAGATATTTATCGGTGACACACAGACCTATTAATGTTTTTGTTGATTCTATATTTATCGACATGTTAAAAATATTTAAAAACAACAATAAATTAGAATTTTTGAGTTTTCACTGAAAAACAAATTTGAGATTGTAGGTAAAATTGAAAAAAATATACAGTTAAAAACATATATAACTTTTCTAACAAGTCTAACTTTTTTCAATTAATCTTTTTTTTAGTTATAAAAATGGCAACGAATTTCAGGTTGCGGTGCGACCGTAGCGCGGCGAGACCACCGACGAATATCAAATTAGTTAAAAATTAATTAACCGTTTTGAATAAGCCATCATCTCTGACACAATCAGTCGGCCGTGACTAACAACCTGGAGAGCAGCATCAGCCACCAGACATGGCGGGCGGAGAAAGGAATTATATAGACGATACTTTTTGCAAACCATTTCATAAATGATATATGCAGCTTCCTGCAGTACTCGTCAAACTTCACGCAAAAACATCGTCTTGGTTTAAAATTTACGTATTTTTATTGTTCACTTTTTTGCGCATTTTTTTCTTAATAAGAATTTTCCGCATAGTTACTTAAAACTTTATGCGCGATATCTGGGACTCGAAGCGATACTCAATAAAAAAATTGCCAACGATACAGTGTCTATTACTCCCAAGCTTTTATTCTTCTTCGTAGTGTCAATACGATGGATTGGTATGCAGCAACAAAATCTTGCATCTCGATCTCCACTCCTCTCGATTCTCTGCAGTCATATTCAGCTCAGCATAAGAGCTACAACTCATGTCCTCGAACACTTGCTGCAAATACTCCCGTCTAGGGCGTCATCTACCGTTTCTACCCTCAACCATTCCTTCCACAATGTCGTGAAGAAGACCATCGTGGCGCATGATGTGACCGATCTATCGGGCTCGCCTCTCTGAGATGGTTCTTACTAGGTGCTTTTATATGACTGCGTATTTTGGTACCTTGTTTTATCGACGATATTATGTATAATGACAAGTTTCATCGAAAAGTGTAAACAAAATCGTAGAAAGAATTATGACGCCAGTGTTGATGCATGCGTCTTGAGAATGACCCCTGCAATGGTGGTCCAAATATCGGAGATAAGGAGTTGCTACACACGACTCGACCTAACACCTATGACACCTATTTAAGCCGTATAATTTTCATCTTTGAATTATACTTTGTATTAATGGATTTCCGATAGAAATAAGCGATCAAAAAATCTCACAAATTATGGTATTTGTTAATGATAAAACTTATAACTTTTGGGAAGTTGTGGACTACTTGATATTCTAGTCGCGCGTCGGGCGACTTTTCAAATAAGATGCAATTATATCGTTAGACAGGCGAATCGGGGGTGGCGCCATTAGCGAAGCAAAGCGCGTACGCAAATATGCAACGCCAAATAATAACTTCAGTCTTCTTATTTTATTATTTGCATATTTTTCACGGTCGAACAAACTGGTCCACGACTTACGCGGTAACTCGTATCGATGTCAGAATTCCTAAAATAACATTATTTTTTAAACTATAAATATTATTATTATCATCTTAAGTCAGCTCCTCTAACTGGAGCATATGATCGTCACAAACTGCTGCCATAAAGCTGTTAACCCTTCTCATCCCATGCCTAGTGTAGTTCCACAAAATACTGACATTAGCACGATGTAGCCCTTGCTGACTGGTACCGAAAACCTTGATATACAATCTTTCGTCTCCTATTTCTGATCGCTTGTCATATATTTATGTATCCGCCATATTGTCATTTTGGACAGGTCCGCTCACGGGTGTGCTAGTTATAGACATGGCCACTGGAGCGCTGGGCGAGAGCCCGATCACGAGCGCGTCAGTTATGTGTTGACGACCGAGAAGATCGCGTTACGGCCAGCGGCATGTCATCCCGCTTGGCCGGAAGCTTGTAAAGTTTTAACATAAATATAAGCAATGTGCTTCTAAAAGAAAGTCTTTGTTTACTGATCTGCTCCTCATCCTGCCCTCACGTGACGTATTAACACCTTTTTTGAGAGAGAGGAGGATGTTAATACATTACTGTCTACCAATACTATGACGTTCTAGACGGCCTTACAGAAAAGTGAGAGCCCGAGGATCTAAAGAATAGGCAGCTGTCGTTTATAGCAGTGCTCCGCAACCGGTGTGCCGCGGCACACTGGTGTGCCGTAAGGCCGATACAGGTGTGCCGCGATCAAATAAGGCAATATTATAAATAAATAATTTTACAACGGTCCTCAAGCTCCCAGCGCCTATCGCCTATTTATGTAGACACACAACGAGGTACTTGCTTTATTAAGTTCTAAATGAACTTAAAAAAAGTGAAATTGATCAAGTTAATATCTATTTTTTGCTTTTGGTATGCCGCGGTATTCAAGGTGAGAACTTTAGTGTGCCGTAGAATCCAAAGAAGTACTTTGGTGTGCCGTAGATGAGAAAAGGTTGCGGAGCTCTGGTTTATAGTATACTCCTGGGGCATCTAAAGAACATCTCTGAACTATTTCCACCTTCGTCTCTTGTGAATTGGAATCAGATGGTTTCAATCTTTTTTCTACATCACAAAAATTAAAAGCTCACTCTCTTGCACTATTTTGTATTATAATATATTTATAATTCTTCAAGCTCTAATCTTTGTATAGGGTCCGCCATCTAACGTTTTTTTTTCAACTAGTGCTTATTTCGTGAATGGTAACACTTATCTCATGTCTGATTTGACAGATAATTAGTTTATTAAAATTACGAGTGTTATAGTTTAAGGTGGTAAGCCAATCGTTACATACAACAGCACCTAAGGGCCCGTTCCCACGGACGTCCAGTTTTGCAGGATCAGTTTTTTATTGGCTACCGCAAAAATCATATCTGTGTTCACACAGAAGTTTGCATCCTGTTTTTTACGGGATAGCATTGGCAGTCGGAGAAGAAAATTCAGACGCAATGGACGTGAATACATTTCTGATATTATACTGTTACTTTCGCCGCCGAAAGCAATGCAAAAAAAGAAGATTTTGGATTCACCCGATCCTAAAACTACGATCGAGATTAGGCACATTTCGTAATCTCATGGACGGTATGGATGGTAAACAGGATGCTAATAGGAACACTTCCATTAAACTATGTGCGTAACTAAACTGGATACCGTTTTTTATTGGATCCATTCGTCCAGTTTGTAGTGGCAAAACCGTACGGCACATTTCGAACGGATCGAGTTTTTGCGGTATCCTGCAAACCGAATGCTCATGTGAATGTTACCACAGTAGCACGTATACTGCTAAACGTGATCCTGCAAAACTGGACGTCCGTGGGAAAGGGCCATAAGATTTAAATAACATATTGATTTATCTTTTTGTGGACTTTATTATATATTGCAGTTTAAACTGGCTCAATGTCACTGGCTATTATGACATACCCGTAAGTTTGGTTAAGTCGTTATTTCGACTCCACCCATCTTCGATATTATTATTTTTATTAGACGCGTTAATGCGGTGCGTCTTTGATTTATTGTATATTTTTTATTCACTTGGTCTTATGTGTTGATGTCGTCATTGATTATTTATTACGAAAAATCCCAATATTATATCAAATCGTAAATTATAATGCACAATAAAATCTTGTTCGACCAAATACTGAAAACACCATTATATATATACCATATTCACTTCCTATATTAGGAGAAACCATATATGTACCTGTATATATATAGAACTGCATATGGTTGCTGAATCACTACTAAGAACTTCTTATATACGAGAGGAGATACATTTTTTTCTATGTAATAATGAAATTGTGTAAAAGCTGCGATGCACTTTATTTTTATGTTAACACATACAGGAGAATACCGACAGATGGCGATTCTATGACGCCTATCATAGTGCATATGGCTATGCGCTGCATGTGGAGTGTTGATCCGCCAACATCATAGACTACAGCCCGAGACTCACGCATCATCCTTATTATTACAGGAATTTACTATGAATGGGTGGTCTTAACGGGACGACTTTCGTCTACCACCAATTATAATTAATAGGCTATGACTGACATTTTACGGGTGAGGGATCAAATTCACACCAACCGGGGTACTTTAGAGCTCAGAAATCGATTAAAAATCCTTTTTTTTAATCTCCGTCGGGGATCGAACCCACGACCTTTGACTTGTAAAGCAAACTCTTTGACCGTTGAGCTATACCCGTCGGCAATGAATGCAGAGCAAAATAAGGCAGCTGGCAGAATATAATACGAAGAAAAACAAATAACGAACACGAAAAATGTTTAGATTTTAGAGGTATTTTAGAGCTCAGAAATCGATTAAAAATATTTTTTTTTCAATCTCCTTCGGGGATCGAACTTATGACCTTTGGCATGCAAATCAAACGCTTTGACCATTGAGCTATATTTTCCGGCACATATACTCGTATGGTAAAAACATTCGTGTAGTTTTTTTGCCAAACGAACGAAATTACTCGAATAACCTACAGAATGCCAACTTATCAAATGTTAAGGCTGCAAAATGTCGATTCGCTTTTTTTTCGCGATGGCAATATTTTATATCGGGAATCAAATTATTGTCGGGCCCACCACATCAGCCGCGGGAGGTCCACAATATCTCCTGACAGACGGGATCCAAAAGAAACCATGTGTCTTAATGGAGACATCATCGCTTTATTTGCTGATCCGCGTTTTTTGTTGTTGTTAAAACACATTTGGCAAGGTAAAGGTCGACAGGTAAAGGTGCTTAACTGATACGTAGTCTCTGATTCAAATCACAGCTAATTTTATTTATTTATTCATATTCTTAGCACTTACTTAGATATACGTTTCAAATAATAAATAGATAAATACTTTTTAACTTGTAGTCCTTTTGTTCAAGCCCCCGTACTCGCGCTGTCTTGGAAGGCCGTCGGGAATTATACACAGAATGTACTCGACGGAGCTGCAGGAGGCATAACTGACATTGGACGAGGCGAGGAACATGACGGCTGTGAGAGCAATTCGTGACGAACATATGCTCCAGTTAGGGGAGCGGACATGGTTATGATACCTGTTGTCAAAATGCATTACACTATCAAATATATGTGTGTTTGGATCTTCATCGGCCAATGCTTCGTTTGCCAGTTCTTGGGCGCCTTTCCAATACTTTTGTTCCCCATCGACCGTCGTCTCTTCGACAGACATGTCCTGCCCATTGCCACTTGAGTGTGCCTATTCGTTGGGTAGCATTCACTACTTGAGTTCTTCTGCGTATTTCCTCGTTTCGGATTCTATCATTTAGCGACACTCCGAGCATGGATCTCTCCATATCACGCTGGGACCTTTATTTTATGGGTAAGACTTGCCTTCAGATTCCACGTATCTGCGTCATAAGTTAATACAGGGAGGATGCGTTGGTTAAACGCCTTAGTATTAAGACATTGCGGAATTTTCGCTTTAAAAATGTACTTTAGTTTTCCAAATGCTGCCCGCCCCAGTTGTATACGCCTTTTGATAAGTTAAAATATCTTAATTCCATACAATTGTCCTGATTTTTTTATTGTAATTATTTTATTAGCTATGGAAATACCCGCGTTCCAATGTTCCTATTTAAGTGTCATAGAACCCAATCAAAGATTATTTGTATGTATATAAAATCGAATATTCTCTACTTAATATTGCACATTCCTATTTCATCCAAATTTAAAAAAGTGATAAAAACTACTTGTTTTTGTTATCATAATAGTTACGCCGCTCTTGATGCGGCGACATCTCATCAGAAGTGTCAAAACATTTACGTCCTGCGGGCCGCGGTCCAGATCGGACCGTCATTTGGACCGCGGATCCCCGCTGGGCACGCCTGTAAATCACGCAAGGGGGGGCGAGCAATAGACTACTCCTAACGACCCTAAAAACTTGAATTCCATTCAGTGCAGTCTTATTCGTTTCTGAATGGTCACCACTTTAAACATCTTCTAGAAATCGAACCAACACTTGACTTTTAATGTTTTTTAAATTTATACATATACGTTTTTCGATCATAATCATATGCATATGGCCGTCACGAAATGACCCCACAAAGTCTGTCAGCCGCCATAGTCTTCTCTGGCTTCCAAAGCTCCAACGAGTATATTATATGTATGGTTCCGTTTCGAGCCCGGGGTTTGAAGAAAAGGTACCTGTAGCTTACGCTCTCATACGGCATTTGAAGTACATGTCCCAACTAACTCCACCTTCGTCTCTTGACTGATTGCAGTATTGAACGCTTCCTTACATTGTCATACATCAAAAAGTCAAACCATCCTACCCCCTGTATTATACGCGAGCATCTGAAACCTATTTTACGGCTGCCTTTACTATTGGTGAGATGCTATGATTCACAGCTGCGAATGACAAAAAAAACGTTTTGGATCATATGCGATTTTTTTATATTTTTAATACAAATTTTATGTACATATGCATTATTCAATATATAAAACTGAATCTTATAATTATATAAATCTCAAAATTATTCATTCCGGGATATCAGTATTTGATGTCTCTAGGTACATTTGTCTTTATGAGACTATTCAATAAGAAAAAGTAAATAAAATGGGTATTTTGCATTTATTCCGCGATTTATTTAAGTGACATTTTTCGCCTTCTGAAAGTGCGGTACACATTTCAAAATAATGTCTTGATGAAGTCTTAACATGTCGTGACTCAATAATGACATTTTATTTAACTTGTTGCATAGTTCTAAATAATGTCTTCATCAAAATTTCTTTCGCTACTTCAACAATTGCTTAATTGATTCTAATTCTGGATCAAACATTTTACGACTAGTTCTCACAAAGCTGCACGTTAAACTATTAATTTATTTACTAATCCGCAATTGGCACAGACGCCAAATTAAAGTCGCCAGTGTCTCTGTCGGTATTCTCCTGCATAATTTTTACATAAATTGCACGCATTAAACTTGCATTACATGAAATTGTAAGTTATGTAATTTATTTTACATAATTATGACTGCCGTGCATCATAATAATATCACGTTTGCCAAAGAGCAACGTTAATAGTTGAGGCATTTAACTGTAATGCGAACGGTCGTGGGTTCGAGTCCTACCTACAAATATTATACATAATTACCAACGATGCTTAGTGAGACTGGATAGTTATAATTGATTTTATGCTTTACAAGTTAAAATATTATGTATAATAGTTTATCTTTATGATGATAACTGATACAGGTCTTAACCCATTTCTTCACTCCCTTAAGCCCCATCCATCCCCACTCCTAACATCCTACATACTTTAATATATTCGTCAAATACCTATAACTTTCTAAAGTAATTTCTCATCAGTATGTTTTGTTGCAAATTAGGAACTAATGAAGACGAAACCGCGATATTCCAACAAATTATTAGTGCTCAGTTTTATCCATAAAAGCTTAACATATAAATAACATTATATCTACTGTAATATGTTTGGCAGAACATTAAAATGCGGTTAAGTTATTATGTTTTCTTTGTCGCTGCTCTAGCGATCGTGAATAATTAGATATGAAAAAGCAAATTTGAAGGCTGGAAGAAACTATTAATTCTAATTTTTGAAGTGGCTTGGGTTATATCCCTCAGTTTGATATATTTTTGAAAAGAAAAATGCTTGCTCACGCGATTGAGATTGATAGAGTTTATAAGAGGAGAGTCGGGTAAAAGATGGTAATGTTTAATAATAATCGATAATATCTCCGGGCCATCGGACACTTCCGTTATTTGTCTCAATTAACCTTGAATATTTATTGCCATGAGATCCCAGTTTTCTTGGAGGTGCCGCTGGTCGATACCTTGTCTAAATTACACCTTTTAAAAGGAAGAAAGTCTCGAAGGGCAATTACCGTGCTCGCAATCGAGTTTAACCGAATTACGTGGTGTTGGTACCGTAAAAATGCCTCACAGTTATCCAAATATATATGTTAATAATGTCTACGGTTTAATTAAATAGTGTTAAGAAAGGTGCATATGTCTACGAGTATCAAGTTTTATACACTCGGTGGAGCTGCAGAATACACACCTAATTTGAGATAAAAACGCGTTACGTGGTGATTGACATATCTTTATGGTGACAACTTATATACGAAGTTAGCTTGACAGAATGATAGAAGTTTTCAATTATATCGAATCTCTAAATTTTACTTAGACATTTTTTCTCAAAACCTGCTATGTTTCTGCATTGGATTTTAGTAAGATACCAGCATTCACAGCCGTATAGATGGATGAAGGTAGGTAGCACTTTGTATGGATCTTATGTATCTGCGAATTCTAGATTTTTTCGTTTCCAAGGCGGGAAGTCGACTCTCCCTGCAGTCCACTGCTTTCAGTGAACTGTATTCCAACATATCTGATACACTCGACTATCTCAATAGTCTTTGTGCCCGATATGAATTTAAACAAGCCCATAGCAACTAGATCTTTACATTAATTCGAATGCCCAGTTTCACGAAGTTTGCTTGCAACCTGTGTATTATATTCTACATATCTTCAGTGGAGTTTTTTATGATGCCATGTATCGACTTGAATGGAAAAACTTGTGATATACCTGTATATAATATATAATGAAATTTAAATTAATAAACAGTAATTAAACACCGTGGAACCAATAATATTCAGCGGTATTAGCTATTTTTTTCACCAATTGATCGATATTACAGATGTAAACTCTGCAATACTTTTGAATTCTGAAACATAAAATAATATTTATTTTTTTTGTGATTGAAAGTGTACCGAACATTTTCGTAGTCGTACTCATCTTTAGACATCTTTTTAAGTCCATGACCTAACTCTACCAATATTTCTGATCAAAGTCAATGTTCAACAAGCACGAGATCGCGTAGGTTGTATCTTTTCCCGATCGATTGAGATACAATGTTATAATCATTGGTGTTGCGGTCGGGTCGATAATATCCGCGGGGGGAGAACCGTATAAGATTAACGCCTCCAGATTATAGTGTTTAGCGCCGATGATCCCCACGGGCTCCTCCTGGTGCCTCCTCCAAGTATCTCCAGATCGACAGTGCCATTCAAACGAACCGGTATTCCCCTGCGTGATTCTTTACACAAACAATCGTCTAATCGTCGGTTTGTACGTTGTTGCTAGCTCTATTGTAACCGGATATATTCACATGGATTTAATTATTTATTAGAATATTATTTTATTTTTTCAATATTCTAATCTTCTTTTATTTTTTCAATATTCTAATCTTCTTTTATAGATCATTGACTATATTACAATATTATTAGTAATTAAATATACACATACTATACATACAGGGCAGGAGATAGTCGAGTGGACTAGGGTATTGAACAAGAGCAATGGTTGGTTCCAAGGCTCGCGGTTCGCATTCCGCTTCTGCCGATATTTTTCTGAATGAATTGATGCGTATAAAGAATTTGATGTATATTATGTGGATATATTCACATGCAATTATATAATACTATAACTTAAAACAGTCAAACTGAAAATCATTAATTTCCTGGTAACAATATATCTACGAAGAGTCTTTTATTTCTTTTTACGTGTGTAAATTGCCGCTAAAAGTTAATTTTTTTGATGTGATGAATCTTATTGAATAATTAGCTACAAGAATCCCCCTGTTAGCTGCTATTCATCTAAATGTATTTTTCCATATCCACGACAAATTGTTGCCAGAGTTATGTCACTGTCCATGATATGTCTCAAGATATTCCTGCATCCGGAGGTCCACCTATGGTTCCCGACGGTCTCCAGTGTAATACCTTGAAGAGATGGGGAGTATACGGGTAGTATCCGAAGCGTATTTAGATTTTACCGCTTCTTAGCACCAAATTGTTTAAGCCTAGGTTGTGTCGGGCTAATCCAATCTTTCTTAAAATGGTGATTAAACAAGACCCCAAAACTGAATGGATAGAAGTGAAAAATACTTATGTATTCGTAGGATAGTTCACGGCTTGGGAGTACTTCTTCTAAGCGATGAAGCTTTTTATTTTGTGCTATACAACAGTGTGCAGTTTTCTATTATAGCGATCTCGAGTATTGTTGGAAATTTAGCTAAAAATTAAAGGTTCTGTTCCGCCTCATACTTGTATTATTTGTCGACAAAATTTGCTTAACTCTGTTTTAAATATTTCTCTAAATGCACTATTTTTTTGTTGTGAGCTCAAAAATAACAAAAATCTACTCTTAGTTTTTACTTAAATAAAAAATGTATCTAAAAAAAATCAACCATGCTGAAACTTCTTTGTTTGATACATTATTAATTTAGTATTCACATATTTTTTTAGGTTTATTTGTAAATTTAAAAATTCTTAGGTTCTTCTTCTTAACTCAACAATTTAATATAGCGAATTACATTCACAGCTTGCTAAGACTTGGAAGGAATTCGACGATGACAATATGATTATAATTCTGAATGCGTCATCTTGTAGAAATGTACATCAAGTGTGTAAATGACATGATGTTGAAAAAATTCGCCGAAAGGCGCCATCGGAAGGAAGACAATTTAGGAAAGGCGATAAAATTCTAATTCCGAGCAAATTCCTACAGAGACACGTTGCCGGTCCCATAACTCGTTTCTCTCGGAATGTATCTTGGTCTGTATGACAAGGAGTCCCTGGGCGGGGGCGATAAATAAGGCGGATCTGGTGGGCGGGCTGGAGCTCCCGCCCATCCAGGCTCAGCCGCCCCCTAGACCTGACAAACGCATCTCTGCGCATATAATTGCATATAATTACACGCTACCGGCGCTTGCTCATAAACTTTTAATAGCACTGGTAATGCTTATAATGTTCATGCGTTTACCTCCTTTGAAATCTGTGTTTTTTTAAATCTAACTTTCTTGTTATATATAAACTCTTCAACATATTATTTTTACATAGTACGTTTCTTCTTCGTGTCAGCGACGTCAAATTATTTTGGCCCAGTATCTGGCAACATCGATATCCCGTGTGTTGCCCAGCATTAGGTCCTGAGATGTGCAGCTTGTTGGGCACGTGGATCAAGATCTTAGGTGTGAGGCGGTCTGCAGGTCCTCACAGTCGGACAATAGTGACTCTCCTTGCCGAAGCATTCCCCACCGCTCAAGGTTGTCCTTTGTTCTACCAACTCCGGTTCTTAATCTGTTCAGGGATGTCCAGGTCCGCCATTCAAGGTTCTTGCCAGTTGAGAGGCCTTCCTGTGGAGTAATGAAATCCTCTGACGCGACTTGTTGCCGGAGCTGGAGTCTCTCATTTTCAGGGCCGGATATGAGAGGCTTTGTGGATCTCAGAAAGCTGCTTCGCAATAGTACGTTTTAAATGATAACTGATGCATTTATCTATTACAGATTGATTATAATTATTAATATAATGATTGAATCATTAAGATTTAAGTAGACAAGGTTTTTCACGAGTATTTGCAATGAAAGGAAAAATAGTCCTGTCAGTCTAATAAACAGCATACGTTCATACAAGATTCGTAGTGTCTAGGTATGTCGACTATGGTAGGCACTATTCATCCTATCTAGTTCAACAATACGATGAACACCGCTTATAACTTCTTTCTTCACACACCATTTCTCTCTGGTGATATTCTCCTTAGTATTGAAAATACCATTTTTATTTTAGACGAGATTCATGCAACGATTGGTATTTATATAATAATTTAAATATTAATTAAGATCTGAAAAATTATATTTTATAGACATTTTCTATTGCTTGCAATTTATGCAAAGGAAAAATTCACTGGATATAACTTATCCATGCGCCCGTTCAGAACATTGTCTTATAGCAATTGACAATTACAGCGGCAATATCTTATAAACAATTGTGGCTACTGCTTAGAACTGCTAAAGAGAAAAAACTTCTTAAATAAATCGTAATCAGGGATAAAAAAGTGTAAGAAAGGGATAATTTTTCTAACCCATCTAAAATTAAACAAAATTATCAATACCGCAAAAAATATTTTTAATCACAAATCTGCATGCCTAGTAAAATATATATAGGGAATAGTCCTAGAGGAAGCATTGATAATACAAAAGATAGTGAAAATATGACGTGTATTTTTTTCTCCTTCTCTCAGTATATACTAGTATGTGGGGTGTTTTTTTTTTGCAAATGCTAAATTCGCAAAACGCGTCGTCCGGTCGCCGGTCCATGATGCGTCCGGCAAAACAGCATCCGCATAATTTGTGATTAGTATGCAAATATGCCGCGCATCATAATAACGGTGGACGTCATGTGTCAAGTATCACTCGAGTACCGGCATACTTCGCTGCATCACACCAGTCCACCTTTTTTTTAACCAGAATATTGAAAACCTGGCAAGGACCGCGGCGGCTGACAGCTTCGTGGCGGTAGCTCGTGATGACCATATACTCCGGTTGGGACATGGTAGTGGTGATTATGATGATGAGCTTTCAGGCGGTGCTAAAGTTCACCAAATATTTTCTTATCAATTTCTTACCATTTCCTTATCCATTCCCACGTGTTTGGTAGTTAGCAACTTGTTAACAAAGAAAGCAATTCGAAACTCGCTGTAGTATACTTACTTCGCAGCCTTGGACTGAGGTCTATTTGACATCTAACGGATGCAAATAGAATCACGGGAAGGCCTTCAGTCACTCTCTGTGTGAACTGCGCTTTATAAACTGAAGAGGGCGGAAAAAAATGCTACTACTAAAAAAAAAAAAATTTGTTCACAAGACTTTTTTTTATCTCATTGGACTGATCGAATCGATATTCTTTAAAATTATAAGTAACCTACATCCACTATAATACTACAGCTGTATTTTCTCGGTACCCGGGATTTTGCTCTAGAAACTGTTAGAAAATGTATATATTTCTAGGACCTAGGTGTAGAAATTTTTCTGGACAAATCGTAGACACAGGTATTGGACAAAAATGTGAGGTGAAAATTCGTTTGTGACCATAAGCTTAATCTTCTTCGTAGTATCAATCCGGTGGATTGGTTTGTATTAACAAAATCTTGCATCTCGATCTCCATTCTTTTCAATACTCTGCAATCCTCTTTAGCTCAGCATAAGAGCTACAACTCATGTCCTCGAACACTTGCTGCAAATACTCCCGTCTAGGGCGCCCTCTGCAGTTTTTACCCTCAACTATCCCTTCCACAATGTGGTGAAGAAGACCATCGTGGCGCATGATGTGACCGATCCATCGGGCTCGCCTCTCTGAGATGTTTCTTATGCTCAATATATGAAGAAGAAAAACAATAATTAATTAATTTTAATGCTCAATTCCGTTTGTGATTACACTGTTGTTTTTCCCGTTCGATGTTGCCGACAACAATCAGTTTCTCAAATCTGTCTTCTAACCCGCAATAAATTTGTGGAAACAAATTAACCTTTCAGATTCAAATCGAGTTAATAAACTGAAAATATACCGATGCCTATCTTTAATATTTTTTCCTTATCTTCACCTCCTTTAAGATTATTTTCAAAGTTTTTTTTTCACGTTTCCGCTTTAGTTGAATATGAAGTAATGCGTTTTTTTTTTACAAATTTATAATCCAATTAGTTGGAACTGGAAGATATCATCGGGAGAAGAAATGAAAAGGAAACTACTTACTTCTGTATATATTTTTTTTTTACTTTGCTAGTAATAGTTAGAGAACGTAACACTTTATTTTGAAAGTCAAAATACACTTAATGTAAACGTATTAAAATAATGCATTTAAAGACTATTTTTATTTCATTTTTAAATTAATGCTACTTAAACTGATTCGCTTTCTATACAATTTGTCTGGTGCTAATACTGCTATAAATAAATAAATTAATAAGTAATTTTTACATTTGAATATGATGATTATCATCACTGAAGCATTGAATGAACATGGCATCTGACATACCTCCACCTTGAACGATGCTATGCAATTCGAAATTCTGACGTGATTAATAGAGCTACGTGCGAGTTGTCTTTTAATTTCAATATTACTAGCGATCACTATCATCTCAAATACTCGCATGTTAGATTTCTTCTAGCGAAAATGTGAAGGAAGTGACATTTGAGGTTAAACTGTTCATAACGAGGGGTGATCATCTTGAGACCAGCGACCATAGCATGTCGTTTGATCGATAATTGTTTGGTCACCAAAGTGAAGCTAAATTCGGCGTGGAATGTACTTGGATGGTGATCGTTCAAGTGCACCGTGGTAAACTTCAGGCGATGTCTCATCCAAGTTTTTGTTCGCGTTTAACTACGAGCAAGTAAATGAAGAGGTTTTAAGAAGTTACTCCACTGCTTTATTTTGGTCATGTTGCGGTCTAGAAGTCATTCTCGGGGGTGTTTCTCTAACAATTAACTGATGAAATAAAAATGAATCATGAAAAAATACATCTTTGTGATTTAAAACCTACCTAGTTTGACAGCAACTATATCACTGCCTCTGGCAAATACGATTTCTCAAGAAGGTTTTCTCCATATCTTTTGGCATTTCGCTTGCACGTTTTTGGCGTAAAAAAATGACTGCGAAAGCTAGTATTATAAACGTAAAAAACTACAGGTTAGAATATTTTTGACTGATTAGACGTGAATTTTCTCTGGGCCGCCGTCCCCCGTTCGCCCGGAGGCTGTTCAATTATTATTTAGTAAAGAAGCGAAAGGGAACGAGGGCCCAACAATGCTCGCTGATTTATTGAGGTACGTGAGACGGTTGGCGAATCCTCACAACTTGGAGAGAGAATATGAGATGAAGGGAATGCGAGAAGGAGGAGGCGCAAATTGGGATATCGAGGAGACGGTGAAAGGAGGCGGAGTCTTCTGCTGGAGGTAATAACACGGGAGGTGATAAAGAATTAGAATCGGCGATTTATCGAGAGGAAAACTTTATGGAATACTAATACCCCACCCGGGGGCGCGGCAACCGTGAAAGGACCTGAAATCCACGCTAATGCAAAAACACTTTTTAAACCCAGAATAGACATAATATTTTTTCTTAAATAAATGATCTTTTTTAATGGGTGCTATGCTTCTACGTTATAATCTCTTCTTCTCATATCTGGAACATACCGTCACCATAAATGTCCACTATTCAGTTCTGTCAGTAAAATATTATACGATTCTCATATGGGGTTTGTCAACATCGATTGTGTGTGTGTGTGACTTATGAAGTGATCCTAGTGGTCGGCACTAAATACGTATTTCGTAGTATATACGTTCCATATATTTTTTATACATTTTTTTATTTATATTCCTTCAATGACATTACAAAAAATATTACAATTTTAATTCATTATTGAAGTAATAACATAAGTGTGACGATGTAAATGTATTTACACATTTATTGTCAATGACCTCACACTCAGAACAAGTGTCGGAATGCGTATGTAAATAGTTAGTACATATAATAGGATTTGTGACAACAAAAACCATGTCATAATTATATCATGGTTGACACACAAATAACACGGCATTATTGTCACAAAATCAAATGTCAAACGTTTGGTATCCGTCCACACCAGTTCTGAAACTGAAGCAATATTACACTAAATATGTCAATATTTTATACATATGGTCACCACAAATTGTCGCCACTTAGTTCTGTCACTCTCCACTGTCCATGCCTTGTCCTAAGATGTATCTGCACCTGACACTCCATATGGGAATTTACTCGTATATAGTTCTCTTCGACCTCTAGGATACGAGGATAACACGCGCTGTTTGCATAAAAAAACTGTTGACATAAAATGGTCATAATTTTTCAATTTTATTCCATCTAATAATCTTATTAAATGCAGTTAACGTTTTATATCTTTACACGAAAGCTTTCAGGTGGCTGGGAAATATTAATACTTTTATTCTGAATCGTAAACTTGCCCTAAAATTTCTTTATCCTCATGAAATACGGCCTATTTGATTCGGGCTCGCTCACAATTTATCCGCCAAGATTTTTTAATGTCTCAATAAAAAATAAGCAAACGCCCCGCCCTTCCATGTAAAAGGTTTCATGAAAGCAACGGGCACCTCGTGGTCCATTATATTATTTAAAAATTATTTATATGTTTTTAAAAATAACCAAATATTGAGTGGCCAACCAAATATGAACTTTCAGCGGAAAAATCCGACTCTCGGTCAACTAATGTTGCAAGCAGGCTCATAATTTTTTTTCTTGATCCTTGACTATTTAACTAAATACATTTCCTTATTACCTTTTAGGTAAAAGGTAATAAGGTTCATCAGTAACACAGGTAAATGACTGGTTGCTTAGTGTCCGCGTAGGATTAACAAGAAGTTGTTTTCATCCATTCAGTCTATAGTTCGGCTCGAGACCCGAGTGGTACTTACTAAATAAATAGACTGTCGGTAGCTAACTAATAATAAAGCTTGTGAATAAATGTTGACTGATTGAATCTTAATAAAATAATAATATACATACGCTGAATCTTAATAAAATAATAATATACATACGCTGAAAGTAGTATATACTACAGAGACATGTATCGTTATATGATGTTAACAATGGTATAAATACGTTATGTTTCGCGTATCTGTCCAGGCGGAGAATGGTCGTGTGGACAACGCAGTGTATAGGACGGAGCAAAGGTTCGGAGGAGATTCGAATCCCGCGTCTGCCGATATTTTTTCTGAATGAATCGATGCGTAGAATTTGATATAGAATTGTATGTGTGTTTTCAATTACATGATATACAAGATACATATGTACATATATATCTTGGGTTCGATCCCCGACTACGATTTCTCAGCTCTAAAATTACCCCCGGTTGGTGTGAATTTAAAAAATTTGCCAGTCGTAGCCTATTAATCAAAGTTAGTGGTAGACGAAAGTCGGCCCGTGAAGACCACCCATTCATAGTAAATTCCTGTAATAACGAAGGTAGTGATTCTAGAAACTATTATTATTAGTTGCTATCTGTATTTTCTTCAAATTTCTTCAATTTTTCTGCACTTTCGAGCGGTGTATCGCTTTACCTAAAAATGTGTCATCTTTAGTGGCCGATATAATATTTGTTTCTCTGTAAGCCCTCAGAAACTACATATATTTCCACGTAATGTAATTTTTAAGGAAGCCTAGGAAAATGGCAAATTAAGTGACCGTATCTTCAAATAATGGATAATTATAACAGTTATCAACCTAGATTTAAAATCGAAAGAGAATTTAAATTTTTACTTCATTTACTGAAACCGTACTATAAAACTGTTTTTTTTTTTAAATATTTTTTCAATTCAATTATTTTTGTACAAAATATTTCTATTTTAATTCATTATTAAAGTAATTACAAATGTGGCATTTTAAATGTATTGAAATATTTAGTGTCGATGACCTCACACTCAGAACTAGTGTCGGGATACTCACGCAAATAGCTTAGACTTACAACAACAAAAACCATGTCTTAAGTATATAATGTTTGACACAAATAACAAGGCATTATTGTTACAAAATCAAACATCCGAAAACATTTCGTATCAGTCAACACCAGCACTGAATCTGAAGCAATATTACACTAAATATGTCAATATCTTCACTCAAGTTGGTTTCAAACACTGTTCACTGCGATTCTTTCGTTTTAATACCTAAACTGGCCGACACCGGCTGAAACCGAAAATTAGCTCGGTTGCTAATTATTTTATTCTCTCCACGCGCCTTCCATGTCCTGTTTGCCATGGGCGCCTCGTGGTGGATACTCCAATTAGCGTTTTAATTACAAAATTTGTCGGTGCGAGAGTATAACGAAAAAAAAAGGCGAACATGTAACGTTTATTAACGTAACAGTATTTTAATCGGTATTTTAAGGGCGCGTTCACATGTGTGGGTTACCGCGGCATGCGCTCAAGATTGATTTTTTTTTATTCACACGCACATGGGTTAACACCTCAAAAAGGCGTTGATAAACTCTTGCCGTTTTAAAGATGGCTAAACACTGTATTTTGATTATCATAGCAACTATAATGATATGTGCAAACGTCATGTTGCTATTCTACCGTTCATTGTTTTGGTGCAAATATAAGTTATGTTTGTATTAAATAAATTTATTTATTTTATTTGTAATACTTAATTCGTTTTGTAGAACCAAAGATTTAAATATTTTTATAATTTACTTTTACTTTAAAAAATTATTGGGTAGAATGCATAGATCGAATTGTAATTATGTTATTGTAATTGTCAATAAAACTCAATGAGTTAGCGAATTCACAATAAATCGCAAAATAGTTCTCTCAAAAAGTTTGTAATCTATAAGGCAAGCTGCAACAAATGGCACCATCGTCAGTAATGACGAAAAGAAGACATACGTATGAAGTTTCACCAAGAATTATTAAACTATAGTATATATTCACTGTATTACTATATTGGAATGAGCCGCCTATAAGGACTAAATGGTTCAAGTCTCGCGAACTTCGGGCTAATTATTTAATCTCATTAATTAATTAAATAAATTCGGTTAACATATCACCTAATATTAGGTGTACCGGAAACATTAAAACATTTAAAATATCTCCCAGTAAATCACAAATTTGTAGCACGTGTTGCACTTTCTTTCTTAATGAAATGGTAAAGCATAATATTTCGAATAAATTCCTCATTCGGTACAAAGCTCTCCATTGTATATAGGGTTGTAATTTTTTTTTTGCTTTAAAGTCCTAGTAAACTCCAGGTACACGTAGTCAGAGAAACAACACAGAACACGGTTCAAAATTTCGACTGCCGAAGCACAACTGACCACTCAAAACCACTCATAAAAAAACAACATTCTTTTCCGGTACACCTATTATATACCTCGGATACTACAGCAGCCGCCGTATCAATCTAAAGTCCTCGAGCTATCGCATTGGAGGTTGTCGGGAACTATATATGTTCCCATGTAAATCTTCTGGTACAGAGCTGTCTTGGGATTAGGCATAGATGATTCTTATATGTAAATGTGTTTTTTTTTTTATAAATATATATTTTTTATTCTTACTAATTTGAATGCCTTATAAGTGTGTATTCAAGTATTTAAGAAACAAATTAGTATTAAACAACAAAATGGTGACATTATCAATAAAGTCTCTTTGAGTTTTGAACCCACGATTTTCGCATGACAATTGAGAGATTAACCATTAGACCCACACCCCTTTTCAGGTGATGGAAAAGATGCCTTTCGTTGTCTTGATTTATGTGTCTGCCCCTTTTTAATCTGCCATCATGACACCATATTAAGTAATACTGATAACATGCTAAATTTACTTTACGGCGCCGATGAACCCGTTTTTATTAAGCAAGCTTTCTCAAATCACCCTTTTACACCACATCAAACAATATCGTCATGTAAAATATATTCCATTTTGTTTGAAAGTTAGTTTTTTTTTTTAACTAATTTACTTTTGACATATTCGCTCCCTAACTGATGCATATTGTTCTCACAAAATTGTGTAAAAAAAAAATTAAAAATTTACCAAAATAAGACATTACATATTATTTGTATTGAACAAGTGGTTTCGCTCTTCTCCAACTTTGATGTTCTTTACAAACGAATTAAAGGTTCTTGATAGTGAATTCGAACTGTTACATACATAAGATACTTCTAATACAATGCTTATATTGCTAGTGGAGAATTATAAGCAGAAAACATTGACTATTTTCGAAAAGTATTTTTTGTAGATAATGTAACATAAAATTAAAAAAACTGGAAATTGCATTCGTTACTTTGGCTTAGGCATAAAGTGAAGGATTTATATATCCATTTTTACCATGATGAAACACATCCTCATCAGGAAAAAGTCCTTATAGGATCACCGAAGTTAAGCAAGATTGGCACGGATCAAAACTTGTTTGTGTCACTACCGCCTGTTGCGTACCGCGTGTCGTAGGTTAAGATATGTTCATAGACAAAATAGTCCAGGCTTTGAAAACGTCGAGCTGGTCATACGATCAACAAATCACTAAAAATAATCTTATACTACGATTGCCGTCTCGTTTTGGAGGTTGCTCGGAAACATATTAAAGTATGTTCCTAGGTAGACCTCCGGGTACGGAGATGTCTTGAGATTGGCGTTGACAATTGCAGTTGAATTATTTTTTTGCATGTAAATTGGGCTAGTTTTTGAACGAATATGGGAAAAGTTAAAAAATCTTAACGGATGTATGGAAGATGGTAATATAAAAAAATCCTAGTGATTTCGGATTCGAACTATACATATTCTTTTATATTTTCTCCTTCGTACTAATAAAACCGGTTGGGTCGTTTGTATATGGGTTCTAGATGACTGAACCGAGCTTTTTAGGCGACACTAAACCAGCGTTAAACAACTAGGCCGTGGGAAGCAACAGAATAATTCAGCTCTTGTCGTTACTTTATCAGCCTCCTCCGGACGGCCATATCATTTTTATGTCCGACTAATAATGGATGCCATGACACGCTCGTAGTACGCGAGAAACCACACCGGAGATGCCCAAGCTATCTTCAATACTGACCCTTACTGACGAGATATAAGAAAATAATAAAAAAAACACAGAAAATCGATAGGAAACGTGTATAAATTATATTTTTTATTTCTCCAAGCCCCCAGGCTCGCACCGTCATTGAAGGCCGTTAGAAACTATACATATAATATCTACTCGGCGGACCTGTGAAGGGCTGAGCTAACATGGGATGAAGCGAAGACTGTGGTGGTTGACAGAGCTTTGAGGCGGCAATTCGTGAATGCCATATGCTCTAATTAGGGGAGCGGATATCGTGATAATGATGATGATAATGATCTCTAGCTTAACTTGATAACTGCATTAACAAAACACAAGTTTGTAATTTAATATGTGTGCTGAAAAGTGTCCCTGGTATCTAGCTATCTAAAATACGAGTATCTTATTGAATTTACCCTCATACGAGGGTTATCCGTAAAATGAGTTTCCCAGTGATTTTTCACAGCGTAAATCATGTTTAATTCCATGAATGCGTACATTTTGGAAAGTTCAGACTTGTACCTATTTTTCTACATTGTCGCCACTGAGGTCAATGCATTTTTGCATGCGGTTATGCGAGTTTTTAATGCACCATAACCGCGCTTTTCAGGACTGTAGCGCCATGGGAACCTTATTTTACGGATAACCTCGTAAATATTCGTAGATTAGTATCTAGGAGATAAACATTTCGATTAAGTTTGTTATTTAATAACAGGAACACAATCGCATGCATTCAAATACAATCTAATGAAATCACGGAAGGATGATATTAAATATAATTTAATCTCAATTAAACTGCTTCGTACATTACTGCGGTTGGTTTTGAATATGGTAACTCGTAGCGAATGCTGGAGTAAGCTCCCTACACAATGGTCCCGCCCATATCTCTCGGTTTGGCTCTTCCTGATGATGCTATCTGACTGGACGGACTCGCAGCCCGCCCCCGCCCTAAGGCAGAGCTTTGAGAAGATCGCCGCCCGTGAAGAGATCGCTGACTCCTGGGTAGAGCGCTCAAAGATTGAGGATATTTAAGAAATCAATAATTGTGTACATCCATGTCATAATATAATTTGTGCACCTATGCATCAGTGTCAGATCCTTGTAACCCTCAAAATCAGGACAAACAGTTTCTCCATGTCTTTTTTAATCACCTTATTTGAGCTTTGAAATGTTCTCCCATAATCTGCGTTTCTTTACTCATACAAGCGGAATCTCTTCGAAAAGTAGATTGATTATCTCTATTTTTATTTCCCTAAATTCTTACAAGCACAGCACGCACACTTCTTAATCTAGTTGATGGAGCACACTTTCACCACAAATTATTCTCCATAACGTTCAGTCAGTTTCTATGATAATTATCGCATCTGCCCTCAATACACCGCTAACATCATAGACTACAGCCATTCTCGCATTTACCCATTTTTACGGGGAATCAGTATGTATGGGTGGTGTTTACGGGGTTTCGTACGTCTACTACCAATTTTAATTAGTGAGTGCTGAACTGGTTAGGAATCATATTTTAAAAAAACGGGGGTATTTATATGTCTTAGAATCGCTTAAAAAAATGTTGATACCCTTCGGGATCGATCCTACTACCTTCGCTATGGTAAGCAAACGCTTTACCACCAAGCGAAACTCGTCGATAAATTGAGGCTTTTGTTAATGACATTTTTATAAGAAGATTGATTTCGACTAGTCCGACGTTTCCAAAGCCTGTGAAGCTTAAAATCTTGACTGATAAAATATATATTAATAAAGATAATATAGTTTCTTTACAGCAAAGCGTGAAAGTGTTTATCATAATATTACGTTAATTAAACTTTTACTTATCATATAAATTTTGGTTTACCGCTTTACAAGTTAAACTATTGTGCTTATGCGGGCGTAACCCCAGCATTCTGCGAAGCTCCAGTGAAAGCGCTGCATTTCCTTTCGCTTTTCCACCACAGGGAAGTTGTGAACTTGAACTTTCACTCTCTCTCTAGGAATTGTTCCTGTATTTACGGCGCTCGGTGTTGGCCAACTGCCAAAAACATGCCGACAACTAACCAACTAACTATTAAACGGTAAAATGAACAATTAAAAAAATTTAAAAAATTATGTGTATATGTGTTTCAACCTGGGTGAGAGGATAATTTTCATTGTTGCAATCTCAAGTGTAAGACGCTCAGTAATCTGCTCTAAAGTTTTTCTGTAAATGTATTAATACTTTTGATATATATGTAGTATGATCAAGAAATTAGTTATATCACTCACGACTTGGTGGCCACTAAAAAAAATTCCACGCATTTACAATCTTTGCTCGTATTTTCGGTGAGAGAATCTATCTTCCGTCTCCATCTCTTTACAACCCATGAATGCGATTCTAATCTCTTTCACGGGTTCTTTCTTTTAGCACTTCTGTGCAGTGGCCACATTTGTTCAGAGGGGACTCCCACTGGACTTATCAGTTGCTAACTGATCATAATCTGAATGAGCGCGTAATCATGGAGACTTAACTGTCCTCCGGTGTGAAGCGGGTGTGAGGCGGGTAAAGTCCAGTCCAGTCATATCACTCAATTTAAGTTACATCTTTTTAACGGGTGTAACCTTTTTTTTTTAACATATATTCACTCCCAGCTGGAATATATGTCAGTTGCTATTACCATTGCCTCATCCAAAATCATCTTTGTAACCTTAATTCTAAGTTCGTAGAATGCATGGTTCCCAACGGCCTCTTGGGTGAAAATTGTGATTTACTGGAAGAGAAGGTATTTTATTATCATATATATATTTGGTGGTTTGTTAATCAGTATTTATCAATAAGATCGAACATTTTGTATTTATATTAACATACTCCTCCAAAAAAAAAAGGTGTTACTCCGTCGCGTGGTGGCAGGATTAGGACCAGATTAGTAATACACAGACTTTTTCTGAAGCACATTGACATATATTTACGATAAACTTTACAAACTTAGGGCCCGGACCAAAATACAATATGCTCTCGCCGACGGTCCGCACACGACTCCCGCGCTCGTCATGGGCTGTCGCACAGCGCCACAAGCGGCGGTCTATATAACTAGTCCAAAATGCCAATATGCTAACACATGCATGTCGACAAGCGAACAGAAATAAGAGACGAAAGATTGTATATCGGGGCTTTCGGTACCAGTCAGCAAGGGCTATAACATGCTGATCTCAATATGTTATATTTGGAGCATCTCATCGTAAGTTTACGTCAACGCAACCCACTTGTTAATTCAAATACAACTTACAATTCTACACTTACACGACTCTTGATCAATCTTCCATCCATTTCAATTGGTGACCCATGCATTGTGATCATCACTTCCTTCGGGTTTTTTAATTAACTAACATTTTTTACACCTACGTGCAAAATAATTATGCTCTTGGCTGGTGAACTAAGAGATGGTATCATCTTTCGAGAGGTATCGAGGAATGGTTGAATCGCTCGACTGTTATGCAAGACTTTTTGGTTTTGGTTTTAGTAATCGTACAAGAAAGTCGTGTGTTTTGGTTTAAGCTGTGTGCGCTGAATTACGAGTATATCCCAAATTACGACCACCGTTATAGGTCATTAACGTATTATTTGCGTATCATTTTTTTTTATCATTTTTCTCTCTTCCAATATATGTTTCTTACATAAAGCATATGTTCACCATAAATTACCAGAATTCATTTATCACAAATACTTTTTACATGCCTTGTTCTTAGAACAAAAAAATATTACCGACGACTTCCATGGCAGAAGACTGAATGATACAGCTGCTGTAGTATCCGTGGTATACTTAGTGTGATTAATTGTTCATCTTCTCTGCTTTTGCAACTGCTCCTTAGATAGGACGGTACCTTGCTGTTGAACTACATTAAAGACATCCTCGGGATAACGTGCGCTATTAACGAAGCTATTATACTCATAGAACAGACTAATGTTCGTTTTTTTGTTCCCTTCACATTGTCCTTGTATGTAATTTGCAGGATACTAATTGTATTATTCGAGTATTTAAATAAAACTTCGAGAGATATCTCATCATCATGCAGTACTTCATCGCTGCTATTTATTCAAATGCAGTCTTCTTGCCTCAGCCACCTTTCGGCTCATTATTTTTGAAGCCGGAGATCATAAGGGTCCAGAGAAACAGAAACGAGTCGCCCACGCTTCGAGATCAAACGATATTGTCTTAGCGAATTTCTCACCGGGCAGATGGCAGGCGCTGGGCCAATCTCCTGCATCGTGATCGATATTTACGAGAAAACTCAACCGGGGGGGGGGGTGCGTCGATTAATTCCATCGTGTTTATTTTCACTTATGCGGGTAATGTTAAAAATTATAAGCCGTAACCTCTTGTCGGTAGTTGTTATAAACGTATTATTATTTTAACGCAGAGTAAACAATTGCCTTGTGTTAACCCTCTTTGCCACAATATGGCTTTGTAAAACAGAAACTTTTAACAATTTACACGTAATAAATATGTTTTCCTATCATTCACTGTCTATAATATATATTCATAGGTAAAATAATTAAAATGTATACATTATTGTATCTTTCTTGTTTGATACTCGTATTGTAAACAAAAAATGTTTTTTTTTTACGAAAACCATTTATTTTACAAAATATTTATTTATTTGACTTGTTTTTCCATGGATCTCGTTAATTAAAAACAAGATAAATAAACAAATATTTATTATTTATAATGAATCTCAAAGTGAATCCTGAAAACATTGAAAACACATTAATTTTATTTATATTTATTTGTCTTTTTGTAATTTTTAAACGTTCATAGACACAGAGACTTATTGCTTTGTTATTTGCGGCAAATTTTGATAGAAAAAAATATTATCGAGTATCTTTCTAGAAAATTCGATAAAATTCATCTGCGCAAAAGTTTTTCACCTAGACTTGAAAGCTTGATGAAATTAAACTAAAATATTAAATTAAATTCATAACTCCAAATTTTGCTGGTGGGTATAGCTCAATGGTCAAAGCGTTTGCTTGACAAGCCAAAGGTCGTAAGTTCAATCAAAAAATTATATATTTTTAATTGATTTTTGAGATAAAATGATGTTGGTGTGAATTTGATCCCTCACCCGTCAAAATGTCAATCATGCCTATTAATTAAAATTGGTGGTAGACAAAAGTCATCCCGTGAAGACCACCCATAGTAAATTCCTGTAATAATAAGGATGATGCGTGAATGTCGGGCTGTAGTAGTAGCGTTGGCGGATCAACACTTCACTTGCAGCGCTTAACCATGTGTAACATGGTAAGCGTCATAGAATCCATATAATGAGACTATCAGAATCACTCTTACCATATATCGGTAATCTCCTGTATGTGTTTACATAAGAAAAAGGTCGTATCTATCTCGCCACACACAGAGCAGTAAATTACCAGATTACTGACAACAGATCACGTATTATATGCTATAGGCTATATAGGCTATGTTTGCATATGTCTACTTCTGACATGATATTTCCACTTCTTAGTCCTAGACATTAACTGAAGTTATTTTTCTGAAGCGATGAAAAATTAAAATCTATCGGTATTCTCCTTTGATCGAGATGCAAGACTCTGTTGCTGCAAACCAATCCACCGGATTGATACTACGAAGAAGATTCTCCTTTATGTGTTGACATAAAAAAAAACTTTTCTTTTACAGCTTCAGGGTTGCATTATTATTATGTTACAAAGATAATCAAATACTTTATATTGTATGCCGAGGTGGACGAAAGCAATTACAGTGCACTGCGCCAAAAAAAAACTGACCAAAGCGAAACGGCCATTATAACAAGATCGCGTTCGAAAGTGCATCGGGAGAAGAGGTTCCCGCCTGCGAAAAAATCAAATTCGGTTCATTTGTGTGAGTCGTGATCTCATTGTTGGCGCATCTCGGTACAGTTGTTTTGCTCGGCCCCGTGTGTTTCAGTGCTTGCACTTTTGTTGCACCGTATCGACATGCATCATCGTCCGCGCGGGCGTTCCTGGCGACTGAAAATGCTGCAAAGCGAGGACGACGTTGCAGACAAAATCTGAAATTTCAATGAAAAAATAATATGTATTACCACGTTTTATAAAGTAAAAAGCAGATAAGGTAAACACATAGTTAACGTTTAACCAAATCGCCTCGGATATTGATATATTTCACGTAAGGGAGGCCCAATTCAGACATGAGCTCCACGAGTATTTGAAGGAATAATTTGTTGGCGTCGTCTGTTTAATGAGCATTGGGGACTTCTGTTGCTTGTCTTTATTACTTTGTTCTTAGTACTTAATCATATTTGTATATATTGTATTTTTTTTATGATTAATTCTTATTGAACTTCAGAAATTAATTGAGTTGTTAAAATTTGTAATGCTTCTGTAAGGGAAAAAATAAGTAAAATTGAAAATAAAATTAATCCACTTACTTGACATGTGGATGATTCCGTTACTGTCGCATATTCCAATATCAAATGCTCTGTATTTTACGAGTATTATCATATGCCACTATACTGAGTGTGTAACTTGAAGTATGATACTTATTAACCTGTAACTTATATAATATAATGTGCTCTGTGCAGTATTTGATGAACGTCTTTGCCTAGTTTTATTATTTACTTATGTTTTTCATTTATAAACGCCTTAAAGTGTATTACTCTTTAATGCTTAGCAACAAATAATTTGAAAAAAAAATAACAGTGGGTCGATCAGGAAATTCATAATTGAAAATTTTACGAGTCTTAAATATGAAGTGAGAAGTAGATCAGTTAATACATACATTTACACAATAGTACAATGTAGTAGCTTAGGAATATATGAATTTCCTGCGCTTATAGTGGATATTTCTAGGAACATTGGGCTCAAGGGAGACTGGCAAGTATAGCCGATGGGTAATATAAAAGTATCCATGTGTTATTGTAATTTTATATTAATTGAGTAATAAGAAATTAATATAAAGTACTAAATTATTATATTAAGTATTAAACGTGGCAATATATCTTTTATCAGGGCATGTTTAACACGTTGATTGAAAAGATGATTCATCTATTTGACCTGAATTGATCACTCGCACTGCGACCAAATGTCCGGCCATCGACGTGGGCGCTTGATGCATTCGGGCTGTTAATTTTGTATCTGTAACATGCGCGTTTACACGGACCAAAACTGTGCTATCCACTACACATCAGGTCGACTCCATGACGTGTGGTCAACCAAGGTTCAAGGTTTGATGTGTCATTGGAAGGTTTTAGCCCTGTAGTGGACCAAAGAAGTTCACCAGATTCAGCAAGGATTTGTGTTTTGGTGAGAACATCTCAAAATAGATAGAATATTATCATTATTATTCCATATAAGCTCCCTAGGTTGTCACAAACTGCAATCAAAAATTTACCCTCGCTTCATCTTATGTCAGCTCTCCCTACTGGAGCTCCGCCGAGTATATTTATTGACATCATCATAATGTAGTCCTTGCTGACTGGTACCAAAAACCTCAATGTACAATCTTTCGTCTCTTATTTCTGGTCGCTTGTCGTGCTTTTATGTGCGCCATGTTGTCATTTTGGACGGGTCCGCTAACGGGTGTGTTAGTTATAAACACCACCGCTCGTGGCGCGGGCGAGACCCCATACCGAGCGCGGAGATCAGTAGTTGCCTACCGCCTTTCTGCGAGGGATATTGTACTGTGGTTCGGCCTACTGCTGCGCCTAGGTCCGGGCCACAAGCTTGTAAAGTTTTAACGTAAATATAATCAATGTGCTTCTAAAATAAAGTCTGTGTTATCAATCTGCTCCTTATCCTACGCTTACGCGACGTATTAACCCCCTTTTTGAGAGAAAGGAGGATGTTATTATGTACAGCTGCCGATGAGCTAAGAAAAGTGAGAAAACTCGGGGTCCTGAAAAACATTTAGCTCATGCTTATTTATTTTACATACCATGCATATCTTTAGTAACATTAATACGTTATAAGCTCCATAGACTTCTAGCCTGACGATAGACCGGGGTTTCAGGAAAAATATGATTTGATTTTGTTGCGGCTGCCTAGTAAGGATATGCAGCCACAACAATTCGGAGAACTCATCTCAAACGGATCAACCACAATAATAGCACGTTTCTGGCGCGGTTCTCGTTAGATCATCGAAGTTAAGCAACTTTGTACGCGGACAAAAACTTGGATGGATAGCCTCTTTCATACAGAGTATCATTGATTAGGTTGTACCACCCCTTAATTTAAATGATTCAGGACTTGAGAGCGATCTTGCTTACATCTCCGATTAACAAAACACCCGAAGTCTTCGATAACTATTAATGCTTCCAGATGGACCTTCGATGCAGAGATGTATTGGCACAAGACATGTACGATAACAACTGACAGAACTGAGGGGCGGTAAATTATTGTGACCGTATGTTCTATACGAGTATATCGAACTCATATGGGAAGAGAAAAATATCAAACATGTACGAGTAAACCCGACTCTCCAGAAGATGAATATCAGTTGCTGCTTTCTTCCTTGAAAGTGCAGTGTGGTCAACCATCGTTACAGGTGTGCGACGTCACTATTCGCGTGCAACAAATAATCTACCACACAGGATGGTAACAGCGTTTGAACACCCTTTTGGTCCACTTACACGCGTTTGGATGGATATCCATTATTCTCACGTACAGAGTAAAAGATTTAATGCGACCTGACATGCACTTTCAAAGCTATGCATATTTTAGGAGTTAACTTTCGAATGCATTAAGTATGCATTGAAAACGTACAAAAATGAAGCGCATATATTATCATGTTGCCTGAAAGAAAGTTGAATGCAAGTTCTGTACATTTTGTTAGTGATGTTTATTTTCAATACTACTCCCGTCTGCCGTTTATTTTTCTCTGATTTATTGATGAGAGAAATATCATAAAGAAGGTGTTTGCTGGGATTTATATTCTATATCAGTTATTGAATACTACTGAGGATTTGTTTGCAGCAACAATTTCATACAACTCGTTTTACATGAGATGTTAATTATTATTCGTATATCAATGTGGTAGTTTCATATTGATTTTCACATCATATGTCGTTGAATACAATAGTTTATTCGTGTTTTGTTGGCCGGAATATGCCGACTCTCAGCTAGCTTTAACATGTAGTTTGATACAACGCTATATTAAGAAGGTCTACAGTGCAATCCGGTTCCAGTATAACAACGCCTTCCGAATGTTGTTGGGTCTGCCGCGATACTGCAGTGCCTCAGGCATGTTGATGGAGGAGCGAGTGGATGGATTCCATGCCATAATACGGAAGCGTTGCGCTTCTCTGTGGGCGCGCGTTCGCGGCAGTCCCAACGCAATAGTCGAATAGGGCGAATAGGTAGGACTCACGGTTGGAGAGGCACTGGATGCGCCTTCACGTGGCCATCCAGAGGGGATCCGGTGATCCACTCACTGAGTAGTACAATAATAATAATGTGGTGTATGTGTACATGCCGATTTATATTTTCTTTCTATTCTGTTTAATTTAAATTTTGTTTTTTTCTGTATTTGCTTGGAATTATTGTATGTAAAATTTTGATTATGGTACTAGTGGCTGAATATTTTTTTTTTATTATTATATTATCCTGTAAATAGTAAAATCCTCGAATTTATTAAATGTATTGTTTGCGAGTACATATTACGTGTTTCAATACGACATTTGAATTTAAACTTTAGTTTTTAGATCATACCGATTAGTTGTATCTCACATCATCATATAATCCACAGATAAGATTTCTTCACCACAATCTGTCTTCACGGTATTCTCCTATATGTGTTAAATCATAATATTCTGCAGTTAATGGTTTCAATAACAACCCATCACCGAGAAGGTTTTTATTACAGCTAATGACTAAATATGCACTCAATATTTTACGCTTCAAAAAAATTTCCACACGAGGTGTTAAACCAGATTTTTTTACTTCATTGGATATTCTGCTCCAATCGAAACAGGTTCCACTGCAAATTTTTTCGCTCCTGAATAGATTAATTAATTTATCTAGCGTGTCGTATATCATCCTCTAATGAAGTCATTTGAATGTTTTTTTTTCATATATATTTTCGCGAATTACTGTTGCATAGCATCAGCGTCAACGTTTAATATTGTTTGATCTTCGATAGTGAAAAAATATTTAATCCAAATGCCTTGAAATCACTGAGATATACTTGATTGTTTTTGGGGTTTTATTTTTCAGGCAAATCTTCAACCCACTGCATTATTGCGTTATCAAGCGTATTTTTCGTCCATCGCTCATTTTTTTATGACATCAGTTCAATAGAAAAAAATCTTTATGTCCATATTGATGTGTAGCTTCGGAAATAATTATATAATTTAAAATTCAGCATTTTGCTCCTACATAAAATACTAATTTAATATTAAATAGACAATTACTTCATACCTTGTTTTAACATGGATCACTGTGGGCACTCTTTAATCATTTACTGGTATACCGCGATTTAGATTTTAATAAATGTAAAATTTGCATAGAGATTGAATGTTTATACACGTTGGGAATGACGCGTATGAGCTTTTATTGAAGGCGAAACCGCGATATTTCGGTAAGTGCTTAAACAGTACTCAGTGCGATCCATATTAAAACAATGGAGTTAGTATATATTAAATATTTTAAATGGATTTTACATAAACAAAACGAAATTAATATTCTTATTTTATAATTTACTAGCGTGTACCCGGCATGCGTTGCAATGCCACTAAAAAAAAAAGAAACCGCGAGTTTTTATGGAAACGCCTCGTCGGGAGCCTCTCGCCTTCCGATTGGATAAGTCGGACTTGAGGCGTGACCGGAGCCAATTAGAAACAATAAACTTAGGTTATGTTGTTCTTACCTAAATTTGACAGTGGCGCCCGTATGTGTTTTTATTTATTGGAGTGCTTTTGGATACACAATGTTTTTTTGTTTTTCAGACATCATTTACAACTGCATCGCGTAAATGAATATACTCTGCGGAACGCAACTTGGTTTGATTTAATCAAATGTAGAGGAGTCGTTCAGTTTCTATTTTCGCAAACATGTATTGATAGAACAAATTTCGACCTTTTAGGATATGATTTTCAGCGTTTTCACGTATCATCAATCGATATGAATAGTTATTCATGGCACTGACTTTCTTAGTCGTTTCCTCATCTGTTTGTGGATTTTTCAACGGGATGTTGAAATGGTATCCGTCTTCTCCTTGCCAAAATAAAATCGGATATTGCAATCCATCGTACGATCGATGCGTTTCTGAGACTTGCTAAACATGACCATTTGTACGATGAGGAATGATTTGCGTTCGGCAGTGGTAGTGATAAGAATTTTACTTTCGTATGTTTGTCAAGAAATGTTTTGATTCACTTGTATCACCGATACCAACGTTAATAAAGGTTCGGGGGGTGAATCTAATTCTGGCAATTTCAATTTTCCACTCGTGCAGCACATTCCTAGTGTTTCATTTTTTAAATTTAAAGGCACTACAATACAAGCATAATTTATCAATTTTTCCAATAACAATACTTGGGTGCAGACTGTAATCATAATTAAGATCGTAATGGAAAGCACTATGATTTAAATCAGCATGCAGAGTACGTCTGGTATGATCTACGCGTAATCGATCTGCTTCCAATATTGCTTCCCGTTGCTCATCTGTTTCATGTGAACGGGTTTGAGCAGTGTGTACTCTAACTGTTTCTAATCTCGCTTCCCGTTGTTCATCTGTCCAGATGAACGGGTTTGAGCAGCGTGTACTCGATCTGTTTCCAATCTTGCTCTCCTTTGCTCGACTGTTTCTGAAGCTCAAGATGCCCTTTTCATTCGTGCTTGAGTTGTACTCTTGACCTATTGCTTTTCGTTTAGGTGGCATAATTGATTTCACAGTGAATGTTACGTTTTGAAATTTACTTTTGAAAAATAAAAATAAATTGATTGAAATAATACTAACATTAAGGTTATCAACTGATAATACTTGGTGAAATAATTATAATTTTAGAATTAATTATAATTAAAAAAATATAATACCTAGTATTTCATAATATCTTTTTAAATTGAAAGCAAAAAAAATATTATTGTATAATGCTGGCTGTCATAGCTCAATAGTAAAGCGTTTGCTTTGCAAGCCAAAGGTCGTGGGTTTGATCCCCGACGGAGATTAAAAAAAAAAAGGGTTTTTATCGATTTCTGAGCTCTAAAATACCCAGGTTGGTGTGAATTTGATCCATCAGCCGTAAAATGTCAGTCAAAGCCTATCAATTAAAATTGGTGATAGACAAAAGTCATCCCGTGAAGACCACCCATTCATAGTAGATTCCTGTAATAATAAGGGATGATGCGTGAATCTCGGGCTGTAGTCTATGACGTTGGCGGATCAACACTCCACACGCAGCGTTTAGCCATATGCACCATGGTAAGCGTCATAGAACTCCACAGATGAGGCAAAAAATTACTATCACCATATGTCGGTATTCTCCTGTATGTGTTTACATAAAAATAAAAAATCTCAATACATTAAGACTAATCACATACCAATTAATTTTTAAAATAACCTTTTTCAATTGTTGTACCCGCACACATATCCAACCTATAAATATGTGTGTACTAATATAGGATCTTGTCCATACCTATATAAGCCACGGCCTGTTTTTATTTTTTCATTATTGAAGATGGTCTTCAGGAAGGCCGAAACATGTAAACATTAAAATAAATTGTGAATCAAAACTAAATATTTTTAATTTATTAATTTTTTTACTTAAAATTAATTATTAAATTATGATATAATACTATCCGAAACCGACCAGCAATTATAATTCCAAAGTTAACTCTTTCTTCTGTATATCACTCACAATTAATACGTTATATTTATTTTAATTCGATAAACAAAAAAGTCGTCAAAAATTCAAATATTGAAATAGTTTATTCGAAAATCGAATTTTGTTTCAAAATATTCAGTAGCTTACGTTAATACCTACTTAAAATACCTACTAAAATTACCTACTTAAAATAACTTCAGATCAATAAATTTTTGTTTACGGCGTTGCTAAGGAAACACAATGTTCTAAATTGGCCGTTCTGTATTACAAAAGTCTTGTATGAAAACATGTTTTACGTAAATATTCAATTAATTTTTGTAATTAAATCAAATTTTGAGTATCCTATCTTTTTCCTTGTAGTATCAGCAATAATTCGACAAAGTATTATCGCAATCGGGTTAATGGTGTCGGAATGCATCAAATACACACAGACAGACAGACAGACATTGATTTTTATATATATAGATTATTGTTTTCAAGTGTCATTTTTTTTCTTATAATACGTTCAAGATGTATGAACAGAAAAAGCTATTTTCTATGATGAACCGTGTTGCTTGAGTAATTATTTTGGCCGATGTGCAAAGAATGTACATTTTTTTTTAAGAATTGCGTGGCAAAGAGTGCGTACACGTGCCGACTGTCGTCATCTCATATATTTGACGGGTATGTGGAGCATTTGGACTAAAAAATCGCTGAAAAAAACGACGGAAAGCTACCAGATCCTTTAACTTACTCACATCACAGTTGTCACAGGAGTACATAGAAAGAGTATTGCTATATTTTCTTTTACCCCCAGCTTCTAATAAGACAATCAATTGCACATAAAGTATTCGTCGAACCATTGGGATAAGGTCTACTAAAGACAAAGTAATGTAACAAAACTACTATACACTTATATGGTTATCCATTATAATATATTGTTAGGATAATTCATAACATATATATTTATTTATTTTCAGGTAAGGATTTCAGGCAATTTATTTTCATCAATCTCAACAATTTTTAATTTAATTGGGTAAGTTTTACGTATTTTTTAAATTTTCATTTTTATTTAAAATTTACATTACAAACATTAGTTTATTGCGTTCATAAATAATGAAATAATCAATATAAATCGATACAAACAACAAACACAAAAATAAGTAAGAGGTACAAGAGAGTAGGAGAAACAATCCCTAAAATATAGGTATGTTTTTATGATTAAGTACTAAATTAATAGAAAAGAAGAAAGTCAACAACAATTAATAAAAAATCCCGAAGCTCGCTAAACAGAAGACTCCACGAAATTACTTTGATAAATAAATTCGTGGAGCTCATGTCTAAACTGGGCTTCTCTCAAGTGGAATACTCGAGGCGATACGGTTGAATAGTCTGATCACTCTCCCAAGAGGCATAGTCTCCGGCAGGTTAGTATTACTTCTAGGAAGAACAAAATATCTGTGCCTCCTTATCATTAAATAAGAAGGTATGCACATTTCATTATCATTCAATTTTTTTATGTAATGTATCAGGCGGAGTTAAGATTGTTAAGCTGCCTTGAATGAAATGTAAAATCATACGCCCCAAATCGGGAGGGAACACAAATTAACTAATTTTATTTCATTTCTTCATGCATCACGTTTATCAATACTTATTTGAATACTTACAGACCACAGTTTCGCTTTCAATGAGAGAACTTGCTACCAGTACGTTTTTATATATTGAAAGAACTGAAAAATATGTTATTGGAAGTGAAGCTGCAATTTCAAATGTGTGAATAAACGATCAATGAGATATATATTAAAATTAGGTGAAAATTGTGTATATACGAGTATTTAATATTTGTAGTGGATCTGAAAGTGAAAGCTAAAAATATAAATAACACAAATGAATTCGCTGTAAAAAAAAGAGTCACGTATCAAAAACCTGACCGTGAAAACCCACGCAAAATATTTACAGGAACTGTTTATTTAAAAAATCTTTCCGGAATGAGTTTATGAAAGTCTCAGCTGAAAATATTTTCATTAGACTAATAATGTACTATTTGAATACAAAATATCGACTATAAATCATATTCTTGGAGTTCATTTTGAGGTGAACGTTTAAATATTTAGTTTCTTAGTAAACAATCATATTCGAATAATATTTTTCAGGGCCATAAACAAGACGAACAAATGAAACATTGGAATTTCCTAAGTAGATTCAAAATATGATAAATATCATTTTATGTTTATCTTTCCTTGGTACTTTAATATGCTCTATTGACCGCATTACTTTAAATTTTTAAACCGACGGTTCTCAGTAAAAGTGTTTATATTTTTTATTACATTTATTTGTAAATGATTTTTTAGTCATTTTATTTTTCAATAATATTACAACTGTGAAGCATTTTCAGGCAGTCTTTTAAATTTCAAACGTATTTTTTTTATTAAAAATGGTATTTATAGAAAAACGGTATGCCCCTGTAAACACATACAGGGGAATACCGACAGATGGCGATAGTAATTCTGAAGTCTCATCTGTGGAATTCTATGACGCTTACCTTGGTGCATATGGCTAAGCGCTGCATGTGGAGAGTTGATCCGCCAACGTCATAGACTACAGCCCGAGATTCACGAATTATCCTTATTATCACAGGAATTTACTATGAATGGGTGGTCTTCACGGGACGACTTTCGTCTGCCACCAATTTTAATTAATAGGCTATGACTGGCATTTTACGGGTGAGGGATCAAATTCACACCAACCGGGGGTATTTTAGAGCTCAAAAATCGATTAAAAATGTCTTTTTTTAAATTTCCGTTGGGGATCGAATCCACGACCTTTAGATTGCAAAGCAAACCCTTTGACCATTGAGCTATACCCGCCGGTGTTGAGATAATAAAGCGATTTCCTATCTCTTATATGCAAAAAAGGTTTTTCAGTATTTTTCTTCTATTGCAAATACTCCTGTGATTTAAAAAAAATATTTTTCACCTCATATCCGTTACATATCTGAAACATATGGTCACCACAAATTGCCGCCACTTATTCTGTCAGTTTCCATTTGGCATGCCTTGATCATAAATACTTAAATTATGCTTTCACCGACATATTGTAAAGAATATTAAACATAACTTTTTTATTTCAATTTGAAATTGTATTATTCAATTACCATCTGATTTAATTATATCATCAATAAATCGTATTTACACAATTTTACACGGATCTCGTTAAAACAAGGTGTTCTGGAATCTAGTGCGAATAAAAAAATGAAATAACTTACACCTAAAACGTTCGCACTGCTGGCGACGATTGACGCAATAAACGTTAAGTAAATGTCCCAAACGTCATGAGATAATTCTCACTTGTCACAATTAATTACGCGTGATGTATTTATTTCCTGTGCATTGACTATTAAAAAATAATGCTTTCGTGGTTGTAAAAAAAGATTGCAAGTGTTTTTTTTTGCACATTTGTGGGTGGTATCGTTTCTTTATGTCGCTTTCAAGACAGTGGGAGAATTCAAGCAATTATACGGTTGTATTGGCTTTTGGTAAGATCTTAGGTTTGCATATTTGATTGTGACATCAGCATGATATAGCCCTTGCTGACTGGTACTGAAAACCTCGATATACAATCATTCGTCCCTTATTTCTGTTCGCTTGTCATACATTTATGTGTCGCCATTTTGTCATTTTGGACAAGTACGCTCACGGGTGTGTTAGTTATATACATCGCCACTCGAGCGCTGGGCGAGAGCCACAGCGCCGACGAGCGCGCGGAGCCAGTCGTGTACCGCCCGTTGGCGAGAGCATAGTGTATTGTGGCTCGGCCTAATGCTGTGTGCTAGGTGTAGCTCTAAGTTTGTAAACTTTATCGTAAATATATGTCAATGTGCTTCTGAAAAAGTCTTTGTTTTGCTGACCTGCTCCTCTTCATGCGTTCACGTGACTGAATAACAACCTTTTGAAAGAGAGGACGATGTTAATGTATTGCACCTAAAAGCATTGCATCTTATTTTTTTATCAAATACTATCTTGTATGATATTTATTTCATTAATTAAACATGTGTAAATAAACAAAAGTATGAGAATTCGAACCACATGCGTTATACCCACGTAAAGTATATTGATTATACTCGACGCTGACCACTGAGTCAATTGTCTTAACTTTAAATACTGACATCAGCATGATGTAGTCCTTGCTGGCTAGTACCGAAAACCTCGATATACAATCTTTTGTCTCTTATTATGGTCGCTTGTCGTGCATTTGTGTGCGCCATGTTGTCATTATGGACGGGTCCGCTAACGGGTGTATTAGTTGGAAACACCGCCGCTCGTGGCGCGGGCGAGAGCCCATACCGAGCGCGGATATCAGTTATGTGTTGACGACCGAGAAGGTCGCATTACGGCCGGCGGCATGTCATTCCGCCTGGCCGGAAGCTCGTTAAGTTTTAACGTAAATTTATGTCAATGTGCTACCTGCTCCTCATCCTGCCTCACGCTACGGAATAACACCTTTTTGAGAGAGAGGAGGATGTTAATACATACATCACATTACTTGTGAAATTTTATTTTAGCAATATTGTATAGTATTATAGCTTCGCTATCACTGTGAGGTTATGATAGTAATTGATGATGCTCGAAAAGTCTGCTATAAATTTACTATTCTCAAGCGCGAGTTATATGAACCCGAACGGTTAGTTCATTGTTAAGTACAACTTTTGGCTGCAGTTCAAAACTTGTAAATTCGCAATTAGAACATTTTGAAATTGATGCTGCGTCGCGGTTTGGGGACCACACGTATAGTGAGAGATGGATTCAAAATAATATGAATGTTACACAATAGTGACTAACCCTTGTTTACCTCTTACGGAGGAGTCGGTCTCCTGACGGTACCAGTCACATTGCTGCGTGCAAAAAAAAAACTTGGCGAGCCATCAGTGAACTGTTGTAATAGCATTCTTTATGTAGCTTACTAAATTTAAGTACTTTTTTTGCTGGGGTTAAAATATATTGCAATTTTCTAACACTTATACAACCGCTGACAAATTACGCTGATATCAGCTTGATATAGCTCCTTAAGGCCGATGCCGTAAAGCCTCAACAAACGATCTTTTGTCTATTATTTTGGTTCGCTTGCGTGACATCTACATCGAATATTAAGTGGTGTTTGCATACGCCAAAATAATTGTTATGACAGTTGGTAGAACTGTCCTCTTGGCGGTTGGTACTGCTGAAATGTGAGAGCGCGGCTGACAGGAGATCGCGCGGGGAGTTAGTTGAAGTTTGACTCGCGCCCGTCACAGTGCGCGTTCTGTGTGTTCGCTGTGGCGGGCGACGTTTGTGACAATAAACATGTATCGTGAAACAGAAACAAGTTGTTTATAATGTGAACCTGATCCTGCACCATTCATCAGTTAATCGATGTCCATAAATGGAAGAGGAGGATATCAATGCAAATATTCAACAAACTTTTGTTTGAGGTTTGTGGTTCAAATCCCTGCGTCTGCCGTTTATTTTACTCTGATTTATTAATGAGTGAAATAACATATAAATCGGTGTTTACTGTAAATTTGTTAAAAAGTATTTTTATGTACTAGTGGGTAATACAAATTGAAAGCCATCTATAACATTATTTTTTAGATGGTTATATTATAGGCACGTAATATGTTGTAAGCAGTGGTTCTCGTTTAGTTGCCGATGTTAAATTACCAATGGGCAGCAATCGTTTATCTGCTTCTTGAAAAACAGGCGTTGTTACAGCGATAGATAATAATAATTGAACCAAATTTACTCCTTCGTTTAAAAGATTGGATACCAAACGTACATGTGCTTTATTTATTAGGCATGTTTTCTCGACACACAGTTCCGCAGAACTTCATTATTTCGCTTACAAGTCGCGTAATTTTCGCTTCAGGCTGTAAGCCGGATGACTCAATTTATCCAACCATTTTTTATGAATTTGCTATTAATCTTGAGAATCGAAATGATTAACTGCTACACGTCGAGGGACAAAAAGTCAATCAATTTTTAAATTCCACTGCCCACAGCTACCGCCGCACTTTGTCGGTCTAATATAATATTTTCGCATAATCAGAGTAACGCAATGATATTTATATAACACCTTTAATGCCGAGCCCTATAAGGCTGTCTTGAAAATTTCCTTCCGGATTTGTGCCGTCCTGGAAGGCCGCCGGGTACATACATAGAATGTATTCGGTTGAGCTACAGGAGACCGAGCTGACATGAAATGAGGTAAGGACTATGACAGAAGAGCTTTGTTTCAGCAGCTCGTGACGACCACATGCTCCAAATTAGTAACATATATGGTGTTGACGATGATGAAGCTGATAGGAACGCTGTAAATCTCAAAAAAGAAGCTTATGAAATGTGATGGAGGCGTCTTGCTGTCATCTCTATCATTATATATTTTGTCAGCAATATACTTGTAATTAACTATTTAAATAATCATTGTAATACGAATTATAGGGCTATCCGACATACACGATTTTTATTAAAAGATAATCGTGTCGGAAACAACAGGGTCAGATCCTGTCTGCCCAGAAGTGGGCGACGTCGATGACTTTACTCCCGGCCATCGTCAGGTCTTTCTGGGTTCAGCTACTCGGACACAGCGCACACTCCAGATGGTGTGACATAATTGTAATATTTTTGACGGATACGCTAAAAGCGGTAGTAGCAAAGTATTGTCTGGGAGTCTGCCATTTCTTCGGAGGACCTTCCTGCACAGCAGCTTGGTTCTGACGATCACTTGCTGTAAAACCACATTAAAGATATCATGGGAATAACGCGCGCGGTCAACGCGGCCGATATGGAATAGATAGATCTATTTTTATGGTCTTCTCTTAGTATGGTATTACCTTGTATGCACATGAGCAGGCAGCTATTTTTTACGTAAGAATGTATTAGATGGGTCGAAAATAAACAATGGCTTAGATGCACCTAATTTAATCGTTTTTTTTCTTTAATGGAAAATAAATATAATTATGGTAAAGGTAGTAGATCATATGCATGTAAATATTTGATAACAATTTAATTATATGGAGGTTTTACAAATATGTGCGAAAAAAACTTGCATTGACTGTTTCAGTCTTCGCCTCGGGGGTTATTGGGTTAAATTTCCATTTTTTACCTCCTCATACACCTGATACGTAGCAATTATTGCTCGGGCAATGTATCAGGGCGACATCACAGGCGGCGAGGTGGCGGCCGGGGGCTCGCGGCTCCCATACTCCATACAACCGATACACCGGTGGGCAGAGCAGAGGTAATTTTTGATTTATCGATGCAAATTTCGATATCGCCTTGGCGGCAGACCGACGGCTTACTACCGGCGCTTTATGCAACCCTGATACATCCGAACTTTTTGTTTTCACATTTCTGGAGCATTTCGAAATCACGAATCGCCGCCACACAAGTTATATCAACTGCCATTCTCTATACCTTATCTTAAAACGTATCTGCATTTGGATGCCAAACTGGAAACATATAAGGTTCTCGACAGTGTTCAAGATATTTTTCATCTTCACCATAAGCATTTTCATTTCCGCTCTCCTAACTGGAGTGGCACGTGGTCGTCACGAACTGCCGCTATAAAAATCTGTCAGGCGCCGCAGTCTTCGCCTTATCCCATATCAGCTCTGCCTTCCTAAGCACCGCCAAGTACATTTATATGTAGATATGCATAATTATTAATTATGTATTTATTAATCAGCATTTTATTCTGGAGATTGAATGATAAGCTCGATGCTTCCGAGGCCTGGTCCATTTGGTCCTAAGAAGCGGATCAACCTGACCAGCGACACGCATTAGCAATCTCTCCAAGTTTTGGTCCGCGCCCAATGTTTTGCTTATCATCCGATCTCCTTTAAAAATCTGATTAACAAATAACTCAAAAATATGCATCGGATAGTACAATGCTTTCTCTTCATGTTTTCGGGCTAAATGTCATTGGGTACCATATATATATTTTGGGACGAAGCGCAATGGCAACTAACAGAATTAACGGCATTTTTTTAAATGTTACAGATATGGAACGGATATGGGACGGAAAGAAGTCAGTATGATGTAGCCCTTGTTGACTGGTACCGAAAACCTCGATAAACAGATAAAATCTTTCGTCTTTTTTTTCTGTTCGCTTGTCGACATGCAATGTGTCCGCCATATTGGCATTTCTGGACTAGTTACATACATTGTCACTGGTGTCGCTGTGCGACTGCTTATCACGGGCACGACAGTTGTGGGCTGACGGCCGAGAAGGTCGCATTACGGCCGGTGGCATGTCATTGCGCCTGGCCGGAAGGAAGCTTGTAAAGTTTTAACGTAAATATATGTCAATGTGTTTCTGACAAAGTCTTTGTTTGCTGACTTGTTCCTCATCATACCCTCACGCGACGGAATAACACCTTTTTGAAAGAGAGGAGGATGTTAAAAGATATTCGTTCTTTAAAGGGTTAATAATTATTGTCCAATTTTCCGCCATCCCACATACGGTGGTGTGGCTCGCAATGTCTTCGTAAACAATCCCGATTAATCAAGCCCCAACAATTTAGACATCGCGTCTTATCGTTGCTATAGCCAACTATTACGCGAACACTCTCGTTGGAGCTGTCAATGGAGCTAACAGCAGGATGAGTGGAAATCGAAAGTACGCATTAGCGGTGATCGATTATTGTGTCGGATGATACTAAACCACTACTAGGAATATGTTCATCTGTTGAAAAAAAAAACCGTTTTTATCTTTCTGGAATTATAAACGATTAGAATCTTCAAACTACTGTAATTTATACTTTGCAGCATTCACTTTGAAATCCATATTAAAAATTCATTTTATTTTCATATAATAGTTACAAAAACAAATTGATAGATTTTAAACTATCCTGAAGAAAGGTAATGTAGGTCGCCCATAAACTGGCGGTTTTCAAAACACGTTGAGTGACTGTTGACACCGAAATTTAATTTTTGCAGGTATATTTCAGCAACACAAAATGCCGCATGTAAACCACCTGTATTACTCACATTCTTTAATACGGCTGCGAATCCAGACATCTTATCAAATGCCGTTTACCGAGTTTTAAGAACAGAATGTGGGAATAGTATTATGGTTTGTTTTGACTGAGCTACGGGAGGTAGCTAAGATGGAACACGGCGAATAATAAAGCAGGTAGAAGCGTATATGACATTACAATAGTTTTTTAAATGAATGAAGGTGGCATGATAAACTGAAGGGTTTTAACCTTATCTTTCTAACCACGTTAATTAAATTACACTTACCTTAACAAACGTCTACCACGCCAAATCTTAAACAAAATTTAATTTTAATCAATTGAGTAGTTTCAAAAATACCCCAGTTGTTGTAAAATTTTTCAATCACCCATAAAATGCCAGTCATATCATATTAACCAAATTTGGTCGATGAAAAATGATCGCTGAGTGAGTTTGACTGTTGTCTAATTAAATTTGCGTATCGACACTCCACACAAAGCGCTTAGCCATCGTTAAAAATGGCAATCAACAGAATTCATACGGATACTTATTATTCGGCATCTCTATACTATTGTACTTGTGTGTGATTTCAACATTAAAAAAAAACAGGGTGAGGTGACAATTCAACGGTTTTGTTCTAATCTAATAATCTTAATGTTTTTACAAAAATAATGAAAAAAAAATGTTTCCTAGATTTGTCGCAAGGTGGCGCTGAGTTATGGGATCGCCAGTCACGACCATTAAAACGACAGCTCCGCACAAATCACGGCCATCAATCGCACCTGTACGATTATTATTATACGCAGTTTATATGCGGAGGTGAGAAAGTTTAGTAAAAATTCACCCCTAACAGAAGACTGCGGTTAAACTTTACATTTAAACGACCCTAAATGTTAAAGGGAAAATAAACCATTGGTATATTTTCTACCAAAGGCGTACTGTAAACGCAGTTCTCGTTAGATCATTGAAATTAAGCATTATTGGACGTGAAATAAAACATAATTAGGTTATCGCTTGTTACTTACCGCGTGTTGTTAGTCTGGTTGAAAAGTTTTATAGGAACAAACGATTCAGGTCTCATCGGGCTTGTCATCCAATCTGTTTAAAAAAATCACAAATCACCCAAAAATATGTTCGGATATTACAGCAGCGATTATAATACATCGTAAGCGCGGTTCTTGTTATATCACCGAAGTTAAACAACATTGAGCGCGGACAAAAACTTGGATGGCTTAATGCCTGTTGCTAGTCGCGTGTCGCTAGTCGGGTTGAGTTTCATTGTAGGACCAGATGGGAACGTCGAGTATATCATCTGACCTCTTAAAAAAATGCGATTAATAAATCCACCCAAAAATATTCTTCTAGCTGCCTTATCTTCAAGAGGTCGTTGGGAAACATATACTCGTATACGAGTATGTTTCTAGATTGCTCTTCGTGTTAAAAAATGTCTTGGGACGAGGAATTGACAATGGGAGCTGACAGAGTGGAGTAGTGGCAAGCTGGTGCTCATATTTTCTAGCCACGGAATGGATATCATTATCAGTAAGTGTCCGTTCACTGTTGAGCGTAGGCCTCCCGCATGAAACTCTATCCTCTTCGAAGAACGGGATATGGGAAGAAAAAAAATACAGTACGGTTTGCAGCCCCTTTCGTCAGGAATGCGCCTCCAATATTGTTTAGTGGGGCACGCTGCTGGGCCTTAGTAGTAAATCAGCAGCGCCCGCCCGTGATTTAGGGTGCCCCCGCGGAGACAGCGCCCCCAAGCGGAGATCTATGGTGTCAATAAAAATGCCTTTTATCCATCCGATCTGATCAACTACAGGGAGACAAGACGATGACAAAAGCATCATCAGTCTGTTAGTATTCAAAGGTTGCGCTCTCCGAAGTATAAACTCTATAAAAATTCTAAGAGTTTCCATCTCAATAATGGCACACTAACGTCTATCTTCGATCCTTGGAAAACATAGTTAATAATCTTTTTCTTGGGCATAAGTTCCCTCGGGCCGGTCGCCTTGTACCTGCGCTTCTTGGGGGCACTTACCAAGGCATTGTTTTCAGGGCATTTTCTCGTTATATAAATAACGGGCTTTGGTGAGCATCACCAAACGTGGATATAAAAGATATAGTTGAGATGCTGAAATTTGGTCTTTTTGACTTCACGTATGTAAGATTGGTTCTAATTTTAAATTAATTTTAATTAAAAAATGAATAAATTGAAAATATTATGTTTTGATTCACATTTATTTTAAATGATTACATGATTGAAGATGGTCTCCAGGGAGGCCGAAATATGTAATCATTTAAAATAAATGTGAATCAAAACTAAAAAAAAAAAATTTACTATTTTTTTAATTAAAATGAATTTTAAATTATGATTATGCAGTTTTACCAAGTATTGTCAGTTGATAACCTTAATGTTAAGATTGGATCACTTATTGATTTCTACTGTCGGTCACTGCTCCTCTGAACTAAAATTAATTGGTTCACTTATTGATTTCTACTGTCGGACACTGCTCCTCTGAACTCAAATAATTCATTCCTCCTGCTCCCACCCGCAACCGACAGACTCGACTTCTTTCCATATCTGTTTCATAAATGGAACATATGGTCACCACAAATTATAAAAAGTGCCATATAACCCATTGGTATCCGATTATCAAATCACCCAAAAGGATGTCTACAGCTACTCTTCAAGCATTCGGACTTCTGCTCTTGAGGTTGTAGGCAAGCATACATATGCTGGCATACATAGTCTGCTTCGGAATACATATTCCGAAGCAGACTTTCAGGTGAAGATATGTCCTCGAATGAGAAATTAACACTGGCATCTGACAGAAGATTTGGCTGCAATTTGTGGTTCCAGATATGCAAAGGATATGAGGCTTAAAACAAATTAAGGTAAATACTCAGGGATCATGCTTGAGTATATTACCGTATGTATATAATGTATATTTAAAGAATAAAACATTCTTTTTTTTTCGAAGATCTCAGATTTGAGCACGTAAACAGAGTGAAGCGTTTTGTTAACATCCTGTAGTGTCACCATACAGGTGTTAAATAGTCCACAAAAGCGTGAATGTCCCTGCACTCGTGGCTCTGTGATGTATGGCGGGCCGGATCCGCGCCTAACGGCCCGCGGGCCTGATCAAGCACATCATCCACCCCTGCCAAGAGTAGCCAACTGGCGGCCCGAGACCCGACTGCGGCCTAAATAGCCGATGTCTTCTGAGAGATTATTTTATCTACGTTGCTGATCTGACTGCTAAGCGTCGTCGTATTTTGGAAAGTATTTAGATTTTTGAAACCGCTTATCAGATGCTAACTTATCATAATCTGAATGAGCGTATTATCAAGAAGACTAATTTTCCTCCGGCGTGATGCAGTTGTGAGGCGGGTCAAGTCCAGTTTTCTCTCAGCACTGGGTCATGCTGATTGATATATTTTTTTTCTTGAAAAACAAGCACGTGAGTACTACTTGCTCTACGTTCAACCCAAACGGCTAGACATTGTTTGTATAAATGTTGTAAACGTGTGGTATGCATAATAATAGGAATGGCCTAGACAAAAAATCATTATGACAGTCCAATAGACTCTTTCAATGTCAACTCAATTTTACTCAAATTTATCCTATCCATTATCAAAAATGCTAAGATCACCACAAGTTTCCAATTTTTGCGAGTACAGCCGTTAGATTAAAATTAGTCATTTTATCTAAACCATTATACAGAAAGCGGCAAAAAAGGCTAACGGTTTTCGTCGTTGAAATTTAAAAGCGTCAGCTTTTTTTGCCGCTCCCTGTACAAGCTTTGGAACGGAGAAGATCTGATATATAAAAACTTTTGTGCATTGAAAGTAATTATATTTTATTTTACCTCTTTTGTGTTCAAATATGAATGAGCGAATAAACTCTATGGACTTATTCAGGTCATAACGATGACTACAAAATTGATAAAACAATTTCTTTAGAAAAATGACCCCGCTTCAAAGATAAGTTTAACACCGCTGTTTTACCTACTGTCACCCCTGTTGCCTCCATCTTCTTATTTTGACCCAGGAAATTATGCGACTGTAATAAAATACCACCATTTACATACACACTTTGCGAGGGCGAACACAATTTCTTCAAGTTTTTTTATTTTATTATGTATATATATCTTCTTCGTAGTAGTATCAATGCGGTGGATTGGTTTGCAGCAACAAAATCTTGCATCTCGATCTGCACTCTTCTCGATCCTCTGCAACCCTCTTTAGCTCAGCATAAGAGCTACAACTCATGTCCTCGAACGCTTGTTGCAAATACTCCCGTCTAGGGCGCCCTCTTCAGTTTCTACCCTCAACTATTCTTCTTATCAATAGAAAATTACAAGCATGTAAATTTTGAATAGATAATAATAGTTTTTACAATTTTTTTCAGCATTTCATTAACATTATAAATATCAATAGAGTTAACTGAAGATTACTGACGAAACAACATAATAATTATTATATAAAGGGTCCGCCAAATAACTTTTTTTTTTTAAAACAGGTCGCAAAACATCGAGTTTAGCTTCGGCTGTGTGGCACGTAGCGCCGTCTTGTTGAAACCGAATGTTGCCAATATCTTCCTCTTCAATTTTTGTGAAAAAAAATTCGTTCAACATGGCCGCGCCGCATGGAAGCGCCATTGATGGCGCTTCACGCACACTTTCTGCCACAGCAGCAATATTCTCGGGTGTACGCACCGTTTTTGGCTTTTCACGCTTTGGTTTATCGATGAGGATGCCAGTTTCTTTCTTTTTTTTCACAAGATAACGAACATACGGAGCTGACGGTGATTCTCTTCTTCCAAAATCCGTACGCAATTTTCGCACACATTCTGCAACATTACCATGATTTTCAAAGTAATGTCGCAATATTTCCCAGCATTGTTCAAGCGTATACACAACCACATTCGTTTAGCGGAAGGATAAAACTAATTATCTGTTAAATCAGACATGAGCTAAATGTTACCATTCATGAAATAAGCACTAGTTGAAAAAAAACGTTAGATGGCGGACCCTATACTTTAAACTCCATTCGAGATATCGACTAAATGCGACATTAAATATTTTGCTTTACTATTAGGCAATATGTATTTCTTTTATTTTTAGTTCACCACAGTAAACACTTATTTTGAAGACATATATTTTATATATATATATATATATATATATATATATATATATATGTGCCGGAAACAACAGGGTCAGATCTTGTCTGCCCAGAAGTGGGCGACGTCGATGGCGTAACTTCTGGCCATCATCAGGTCTTCCTGGGTGCAGCTATTCGGGCACAGCGCACACTCCAGAAGGTGTGACAGGGTCTGCTCCACGCCGCAGTCACATTCAGTCGGTCCGCTGTAAAACTGCCAGGCCCTCATTTGTGTCCTCGTCTTGCATACTCCGGTCCGTAGTCTGTTAAGGGACCTCCATATATTCCACCCTTGGTCATGTCCAGGGGCTAGGTCCTCTTTCGGGGCAATCCAAGTATTCCCCTCAGTTGCGCTTCTCCACATGTTCAGCCGCAGGGTGGCCTCAGGTATCTCCAGTTCCGTTGTCGACTGTAGGAAACTTCTTCTTGATTTGAGCCGTGTAGTTATCTTTTGGTACCCAAACATAGGGTGGAGTGCGTCGTGGGTTGCTTTGGTGAGTTCCTTCTTGGTAGTAACTTCTCGCCGTATGTTTGGTGGGGCAATGCCCGAGAGTTTATATAGCTTTGATATTGGGGTAGGTTTTAGGCACCCCGTAACCACCCGGCACGTTTCATTCAGAGCAATATCCACTTTCTTGGTATGGGCAGACCTCGCCCATACTGGCGCAGCATCTCGCCAGCAGAGAAACAGAGAGCTAGAGCACTTGTGCGGATCAGGTTTGGTTGGGCCCCACTTCGTACCTGCCACTTTTCGGAGTAGGTTGTTTCTGGTAGACACCTTTTGCTTAACAGACTGACAGTGATATTTTCTAAATTATAAGTAAACATACAATAGAATAGAAAAAAAATTATGAAGTGATCGTAATTAATACAATTCAGAGACGATATTGACATACGATATTTTTGTCAAATATTCTTGACATTTAACGACCATATTTGGCTTAATATTTGATTTTAAAATATGCAAGCTTATTAAGAGCGGATCCAAAAATCAGGGACGGTTAGTCACCCTACTATAATGGCTAGGGGATGCTCGTAACTCTTACTTCTGAACGACGTACATTAATTTTTTATCTGTAGTTTTTATCTATTTGTCATAGGGGTTGAACAAAATGATGCGCTTTACTATTTCCAGTGACCACGTAAAAATACGATCTCGAAACGAAATAAAAGTAAGAATATCTTTAAATGTGTTTCTATTTAATGCACCATGAAGATTCAATTTCCCAGTATCAATTTTTTGACATGCACACGATTTACAACAAATATCTATAGTTAAAAATAATTAACACTATCCAGTCCGATTACACAACATGCGTGTAATCGCCAGGCCGAACGTTAAAGGCGGGTCACACAACAAATGTGTGCGATCGTTCCGCCAACGCTTAGTGGCAGACCATTTACAACTTGTGTTATGTTTTTTCAAACGTTAGTGGCCGATCAAACAACATATGTGTTATTTTTACTTTCGACCATATTTCAAAGATCTCAAACCTTTTCAGTGAGGGTCATATTTAATTTTATTTGAACACATTTGATGATAAAAAAATTAAAGGAGCATTTTTTGTAAAAAAATAATAATAATGTGATATTAGACTTTATCTCGCTTCATATAATTATTATTTTTAAATTAGGAAAACGTTGATTGTTTTTCTCGATCAATATTTCGATTGTATGCATTTAAATTTTATATGTTTTGATATCTTCATCTTCCATTTAGGACATCGGCTTACTGGATGAAGGATGCAGGATCAGGTTCACAATACAAACACTTTTTTCTGTTTCACATATTACTCGTTTATTCGTCAATAACGTCGCCCGTTATAGGGACGCCCTTAGGCCTTAGCGTTCCGACTGACCGCGCGCCTATAACCTATAGCGCCGCCAAATCCTAGCGGCGGGCTCGCGAAGTAATTTTGACAGTGGCCAACATGAAATGGACCAACTGTCATAACAAACAAGATGGCGCATGCAAGCGCCGTGCAACATTATACGGTTAAAAACATTATATATTATGTGCATGTCAGGCAAGCGAACCAAATAAGAGACAAAAGATCGTTTTTCGAGGCTTTACGGCATTAGCCTAAAGGAGTAATATCAAGCTGATATCAGTTTGTTAGCAAAATAAGTATTTCCCAAAATATAAACTGTTTTTTTAATTATTTTATATTCCAATGCAATATATTTTTAGTTAGAATTAGTTGCCGATATACGCTGATGCTTTGTTCGATATTCCCGGTGACGCCGAGGAGATCGAAGACAGCGACGATGATGGGGGATGGATATATATAAACAAATAAATATATATGCGATTTTTTTTGTAAGCAATTCTTTAAAAAAACAGTCGGCCTCCAGCGTAAGCTTAATCGCGTAACGCGCGGACTGGATAGTGTTAACAATGTATGGGTATGAAGCAAGTGTAAGAAGAATTATTCGACATATATTACAGACAAATTTCGTCTTTTTCTTTTGCTTTGCATTATTTTTTAATGTCGCCGACCTCATAAATTATGATATCTGATGATAGTCACCTAACAAGCTCCAAGACATGCTCTACGACCTCAATGAAGCGTCGAACAAAATTGGTCTGAAAATGAACATGGATAAAACAAAAGCCATGATTAATAGTCATATTTCACAGACCTTTGATCCTATTTCCATTGGAGGAACAGAAATAGAGGTTGTAAACGACTATACCTATCTGGGACAAGTAATACAACTAGGGCGAAATAACTTCTCAAAAGAAATCGACAGGCGCATACAACTGGGATGGGCAGCATTTGGAAAACTAAAGTACATTTTTAAAGCGAAAATTCCGCAATGCCTTAAAACTAAGGCGTTTAACCAATGCGTCCTCCCTGTATTAACTTATGGCGCAGAGACGTGGAATCTGACAGCAAGTCTTACCCATAAAATAAAAGTCACCCAGCGTGCTATGGAGAGATCCATGCTCGGAGTGTCGCTAAAAGATAGAATCCGAAACGAGGAAATACGCAGAAGAACTCAAGTAGTGGATGCTACCCAACGAATAGGCACACTCAAATGGCAATGGGCAGGTCATATCTGTCGAAGAGACGACGGTCGATGGGGAAGAAAAGTATTGGAATGGCGCCCAAGAACTGGCAAACGAAGCATTGGCCGACCCCCTACAAGATGGACTGACGATATAAGAAGAATAGCGGGAGTGACCTGGATGCGGAAGGCGGAGGATCGAAGAGGATGGAGACTCATGCGGGAGGCCTACGTTCAACAGTGGACGGACACAGGCTGATGATGATGATGATGATGATGATGATGATAGTCAGGTCAGCAACAGTGATGTATGCCACGGGGTCACGCCCGACGAGGTCACCTGTTGCTCAATAGAAAGGACGCTGCCCCATTGATATCCTCGCCGCAAATTCTGGTCCTGGACGATTAAGTCCCAACGTTTTTAAAATTCAGACTTCTTATACAAGCATTCACTAGTGTGTACCAGCATAGAGTTTTGAACCATTAAGTGTATTCGTTGTCTTTCAGACCCACGAAACATTTGTGATATAAATTTAGTTCGCGAAGCATCAAAATCATGATGTAACAAATTAAATATTAGGGGAAATCAAATAATATCGCCGCAGACAAAATTTTAAACAATTTTCTGCTACGCGGAGGACGTAGAAAATCTCTTGTATTTGACTAGTTTATATGTGTAGTGTCTGTGTGGGAATTGAGTATTTATTTTTTATTTAATTCACATTGTAGGAAGAAACAAACTCAGGTGCAGGAGAGCGTTTCAAACCCTTTTTATTATTCCAATATCCTCGTTCCACTGCTTAGTTGGTGCAAATGATCGATAATAAATTACCGATATTTATTTTAGTTTAAATCTCAACCGCCATGTTCTTCTCGTCATCTCATGACAACTCCGCCTCTCGGAGCTCCACCGAGTACATATATTCTATATATAATTTCGGACGCTCTTCAAAAACGTTCAGAGTGGAAAAATACACCTGTATTTAAATAATCCCGTCGAACTAAATCGATATTTTTAAAATGTGTTAACATCTTCGTCTCTTATAAATGGTTGTTATTCAGTCGCGTGAGGGCATGATCAGGAGCAGGTTAGCAAAACAAAGACTTTTTCTGATGCACATTGACATATATTTACGACAAAACTTGGTTTCCCCGATCGATCGTAATATGGCGTTTGGCTCGCTTCGATCGATCGAGACTTAACAATACGATCTCGCTGACGGTCGGCACACAACTGATGCGCTCGTGATAGGCTGTCGCCCAGCGCCACAAGCGGCGGTCTATATAACTAGTCCAAAATGCCAAGCGAACAGAAATAAGAGACGAAAGATTGTATGGCGAGGTTTTCGGTACAAGTCAGCAAGGGCTATAACATGCCGATGTCAATGTGTTATATTTTGATTCCTACAAAACCAGCTGTTGCGATAAATCTGTTACTTATTGAAACTAGTGAGAATCTTCAGATTTTGAAGGAGCGGCAGTCTTTATTTATTATCTCCATTTTTCCACATATATCCACATCAATCCGCAAGCTTCACCATCGGATTTTGTAGTGGGGATACTTAATCAATAAACATAAAGAAGCTGAATAATCCGAACGGCCATTGATTGCAACGAATTAATCTCGTCACAAAAACCACAAAACGATATCTAGCATTTGCGGCCAAAATTCCCAGGATGTTCACAGTTGTTCCGCCAATACGTGACTCGGTCCACATGTGCACGACGATCCTGCTCATCATTAGCGGTACATCCTCGCAATCGACCGATGCAAAACATAATAGTAGCCATTATTGCGATTGCTGAACGTTGGAGTTCGGGCTCCTCAAACAGACTCGGAAACGTGTAGTTTCAACAATCGACAAAATATTTTACTGAATAATGATTCAGATTCATCTACGAAATGAAATGTAATTCGAGTCACTGTCGGTTCATTAATTGATCGAAGTAACGTTTTCATATCACAAACGAAGCGTGTATCTGCTTATATATGTATATATATATAATCGTGTCGGAAACAACAGGGTCAGATCATGTCTGCTCAGAAGTGGGCGACGTCGATGGCGTTACTCCCGACCATCATCAGGTCTTCCTGGGTGCAGCTACTCGGACACAGTGCACACTCCAGAATGTGTGACAGGGTCTGCTCAGCGCCGCAGTCACATTCAGTCGGTCTGCTGTAAAATTGCCAGGCTTTTATTTGTGTCCTCGTCTTGCATACTCCAGTCCGAAGTCTGTTAAGGGAACTCTATATATTCCACCCGTCGTGTCCAGGGGCTAGGTTCTCTTTCGGGGCAATCCAAGTATTCCCCTCGGTTGCGCTTCTTCACATGTTTAGTCTTCGGGTGGCCTCAGGTATCACCAGTTCCGTTGTCGACTGTAGAAAACTTCTTCTTGATTTGAGCCTCTTGATACCCAAAATATGTGGAGTATATTAAATATCAGAGATTGCAAGCAGTTACATGAATTATGTGTCAAACTTACATGACACGTCGTAGTTATATGGGAGTAGACTAAACTGAAGAAAGAGTAAATCAATTATTTCTTGAGTTTAAATATAATTAAATTAATTACGTCAATCAGTTGAATAATATCATAGGTAAAGTTCTAGAACAGAGTCTCTAATGATTGAATGAAAGGCGATGGTTGAATTTATTAAATGATTTTCATATTCTCTCTCTGGAAGTGATTTTACGATCTGGTGTAGATTCTAGTCCACTTCCTCGTCAGCAGATCAAAGCGGCTGCTTCAGCGTCGGCATCCGGAGCGGCATTTCCATCATATCATGACGACCCGTCAGATTCTCGGACGTTTGAAATTCATTGGCACGTTGTAAATCGTACGACGGCACAACAACGATCGACGGCTTAACGACCGGCGCAACGTGCCCGAGGGTCGGAAACGTTCCTAAAAACTCAAATTTTTGTGCTCAACTACGTTTTGATGTCACAAATAACATTTATGTGAAAATCATAAATATCCCAGTGCAGCGTTATGAAATATGCATTGTCGAATGTCACCAAAATTGATCAATTGCAAATAATTTAATACACTGAAGAAATATTTTTTTGTATTGAAAATTTAGCATTTTAAGATTATACTTTTGCCTTGTAAGTAAACGCCAAATATTTTTTATCGAAACATTACATTCATTCGAAATTTTAATAAAATCAAGTCATTTTATAAAATTAATAGAGAACATGTAATTATATTTTCAATGTTTTCAGCATTCACTTTGAGATCCATTATAAATTATAAATATTTATTTATTTTATTACTTAAATATACATATACTATACATAAAATTCTTTTTTCAACGCGTCAATCCAAGCACAAAAATAACGGCAGAAGCGGGATGCGAACCGCGGACCTTGGAAACCAACTATGCCCAGGTATTCATACCGCTCGGCGAACTGCGCCATTGCCCTGCCTAGACCGACTTGCGTTGAAACTAGTATTTATATCATTGTTATCATCGTACGATAGATGTCGCTATAGTATATATTCAAAGTATGTATATTTTTATTATTATTCTATCAGTCTTCATTTATTCACAAGCTTAATATTATTACTTTCCGGCAGTCTATTTATTTTAGTAAGTACCACTCGGGTCTCGAACCAAACTATAGACTGAATGGATGAGAAACGACTACTTATAGTTCCGACTTGGACTTTATAACCAATCATTTACCTGTGTTACTGATTAATAATTTTACCTTCTTGATATTGTCTCAAGGAGACATTATTATATGGATTTTTTTAAATTTTTATTAGAATATTATTTTATTATTTCAATATTCTAATCTACTTTTATAGATCATTTTACTATATTATAATATTATTAATAATTAAATATACATATACTATACATAAAATTATTTTTTCAACGCGTCAATCCAAACACAAAAATAACGGCAGAAGCGGGATGCGAACCGCGGACCTTGGAAACCAACTATGCCCAGTCGGCTGAGCGGTATGAATACCTGGGCATAGTTGGTTTCAAGGTCCGCGCTTCGCATCCCGCTTCTGCCGTTATTTTTGTGCTTGGATTGACGCGTTGAAAAAAGAATTTTATGTATAGTATATGTATATTTAAGTAATAATAATATTGTAATATAGTCAATGATCTATAAAAGTAGATTAGAATATTGAAATAATAAAATAATATTCTAATAAAAATAAAAAAATTCATTTATTTATTTACCTTGTTTTCACATGGATCACGTAACAAAAGTTCTCTATTAGGAGACTGCAGTTTCGACCAACTCGTAGCCTTTCTCAATCCTTCTCTTGCTAAGAGATAACTGAGCTGCGAATGAATGGTTATTTTCTATTAGGTGGTTTGCAAATTCAGAAAAATTAATGTTTTTCAGGCACCCTAAATGTTCCTTAATTCTAATATTAAAATTTCTGGCCGTTCTTCCACTTATAAAGTACAACGCAGCTCAGTTGTCTCTTAGCAAGAGAAAGATTGAGAAAGGCTACGAGTTAGTCGAAACTGCAGTCTCCTAATAGAGAACTTTTGTTACGTGATTCATGTGAAAACAAGGTAAATAAATAAATATTTATAATATGTAATTGAACTCAAATCATCTCTTGCATATTTTTGTCATTAAACAACTTCTTGCTTTGGGTCTTCAAATCGTCTTTTTTATACATCGACATCGATCTTATACTTGTGTTATTATAAGACGAACTGCAAAAGCCAGAACTAACGTAGGACGAAGCGAAGACCATAGAAACTGACTACAAAAGTAAAGGGGAAATGCCAACCAAATGGTGCTCGTATAACCAAAGGCGTATGTGGATGAAGAACACTCTTTAAGTGACGATTCTTGATTCTTCTTCTTCTTCGTGTCAGCGACGTCAAATTATTTTTGCCCAGTATCTGGCAACATCGATAGCCCGTGTGTTGCCTAGCATTAGGTCTTGAGGTGTGCAGTTTGTTGGGCACATGGAGCAGGATCTTAGGTGTGAGGCGGTCTGCAGGTCTCCACAGTCGCACAATTGTGGCTCTCCCTGCCGAAGAATTCCCCACCGCTCGAGGTTGTCCTTTGTTCTACCAACTTAATCTGTTCAGGGATTTCCAGGTCGGCCAGTCAAGGTTCTTACCAGTTGGGAAGCCTTCCTTTAAAGTAATGAAATCCTCTGGTGCGACATGTCGCCAGAGCTGGAGTCTCTCATTTTCAGGGCCGGATGTGAGAGGTTGTGTGGATCTCAGAAAGCTGCTTCGCGACCCTTCTTTCAAAACGCTCCGCGACAATTCTTGATAAAACTAAATAATTATATTTTCTTTGTATAATTTAATCAAATAATTTATATGTCGTCATTATTATTGACGATCATGTGCTTCAGCAAGGAAGTGCAAGAAAAGGTAACAGAAAGTTTCGTCCTTATTTAAAATACTACTGAATTATTTATCCTAAAATTTTACAAATTATCTGGAGTCGGTATATAAAATACAACTCGAATCATTCCTTCCTGTACAACGTGTGACGCTCCTAATTGTGCGCCCAGTTGTGCAAGGACCTTGTTAAAAAAAATTGTACAGGTTAACAAAATTCGCGTGAATGATCTTGAGAGATAAATATGGCTCTGCTGCAGCGGGTCTCTCGTTGTTTTTCGTCTTTGCTTGTGTCACTTTTTCGACACCCGAAAGACAAACGACTCCAAAAGTTTCGCGGAGTTTCGCTTTGGACATTTTTTTTTGTATGGTTTCGGTGTCTTTTTGTGCACTTTTAGAGTCGATTAGCGGCCCCCGCGATGGTATATTCAGGGCTGCGTTTTGTATATTAACCAGAGTTCCGTTTCTGTGCATTTCATGCAAGTGTGCCTTGAGTCCCTATTGGCCACTCTGCGCGGCATACTTAAAAAAGACGCAGAGGTTATGAGTATATCTTATCAAATCAAATTCAAATACCAAAAAAAAAAGTTTTTGTTGTTGTGTAAAATCCCTTATTAATGCTTTAAAAATATATTATTAATAATGGTAAAATTATTTTAAAAAATGTATGAGTATTTTTTATAAACAATTGAATTTACAATAAAAATTAAATTTCCTTACACTTAATAAATCATTAAGATGAATAATCGCAATATACTGTTGACATACACACGATATACACAACATATACTAGCATTTTGGATGATTATTATTATTTCGTGTTAATAATAAGTTAACTACGGTATAATTACCAAAAGCCAATGCAGCCGTATAGGTTTTAAAAATAGATCCTTACTTAGAATAGGGGTACTATGGAATTGAATGAAATGAAGCTTTCTACGAGTAAACTACAGTTGGTTCTGAGACGAAAATGGACCTGGCTGGGAGATGTACTTTAAATGCCACAGAAGAGTATAAAATTCAGCTGTTATTTCTTCAGGCCATCGAATATCGCGGCTCGGAAGGCCATCGGTAACTATGAGAAAATGTATTCGAGAGAGCTTCGGGTGGAAGACGTGACATATATGGACGGATGAAGCAAGTGACTTGGCGGCTGACAGAACTTTATGACCGTAATTCGTGACGAACATATGTTCCAGTTAGGGGACCATGGTGTGTGTATTTACAACTTCGGGTTATTGATCGTATTACGTCATTAGCCTACATTCACGCATCATCCACAGAACAAAGATTTTTCTATGCGTCCTACTATGCATTAACATCCTCCTCTCTCTCAAAAGGTTGTTATTCTGTCGCGTGATGGCATGATGAGGAGCAGGTCAGCAAAGACTTTTTCAGAAGCACATTGACATATATTTATGATAAACTTTACAAGCTTCCGGCCTAGGCGGAATGACATGCCGGCCGGCCGTAGTCCGACCTTCTCGGCCGTCAGCACCCCACTGACCCGTGCGGCCCGTGGTCGATCACCAGCGCCGTAAGCGGCGGTCTATATAACTAGTCCCAATATGGCGGACACATAAATGTATGGCAAGCGAATATAAATAAGAGACGAAAGATTATATATCGAGGTTTTCGGTACCAGTCAGCAAGGGCTACATCATGCTGATGTCAGTATTGTTGTTTCCATTAATCAGCCATCTAGTGAGGACCGTCGTCTTCAGAATGTTTTCGTCACAAATTTAATTTTAAGAAGCTACACCATACGCTACACATCTTCAGCGGATACGGTAGTAAAAAAGAGAAATTTATAACACAATTGAACATTTTTGTTTAAGTTGTAAGATTGCCCATTTGCCAGCTATCACTCATTTAACGTATGGAATAAATATTTGCGTGCTCGCAGCCGGTCGTCTTAATCGAATTGCCGAAGCGCCGAAATGAATTTCATACAATGTGCTCTGCGATCTTCACGCAAATACGATGACAGAGTAATCGTGCAGATGACGGCAAACACATTCACGTACACGTAAAATACTACTTTTTTTTACGTAAACACATACAGGAGAATACCGACAGATGGTAAGAGTAGTTTTGATGTCTCATCTGCGGAATTCTATGACGCTTACCATTGTGCATATGACTAAGCGCTACATGCGGAGTGTTGATCCGTCAACGTCATAGACTACAGCCCGACTTTCAAGCATCATCTTTATTATTACAGGAATTTACTTTGAGACAATATCAAGAAGGTAAAAATTATCCATCAGTAACACAGGTAAATGATTGGTTACAAAGTCCGAGTCGGAACTATAAGTAGTCGTTTCACATCCATTCAGTCTATAGTTTGGTTCGAGACCCGAGTGGTACTTACTAAAATAAATAGACTGCCGGAAAGTAATAATATTAAGCTTGTGAATAAATGAATACTGATAGAATAATAATAAAAATATACATACTTTGAATATATACTATGGCGACATCTGTCGTACGATAATAACAATGATATAAATACTAGTTTCATCGCAAGTTAGTCTGGGCATAGCAATGGCGCGATTCGCCGAGCGGTATGAATACCTGGGCATATTGGTTTCCAAGGTCCGCGGTTCGCATCCCGCTTCTGCCGTTATTTTTGTGCTTGGATTGACGCGTTGAAAAAAGAATTTTATGTTTAGTATATGTATATTTAAGTAATAATAATATTGTAAAATAGTCAATGATCTATAAAAGTAGATTAGAATATTGAAATAATAAAATAATATTCTAATAAAAATTAAAAAATTAATTCATATTTTAGAGCTCAGAAATCGATTAAATTTTATTTTAATTTTAATCTCCGTCGAGGATCGAACCCACGACCTTTGGCTTGCAAAGTAAACGCTTTGATCAATGAGCTATACCCGCCGGCAAAATTATTTTTCTCAATAATATAATAGTTCAAACAAAAGCAAACGTAAACGCATCCGTGAATTCGACTTAACTTTAACAATAAATCCACATCGTATTTATTTTTTTTAATTTGTTATATTTCCCAGATTATTTTTATGTTGTGAAATTATAGTTCTTGACGAAACCGTAATATTGTAAATTGAATTGAAGTTTTCCTTCGATGACTATTTTTTCAATCATTGATACACATACTCTTACATCATTATTACTTCATGTCTACTTCCCTTACATATGGACGTCACAAACTGCCCGTCACAAACCTATAGTATATCAGGCGTTATGACCCTTGCCTCTTCCCATGTCGTCTGCCTCCCGCAGCTCCAACGAGTGCATTTTATGTATAGTTCCCAAGGCCCACGATTGTCCAGAGGGGACTCCAACTGGACTTATCAGTTGCTAACATCATAATCTATTATAAATGAGCTTAATTTATATAATTAAAATAAAAATTTAAATTATATTTGTATTTCAATTATTTATTTTTAAATAATAGTTAATTTACATTTATTTAATGATTGTATGCATTTAGATTAACACTACCAATAAATTTCTTGAATCTAAAAAAATTTTCTCCTATTAGTGGTATTATTAGGTATTATTTTTAAGTTTGTTTGGATTTTAAAGTTTTATTTTAATCATTCACATTGAGATCCATTTCAAATAATACACGTAAATAGATAAATACTCATATTCACGTGGAGAATTGGCGATGTTTCATTGGAGGCGAAACCATGGTATTCCAGCAACTGAATAAACAGTGCCAAACGTTATCCATGTTAAAATAAGTATTCTTTTCAATAATTATTTTTCATAATAATTATATTCATTAGTAAAATTACATTCAAGACAGTTTCGTTTCAGGTAAAATATTGTGTAACCGTGAATTAATACAATATTTCGTAATTGCTTATATTCTTCTAAAAAAAAATTTTCACTTATATTGTTGTGTATAATTATTATATATAAGGAGTCGCCAGTCTCGTTCGGGCATTCAAACGCTGTACAAATCAATCGTAAATAAATAACATGTAAGCAGAGAATGGTCGTGTGGACTGCGCGGTGTATAGAATAGAGCAAATGCTGCAAGGCTCGTGGTTCGAATCCCGCGTCTGCCGATATTTTTTCGGAATGAATTTTGATGCGTGTAAAATTTGATGTATAATTGTATGTGTGTATTGAATTACTAATAATATTGAAATATAGCCAATGATCTATACCAGTGCTCCGCAACCGGTGTGCCGCGGCACACTGGTGTGCCGTAAGCCGATACAGGTGTGCCGCGATCAAATAAGGCAATATTATAAATAAATAATTTTACAACGGTCCTCAAGCTCCCAGTGCCTATCGCCTATTTATGTAGACATACAACGAGGTACTTGCTTTATTAAGTTCTAAATGAAATTTAAAAAAAGTGAAATTGTTCAAATTAATATCTATTTTTGGCTTTTGGTGTGCCGCGGTATTCAAGGTGAGAACTTTGGTGTGTCGTAGAATCCAAAGAAGTACTTTGGTGTGCCGTAGATGAGAAAAGGTTGCGGAGCTCTGATCTATACAACAAGATTAGAGTATTGAAAAATATTATAATAAAAATTAAAAGTCTAAGTAAATAAGTAAATGTCCACGTGAAGGATGCATCTATATCCGGCGGGCAGATATTCGCCGGCCGCGATGTAAGAAATGTTAATTTTAATTTTGCGTTTTTTACTTGTACTCCACACAGGCCGCCACACGCTGGATACATTTTACTTTTCCATTTTTATCTTTTCTGCAGTCTGCTGCTCCATTGTCGGATTTCCTCTTGTTGCTGCTTAACACCTCAAATGCCGCGCTCGTTATTATTGACGATCAATCCTACCTATCAATTAAAACAATTAACTGACGGCTCTTTCCTACGGACGTCCAGTTTTGCAGTGTGTTTTACTGGATACCGCAAAAATCTTACCTCTGTTCACACACAGAAGCTTGTAACCTGTTTGTTACGGGATAGCATTGGCAGTCTGAAAAGAAAATTCAGACGCAATGGACGTGAATACTCTTCTGATATTATACTGGTACTTTCGCCGCAAAAAAGCAATGCAAAAAAAGAAGTTTTTGGGTTCACCCGATCCTAAAACTACGAAAGAGATTAGGCACATTTCGTAATCTCATAGGTGATTTGAGAAAGCATGAATCCAAATTTTTTAACCACTTCAGAATGTCCATGGCCACGTTTGACAAGCTTTAAGAAAAAGTGAAGAATAATCTAAATAAACATGATACAAATATGAGAAAATGCATAATGCCTTAAGAAAAGTTAGCAATATGTTTGAGCTAAGAATAAAGTAATAAACCGTATGCAGGATGCTAGTAGGAATACTTCCATTAAACTATGTACGTAACTAAACTGGATACCGTTTTTTATTGGATCCAGTCGTCTGGTTTATAGTGACAAAACCATACAGCACATTTCGAACGGATCGAATTTTAGCGGTATCCTGCAAACCGAATGCTCATGTGAATGTTACCACAGTAACATGTACACTACTAAACGTGATCCTGCAAAAAACTGAACCCGCTAAAAACGGGACGTTGTCGTGGGCCCTGAAGAGTCATCGCTTGAGACTAAACATTATATAACTACAACCACGTACAAGTCTACACGTTTTCTTCTTCCAAAGCAGTGGCTTTAATTAATTAACGTTTTTAGCATCAAAACATATTCTGCTTCGCGTGCAGAGAATTCCTATATTGTGTATGACTGAGGTATTTTTTAGGTTATCAACAGTTTTACTGAGGGTTGCTTTCTGGACAAGAATTTTCAGCGACGTGGGACGAGTAGTTTTTTTTTATTATTTCGTGGTTTTATCTAATCGCTTGACCGTGTGTGACCCTCATTCTGTACATTTTTTGAGTGTGTGGTGTGGTGCATGAGATGAATGGTGAGTCTACAAAGCGGACAGTTCTGCCTTCTGCATCTACTATCACAAGACCACTGTATCGCTATATCACATTTACTGAATGACTAACAATATTCCTGTTCTTTCCGGACATATAAGAATGATTGCATTGCTGAATGTATGAACACAGGATAAGTAAAACAAATACATGCAAAGTAGTTCGAATATATTTGTTCCAATCTAATCCATCTAATAGTTGCAATCGATTTGCAGTATTGCCAGTATTAAAAAAAAAATATTAATCAGGATCTAGGGGAAAAAATCATACTGGAATTGAATCTGTTGACAGAATGCAACATTTTATTGTTTGTTCATTGAAATGTTATTACGCGAATTATCAACTTGAATTCACTCTTAAATATGTATCGTACGATATTTTTTATGTTTTAGCTCTGCAAAACCGTCGTGAACCTAGGTTATTAGTTTTGTACCTAAAGACGGTGAAATCTATCGAATATGAAATGTGGCAAATGGGTGAGGCCTTAAAATCCGACTGGATGTTGGAAAGGGTAACGATGCAAGTAAAGTAAAAGCTTATCAAATAAACGACAGACCTACTAAGTACCACGAATCTCAGATGTAGTAGTACTTGTAAGATCCTGAAAAAATATATATATTAGATAATCAAATGCTGTCGCTACTTCAGGGTCAAAATCTCTCTCGTCTTCGAAGTCTGCTGAAGATTCTGCAACACCTTGCGTGTCCCGCCCTGCCTCTCCCGCCCTCTTCCTTGTCTAGCCGCCCATCGTCCGCGGGTTCATCGCCCGCCGCACGAGATCATATTTTGGGAGTCGCTGGCGCAAAAAACCGACGAGAACCGACGGAAAAATACTCGGTGCTTTTTGCGAGCGAGTGGACGCCCTTAACACCTTCAGTGCCAAGTCACCAACATCTGCAACTATTATATTATTATTATCATCGTCGTAGAGGTATGGCATAGTGGTTATGCGCACGACTGACATGCGTGCAGTTCGATTCCCATTAAACTGTAAATTAAATTATATTCTTCCACTTTTTGTTCATCATAAGTTGTACCTATTAAGTTTTTTCGAGTGTCTTGGTCTTCGCCTTGTCCCATGTCAGATCTGCTTCTCAGAGCTAATCCGCGCACTCTCCTCCTTACGTAATACGTTTCCGCAGATGTGTCTCAGTAACGCAGATACGCCAGGATATCTAGAATTCTCCACCATCTCAATAGTCACTAGTAGGTAGTGCCTGATCTTTATCTAGACTTACTAAATATCTTCTCTGCTCTGATTTTTGTAGTCGTGAAACCTAATTATTAATTGCGAGTATAGTATATTCGAGTAGGCAAGGTGTTAAGCGTCAGCATTTTTAATAATTAGCCGAGCGTCGCTCGCGGATTCGCAAACATGGCCGCGTTGAAATTGACTAATCGGACCCTCTTGTGACGCGGAAGCTGTGACGCCGCGTAATTAAAGCTCCGGGTCTCTCGTCAGCGTCACGCGGGCAGACGTCCGTGAAGGGCGATTAATATCCCAACCGGTAGACGTCTGTCGCGGGCATTCCTGCGATCCACGTGCGCAAAGGACGACGACACGTGCAGCAATCTAAACACTCTTAACAACGAAACACGTGAAAAACGTGATACATATATCAGCTTGAAATAGCTCCTTTAGGCTGATGCCGTAAAGCCTCGAAAAACGATCTTTTGTCTTTTATTTTTGTCCGCTCGCCTGACATGCACATCTAATGTTACACGGTGTTTGCATACGCCAATTTATTTGTTATGACAGTTGGCCCATTTCCTGTTGTTACCACTGTCATCTTGAATTCGCTTTTTCTGCAGCGATGGTTGGCAGCGCCGAGATGTCACAGCGCGCCGTCAGTTGACAGTTGGAGCTAGCTCGCGACTGTTAGGGCGCGCGCCTAATAGCGTGCGCCGCAAAGGTCTTTTTGTTGCAAGTGTTTGACAAATAAACCGTGATAATATGTGAAACGAAAACAATTTCTTTGTATTGTGAACCTGATCTTGCATCCTGTCATCCAGTAAATCGATATGAAAATAAGAGAGGAGGATATCAATACTTTTGAGACTGCATTCTATGTCATTCCCATTACACAATATCTATAGATGGTCTGTGGAATAGGAATGATATAACCTAATACAGGCTTCTAAGTCCACATTTGTCTTACTGCTATTACACAACACCTATCGATGTACCTTAAACAACTATTGTTTTTGTGAAATTCCTTTTACAACGGAAGACGCTTAAAACCTGCTACATGCTTTTGAAACTGCATTATACCTGTATCTTATTGCTATTATAGAACACCTATCGATGGTCATGAAACAGGCCACTGTTTTTGTCTAACTCCCTTTACAACGAAACACACTCAAAATCTGCTAGATGCTTTTGAGAGTGCATTACATCTTATTGCTATTACGCAACACATATTGGTGGTAATAACATAGACTATTGTTTTTGTCACGTCTCGCGCTTTCTTACTCTGTGGCGTATCTCTAATTAACAGCATACCTCTTTGGTATGTATGCAATGAAAAAGAACAATTGCCTGCACTATTGAAGCGTATAGCAGATTCCTGTAAGAGCTTCCGAAATGCAAACTCTCCACACTGCATTAGAAACACTGAAATCCGGATCACGTGTAATATTTAAGACATTGTGAAATGGTGAAGACAAATTCTACGTCACTGGAAAGAACACGTTTCAGGCTTCCTCGTATACCGCTATAAGGATATCCTGAAGGAATGAGACTCTCAGACACTTGATACTTTCAATGGATGGAGATGGAATGCGACTTTTTAAAGATGAAGAAACACTTGGAAGGCGATGTCCTCAAAATAAACGGTGGCATAACTGATCCAAGAATGAAAAGCTTCCCAGTCTAAGCTTGCACCAATCCAATATCTTCTTCTGCAGTTATTCAGGATAAGGAAAACTTGAAGAAAAAGCGACCACAGTTTGAGCTCTACGGTTTGAAACAAAAATATTATTACAGTTGATGTGATAGAGATGTGATGTGATGACTTTACATACAATCCATTGCTATATCTATCACTCCATCATTTTACCAACCATTGTGTTGAACCACGATTGTTCAGCCTAACCATATAATCAGAATCCCATATTTGTCCACTACTGTATGTAGGTTTTTATCTCCATGAGTCTACGTCTTCCATTACTGATATTTTACTTATTTTTTAATTATTTAGGTTTGCCAATATATAGAATACAATAAAATTTAAATCCTTACAATGGGTACTAATCATGATATCAGCTTGATATGGCTCTTTTAGGCTGATGCCGTAAAGCCTCGAAAAACGATATTTTGTCTCTTATTTTTGTTCGCTCGCCTGATATGCACATCTAATAATAATAGTTTTAATTATATAATATTACGCAGGCGTTTGCATACGCCATTTTATTTGTTATGAAAGTTGCCCCTTTTCATGTTGGTGCAACTGTCTTTATCTTTAATTTACTGTTTTGCCGCGATCATTCGCGGCGTCACATGTCACAGTGTTCGGAGTTGTCAATTGACCCGGCCGGCGAAACGCCATACCGGTCGGGACTAGAAATCGAGTCTTTAATCAAATAAAGTTCATTCAGGACCTAATGCTGGGCAACACACGAGCTATCGATGTTGCCAGATATTGGGAAAAAATAATTTGACGTCGCTGACACGAAGAAGAAGAAGAAGAAGAAGAAGAATCAAATAAACGCGGATTGTGCTTCGAAAATAAGTTATTTGTATTGTTAATCTGCTTCTGCATCCTGTCACCCAGTAATTCGATACTCAACTTAGAGAGGAGGATATCAATGAGTACGAGTATATATCCAAGTACATACCGAAAAACACTACAGGTATCGCAAAAAATTGTTATTTGCTTTACTTATCGCATCCAGACACCTTAGCGATCCGTATACAGTTTCTAATCAACAAAGTTTTCCTGTCCCATCGAACGTCGTCTCTTCGGTGCCAATTTTTTCGGCAGGCTATTTTTCAAATGCGGGACGTTTTCAGATATAACAAAATAATATTTCTGTATCGCCCGAAAAGATCGCGCAAAAATAACGAAAAGTGCAGACGACGCGTCTCTCGGTATTGTGCGCGGGGCATGCGCCGCCGGGAGATTTATTAAATGTTACCTGATGCTTATCAAGGGATTGGTTTCACTTTCTCACGGCCGGAAATCCGATGCCGCATCGGCGATTCCTCTGAAGCATAGTCGACTTCTGGCGGCACGCGGAGTAGAGTAAAGCACTGTGCGGATCGTGCAACTCCAACACGTGGCCCGCGGTCATATCGGATATAATAGCATTATAACTCGCTCAAATCTGTTTCATATTCACCTTACCTTTAACATCCATGATATTGTTTTCTTTACTTCATTTCAGTAGAACATTTGCCAGACGCCTTTTCTCCAGTTCTAGAGCTCTATTTCAAAATATGGTATATATTTTCCTTATCGAGTCGTTTCATGCAGTTGTATCCTTTCCTCTGCAATTTGAGCATGTCTATTCTTTTAGTATCATCTACTACTCTAGTTTTGTTTCATGTCATATAAACTTTTGTGACAATCAAATATGCAAACCTAAGATCTTACCGGCGGGTATAGCTCAATGGTCAAAGCGTTTGCTTTGCAAGTCAAAGGTCGTGGGTTCGTTCTGCGATGGAGATTAAAAAAAAGGATTTTTAATCGATTTCTTAGCTTTAAAGTACCTACCCCGGTTGGTGTGAATTTGATTTCACCTGTAAAATGCCAGTCATAGCCTATTAATTCAAATTGGTGGTAGGCGAAAGTCGTCCCGTGAAGACCACCCATTCATAGTAAAGTCCCGTAATAATAAGGATGATGCGTGAATCTCGGGCTGTAGTCTATGACGTTGGCGGATCAACACTCCACATGCAGCGCTTAGCCATATGCACTATATGGTCAGCGTCATAAAATTCCACAGATGAGACTTCAGAACTACTATCACCATATGTCGGTATTCTACTATATGTGTTTACATAAAAAAAACAAAAGCCAATACAACCGTATAATTGCTTTTAAAGTACAGCATGTGTCTGCGTAGTAATTTAGAATGTGCGATGCTTTGACTTTATGATGACGAGGTACAAGAGCGGACACGGCAGATTTCTTTAAAGTCGATCGAGAGAAGAAGATGTACCACGCTGCGTCATATTATCAAGATGCTGCAAGAGAGCATGAACCGTATCACTTTCTCTGAAATCCATCGGGAACAGCATAGAATATTCTCGGTGGAGCTTTGTGGTGCAGATCTTAAATGGGACGAAACAAGGATCGTTTTTTCAGCCTCATGTGGCATAACTTTACACCAGATTTTTTGTCGATAATATGCTCTAATGGCCCTTTCCCAAGGACGTCCAGTTTTGCAGGATCACGTTTAGTAGTATACGTGCTACTGTGGAAACATTCACATGAGCGTTCGGTTTGCAGGATACCGCAAAAATTCGATCCGTTTGAAATGTGCTGTACGGTTTTGCCACTCCAAACTGGACGAATGGATCCAATAAAAAACGGTATCCTGTTTAGTTACGTACATAGTTTAATGGAAGTGTCCCACTAACATCCTATTTATCATCCATACCATCCATGAGATTACGAAATGTTCCTAATCTCGATCGTAGTTTTAGGATCGGTTGAACCCAAAATCTTTTTTGCATTGCTTTCGGAGTATTTACGTCCATTGCGTCTGAATTTTCTTCTCCGACTGCCAATGCTATCCCGTACAAAAACAGGATGCAAACTTTTCTGTGTGTGAACACAGGTATGATTTTCGCGGTATCCAATAAAAAACTGATCTTGCAAAACTGGGCTCCGTGGGAAAGTCGACAACGAATTTGATGCTTATATGAGGATCGCCGGTGCTTATGCTTCGGTAATTTATTGTATACCTTTCAGTTTCTGGTTGATGCGGCTAAGCTTTGTGCTTACCTGTAAAGGAGTATATCTCTGCACATCTGAGGCACGCCCGAGCACCACTAACGAGCGAGTGTTGCTTACATTACCAAGTACCGCAGAAAAACATTACTCGACAATAGGTGTTGTGAAACAATTTTCATCGTTTTTTATTCTTATTTGCCATAAAACGCTGACCTTTGTCGAGCAAAAAATAATTGAACTTTTATGTTTTTTTTTATGTAAACACATACAGGAGGATACTGACAGATAATGATAGTAATTCTGAATTCTCATCTGTGGAATTCTATGACGCTTATCATGATGCATATGGCTAAGCGCTGCATGTGGAGTGTTGATCCGCCAACATCATAGACTACAGCCCGAGATTCACGCATCATCCTTATTATTACAGGAATTTACTATGAATGGGTGGTCTTCACGGGATGACTTTCGTCTACCACCAATTTTGATTAATAGGCTATGACTGTGCATTTTACGGGTGAGGGATCAAATTCACATCAACCGTGGATATTTTAGATCTCAGAAATCGATTAAATATCCTTTTTTATTTTTAATCTCCGTCGCGGATCGAACCCACGACCTTTGGCTTGCAAAGCAAACGCTTTGACCATTGAGCTATATCCGCCGGCATGTGAAATCTGTTTGAAAAGTAAACGCACATTTCGTTTGCATACCTGTATATGTTTTATTTAACAATTAGGTCGCAAAATTGTTACACGATACCTTTAATAATAAGCAAAAATTGAGCTTGAATTATAAACCTTCTTTAGTATCCGCTTTCGTGATGGGACATATGGTCGTCACAAATTGTACCTGACGATATGGCGGCTGTTGTTTATACTTTCATGCGGCCATGTGACGTCACTTACACGAAGAAGAAGATGCGGCCATGTCCCAGCAAGGTCCATATTCGTCTCATAACAAACTGTAGGATAAAGGGTTATGTGTTCGCTCCCTTACCTCGTAATTACTTACAAAGCCATTTGTTTTTAAAACTTATACGATTGCATTGGTTTTTCGTGCAACGTCACAAATTGTAACCGTACAAAAGAATGAAAACAATACCGGCGGTGTATACATAGTGCATTTTTAACGCACATTCTCCCATTTGCAACGCTCTCTAGCTATTCAAGTTATCTCGGGGAATGCTGCAACGGGGAGAGTCACTGCTGTGCGGCTGCAGAGATCTCCAAATCGCATCATATCTAAGGTGTATCCCACGTGTATGACTAGCTGCTCCTCCCAGGACCTAGGGTTGGACAACAGACAGGCCATCGATGTTTTCTGATAATGGTATAAATCGATTTAACACGAAGAAGAGAAGGTAATTTGTAGCGTGTTTTTTATAACTACAATCCCCAATATGTTGAACAATTTTCTTGTTAAGGAATCTTTTTTGGAGTTCATTCAATTGCTTTAAGCATACATTAAATTGATTCATCTATTATATGGAATGTGTATACATTTCCATTGTATAGTCTTCCGTTCGACAGTTATTTATCTGCATTATTTCTCCCGAACTGTTTGGTGCACCGGCGTGTGTTTATGTCTATTTGATGTATTATTATCTCGGCCTTCCAGAAGCTCTTCCTTACCCCACGCTTGCAACTGTTACACGAAGACCACAAGGAACTCTCCATGTGTCCATCAGCGAGTCCATAGACTAAGAGTCGCCGAGGCCACACCATTTTCAAAAGCATCACACCAAAACTCTGCAACCATAATTCTTTCGTTATTTGTTATCGAGTATATAATCGTAATTTGCTTCGATCAACGATAGTACAATGTATGCGCGGCTCTTGATTGATTGCAGAAGTTAAGTATCATTAGACACGGACCGAAACTTGGATAAGTAATCTGTTAATTACCTTGTATCATTAGTTGATTTAATAATAATAATTTTATTTATTTAGCCACCAGAGCCATAAAAATCACAATTTCATACATATAAAAAGAAAATACAAGGTAATAAATAACATTTAACAATTTTAATAACTACTACTCGGTGAGTGGAGCACCGGATCCCCGCTGGATGGCCACGTGAAGGCGCATCCAGTGCCCCTCCAACCGGGAGTCCCACCTATCCGCCCTCATAGCGACCATTGCGTTGGGACTGCCGCGAACGCGCGTTCGCAGAGAAGCGCAACGCTTCCTTAATATGCCATGGAATCCATCCACTCGCGCCTCCGTCAACATGCCTGAGGACTGCTGTTACTCCGAAGACTTAACGGTCTAGGCATCGGGAGCGTCGAGTTTAGCGTCCGAACTTCTCAAAAAGTTACAATTAACAAACGCCTAAATATTCCTCGAATACTACAGTAGTCGTCTCACCAAGTCCCCAGGATCCTGTCACGAAGGAGACATGTCCGAGTATATGTTCCAAGGCGATGCCATTCGCCATTTCCAAGGCTGATGCGATTATACTCGTACTACTATCTATTAATTCGCAATTTTTTAACGTCTAATTATATTTATTATTTAAAATTATATTTATATTATTTTATCTGATTGTAAATAAAGTAATATAAGCAAAAAACTATTTTTTTCGTACTTGTCGTGTTAACCGGTAATTGGATAAATATTATTCTGTGATAACTCATTGTTAACTTGTAAATTATATTGTATTGTATCTCTTGGCAAACCTAAATAATTAATAAAATGTATTATATTTAATAATCATATATATTTGCCCTTTCTTGTGAACACGTTCTAATGTACTGAGTTTTAATTTTAATCCCGTTTTGCTACACGTACTTAAAATGACTGCAAGATGAAGCGTATTTGTTTTTTACAACCGGTGATACAAAATAGAGAATGTTTTAAACGCCTACTTCCAAGTTCCCGGAGCTCAGCTAGACTAAACAGCTGGGACGTCCGAAGTAAACAATTACCGAATAGATCGCCTGCATAACTCACTTTCCTGAAAGGTGTTTGGACAACCACCGATGAAAATTACGCGCTATTCTTCATCGCGGCCTTGAGATTGGCCAATGAACTTAACCTGAAAGCTGCTCACTCATTATCACCTATCCTCCTGTTCCTGACTTATTAAAATAATTATTCTGTACTCAGTTTCTTTCGATGAAACTTGGAAAATTACATATTCGATGAATACATACAAAATAACTAAAAAACAACTTCATTGAAGTTACCTTTAAACAAAGATAAAACACATTTTAATGATGAAATTATACAAAATAATATACCTAAAACACCAGCAAGAATATTAATTTAGTTAATACTATTTTGTTTATTTATTTCTGATGCCATAAAGCCTCGAAAAACGATCTTTTGTCTCTTATTAATGTTCGCTCGCCTGACATGCATATCTAATAATGTTAGTTTTAGTTATACAATAATACACGGTGTTTGCATACGCCATTTTATTTGTTATGACAGTTGGCCCATTTTATGTTGCTGCCACTGTCATCTTTAATTCGCTTTTTCTGCCGAGACTGTTGGCAGCACTAGATATTAGAGCGCGCCGTCAGTTGAGAGCTCGCTCGCGACCGTTGGACGAAAAAGCAAGTGCTTGAGAAATAAACGCAAATTGTAAAACGAAAACAAGTTCTCTGCATTGTGAAACTGATCCTGCATCCTGTCACCCAGTAATTCGATATCCAACGTAGAGAGGAGGATAACAAAACCTACTTTAAAGTGCGATGACATAAATTTGATTTTTCGAGAATAGATTTAATATTGTTAGATATAATTGTGATACAATATTTTAATACATAAAATTAATTCACCTACATCTAAAACCTAGCTTTAATTCCAAAATTACTTTATAGTTGTCGTTATCAGAATGTAAAAATTAAACAAGTCTATCTTTGCTATCAGCAGTTGTGGCACTTTTATGGTAGATGTATATTATCTCTTATGGCAACATAGGGGTTAAGAATGTTACAATAAACATTTTCCATGATCCCCCATTAGTCATCAACTTAAACAGTCTTGTTTTTTTACGTTAGTCATCTACGACCACGTAATACCGGACTATTAATTCACTGACCCAGTGTGTTTAAAAAACGGCCGTTGAAAACTCTTCTTTGCTTTATTGCGGCCTTGCGATTGACCAATGAACTTCAGAATGTACCAATAAACAGTCTCGGCTTATTAATATTATTCTCTTCCATATCTATTGTTCTTCATAGCATGAGCATATGGCCACTCACTTATCAACCGCTATTATTCTCGCCTAGTTCCAAATCATCTCTGCAACCAGCGCTCCTCCAGGTACATATCACCTTCTTCTACGTGTCAGCAACGTCAAATTATTTCTGCCCTGTGTGTTGCCTAGCATTAGGTCTTGAGGTGTGCAGCTTGTTGGGCACATGGAGCAGGATCTTAGGTGTGAGGCGGTCTGCAGGTCTCCGCAGTCGCACAATAGTGACTCTCTCTGCCGAAGCATTTAGTCTTGTATGTGATGTACATTATTCTCATTGGAGTATCCCTGTTGCAGCACGACGAGACCCTGGCCCGCGCGGTGAAGCTGACCTCGCGGGAGCGGCGCTTCATCAAGTTCGCCTCTGTGCAGTACGATGGCCAGCTCTACATGACTCCGCAGGACTTCCTGGAGTCTGTGGTCGAGCAGGAACCGAGACGTAAGTCATCACTTTTTTAAATGCGAGCGCGCTTACGAGAGCGCAACCAGTGGAATTATGACACTCAACCAAGGTGGCTGTACGATGCAGGCGGAAAATTTGCGTTTTTATAAAGATCGAGAAAATTGCAAAAAAATGTATGTTTTAATTTTTCTTGAAAGATAATTTTATTAATTAAAGGGGAAACGCAGATTCTGGAGGATTTTAGAGCTTACCGGTGTATTAGACAAACAACCACGGTCGCTGCTCTTCGGAACTTAAAGAACTAATTCCTCCTGCACCCACTCACAGCCGACAAACTCGTCTTACACTTGCCGAACATCCATACACGGTTAATATATGTCGACCAAGAACTGGCAGCCTCCAAAGTTCCTTCCTTAATGCCACCGGTAAACTATGGAATGCTCTTCCAGCGTCTGTTTCCTCCTTCCTACAATCTGGATCTCTTCAAGAAACAGATAAATATACACTTGCAATCTCCCCAACCCACACACAAATACGAACACAACACACGTTTCCCGCATACAGCGTCCAGCCTCCCTGGCTGAGCGTCATAGAGTGCACTGGTCTTGACCGGATGTGCTCTCCTGCATGCGTTTACATAAAAAAAAACTGCTATTTTTTCTTTCTTAATTATCGTCGATCCTAATCAATTCTAAATATTTTATTTAACTAATACACATAATCACTGTTGGGGTTAGTTATTAAGCTTTTTGGGACCCTTACTCGGTGATTTCCTCATTACGACGATTTAAAAAGGCATTTCATTGTTTTTGATCCCAGTTGATACTTGTGGATCTTCTAGAACTTAATTTAGTACAACGGCAATAGCGCTCCTAAATGGCCTACAAGCACACCTGGATCCTTTTATTACATTATTTTCCTCTTTTGTCGATGGTATTGTTGTCCTAGATCTCTGTGATCTTTGACATGTGTCATCGTCTTCTTCTTTTATGTTATTTTTATTTTTTATTATCTTTTCTATGTATTGTATATTTATGTATACTCTATGTTTCTTAATATTTGTACATTGGAACTTCGGTTCTGTGAAATAAATAAGTAAATAATTTTTCTACAGAGGGCTCTCTCTTCATTTGAGTTACAGGTTTTAATAAGCATCACAAATAGTTTTTAAGGTCGCCGTAAATATTGAAAAGGTATTGTATTTGACCTCTAGAGATGAGTCTTACGCATCCAACCTCTCTAGACTTCTCTTAAATTACGCTGAAGAGCCTTATCTAGTTGAATTCAATACTAAAAAATGCCATGTTTTTTGTGAATTTGAAAAAATATACAGTCGATTCCGCTTAATTGGGACACATCGGGACTTGGGCATTTTGTCCCAATTAAGCGGCTGTCCCAATTAAGCTAATTTCATTTTTTTTTAATTCATTTATTTGGTTTTGGCAACTAAGGCCATTAACCACTAATACACACATAAAATTAAACAATGCATATTTTCTTTCAATAATTTAATTTTATAAACTCTTAGAAACTGTAAATTACATATAGGTTATATAAATTATCATATAAATTACTAATATGTAATATAAACTTTTAGAAAAAAAAAAACTATTAAAAATAATAAATGGGTAGGTAAATACATTTGAATTCATTGCAAAAATGAGTCAAGTGTAGTCTGTCTTTCATTTTTGTAACATTTCACTTCTACAAAATCAGCACAGATATTCAGTGCGGATGTAGGTTCCCTTCATTTCCTTTCTGCATAAAATAACACTACAATTGAATCCTCATAGTCTTCATTATCATCTTAACATGGTAAATTGTTATCTATTCTTGAAAATTTTTCATAGTTAATTATAGGAACTTGCAACATATCCTGATTTTCTTCATTGCTTAAAATTTCCTGTCCCAATTAAGCGGAATCTTGTCCCAATTAAACATATAAATTTACTATCGGCATCTTGGTTTGGTTTCTGTTCTTTGACATTTGTCCCAAATAAGCGGCTGTCCCAATTAAGCGGTGTCCCAATTAAGCGGAATCGACTGTATATAATAAAATTGTATCTATTCAAAAAACTAATAACATAACGCAATTGCACAAAATCAATGTTATTATTGAAATTGCATAAAAGGTTAACTATAAGCGTGTCTTTTCGCATTCCATTTTCTTTCCGGTCCTCCAGAAACATGTACGATATATCTTCCACGGTCGTCGCTCACTTCCTAGTCGCTAATTATTGTCCATTCACCAATTAAACACTAACCCACACTGGGCGCCTCTGTCTGAAGCCAGTTTTTTTTGTTGTTGTATTCTCTGCCCCACCTTTCTCTGTCTCGTCTGAAAGTCCGTCCGCCGAGGAAAGTTACATTTTTAGCGCTTTTCTTCCCTTTTCTCTCCTCGCGCACAAACCGAAATACAATTCAAAGATGACACATGTACCAAGACTGGACTGCTGGTGTTTAGCGTATTTTTTTTCTTTATTTGTTTTTTAAATTCTTCTGTTTGAATATCTTCAACAGTTTCAAACGGAGCTTCTCAAAACCCACGACACACTATTGTACAATATCCATTTTTCGCATCCACGAGATGCATTTAAATTACTGAACTTTACCCGGCTCACACCCGCATCACACCGGAGGACAGTTAAATCTCCTTGATGACGCGCTCATTCAGATTATGATCAGTGAGCAACTGATAAGTCCAGTGGGAGTCCCCTCTGAACAATTGTGGCCACTGCACAGAAGTGCTGAAAGAAAGAACCCGTGAAATAGATGAGAATCGCATTCATGGGTTGTAAAGAGATGGAGATGGAAGATAGATTCTCTCACTGAAAATACAAGCAAAGATTGTAAATGCGTAGAAAAAATTTTTAGTGGCAACAAAGCATTTAAATTACTATGCGTATATTATATTTTTAACCTCTTTTTTGACACGAATCACGTTAAACAACTGACCAATCGCAAAAACGAAGATCGCGGATTCGCACTTTCGGAAATAAAAGAAAATGCACAATAAACCGTGATCATATTAATTTATTTTTACTTACGCTTAAATACTTATGTTTTTCTTTTTAGGCTTTTTCCTTTAACATGCTTGGATTATCAATATCGAATAATGTCAAATATTACGAGTCAATTAAGTGTAAAGCCGGTCTCGCTTCCAAAAAACTAGGTGTATTATATAGATCATGTCGGTATTTTAACGATAAACAACTTCTTCTATATAAAGGACAAATCCGACCTATCCTTGAATACGGCAGTCACCTTTGGATTGGAGCCCCAAAATACCTTCTAAACTTAATTGGATCAGTTCAAAGAAGAGCAATTCGTTTGATAAACAATGACACCCTTACGTCTAATCTACAATCAATGGAACCCAGACGTAAGATTGGTTCTCTTAGTCTTTTCTACCGTTATTACCACGGTCGCTGCTCTTCGGAACTTAAAGAACTAATTCCTCCTGCACCCACTCACAGCCGACAAACTCGTCTTACACTTGCCGAACATCCATACACGGTTAATATATGTCGACCAAGAACTGGCAGCTTCCAAAGTTCCTTCCTTAATGCCACCGGTAAGCTATGGAATGCTCTTCCAGCGTCTGTGTTTCCTCCTTCCTACAATCTGGATCTCTTCAAGAAACAGATAAATATACACTTGCAATCTCCCCAACCCACACACAAATACGAACACAACACACGTTTCCCGCATGCAGCGTCCAGCCTCCCTGGCTGAGCGTCATAGAGTTCACTGGTCTTGACCGGGTGTGCTCTCCTGCATGCGTTTACATAAAAAAAAAACTGCTATTTTTTCTTTCTTAATTAAAAGGAAAGCACTATGTGCTTAAAATTAAACGTAATATCCGGGACTTTTCAGTGAAAAGATAACGTCGCGTCGAGAGAGAACACCGCGCCATAATTAAACTAAAAACTACTTAGGAAATAATTAGGCTTTGCACTTTGGGAACCTTTGAGGAAGTAACGAAGCATTATTTAAAAGCGGAGAAAAGAAAAGTCCGTTGCCTGTGAGATGAGAAGATCAAATGGCTACATTTTCCTTTACAAATTTCTCAACTTAATGGCTTCCAAAGTGTTTATTTAATTATTTTTTTGGATGAATTAACTTACTTAATCGCCAGCAAGGTCAAGGCGTTTGCTTTGCAAGCCAAAGGTCGTGGATTCGATTCCCGACGGAGATTAAAAAAAAGGAAATTTAATCGATTTCTTAGCTCTAAAATACCCCGGTTGGTGTGAATTTGATAGATTTGGTAGACGAAAGTCGTCCCGTGAAGACCACCCAATCATAGTAAATTCCTGTAATAATAAAGGATGATGCGTGAATGTCGGGCTGCACTCTATGTATTTGGCGGATCAACACTGCACATGCAGCGCTTAGCCATATACACCACGAAAAGCGTCATAGAATTCCACAAATGAGACGTCAGAATTACTATCACCATCTGTCGGTATTCTCCTGTATGTGTTTACATAAAAATAAAAAAATGTTTTTTGTAGACACAGTTTGAGAGTCGTGCTGTCAGTTGATATTGTCCGCGCGTATTTTTTTTATAAAGAAATTCTGATTTTATTTTGAAGAAATGTTTGAGGGTCACTTTTCCATTTCCACCTTTATTTCCACTACGCGGCAGACCGTCTCAACAGGAATGGTAACCCAGCTCCGCATCACCGCCCTCCAGTGAATCACAAACCTCGTCGGCCCGCGCGGTCGGCGGTCGTCCTTTTGCGTGCTTGCCACCGAGCGAACTGTGTGTCTAGTGCAAATTTGTAAATACCCACACTTTTTTAAATCCACCTTTTTTCGCAAACAGATCCGCGGTGGGATTCAAAATACTCTCCCAGCATCTATGTTTTCTTCATTGTGCAATTGAAATCTTTTAAAGAAGCAAATTCTTAAATTAATCTTCTCAACTACCACACGCTCACAACGACTATACTAATGAATTAATCTAAAAAAACCTTACTGTAATGAAGTTCATGCCGGCGGGTATAGCTCAATGGTTAAAGCGTTTGCTTTGCAAGCCAAAGGATGGGTTCGATCCCCGACGGAGATTGAAAAAAAAGGGTTTTTTAATCGATTTCTGAGCTCTAAAATACCCTCGGTTGGCGTCAATTTGATCCCTTACCCGTAAAATGCCAGCCTATTAATTAAAAAAATTGATAAATTTCTGCAATAATAAAGGATGATGCGTAAATCTCGGGCTGTAGTCTATGAAGTTGGCGAAACAACACTCCACATGCAGCGCTTAGCCATATGCATCATGGTAAGCGTCATAGAATTCCACAGATGAGAATTTAGAATTACGATCACCATCTGTCGGTATTCTCCTGTATGTGTTAAAAAAAAAACTATGTTTGTAAATCTCGTCTTCCATATCAGATCTCTTGCTGCACTACATGGTTGCCACAAATAGCTGCCATAAAATTATGTCTGTCAACTGTCTTGATCCTCGCCTAAGCCACCTGCCGAACGTCCAATATGAAAGCCTAAGAACTAGAAAACAACAAATTTTAAATATATTTTATTTTTTTAAGATAATAAGATGATTATCCCAATGTTCCTGAGCCATGAAATGTTTGGTAGAAGAAGCTCAGCTAAATGTATTTTTATAAGAAACTATTGATATCCTCCTTTTCTAAATTTGATATCGAATTACTGTGTGACAGGATGCAGGAGCAGATTGAAAATACAAAGAACTTGTTTTCGTTTCACAATTCCCGTTTATTTTTCAAACCCTTGCTTTTTCGTCCACCCGTTATCGTCGCGAGCGAGCTCCAACTGACGGCGCGCTCTGACATCTAGTGCTGCCAATAGTCGCGCCAGAAAAGCGAATTAAAGATGTCAGTGGCACCAACATGAAATGGGCCAACTGTAATACCAACATGAAATGGGCCAAGTGTCATAACAAATAAAATGGCGTTTGCAAACACCGTGTATAATTATATAACTAAAACTCACATTATTAGATATGCATGTCAGGCGAACGAACATAAATAAGAGACAAAAGATCATTTTTCGAGGCTTTACGGCATCAGCCTAAAGGAGCTTTATCAAGCTGATATCACAATATTTTCGTATTTGATGTATTGTTTGTTTTTGTTTCAGCACGACTGAAAAGAAAGAGCCTTACACAGAAGGAAATCGAAAAATTGCGCGACCAAACACCATCCTTGAGTCAAGGATCCTCGCAAATGTTCCGCAATCAGAGAGATAAAGGTATTATTTAGTTACTAACGAGTATTTTTCACCTTATTGTATACAGGTAATTCTAATACTGAAGTCACCCAGTGTTCCTCAGAGTTGTTATGCATAATTCTGGAATTGTATAAAATATGTTGTTCATTTTTTTAATAAGTCATATTTACTTAATCGCAAGTAATATTAATATTTTTTTAATGCAACCATTTACATATCAATTATTATATTTTTATAACTTTTTTATCTTGTATCATTCTAAATTAATATTTGGTAATTTTTTTACTGAAAGCTTTTAAAATGTCGTTGATTATTGACAGCTCCATTTGTTCTATGTGAGCAGTTAATTAAAATAAAAAACGCTCTTGAATTATTTAAAAAAAAAAAATTAAAATATATTGTGTTATTTTGTTTCAGGAATAATCTCATACACAGAATACCTTTTCTTGCTGTCTATTTTAACCAGTGAGTACCCATTTTATTTATTTTTGCTTTTAAATACGAGCAAAATTTGAGATACGAGCAATCGGCTTAGAGGGTCAGCCGGTTGCACTTTCCCGCGTGAATCTCCGGCCACGGTCAGAGAATCAGTTATCAGTGTGCTCTCGCTGTCAAAGCATCTTTGATAAGTTGTGGTCGCTATTTATTTCAATAGGGAAATTTGCTTTTAGATATGAGTAATTTGAAATACGAGCAAGGTTGCGGAACGAATTGAACTCGTGTGTCGAGGTACCACTGTATTATTACTATAAAAAAAAAGAAACTTTTTGACTTTTGTTACTGAATCTATTGGTAAAGACCAGAAGTCTCTACCTATTCTAGTTCCTAATTATTATATGGATCACCACCCTACAATGATGCAATCTAAACTTGACTGAACATGTGTCCTTGAAAAGATTGCACATGTGTCTGTGAATTTGTTTGGGAATCTATTATTTACTTTCTCTCTACTTTCTTCTTTACATCATTCAACGATATCATTTTTCATTTTCCAGAACCCCAATCAGGTTTCCGAATTGCATTCAACATGTTCGACACTGACGGCAACCAGCGGGTGGACAAAAATGAATTTCTAGTCGTAAGTCACTTACATATAATTTTACAATCTTCCCTACAAATCAATTAGATTTGTAACAACTTTTCTCATCTAAGAATAACACACTTTCATTCACACATATGGGTTTATGGGTATTTCTGATTTCTATGCTTTTTCACAATCTTTCTCGGGAAATGAAAAATCAACTGTGAAATTTTCGAAATTTTCACACTCAATGCAAAATGAATAACTGAACTAATAACGACAAATTGCTGATTTTTTTTCTCTTTTTATATTTCGTATCGATTTTTTTTTATTAAAAAAAAAAGCTTTTTTTACACTTATAAATTTCAGTGAAAAAAATATGTTATTAATATTTAAATTGGCTTTAAATATTCTTGATTATTTCGTAATTTATTAACATTTAAAATGTTCAATCCTGAAAAAACATCAAAACCTAAAAATGTATTATACACATCTATCTTTACACCCACCATTACATAAAAAAACACTGAAAGTTTACAAAATCATAAGTTCCAAAAATTTTTTTTTGATAAAGGTAATGTTTTTTTTTACTTTTTTTTTTATTTCCGGCATTAATAATGCCACATATATAATTATATTGTATTAAATTAAATATAATTCACATTTTGTATTGCACATTTATATAATAAAAGCACAAGTATGCATTATATAAGTTTCCGCATGTAAATTTCGGTAGCATTTTACTGTTATTATTTATTTATATATATACATATATTGTAGATATTATTACTTTATTAAGATTCTCACATTTTAAATATTGCACATAATATAATAATATATATTTTTAATTTAATAAATTATGCATTTAATAATATTAATATTATACAGGGGATACAAAAGTATGTGCTCTCAATGCTAAACAATTAATTTTCATACAAGCCCAAATGGTCTTGTATAGTCATATTTTATGTATATAACTATAGGAATAACTATGTAATAATAACAGTAAAATACATATGCAGTTATGTAATTGAATTGAAAAATACATGATTAGTCGACTATTTAATAAATTATATTTTGTATTGTATCAATCCGAGAAGACTTTGATATAGTTTTTTCGTAAGTGATTTTGAAATTATGGATATTGTTTATTATATCAAAATGTTGTAATTATATTTATTATTACTTAGGAAACTGATGACATCTTGTAAAAATATGTGTCCTGAAATAATGGCAAAAATAGCTGCTTTCATGAAAATCATATCAAATATGGCGAGATAGCTTGACTTGAGTGATAACAAGACTCAGTTCTAAAATATATATTTTTTAAATTAGATGAAAAAAAAATAGATATAATTTTTGTCCTGTTTTAACATGAATCAATGAGGTTACTGTTGATCATAGAAATTGATACCGTGATTTCGCACTCAATGCATCATAAAAGGTTTACGTTTCATAATTACGAATTGAAAATTTAATGTTGTTTTTTTTTCATTATTTTTTTATTGCATTGCATACAAATACGCAGGTTTCCAGCTCTGTTAGAATTTTTAAATAAAAAATACTGAATAGGTGCCATTATCGCTGAAATAATATGTTTTCTGTGTAAGTAAGTAAAATGCCTTTGCAGAATTAGAACTTGGATTTCAAAAGCAGTTTTCAAAGGTTGTTGTGACATTACTACAGTTTAAGTCATTGAAATGTAGATTACCCAGCTGATGGGCGGCTCCGTGAAGAAGAGGGACGACCTGGACGAGGACAGCCGGGCGGCAGTGAGTCACAGCAATCGCGACAAATCCAAACTCGCGCTTTCCGTGTTGTGTTCCGCCCAAACCTGACAATCTCACATAACCTAAAAAAAAATGTGTTGTTTTTTTTTAACTACTATGATTTATCCCGAAACAAAAAACACAAAAAAACTTCGCTCTATCGTTGCTACAAACAATGTTGCAAAAAAATAGACCATTCACACCTGGAGGCTTTATTTAAGTATTTCCGCAATAAACAGTTTGTATAACGAACCTCATACGTATGGACAAGAAATCTTGTTTGTATAAATAAATCGCGTGTATAGAGAGGACTTAATATACATTATTTTACAAAAGATCTCTTCTCTAATAGTACATTGTCGTCAATGAGGATTTCCCCATTCTTCGTAAATACTCTTTTATTTTACGAGTATTTACTTATATTACTGCACTACTCATGATCGCATAGTGAAATATCTATGCTTTCACATCATTAATTGATTATGTAGGTTTCGCCTCAGCGGGCCCGAAACCACGTATTATATTGCACAAACTTTAGGGTTACTGCATTACTCTGACCATACAGGGCTTGCGCAGTCCGTATTCAGCATGCGCATTACATACTATTGTTCAGTATAACTGATCAGATCGAGTAGACTTTAAGAAGAGAGACCACAGTCATAAACAATGTATGCGGCAACGATAAATCGGGGTTCCTTTTTAATATACTTTACTTTCCCACAACAGCGTTGCTTCGAACAATATGTTTTTGTTGTTAAAAATTTTTAACATTATAATCCAAATTTAAATGAATCTTTTAATTATTGTAATGACTTTTTAAATGTATTTTTCTGATCACATTATTTTTCGTGTCAACCACTTCAAATGGACTACCTAGTAAATGGCAACATCAATAGTCAGTCTTTTGCATAACCCTCCTTCCGGTCAGGTCCTGGAGGTAGCAGCTAGTTTCGACATATACTTGTATATTGTAATGCTTTGATAAAGCAATTGTAGTACAATTTTCGTCATAAAGTAAAGCTAATCCCTTGTGATGGTTTGTGGTGGCTATATGATCCAAATTAGAAAAGTGACTGAAAGAGATCCAAAATTATGTCATTGCAATAGTTAAATGAACACTTCAAACACAATATATTTACACTGCAGTGTTGTTGCTATGGTAACCAATTTATATTGTTTATAATTTTTGATGTTGTGAGGATATAACCATTATAATAATTAAATAAATATTTTACACAATGTTTTTAGAGTGTTTTTAAAATGTGTTAGTGATTAGATGTTATAAACAATTTATAAAAAAAAGACTACATATGTATTAACAATATTATTTAACCTTTAAACGCCCAGTGGTCCCATACGGGACCGCAAAATTGGGTTGTTCAATGCCCTAGCAGGCCAATGTTTTGTTGCACAATAGATTCTTCCATGAACTTACTTTAATACCATTATTACAAATAAATGAAATCCGATTGTGAAACGAACCATAAGCACTCCTGTATGGGACCGTAGGGCATTGAACGACGCAAATCTGCGGTTCTGTAAGGAAACCACTGGGCGTTTAAAGGTTAATAATTCAAAGTGATCTTCAATTATTGATGATTTTTTAGTGGAATATAAAAGAGATATTGAAATAAATGCATTTATTGCATTTTATATAATTTTTATTTAAAAGTAATCCTAAAAGACAATCATTTCAGAGCACTTCATACCAGATACAAACCCATTACTTTTACATAATTTCTATGGTTTTTTTAGATAAAGGACTTTTGTGAGTTACACAAAAGTAAGTTACCGTATAAAAGTAAGAAAGGGATTAATTCACAATTAGAGTTTTGGCTTTGCCACAATAATTAAGAAAGCTTTTTTGTTGAATTTGCATGTTTTTATGATAAAATTTAATTAATATAATTTGACATTTATAATAAGGTTTTTCTAAATTATGTTAATCAATTTAGTATATATTCACTTTTGTATACACACTATTTATTATGATTGAACTCGTTTTATCCTGAATGAGGACATTCAGTAATTTGCAGTAAATTGCATCCAAGTATCTGAGGTTTCTACAACATCCATTTAAAAGATACTCTCTAACGGAAAGCAATATAACATAACAGTATAAGGATAATAGGCGACATATCAGGATAACGTGCATGGTAAAGGATTCTGAAATGGAATAGAGATACTTATTTATTTTGTCACTTTGAATAGAATATATAACCATGTATGTAATTTGCAGGGTAACACATGCAATCGTTTTTTTTGTACATTCTTTTATATAAAAAAATATAAATTTGTAAAATTTGTTTATAGATTTTTTATCATGATTGTATTAGTTCAACGTATAATAAAAAATGTCATCATTTATAATGTTACCTGAAATGATTTTTACTAATTAACATAAAATGCAACTGTATTTCAAACCCAATATTTTAATAATCAAATAGTTATCACAGCTAGACTGCACTTTACCAACTACACACCTGCATCACACCGGAGGACAATTAAGTCTCCTTGATGATGCTCATTCAGATTATGATCAGTTAGCAACTGAGCTAATGAAGTGCAGTGGGAGTCCCCTCCGAACGATTCTGGCCACTGCACAAATTTGCTAAAGAGAAGTTATAAGAACTATTAACAGATGCGGACATGTTTTTGTCGTGTATACGATGTTTGATGGTGTTGACGATGGTGTTTTGTGTCCATCAGCTGCTCATGCTGGTGTGCAACTCAGCGCAGGCCAAGATCCGCGCCAAGGAGCTGCAGCCGCCTCCGCCGCCCCAAAAATCCCCATCATTCGTAAGTCCAAGAGGACCCCCGACCTCTGCTTGACGTGTGAAGAAGTTTCTAGAAGAACCAAACCACATACAAACAACCCTGTGATCCGTCTTTTGACAACAATGTTTTGATTTTATCATTTTTGAACATTGAGATTTTTTAACTCACATTGAATTGCAGTTTCATTTATCTTTATCTAGTTTTAAACGTTTGCAGCAGTAATAAGCATTTGATGCTATATCTATATTCTTAACTAACTTATGTGAAATTGCCAACCAAGTGTGAGTGTGTACAATATCACTTTGTGGGACTTTCTTTTATTTAAGATCCACTTCTTCTTAGTCTTACAAAGAACTTCACAAATAATTTCGGCATGAGTGTAGAGCCAGTATTAAATTATATATACAGTGGTACCTTGACATACAAGTGCCCCAACGTACGAGTTTTTTGACACGAGATAAATTTGAGATACGAGCAATCGGCTTAGCGGGTTGGCCGGTTGCACACGAACCGCGCGTCACGCTTTCCCGCGTAAATCCCCCGGCCACAGTCAGAGAATCAGTTATCAGTGTGCTCTCGCTGTCAAAGCATCTTGATAAGTTGTGCTCGCGTTTTGTGAGGCAAGGTTGTGGAACAAATTAAACTCGTATGTCGAGGTACCAGTGAATATGCAATTTATTTAATGTCTTAACTGCCATCTTAGAAAAATATTACTCAGTACTTTTCTAGGCTAGGTCAAAGGTGGAAGTCATGTGAGTGACAAAGTTACTTCTTTTTGATAAATTTTATAGCTATGTTACCTAGTGGCTACATAGCATTATTACGCAATATTCTACACAGATTTAAATTTTCTTTGTATTTTCCTGAAATAAAGTGGACTTGATAATTTTAATATAAAAATAATCTGCAAATGAATGTATTTAAAAAATCTCACTGGATCGCATTGCAATATATTTTCCGCCCAATATTGTGTTGTGTTAATTTTTTACCAAAGTTTTTCGAGTCGCCCATGCAATAATCAATACTGTCCCGTTTTAAAATGTGTGAAGATGTAATTTTTGACCCTGTTTTATTGTTTTATTTTTAGCTTTTTCCCAACTGAAAACGTTTCGCCTTTTGACTGACTGTCCACCATGCTTTTCTTTTCAGGAACTACCCAAATCTTCTAGCTGCCACATGTCATCGTGCATTATTTGCTTTTGAATAATCATTTTTGATTACCTTTCCATTGTATAATATATAACTTTGGAGACTCTAGCATACGGAATGCGATCTCTGAAAAAATATCTCGCAAATCAGTTGTATCGCACTAGATTTGCTGGCGGATATAGCTCAATGGTCAAAGCGTTTGCTTTGCAAGGTCGTGTGTTCGATCCCCAACAGAGATTATTATTTTTCTTTTTTAACGATTTCTGAGCTTTAAAATACCCCGGTTGGTGTGAATTTGATCCCTTACCTGTAAAATGAAAAATGCCAGTCATAGCCTATTAATTAAAATTGGTGGTAGACGAAGGCCGTCCCGTGAAGACCACCCATTCATAGTAAATTTCTGTAATAATAAGGAGGATGTATGAATCTCAGGCTGGATGTACTCTATGATGAATCAACACTCCACAAGCAGCCATATGCACTATGGTAAGCGTCATAGAATTACACAGATGAGACTTCAGAATCACTATCACCATCTGTCGGTAATCTCCTGTATGTGCTTACATAAAAAAAAAGATCGCATCTATCTCGCCACACACAGCAGCAAATTACCAGCGAGATCACTGACAACAGATCACGTACTATATGCTAGAGTCTTTATAGGCTAAGTTTGCATCTGTCTACTTCTGACATGATATTTCCACTTCTTTGTCCTAGGCATTGACTGAAGTTATTTTTCTGAAGTGGTGACCAATTTAAAAAAAGAACATATTTAGATAGAAGCCGACATGTGTAAACTCGCAATTAGCATTTAAATCAATTGTATTAATACCGTTATAACAACTTCTAAGACCATACGTCTTAGATGTTTAGTTTGTAATTATCATGTGCTCCATGTAGAACAATTATTTTTCCAAAACTTCTTGTCATCCTGGAGTGTAGCATCTAATGCAGAATGTATTTATTGGAACTTTGGTTTTAGAAGCCTACTTGAGAATAAGACACGTAAAATTTATTGTGATATTTGATGGATGAATGGTTCGAAAGTTGTAAAATATAATTTAATTGAATCCAATATTATGATTACCTTAACAATAGTCTATATATAATTTTATTATTGTGTACCTAATAAAATCTAATTTATTAAGTCTGTTAGTTTGTAATTAATTTTAATCTTAAATAAAGTCCTTTTGTTTTATGTAATATATATATATAGGATCTATGTTGCATGTGCCACTTTGTGTTCTATATATTTTTATGTTCTTAGTCTTCTACATATTTTTTGCATGCCTTAACACCAACACAATCAGCATGTCTTTATATGAATTTTATTTAAGAATATTTTATGATTAATGTATTTATTATTATCCTACAATCATTATAAATGTTAACATCAAATATAAAGTCATCATTTTGCTCTGAAATGTTTTGTGAGAACAGGTTATTTTTTTCTTAACCAAAAAAACCTCCATACATTGCCTTTTTATTTTACCATATCCGCTCCATGTTTGTAGCATACGGACACCGCAAATTACCGTCTATGCCTTGTCTCAAAACACCTGTATACCGGGAGGTCCACATGAAAACATTTATGGTTTCTGGAAACCTTCACGGCAAGACCCCACGAACTTGCATAGGCTGTGTCTGTAGTACCAAAGATATATTTGGGTGTTTAATAATCAGCAGTTTTTTTTAAGGAGCCGACGCTCCCAAGGCTTGTGCATTTTTTCTGTCCTTAAGAGGAGGCTCAACCCAACCGGGGGCATATAGAACTTACATTTGATTAAATCAATATTTAAAAATCAAGCTTGGTCTGGATTCGAACCGACAGCATCTGATTGACAGACAAACGCTTTTAACACTGGACTATGCCACCCGGCAATCGGGTACACATGTGTTATTCATTAACGAAAGTAAGTTGACCAAAGCTGAATTTAAGGAATGTTGAATCATAATATTTTTATACGGCTGATTTTAGATGGAGAAGATCTTCAGCTACGCGTGGAAAGGCAAGCGCGGCATCAGCGATGAGGCCTCCAAAACTGAGGATGCGGATCAAGCCTTGGTTGCTGGGGGTCCGGGTTCTCCGGGCAAGGTCGCTCCACAGGAGGCCTTCGTGGACGATGAGCAGGGCCTGCAGCGCCGACACGCGGTCGACACACTCCTCACAGTTCACTTCTTCGGGAAGAAAGGAACTAGTGAGCTGAAGTTTGAAGGGTTCCGCTGTTTCATGGAGAACCTCCAGACCGAAGTCCTCGAACTCGAATTTCACGAATTCTCAAAGGGTATATATTTTTATTTATTTATTTTGTTTATGCAATGTACAAGACATAAATATTCTAATTTATTTTGTGTGAATCAATCCGGACTGTTTTAATAATAGGCATTTCGCAAAGAAAATATCTTTTTTTTTGCGTCACTTTGACGTCAGTTTGTCAACAGTCACCGTTGAGTTAGCACGTCGTGGTTGGTATCATTTTAAAGCTCTATTAGCACTCTTTTTATTTTTATATTCTGTTGCATTCAATTGTTTTTTTATCGTTTGGTAGTGTGTGATGCTAACCACTCTCAATAATAATTGTCTTAATCGTGCATAAACCTTAAGAGCAATTTCACTAATTTATTTCATACTTTAAAGTTAATTGAATTATTTTCTGTAATAAGTAAGAGTTACCCGAGTGCCATGACTTCTTATTTTAATACATTTTGGTATCAGTGTTGAACAATTATGTGACGATATAGTAGAGAAATAGTATTCTAAAGTAGGTTGTGTGATAATGAAGGATGATATTACTTTCTAGGTCACGACACCATATCCGAGGTGGACTTCGCCAAGATCCTGCTGCGCTACACCTACCTGGACACGGACCAGTACGACATGTACCTGGACCGGCTGCTGGACCGCGTCAAGGACGAGCGCGGCATCACCTTCGAGGAGTTCAAGGTCTTCTGCCAGTTCCTCAACAACCTGGAGGACTTCACCATCGCCATGCGCATGTACACGCTCGCTGACAGACCAATATCCAAAGGTTAACAGAACACATTTTTTTTTCTAATTTATCTTACACAGTAATCGAAACCAGTGAGTTTTGTAATGTGACAGTATCGTGATAAGACGTGTAGCAGAATATAGTACATGATTTGAAGATAGTCACAAGGGTCTTCAGTTTGACCGTTGCTCAGTATAAAAGAAATGTAAATGGAGTTTTAAAGGAGCTAACTATAAGGAAAGAGACTCTTATGGTTATACTTGCAGATTTCTGGAAATATTATTTAGCACTCAATTACACACAATAGAGAACTAATAAAAGGAAGCTTATTGCGCTCAAACGGGTCGACTCGACTCTACCTGCTGGAAGAATCGGTAGTGGTTGTGTGCATGATGGATTTCAAGAGGATTACAAGTGTTTATTAATCTGTTTCTGAAGAAATTCAGATTGTATGTGAGAAGATACAACTGTTGGTAGACCATTGCAAAGCTTGCAAGTGTTGCTAAAGAGAGTGATGGAGAAGTTTTTCGTCCTGAGTTGACAAATATCAACCTTTGTATGGATGCTCAAAGAATTCCACGCATCTGATGTTGATGAATAAAGCAAGGCCAAGAAAGAACCAACTAAACGTCTGTTTTTCATAGATTGGAGATCAGATGTTAAGATGTCATTGTTTATCATATTGCTCTTCTTTGAATTTCTTAGACTACAATATTGCTTGTTGTTTTTTAGATGAGTTCCTGCGTGCCGTGAAGATCTGCACCGGCATCAGTCAGTCACAACATCTGGTGGGTACGGTGTTCGCCATCTTTGACGAGGATGGAGACGGGCTGCTCAGCTACAAGGAGTTTATCGCCATCATGAAGGACCGCCTGCACAGAGGATTCAAGGTAACCTAACCTATCAGAGACTTTACCTCTTGGGAAAGGGATCAAACTATTTGACCATATTGCCTCATGTATTCATATATTCCACGCAAGGGAGGCCCGTTCAGACAAGAGCTCCACGAAATTGCTTGAAGGAATAATTAGTACTTTAGTAGTAGAATTCATAGTTAACATTTTTCCATCTGCACCCATCTAACTTTATACGGGGTATGTTGGGATACAATGAGTTGAGAAGTAGAAGAGATGTGTGCATTTCTTTCGACTAGTGCGCGGCATGTTCAGAAATCCTGATGTTTTGTTAGAAATCGGTTTGTTTGTCCCTGACAATTATTTAAGGATAAGGAGGCACAGATTGTTTGTTCTTCCTAAAGGTAATACTAGCCTGCCAGAGACTATGCCTCTTGGGAGAGTGATCAGACTGTTCAACCATATCGCATCAAATATTGATATATTCCACTTGAGAGAAGCCCGGTTTCGACATGAGCTCCACGAATTTATTTATCAAAGTAATTTTGTGGAGTCTTGTGTTTAGCGAGCTTCGGGACTTTTTAATAATTATTGTTAATTATAGTAAATACCTAATTGTTTCTCTGTATTATATCTTATTTTAGGATCGTATTAAATATATTTGTATCTGTAATGTTTCTGAAAGAAATAAATAAAAAAAATTGAAAAAACTATAATCTCATTCCTTTAATTGTTATTCATTGTTTATTTGTATTTTAAAATTGTAATTGATTACATATTTGTTTTCCTTTTTCAGTCCTACGCTAAGAACGAAGGATGGGAGGCCTTCAAGAGCTGCGTCAAGCAAGAGATGAAATCTGTTGGATAAACAAAAGCCTTCAGCAGAAATATGTAATTTCCATGATAACGCTTATAACCCAACATCAAAGTTAACTACTATTTTCTAAATCATTATTTTTAATTAATTTTAACGACTCGATTTGCAAGTACAGTTGTTTAATGTAAACATTACATTCAATTTGGCCTACAATAAATAAGTATTTTTTATCAATACTCCAGAAGCTCATTAACTGCTTTCTGTCTTATGTACAAATTGACTAGTCATAATATAAAGAATTGTGATAGAGAGCTATATACAGAAGGTAATTCAAAATTCTCTGTCATTCTTCGAAGGAAATATAATGTTACCGTAACGTTGTGTAATATATTGTAAAGTGACGTTTACGGTACATATTTTGACATTTATATTAAAGTGTTTTTTACACTTTTTCATATTACAATGCATGAAAAAACAGTTACATGTTTGATTTTGAAAACATAAAAATAAACTTTATTGTTGGGTTATTTTTTATGAATTTTTGGTTTAATCTTGATTTTTTTAATTTTAAATGAAAATGGATGACTGCTAAATAAATCTCCAATTTTAACTGTTTAGCTAACAATGCAAAAGAATGGCATTTGTACTCATTTTTATATCCACTTATGTTAAGGTTATCAACTAACAATGCTTGGTGAAACTGCATAATTAAAGTTTTAAATAAATTTTAATGAAAAAAATTACCAAATTAAAATTATTAGTTTTGATTCACATTTATTTTTAAAATAAAAATAAATGTGAATCAAAACTGACATCTTTAATTTGTTAACTTTTATTTATTTAAATTAATTAAAAATTATATTCATTATGCATTATTTCCCTAAGGGTATATACAATGCACAATATTCTTGTTAAATATTTTAAGTGTTGTTTAATGGTTTTTCAATGTAATTATGTGATTTTTGAAGTGTTGCAAGCTTGGGAAACATTGATTTGGGGTGAAAACATTCACATCAATTAAGGAAGCATTTTTACATTACTATTATTTATATTTATAATATTTTTATTATAATCATAGCTTACAAATACAATATTTCAGTTCCTAATACAGTATTTATTTAATTTAATACAGAAATATATTATAATTTTATCAGTTATTTAATCAAAAAGAAAAATAATGTAGAAAAAACTAACAAATATATATATTAAAATAAATATTATAAATTTTGTTCTTTGTCATAACTGCTGCATTACTGGAGCATTATCTACAATTATACTGCTTAAAAAATCGAAATATACATTGCCAACAAGTTAATAATCATGCAAAATAAAAAGAATCTTTTCCACTTACAGTGTCCAGCCGTCCCGGTTGAATATTATTAGATAGTCAAATTAACTATTAGTTCTTTTCTGCGCGTTTTTTTTTAAATTCTGCTAGCTCAAAAATTTCTTTGGTTTATGTTCTCTTGTGACAATTTAATTAGTTACTAACTAACAATCCAGTTAGAAAAAATATACGGAGTACAACTCCTAATGAGATTCTAATTGTCAAAAGTTATGTACTGGAAACATAATCATCAATTTTGTAAAAGGGCAAGAATCTTTAAAAAAAAATACCATAACTCAATGATTAAAACAAAAAAATATTCATTATTTAATTATTATTGACTGGTAAAATTAAAAATGTTATATAAATATGGAAATAGAATGTAGATTTTTTATATTTTTCATCTTCCTTATATGTTATTGTTTTTCACCTTATCAACACTAATATTTAGTATTCATTACAAATATGACTTTACCTTCCATTCTCACTCTGTATAGATTAACATCATAATCAGAAGATTATACTTTTTGTTTAAATAATCATGGAAATGTCTTTATTTTTCAATTTACATGTATGCTCTTAAATTATATATATATAAAAAAAAAACTATTTTGTCTTGAAACAGACCTTTTAATTTGATCTTTAATCATTTACATTTGTAGTATTTTTAAGTATTTTTAATTTAAAAACAAAAACAAAAACAGTATTCCAGAATAAAGTTAAGCTCTTAATATAGTGCTGCTATAATAAACATAAGTCTCCCCCTGAATTGGGCTTAACTTTTGTGGAATATATTGATTTCGTTTGCTGAAATGTTATCTTTCATTTGATTTTTTTAAAAAATGCCTTAAAATATTAATCTTTTCTATAGACTGACGTTCTTCCAATAGTATCATATTAAATAAAGCACTTTTAATAGTCTGTTTCATTGATTTATTATTTTAGTTAATAATTAATGTAAGATTTTGTCATGAATAGTTATTTTTAAGGTTTTTTTACATATAGGCTCATGAGAGACGAAATAATTAACCAACACATTACATAATAATTAAATACCAAAAATAAAAAACCTATGACTAATATATAGCGTAAAAAAAATTAAAAGTTAAGAGGCACTTTTATTCTTTTTTATTTTTGGTATTTATATAGAAGCATTGAAAGCTGTGCTTGCCTAAAAATCAATAAATAATTTTAAACATAAATTTCTTTGCCAATTATTATAGGAAAATCAATATTTAAATATATAGTTCCTTATTCATATTTATAAACAAGAATCTCATATAACTTCCCTATTAAAAATAATAATGGGAAGTCCTCATTTTTAATGAAGTAATTAATGACAGCGCAGTTATTTAATGTATCACTAATATTGCATTACTTGTAAGTCTAAATAACAATCTTATAATAACCGTTTCCGCACTAGTAGAAAAGATTAGAAATTTTGATATCACCATCTTAATAGAGAGTCTAAATAATGTCTACATTAAAATTTTTAATAATATATAGTGTTAATGTCTAACATTGAAATGTGACTTATCTCCATAGCTTATATGTGTATGCTGTAAAATCTAAAGAGCTGTGTTATTACTATGTACAAACCTGAACCTCAAAGGTGCGTGATGCTTAAAAATAATATTAAATATATGTGCCCGGGTGCACTAAAAAATGTTTTATTTGGCGTCCTAAAAAAACCGTTCAATAGTTTTATGAATTTATCTTCAGGGAGTCGTAGAACAGACTAAGAACGCGCTAAGTTATATTGTGTGATATAACTGATTGTCTAGGGCTCTCCTTATAAAATTTATTTTATTTTTCGTAACTTTGCACAAAATTTTATATTGTATAAGTAACTAAATTGACTAACCAATGTTCGATTTCAGGCAATACCAGAACACGAGATTCGGTTCGAATTTACGTAAATCTAGTTACATGTATAATGGATGATCTTCTGATATCTTGTTTTTAACGAATTTAGAAGAAGCCATAAGGCCGAAAAATTTGCTTTGGATGATCATTGATAATTTTTGTAACTTTTTTTAATATGTATTGTTTTTTTTTCTTCTTTCAGTTAATCTTACGCACTCTTTAACAAATGCACAGTTTTTTTTTATAAATAATAACATTTCTTTTTTTTTAAATACTATTTCAATAGAATAATTTATGAATTATGTACTTTAGTGTAGATTATATAATACATTTGGGTCTAACAAGGAAAAACTAAATCTGCTATTTATTATGTGGATTTCTAAAGCCTTACAACAGCACAAAAGAGTTTTTATAATATATGAAGTTGATTGTTTCCTTTACCCGCTCTCTAGTTAGAGCATGTTGCCACCGCAATACGGCGACCAATATCTGTCTCCCAATACATATTCTCTTCTTCGTTTGGTTTTTGAACTATTTTTATTAAAAAATCTTTTTAATGTCAAGATAGTTAATGACGAAATGCTTTATAGCACAAATATCGCATTTACTTGACTTCCCACCTTATGGAGTGTGCGCTGTGTCCGAGCAGCTGCACCCAGGAGGACCTGATGATGACCGGGAGTAATGCCATCGACATCGCCCACTTCTGGGCAGTCAGGATCTGACCCTGATGTTTCCTACACAATTATATATATGTTTTATTACTTTTATGAATTTCTTTCGTATATGCTCTCTGTAGAACATACTCGTATAACCACCATAATCAACTACGAATTCTCTTATCCTGAGTTTGCTCCACATCTAAACATCTTCACTGAATACATTATTGTAGTTGACTGTCCGTCGTGATAATGAAAGGAATAGAGCATGAAAATATTCGGGTAATTTTCTCTTTTTGTAAACTGAAGTTAATAAAATCTTTTCTGTTTTGTTCATATCCACTCCTTGGCTAGAACATACAATTGTAAAGCTACATCTGTATATTTCTTCCGCTGGTAAACTTCACATTCAAAGCTCCACCGAGTACATTGTTACATTTTCAAATATATATCAGCTAACAAAATGCATGTCTGAATAGTTCAAACAAATAATTTTGTTGCCTCTATGCAACACACTGTAATAGATGTATGAAAAGATTTTTTAAATAAATCTTATTTTAAGTGTAACATTTAGGTATGAATACATTTTTTATTAATTTTTAATGTAATATTAACAATTTATAGAACATTTTTAAATTTCTTTGACGTAGTATTATTGATTTGCCATGTTCTCAATACTCATTTTATTAGTTTATATAAACATTACAAATAATATTGTGGTTTTTCGTCTTAATAACATATGTTTAAAATTTACTTTCGATTATATTTGAATTCAAAAGTGTTAACCTGTTTTTATTAAATTAACTAAAAAATCTTTAAAATAAAATATTCTAATTGTAGATCCTGAAACACTACCTTATACAGGGAGCCGCAAAAAAAGCTGACGGTATTCGTCGTTGTTTTGATTTAAAACCGTCAGTTTTTTTGCGGCTCCCTGTAACGCGACAGAGTTAGTTAAACATAGTGATTTGTAAAGCTCTGTGTAAGATTTTTTTAAACATGACATTGTCATAATAACACAATTATTTGAAAAGCTATTCATTTTGTTCAATTTGTATGTTGATTTTTTTCAAGAGTTGAACAATCATGCAATTTATATTGTTCGTTTACGTAACCCTTGTTTATAAATATAAATAATATTATAATTGATAAGCCGTAAATAATATAACATTTGTTATTTTCAATTAGGTTTGACAAAACAATTGCTTTGTATAATAATATAAATATCTTAGTCATACTAAAGAATGACTTATTGAATTCTGATATGCATTCATAGGTTATACATAAATATTGTATATTAATAATTCATTTACATTACTTAATAAATAATACACATAATTACAATGGCTTTTATTTTATCTACACACAATGCCGCATTTCTCACCTCCGATTTGCAGACGACATAGTGCTAATAGCCGAATCACCTGACAAGCTTCAAGACATGCTCTACGACCTCAATGAAGCATCCAACATAATTGGTCTGAAAATAAACATAGATAAAACTAAAGCCATGATAAATAGTCATATTTCCCTTGAGACTTTTGAGCCGACTTCCATTGGAGGAACACAAATAGAGGTTGTAAATGACTATACCTATCTTGGACAAGTAATACAACTAAGAAAATTTAAAAAAATTACAACATTAAAGAAATATTTTAATTTAGGCATTAAATAATAATTGGTCCATGTTAAAGGAAGAAATTCTCAGCCATCCTGTCCAGTAAATAAAAGAAAAAATGTTTTTTTATTGTAGATAAAATATATTTTATAAATTATAAAACAATTTTTCATCATCTTAAACTTTTTAAGTAGCTTCCATTGTTTTTCTTCATCGATTGGTGATATCTAGCAGACGTATGCAATTCACCATTTCCTCTCGGTGATCTTCACACTGTATCCCCAATCACATCTAATGTTGATGTCGTGTGTTAAAGGCAGGTCTCTCATCTTCCAATCGGAGTGGAACTGGAAGTTCATCAGCAAGTGCACCAATGCTGATTTCATCATCATCTGGGAGAATACTTGACCTGTAATATTTTGAAACATCTAATGGAATTAAATATATAAATAATTAAATACACGCCTATTTCTTACATTGTTAATTAGACATTATGGAAATATTAGGTGTACCGGAATAGAATGTCGTTTTTTTTGTTATCGCTTTTGCGTGGTCAGTTGTGCTTCGGTAGTCAAACTTTTGCAACGTGTTTTGTGTTATTTCTCTGACTATGTATTTGGAGTGTACTAAGACTTTTAAACAAAAAAAAATACAACCCTATATAAAATGGAGAGCTTTGTTCCGAATGAGGAATTTATTCGAAATATTATGCTTTACCATTTCATGAAGAAAGAAAGTGCAACACGTGCTACAAAAAATATTTGTGATTTACTGGGAGATATTTTGAATGTTCGTAAATGCCAGAGGTGGTTTAAACAATATAAATCCCGTAATTTTGATCTAAAAAATAACCATGGAAGTGGTCAACTGTTAAAGTGGATAGCGATCTTTTAACTGAGCTAATTCAGCAAAATAAATAAATAAAATCCAACTTCAACGATTCAAAAACTCGCGGAACGACTCGGATGTTCATTGTCAAGCGTGCAAAAGCATTTCGAAAAAATCGGCAAGACATGGAAACAAGGAAAATGGATACCGCATGAATTAAGCGAAGAGAATCGGTGAGCGTCTAAGCGCGTGCACTGAGATATTGGAATTAAATATCAAAACTCCATTTCTACAACATTTTGTTACTGTTGACGAAAAATGGGTGTTGTACTCAAACCAAAGACGCAAGAATCGATGACTTTCAAAGGACCAGGTACCAAAACCTACCCCTAAGCCCAGGCTCACTGCAAAAAAAGTTATTTTGTCTGCTTGATTGGACTGCAAGGGAATAATTTATTTCGAAACATTAAAACCCGGCCAGACAATTAACGCCCGAGTGTATTGTGATCAATTAGAGCGTTTATATTCAGAAATAAAATAAAAAAGACCTGCATTGGCTAATCGTGGACAACTGTTTTTACAGCACGATAACGCACGACCGCATACCTCAAAAATAACGAAAGAAAAAAATAAAGCCCTAGGTTGGACAACTGTCCCATATTCATCGGATCTTGCTCCGTCGGATTACCATTTGTTCCAGTCAATGCAACTCTTTTTAAACGGAATTTAACACAACAGTTATTACAGACGAAAAGTTAAAGACAGCAGCAGTAATGCAGCTTCATTTAAAAATTTGACCAACCAATTGGTGTTCTCCTTGTAGTGTGCTTTCCTTCTACGGTGCACGTGAATCAGCTTTTGCAATGTATCTTCTTGGTAAAATATTATTCCATTTATTGAAGATATTTATATAAGCGTATTAATTATATAGTGATTAGGCAACATTACCAATACACGCCCTAGATCCAATGCTGAAGGGAATGTATGAATATGTGTGCCGTTTGGCGACTTCTTCTGAACTGAATCTCTCAGGGATGTATTCATCAGGTTGCGGCCATATCTTGGGATCTCGGTGCAATGCATAACTTGACAACACAATAGTGGTGCCAGCAGGAACAGTGATGTCTCCTGAAATTGTTGAAAAAAACTGATCTTGATGTCTAGCCTGAAGTTTTAAAATTACACCTTGTTGGAAATGCTACATTCAATTACACAATAATAACGTCTAAAACCCGTGGTGTCGTCAGGTTTGGACTAGTTTCCGTAAAATTGTTCTCAAAGATGTATATGCATTGACAACCCGTTGTATAGAATCTTACTGCACAATGTATAATTATGTAGTTAATTTTAGTACAGTTTCGACTTTTGAAACCAATTTCACTTTACGATTCTTCAATTATTATTCAAAATGTATAATTTCTGTAATATGAAGATTTTATATGACTTATATTTATGAATTGTATGATTTATGGATAGAAAATAATAATATTCTAATTGAAAACAAAAAATTTATGATATTTAAAAAAACTGAAAATGACGAATCAACGACAAAAATATCAACGGGTAGGTATTTAGAATTTACCTACTACAACACTCAAAAAATAGAAAACACACGTTAGATGTGCAGCAGAGCAATAAAACTTTGATATTGTGTAGTTATATATATTGTGAAGTATGTATAAACAAACCGATTGAATAATATGACCTATAAAATTTTATTCTTGTCAATTTTCGTACGTTTTTTACATTAAAATTTTGACTTTATGTCTCTTAGGCTTACTCATATACGATAAACTGTTGAAAATTTTATAGTATTAAAAATAAGAAAGACCGATCGTGACAGAAGAAAACGTAACAAGAAAAAAAGCATCGTCAAATACGCAGGTCCCTTGGACGAAATTAAATCGTTCATTCAGCCTGTCATGGCTAATCGACATGAATATCATAAATAAAAAGAAACGTGTGCGCCAAACGTAATATTTATCTAAGATTCTTCTTTCTACATTTTGTTAAATAAAGATACAGAAATATTTTTTCGGCACCTGCGCTTTTTTATTTTTAATGTGACATTTATAGCTAGCTTCTTCTTTATGTGAGTTGCATCGAATACATTGCATCCAGTTTCTGGGAACATAAATGGTATTGTTATACTTGAGAAATTTATGCATAAAACGCATTTCCACATTCTTAACTACATTTACTTTACAAAAAACAAAAATATGACCATCATTAATAATTAAAACCACATTATTTAATTCCCAATTATTACAATGTACACATAATAGTTCTAATAGTTTGCTAACATAAAAAAAAACTAAGAATGATGGCAATCAGCCTCACAAGATTAACAAGGTTTTCTACCCAGTCATACATTATAAGTGATGGATTTTATTTACTTGTTTTGATGTAGATATCCTCGATAGCCAGCCTGACGGTGACAGGACCCGCAGGGAACATCCTGAGCGTCTCCTTGACACACATATCCACGTATTTTAGTTCTGACAGCTTTTCTCGGTTAACGGGTGCCTTATTGTCGGGAAAGTTGGCGCGGATTTCGTCGACAGCTTTCTGCTGACACTCCGGATGCATACCCATCATCAGTACCAAGAAATTGATGATCAGTGCCGTAGCATCCACAGCCTGGAATACCAACGTAATCCTTTTTGATGAAAATATATATATATTGACAATTATAACCCAAAGTTATTATAAAATCATAATTTTTCACAATAACGTGGTAATCAACCCCTGGTTGGTTCGAGATAGATCTTTAGAAATAACAAAACCCTAAAGCAGTAAATTGTTAACTAAAAAAAATATAAAAAATAATTTAATTTAGTGTTTATTCTAGATATTATTAAGATTATATATCTAACGAGCACAATATCCATTTTTATAAACGGCAAAAACATGTCCGAATCAGAAGATAAGTATAATATAAGTTCAATATTGTACGTAAAATATGATTTTTATACAAATTGCATCACTTTGGAAATTGTACCCCTGTTTCGTTTACAATATGTATGCTAGAATTTACTACTACCAACAATAAAAATATATTCTTATAATTTTCTATTTAATTATGAAGAAATACAGTAGAAAAAGTTTAATCTTTTAATGTTTTCTTTAATCTGAAAGAAGAAAACATCCTCCGTCTTCCCTTCTCTATCTTGATTCATCATCCGTAAATACCTAACAAACCTAGCTTATTAATCAATATTAGTGGATGGCTAACTTGACTCTTAAAAACCACATTCGGTGAGACCCCTTAACATGTCTCAGTACACATAAAAATCTAACACAGCCCTTACCGCATTCCAAACATTTGATATCTCGTCGTCCACTTCATGATTGGTCATCTTCTTATTATATTCGGCTTCCAATAAGACGTGCATAGTGGAAGGATTTTCATCGAAAGAGTCTAAACACAATTAAAAAATAATTCATTACGCTTTATCATAAAAACATAAGTATTATTGTTGTAATAATAATAAAATTAAAAACACAAAAGACGTCATGTACCATTGTATATTTTCTGTCAGACAAATGTCGTTTTTTGTGGTTTTCTTTAATTTTTTTAGAATTTTCAAGTACTCTATGGTCTATCTATGTAACGATAAATTTATTCGATGTAAATGTGTTAACATTTTCACACCAGACTCTTTTTTTCAGACCAGTTTTGCGCGTGTTTCAAAAAGAGGCAAAATAAATTAACTGTAGCACCCATATGAGTTAATTTCGTCATCTTTATATAATTTTAATATTACTAAAAAAACATATATTTTTAATACGTACTTTCAAACGGCTTAGTTTTTTTGTTAGAGGTAACTTTATGAATATTTCATTATGTTTAACATGATACTTATGTTTTTTATAAACAGTATATTCGTGTCGTTTGTAATCGTTTCAACGAAAACTTATGAACCTTGGAATTTAAAAAACAAAATTTGAATTCAGTGACCCAATATTATTATATAATCTTTATACTCGTATACTTTGTCCTACAGACATGTCTGACAAGAAAAACGATAAATTAACGAAATATAAAAAATACTCAATATCAAAAGGTCACACTCACGTTGAATTAATGGTTTTATAAAAAAATAACCATTCAATAAAATGCAAAACTATTTGATAATTAACTTCTTTCCTTTTCACTGTTTACTTTTTCTAAGCATGAGCTTAAACGGTTAAATCTAGATTATTAAAAGTTAGGTATAAAAAAGTATTCATAATTCCCTGGGGGGGGAATGTTGTCATACTCATACATACAGTATTTACTATCACATTTATGCATAGTTAACACATTTATTCACCAAGAAATTATGCAGTTTCACACAAAAATAATATTTTTGATAATAATTGCAATGCATACCTTGATTTTTCAGCATTTCCTTGTATTCTTTCATTTTAAGTGTGTGCATTCTTTTGATGAAGCTGAATACGTTTTTAGAAGATTCTTCTTCTTTTTTATAGTGTTTCGTCATTTTGTACAAAAACTCAGCTTGGTATAGAATATTGGTCATACGTTTAAATACGGCTTTGCTAATCCTGTAATGTGAATTATAAAACAAAAATTAAGAAATGTTTTTTTCCCGCATAATTTAAAAAAGTATTTTTAATACAGCTTTGGAATACGTACACTTCAGCGCCCTCTAAGGCAGTATCATTGTTTCCATCTCGAAAACTTTGAGGATATTCAAACAGTGTTTCTGCAATAAAACTTATATTGATAATGACATCTTACTTAAATTATAAATTCATTATTTCAACTCTTGGTATTTTATTTATTATTTCTTTGTTTATTTCATAAAAGTTTTGCAGGTAAGACACTATTTAAAGATGTAAGTAAAGACCTAAAAAACTAAAGAAACTGTAAAAAGTAGTACAGAATCAATAAGAGAAGAAATAACACTTTTAAGTGGACTATTGTTGATATTTCCAGCGATATGTAATTAGTATTGTCGAAATGCGAGCTCTATTTAAGCTGCTATGTCATTTATTTTACCATAAACGAGTGGATAGATACATTCTTCGGTGATTTTATCCTGAAGTAAAGTGTTACGCTGCAATGATGATATGATTTTATAATTAAAAATATATACCTGTCACCACATCGCCGATATTTCTTAGAATTATTTTCGAGTAGTCTACCAGACCCATGTCGCATAACTGTTTTATATCGTCAACCAACAATTTCATCTGCTTTTGTAATGTTTCTTCATATCTAGCAAGTGTACTGGTTCTAAAGGATGGAGCGATAAACTTACGGTGTTGCTTCCATTGCGGTCCTAAGACACAAATAATGATTAATATGTGTATGTTTTTACTAATAAATCTTATAAATACTTGTTTTATTCTTGTTCTATTTACCTATACCGGAAGATGTCAAAATTCCATCACCCATAGAAGTAATCCAATGGTTCAAATATTTTGGAGGTTTCACTCCGAGCTTGTTGCTCAGTGAAAGACACTAAAAATGATAAAATGCATTGTTTCAATGTGACAGTCTAGAGTGTCTAGACATTTTAATCGACATTTATATATAGACATTCATATAATGCAGGAGAATAGGCACACTCAAGTGGCAATGGGCAGGACATATCTGTCGAAGAGACGACGGTCGATGGGGAAGAAAAGTACTGGAATGGCGCCCAAGAACTGGCAAACGAAGCATTGGCCGACCCCCTACAAGATGGACTGACGATATAAGAAGAATAGCGGGAGTGACCTGGATGCGGAAGGCGGAGGATCGAAGAGGATGGAGACTCATGCGGGAGGCCTACGTTCAACAGTGGACGGACACAGGCTGATGATGATGATGATAATGCAGGAGATTTATCATCTCATTCAATTCATTACTTTTCTAAGGTCAAACGAATACCATAAAGTATATTGTAATACTTCTTAAATATTACGATTCAACTAAAAATGTAATTAAGTTGTTCTAAGATATTATTTTCAAAATAGTTATAAGATTTTGTCTCATTAGAATCTTATGGGTATAAATATTTTTAGGAGGTTCATATAAATTTTATAAGATAAACAGCGACACCGCATTTATTATCGCGCAGTTTTGAATAATAAAAAAATAAGTTAGAAATGTTGAAAATGAAAAATGTATAGAAAATAAAACTTAAACAAACCTCAACATCTTCTGGATCTGTGATGAAGATGTGAAAATCAGACCCAATCCAATCTCGATAAAGTGAACTATATTTTTTCACGTTCTCAGTCAAATAGTTAGCTGGCACTACAATAATATAAATACGTATTTTAACGAATAATTGATAACGTACCTAAATATATTTTCTTTACTAAAATACCTTTTTGTCTATGCCAGCACCTACATACCTACATAAATAATTAAACGTTCAAAGTCTACATAAGTATAATACGTTTTTTATTTATTTATTTGGTTTTGACTTTTCTGTACTTAACAGATTTCAAAATTGTTCTACAAAAACGAAAAATATTTCCTAATAATTTAAATTAGAATTTTCAGCCAGTAGTCTTCCTTCAGGGGCTCATTTTGCTCCAGCTAACAATAAAATATTGAAAGTATAAGTCTATCGAGCAAAATAAATCTAGTTACGTGATCTAAAACGAGCGAAAAAGACGCATCTATAAGGTTATATTTACAATATAGGTTAATATAATTATGCGGACAATAGATGCGTAATCGTTTACTAAGCCTGTACAAATATATAAAAATGATGAAAACGAATAAATATCCTATAAGAAGTCTACTGTTGTAAAAATAAGTGATCATTTCATAGATTTTATTTTTAAGCAATTAATTTTGTGACAAAAAAATTGATGATTTTATAAAAATCAATGGAAATAGCTACAAGCAAAAAAGCCAGTGGCGTCATCCCGATTTTGGACAAACGGGTTTCTGATTTTAATTTTTAAATTCCCATTATTCCAAATTGAATATTTATTTTCTTTACTATTATATTGATTCCGAATAAAGTGTGTATGGTATAATATAAAAACATACCTTTTCCAAAGAGCATAAACTGATATATTCGTCTAGCATTGCCTATTAAAGGAAAGCAAAAAGGGCCCGGTAATTTCAAGGACAGTTCGTAAAACTTTCTCCTGTCGTAAATCCACTTCACCAGAGTAATTATCATCAAAGTCGTGATCACCGTCTCGAAAAACATTGACGGCTTAACCTCCGACGTGTAAGCTTCGTTTGACTCTTTCATTTTATTTAATTGCGAATCTTAAAAAAAACGTTTGAAAATATTTTTACAAACTTGGAGTGGTCTGAAGAAACGACCGACTGTACGGCTGCTATACGAATACTCTGTAAAAGGTACACTTATTGATAGGTAAATAAATGGATTGATGAGAACTGGTGGGGATGAATCACACATACACAAATGCAGTTTTATTATACAAAGTGTTGTAAACGAATCAGAATATTTTGTTAGCTAAATACGCAATTCTAAAAGGGTGTTTTCAATTTAATAAAAACCATTTTTGCTCATGGTTTCAATAAATGATACTCACTATATTTTTTAAAATTGTGAAAATAGAGGTGAAATATTTATGGTCATAGATTACAAACAATGGACTTAACAAATAAGTAACATTCTATACATTGAACGTTAATAAAACGGGGGTGGCGATGGTTAAATTAGTAAAAAATTAAGATAATCTTGAATTTAATAAATGTTAAAACGCCATTTTTTTCCTGTTGTTATTTTTTTGGTATAGTGAGTTTTATAAATAAAACAATTCTCTTTGACTGACAAATTTTTATTCACAAAAAAATTACATTATTTATATGTAAAAAATCATTTATATTATTCTGTGTTAATTATGTTAGGTAAAAAAAATGCATGCTAAATATTGTTAGTAACTCATTTAATTAATTGCACCGCTTGCAAAAAATAATGCAATTATATATTTAATATATTTAGCAGTAGCAAATATGAATATTATTTTAATAATAAGTTAAATATTTACAAAAATCAAGATAAGTTTGGTGTTACAGTGGAACTACACTTTTTGTATTTTTTTTGAAGATTAATACATATATGTTTATTGCCATTACAACAGTATAATATTCTGAAATTATAACTTTACTTAATACCAAAAATACCATTTTTCAGTTTAACTTGGAATTTATTTCGCCAATAACATCACACCCTGAGCACTACGGCAAAACCCATATTTTTTTGTTAAGTCAAGTTACTAATAATAATTACTTTAAAAAAATATACGTGTAAGTATAATGTTTTTACATCCACGTTTACTAACCAAAACCGTCTTATGAAAACATTGTGTTGATAACTGCTTCCAAAGAATGCAGGTACAAAAAGATTGACCCCTAAAGCCTTAAAGATCCCCCTCTCTAAAAACTGTTTTTGAAAAAAAATATGCATAAAATACGTTTTCAATTCAATTTAGGTACCTATTTTTTTTCAATTAAAACAATGTTTTTATACTGTATCTCACGAAATATAATAAGTTTATATTTAATGGTATGAGAAAAATATTATTAATTATTTCAAATGCAACAAATTATATTCAGAGATTAAAATAATTTTAATCTCAACCATGGAACTTTTTGTGATATTACAACCAAGCCCCATTTTTAATGTTCAGTTCTGTCGAATAATTGTTTTGTTAGGTAGGAAATGTTTTAGTTTTTTAAAATAAAACTGAGTGAAAACATAACTTTAGTCATCCTTGGTACTAAGCATTTGTATATATTGTTCATGATTTTATCGATATAATTCAGATTTTAGTGTAAAATATACCTATCATAAGACAACGGTCCATAAATAGCAGTAATAATCTGACGCTGTCTATGGCACTCTTCAAATCGCTTAGAAATGGCCGACGCCGAGGGCCGCAAATTATGTGACTTGAGGGTCGTGGACTTGCGATCGGAGCTCGAAAAGCGCGGCCTCGACAGAAGCGGTGTCAAACTCATCCTCATGGAGAGGCTCGAGAAGGTGAACTACAAAAAACAGATAAAAAATATATTTTTCCATGCAATGGCCCAATAGGTAATGAGAGTATCTATCGCGTATTATCGGCCATTAGCTTTTTTAACAATATTTTTTCAGAACAAGTTTGTGAAATTATCGACAGAGGGAGCGACCAATGTGTGGATTCTATTACGTTCAAAAATGTTTGACGTTTTGCATCGTTCGTGAGACTTGAGACACCTGATAACACTATTTTTAATTGTTTTAAACGTGATGGGCGTGCAATCTTACACTGGTAATTGCGAACGAGCGTGAGAAACAAACCACAATAGTTGAGAGTACCAATAAAGAGAAGTGGGGTACGTTCGTGTTAAAATACGCTGCCACGATGCTGACACGAGCGACTTTTCTATGAGGAAGGATCGCGACTAACACAATTCGTTTATGTGCACATGTTGTATTTATTAAATATAAAACCAGACTTTTATTGGAAATAGAGCATGTCGTCGACTAGCGACGTGAGTATCCAAACTTGTTATTTATTCACGAAATTTAATTAATAAATATTAACCAGATCCATTAGTCATTTGTGATGTGTGGTTGATGCAAAATCAACGGTTTTGTGAGCAAAAATGCGTAATCCGATGGTACGTGTTTATTTTATATTTTAAATATGGTCGTGATCGATAGACATGAGTATATTATTATTAGAACGTTGGTTTATATCAACCGCGGATGGATGCTCGTCTCGCAGTGACTCGGGTGCGTGTTATTCGAAGCTATTTGACGCCCGTGTTAAAAATAAATCTTATTAATATTATTCCTGTCCGGATATTTTCATCCTATACGTTTTCGGCGCATTCGAGAGTCATTTCCAGCATTACTAAGGTGTCGTTCCTGTGAAATACATACTTATTTCGATCAAATACACAGTTGCTAAGCAAAATATCACGGAACACATCTTTTACGCCATTAAATCATTTAAATTTTTATCAATTCAACAATACACATTTGCAAAGTTATTGTGTTGTAAAAAAACGTTAAAATCGCAATATTTTAAGGTGGGTTGTTTTGGTAACACTTCACATAAGTATATCAAGCTTAATAAAATCAATACCATTTTATAAAAGACAGTTTGTGTTCCTCAGTAGTGGTCCTAATGTAATGCATCAGATTTACTTACTTTAATCTTATTTATTTATTATTAAATTACTAAGGATGTCTTTGACAGCAAAGTCATAGACAAAATACCTATTAACCCATTCATTACGGCTCGGTGGAATACAAATTATACTGTCAATTATAAAACTAGTATTTGAAGCATAAATGTACTTATCTGGTCTATTTTCATATATCACATTGGTTCTTGTATCCTTTAGCTATCAGATGATGCATAAAAACTATTCTAAGAAAGTAGCAAAACGATATATCACGGCTACCGATGTCAACGGTAGGGGAATCTTTCACGGCATATATCCGGTACCGATGCCACCAGGTTAATAAGCTGTGTTTTGTATTTAAAAATAGTTTTTTTTTAGTTGTTATAGTGTTTTACATCTAGAACATACCCCTATTGGCTAAATGATACATTTTAATTAAAGATTGAAAGTAAGGTTTTTTTGTTATCACTTTTAGGCTTTGAAGGAAGAGGGCAAGGAGCCTGAGGAGTTCTTGTTTGACGCGACGGACAAGAAGTCGCCCGTCAAGAAGACTTCTCGCTCCAGCAGCGTCGTGGAGGGCGAGGAGGACGCCGTGGACGACGTGCCGCTGGAGGATCTCATCGTCAAGGATGAGGTCGCCGAGGACGATCCGGATGTGGACATGGACAAGGTAACTGACAGACAAATATGATCAACTTTATTGTTTTCATAACTTTTATGTTTTATTAAAAAGTTGAACAATCTTGTAACTCATCTCTCTACCCTTTTACTGCAATGAAGTTTATTAACCACTTCTGTGGTCAACCTCTTCCTTCAACCAATCTTGATGATGGTTGTAACTTATCATCAATTAGATACTTACATGCTTCTATAGCTAAAATAATCAATGAAGACATCAATTCAAAAGAATAGGATGAACTTAAGTTGCAATCGGCAGGACATCTGTAAAAGAGACAGCTGTCAATAGAGAAGAAAAGTGTTTGAATGGTGCCCAAGAACAGTCAAACGGAGTGTAGGCTCCTACAAAATGGAGTGACAACATCAGAATAACTTAAAAGGCTAAATGCAGTTGGTTCTCAACAGCCAATGTTAGAAAAAGTTGTACAATAAAAGCCACCCTTTTTTTTCTTTTTTTTATGCCACTAGCATCCTTCCAATGCGTTCTCTAGACTGGTGGGGGAATGACCCGAGCCGGATTCGGCCAAATCACTATAAAAAGTTTCGTGTACAATGTGACCGAATCGAGTTCAGCAAATCACTGTGTCGCAAGATACCTGGTGACACAGTGATAATGCCTCAAATCACACATTTTTTACAAGGCTTTTTAATTTTTTAAATAATCATGTTTTCATAAAATATCTTTTATGCAATATCCCTTACTTTATTTCAATGTTTTTTTTTTTTTTTTGAATGATTATATGTACAACTACGGAAGGAAGCAAAAATTAGTTGATAGAAAACAGGAAAAACTTAAACCTCTAATTTATTATTATAAAATGCGTTTTTTTAAGTATGAAAAATAAACAAAACGTCAACAAAATATTTGACGACTGATATGTTGAAGTAACTTAATACAGCTGAATTCATGTTACGACTTGTACTGTTTTGCATCATTCACTGGCAAGCGTCTTAGGCATTCATTTTCATTGTGCATCCGTTTCAATTAAATTACCTTATTTTTATGTAAACACACAGGAGAATACCGACAGACGGTGATAGTAATTCTGAAGTCTCATCCTTGATACCATAATTTACGAATTCTAGGATTCCCCTTCGGTGTCTCTGACTGCAAACGATTCCTTGGTCAAGCCGGCTGAGGCTGCGATCGCCTCCACTCCAGCTGTTGCGGCTGTAGAGGTCAAGGAGGAGGCATCGGTGGTCAAGAAGCGTGAGGCCAGTGAGCCCAGTACAGCTGAACCCGATACCAAGAGGGTGTGCACAGACAAGCCGGCCACAGACAAGACTCCTGCTGCAGCCAAGAAGGTGGCCGAGGTCAATGGGATTGATCAGTCGGCGGCCTGGATCAATCTGGATATCGGAGACGATGAACTGCTGAACGAAGAGGTGCTCATTGTTTTTCAATTAAATTCCTCAACTCAATGAGTGTGAGCCAATATTAACTATTTTAATGCCGATGGCTCTATACCCGTCACAAACTTAGGTTGTAACTGACGTAGTAACTGAAAATATGTATTTATAATCTAAAATTTGATCCACCAATTAGTTGTTCAAAAAATAAATCGTAGATTTTGTATCAATATATTTTGAAGGAATAAATTCCTATTACCTAGTAAAAGAAAAATATGGCATGTTTTCACCCTGTAGTAAATTCACTAAAATAAACTAAATATTTTTAAATAACATCAGATATAAATAAAATAATTTTTAGAATTTATTCCACAATATATTTTTTTGACGACATGTTTCAGCCAGGTCGAATAGCCATTTTCAAGTCCAAGGCCATTTGACCTGGCTGAAACATGCCGTCAAAAAAATACATTGTGGAATAAGTTCTAAAAAATATTTTATTTATATCTGATATTATGGAATTCAACCAAGAAATATCGATTGAAAAAATCAAAATAATTTAAATAATAGTATATTTAAATTATTTTCAGGGAGAAGCCGGATCCAAGATGGCGAAAGGTATGTTTTTTTATTATTTAATTTAATAATTTTTCTTTAATTAAAATTAAATTTTTACACATAATTCAATATTGCATTGTTATCACTAAGGCTCGGTATGAAATGCTGTGAAGCTAAAAAACTATGAAAAGGATGTTTGAAACAGAAAACCAGTATTTGAAGAAAAAAAAAACATTTGGCTGATCACCACAACTCTTAACACACAAGAAAGATAAAAAATGTGGAAATTTGTTGGCTACAAGGCTACATTGCAGAGGGTCATAGAAGGAGTACCGGTTGGATGAACAGCAACTGGAGTCTGTCAGCAGAGGAGGTGCAGCCGAGTTGTTGTGCTGTGGTAAAGCTGGGGCAGTTTTGATCTTCTGTACATAATTGGCTATCAATCAAAAATAGTAATGAGTGTAATGCGAAGTAAAGAAAACAAGTATCCAATATCAAGTGAATACTGTTGTTACAAAATTGGCAAAACGCTGCAGTTAAGTATTGTCGATTACTCAAGAACACAGCTGAATGACTGAAAAAAAAACAACAACATGGGATAATTCTATTCGACATTCTTTACATTACAAATATACTTCAAGCTCCTCTGATTCTACGAGTCCCGAGTTAATTTCATCAAAAGCGACACTTCCAGATTTCCAGACAAGGAATGCAGAGAAATTCATTCAACCGATTCTTCAGTTCCAGATTTCATTATGTCCTGAGACTGATATATAAATGTTGATACATGGGACATTCAAACATCCACAAAATGTCTTTGAATAAGAAATAAAGCGGCAGCCGGCCTTAGTGAACAACATTTTGTATGCTTTTTTTTGTTTCCTTGGCTTTTGAGCCGTTTCGAGTCTCGGCCTCCCTCAGAACCTTCCATTGACCTGACGTGTCTGGAACTTGCTTGCCGTGGACACTCGGCTGAGGATGTCTGAGGGCATCGATCTTTCTGACCTTCGGCCTTCCGGCTTTCATTCAGCTTCCCGGTTACACCTGCACACGTGCATTAAAACCTTCGGTAGTTTGCCTCGCGGCAGACGGAAACCTTCCAACGAAGGATAATTCCCCAGGTAGTGATAAGTGAGTTGTATGTCTGATAATGTACATCCAGTTTTCAGATGATTTAGAATGTGTTTAAAGAAGAATATCGTCTTGTGAGTCATCCGACTGAAGCTCCGGCGAGCGCTCGCCGCCAGCTCACTCTCTAACTTCAGATGTGACGTCGCGCCTTGTCTTGATGTAGATGTCTCTGGCGGCGTGGAGGCGCCGGCGGCCCGCGAGACCGCAGCGCCCGCCGCGGCCCCGGCCCAGGACGCGGCACCCGACGGGGCGGCACCGGCTAAACACCAACAAGCCTCCGTGAACAGCGATACCGCCGACAACGCCGACTCCAAACAGAATAGGTTGGTGTTGCGAGATCTTCCCTAGCGAGCCCCCGGTAAGGTCTTCACATCTCCACTTAGCTGCAGCGACGGACGAGCTGCGGAGACAGCTTTCCTCGACTGACTCGCCGACAAAGGTTACAAAGTTTTGCACCACCGAGAGAACGCCGCCCTGGATCGACGACTCCGCTTCCAGACTCGCAAGATCATCTGCAGCCTGACTCCGCATCATCCGACGAGACTCTTCCTGTCAACCGCTGCGGGTCACTGACTGCATCTTCTGGACTTCGACGAAGAGTATCCTGATTGAAGACATCTGCCCCGCAGAGATGACAAGACGACTCTTCCGCTGAGGATGGAGTTGTGGTGCAAAACTTTGTAGCTCGTCTTCGAAAACATTATTTGATCGTTGCGAAGCGGCCGACTTTATGTGTTGGATTGCTGCTACGGCACCCATGTGAATATTTAATGTCACGTCTATTTTTTTTTCATTATCACAGTTACCATTTAGTATTAACTTGTTTGATGAAGGCGCCTATCCGTATGTTGTGACACCCGTTGATGATAAATGTAAACCGCGAGCTTTACAACTTCTTCCTCTCTTATGCGTTTGTTCAATTGCTGGTTGTTGTATAACTGTCTTAATATTTAAGGCTTAAATGCTTGAGAGTATGAGAATATACTTTCCCGGCCTTCCGGTTAAGTTCCCCACTATACATATATCACAATGTTTTAATGCGTTGCTTCACGACAAAATACTGGGCGCTCGGTGAAACGCCTTATTTTAATTAATATATATGTATTTAAGTGTCGATTAAAAAAATATACACTTTCTAAAATCATTCCACTTGCCAGTTTGTTTGAAAATGTAAGAAAATAATGCATAGATCATATTTGATATTAATATTTTTGTGTTTCCCTTTTATAAAACCTGTACAGTGATGGTGTTACTGCTTTGAAAACTGTCTGAAGCTTCAAAATGTTGTGAACCACTGCCATATAAAATAATTTTTAGTGGAAAATTACTTAAATACAATCAAGTTATTTTTAAAAATAAGTCTGAATGATTTTACACTTGGAAGTTAATGATTCATATATTTTTAAAAGATACTTATTTTTATTGGATAAATGAAATGTATAATGGGGTACTCACTGATGTGAGGATTACTTTCAAATTATAAATCAATAATCATTTTTCAACTAAAAAGAAAATTAATGTAATTAGGTTAATAATCATTTATTTTAACATATTCATGTTAAGTACTTACATATTGAAAGCATCATCAACATTATAAAATTTTAAAATATAATAATCAGTAATAAATTAAAAATATATTGGTATTGTCATGTGAAAAAAATGTTTTTTTTGCCATCATGGGGTTTGTAATTTTATGTAAATTTGTTGTCTTGGGTGCCATTTGACAGTTGTTGTTTTTTATAATTTTTATAATCGCACAATTGTCATTTTAAAAATATGCAAAAATAATTCAATAATGATTAGAAAAAAATAAGAAATTAAATTTTTTTATGTGTTTTTGGTTATAAAAAGATAATTTGCAAGGTGTCAATTTTTTAATTGACAGTAAAAAGTAATATTTTTTATCATTTCATGATACATTCATAACAAATAAAAATTCATTTTTGTTTTAGTTTTGTGGATTCAAAATCAAAGGAACTATTGAATTGCTATTAGCATAAAATATGGGAATTTTGTCAGTTGTTGGGTTATGGACTTATTATATGTACTAAATTCAAGCCATGTTTTTTTATGCACCATTCTGTTAGTGCATTTTTGTCTTTGTTCATCCTTGGTACTAGTCATACTATAATAGGTATTATGGTTTGGGTTCATATCTAAGTGTTTTTTTTTAGATTGGCAACATAATTTTCCCATCATGCAGCGTCTAATGTTTATGATGCTTCTACAATGTGGGTATTTAATAATATTTACTTATATCGATGGATGTAACTATTTCAGCTTTTTTAAAGACAAGTGTTTAATGTAACACTTTGAATGATTTGTGATATTTTGCCCTGATTAATTTACGTATTATTAATACCCTTCTAAATATTTTTAGCTCTACATCTGAGGCTGACAAGGGCAGTGATGACAAAGGTAAAGAAATGCTAGAAGTTTAATGTAAACATATTCATTATTCCATAATATTAAGTTTTGTTGTTAATTATATAAATATATGTATATTTATATTGCAAATATCTTAATTTTTAAACACCCAATGATTTACTTAGGACCGCAGATTTGCGTTGTTCAATGCCCTACGGTCCCATACAGGAAGTGCTCATGGTTCATTTCACAATCGGATAACATTAATTTGTAATAATAGTATTAAAGTAAGTTCACGGAAGAATCTATTGTGCGACGAAACGTTACAAACATTGGTCTGCTAGGGCATTGAACGGCGCAAATTTGCAGTCCCGTACGAGACCACTGGGCGTTTAAAGTTTAATTAGCGACGTGCAATATATTCTGATGCCTTCAAAATAATTATCTCAAAAACTATCAAATTATTGTGAAGACAGTTCTTCCTGAAACTAGAAAATCATTGTTTTGTAATATTATTGCAGTACAGTGGAATCTGAATAATTCGAACTTCTGAAATTAGTTTTTTTTAAATTGATTGTCAATGTTTTATTCAAAAGTTTTTTTATCCGGTTACTCTTTTAGTGTTGTAAGTATTTATAGTAAAGGGATGTTGTAAAATAGATTAGAATCTCATTTGTGTTGTTTAGATGGCAAGAAGTCGGGCTCCGCGTCTTCCGTGGCCAGCCGCAACTTGTGGGTCAGCGGGCTGTCGGGGATGACTCGCGCCAAGGACCTGAAGCAGCTCTGCTCGCGCCACGGGAAGGTCATCGGCGCCAAGGTCGTGACCAATGCGCGCACGCCCGGCTCGCGCTGCTACGGCTACGTCACCATGGGCAGCGCGCAGGACGCCAACAGCTGCATCAAGTACCTGCACAGGACAGGTAACATAACCTTAATGTTCTTCCCTTTCCAGACCTCAGAGTACATTCTCTTGGACTGTCAGTTCCTCTCGTTACAAAGAGGAGTAATTTTCAAAGCAGTTCGAGGGAATCGCCTCGGCCCTATCGGGCATGTAGACTTTGTGGCCACTAAAAAAAGTTTCCACGCATTTACAATCTTTGATCGTATTTTCAGTGAGAGAATCTATCTTCCATCTCCATCTCTTTACAACCCATGAATGTGATTCTAATCTCTTTCACGGGTTCTTTCTTTTAGCACTTATGTGCAGTGTCCACAATTGTTCAGAGGGGACTCCCTCTGGACTTATCAGTTACTAACTGATCATAATCTGAATGAGCGCGTCATCAAGGAGACTTAACTGTCCTCCAGTGTGATGCGGGTGTGAGGCGGGTTAAGTCCAACCTTAATGTTCTTACTGACAACAATCAAATTCGATTTAATTTAATATGATGATGAATGAATGTTTTCAGATGTAAAAAGTAATTCATCCAAAGAAAAGTAAATTTTTTGAAAGAAATAATTCATGATGTTCAATTAAATGTGCACAAATAGATATTTCATCATATTTTTTGAAAAAAATAACAAAAAAAGATAATCTTTTTGTAGTAAAACTACTTTATTTTATGGAAACAGAAAAAACACCGCCAGTCAGCGATGGAAGGTTTTAATTTGTTATTTAATTGCATTTCTTCAATTTATAATTTATTTCGACTCTTCTAGCAATGTAACTTTTATTACTTATCAGTGGTAAAAGCAAGGAATGTTAGGGAAACCACTGTTAAAACACTATCAAATGCACAATGACAATTTTTCTTCATCCCTGTCTGTAAATTTTTATTTTATAATTTTCCTTTTTTTTTTACAAACTTAAAATGTTTGTAGTAACATTTATGTGCGTCATCATCAGTATCATTATCATTACCGTGTCCACTCCCCTAACTGGAGCATAAGGCATTCACGAACTGCCACTATGAAGTTCTGTCAACCGCCATAGCCTTTGCCTCATCCCATGTCAGCTTTGCCTCCCGCAGTTCCGCAAAGTACATTCTATCTACGATAGATATGTGGTAACACCATGCTGACAGCTCACTAACCTAGCTCCACCAACGGATGATAGTCACACTCCAGACCTCGAGAAAAAAAAAACTGCTTCACAAACCACGACGCTATATCTCTTCTATTAACAATTTGTTTGCAAAACTAACAGATTGAGTTTTTTTTTGGTGCAGAGCTCCACGGGCGCATGATCTCCATGGAGAAGGCCAAGATGGAGTCCGGGGGCGCCGGCGTGCTGGTGTTGGCCGCCACGGCCCCGCAGCGACGCTCCACGCAGGACAAGCCGCGCGACAAGGAGGGGGACTCACAACTCAAGGATGCGCCGCCAACTGAGGTACACTACCCATTAACTTGTAAAGCACACTTATTTTAATGACGTTATTATTAGACATTCTTTGTAAATAAAAAAAAGAAAGCTTAGAAAAGAAAGAGAGGTGTTAATATGTAAAGTCGATTTCGATAATAGTAAGAAAATTATCTAATACATTCAACTCTCCTAACGTTTTTGTAAGATCAGATGATTAGTTTGATGGTCCTGAGGCCTAGACCATTTAGTCCTAACGGGTGGTTTAAATAGAAATAACATATAAAGTACTCTTATATGAAAAAAAACTTCTTTACAAATCAAAGAAGCTTTTGTTATAGGGAAGGTTAACTATTATGTTTATTTAATAAAACTAATGAAGAGTTATATATAATATTATTATTAATGATTGTGTAAAAAATTTCATTAAAAAATTAACAAAGGAAAAATACTGTATATATATTTCACATTTATTTATAAGGTATTACACGTTTCAGTGATTTGTTTAATCATTCTCGATAATGGACCCGAAAGCGTCCGGAACATGCACTTAAAAATAAACGTGAAATTAAAATAAATATTTTTATTTGTTAATTTTTTAATTCAAATTAATATAAAATTATAATTATTCAGTTTCACCAAATATATTCAGTTGATAACCTTACCCTTTATAAATTATTATTTCATACACAGATCTACAGCAAATACCATTTATATGAAATTTATTTTCTCAACTAAGCAGAGTAAATGATATGCCAACAGGCTATGATAATAATTTTTAATAAATAAAATAATATGAATATACCTTTCGAAGATAACGAAAAGTGCCATGCTTAACAGTGAATTCTAAATTAAGCTGTAAAAATTGACAAAAACATTTATTTATCCTGTAAAATGAATGACTCCCAAAAATTTCTCCTCCAGAAAAAAACCGGTCAATTTTTAATATGAAAGTTTTTGTCTGGCAGGGTAAAGAAAAAGGTTCTCCTAGTAAAGAAGTCGGTGCTGCGGCTGAGGGCAGCGAGGCGGTCACTGTTAAGGAGGAGGGGGGAACCAAGGCCAGCGCTGGTGCTCCCGAGGAGGACAAGAAGAAGCTGCATTCACGCTCTAAGGGCACCTCTGAAGAACACCGCAAAAAGATGGTGAGAACTTATACTATATTTCTTGCATAATCTGCTCCCTGTCTAAAGTATATTATACAACAGACTGTAAGACATTCTCTTCTGTGTTATCGCTTGGGAGTCGCCTTCCTAAATTGCTGCGGTCTTTTGCTGTTAAATTACATCAAGGATATCATCAGAGTTACGCACGGGGTTAACAAGGCCGACATGAAATAGGCACCTGGAATGTTCTGTAACTGTTTGTAAGATGCATAATCTAACCTTGTGTGTAACTTGCAGGGTATCACGCTCAATTATACGAGTATGTTTTTTCATTTTTATCAAGTTAAAAAATATTACGAAAAATAATGGGGTTTTATTGGGTATTTATTTATTTATTTTATAACTAATACAATTTGAAAAAATATAGTCTTTTAGATAATTAATAAAAATCTAATAGATATAACTTTAATGCATTCATTGGACTGTTGCTTGCCTCGAAAGCATTATTGGCTGTTTATATTAAAAATTGTAATAAATATTATTGAAACATCCAATAATGACAGTGCCGTAATGTTCTCATACTGGTTTTTAGGTTCTTTGAACTTTCCTGCTTGATCGTTTTCAACATACAAATTCATATTCTTCCATTAACTTATTATACTGATTCATTTCAATGTCTGAACATCACAGTTTTAGTATCTTTTTTCGTTGCTTTTAACTTGAATCTTTTGGTGTGACAACACACATCAAATGAATGGTATAATCTAGGAATATAAATGCGTCGCTAAAATATAACAACTTGAAGCAATATATTACAGAAGAGTTTAAAATAATTAAATCTTGAAGTTGAAAGAGATTCTAACAGAATGAAATGTCTAAAGATTAAAATTCATACGTAAAGCTTATATTGTAAACATAAAGTGGATACTTTTATCAGCCCACGCTACCTGTTTCTCTTTTGTGCCAATAACACAGTCCACATAACAAGCGTGAGAGATCTAATAGATTAAAACAACTAATTAATTTCATTCATTTGGTATGCGTGATATATTTTTTTATTTTGACAGCCGTAATTAAAAATATATATATTAATAATAAATACTATGTCTACTAAAATAACTTCATAGGTTTTCACGGCAAGATTTAGTATTGTGGCTTTTGGGTTTAGACGTGTGTGGCGAATTATCATCTTCCAATATTTCGACCTCCGTTGCAGGGGTCTTCTTCAGGGTTGATGATTTTGTGTTGAGTTGGTGTCTGGAGGTAGTTTAGCCGTCAGCCTAACCTATGTCAGAGAGTCGTGTACGGTGGGTATGTTCCAAGGAGCGTACCCCTCCACGAGTTTCACGATGAGTATGTTCTAAGGAGCATACCTCAATGATCGTCATGTCGGAATGTGGATGTCCTTGCTTGTCGGTGTAGGTTTTTTAGTATGTGCTAGAGGTGGAAGCCATGCTGTTTTGAGAATCAAACGGTCATCCCTGTTGATGGGATGTCTTTTGATTTAAATGGCTTCCCTTACTTAGGCGTACATCTTTCCCTCGCATTCGAGTCACGATTCCTGCAATGGCGGTCGAAATATTGGAAGAAGATAATTAGTCAAACACGGCTAAACCCAAAAGCCACAATACCGTGTCTACTAATTTAGACAGTTTTTAGTCAAAGGACCCCAATAGTTTTACAGCTTAGAGGATTCGGAGGATGAAATGTAAAATTTTATGTTCCATAATAAAAGTGACATTATAATTTTTAATTCTTGATCATATGATAATTTGTTAACAGACTCATTTACAGTCTACAGTGACACTAATCATATTTTTATTGTCTTACCTGTAAAAGCATTTTTAACACTTCAAGTACTAGAGTATCAGAACAATAAAAATGTCAATTCTATTCCTCTATTCGATCTTTTTCTTCGATTTAGTAACAAAATCTGTTATTACGCAACATATATTATTACGTTACCCGACGTCCACCACCAGAGAGTAAAAAACGTATTACTACGTTTCCCGCATTTGAGCACCAAGCTAAAAAAAATGTAGTAACACGTCTCCCGACAACAATGTGTTAAAATACACTATTTTAGATTATTCAAAATACTTTTTGTGTATCTGTATTTCAATTCTTAACACATTGTTTGCGGGCAATGTTTTATGCTGATTGCAGCCTGGCGCGGGCAATATTTGGGTTCGTGCGCGAGTTTTTTTTTTTTTTTTAAATCTCTAACTTTTGAAATATCCGCGATAATTTAGTGAAATTTTAAATCTAACTTACCTTATTGTGCAGCAATGATAAAATGATGATAAACAAACACAAAAAAACATAGACAACAATGTGACAACGACCGAACGACCGAATGTCACATGTGTACATAAACACAAATATTTTGTAGAAATTAGAAACATTCGTACCCTTTATGTCTTCGCAGATAAAAAGAACCCCATACTCCGTACAAGTTGAAAACAATTGTTGATTATCAAGCCAGCCAACGCAAACTGCATCAAGGTTTCTTCGAGCACACAAAAAATTGTATAATTTTTAAACATTTTTTTGCGTAGTAATAAAGCATAATAAATACAAATTTGTGAGTGAAATGTGTAGTTTGAAGTAAAATATACGATTTAGCAACAACATCTGTTATTACGCAACACGTATTATTACGTTACCCGACTTCCACCACCAGAGAGTGAAAAATACGTTTCCCGAATTCAAGCACCAGACTAAAAAAAACGTATTTCTACGTCTCCCGACAACAATGTGTTAATATGTTCATGTCTAAGCGGTCATGCTAGTCTTTGCCGCTGAAATAAAGGTTACATCATGCAGCACATAAACAATGGTTTGGTGATTTTTGCTAGAATGATACATGTTGATTAAAAATTCTTTAAGATACCGTTTTTTACATTCAATTAAGTCTCATCTCTGGAGGGTTGACATAAAGGATATTTAGAATATTTAATTACGCAATGATCAACTTGTGTTTGAATATTTAATATATGCTGATTTTATCCATACTTTAATGACGATACCATTCATATTACAAATGTATCTATTATTTATGCTAATAGTATGTTTTAATGAATATTAATTTAACTGAAAGTCAGGTGAAATATTAATCAGGGGTGTCAAACATTACATGGGGCATGATTTTAGTGGTAATAATCAATACATTATTACAAGAAGAATCTCTAATAATTTTCTTTGTAGTAGAGTACCTTATGAATGAGCATCGCGGCACCTATGTGACGATCAAGTCGGTGCAGAGAAGAATCAAAACACAATCCATAAAATATCCTGTATTTATTTACTATCTTGTACTGCCTGTATGACATCTGAGTATTCAAAGCAATTCATTTTGAACATATCCACTTTTAGGTGGTTTTATAAATCTTAGTGTAGTTATTTATGGTTTTTGTTGTTACTTTTACAGTTTTTGGGAGTTATTGAATTATTGATGAGTCAAAACACTCATGTTAGAATTTTAGAGCTTCTACTCTAGCCGTGATATTTTACCTATGGGATTTACAGAAAACTAATTACATAGTTTAACTACCACCAAAATTGCAATGATGACTAATATGCTCATTCTTTTAGGCATTATTTTAATACCAAATACATATTTTTATAGAACTTTTAATGTATATATAAAAAAGTTAAAAATATATAATTTAATACACAATATTTCCCATTGAATATTCGCGGGAGCTCGTTAATTCACTGAAGTCGATTCCTTCTTGGGACCGTCATGTTTTCCAATGTGAAGATAGAAAAGAATTATGAAAAGGGTTTTTAACATGTGAGGTCATCACCTTTATATATTAACATAAGTGATATGAATTCCGTGTGATATCAGTTATTGTCTGTTGCGACTGTATGTGAAGCAAATTTTATGAGGATTACAAATAATAATACATTATAAGTCATTCTAAACAGTGGGAAAAACCCCCATAGGATAAACTTCGAGATGAGATATTTCCAGTCCACTGCAAGCAGTATTCTTCACTTCATATTTACATATAAATCATTTACATAATAATCATATAAAGTCAAAAATTGATTATATTTTTATGATGTGATGTTAAGGAATAATTTGTATTTTGTGATTGTGTTAGATAAGGGGATTCATTACATCCTCCGCGCATAAATTATTATATATTTTTTAGTTCTTTCTTTCTGGATATTATAATTTTATCAACATATAAAAAAATACTAGTATTATCTCATTTGATGAATAATTTGAGTATTCTAAATGATTAATTTTTAATTAATACAATGTGACATAATCCATCATTGAAAACATACTGGATTGAAAACAATATTTATTTTCAGTATTAAAATACAAATTTTGAATTGTGTTTTGTATTTTGTATTTTAATTCATTATAATGTAGTGACTATATTATTAACAATGTAATCTCACTATAAAGTTTCACACTAAATTCCCGGTGTATTTAAATCGCCATTTCAATTAATTATTGATGTGTTTCACTCATAATATTATACAAAACATATTAATTTATAATGAAAAAACATTTGGCAATTGCAATTCAAAAAGTTGATGAACTCACTTGGCTAAGCGTAATGGTTTCTTTTTATTTCACGCTGTGGTTGAAAATATCAATAACGGATAACGTCTGATAGTTTTTATAGAAATTTTGATGTTATTTTATTCGTCGGTCAATAATCTCTGGTTCAGGACTGGTCCATGGAAGGTGCAATGTCCTTGGATAAAATGTCCGTTACCGGTCAATATTAAAGGTGATGACCTCACATGTTAAATAACCTGTTCATAATCCTCAAATTATGCTAAACATTATTGTTCTATCTTCGCATTGGAAAACATGACGGTTCCAAGAAGAAATCGTCTCCAGTGAATTAACGAGCTCCTCCGAATATTCAATGCTACCGTGTCGTAAAGTCCATATTTTTATAATTTTGTAAATATGTTATATGTGATGTAGTTTGATAAGTTGTAGACTTTTTAAAATTTAAATATAATAACCAAGCTGATTGAATTTTTCTTCATCGCCATATATAATTTTAAAAGTTAATTTACGTGAGTATTTTGTCTAAAGAATAATATAGTGGTTTTTTTTTAAACATTTTCTTAAAGTTTTTTTTTCTTTAATTTTCTTCAGCAGGGCCGTGGCTCCAGGAGGGAACGCAGTCCCTACCGCAGACCAGCCCACAATAGAGAATATCTGTCATTTTATAAGATCAAGGTAAGACAAAGCATTTTTTAAATTTATTTATAATATTATCAAGCGAGTGAGTCGGCTGCACACTGGTCTGTATTGTTGTGATGTTTATTGTAAATTTTTGTTTAATCGTAATTTTCTTTACAAAAACTATGTACTTTGGTCCTGAAAAATGGTATATACAAGTGGTGGTCATCAGTGTTTTGAAAATGACAGTCAAATTAAAAAAAAGTGTTTCAAAATTAAAATTATAAAAATATTGTATAATCACATGTACGTATTTATATGAAAATTTGTTTGTAATTCAAGAAAAAAGGTGTAAAGATACGTATATTAATTAATTACAATTTTACATCCCCTTTTTTTAAACATGCATTTGCTATGTGCATCCATCGCAATTAAATTCTTTTTTTTTGTGTTATATTCTATGATTTTATTACTGTATAATTATTGAGATATGTAAAATGAACTACTCATTCGTAAATATCAATAAGTAAAATGACTATTCGTGTTGTATTAAAAAAAAAAGTTAAAAAAGTAACAAGCTATGAAAAAAGTTCTGTCACAAAAATATTGTGTACGGAAATTAGTGATTAACTGACACGATGGTCTTCTTCACGACATTGTGGAAGGGATGCTTGAGGGGAGAAACTGCAGAGGGCGCCCGAGGCGTGCTTGGAGCAAGTGTTCGAGGAAATGAGTTGCAGTTCTTATGCTGATCTAAAGAGGGTTGCAGAAGATCGAGATGCAAGATTTTGTTGCTGCAAATATGGATACTACAAAGAAGAAGACCGAAATTAACTATGTCGTCTACGAATGTAACTTCTGGTTGCCGGATAAGCCTAAAAAAATGACGCCTGTGATGTCAGTAGAAGGGGTTTAGAGGACTAATATAATGATGAAGTCGGTAAATCAGTAATATGTTTCATTATTGCAGAAAGAGCGTGAAGAGCAGCGAGCCCGGGAGCGAAAAGGGGAAGCTCGCTCCGAGGAGAGGCGGCGCCGCGCCATGGAGCAGGCGCTCGCAGCGACCAGGAGCGGCGACAGCGCATCGAGCAACAGCGCCTCGCCAAGGAGGGGGAGAAGCTTCGCGTCGAGAGGTAACCACCATCATCACAACTCTTCCATGTACTCTTCCTAGCTGGAGCAATACAGTCACCAAACAGCTGACATAATCCATCCTTGTCCTAAGCTCCTTTTAACCCCGCTCCACCTAAACCCCTTCCTACTCTCCACAAGAACTCTTTATAAAAATATACATGTATATTGTTTTTGTTTGATAATTCTTGGTTGAATTCTATAATTGCAACGTGAATAAAGGAAAGGCAATTTTTAGTATTAACTCCACAATATACAGGTATAATGGTTTTCCCATTACCCATAATATAGACCAGGGGACGTCAACCTTTTTATGCCTAGCGCCCACTTTTGCCTATAAAATTTCCCTACCGCCCACCAACCTCCCTAAATTTCAATTCAGTATATGGGTGGAAAAAATTCTAAAAGGCATGTAGGAGATTGTAGAGAGTCAAAAATTCGCCCACCGCCCACCACGGAAGCCCGTATCGCCCACTAGTGGCTGGTATGGACCAGGTTGACAACCTGTGATATAGACAATCATTTTATTTATTTATATAACTCAATGCATACTATTACTCTATATATTTGGACATTTGAAAATGGCTTCTTGACAAAGATGAAAAATTATACAATAATAAAATTGTGAAATTGATACTTTGATACTCTTTCATTTACAATCTAGTAAAATAAACATTTATTTGCTGTTTAAAAATGTACTTCAAATAATCTCTTTTATATTTCAGAGAACGCATAGAGCGTGAGAAGATTGAGCTGTCACGGCTGGAGAGGGAGCGACAGAAGCTGGAGCGGGAGAAGCTGGAACTGGAGAGGATGGAGCTCAAGAGAGCACAGATGAGGTAATATTTACCACTGACTTAGTTTGCTATGAGGTAACAAATATATCTGATAATGTATCGTTTATGTATCGTTAGCTCATCTAAGCAACATTAAGCGGACTACAATTGGGATGGCTCATTGCCTGTTGCTAACCGCATGTTGTTGGTCAGGTTGAGCCTCTCCTTAGGACCAAA